>JALMGA010000001.1:202836771-204269771 GCA_023333525.1 Aspidoscelis tigris stejnegeri | reverse complement strand
CAATTTAGAACCCAGGCTGTAAAAGTCAGTCATTAATGAATTAAGGTAGGAGACCAACAATCAAGTCACTAGTTCAAGGCATGAAAATCACTGGATGACCATGGGTTAGGAACATACATTGTTTATTTCTTTAAAACATTTATATACCATTTATAAACCCTGGAGCTGTATATAATATAAAACTGAAAATAAGGCTAAAAACAGCCAAATGCTAAAACAGAGCTAAAACTGGAGGGGCAGGAATAGACATTCACAGCCGTAGCATCTGAATAAACAAGTTAGTTTTTAGTCAACACGTAACAGATGTGATAGGTGCCTCACAAACATCTGGTAGAAGAGCATTCCATAATTTACTTGCCGCTACAGAGAAAAACCTGCCATGGAACACTGTAAGACAGCATTCAGTAATTGTGAGACCTTTTCACACTTGGCCTTCAGGGATGGCTGGGCGCATATACAGAGTATACACACCTCATGGAGCCACTTCTGTCATGGAGCAGCTTCCAGATAAACAGCCATCTACAGTCTTCAAAAGCTGTAAAGCAGTAAAATCTGCTCAACAGATTCACTAAGAGCACCCTCATTGCTCCTGGCACAATCCCACACACAGCCTTTACACTACTTCTGTGTGAAAGGTGTGTGGGGTTGGTGCAGGTGCGGCTGCACAGTTGCATGCCACATCACCCATCAGCGAAGCAAGAGCCCAGCACCACACCTGTCATGTCTTGAGTCAGCAAGGTCTTAGAAAGCAAACGTATGCCCGCACATCAGGGCGAGCAGGAGTAGTGACCAGCCAAAGCTCAAAGTTCTTTCAGGGAGCAAGAGTCAGTCATAGTCAAAATGTTCCACGTTCCAAGATGCCAGAGACTCTGCAGTGTCAGGTATCAGTCCAAGAATGAATGAGCCAATGAGCCAGGGTTGCAGGAGAAAGGGACTTTTTGACTGCAACAAGGTCTGCAGGCATGAGGTGCATTTAGGGTGTCTTCTCACTGTCACTAGAAGTACCTATTAATGGAATGGGTACTTCTAGCGACAGTGGGAAAACACCCTTAGATAGGTGAGGGAGAATCATGCCCCCAGCGCCACAAGTTCTCTAGTAGCCTGCAAATGTGCTGATCTTCTCATCTGTTGCTGCTCTCTTTTCAGAACATTTAGGGAAGGGCGTCACCCGGCATCCTGGGCCAAGCTGTCTCCATTTTGGCCGATAGGATCAGTGTTCACATTAAGGCCCAGTACCTTGCCTGCCTCGCCCTGACTGTTAGGGAAGCTGGGTTTGCCTTTGTTTTCCCCAATGACAGTTCTTTGTCAGAAGAGGAAAGGCTGAGGGGGCAAGGCATGACACCACCAGAGATCAGTTAAATAAGCTCTTTCAGTACACAGCAACATCCCAGATTTTTTTTTATCGAACACTAGGTACAGTTCCTCTTATTCTGTCTCAGTCTTCTATTGAGTGGAATGGTATTTCTATAAAAATTACCACAACCTCCCCTACTCAGTCTCCAGTCTGGGCTGATGCTTCAGTGAAAAGCCAGGTGAACATTACTGGGTCAGATCTACCCCACCCATATCTCCTAACCAGGTTCAGTAATACATGTCATGTCAGGTCAATCATCCACAATCAAGTCACAGACAAATAATTGATTGTCTATTTGAAGTAACATGGCATTCAGTAGCAGAGTCACCAGACAAGAGTGCTTAGAAGAAATACCACTGGGTATTTGTGGGGAGAATGAGATAACAGGGTAATGGTCACTTTTCAGCACCCCCTTCTTCTTGTCTCATAGTGTGTCTTCCACATCCTAGTGTTATGCAACCCCAGATCATCTCATCTTTGAAATGGGGATCCACTCTGTTCTGCCTCCCATGGATGGATGGGCACAGCCCAAATTAACCATAGCCTATAAATAATTGTAAACTTCAGTTAAGTATTCTTCATTGGTACATATATACAATTCTGCAGATATATAACACACATTTTAGGTGTCTTTATGAGTATTTATTTAAGGCATCCAACATAGGGCAGGTTGGACCAACCCATATTAAAGACAAATAATTGTGTTCATCACTGTATAAATGATGAAATGAAACATTTATGGCTAAACTAAGCCCACAGCACTTCTAAATCATGGAGCAATCAGTTATGCTTCTTAATTTACTTGCATAAATTTCTGGAGAGCCCATTATTTCCTTCCTGAAAGTGAAGAAGTGCAGTATTTTCCTGGTATTTAGGCAAATCTTAAGCTACTTTTTTCTGTATTACTCCCTTAGTAATCAACATCATTCTTTTTTAGGACAGGAAAAACGTACTTGTATGGTTTCTTTTAACTATTATATTAATGATGTATTGTTGCTGCAGGCTCTCCCAGATGCAGCCAGATGGCTGCAGAAGTTATCTGCCCTAATTGTCTGAAGACACAACTGTCAGTTCCCTTGACTCTTCTTCCTCCCTCCCCCTTCATCAATTTGCTACATAATTATTTGGAGACTAATTGTCTCTTCTTCTGTACTGTGTCTCACCTGATCTATGACTGCTAATAAATGTACCTAGTCTTGCAATTGAGGCTTCCCAGCACAACATCACATCTGACTGCCAGTCATCTGCAACAGAGCTGCTGGCTTTCTGTTTGTGACATGCAGCCCCTGAACCAAGTAGTGCAAAGGAATCTGCAGTACACATGGATAAACACCATGTGTGCCCTTATGAAGCCCCTATAGTAGCACAGCTATACCTTTCTCACAAAGTATTAAAGAATGTGGTAACCATGCAATCCAGGCACTCTTGGAATTAGGGGCTAATATTTCAGTTGGGGTAGGCAAGTGGAAAATACGTGTTAGGAGTCAGAAATGGTTTGTGAGGAAAAGGGCAGTAGAAATACTGCCTGGGTCTCCATTATACAGCACAGACACTCTTTGCAGGACCCCAAGGTAGTGACAGGCTGCATCCAGACCCCAGTTACTTGTTTGCCTACATTTGGATATTCTGGAATTAAGGATGCTTTATTTCTGAATATCCAAATATAAGTCTGGATGCAGGCATAATGAGGCACTTTAGCCAGGATATAAAAATAAGCCTCTGCCCCCACTTGCCCCAATGCCCTAAGGAGATAAGTAGAGCTACAGACTTTAAGTCTGTTACTTCTTTGATCCATCTGCTGCTCTTCACTTTCTGAGGGCACATCTTGATGTTGGTTACTTATTCCACCACTCACGGTGTTAGTATTTTATTATAAAGACTCAAGCCCCAATTATATGACGTTATCTCCTATATATATATATATATTCCTGTCACATCAGATATTCCAGATGAATCCTCCTGACAGTTTCTTCTACTTCAGTGTCCAAGGATCAGCTCTTTCTAGGTAGTATTCTTCGTGATTTCCCCTAGGCTGTGGAATATCTTTTCCTGAAGGTTCACCAGGGATATATTTTTCCCTTTTTGGCTGCTAGTTAAAACATTTTTCTTCACCCAGATATTTGGATATGTTTCAGGCTAGATGTTTATAGAAATAGCCTTGAGGGCTGTTTGTTTTTTAAAAATCTGATCTCAGAAACTACCTTGAGATATTTTGCTGTAAGAGAATATTGTAAACCTAAATACATTTTAAAATGCTAGTTTACTAGCTTGATTTCAATTTGGGTTAGGGCTGATTTTGCCACAAATACAGTTTATTACCTTGTAGGCTGCCCTGATGGGAGCTCCAAAAAGGAAAATGAAAAAAGAAAAACCAGAAAGAATGCAGGCTCAAAACATTTTCCCCAGAAGCCCCAGGAACAGCTCTGGAAATGGCCTACCATCTGGATTCCAAGAAAATGTCACCAAGCTCTGTCAACTCTTGCATGTGCTGGCAGGTCAGGTACTCAGACTGATGTTCAGTGGTTCTCTCCTGGAGTGCTCCCAGACATGGAAGGGCCAGACATGGAATCTTTGCAGCCATTGTGTGCACACATTTGAATTTGGAGCCTGCAATCATGTTGTACATCTGGCATGATTCCCAGGGACCGTGAAGATGTTTGCCCAAGTCTGCAAAAGTCCGTGTTTTAAGAAATCTTTCTGCAATATGAATGACACTCATAATGGTAACATAAGAACAACTTTACTTTCTCAGATTCATAGGCCATCTAGTCCAGTGCCCTGTTTGCACAGAGATCAACCAGATGCCTACCTGCAATTTATGAGTATAATAGGACTTTCATCCTCCTATGATATGTCCAGAGAGAATTATCACCCTATCACAATGTACACTTGCAATAATTAATAACTCCCCATGTCTACATTTGCAGCAGCATTCACAGCAATTGATAGATCTGTCCTCTAGGTCTACCTGCTTGGATTTGTCTAATCCTAGGTTACTTGATAAAAGCTGATGACCAACACCCGCAAGATTTCATACTTTATGATCTGTGTAAGAAATGCTTTGTTTTCTGTGCCCTGTGTATTGCTGCGCTAACAGGAGTGATGCCCTTGTTCCTCTCAGCCCTACTTGTTTTTTAAATACTTCTCAGTAGGAATTGAGGCCATAAGGTTAAGTTGGAACAATTCGTTCTCTAAGAACCTAGCTGCACTACGTAAATATAGCACAGTTGTTTCATCATCGTTTTTGTAGGGATAGATTTAAAACTTTCATTCTACAATGTACAGGTTTTGCTTTGAACCACTCATTGCAGGATGAGTTTTTTATGTGTATACAGTTGTATAATTGTCTACCTGCCAGGGTATTCCAGAGGAGGACCAGAAGGCATATCCTTTTTCCTCTGATCTAATCAAGAGCTGTAGGGTTGAAAATTTGTCATGGTGTTTATGCTGAGATTTCCAGCTGTAAAGTAATCCAGCAGTGATGTCATTATATGTTTCTTTCATATAAAATGAGAAAATGAGCTTTACTGCAACAATAGGGATTTGTGAGGAGAAATTTGGAGGGAAGAGAACTGCCAATGAGCTGTCAGATTACAATTTCAATCTATGGAGAAAGGGCAGGGTCAAAATACCAACTGTTATTTCTATGACAAAACAAACAGTATTTGACAGTGGCTGAATCTTCCTTTCCCACAGTTCTGTGCAGTGGCTTTGGCTTCATGCGTGCCCTCAAACATAAAATTACTGAGGAAAAACAACACTCGTGCATTTTGTACAAAATACACCCTGGGACAAAACCATAAAATGCTGCTGTTAGGTGTAATTGTACTTTTGCAGTTCTCTACAAAACTGCACATAAAACAAATATCACAAAAGTGGCAGGATGTCCTAGAGAAAATGGTGGAGGTGACCTCAATTCTTCGATGAGATAGGGCAGGTCTGTTCATTAGGGGTTCAAGATGAGTGTCTTACAGTGTGACGGTAAAAGAAAAAATACAACGAACTAATGTAAGTATTTATTGTTTATTTAATTTCCCTATGATTAGTGACTATGTCACTTGCAAATTACAAAGTACAAACACCAGATCCAAAAATATTACAAAATGTATAAAACAGATTCACATAAGTTAAAATGACAGGGTTAATAAAAGCTTTAAAAGATGTATAAAACATGTCAAATTACACTATCCCCTGTCCATGATACATCCATAGTATGAAGGTATAATTCTTTTGCTTTAAAGGCTTTTAATCCAAATAGTACAAGTTGGGGTATGATCATACAGGGTAAAAGGTCTGCAGCAAATCTGAGACTGAAGAAATAGACAGAAAATTGAAAAAGAACACTTGTATTCCCAAGTGTCTGATTATCTGTCCCACAGATGGGAAAGAATGGCTCTCAGGGTGAGAGTCTTGTTTGGGGCAGATGAGGCAGGAAGCTACGGCAATGGCAGCTAGGGTCCAACCAATCAGGGAGCCATAAATCCAGCCAACAATGTCAACTGAATGGTTGGCACTGGTTGTAATGGTGAGGTTGCCAGGCTTCAGGGCAAACGGTTAGTAAGATTTTCTTTTTTCTGTTTGAATGCTTGTTGTTTTCTATTTGGACAAATACACAAAGGGCACTTTTTATAAAAGGCCCATTTGAAAAAAAAAAAAAGTCCAGAGTGACATCACCCTTAGTTTGACACTAGACAATTCTCCCACAGTAGTAAAAACTACATTCTGTGAACTAACATAAGTGCAGGCACCCTTCTTTTTGCATTTAAACAGCAACTGAAAGAGAGCTAAGGTCTGAAAATATTGCACTGTGACTTCTTTTCCTTTTCTTCTACTTTGTGCCATGTATAATATGAAAGAGAACTTCCAACTTGACTTTGATCATAATCATATCATTCAGTTTATAGATTTATTGGTTTAGAATTATTATTTACATTACATTATAATGTCCTAAGGATTTTTTCTTTTTGTTTTCCCCTGATGTTCCTGGTTTTAAAGGTAGACATGAATTTATATTACTCTATTGAGTCATAAAAGTGAAGTAACACAGCAGAGAATCATTTCTGAGTAGGTGGGAAAACATAATAGGCTATAATCCTGAAACCTTCTATTCAGAGTGAGATTTGCAAGATTTTGTGGGGTTTCCTATCATAAAATAATTTCTAAATGGCAGCTGTAACCTTTCAGACTGTTCATTTAGTTATTGCAGTGATAAACTGTTATCTCTCTAGATAACGGCAATATCTTCCAATCTATCTGCCACAAAATACCTCACTGAGTCCTCAGGGTAAGAGAAATCAACTCCGAAAGAAAAAAAAATTAGGCAAGGGGGCTAAAGCAGGCTTTATTATAATGCCAGTCATAGTATTCACCAGAACCATTAAAATGAAGTTCTATAAAATAATTATCTTTTTTTCCCCTGAAGAAAAACGTTTTATGAAAAATGCTCTGCACTTATCAAGGAATACAGTCTTGATAAATCCCCCAGTTTCTGCACTTACAGATACTTGACTGCTCCAGCTGGACTGCTCCAACTGAAGCAGTTTACCAGGTGGATTGGTCCAGCTGTCCTTGAACAAGGCTGTCCCTACTGTTCTGGGATAGTTCCTGTGCCAATCTGAAGCTCATATGAGCTTCAGGGCCTGTTGCAAGGTCTCCAACAGCCAGGAATTAAAGTTCTTGGCCCCGAAGCCCTAGGGTGATCCTTTATAGTGGAACAATTTGGCACACTGCTGAAATGATTTCCCTCTGCTAACTCAAACCACAGAGGCATACTGCCTTCTGCATTCCTCCTTATGTCAGTCTAGTGGCCCCCTGGACCAACAGTAGAGCTGTTAAAACAGATCTACCAGAATCCCAATCTAGATGGTCACTTTGGCTACCTGTGACAGGACTATGCTGTATCCAACAGGGACGCAGGATAGTAGCAGGGATTTGGGCCTCTCTAACGCAAACAAGTGTATGGAAGAGAGAGGGCCAGAACTCAGCTAGGCCTTGCACTATACCATTCAAAAGGTTAATGGATTCTGCCATCTTGCTCCCAGCAGTGCCCCTCCCTCCTCCAACTGCTCCCATCACAAGATGGCAACGAGACTATGGCAGCTGATCCACCAGTTGAGAAAACGTCTGGTTCTGAGGCTGAGCAGGATGGGGCTGAATAGATGCCGGATGACCATCTCTACCATCACCCAGTTTGTCATCAATGAAGAAAATAATCAAAGTAAAGAGAATAGGAAAATTCCACCAATAAGAAACGAACAGAAGAATTGGAACTGAAGACCTCAAGTGCTTGCTTTTTGCTGTTCCCTGTTCCCTCCCACTCCATTTTCCTTTTGTTTCTTGTCTCTTTAGATTGTAATCCTGAGGGCAGGGACCTCTCTAAGATTAATATAATATTGTAACCTGCCCTGAGACCTTCAGGTATAGGGTGGGATAGAAATACAAACAAACAAACAAACAAACAAACAAACAAACAAATAAATAAATAAATAAATAAATAAATAATGCACAAAGGCCCAAGACAATTGAGAAATTAAGATGTTCTTGTATTATATTAACAATTTACTGTTAATAAGCTTATTCCAGACCCGCTGATCCAAACCTAAGCCAAGTAAGTGCAGAAAGGACCTAAACCTGATTTTTTTGGCCTTCATTAGCCATCTGTAAGTAAATTTTAGTACCATCCCACCCCCAATCTTGAAATAAGATATTTGTTTTTAACTTTCATTTGAATTTCAGGAATTTTACAAGGGAAGAGTCAATTATACAAAAGCTAGACATCAATCACTTGCAGAGCTGGCTGGCCAGAAGTAATTCCCTTCTGAGTAACTCTTCTAAGGACTGAGGACTGAATTGTGTGACAATTATTGTGAAGCATCCTAGTAGAAAAGGCAGCCCACCAAATGTGTTTAGCTCAAAGGTCAGCAGGGGGAAAAAGATATTTTTGTTTGTTTGATATTGTTTTCATTTTCTTTACTTAGAAGAATGACTTGAGAAGGTCATAAAATGCCTGAAGCTGAATTGTAGACATAGAAGAAGCTGCCTTAGACTGAGCCAGACCATTGGTTTGTCCAGCTCAGAAGTTTCAATAAAGCAGGAGGAATCTACACAGGCTTTAGATATGAATCTTTCTCAGCCTTACTGGACATATCTGGAGTTAAGTTGGAGACACTTGGCATACAAGACACATGCTCTTCTACTTCATGAAACCTTTATTTTATGACAATGGTTATTAGGAAGTCAGGGTCTTCCTCTCTTGCAGGCAAACTGTTTGTGCTCTATTCGGCAATAATTATTCTGACTATAGCCTATATCACAGCTGAAAAGAATCAATGGTTCTTTGAAATATTGGATTCTATAGAGTCTGCAAAAGAATGAAGCTTGAAAAATTGGAATGGGATGCTTGAAAAATTCAGTGTCTATATAGATGATGACCACGATCTACCATAAAAATAAAATATGAATAGAATAAATGTTCCACATTTTTCAGTTTTTGAAAGAGTAAGGCATATTTAAATATGCTTTTAGAAAGAAATCTCAGAAATAATGGGTGAATGGCTTAAGAACAGATTGATGTGGATGTAAAATGAAATTGAATGGCATATAGAATTTATACATTGAGATTGTTTGAAGGTTGGTCCAGTTGAAGTTAACCTTTTTGATACACAGGCATAAATCATGGTGGCATCCAGATTTAACTTATCCTTGGTGCAAAGCAAAGGAGTTTCACGGGGAGAATGAATTGTCCCCATGTTCTCCCGAAACTCTGAAACAGCAGACAGGGCTCTTCTGACCCCATGGTCAGCGCTCGCTCCCTGAGAGGCCTACTCTTTGGGTGAGCTCTCACAAGATCTCGCTCAAACACCAAGGAAAATTAAAAGGCAGGGGAAACTGCCAATGCTAAGGTAAGTCCAAGGGACTCCAAAACTTTTTAAAAGCTGTCTGGCAGTTATACAGTAGCTCCTCAGTCCCTGGAAAGCATTCCTCTTGTCTGGACACAATCTGTAATTGTGTAGGTTTAGTACAGATTTGATTTATGGATTTATATTCTCATGAAGTAAAAGGGGGGGGGAGGGTAATTCAGACCATATCTCTGCTTCCAGGAGAGGTGGCTTTGTTTGTGATGGAGCGAGGAGGCGTCATTTCCGACTGCAACTCCAGGCAGGATGGAAAGAAATCATCCTGTTTTGGAGACACCTCTGTGAGTGATTGTGCCAGAAAAGACACATACGATAGCTCCAAAAATGGAAGCAGGACAACAGAGGGCACTTTTCAAGATGACAATGGTGCCCCGTTATTTTAAGTGGAAACACGGGGCCTTTCTGCGCTTTGCTTCCCCTCCATGGGACTGGAAAAGTGCATCCCCACTAGTATGCACTAGCATTTGTACTTGTGAATGCCACACCAACACACCCGGACACTCAACTGCTTGCGTAGTATGTCAGCTGACCCCCAACACCCAGGAGAGGTGCCTATAGTCCTGTAGCTGGCTGGCAAAGGTAAGTTTTGAGTGAGCTTGGGGACCTGTGTGGTGCATCATTTCAAGCACCAACCCTAGTAGACACTGGGATAGGTTCTGGGAATGCAGATGCTCCTTACCAAAAGCTACCACAGCATATACTAGCCGACCTATAATCCCAAAGCATATCCAAAAATGGATCAGAGATGGAATGATTACACATCACTGTGTTCATGCTACCTTGAACACATATTAAGGATAGTTTGAGGGTCCTATGCTTGGGTTTCTAGAGTGGGAGGACTGGTGTGTGAGACAGTTCTGCACCTAGGGAAACACCACGATAGAAACAGGATCCAGAACTTAGTGTGTCAGCTTAAGAGAGTCCTGACAGCAGCCTGGGGGGGTATAGGTTCTTGGGTAGTCTGATTTCTGAGGAGACGTTGACAGTTACTTAGTGTTTGCCTGTTTTATTCACAAGATGTAAAGCAATAAATCATTTTCTTATTTCTTCATAAATATCATCTGCCTAGCAGGCATCATAATACCATTGGATTGTAGCATAGACCCAAACTCCTTGTTGAGTAGGCTTCCGCAAGATGGTTTTAGACAATCTGGGACATTTATTCAAAAATATATAGTGGTTAATCTTTGTGGACCAGGATTTGGCTAAGGCAGGGAGGACTGTTATAGGGAGGATGCGAACAAGATAAAGAAGAGCAGGGAGAATTAAAGAATTCTTTTTTCTGGTGCCATCTTGAGGAAGGGAATAGAAAGGTCTGGCTCCATTCTAATAGGTTTTTTAGCATTATTTGTAAGCCAAGACAAACTTTAACTGTTCTTCAACCATGATTTAAATGGCATGTTCCAAAAAACTGTAGTCAAAATTATCTACCATTTAGGATTTATGGTAAAGATGTAGTGCTATGCTGTAGGGATTTTTTTTAAAGGAAGGGAAAACTTCTGTTCTCTAAACCAAACTAAACTCATATTGTATTAAGCTTGTGTGTGTACTGATTACTCACTGCTTATTGTTAACATATGAATGTAGTCCCTTGACTCAAAGCATTCCTAGATACTTGGCAATCTCTCATATCTTTTACAGTAAGAATAATGGACAGGTATGTTTCTAAGTTTTAAAAGGAAATAACTCATCCTATGGTGTTAATTTCCAGTTAAAAGTACAGTCACTCCTTGTATAGTGCAGCTTTGCATAATCCAGTCTTGCTTTCACACAGTTCATAGACTATAACTCCCTTTGGTTAGCACAGTCCTAAAGTTATTGTATATTGTGATTGGATCACTGAGGTGCCACTGTTTTAAAAAGAGAGACTAAGCTTCCTTTCCACAGTGCCACTGACACAAGGGTTGATTGGGTGTCCCTCTATGGGCTGCATCTAGGCATTGCTTTCTTTTTTTGCCATATTTGCTTTATTCAAGAATATCCGAATGTAGGGGAATAAGTAAGTGACATCTTGATGGAGCTTATAGTGCTACTGACTTATTGATAACCCTGCAGTGTGCAATTGACTTTCATTTGACTGACTAGACTTCTCTACTGTTGCAGCATGGGTTTACATTGGTAGACTAAGCTTTCATAGTTTTACTAATCACCAGTTTCCATAAGTAGCCATTACTTGAATAACAGTGGCAGAATTCATAGACTGTCCTGCTGCCATGTCACCACAACCATCTCTTAGGTCACCTGAGTGGCAGGGTAGGAAAAACAGCTTTCTGTGAGTCCTGCTGTAGCACCACTCAAGGAACCCTATCTCCTCAACAGTATCTCTGCTTTAAAATGAAAATTCTCCAGCTGCAATTTTGATAACTGAGGGAAGTAGGTGGCATGTAAACAGTGTTCTATCTTTAAGAATAGTGCTGTAATCTTAGCACTATTCTTAATGTGTAAGGAGAAGTGTGATCCGTAATGTATAATGGGAAGTGTGTCTGGATCCTGCCACAGTTTTGCAAGAGCTTTGAATTCATTTTCAAAGCTGGCAATTCCCACAGGATCAGACGAATCCCCAGTTTCTGGAGATTAAATGTCCTAAAACACAGATTATCTGTATTTGAATCAAAACAACTCTCACTGTGGGATTTACAAATAATCCTCCATTTTTGCAAATGGAAATGTCCAAGGATTTTAGGGTTGGGAACCACAATTTTAAAAATGTTCCCTCTGTGTCCCTTGATCCAATGAAAGCTTTGATTTGTTGTTCCCTCTCCCCCAGCTGATGGGGCTGGTTAAAAGGGCAGGGGAAGGAGGTTTAAAATGAACCTGATGTATCAGTGAGATGTAACAATGTATTGGAAGAGAGATTTAACAAGAGAGATGTATCTGGGAGTAGGATGATAGCTGATTTTACTGTAACTTCTTGCAGCTGCTGCTGTGATGGGGCATTTAAGATGCTTGACGCTCCTTCCTTCCAGGATTGTGGTGAATCAAAGACCCCATGATCTGATCTGATACAGAATAGAGTGAGTCCACATTATTAGGTTACAGTGGGAACACAAAAAAGGAGGTGAATGCTGATTAAATAAATCTGGGTTTAAACCCAGACTAAATTGTGCAGTGGGAATGCACTCAAATGCCCCATTCCCACTCATGGAATAAAACATTATTTAAAATGCTATTTAAAGTGTTATTTAAAACATTTTTAAAACACTTTAAAACTAAGCAAACAAGCATCTGGCAATCACAGTCAACCCTGAATTGTGTCCTCACACTTCACACACTTCCAAAAAATGGATTGGGGGAAGTGATTCTTCTCCATCCTCACCCTTTCCCACCACATTCTCCCCATTGGCTTTGATTTGATGATGTGGGGAATCCCAGCCCCCTCCCTCCTGCTTTTGCTGCCCCTGTTTGATTCCACAGATGAAACACCATTTGCATGTTTCACAAATCATCAGCCCTGCCTGTTAACAAACACAACCCAAACAACCAAAGCAAAAGCCAGCCACCCCTAGCCTCAGAGACACAGAAAAACACACAGAGAGACAGAGATAATTCCTGCATTTCAAGCAGGGGGGAGAGAGAGAGGGAGAGAGAGAGAGAGAGAGAGAGAGAGAGAGAGAGAGAGCTTACAGATAGCATGAGCTCTGCTGGGGGGAATACTAATCAGGTAGCCTCCCCTGTGCAGTGAGCAAACAGTAACTTTATTACCATTGTGCATGGGTGGGAAATGAAAGTGTATGGGATGAATTGTTATTATCAGAAAATGAAACTGTGAAGTGCTGTGACGGAAAAAGGCTTTAGACTTCCTGGCACTTTAAAATCTGGCTAGGGACTGTATAGGGACCCATTTCATGACGGATCTGCCCCAATCTGCTGTATTGTTCCCAAAGGAATAAAGATAAAGCGTTTTAACTGCAAAAATGGGGGGAATCACCTGAAAAGCCAGGTGTATTGTTTATTCCATTTTAGAGCCAAATACTCGTAAAAAAAAAACCCCTGAAATGGATTGGTAATGGGGACAAAGAGGATCCAAACCTTTTCTAAACCATTTTAAATTGTTGGTAATGGGGACAAAGAGGATCCAAACAATTTCTAAACCATTTTATTCATGAGTGGGAATCCACCCAAAGTGTTTCACAAGAGATCTTAAAAAAAAAATCCTTTCTTCACCACAGAATTCTGAATTGACATTTAAACTGAGGAAATAACAATGAAGGTACAATGGTTTCATGCCAGATTTTAATCAGGGTCTAATAATATTTGGTGTACTTTTAACAGTCTGTGGCATAGCTTTGCTGCCAACATATTAGAGGTATATTTCTATCCTTCAGAATGACTAGGAAGCTGATTGTGTGTGTTGAATAATTTGAAGTACAAGTTGTGTTTGCTATCCTATCTTATTTTTAACTAAGATTCCAGCGTTGCATCAACATTTCAATCGTGCATGTCTAGTTAACTAAAAAGAGAGAGGGAGAGAGAAAGAGAGGGTGGGGGGAGAGAGAATGAGTAGATAATACCAAAGATGCTTTCATTGCTTGTGCAGAGATAATGGACTTGTTCCCTTTTTAAATTGAGTAAGGCCTAAATTGATTCCCAAACTTATGGCAGAGCTGAAAGAAGGTAAGTCTAGCAACATGCAAATTCATTCCATCTGCTTCTATGGATTTTGGAGTTATTTACTTTGCTGATGAGATGCAATGACAGCCAGCACTCGTTGTATAAGTTCTGTTTCTATTTATAGTCCCTGTTAGACAGAAACAGCCTTAGTTAATACACAAAATTCAGATCATACTACCCCTTGTGATATTTCTCATTTCTTTAAGGACTTGAAATACCTCATTCATCAACTATCCTCTGTGTGATGAGCTCTTAAGACTCAGATATTCAGCTTGTCTTAAGATGCCTTATAATACAGTGCTTTTCAATCCTTAAATAGGAGTGTATGGGGGAAGGACAACCCCCCTTTTTTTTAACCAGACCTGGGAAGCTTTGACACATTACTCTTCTTCTGAAAGTTAATTATTTTCTTAATACCTACCAAGATGATTTTTTTGCCATAAATCATACCAAAAGGTCTTAACACACCGTGTCAAGGATTAAAATTGATTTGCTATAGTTACTGATGGTCAAAGTGAACAAGAAAAACAGCTTAAAAAATGAAGACACTATTACTGATCTCAATCTGAGTTGGCAGCGGTATGGCGAATGGCTGGAGTTTTATTAAGCTCAGCAACTCAAGGTTATTTAGGCTTGAAAACTGCACTCCAAGCAACAGACAGATCGTAGATTCTTTTGCAATATAGGAAGACTAATGAAGATTCCTTTCCCTGTCCTGCTTTTCACTATCGTGGCTTCAAAAATGGACTAGACCAAAGGGTATCACAATCAGTTCTGACAGATACAGAGTAAAATATCTGACCTTGACATGGAAGATTCATATCTCAAGACAGGGAAGCCATTTCTCACTCCTCAGCCCCCATCAAGTTGGTTAATTTCCATGTCGGGAAAAAGTGTACAAATCATAAGGAAAACAGCTGAACTATATTTCCAATATTTTTACTGGTACATCACTCTCACAGATGATAAGCTTTCATTAACTTGTCAGCCGACAGTCCTTATTTCCCTTATAGACATTTAACAAGATTGTTCACATACTAACATTACTTCAAGCCCTTTCTGCAATTAATTCCTAATGGTCTAAATCAATGGATTTGAACCAGCCAGGACTGCTGGTTAGGACCACACAAAGGTGGTTTTAACAGTATCATCTACACAATGACACTAGTCCAGACCGGCCCTGCCATGATCCCAAGTTTGCGTGAGCTTTGGGGCCAGACTCTAAGTACTCTGAGGGGACCTATCTTACTGGTATGCTTTGGTGCAACACCAAAATGGGTTCCCTGGTAGTCTTAACATGGGAGGTGTGCCTTCTGAATGCTTCCATGATCTGGCTCGAGGCCCTCTGGTCCACCAGTAGATTTGGATGCTGAGGTGTACTAGTAATTCCAACCTGATTCTATCCCTGATTGGGATGGAGTATACCAGTGGCTGTGGGGTCTCACAGATATGCAACCTCACTAATGTCTGGGTTTATGAAACCCAGAAGCTGATTGGGAGTGGGTGGGTATCTAATCAGGACTAGATTAGGACTAGACTCTGAGTGCCCATTCATATTTATTTTTACTATGTGTAAGTGAAGCCAAATTTAGTATTATATAAGAACACCATTCTGGGGACTCAAGGGATTTCAGGAGAACTGAGACCAAAAGTAAAGGGGGGAATGGGCACTTGCATAGAAATAAATATTAGGGTATTGTGTAATGGATAGCTGACAATGGGATGACTGAAGCAAGTGGAGCAAGAAACACAATGCCCATGCACAGTATTAATTCATAATTTTAAGAGTCGTGATTTGGAGGGAAGGCTTAATAGAGATTCTTACTTAGGAATGATACAATGGAAGGACATCTTCTTAGGATAAAAAGGCTGTGTATATGCACAGTGAAAAGGGTACCCCTTGTTCATCCAGGGGTTAGTAGGTGCAGACACTTTTTACCCCAAGGCCATGAAAAGGGCACACGGGCTGGAAAGTGGAAAACCCCGCTCTTGGTGCTCTCCTTTCAGATAAGTTGACTGCAGGCTGGTGTTTGACATGGTGCACCAGCCTGAAGATCTCTGAGCAGCCAAATTTCTGGTCACACTCCTGCAGATGGTATCCCACCAGCTGTTTAGATCTAGTGGATATGAAATTTGCCTTCAAAACCTCATTCAGATGTATAGGTAGACACAGCTTCTCCTTCTACACATCTTGTGGCCATCCAGACTTTGTAGCCACTTAGACACAACAATTAGTTTTGGCCAAGAGCCATCTCACGAGCAGCTCATGGGGAATAAACCTAAATTTCAGGATCAGGGCAGAAGACAGCTTTTGAAACAACAACAACTGAATTATTGTTAAATTATAATTTATATAGCAAGTATTCAGGTTTCATGCAATTACTAATGGGACACTTTAAAATAAACTTGTAGACTTTTTAATAAAATTTCTAGGATCTCACTGCTGTGATCAGGAGGGTAAAAATGGTGGGGCACTGGAGGAGAGCTGCTTGGAATCCACTAAGGTATGTAGTCAAGCCCTTCATAATTATTTTTTAAGATCCTTGCTGCACTTGCTGGTATTCTGCTCTGAGAACCTCCCTTCTGCATGTTACTGTGGAATTATGGGAGGTCTCATGCCCACCTCTAGTATGCTCCATCTGCATAGTGTGGAGCATGATCCAAATCAGGAGGGTCCTGATCTATATTGAGGCCTACCAGCATACTTGTGGAGCCTAATCCATAATACAGAGAAATGAAAAAAAAAACATGCTTCCATGTTCTGCTTTACAGAGGGGCCCATTTCAGTGCTACACTATATTTTACCATCAAAATGGATTCCCCCCCCCCCAGCATCTCAGAGGCCAGGAAATTTATTGGAGGCTAGCCCACATCTTACATGAGCTTTGGGGCTAGCATGTGGGTTGGGGTGGGACGCACATTGCCATGACGACAACATTATTCAAGCTCAGAATGATCTCTCCCAGTCTTGGGACAGAACAGATCATTTTATTCCAGGCCAACTGGAACCAAACTGCATGTTAGTGCAGAGAGACCGCTTATTTCTTTCTGTGAACTGCCTGATAGTGAAAAACAGAGAATGTGATTGAGGAAGCAGGAAAAAAACCACATAGGATAAAATACTTTTTGAATGGCAGGAGAAAAAATAGATATAAAATGCCAAGTAATATTATCTCAGCTTCTATTCTGTTTTAAATTATTTACTACAATTCTGCAGAAATGTTAGCAATCACGGTAAATGCCCTACAACATTTCAGCTAGGGACAGATAACAAAACCTCAAATGTGTAGGAGTATTGTGCCAAGTAAGAATTATTGGAATAATTACTTTATTTAAAGAATATTAGCTGCATCATTTTGTTAGTGCAAAGTATTGCCTTTTTTTTCTAGGCAGAAGCTTGCTTCAGCAGCTAGTCATAACTGTTTTGTTTTAAAATGTCTAACTGTAGATATTTTGCACCTGGGGAGACGTCAAACGGTAGTGACTATGGAACTGATATTTAAGGAACTTGCTGTAATGTCACAAGTCAAGCCAATAGATGTCAATCTAAATTCTAGTGAGAGAAGCAAGTTAACGACTCAGAGAAACAGGCTGGTTCTGCGTATTGCCCTCCAGAACCCAAAACACTCTAGAATTCATTTCTGGGGTGGGGAGTATAAAAAAGTAATATCACAAAATTCAAGACATCAGAGATAAGTTTAGCTGCAAGCAAAATAAGAACTGCTCCTGTGTTGCAATTATTTCATCATACTCATCTTAATAATTTGTTTTTCCATTAATGGGTGCTTCATTCAAGCCCTATCACCCTATTTTATATACCTTAATTGTAATAGCTGTTATACAGTCATTGCATTCGCATTGCATTCACTACAGCAATTTCCAGCTTGGTCTTAAGCCAACTCAGCCTACTGCCCAAAGGAAGTACTGACTCAGATGCAGCTAGAAGTTCAATATGATTAAATTTTCTATCTTATAATACTATAATTTAGGTTTGCTTGAATAAGCATAGCTTGCTTGGTGTAGTAACAGAAAGAACAGCCTTATGTGAACGAGCATACCCCTTTCATGGCAGAAAGAACCAGACCAATGACTCTTTGTTTATGTTTTCCCACTTTCTTTGAAAATGGTGTTATAGATCAAAGAGTTTGGGAAACAAGTCTGAATATTGCTATCAAATGGGGAGTAAGTTCAGCTTTTTCCATGGATCCAGGTAGCAAAAAAGACCTTTCTTGGTGTTTGACTGCTAAGCTTGGAGTTTATTACTGCACTCTGTGCGTGTTCCTAGTGTTAGTCTGTGTAGGACAAGCAACCCATCTTGTTTTCTTTGCCAGAGGTGCATACCATCCTGTAAGCAACCTTTGCTGTACCTTTGCAAGCAACCTTTGAACAATGGGTCAGTATTCTGGCCAGTTTGGTCTAGTGGTTAGAGAGCCAAACTCTTATCTGGGAATACCAGGTTTGATTCCTCCTTCCCACACAAAGCCAGCTGGGTGACCTTTCGCTAGTCACAGCTCTCTTCTGACCTCTCACAGCCCCACCTACTGCACAGGGTGTTTGTTGTGGGGAGAAGAATAGAAAGCTCTGTCAGCCGCTTTAAGTCCCCTTCAATGGGTGAAAAAAGCAGGGTAGAAATCCCAACTCTTCTTCTTCTTCTTCTTCTTCTACTACTACTACTACTACTACTACTACTACTACTACTACTACTACTACTACTACTATTGGACCTTTCCACACTTATCGTTAGAATGATACATCGTGGCAGAAAACCCTCTTCTGGACCTCTCACCTCTGCATTCCAGTGCAGTTTAGAGAGCCCCCTCTCCCCCTAGCATGCTGCATCCACATTGGCCAGTCTAGGAGGCCCAAAAGGTTTGCCTAGACTGAGAAAGTGGTGGACTTGTTTTAACAGGTCCATTACAGTCTGCTTATGAGTAAACTGGCCCTGGAAACATGTGGAAGGGCTCATGAACTCCATGGGCTGGTTAAACAGGGGAACAGTAGCACCAAAAATTGCAGTGCCAAAATGAGTTCCCCTAGGTGTCTGAGACCAGGAACCCATTGGAAATCTTGCATCAAGCTCCAAAGCTCAAGAGAGTTTTGGAGCAACATGGTAAGGTAGGAAAGGTGTGGGGAAGAGGGAAGGGGGGCTGGGAAGGGTGGTGGTAGAGGGCAGTGGGGTGGTATAGTACAGTGGGCAGTTGGGAACAGCACAAGGTGGCAGGGATGACGGGTGGGGTGGCAGCAGTGATGGTGGGAATAGTGGCATGTGGAGCAGGGGCAGCGGGCTGAAGGCTGAAGATGCCACATAGCATGGGATCTGTCCCCGAACAGGCTTGTCTCAGTGCAGAAAACCTTTTTCTGGACAATGGGACCTCCTACAATTCCTGTAGGAGCCACCTCAGCTGGAATATTCCAAGCACCACAAGTGCAAAGATGGCTTTAAGCTGTTTCTTACCTCTTCATTTCTGAGTTCAAGTAAATTAGGAAATGTATTTTGGGGAGAGGATAACATAAACATGTAAGGGGAAAAAAAAGCCTGTTGGATCACACCAGTGGTTTATCTAGTCCAACAACCTGTTCTGTACTGCCCAACCACAACAAAATTTATTTGGTTCACAAACCCAAAATCATCATTTTCTCTAGCCATTCTTTTAAATGTGCAGTTAGATGAGAGAATAACATTTCTGAAAAGTATATTCAACATAAAGCTTTGTTTTTATTATCCCATTAAGAACATATATTTTATCTTAACAACATATGTTCTTCTCTTAATCAAAAACAGTAGATACTGTGAACAGCTGGACAATCAAGTAAATATGCTCTTCTGTATGTTCTGTAGTATATCAGAATTAGCCAAAGCTCCTTGGCAAAGGACTCAGCTAAGGAAAAGTGCTAGGAATAGTTAATTGCCCTTTCTGAACTGGTCCTTATTCTGGATTATATTCCAGAATAATATGTGGCACACCTATTTTGCATGCTGGTGTAGATTAAATCAGACCCCACCTAGGGCTTGATGTAGTCTGCACTAGTATGTGGATGGCAGGTCCCTATTCCAGGATATAATTCAGAATAAGGTCCAGTGCAGAAGAGGTCAAATCTCTCAAGTAGGGTTGCACACACATATTCAAAACATTCAAAATTCAATCAAATTCATTCAAATTTGGACATTCAAATTCACACTGAATGTCTAAATTCAAATTTAAACATTTGAAAATTTTTTTGAACTTTTGAATCTTTTCATTCAAATTATTTGAACATTCATGTGTGTATGGATACATACACAATGCATACTTGTCCATACGCATCGTTCCCGTATCTGAACGCATTTGTACTGAACCATACAGGATGAAAATGGGATGCGTACGGATCATATGGGCACATACGAATGTTGTCAATATTTGTATGTGCAAAGTCAAATAAAAAAATTGAACAAATAGATTCAAATTTACTCAGAATCGAATATGGATAAATTCAAATTTTAAAGATTCAACCTGAATTTTCAGATATTCAATTCAAATCAAATCCCAAAAATTGCATTTGTGCACACCCCTACTCTCAAGAATCTTTCATTTTTGTTAACCCTGAATCAGCATAAACGTCTCTGTTCCAGAGCTGAGATAAGAATATTTCTGATACCCTAAATGGCCAAAGGGTGGGTGAGGATGCAATAGTAGAATGTTATTTGTCTTCTTGTGGCAAGGATGCCATCATTGCTGCACAGGTAGGATGAAGTCACTGGAAGTGGAGTTTAGCAAGGGACAAGAAATAGAACGTCTGCTGTGTTACCTTTTTGGAAGTCTACAAGTGGCATAAGGTATTTGCTCAGAAAATGGGGCAGTTGCAGAGTACATATATAGAATGAATTCAAAGAAGCATAGTAGTATAGAGCTGGAAGGGACCTCTAGGGTCATCGAGTCCAACCCCCTGCTCAATGCAGGATTTCCTAAACCATCCCAGACAGATGTAGGTCCAAACAAATTATGTTTGTTTATATTTATACTCATACTTATCTACTGAAACAGTTCTTTCAGCTAACTGTGCAGGCACATCCTCATTGCACTGCTGCTGCAGCTGCCCTGGGGTAGGATAAGCCCTCCCTGGAGTAATCCAGCTATAGACTGCTCCTGGATGCTGCATTTACACCCTCTTCCAAGTGTGGCACATCAAGTGGGTGTGGCTACATGACTGCAGCTGTGCAGTCACACACATCTTTCAGATCACCATGACAACATCCAAGTGGGCACCAGACATTTGCACTTATCTGTGGGGGAAACTCCAGGAATATTCCCAGACAGTGCATCTGCATTATACAAAGCTGCTTCTTGACCAGAAGCAGCTCCAGGGTAGAAGAGGTGCAGGTGGAACATGTGACAAGGTGATGCAGGAGTGTTAGCACTGTTGCTGCTGTTTTATGATCAGCTCCATAACAGAGGCGATGCATACCTTGTCAGCATGTAGGGAAGCGCTCATGAGATTTAGGAGAGATTCAGCATCCAAAAGTGCAGACACCAGATCTATTTCCCATCTTCACCCCCCAGGGAAGTGAAAATGCTAAAAGTCCCATTGTCTCGGACACTGCCCCAGGCAGGCTGTTCACACCTCAAGCACTACTGCCCAGGTACAGGGCTAGTTTAGTGCTTGTGGTGCAAACAGCCACCACCATACTGGTTCCTTACTAGCCTGGTATGGTGTTGTTGTACCAGACCAGATCACAAGTGTGAATAGACCCTTAAGCAAACTCTCTACCTTCCTTCTGCCTCTAAACTGATTGCTAGAAAAGACTGCTGGCCCTGGAAAAGGTGTGCAGACAACCTCGACATCCTCCATGTTAGAATATGCACTGGAATCAGGGATCTTTACCATCTCATTCACTTATGTTTCTCCCTTCCCTTTAGTATCATTTGTGCTTGATAATTTAGCTTCCAATGAAGCTTGTTCTCAGGTGAATGTTAGAAAACATTTACAATCTGCTGCAGTACTGGGAAAACTTGAGGCTTGTTATATATGTGAAGTAAATGACACTGTGTAAAACATATCAGATCCTTCAGAATTGGGTGACAGGATGACAGTACGTTACTCACAGTTCAGATTACTGCAATAAGAAATGTAATGAGCCATAATGCTATTATTTTTCACTTTAGAATTTTAATATTATGTTTTGTATGGCTCTTAAAATATCATGCATAAAACATTCTGTGAAAATCTCACTGAGTTATGTATGCATAATGTCATTAGGGAGTGCAAAAAAAAAAAAAAGACATTCACAAAATGATGGAAATTCTTTTAATTTATTTTTTCCCCATGGTGGTAATAAAAAGAAGCATAGCAGCCCGGAAAGGCTTAAATCTTTAAAAAGCAGTGAAGTTGTAACCCAAAGATGAGAATTTGATTCCCAGTGCTACTGTCTGGATAACAAACATAGATAGCATGAATTTCTGTAGTATAAGCAAGGTGATGGGGTTAGCCATATTATTCAACCTTTTCTCTACAGTTGGGAGAACATTAATGCTTTCCTCTACAGGAAGTCATTCTGTAGTTGATACAGTAAATAAATGAGCCAAACTGGAGGAAAACAGACAGTCCAAACTCCATGAGGAGCCTGTACGCAGGCACAGGTGAATTGCTGGCAAATAAAAGATCATTAGTCTGGATTTCTAAAAAGGGCAATTTGTAAGTAGTGGAGTTGTATTCCGCTTGTTTTTATTGCCTGCAGCCAAATCACAAATGGTCCTGGCCTGTCTTCTGAAAGGATTTTCCCCTGGGGAGCTGGCATAAAAAAATGTACAATTAACTGCATATCATATTTTTCAAACTACATGCAAAAATAAAAATAAAAATGTGTACACTTTCAGTTGGCTGGGGTACAAATTTACCACATCTGTACTAATGAAGGTTAAATATATCATGTATTGTTAAAAATAGGAATTAATAAACTGGTTTTCCTGGGAGAATTACTTGTGTCCAGTTATTCTAGCAGGATCTAGGACTACCATATGAATTTCACAAACTGTTCTAGGCTGGCACATGTTCTCAAGGACAGGAATAAAAAAAAAAAAGGAAATATGAGGCAAAGGGAATGCAAAACTTTGACAATCCTTACTGAAGTAAGGGTATTTTTATTCTCAGGCTGCAACAGCCAGCAAGATGAAAGCAGTGGGTTCAACATTGGAATACCCTAAACCTTAGCAGCAACAGAGAAGTCAAATGAATAGGAAGTGGGATCTCTTCACATTCCATGATAGTGATTCCAGCAGCAGAGCCCTTAGTAAGATATCTATGTGTACATATATTTATGCACATTCACAGTCAGCTATGTTCGGTCTTCTGGACCAGAAGATGACAACACTGATCCCAGGCTTCCTAATCTTATAGCCCAAAACATGTTCAAAGGAAGCAATCTTGCTCAACCTAGTAAGGAAACTATCCCTAAAAATAAATGCTGTCCAGATTACTACAGGAAGACAAAATGAAAGGTGTTCATTGATGTTGACATGATTGAATTACATCCCAGTTTTCATTTTAATATCACATCCCTTCACTTTAAAGTGTAAGTGCTTACTTATGCAAGTGGAGTTTTCTGGCTCTGAACCTATGGCACAATCACACAAGCGAGCTTTACATTTTTCAGCAGGAACCAGAGGCAAACACTTCATTTGGGCAAAACACAGGGGAATGGGTTGTACAGCCAACTCCAGACATTTCCTAGTTGTGTTCCAGCAAATGGAACCAAGACAGCTTTCCAGATCCTTTGCTTCAGTTACTGGTATAGCTCCCACTTCCCTTAGCTGTTCACAGAAACACTTTTTAATATGGTTTTTCTGAGATATATGATAACAGTAGCATTTCAGAGGGCATAAAATGGTAGCATTTCAGAGGGCATAAAAAAGGATAGTGTGGAACTGGAAAAGGGGCAGAAAAAGGCAACCAGAATGTTTAAGGGTCTGGAACACCTCCCTTACAAAATCAGGCTGCAACGTCTAGGCCTCTTTAGTCTGGAGAGACAACGTTTAAGAGGGGACCCGATTGAAGTACATAAAATTATGCATTGTATAGAAAAGGTGGATAGGGAATATTTCTTTTCTCTATCGTACAACACTAGAACCAGGGGGCACTGTATGAAGCTGATGGGTAGAAGAGTCAGATCCGACAAGGGGAAGTATTTCTTCACCCAGAGGGTCATCAGTCTATGGAATTTGCTGCTGGAAGAGATGGTGACAGCAACCAGTCTAGATGGCTTTAAGGTAGTGCTAGACAAATTTATGGATGACAGATGTATCAATGGCTACTAGAATGAATGCCTAGGTACATCTTTCAGGCTGGGGGGGGGAGCAGGACACTTCTAAGGCCATTTGCTGGGATTCAAGAGCAGGAATAGGTTTGTCCTTGTCTCTGCTTGAGATGCCCATGAGCATTTGATGGGCCACTGTGTGTGACAGGATGATGGACTAGATGGGCTGTGGCCTGATCCAGCAGGGCTTGTCTTACATTCTTATATTCTTATGTCCTGTTTGCTGTGCAACGGCCCTTTACAGCTTCAAAAAGTGAATCAAAGGGGATAGACAAAGCTCTTGCTTTGTTACCAGGTGGTATCAACAAACCTGCTCACCAAGTCCACTAAGGTTCAACTTTCAGTTTTAAAGGCCACTCAGCCTACCAACAGAATGACTGATCTTAACTTTGCTCATACAAGCCGTTTCATGCCAAACCTTTCATGGCACATCTCTATGTGATATTTTATTTTTCACTTGCTGTCCTCCCTACACATGACGTTGAAATGGGCTTTTTTTAAAATGTTCTTGGAATGTTATCATGACATTAAAATTTTCCATTCTTTCTTATAACATAGTTATATTATTGAGAGAGATTTATTTGTTTTGTTTTGTTTTGAAGGGGAGCTCAGCGCTGCCTCTTCTGTTACAAGCCCTTTCTGTTCTCTCAGGGCACGTCTACATGCCGAAAATACTCTGAATTTAAGCTTGTTTTGCCTTGGAGCATCTCCACACACAGATTTACTCTGGGCTACATCCGGCGCAAAGGAAGAAAATCTGCGGCAGAACCCCCCCCCCCCCTTTCAAACAGTACTACATCCAACTTAGGGGCAATAGCGGATTTTCCTGGGAGCATGGAGATGCTTATAAGCATAACGTTAGGAAGCTGTCATTTGCCCTGCATGCTTGCTGGCTACAATTCGGCAAGCTTTGTGCCCTTCTCCCCTCTCGAGTGAAGTTGAGAAGGAGCAGGGGAAAAGAGGAAAAGGAAGCCAAGAGAAAGTGAAGAGAGGGGAAGACACACATACGAGTGCAGCTGGCAAGGAGCAGGGGGGAAGAGGAAAGTGAAGCCGAGAGAAAGCAAAGAGAGGGGAAGACACACACACACACGAGTGCAGCTGGCAAGGAGCAGGACGAAAGAGGAAAGAGAAGGGAAAAGGAAGCCGAGAGAAAGTGAAGAGAGAGGAAGACACACACATGAGTGCAGCTGGCAAGGAGCAGGGGGAAAGAGGAAAGCGAAGTTGAGACAAAGCGAAGAGAGGGGAAGACACACACACGAGTGAAGCTTACGGGGGGGGGGGGGGACAGAAGAGGAAACCCACAGAGGAAGAAATCAAGAGAAAGGAAGGGAAGGAATCTCTCCCCACCTCCTAATAATGCAGCCTCCACTTTGAAAGAAAGGGGCAGATCGCTGGTTTGCTAATGCGCTAAAACAACTGCCTAACGTGAACGCAGGGAGCTGGATGACAGCTGAAGGGAGCCTGTCATTGCTCTGGGGGGTGGGGGGAGATACAGGCTCACAAAAAACGGCTTCTATGGGGACAAGAAAGTACGATTTTAATCTGTGTTGCTCCAAACCTCATGGGGACTCTTTATTGTGAGTTATAATGCGGATTTTTATTTATCACATCACTAGCAAAGCAACCGGCTTCCCTGGAGACTCACCCTCAGCTTGTCTGCATTTCCATTTTCCTCAGGATGCTGTGCCAAGTGTTTTTGCATCCTTAGTGAGCAATACAAAAGTGCAAGAGGCTAAAGAACTTGATAAGGTAGAACGTTGGAACCTTACCTGAGGTTTTGGGTAATTTATATTAATTGAGGAACGGATTTGTTCCTCTGAGGTCTCTCCAGTACTGAGGATTTAACTGACTGACAGGCACTTGATAAATATTTCAAGACTCAACAAAATAAAAACTTAAAACTTAAGGGAAGATACTCTAGTGTTTCTGAAGAAATACATATTTGTATTTTTAAAATAATTCCTTTGTCTTTTTAAAGCACGTGGGCAAGCTGATGCATATTTGTTTACTCTCACATTTGCTAAAATGAGATTTTGTGGTACACTTGAAGAAGCAAAGTACAGAGCTTCAGATTGAAGGTCACCTCTCTCAATGTTGCTATTTTAGTAACAAAAACATTTTAGGTGGAAAAAAAATTAAATGAAATGCAGAATAATGTGCAAACACCAACTGGCTTACCAGACTTCTGTTAGATTATTCATTTTCTTCCTTGCAGCATATGGTAGTTTCCAGAGCAAGGGGCTTTACCCACCTGTTAAACTGTACTCCCCAGAGTAAAAATACTCAGAAAAAATTAATGATGAAAGATGACTCTACATTTCACATCTCTGCAATGTAATAAATCAAACACTTTTTTAAAAAATTTAAAAACCCTTTACCACATTTATTTCATAGGTAACATTCAAACCTGAAACATTGTTAAGAAACCGAATCAACAGATCAAATTGATCTTTCCTTCTGGAGCTACATAGGCTTATTACAATGAATGTTCTGTTAGGAAAAACAAAGGTAGGAGACAAGCATTGAGAGAGACTTCTTAGTCATATTTTAAAAAGGCCCTTTCTAATCTTGCTGGCATTCCTAACCAGCAAGGGCCTCCTTTCCACACATTAGCACAAAATAAGGGGCCCCTCACACACTCCAGAACGGAAGGGGACTGAGGTTGCTCAGAATTTTGAGGCCAGTATGTTGGCTGGTCTGGCCCAGTGCTGGTGTGCAGATGGAGTTGTTCCAGACCACACCTTGCTGTGGTACAAATCAGTAAACCTCACTGGTTCAGACCTAATGGTTTGGATCATAATTAGGCAATGCAGAAGGTCTCCTATATATTTTACCAATGGTGACATCATTTATTTGAGCAAGAACACATAAAAGTAAAAATGTTTCAAGTACAGTTCATTCCTACATAGATATACCCATCCAGGTTCCTGGCAAATATGCAGTAGTAGTTTGTTGTTGTTGTTGTTATCGTTCCCAATGTGGGCTTTCTTCTGCAAAGGGATGTAGCTCATTTATCACAGATTGCCAATATCAATCAATTAACCCTAGGCAATGCAAAATATGTTTGTAGCAGATATACTGTCAACAAGAAGGGTCCTGACTCTTTTCTTATATGGCTCATGAGCAGTCAGTAGTGTTCAATAATGCTGAAGGGGCCATTCAAGACTAGGCAATTCAGTTTTTCCTGTTGTCTCCTACTTAAGAGGACTTGAGTCACGTGTAGAGATATGCTGAACTTGTTTGAAGCAGTTCGTTATTTGCATTGAACCAGTTGGTATTCAATGCCATTGAATTTGAACTGAGGAGAATCAGGTTGGTTTGAAGCAGCAGGCCTGTTAGAATGGGAAGAGCTGAGCAGGTAGACAGAAGAAGCCTCCTTGCTGTATCAGAGTACTGAAGACTGTGGGGAAGCATTTAAACTTGCTTTCTCAAAGCACCTTCAGATACATTAGTGCAGTTTAATATTGGGAGAAATTGCTTCTGGTTTTCTAGCACTGAACATCTCCTTCTGCATGACCTTGACCTTGAACACCGGCTTGCATTTCACAAGCTTCATATTTTAGGATAGTTCAACAACTGTCCAGGTATTATTTTTCAATCTCTTCTTTGACAGCTTCCTTCCACTTGTGGACTTCATTAGTTGACAAATTGCTGGTCTCTTGACATGTGGATAGGGTCTTTATTTCTACTGGGCTTGTCTTGTAGGAAAGACTTTCTGGTAGAATTGTTTTATTTGATCTCTCTGAGCACCTAACATGTGGTTCAGCTGTAGTATCCCTTTCTTGATCTGTCTGGCTAACTTCTTGTGGCTTCTCTGTGATCTCCAACATGTGTAAATTCCGTGGTAGTGAATTTAGTTGTATGGCTGGCATTTTGCCTTAGCTTCTCACTTTTGTCAAAGTAAATTAACTTGCATAGTTTGATTTTGTCTGTGGTAGGATTTAAAATTCTGCATCCTTGAGTGCCTTGTGCATAGCCAACAAACACCTCTTCTTCACATCTGCAATTCAGTTTGTTCCTTTGGGCTTTTCGAACATATGCATAAGCTTTAGATCCACAAACTCTGATGTGAGACATGTTGGGTTTTCTGCCATCCCACAACTCAAAGCGAGTCTAATTTGTAGCTTTGGTTGTGAGCTTCCTGACTTGAAAGGGAGTAGGAGGCAGCATCCTAATCTTTGAAATCAGGGAATGGCCTATGGGGCCATTTCCTGGTTTTGAAGACTTCCCCTCCACTGTCAGATAGAAGATCATCTTTGATCTGACAGTAGAGGCAGAAAGCACGCCTCTGCTTTAAAGGCAAATGCTACTAATTTAGCTCTGTTCTTTAATGCAAAAGGGAGGAGCGACTAAAATTGTAGTACTTCCCACTGCTGTGGAGATCCTGGCTAAATGTTTTCCAAAAATTCTGTAAACAAATTAAGAAGTTTTGGGGGTGGGGATCCCATATCACAGTAGAAACCCTTCCCCTACTCCCAGGGTGTCAGTAAAGCTACCTGGGTCCTTCAGTATGGAAACTAGTGTAAGAGATCCATAGATTTCTATGAATAAAAATCCAAATTACTGTTGACACAAGAGATAAGATCTTCATCTGAATTTGAGCTCCCTGTGAAGAAGTCATCACTGAAAGTCAACATTGTCGTGTATTACCACCATGGAATAATTAATTTCCAGAATGGCATACTAGAGCCCTGAATCAGGACTAAACAAAGCTCTGTACCAATAGTATCCGAGAGAACTTAAGTAAGGATATGTTTATTAACTGATTAGTTAAAAGACCATATCAATCTTATAACACATAAGAATGCAGCAAGAAATACAAAACCAATATGTGTCATGAATATTTTAACATTAGTCCAACAGCCATCTAGTTTAGAGTCCTTTCTGTACTAGGTCTTATTCTGGATTATGACCCTTTCTGCAAATTACCGGCTTAGATCTAGATCAGTGGGGTCAGAATAACTAGGCCCACTAATCCACATCATGCAGAGGTGTGGGCTGGATCAACACAGTCTGTACCGATGGCACTGATCAGCCCATGATTCCCCCATGGCTGCAAAGTTTATCCAAGCCTTGCAGCCACCCCTCTCCAAGGCCTCAAAAGGCTAGGAACTTGGAGGACATCTTTTGACATTGAAAAGCATCCCACTGGGAATCCCAGAACATGGAGGCATGCCGTCTGAATGCCTCCCTTATTTTTGAATGAGACTCTTAGTTCTTCTGGTGGACCCAATTAAAGGCTTCTAACAGAGATCCAGCTTAAGGCCCTCTTGCCTGCTCTGTCTAGTGCAGATGGAACAGGACCAACAGGGGTAGGGTCTCCTTAATCCATATTAATATGCAGACGAGGAGGCCTAGGATCTTATTTAAAAGGCTTCTAAAACGCAATCAAAGGTAAGTGCAGAAAGGCCTAAATTACCAAATAGGGGCTTGTCATCTGCATGCTAGTGCAGATTAGGGTAGGGTCTGGGTGGGGCCTGCTGTAGTCTACACCAGCATGCGGATGACAGTCTCCTATGATATAATCCAGAATAAGGTCCAGTACTGAAAATGCATAGAAGCCTAGTATCACAGCAACTAATCAAACATTTCTGGCAAACCCACAAATAGAATAGGACGGGGAATAATACTCTACTTGCTCTTAGTTCCCTATAAATTAATCTGCCTTTTCTTGTATTCTACTACAACAAACATTTCTAATCGGAACCTATTCCAGGAATAGAGGCCTGCCATCCACATGCTAGTGCAGACTCTGGAATGTCCGACCCAGGGTCTGCAGTAGTTTGTACTAGAATATAGCAGCCAGGATCCTATTCTGGGATATATCCCAGAATAAAGTATAGTGCAAAAAAGGCCCAATAGTAGGGACTGTGTTTAGGTGGACAAATGCAAGCTTAAGCAATAGTTGAGTTTTAGTTAATTTTAATCTTACGTTCTGTGTAATGATTCTTATATAGTTGTCGATCCCATAATACAGTTTCAGTCATATATGGGCTGTGTTCAGACATTACAAAAGGGGTGTCTCAGCAGGGTGGCCTTCTTGTTCCCAACCCTTCTCTAATCCACCTTTTCTGGCACAGAATATACAGGAGAAGGGAGAGGGCAGACTGGTGTGTGAACAATCCCACCTTGGAGCCTTCTCTAGGCCACCTTAGAGGTGCCTCAGATATGTATTTTCCCCATGTCTGGTCACAACCATGGTTGCTAAAGTTTGACCTCCAGTTCCTAGAGCCAGTTCCTGTAGGAAATCCAGACATACTTCCATGAAACAATCACAAATTTTCTCACCCTTTTGTCAGTATTGAATATTAAGATTCTATAAATCACATTAAAGTGAATCTAAAACCATGGATAACCTTCAAGCTCTTTTTGCTGGCCTTTGCACTAAAAATAATGCTGTCTGATTTGCATGCTGTCTTCCACAAAACAAGCAACTCTAGAGCAGTGCAAACATCTCTGTTTAAATTGTTCTTGGAAACTTGGCATGGGCAAGAAATAGCTACAGTGGATCTACTTAGCTATATAAATAGTACAAAATATATGTCTGCTTAGGTAGAATCTTAATAAACATTCTTAAGAGCCAGAAGACTCCATTTTGGCCTGAAATACATATTTTTTAAAAAAAATAAAATAAAATTTTAGAATAATGAAGCTACAAAAGAATGCATGGGACAGGAGGGAAAGTCTGGCTACATCCACACACAGTTAAAAAAAGTGGTTTGAAAGCAGCAGCAGCAGCAGCTTAAAGGTGGTAGGATCTGCACACTAGGGTCTCTAAACCAGAAAAAGTCCTTTAATGTGGATTATTGCTGATATGGGAAAACTAATGCCCAAATGCTACCACCTCTAAAGTGATTTCAAGCCACTTTTTTATGTGTGCAGCTGCCGCCTCTCTTTAAACTAAAGCAATGTCCTCTTTCATACTGCCACCACCACCACCAGCTGAGCACATCCGCCACCGCCGCTCGGCCGCACGCAGCCTGGCCCTGCTTTGCCTTGCCACCTCCACTGTTTTTGCCCTATGGCTGCTGTGGTACTTCTCCTACTTCCCAACAGGGAAGCCGCCTTCCAGTCCATCTCCTCAGGCTGGGCAGGTCTCTGCTCTGGTCAGTCAGTCACTCGCCTTCCACCCCGGTGGCCACCCAGCCAGCTGGCAGCTGGGTGGCACTACACAGGCCCACACCCTCGCTCATTCACTTGCTTACCTGCCTACCTGCCTGCTTCTTTGCCGGGCACAGGCCGGGGGGGGGGGAGCAGCCCAGCCTGGTAACAAAGCCTCTGCTACCAGCTGCCCTCCTTCCATCAGCTTTAATCTGAGTCAGACAGAAAACCCCTGTTGAAACAGAGGTTTTCTTTCCCTGCATTTTCACTGGAAAATGCAGGGGAAGAGAACTCGCAATGGGAACAGGGGGCTAATATCTGGAATGGATTTGGATTATGGGGGATTTAATGGAAACCCTTGATGGCGAATCCAAATCCATTCTAGATTTTAGCCCCTATGGGAACACACCCTTGCTGCTTTCCTATAATGTTACACTACCCCGTTTCCCTGTCTTGCAGCATACCTTTCTGTCATTGTCCCCTACCATTCAGTTGCATCCTGCCACCCCCTCATTCTATCCATGTGTTCCTACCTGCTCCCTGTAGGCATCCACTGCTCCATTCTCACTAGTCACATGGTTTTGGAAAGATGGTGGCCTATACACAAGCCAGTTCCCAGCATGATCACTTATGGAGGGACCTCCAATACACGTAATGCATGCATTCACAGGGTTTCTCCACCCATGCTTTGTAAAATTATTGAAAACTAATACCTGTTAAAATTCTCACCCATTACTACCCACAGGCAGGTTTAGTAATTATCTAGTATTTAATGTTAAGAAAAATACACAAGGAAGATGCACTAAAATTTTAATGAAAGACCATCATTTATCAGAAATGTGAGGCCTATTTTTGACCTCAGTAAAGAACATCTTAAAAAAGAAATGACAACTCTTTGAAGTACTTGGTAGTATATGGCAATCAATCAACCAATCAATCCCATGCTAAGTAGCATATTGGGCAATGAGACCACTCTAGCGAATCCAGTCAACAGCAAGATTTTTGCCTTTGTCTCAGTTCATGTCCATCTGTTCAATATCTTTTTCCAAATGTTTGATACCAGGTGTTACATGCCCTTCCTCTTTCCCTGCAACCACCTGGTGGTATTCAAATCAGTGCTGTTTTGGAGATTTTCTCCTTGCCCATCCATAGAACATGGCTCATGAAGGGTGAAAATGTAAGCATAGCCAACCAAAGAAACATATTGGGGGGAACTTCTGTTGGAGAATAACTATTCAGATTTTTCTCCAGTCGTGGAATATTGGGGCTTTGCTTTGTGCTACAAATAGCAATCGCCTTGAAAATTTGATTTACTTCCTAATCCCTTCTATACACTGTGTACACATAAATGTATTTCTCACACCTGCAAGGTAAGTTTACTTCAGTTTGTTCACTGAACTGGAATGTTATAATTATGACTGTTTCTTTGATTATGCAGATCACACAAAATGCACTGTTAATTCTGGGTAAATATTCATGGATTATTATAAGATGACTTGAACAAGAAAGAAAGGGAATATCAAACTAGGCCAAGTGAATCCTAAAACCAAGCCTCCATCTGCCAGACAGATTTTTTTTCTTCACATAGGACCAAGCTTAACTCCAGCATAACTCCAACAGATACAAGTTAATATATTTTAGTGATAGCAGTATCAACAGAAACATTTTAACTTCCCACTTATTTAATAAATGACTTGGATGTGCTTGAGCCTGCAGGCTTAGTTTTTAAATTCAGGGACAGACCGTGTTCATGCTTTTCTGAAAATTGTTTCAATTTGCATGGAAGTAGATCTAGTCAAAGCCACATTACTGGGTTTCTGTCAATTAACACTAAACCAGAGCATACGTTAAGGAGTGTGATAAATTTAACATAGATAAACTGGTATGAAACAGAAAGAGTTTTTGAGAAAAGAGGTACGAAATTCTTTGCCCATTCCTAAAAAATGCAAATAGGGTCTTTACATCTTTACCTGGTAAATAAAATCCAGCAGATCGCTGGACTACTTCTTCCACATGTGTGATCTGCTAAAGTATTCCAGAAGTGTCCTAAGAGCTCTCTGTTCTGGTCCAGCTTTGGAGTGGTTAAAAGCCTCTACAAGCATTCTTGTGGCAGCAGGAGTGAACCAGAAGTGATACTTCCATAAGGTCAGGGTGTTGGGGCCTTACAAATCTGCTTCCAGATTCAAAAGCCTAGCTCTGGACCCTGCAACGCTACGTTCAGCCCCTGTGATGCTTGGCTCTGCCCTGACATACCAGATGCAACCTAGGAGCTACACACACATTGCCAGGTTATGGATAGGAGTGGATGGAACCTGATGGAAGGATGGATTACAAGGAACAGACCAGGGGATAGACCATACACATTACTGTGCTGCTGGACCACAATAATAACATTCCAGCTCTTACAAAATGAATGGCACCAAGAGGGCTAGAAATAGAACAATCTAGACCAATCAAGTGGAACTCCTACAGTAGAGTAACTGCAGAAACTATCATATATGGGCGTTTTTCCACTGTCACTAGAAGTACCCATTAAGTACCCATTAATGGGTACTAAATGGCATTTTTGTACCCATTAATAGGTACTTCTAGTGACAGTGGGAAAACACCCTATATTAAAGGTAGAAGTTCATAACATGGAAGCTGCGGGGCTGGAATTCAACTAGAATTTAGTTATAGAATTTAACCCTAAATTTGTGAGGTACAGTTTAGAAATTTTGCACTGCCTAGGCCCAGCCTAATCATCCTTTGGCTACCTCACATACAATAATGTTGAACATCACAATCTAAAATTACAAAGAAATTATACCATGGACTTTGAATAATTCAGTTTTTTTCAAGTTTCTTAGACTTTTGCAAAATATAGCTGGAAAAGATATATGCATAAATAACTGTAATAGATCACAGAATATTGAAGTCTGCAAACTAAATCCAGTGCCTCTAAAAACACCAGTAGTTTAGCACTTATTGTAGCAGTAATAAAAATTCAAGAATGAATAAAATTATCAATTCCAGAACTACAAAAAAAGCAACACTTCTTGAAATTAGCTGCATTCTTCAAAGACACCTCCTTGACTCCCAAATCTTTAGCAATCTCAATCTTTACATTTCCTGGCCTCTGCAAATGACTCCATCCAATTAGTTAACTTCTAATAATCAACTATTGTGGCTTACATGGTTAACAGACTGGATGGAGTTAATATGATGCCTTATTAATGACTGCAATTTTAGGGTCAGCCATATGAGAACAATTTATAAGCATTTTTATTTTCACGTGTTTTGATTTAAATGCATTCTTAACATACCTTATCTTTGGAGTCCATATGCCTTCTCACTTGGAAATGTCTCCAATATCAGATCGCACATATCATTCCCAATATTAGTTTTCACCCTCTTGCTGCTGTATGCAGTGGAGGTAATCCACCATTGTCTCTTTGTATTTCCTGCTCTTTTTTCCAAGGAAGAACGACCAGCTGCTGTTTCCACATTCCATACCACTCCTCTTTTTAATATTATTTTAATATTTTCATTTTGTTTTGTTTTAACAGATGTCAGTTGCGTTTTCAAAATGGGGGGAATGATCCAGGCCATGAGAGAATACTGATCTTAGGTGGGGGATCAGCCACATGATGGATTAAAAAAACCTCACCATCAAAGAGTTTTTCTGCACCTTCTTTGTTGGAAACAGGCAAAGAAGTGGGATGGATTGCACTCCATCCCAAACTTACCTGACATTTCACCTCTTTTGTAAATCAAACCTTTTAGAAAGTATACCTATCCTGTAGCCATCCCCCCCACACAAAAAAAGGCAGTCAGACAGCTAAAAGAATATCCCTGCCCCATATTTCTACATGTTGCTCTTCCTTCATCTTGACATCTGGTAACTTCTTCCTAACAACAAGTGCTCACCACTGATTGGCCAGCTACCTGGGGCCCTGACTGGTTGCTGGCTGGCAGCATTGGTTTCCATGCTGTGAAAGAGTCACCCTGCAAGTTATTTAACCTGACATGACAAAAGGGCAGCCATTCCCAGATTTCAGGATATGGTAAGGCACACACAGCGGTTAAAATGCCTGGCATTCCTGATTCCCGTTTCTGATCACATCCTTAATTAATGTTGGCATAAATTTGTAGAAGATGCTTGTTTTCAAATTTCCAAAAAATATTAGCAGTGGTTTCTGTTGAACAAACTCTGCACCAGATGCTGGCACAAAAGACTGATTCATTTATTTTCCTATTTCTAACTTTATTCCTATCCTTATCCTTATCCTAATTCTTCTTCTAACTGAACGTACATAATGTTGTTGTAGATATACTCTGACGGCTTGGTACAGAGTGCTGTCACTGGGACTATTATTACTTTTCTCTTACATTAAAGTGGCTTTAAAAATAATAATATGTGTATCTTCAAAAACACACACAAACATACAGTATGAGGAATTTAATTCATATTGATTCAGTTCCTCAGCTGATGAGTTCTGGAAATACAATTAACCTCTTTTTGTTTTTACACTCTATGGACTTAATTACACAGCCTAGACTCAAACATGTGCTACATTCCTTTTGATAGTTAAAACACTTCTAATACATTGTACTTTTGCAGGAAATAACCTTATTAAAACTAAAGTTTAACATTTAAACTTTGAGTGTTAATAAGCTAGTCAACTGAAGCTGACAATCTACCAATGGGGCGCACACACATAGAGTGAACATTTAGTTCTTCCACTTAGGCTATGGTCTGGCTGGTCAAAAAAGTCTGCATCTTAATTCGGATTTTTTTACCAGCCCCAAGGGCTCCTTGCAGCCGTCTCGACTGGATTGGGGCACTATTTTCCCGCACCCTGTTTCTCCATCTTTTGTCTTCATCCCACCATTTTCTTTCCCTACCATTCTCCAAGAGCCACACACTACTGTCTCTGAGGCGTTTCTGAGCTGTTTTTTGTATTGTGTGTGAACATAGTCTTAATACTAGACGGGAAAACTCTTCTCAGGCTAACCATCCCAAAGAATGGAAGAAAGATTCTTTTTAATGAAAGCCATGGGATTTGACAAAGGATGAAACATTTTTAAGCTGCAGATTTGCACAGTTTCACCTTATTAATCTTTTTTGCAGATTGACTTTTTCTATTACTTTGTTGTTCACACAAATGGGATTTCCAATTTACAGGTGAAGAGAAAGGACAAAGTTTAGTTACTGATTCAGGCAGAACGGTGAACATGGAAGTAAAAGAGTAAATTGGAGTATGCATGTTAGAAATAGGAAATTGAACAGGCCAGGGTTGCAATGACAAAACCACAGCTGCCTTTGCAATACTTTTCTCAGGGTTTAGATTTACAGTCATTTGATTACCCAACATACATGTACTATTACAATCTTCAGAAAATATCCAAGATTCCTCAGACACTGTTTTAATGTCAGGTGGAACTGAGGGTAGTGCAAAGCTGCTGATGGGCACGGCTAGCCAGGTGAACATCATGCAAGTCCTAAAGGAACTGCACTGGTTGCCAATTCAATACTTGTCCTAATTCAATGTGTAAACATTGAATTAGAAAGCCCCAAATAACTTAAGCTCCAAATATCAAGAGAAATGTTTCCTCCCATGCATTATTGCCCATGTACTGAGAGCCACCATAGAGGCCTCTTGGTAGTCCAAGCTAAGGAAATGTAGAGTCATTAAAAATTCTTCTTAATGGGCACCTCTAGGTTGGTTTCAGCATGGACTCCCTACTGAGGGGTCAAACTTTATCACTTTATACATTTAAGTAACTCATGAAGGAACAGCATCCCTTCCTTGGGACTGCAGTGCAATAACTGCAATTTTTTAAAATAATAATTTTATACTGATTTTAACTCTGTTTTTGTATCTTTTAGTTGTTGTAACCCATCCTGAGGCCTTAGAGTGTAGGGCTGATAAATTAATAAAAACATTGTTCACATTATAAAATCTTTTTCCAATGATTAGATGTTTCCATAATCATGTTTGGTTTTTTTTGTTTATCAGAATAAACATTTGGCAACAATTGCAGCATGGCTTTTGTTTTTACCATTTAGTTTCTTTGCTCTGCTTGAATTGCCACCATTTAGGGAGATCTATTTTTAACTCATCACATTTACAATAACTTGTAAGTAACTTGTTCAACACAAAAAATACATTACCAAGAATATGCCAATTTTGTTCTTTCTTCTTCTGGAGGGATAGAAATAATTTATTTGCAGTGTAAAGGTTACATACTACCTACCCAGTTTGAAGGATTATTTCAGTCGTAAATGTTTTGTGCTTGCTAGTATAATTGTCAGAAAGTTGAATATGACAGGTGCAGCAGTTGAAGCAAATAGATTGCTCCTAACTCATGTGAAAGTGTATAAAATTATAGGTTTTTAAGATGCATGGATCCTGTGACCTTGTACAGCCTATGGCCCAGGTATGACATAAAGTTGGAGAACTGTGAGGGAGTCTCTGATAATCTTCTGGACCTTGGATGAAGCTGTTTTATACAGAATCAGTAAGAACGTAAGAAATAAGAGCATAATAAGAATATGAGAAATGCCTTGTGGATATATATATGAACTTTTGGGAAAATATTGTGTGTGCCACCCAAAAAATGTAAGGTATGGAAACAATAATAAAAGTTTGGTTTTTAAAAGAGCAACTTGTTCACCATCTATCTCTAATTCAGAAAAGGTAATTGCTTTAAACTTAGTGCAAGAGGGTGGAGAAGAACTACTTTGTGCAAAGCAGATGGAAAATCACCGTCCTGGCCATTTTGCAGTGAGTTCATGTTCCCTCGGAGGCTTTGTAGAAGATTTAGGGAGTACATGTGTACTGACAGAATGCATACTGAGACTCAAGGTCTAGCCAAAGCTAAGATTAAGGGTGCCTCCAGACAGGAATGAAAGCAGCAAAGGGGCTTCACTGCTTTTATCCCCAACAGTAGCAACGGAACAATCTCAATATGGAACTCACTCATACAAAGTCTGGACAAACTCAAAAAAGTTTTTGGTTTTCCATGTAAGAGTACAATAAATGTTTGGAAATAAATCCTCCAATCACTATATGTAGGTCAGCAGTAATAAACTATTATAACAATGGAAAAATATGCGTTGCTATTTATTTACCTTTTTTTAATAACTGTGTTGGCATTATGTTATGTAGATTGTTTTTTTCTTACATTGTTTCGTACAATATTTTAGACATACAAACAGTATTTCTATAAAGCCTGTTCACACTAAATGCAGTGGGATTGTATCCAGAGGAGAGTTTGCTCACCAGCTGTTCCCAGCAAAGCTGGGAGAAGTTTGTACTTATCCACAGCTAGGGATGACTGGGGCAGCTGGAGGAAACTCACAGACACTTTAGGACATTGGTGGTGGGCAAAGCATACACAGATCTCCCCCAGACTGTCCAGAACCATTCCCAAAAGCTAAATGCAAACAGGTCCTTCATCCCACCGAACCATTTACATATATAGGTCTGTTTTTTTTAGGAAGTAACAGATGCAACACAATCCCTTTGGACTGTGTCAGCTGTCCCATTGGACCATGGAGTTTGTACTGTTGCATTATAAAATTGATAAGCATGGCCCATCATTTAAATGACAGCCAGTGCTGTATATCCAGTCAGTCTTCCTATAGTCATGTGAGAGGCCAGTATGTTGAACAATGAGACCAAATGTGTTTTGGCTATGCAGCCTTCATCAATGGCTAGCTCTGGCTCAATAAGTTCTTTACAGTGCCAATATCCAAATTGGTATGTTTTCCAACATTAACGCTGCCTCCAGACAGTAAGAGGAAAATGTGAGATCTTCTTTAGATCCTGCAATTGCTTCTCACCATCCTTGCCAAATGGAAGGGCAAAATCATGGGACAAATGTGGGCACTTGCTTATCTGGATGCTTGTTTCCACAGTGGCATTCTACATACATATGGGTGTTTTGATGGTTCAAAATACAGTGGTACCTCGACATACAAGTGCCGAGTGAGTGATATTTTGCTTTGAGATGAGAGCAAGATTTGAGATACGAGTATGTAAATACAGTACAGTACATAACAAAAACAACTGAGGTGGTGTTTTGGGAGCTGGAATGGATTAATGGGAAAACTGCTTTGAGATACAAGCAATTTGACATAAGAGCAAGGTTACGGAACGAATTAAACTCGTATGTCAAGGTACCACTGTACCTGGAAGTCTGCAATCGCTGGCCCATGTGCATGTCCAGTGGCAATTTTTGGCTCATTTCAGCCCTGTGCATGTACATGGCCATTTCTAAGAAGATGGCTCCTGACAGAAAGCATCCAAACAGGTAAATTCATGTTGCTGTTCTGGAGGGCTGATTTTCTGAAATAACGATTCCACAGGGTTTCACCCCTTTGTCCCAGGGCTATGTGGGGATTCTACATATACATGTGGCAATCCCAACACAGCCCCAGAATAATCCCACACTTTAGGACCTAATATAAGCATTTTAAATTAGTAAAAGTATGTGATGTGCTTATCTAGTTTGCAACACAATAACAAAAATTATCTTCTCAAGGGATTCTTTCAATCAGTCTTTAGTCTGGGAAGAAGACTCCTCAAGCTGCACAGAGTCTGCTGCTAATAATGTTTATAGCACCAAAAAAAATGAAGGAAAAGCATGAATGTGCTGTTTGTCTAATCAACTTGACCTCTGGCTGTTGTTGTTTAGCATAAATACTAGCATACATTTAAAATTTTATTATTAATTATTACTTTGCATACTGTAGGTTTATTGCTAAAGTAAAATCATTATTTTCTTATTAGGATTGTATTTTACAGAATCTGGAATAGAAGGACATGTCTGTCCAGCCCAGCAAGCATACTAGGGTATGACCCCACAACTTTTTTAAATATAAAACTAACCTAAATTTGAGGTGAACGTGCATTCTGCCCGATCGCATTGAAAACGTACAAAAATGTATAGAACCTGAATTTTGCCATTTCCTACATTCCCTGAAACGCTACATAAAACACGTTGGGTAACCGTCATCTTTTCCTCCCCGCTCTTTGCTGGTCGGGGTTCCCAACCGTCTCTCTGATTGGGTTTGGTCCCACAGTTAACTGTGCAATTCCACACTTGTGATCCCCCACAAGTACAGGGATTGATTCCACAATGCTTCAGTCTTGTGCAAAATCACCTCCCTAAGTACCTGGCGGTGGGTGAGAAATTTATCAACTGTAATGTGCCCCCACCATCGGGTGCAAAACATGGGCTAGATCTGGGCTTAGGGGGGTGATTTTTCTCCCGCCCTCTCTCTTTAAAGTTCTCCATCCACTTCTGACATCTAAAAAAGCAAGATCTTGGGTGATTTTGTTACAGTGTGGCAAATTAACCCCTTTGTTTTTCATGTAGACTTAGGCTTTAAAACCCAGGTGCTGGGAAGAGAATATTTCCCTGTGGGAGAAGAGCTCTGCCACCAGTGCCCAGAACCAGATGGGAGGTGACCAAAAAGGAGGGGAGGAAGAGACAAAAGGATGAAGGAAACACTGGATCTGGACAAGGGAGAGGGGGAAACAGATTGGGGAGGGGGCTTTTATGTCTGAATGGATGCTTTATTTGGCAATATTTTCCTCTGTTTTGCCCTACCACAAAAGAAGAGGGGAACGATAACACAGGAGGGATGGCAAAAGGCTGCCCTCCCAAGAGTGAAACCCCAGCTGTTTAATGACACACCCGTAACGGTGACAAACATTTGACAGAAGGCTATCAGGGGAGGGGGACAACCCTAAAGATGTGATCTCCCCTAATAGTGTGATACCATTCCCAAAGCAAAAAAGATAAAGTGTCCCAGCAGGAAAAACGGGAGTGAGAGCTGTTTTTTTAAAGGGTTTTTTTAATGTGGATTTTGGCAATTTACTCCTCGGAACATGCAGGAAGCAAATGTTTAATGGGGCCAAAGGATTTTCAAAATGTTTTTAAAGCTCAATAAAACCCCAGTGGGAAGAGCACCTAGGAGTCTTCCTTCAGCATGCTGGCTCATGTGGAGTCAACCTGTGTTGACCTTACCCATACCTGTCATAAGGAATTAACGATAAAGTTTACCACGCTGAGAACAAGTTGTGGCCAAAGCTAAAAGGGAAGAAATTATTTTGATACAAAACAGAGGTTACTGGGAGAACAGAATCTAATGTGAGAGATGAAAGAAGATGTTCTAATGGCCGTGACTGGTAGATACATGTGCACTCAAATAGAATGAGGAAGGTCAAGAGCCAGAGTGGCCCCACTGGAAGCAATATGATTCCTTCAGGTGATTGACAACCGGCTCAAGGAAAGAGATGAAGATGATCAGGAAGTCACAGCTGTAACATCTTTTCGGATAAAGAAATTGATTGCTGCTGCAGCTCCACCTTCCCCCCAATCACCTGCTTCTCTCATCCTAAAGCAAGCTGTCAATCACCTGACATTCCTTGCTTTTGAAGAAACAGGTAACTTTAAAGAAGCAATGCTTTTTTAGAACTGTGTTCGGCCCTTCTCATTGGAGTGTATTATAAACTCTGCTCAGTTGTTTCCTCTTTTCTAAATAAATAATCTAAGTACTACTGTTACCACTTACTAAATATGTGATATAACTAAGCTGAATTTCAAAATCGAGCAAACAATTATGTTATTATGCTTCGCTGTTCCAATAAACAAAGAAAATGGGGAAAAGAAAAGTCAGGATTAAGCTGAGAACAAGATAAATCTCTTGGGGTTTAATCCATAATTTAATGTTGCTATTTCCAGTGGTACTTAATCTCAAAGCAATTGATCCTCATCATATTACACTGGCCCCTTGCTGCTGCAGTGCTGGAGCAGGCTACATGGCATTTTATGGCTGTGTGGCGTGTTTTATGACTGCAAATATACCCAGTCACTCCATGGCTGTGATCACTCCCACGGATGCCTGAAATGGCACAGCAGATAGGAAGCATTGCAGAAGAGCACAAAGAGTGCAAAATCCTGCATTTCCCCCTCCTGTCTTTTCCACAGCTATCTGACAGAATGCAGGTGGCAGCTGTATGTACCCACATGATACATGTGTTACAAGAGCAGCTGACCAGCAGTGTTCTAAGCCTATCTGATCACAGTCTTACTTTCTTTGTCTGGATTTTCCCAGAATTGATTAACTGTTCCAATTATGTTCTTTTAGGAAACAAATACTTCCTCTGCAATGACTCTTGATAACCTTTTTAGAGATGAGCATTGCAGCTTTCAGCAAGGTTCTGGATGCAGTCCAACAGTCTATGGTAATGTTAAATTAATTGATTGGTAATGAGCATTGGAAAGTATATTGCTGTGTGATTAACATTTTCATAACTATTGCATTATCTGTGCCATCTGATCCTCTCATTTTTCTTGTTCACAGTATATAATTGCTAATGGGAAAAACATCCAAAAGCAAGATGCTATTTTCAATTATAGTCCCACGTACAGGATACTAAGCTGAGGCCATTGTGCAATATCCCATTAAGAAACAACCACAACTCAATTAAATGTAGTAATAAATATGAGGCAAGAATCAGCATAATGTGCCAATTAGAATGTTTAGCAGGACCTGGAAGCCAGTGGTCAAATCCCCTTTCATCATGAATTTGGCCTAGCCATAGTGCCTTATCTAAGTTACCGCAGAGTTGAGCAGATGAAGTCAATGGTCTGCCTAAAATCCCTTTGAAGAAAGGTGGACTTTAAATGTAATGAATACATTATTTTTGGTGATGATCAGACTGCTGCCTGTACATGTACTCTTTTTTCACAACTCTGTAGGATAATAACTAGCCCTGTGAGGGAGGAAATTCATGCTGGACCTTCCTTGATCATGTATAATATTCTATGCTGGTAAAATACACACTGTAAATTGAAGCTTATATGGTTGTCCTGTTTTCACCTAAGACCATTTGGAATAAGCAAGATGATTTTCTCTAACATAAGTGCAGCAACTGCAGTTTAGTTTCTGGTTGGGCATTGAAAAATATAGGTGCAGGGATCGTGAACACCTTTAACAGTTTATCTGAAATCTTGCATTGCTATTAGGTTTTGTTGTAGGACAAATTCACACTTGCCTCCATAGGGAACTCCCACACTGTGCATCTGCACTGCAAAGAGCCACTTCTATAGCAGAAAAGGCTCCAAGCATGTCAGAGAGGTCTCCATACACATAGTGGTAGAGCAATTTTTATAGCTCCACAACTATACTAGCTGCCAGGTGGAAGACGTGCAAATGAAACACATGGCTGGGCAGCACAGGTGCGGTTGTGTGCTGTGTTCCTCATTTGTTGTGGCAATGGTGCCACACATGTGCAATGGGAGCCATTGCCTTGGCTCCACAATCACCTCCTTAGTTATGCACCAACTATGTTCTGAAGGCTTTGGTTGTCCTGAAGTGCAGACACCCAAACTATTCCACAACTTTGTTTCCATAGGATGTTTTCCCAAGGAAGTTGAAGCCCAAATTAAGATTCATCTGGATAGTTTAACATTTTTTGCAATTATTTCTCTGACTTTAAAATATTCTACTCCTTCAACACCACTTTGTGATCATCTTGATGTTCATAATGTCAAATATGTAGGCTTGCATTAACCTCATTTTGCCATCAGTTTGATGTGTCATAAACCTGCACAGAAATAATTTAGCATTCATCATAGAATGTGCAGTAATGTCTCATTAGACTTGAACTAACAGAATTTTGTCTTCATAATTTGCCATCATCATAACCAGGTCTTCACAGATTTAATATGACAGTCTTGGCCTCTCTTAGTATATCTGTGTAACACCTTTTTTGTCCCCTTTGCTTGTTTGTTTTTACACTTTAAATATCTTAGAGAATACCAAAATACAATCATTTCTTGATAGTCATAGTTTATAGTGTATTTTTTTTAATTCATAACCAATCAAATGTATAGGTCTTAATACTTGCAACCTGATTATTCAAAATGTTCTGAGGTGATACACATCTTTTAAAACAAATCTTTTAATAGTAGCTATCTCAGATACCGTTGCAAATTTTCATCCGTCCTCCTCTTCACCCTGGCTACCACATTTTACTTCAAAAATCTTTTGTTTTTCTTACTTTAGTAGATTCTGTACCCTCCCTCAATTTAGCCACTGCCTTCTTCTTGACCTCTGCCTCACCACTCCACCATCCTTTCAACCTTATTCTCTTTATCAGCTGCATCAAGCAGGCAAATAAGCATACATGTGGTACTTGGTGCAGACACTTGAGCAAGCCCCATACCCAAATTGCCTTTCTACCTGCATATCCATTTGGATTTAGATATTGGATTTAGATATAGCTTATTTTGCTATATTTGGATATAAAGGAATAAGTAGCCAACATCGACAAGCACAGGGGAAAGGAATTTGAAATGAATAGGGGACCTCAGTACACACCACCATGTTCTGGTTAACAGGGGGAGCCATTTCAGCAATACAACTTAAATGTGTACCTAAAGGCTGCAAGGCCAGAAAGCTTTCTTCTTGACCATTAGAACCCTTGAAGGCTGGTTCCAAAAGTCACATGAGCGTCAGGACAGGCAGGGGGGCTAGACTGGGCAGCCTTTGCCATGCAGGCAGCATTGTTCTAGCCCAGGGAAATCTGTCCTGGCCTTTGCTCCAGATCACTTGTTCTGGATCTTCAGTGGTAAATGCGTAAAGACACAACGTTAGAGAAGGCACATTAGAGGCAAGATGAGACTACTCTCCTCTTTCCGAGGTTCTTCTGAGCTGAATTTTCTTGTTACGAGTGAAAGCAGCAAGGACAACAACAAAAGCTTTATACACAAGCTGCCAAACATCATCTCCAGAAATACAGGAGTTTTTCGCCTTCATATGCCAAACTCTTGATTGCCCTGTTTGTATGTGTCCAGATTAGCAGATTAAATCCATAGTTATATCAAAATATGCAGCTTATGTGGCTGCGAAGCCACAACAGGCTGTCCAGATACCAGCAGCCTCCCTGCAATACTTCTGTGGTGAGGCGCTCATTACCTGACACTGCAGAGTGCGTGCTCATCATTCCGCAGTAGGTAAATTCACAGTAGTGGCAGCATAATGCACCTGACACCCACACGCCAACTGCGCACTGGAATGCGCAGTATTCCCAAGTCTGGACACAGTCTTCTTGAAATAAAGTGTCAGCTGACACTCAGTGACTGTAGTTCAGTGACTTCTGGAGAGTCACACATTAGCCAGTCTTGTTGAATAAGAAAAATAATGTTACGGAGTATCACCTAGCATTCTCCAAATGCCCATGGGCATCCCAGCTGTTGGACATGACCTTAAAACAAAGGCTTTAAAGAGTAGACTAGACTGATGATCTGAGGTCAAGGGAAAGTAGGAAGGGCAACAGCACTTTTCCTTTTCCCCAAACAATAAAAAGAATTAGGAGGGCAAGGGTCGTATGATTAAGGAAACATTTTGCTAGGAAAATCAGCAGCAGAGCAATTCACTTTATGCATTAAATGAGGCGTATCAGTTAAAGAATTAAAAACAGTCAGAATTACCTATTCTGCAGAACAGAGCAATGAAAGGGGAGAAATCTGGAACAGTTATTCTTTCAAAGCAACATCCTTTCTCTTGCAAGTATACAATGGAATGCACAGCATGCAGAGAGACAGGAAAGTCTGCAACAATGTATAACAAAGCTTCCTTTTCAAAAGCAACATGGAACATGCAGGGAGAGGAGGGAAAGCTACACTTCCACTAGGATCTCAGTGTTCAAAATAAGAAAATTAGAAGCCTATCAGAGCAACAGAAGGATAGTAAAGAAAAAGGATGAGGTTAAGGAAACCCTTCTGAGGTTAGAGCAGTTTGCAGGAAAAGCTTGTCTGTGGAACAAAGAACCTTTACAGTGCAGGAGTGATTCCAGCTGCTCTTGTAGAGACCTGTCTGCATGTCACACTACCGCCACTGTCCTGGAGCATCTAAGAGCTCTTTCCAGCTACCGTGATATTCCCTAGCTGTGAACAAATAAAACTTTGTCCATAACTTGACTGGGAGCAGCTAGGGAGTACCTGATCAGCTGTGTTGGCACCCTCTTCCAGGTGCGATGCTGTGAAGGGGTGGTGGGGCAGCATAGTTGTGGCTGTGCAGTTGCACGCTGCAAGTCAATCATCATGCACAAGCTGGATGTTGTCACGGCTGTTTCCTCAGTGATCCTGCCTCCCTGGTCCTGACCATCTGTACTTCAAGTGCCAGTGATCAGATTCAGAACTGCCCCAGCACTTGAAGTGCAGAGGGCTCCCTCTGCACTTAATTGTAGCCTCAGTTAACTGCAAACAGGTCCAAAGTTAGGATGGGAGGAGCTAGAATAAAAGCAGTGGAAAATAATCTTGGTGATACGATACTCAATACAATGTTCTCTCTGCTTTGGTTTGGCAAAGCCAGAGTGGCTGGGCTATCCTGTGGGGTGCAATTTGCCCATCTCAGCTAAAGCAACTCTTGCTAAGAAAGCAACTAGGCCAAAGGGTACATTCCTGGGTCACGGTAACTTTCCTAATATCTCTCTCAAGGAGTCATAACATTCCCTGTGTATGTATAAACAATGTACAGTACTCAAGGATAGTAACATCTTATCCGGTTATGCCAAATATGGGCACCCGGGGGAAAATTTCCATTGAGAAATTTATTCTGTAACTGGGCATAAAAAGCCCCTAAATCTTCAGTAAAGAACACTCTTTTCACTTGGCAACCATCCTGCGTGTGAGTCCCAATTCGTTACTACACTATCCTCTTTCCTTAGTCAAGGGAACAAAGCAGGATCCAGAAATCTACATGGTCTGATGAGAGGCTAAACACTTCTTCTGGAAGTGGAGGGGGAAGTATCTTCTTTAATAGCCTGAGAATTTGAAGCAAATGTGAAGACCCACATCCTCTGGTGGGAACCAAGAAGGGCTATTTTTATAGGCCACCCAATTGCATGGCACAGTATTGCTTAAGGGAGGGGCTATACACCTGATCCATCTCCAGAGTGATTCAATAAAATTCACAGTATGTAGCTTTTGTTTGGTTATTCAGCTACCTTGATGAGGGCTGTTTTCCCTTAGGCTAAGGCTAAATCTCCACTTAGCATTAGAGACACTCGGCAATATGCCTTCTTGCTACCATGTTTCCACTTATTGTGGGCTTCAAGCCCCATGCAGCATGGGGCCTGTGCCAGAACAGGCTGTCCAAATGTGGCCTGCCTTTTTTCTGGGATAGTGGAACTGCTCCAGATGGGAACACTTCGGCCGCATCCCCATTAGAAGCTTAATCCAGTTTCCCTAAATTGAAATAACAGAACCGGATGCAAACGCGAATTTGCCTGATCCCATTACTTTCAGCCAGAATTGCGTTCAATCCGGATTCTGAGGACGTACATGACTCAAGGGGAACTCCAGTGGCTACTTTTTAAAAACCACTTTTTGGGGCTGCCCTATCCTCTTCCTCATGGCATGAACGCGTCACCCATAAGGGACCCCTTCAGGGAGCCTAGCTGGGTGGCTGGGTGGCTGCTGCTTGCTTGGATGGAAGAAAAACGGCAGCGGACAGACAGCAATTCTTTCCCCTCCTCTCCTCATTGCTCAGGGAACGCAGCAGCAGTGGCAAATCAAGCCCTCTTCACCTTAAACATACACACATCTCCCCAAACCGGCAGCTGCTTTTGTTTCTTTTGCCTTTTTTGAAGGTCTGCACTTTCAATGGCAAGATCATTATCAGGTGTGAAGTGGTTTGATCACTACAGTGTAGCTTTAAGCGGTGGATTTTACAGCTTGCTTTGGAAGCAAGCTATTGGGGGAGAGAAACTCTCATCCCTTAACACGGAAGGGTTCCCACAGTAAAAAATGTAAAACGTTTCAAGCACATGAACTGGAGTGAGACCTGTTGAAACGAGGATCAACATTGACAACGCTTTGGGGCAATTTAACACGCGGAAAGCGTGTCAAGCCAAACTGACGTGGGGTCTGCAAGGATTGAAAACGTTTTGAATTCAAAATAAGCTTGCTGTGAGGATTCGCCCTTCCTGTAGGAGCTTCTTCACCACAAGTGTGGAAATGTCTTTACTACTGTGTCTGTGCTCTCCCAGCCAAGTCAACCCAGAGGCAGGATTTGCTGAACTATATAATATTTTCCGTGTCGGTCAGCACTTGGGCAATGAAGTGTAGGATGGCTGCACTGCAGATCATTCTTTAACCTATACCGTAGTTCTTTGGCTCCCATTTCTGTTTCTTGGCCAGTGATTTGCTTGTGTTCTTCACATCACTTCTTTCTGGAGCTTCATATGCAACATGACTCCTTTCCTCCTCTACCAGCTCTTGCTAAGTAGGAATAAGAACATACGTATATATTTTTCTATTATAACAAAGGAAAGACTTCCAGAACTGCAAGTATGCTTGAGATGTAAAATGGAGATACTACGAGTTGGACTCACCTCCTGGTATCTGCTTGGTCAAATCCTTGCATTGTTTTTTGTTTGTTAACAATACACAAATGATTTGCAATCGCATTGTTCTTGCATTTTTAAAGCTTTCTAGTCTAGCCTAATATCTAATATTCACTGGTGGCCTCAATACAAGTACTAACTGGCCCTGGCTCTGCTTAGTTACTGAGAACAGGCAAGATCAGCAAGGGGCAACCTAAATGCTGAGGCATGAACTTTCTAAGTTACAACTGAGAAATGCTACAGCATAAGAAGACTGTGGACTTTTAAAATTTCTAGGCAAGCTTATTTTGATGTCTAATTCAGAGAGAAGTAAAAGTGGGAGATCAGCTTAATATTGGAGAATTGGTTTGATTAAAAGGATCTGAAGCAGCTCTTGAGGTTTTGCAAATTGATAAAGCAATATTATCTTGTGAAATCTTTTTTGTACTTCACAAGTGAGGTTGTACGCAACAAGCCATACTTGACTTGGGGTCCTGGTTTTCCTAACCTTTCTTGCTCTCAAATTCTTCAAGTATTGCTACTGTTATCCTCTTTCCTCTTGACACAGCACTTCAAATTATTTTCAGCATCAGTGCCTGACTTTTGGACTCTGTGGGTAGCAGATTAATCCTTTATAGACAGCTGAGGTACTCCATTTGTGGATAGTTTGCCAAGAATTAATTTGGCCACCAGTATGGAAGAACGATAGGGGTTCCAAAGGATAAAGGAGTGTATTAAAATAACAGCTAGAATGTCATTAATGTTGTCCTTAGATAGCAATTGAGCTGTTGTTTATTAATTTTAATTGAATGCATTCTGGTCATAACAAACAAGGAAATCAGCTGAGAAAGGGAAACAGTGCCCTTTTGAAGGGATTTTCCAAGCTAAATAGCGACCTAAAGTGCATTACTGTTGAAAATGTTTCCTTTTCAATTCCTTGGGTGGCTAGCAATTCACAGCATATAGATATTTTATCTTATCTAAGCTTTACAGTCAGCATTTGGACAAAATCAACAGTACAGTGTTTTTCCGGTACAGTCACACAGACAACATTAGTTTATCAATAACTGTAACAAAAAGAAGTATGAAAGAACTAGTTAAGTCTCCAAGCATCTGCATATCATTGTCGGTAGGAGCTGCTGCTGAAAAAGTTCATGTTCTGATATTCAAAGAGAGTCACAGAAATGTAATTCTCATTTTATTTATTTATATTAATGTGCATAATCACCTTTGAGTGAAATGCTTTTGTCCTAATGGTGCTCCACTGGAAATGGAAGTACTTCTCTAGATTATACAGCCAGTCAGTTCAGCTGCTGTGACATCAGAGTCACATGAATATCCTGCTCCTCTAGATATACTCTTTCAATCTGGAAAAGAAGTTGAAGTCACTGGTGGTGGTGGTGGTGGTGGGGAATCTGGTGAATAGGGAACATGTGGAAGAACATTCAGTCCTGCAGTTCTAAATGCAGCCATTGCAATCTGGCAGGGAGAACTAATTGCATTATCTGGGGGGTGCAGTGCGTTAAGAAAAAGAAAATGCTTTTTCCACACTTAAGTCAGCAGTGTGGCTGCTGTATTCTGCACTCGTTTCAGCTTCTGAACTATCTTATGGCCTTTCTGCACTTACCTAGGGAGGTCTAGTTTCAGTAAGAGTTAGATGCTGTCCTCCAAAAATCTGAACTATTATAGGTGCTTTTGGCCCAGGTGGCTGGCAGCTGTCATTGGCTGAATGCCTGTGCTTGAATGAGTTGGCTCCAATAGGTTGGAGGCACAGGAAAAGACCAAGCAGCTTGGGATTTCTAAGCTCGACCCACTCCATTTTGTATAGGGCAAGTCAAGCCTCTGTACAAGAGACAATAGGAAGAGGCTTTTCCCTCCCAGTCCAGTATACCCAGTGTACCACTTTCTGAAATAAGCCTGGAACAAGCACAGTCCCAAAGCTGAATCACTCTAGATTGGAACAACACCATCTACATGGTGAGGGTAGTTCCACCCCATCCCCAATGTCAGCCCCAAAGCTTGTGTGAGCTCTGATCACAAGAATGGATGTTCTTTGCCTCAGAGCTTCTAGGGGAACCCATTTTGGCAGAATAATAAGATGTGCCACCAAAATGGGTCTGATATCCAGATTAGGTCCTCTTACTACACCTGTAGACCTTAATGTCAAGTTGTACTGGCAATCTAGAACAGGAGCCTCCAGTGGATGGGGTTTCCAGTATTCTGTACTAATTTGCAGAAGGAAGGCTCTTAGTGGCCTTCTCAGTAGTCTAGTTTGGAGGCTGTCAGCACATCAATTAATAGAGATGATTTTCTTTTTACTGCAGGAAGAGTAAATTTAGGCAACAGGCGGGCGATACAAGTAAGCTCTTCTGGCCACCACTGCCACCTGAGTCTCAAGGCCCCTCTATGCATTCAAAAGCATCCTCCATATCAGGGAATAGCAGTCCTCTCTAAACAACAACAGCATGCATTTCTTTTTCTTTATACTAAGAAAATACTTCTAATTACTACTGCATTTCTGGGCAGTAATAATAGAAATGAATCAAAAAAAGTCTGGCAGCCTCAAAGCCAGGAAGAACTACTGTCCTGGTGCAGCACAGACCAGGAATATAGAATTGAATTTTGCTGTGCTTCTGCAGTGAGCTGGGTTAAAGGTTTATAATGAAATAAGAGACATTTGAACTCCTTTAGTGCCCATTACTGTCGAATAACATAGAGAGATGATTTACATGGGCTGATAATGTGTGCAGCGTGGCACAAAGAAACCAGCAAGGCCTGGCAATCTTCCTGTTTCCATTTTTTTAATGCCATTAGAAACTATTAAGAAGTCACCTGCAAAGGAACTCTCTCAAGTCAAGCATTGACTGCAGTTCCCTCCAGACATGCTGAAAATGACAGTCTCCCTCCCACTGCTGCTTCCCATCTGACAGACAAAGGGATGGTGCAGCCACATCTTGTCCGCCCGATGGGTCAACTGGAAGCTGTGCCATCTCTTTGATGCCTCTCTCCATCCACCAGATGGGAAGTTCCATTGTCCACAGTACCTAAGAACATAAGAGGAGCCCTGCTGGATCAGGCCATAGCATCCTGTCATGCACAGCGGCTCACCAATTGTTTATGGGCATCTCAAGCAGAAAATAAGGGCAAAACCTTCATATGCTCTCAAATCCCAGCAAACGGCCTTTAGAGGCATCCCGCCTGTTTCTTCAGTGCAGAAGTTGTACCTAAGCATCCGTTCCAGCAGGTCCTGGAAAGTGCAAAGTAAAAAGATGCAGATTAACTGGCATCTTTTTATTTCAATGAAAGCTGTGCCACTGCTACAGGGTGACAAAAGTCTGTGCAGCTTTGGAACAAGTCTGAATGCAACCTGCTTCTCTTTCTTTATCTGGATTTGGTGGAATGCCTAGTAAGGCAGTGTCTGCCATTGTTCACTAACAGTCCAATAGGTTTTGTAGGCCTCTGGTCCTTTCTACATTTATCTTTGATCCGGTCTAAGGAGCCACTTGGGTGAGAGCTAAGGCAAATGAGCCACCCTGAGAGTTGCTTAGTAAAGACTGCCAGGCCAATAAAGCTGCATTCAGACATCACAAAAGGGGTGCCTCAGGCATACCAGAAGACATTATGGTCTTCTCCCCATGCTCTGAACACAGGGAGGTGAGTGTGAATTCGCCTTGGGCTGTCCCCATGAGCAGCCCTTAATCCAGGCTACATGTGCCACAAATGGCAAAAACCTGGAGCAACCCCCCCTTCCTAACTGTTCTCGCCCCAAAATAGGAGGCAAGAACGGATTATCCAGGGGGGGATGGAGATGCTCCCGGGTTATTGCCAATCAACACATTAGTGGGTGGGGTTTCACTGTCCCCGCCACTAATGCTGTGATTGCAACTGTCCCCGCTTGCCTGACCCCCACAATCAGGCAGGTACACCTAGGCAAGGGCTTGATTTACCCCAGACGAGTGCCTGACAGCTTCACTGCACTTAGCTGAGCAGCTGTCAGACAGGTATAGGGACTGTCAAGGACACAAGAGGAGCTCCAGTAAAATAATTAAAACAGCCGTGGCTTCAATCAATTAGCTGTTTTCTCTTCTGCACCTCCAAGCCACACACTGCATAATGGGGGGGGGGGATAACAGGAAAACAGCTGAGTGTAGGGAAGCTATCAGGCACTTGTTTGGGGTAAATCAAGCCCTAACCCAGGTGTGCCTCCCCAACCGGACAAGGGGGGAGGGGTTGAGGAAACTGTGGCATCCCGATGCAGGGATTTACCGAGGTTTTCATAGGGACAGATGGGTTTGGCTTGAACCCGCGCTGTCCTCAATTACCATGGGGACTCCTTAATGCAAACTACAATTTGCATTAAGGCTGCCCCCAAATCCACTCCGAGGTATTGGCAGCCCATGGGCATACACCCATATGGCCTTCATTGCTCAGGCCTTCTCTAATTGACCTTTTCTGGCAAAAAAATGTTCATGAGATCAGGGAAGAGCAGACTGGTGTGTGAACTATTCTGCCACAGCAGGAGCCTGCTATAGACTACACAAGCATATGGAAGGTAGGCCTCTATTCCAGGATAAAATCTGGAAAAAGTACCAATGCAGAAAAAGGCTGTGTCAAGACCTGTGGAAGAAATCTGAAGTTAAAGCTAAAACTGCAGCTTACTTGCTGTGCAGCGATAACCCGCCATCCCGACTAAAAAACAGCCTTGTAGCGTCTTCCTCGGAAGCTGTGAGAGCTGAATCTACACACATGATCACATGGGATGAGGCAGCCAATCAGAGTTGAGCTGCCTTGCTGCTTTTGTTTGTCTCTTTTCGCTGTCCTGCCCGGACTGGTGGGAAGATTCAAATTTTCTTAATACTGCGCAGTGAGTGTCCTTAATCCAGGATTAAGGTAAATGTGCTATAGTGATGGGATAATGTGTTCTGATTATGATCCATCAGTTGTTGTGTGTGACACCCCCATCACAACTGCGCATTCCACTGTGCAGGATTAATGTGTCTGGATGTACCCCTAGTCATGTTGTGGCAACTGTGCTAGATTTAATATGCTTTAGTTCTCGGGAAGGGGGACAGGGAGAGTTTCAAATAAAAATGCAGCTTTTGGTTTGCTGATTTTGTAAATCAGGTTGGGATAGTGGGAGTTCCTGTGCTAAAAAACAAACAAACAAAAAAACACCCCAAATGGTACATTTACATTAACTCAGTTCTAGTACTCCTGGTATTGCTAAGTATGACTACAGCTATGGGTGGATTGTGGCAAAACTGATATTTGTCAAGAGGTTTCAGCCAGAATAGCAAAATGTAGAAGGCATTCCGAAAATAAATAATTCTAACAACCAAAAAAATTGAAACTTCTCATTATGATTGGAAAGTTTGGGATAGTTCGTTTGTTTCAATCTGCAAGGATTCTCAGCTTCTTATAAACCTATAATCTGATTTACAGGGCTTGCCAAGCCATTTAAAAAAGAAGCAGTTATGAGTGTAGCACAGAGTTGTTTTTAATGTGGCCTGGAAAGCTGCCTCAGATCACTTAAATCCATTATACATGCCATCCTGAAAACAGAGCCTTATATGTAGAGCTCATCAGCTGGCCTATTATGGGAAGCCAACTTGTTTAGAGGGCGGCATGCTTTACGGCTTCTGCGCAGGGCCTGGAATTTGAAACATCCCGGGGCCTCAAAAGAACCCTGGCATCAGTTACAATGTCAGCTTAGTGAAACTCAGAATCATGTTTTCACCCTTTGCAGAATCCAGATCTGAGGAGCAACCGATTTTGCACCAAACTGACAAGGGAATAATAAGCATATGAGTGGATTTTTAAAGAAAAAGAAAGAAAAATGCTGTAGCTTGTTGACTGCCAGGATCACTCCATAGCAGCTGTCCTATTGCTAGGTTTTGGATTACAGTATTTCAAGAACTCTTTGGTGTTTGCCTTGGATTTTGTTTTATGCTTACATGCTGTGGTATGAGGAAGAGGAGGAATGTAAGTACAAACAATCTAAAATACTTGATCTGTTTCCTTAAAATGGTGACATAATTCTATAGAAATGTTCAGGAAAGCCATTTAACATTATGCATCCTTGCAACCCGTATTCTCCAGGATCTGTAACCTGTATTTATTTTCATTTAAACAGCTACACTATTATGTGAGAAGTATTTGTAAAAGCCAGATTGTTTTTTTAACCAAGATTTCATGGAAAGGAAAGCGAGTTTGAGAAAGTATTATTGGCTTTATTAGTTTTTAATATTCTGGTGACAGTTGAAAGGAATATCAGCTGCCTTGAATTATTATCACTTATGCCATTTCATTACTCTGATTGATGCATAAGAAACAGGATCATGTTCTTTATTTGTAATGATTTGGTTGAACTGTCACCAGACCTTCCTCATACCAAGAAGAATGAACCTCATATTGCCCTAACCCTAACTTGCTTCATTTTATTTGTATATAAAAAGTGATAAGCTAATGTGGGTTTAGACTGATAATTCCATGTAAAGATAAGACGGTTGACTTTGTATGTAGACTGAATGCACCCCTCCCATATTTAGATGGCTAAAACATTGCCTAAACAGTCTTAGGACAGTATTGTTACCTTCTACCTCCTGAGACTAAAGTAGATATATCTTCCAAATGGCCGATGTTTATCAGCAACCATGTGTCTTTAAACACAGGCAGGCAAACAGGAAAAAGAATGTTCATAAAGCTTGGAAAAGACCAACATTTATATTTGGTGGGTTCAGCTGACTTACTTTGAAGTCAATAACAAGATTTCTTTCCTTATATGGTTAACTTAATCTGTTATGTCTTTTTCAACAAATAATTCACCACGTGCATGAGAATGAATAAGTATGTACAGTTATTTGGACAGCACATCCTAAGCCACCCATTACCGTTTTGTGTGCTCCAACTCAGGAATGCCCAAAAGAAGATAGGTAGGGAGAAAAAAAGCAAAGAGGGAAAGCAAAAGAGTAATTTATAGGAATGGAGAAAAAGGTCACCCTCTTACATTGTTGCTAATAAGTATGCATATATGAATATATATATATATGATCAATAGAATTAAAAATGAAAAGGCAGCTCATGCTGTAGGAAAAGCACTGACCAGGCAGCTTCTGTATTTGCCCAGCCTGCTATTCAGGGGCTAATTATCAAAGCTCTTTTTAATGTGTTTCATTAGTTCAGTTTCATTTCCCATATTTTCCAGTCCTCTCTCCACATTTACTGGGAAACTTTCCTTACTTACAGAACATAGAACTTCATCTGGCGGCCTCTTCATTCTCCTCGCTCTCCCTTCTCTCTCTGTCTTTTCTCAGTTTTGATGTGGGACCAGCAGAGAAAGCAATCAAAGCACGTTTACATGGAACATTGTCCATTGCTAGGAAAGGGTGGAGGAGTTTTCCTCTGCATGCTGGAGAAGGATAAAGAAGCCCCATCTCTTCTTGACAAGCTCCATCTACAAAGAATGGAGCAGAGATTAGACTAGGGCAACCAAAACAATGTCCTAGCCAGCTTATTGGCAGGCTTCAATAATGACGTCTTCTGCCAGGCCAGGGCCAGGATCCTCAACCTCATACTCCTCTATAGGCTAAATTACAAAGGGGAGCTCTTTTTAGTCATATTCCAGGAAGTATTCCAGAAATAATATCAGAAGTAGTGCACCACTGAAAATGCCAATCCTGGAAACATCAAAAGCTAGGATGGAAAGTTCCTGGTCTCCAAAGCCTGGTCTCCAAAGCCTCCAGGAGTGCCATAGAATTCAAACAAACCACCACAGCTGAGCCAGTATGGATCATCTAGCCCACACTAGTGCTAGTCCAGCCCAGTTAGGGATATGCTAACTAGCTTTGGATAACATGTAGTGGAATAGCCTATGCCTTGCAGGTTTCTCTCTGATCTGAGATTTAAGCAACATCTGAACACAGCAAGAACACATGTTCCAAGAAACACTAGCTAAAAAAATGCTGGTACTGCAGGGCAGAGTGGTGAAGGTAAATATAACCTGAAGTCTCAATTTCACCTTTCTGAACCATATTTCTTATCAGTATGTCAGCATGTCCTATAATTTAGATTTGTTGGCCTGCTTGACAAATTCTGAATTCTAGAAGATGATTACATGATGTTAGTGTATTTGCCTCTGATAACAGGAGATGGTATGTGCCTGAAGGCCAGCTGCTTGAAGACTGTGAGCAGAGCCACTGATTTAGATAAGCCAAGGGTCTGATGCATTGGGGGTTTCTTAATTATTATTATTATGTTTTTGTTGTTCTTGCATTCTTAAAGTACTATAAAAGAGAGCTCAGAATAGCATGACATAAAACAGGGTATAGGATGGGATGGGATGTGCTGACCGAAAATGGATAATCTGACTTTGGCAAGACCATCTGGGAACCTGAGGCTGAGCCAAAATAAGCCTAGGACCATGGTGGCCACACATCACTGTGCACCAATAGTGTAGTGGCCACACATTACCACATGTATCTGGTGTCCAGGTTCCCAGGGAAGGACTTTGTTTCTTGAACACTTTTTTTTAAAAGAGTTCTTAGAAGACCTGCTGAAAGTGAGCACTGTACAGCTTCTGGTATAAAGGTACCACGACTTCTACCAACAAAAATTGGATTCAAAGCAAATGGAGACATTTGCAGAAATGTCCTATATTCCACTTACTGATCACCTGCATAGAAGAGGGGAAGATGAGAGCACTGTTCAAGCAGCCCTGTTTGCCTGTTGGCAATTGATTAGAGACCCAAATTAATGTACAATATAAATTTGGGTGGAGGAATTGCTTCTTCAAAAAGCCTCCTTCTGTAAGAAGCTTTACTTACAATTAAGTTCTACTGTATAGGTATAAAATCACACTGCAAAGTGTAGCCCCACTTCTATGGGAGGAAACTCCATGGAACTCCATGTAATCAGGTAGAATATGTTGTTTGCCTCAACAATTCTTCCTTTCACAAGTTGTAAACCAGATAATTGAAAATAAGTGAAAGTAGAATTTATTATCCTAAGATTTAATTCTAATAAAATATACTTTAAGTGTGCAAGAGATTCCTCCATACCTCATAAAATTTTACTCTTACTGAACTTAGCTTGAGTAACAGTCTTCAATATGGCATCATATTGCCCAGTCTAAACCGGTGCATCTATTAATTTCATTTACAAGAAAAACATGGAGGGGGTAAAGAAATTAGTCTCACCATTTCAATAATGAAGAATCTCAGGATATGTGGAATTTGACATGCTTGTATATTTGTTTTAAATCCTGATAGGTTCATTGATCGTACTGTTGGGAACTACACTTAACAGAAGCTGTAGTGCTATTTCAGAGGCACTGGCTAAGCAATTTGAAGGCGAGCCAAAGCAGAATGAGAAGGAATAATGATGACCTTGGTTTATTTTTTGCTCAGTACACTCAGGTTTTGATTGCATTCTGAACAAGGCAACAGGTTTTTTTTTTCCTCCCAGAAAGCATTGCCATAGTCCTTGGAGGTTTCACATTCTTGTTATCAAAGTGGCTGGTTCATACCGGAGCATTTTCTTGTGAAGGTCATGGCTGCAGTGTGGGAAAAAAAGATTTCTTTACTGAACCCAATGGAGGATAAGCTTTTCATGAGAACTGAGTACAGACCTATTAGCCTATTGACCTGCTAGAATACTACTGATGGTGAATAAAGAGCCTTCAACTAAACTACAAGGTTTTTGTTGCCTTTTGTGCTCCTTCTATTTGATGGTCTTCTTACTAATGCATTTTTAAAGATATTAAAATAACAATACAATTAGGAAAACTCTTGACATTATATATAAAATTTACCATGGAAAGCCTGGATAGGAAGCAGAGAACAAACATTTGCTTTTATTTTGCTTATTCAGGATTATCATCATATTGCAATTATTTATTTTTATTTTACTTTTTGCTCAACGCTATTTTCTAAACATAATATAAAAGTTTTTTGTTTTTGTTTTTTTAAATCTGTTTTGTATCTAGGTGTGGTACAGTAATTGATGCCAAAAGGGGCACCAAGAGGACATCTAGCTGGTTGTAAAAATGTCTGTTTCTGAAAAAGGAGTCATGTCTATATGGAAAAAAAGTGCTACTTCAGATACTTGGGGCCCAAGCCATCATTTATGGCTTTATATGTCAATATCGACACTTTGAATTGGGCTCAGTAGTGAATTGGTTATGGGTGCAGTTCTGCATTTAGCTAGATACTGTGCTGATGGCATTCTGCACTACTTCCAGCTTCTGAACTATCTTCAATTGCAGCCTGAGGCTACAGCAGTCTAGTCTGGAGGTTACCAGAGCATGGATCACTGAACCAGTTGAAGATGAAGGTGAGCACTTCTGGCTGCCACTTCCACCAGAAACTGAAGTGACAACAATGAATTCAGAAGTGCCTCCAGATCATACACTTTTTCTTTTGGAGGCAAAACAGCCCCACTGAGAATTGTGTGATGTCTAACTTCCTGAGCTTGAGACCCCATAACACATCCATCTTGTCTGTATTCAGTTTCGATTTATAGGTCCACATCCAGCCCATTACTGTCTCCAAGCACATGATTCAGAAGGAACAGAGAGATGGAGTTGGGTGTCACCTGCATATTGGTGACACCTCACTCCAAATCTGATGACCTCTCCCAGCAAACACATGTAGATATTAAACATTAGAGGAAATAGCACTTATCCCTGAAGAACTCCACATGAGAATTCCCAAGAACCAAATGAAAGTTTTCAGATGTACTTTTCTGAGACTACCTTGGAGACTGAAAGAAAATTACTGTAAAATAGCACCCCCAACATCCAGTCCCCAAAGTTGCTCCACCATAATTGTCAATGATATCAAAAGATATCAAAGAGAATCAGCTGGCTTGCTTTTCCCCTGTCCATCTTCCAGCATGGGTCATTCATCAGGGCAACCAAGGCAATCTTAGTACCATACCCCTCCCTGAAGCTGAACATAAAACAGGTAAGAATAAAATCAGTTTCCTCCAAATATGCCTGCAGCTGGTTGCTAGTACTCTAATACCTTGCCCCCCAAATGCCTTGTTAATCTGGCATGCAAATCATCATAATTCATCTGGCCTGAAAACGGGGGGTGGGGGTCATATGACATAGGAATAATGCAGGCAAGATGACTTACTAGACTATTTTTTTTTCCTCTGTAACTGAGTCTGTGAATAACCATGCTTTGGGATTTCAACAGGAAGTGTCCTCCTTATTTTTAGTCTGGTCATTTGTCTCTATTTCTGCTTTCTTTTGTTCTGAATGTGTGACATGAAAAAGATCTGATTTTTAAAAGCTAGCCATTATGCAGATAAACACATCAATGGAATTTTAATTTGAGACATATTATGTGAAATAAATTGAAATGCTGTGTACATACTGTATCTGTGATGATCTGACAGAGCCAGCACATTTAGATATACACTATAAAGATGCAACCCAATGTGGTCATTTTTGTTGTTTTTAGAGATTCTTCAGTCTCTTGATTCTGGATAAAGATGTTATGACCTAGAAAAAATAATGGGTATATGTTCTGGGGGTTCTTCTGGATTTATTGCTATCATTTGATTCACAGGTGTCAACAGGGCCAAGAGTACACCGACCTCAGACTAGTTTGCCAGTTTGGCCTTTCCTGGACAAGGATAACTGGGGCAAAGTGACCTAGAGATGTGCATGAATGTATTTTTCACATTCGAATTAGAGTATTTTCTAATATTCAAATATCCAAATTCAATTCACATATGAAAATCCAGATTTTCAGAAATCTGATTCGAAACTGGATTATCCGGATCCGTATTTTCAAAAATCCAATTTGAACTCGAATAGACGAATGCCAGGAACATTCGAATCCTATTTTCTTTGCATTTGCATCCTGTTAGCATCCTGCATTATAAGTGCAAATGGAACCGATTTTCAGATTTGATATTCCATGATGAATTCAGTCGAATTATTCAAAAATCCACATACCGGATTTTTGAAAATCCAAATTCGATCTGAATTCGGAAACTCGGAGTTTTGAAAATCCGATCTGAATTCAAATGTTGATATTCATCAAATTTGAATCGGATTTTTGAATTTTTGAATATCCGTGCACATCTCTGAAGTATCCCCACAGTGGGGTCCAGGATACATTACAGTAATGCACTGTGCATGGGGCTTCCCTTAAGGACAGTCTGGAAGATTGCACTAGTGCAAAATGCAGCAACTCAATTGCTGTCAGGAGTTTTTAGCTGGACATACATTAAATGGGTATTTAAAAATTCGCACTGATTGCTTATTCGTTTCTGGATCTAATTCAAGGGATGTATAAAATCCTAAATGACTTGAGCCCTAAATACCTAAATGATTACCTTTTTCCATATACACCCACCAGGGTACTGGGGTCATAAGGAGAAGGCCTTTTGGGGGTCCGGTGAACAGGTCAATGGCATGAAAGAGGGCCTTTTTTGTGGCAGCCCCAGATTTTGCAATATCTTTTCATCAGACACATGCCAGTCACAAAAGCAACACCTGGTACACTCTTTTATAAAGTATGGAGATGATGTCCTGTAGTGGGTGAGGGAGAGTTTTGGAGCTGGGATTAGTTGGTAAGGAAGAATTGTATTTGTTTATTATAATTTTATTGAGTGTAGTGTCTCTGGGCCATGGAGGATATAAATGTTTTAGATATAAAACTACCAGGGACTGGTAGCAGTGGGGGCTGATCACCTGCCCTTTACCTGATCAATTATTCCTTGTGATCTCCCAGTTTAAATCCTATCTTGTAATGAATTTTACCTAACCAACTGGGTATCTGCTAAGTAACTGTTTCCTTTTTCCCTTGCAATGTTAAATAATTTGTTTTAATGAGGCAACTGTGAAAGGGGAAAGGAGAGAACTATACTACCTCCAGAAGTATTCCAATTTGGGTGCATTGTCCAACTGTTTAATCCGCCTTCAGTCCACCTTCAGAACAAGAGAACACATCAGCAAAGTGACCAGTAATTTTATTTCTACATTATCTATCCCAAAGGCGAATTTTCTGAGTTATTTAACACTGAAAGAAAGTAGCTTGTTTTTTCGCTGATGTATCCTATCAGTCTGAAAGTGGACCACAGCCTTTTGTTCAGACTCTGAAGTGTCCTGTCTTTAAAATATCCCATAATGCTTCCACCCAGATTCCAGAAATCTTTTGGATTCCATCCATCCACCCACCCACCCAGCATTTCTGTCTGTCTGTCTGTCTGTCTGTGCTCAACCCCTATATCCCAACAAACTAGAATTTGCATTAACTTCCTAAAAATGTGACAAAAGCCCACATGTAAATATATGCAATGAAGCAGAGAGTCAAGAATAAATACTTAATGAAGTACTTCAATCAATTCCTTCTTTTACGTATTTCATAAAACAAGAAAAAGTTTGTGTTAAAATATTCACTAGACTCTTAAGAAGTAGCTTGTACTTCATGGGAACCATTAGTAAGCTGATTATTCAGAAACCTACAGTGCTAACAAATATTACAAGAAACTTGGAAGCAATTTGCTTAAAAGGTAAGGAGGGAATTGTTCTTCTAATAACAGTATGAACTGTTTAAAAGCTTTAATTTTAGATTTTCTGTTTTAACTAATATGCTAAATGGCATTCATAATGACAGCAGATGAACTATTCTACTCAACCAAATTTGGTACATTTTAAACCTGATATGCCTGTGGGACGTTTTTAGCAGCTTTCAAGGAGCTTTCATCAGCATATATATTTGCCTATACCCTATTTATGTGTAATTTTGAGAACTAGAAACCCAGGGAGCAGCATTGGCCTCAATCAGATCATTCCCCACTTAGTTTCTGCATAGACTGGTTGTAAATCTTTAGGATTTCAGTCACAAGCCTCTTCCAGTTATACCTGGAGATGGCAGAGATTGATTCTCTATGTACACAACAAGGGCTCTTCCTCTTCCTTAACATTATTTGTTATGCCCCCACATAAACAAAATGGAACAACGTTGTTGTAGAAAAAAGTCAGGTGATTTAACTGAGCTTAAAGAAAGAAATGCCTTCAGTGCTATGAAATCCCAAACGATGAAGAGGTAGCCTTTCTGAGAAAATAAGATAAGGCATGTACTGCCATACAACTTCTGTTGCTTCAGACTCAAATTCACTCAGAGGATGCTTGCTTTAATGTGTCTGATCAGATCCTGACTTTAAATTATTAAAAGTTCTTTAAAAAGATACAATAGAAGGGTATTTTGTAGTATTTTTTTTAAAATAATGCTTTTACAAATTGTTTGAAATGGAAAAAGTGGCATATATGCCTGCAACTTTTAAGAATTTGGAACAGCATATTATGTATATGAAGATGCAGTTCTGGGCAAATTGTATCACTTTTTAATTATCCTACTAATGTGAATCTTTTGGAAAATAGTTCAGTAGTTCCTGAAAGTGTGCTCCAGGGGGTACAATGTTAAAAGATACTGTGCTTTGTACTAGAAGTCACTATTATACATTCTTTCCCAGCTGACGGAGGGGGGAAAAAACCCTGAGTATTAATTAAATGGGGCATTATAAGCTTAGAAATAAAAGATTTTAAAGCTAAAGCTTGATTTTCTCTTAGCTGTGTCTCGGAAAGTGACAGAGAAACATACTAAGGACAAATAGCACATCTCACCCCCCCCCAAACCTAACCATGGGTTTTTAAAAAAAAGTGAAAAAAGCAGAACAACCCTCATTGTTTTCTACCCAGAACTCAGCAGCATTTAGATCTGTCACTTGACCTAATAAAACTGTTCTTATAATAACTGTGGGCATGGCAGCATGCCCAGAGAGGGAGATGCCTGGGGAAGGGCACCTCTGGAATCACCCATGTGGAGACACAGCCCTTGTGTCAGTTTGGTTTAAACAATGTGATATAACCAGGATATCCTTTAAGATTGTTTGGTTGCCACACGTTCAAGGTTTTAGAAGTGACTGCTCTTTTGCACCACCCAGGGAACACGTGCGACTTAAGGATGTCATGGACATGAGCAGTCATCCGAGAAAGGCTGCCTCTGGTTGACTGTTGACAGTTCAGGCAGGGAAGGAAATTCGGTGGAACAGGTCTTTCTTTGGCCTGAAAATGTTTTAATAATTTTCCTCTTGTTCTTTGTTTCCTTATCATAAGGTTGCCTACCTCTTTATTTGTTATATAGAAAAAAGTTTGCCCAAGTGGATGGGTGTTTTTTTGGTTAAGTAGGCAGATGGTTAGAGCTCCTCAGCATTCTGTTCTGTTGGCAGCCATGTTGGAATTTTCAGGTAATGGTGGGCAAGGATGTTTCATCTTTGTGTAATGAAGCACAGGACTACCTACTTCTACCCTTTTTGCACCAGATTAATAGTTTAGTTTAACTATTGTCTAATTTATTTAATATATATCTCTTTTTGAATTATGTTGGAGGTAAGCCTTTAGGCGTCCTAAAAAAGAACAGAGACTTCCATTATATGAGTTGAAGTTAAATTAAGGGCCTTTCTGCACAGGACATTGTCCCATTATAAGAAGGGACCTGGAGATCTTCCTTCCTTATGCTAATAGGTATTAATGGAGCCCTCTGACAATCTTAGCATGGGTGGATTTGGCTAAGATACTAAAAATAGTGACCTAGCATAGTTTACCAGAAGACCTTAAAGAGGTAGGGCCATTAGAATGGATCACAGAGGTATGAGGATGAAATGTTCTCCCCAGGAGCTCCAAAGGTCAGGAATAAGGATGTGCAAAACGACATTCAAATTCATAAATTCAATTGAATTTTTCACATTCACATTGAATTAAAAAATCCAGTTGCTCAAATATCCAAAAATGATTGAACAAAGCTCCCGGTTGTGAAAATAAACATTTGATCAGATATTCATATTTCACTATGTTTGGGGTAATAAAAATGGCCTTTTTAATGGTGAAAAAGTCATGAAAATGTTCAAATACAAATGTGTAAATCCAGTTTTTCAATTTCATGACTTGATGATGAACTACATATTTGGATGTTTGATTTGATAGTGAAACAAACTTGATTTATTATTTTTTCTGTGCACATCCCTAGTCAGGAATTTTTATTCCTAGTTTTCAAAGCATTTGGAGACCCCAGTGCAGTCTCTGAAGTGGCACAATCTTTGAAACTGCCAGTTGGAGTTGGAACGTAATAGTCTATCCCAGTGTGGACAGTCCTCTCCCATGCCAGCAGCAACCTGTCCCAGCTTGGGATGGACTGTGTATCCTGGCATAGGGAGACCCAACTTGTCCAGCAGAACAAAGATCAAATGCAGAAATAAGATAAATTAAATTAAAATATGCTAAAATTGAATCTTTAAAACAAAACAAGAAGCTGGATCATGTATTTAAGAGAATGACACCTGACCAAGAAAGGCAGGAAGCAATTCTAACTTTTCAAGTTAAAGTAATGAAGGAAAATGCAATTTTCTCTTTGTTTTATGAATATACTTAACATGCCAAACAGGCAAAAATTGTGTCATAACGATACTGGAATGAGCAAAACTGTAAATCATCTGTATTATAGGAAGGGCCAGAAATTTAGTACTTCATTTGTACTTAATGTAAAAGGATTCTATAACTTTTTGCATTAAATGCACTATAAGAAAGCTTTTTTATTTTTATTTTAAATCAAGTTTGCAAAAAAAGTTGTATATCAAGAAATGTGTCTTAGGATTAAACCCGAGCTCGTCAGTCCCGTGATTAATAAAGCTGAAGTCTTTGCACAACAAGCATAAACGTATTGGATAGGAATCCAAACATCTTTCTGCTGGTAGGATGTTTCAAACCCCTGTTAGTCGAAAACCTACAACCCCAAGAGTTGTAGGGTTGAATTACTTGAAGTCAACCCCACAGCTCTGCAGTAATCAAAGAAACATAGGAGGTAGCAGGTAACTGGAAGATGTATGTGCAAGCCTGTTGTAAGCAAGACAACACTCCCATGTAGGGATGTGCACAAATATTTGTAACATTCATTATTCGTACAAATTTGGACATTCATACACGAATCAAATGCTATGTATGCTACATATGTGTTTGTATCTGATACATATCTGATATGTATCCATTGGTATAAGATATGTATCTGGTACGTATGCATTTGTATAGGATCCATATGCAGAATCCATATCCAGGAACTTTTTGCAAGCTTGTATGCATTTGCATAAGATATTCGTATGAATTCATATGAATATAATCATTTTGAATAGAATCCTACCACATTCGGAGGAGATCTATTCGAATATGAATTTTCTAACATTCAATTCATTATGTGCAAATCCCATTAGTGCACATCCCTACTCACCTGCCTTCTTGGTGGCCTTGCTAGCAGGTGAGCCCCCTTTCCCAGTAGGCCTTGCAGCAGGCTGGGAACAGGGCCATATGACACTGGAAATGACAGTGTTGCAAAACCCACAGTAATCTACTCTTACTGCCCTTTCCTTGCGCTCTCCCAAGCCCAAATGTAGCAGAAAAAAGAATGGCACTATTTACTTATTTGCCATCAATTTAAAAGTTATGAATAAGATGTAAAATCAATGGGTAGGGTAAAACTGAAGATTCTTCTGGTTAAATGTTTTAACATTCTTGCTGGTTTAAACTCTCTTGCTAAGACCTAAGGACATTTTCTATAAATTCATGACCAAACAGGGAACAATCCATAAGGACCAGCCAACCTTAATAGCTGTTCTTCCAAATTCATTCCTGACCTTTGGACTATAAAAAGGCAATTCCTTAGAGTTTCTAAATGTTCAGTTTGATCTTTGGGTAAGTGCTACAATACCGTCTTGCACTCCAGTAAGACTCTTTATTTTAATGCTTTTTATTATATCAAACTTTTTAAAAAAGCTTTAAAAGATGAAAATGGAAATATATCCTAAATTGCCAGTGTTTCATTTATGGTAATGCCTGGATTTATCTGAACAAGTAGTAATGACAAAAATCTGTCATTTCCCAATTTTTACAGTACTATTCATTTGATTTTGATCCAAATCATCTAATTTCTAAGTGCATTGGGTTATATCAATTCAGTATGTTATTAGTGAAAATTTCTAGTTTTTCATTACACTGGCTGTGTCCCCAAGCAATAAAAATCCCGTTTAAAAGCTTCTTTTGCCATTGAGCATCTCCATGAACAGCTTTTCTCCGAGCTTCCAGCAGCACAAAAGGAGGAAAATGCGTGGGAAAAAGTGCCCTTTAAACAAGACTACCAGCGCACATTTTGGAAGCCGCAGGTATTCCTAGCAACATTGTGCATGGAGATGCTCCATGGCAAAAGGGGCGGGGATTGGCAGCCAAGATCCGGAAAAAGCACCCTGCCTCTGCTGCCTCTGCCGCCTGCACACACAGCCTTAAACATTCACACATCTCCCACAACTGCAGCAGCTTTCCTTCCTTTTCCCTTTCTAAAAGTTGTGTTTTTTGTACAATTCTGCTAATTGCCAGTTACAAAGGTGTAAATGAATGTGATTTAAATTTTGAAAACTAAGCAACTTTGAGATATTGTCAGCAGCCTTATTGAATTCATTCACTTCATTCATTGGTTTTCAGTTGTACATTATCTTTCTTCCTCCTTTTTATTAGTTTTTTTCTTCCCTGAAATTCTCTTTTCTATACAACTGTTAAAAATACAAGAAGCCTGTCCTGCTTTCCCACATGGCAACCCAGACCAAACTTGCCACATTGTGTATCGAGATACAAATTTTCACGCGTACTTTAAAGAAATTTTTTTTTTCTGATCTGGAACAGAGAGGATGGAATGCGCAAGACATACAATAGTTTGAAAACAGGATAGGATGATGTATAGCAAGGGTAGACAAACCACAGCTTGGGAGCCACATGCGGCTCTTTGGCCCCTTGAGTGTAGCTCTTCCAGCTTAGGAGTACCCTAATTAAGTTAATAACAATGTACCTACCTATATACCTATATAGTTTAAGTTTTAAAATTTGGCTTTCAAAAGGAATTTCAATTGTTGTACTGTTGATATTTGGCTCTGTTGACTAATGAGTTTGCCAACCACTGATCTATAGAATCAAGAATTAAGAGTATAATGAGCTCCATAGTTCCACAGAGGGAAAAGGGAATATTCTACTTTTTTAACATTCTCATGGACTTAACTCAGCATTGCTACTTTCAACAAAGGTGATCCTCATTTGGCAATTATTTAGTACTTTTTATGACTTAAAAAAAACACAGTTTGTATTAAACACCAGAGAATCCAGAGAGGGTCAACATCCATGGCTCCTGGGAAGCTGGGGCAGGATGCTATCCAAATCATGAGGCTCTTGTCAGCCTCCAAACCTCCACAGTGGGGTCCAGGAGCAGCCAAGTAAAACTAATCTCAGAGTGGGTTGTGGCACCTGAACTGCTCCCTGGTCTCTGTCAGTAAGCATGGAAGGAGAAGGTACAATATACAAGGTTGAATTTCTGCCTGACCAATGTGAAAGGTCATGGGAAATGACCATCTTTAGCACACCAAAGATCTTACTGGCACAGTTCCCTCTCAGTTGCGTTTTGGGAGCTGGATCAAGTCAAACTCCATGCCCACTACATCTCCTGTCTCTGGCCCAGCACTCACTCTTCCCACATTGGCAGATAGCTTAGTGGGGTCTTGTGTGGCTGATGCCTATGTCTGTCATAAGTAGAGACAGGAAGCCCTACGGCATGGTTCTAATTTTTCATCTGAATCTTAATGCTGCATGTAAGTTTAGGATATTAGGAACATAAGAATATAAGAACATAAGAGGAGCCCTGCTGGTTCATCTAGTCCAGCATCCTGTCTCACACAGCAGCCCACCAAATACTTTTGGGCATCTCAAGCAGAGGACAAAAGCAAAATTCACCTGCTCCCTAATCCCAGCACTTGGCTTTTGGAGGCATTCTGCCTGTCTTCCCAACCTAGAGGATGTGCCTAGGCATCCATTCTAGTAGCCATTGATACACCTGCCATTCATTAATTTATCTAACACTGTCTTAAAGGTATCTGGGCTGGTTGCTGTTACCACCTCTTCTGGCAGTAAATTCCATAGACGGGATGTTTAAAGCTTTTATTTTAGCTTTACTCTCTCTGAAGCACAAAATCTGAAACTTTTATTTTGTTCCAAGTATACTTAATAGTCCAAGAGTTTATAACTCATTTTATATCAGAAATCACAGAAAGCAGACAGACATGCATAGTAATGGAATCCATGCAACTTTGTTTGCTCCATGGAACATGTTACATGACAAGTTAATTTTAAAATATCTCCACTGCACAACAATGTACAGTAAGAATGTTTTGTTAATTGAATACATGGCCTTCCCTCAAAGTAAAAAAACAAAAATAAAAACTCATGACTTTTAAATGAAGAGAATTGAACACTTTCATAAGAGCTGGGTAATCATTTCTAAATAACTTTCTGTTGTGGAGAGATCACACTAACATTCCTAAACCTACATGAACATTTTAGTATGAATTAGTACACTGTCTTTATCAACAGAAGTTCTGAAAGCCCTAATGTGGTCCTAAAACTGCAGGACGTGACTGCATTGAGAAGTACTGTTAGCAACTCATAATAGGCATAAGAAGAGAAAATGCTCTATTATGCCAAAGGATGGAGCAGCATGTAAGTCACAGTGAGATCAAGTGACATTTACTGAGGATCAAAACATGCTTTGGACAGATTTGACCCTTTCCAAAGCCCCTGAATCTTGAATTGCTGTTGTTCAAAAGTCTCATGCTAGGTTATTTGCCTTTGCTGGAAGGGGCTTCTTTTTTCTCTTTCCTGTTTCCCTTCCTACAGCTCACTTTCTTGGGTAATCAATGGTATCTGGGGAATGACAGTGACTCATAGGGTGCTTCCGCATTGGACACTAAATACCCATTAAGGACCCATTAAGGATGGATTTTAAAAACCACGTCTGCACCACAACACCCATTACAGACCCAGGTGTCCACATGGGCTCTCACGCGATATGCCTCTAATGGGTGTTAAGGGGCCCTTAATACCTATTAAGAGAAGACTACCTTGGAGGTAGTCTTAATGGGTACTTAATGGATACTTTTTCACTTAAGATATATCCATTTAGGATGTGTCCGAACTGCAGAATTATCCTTAAGTGGGTCCTTCTCCCACCATCCATGCTTGGCTCCTCTGGAGCCAAGCATGGCGAGCTGGGGGCTTCCTATTTTCAGGGCTCCCCCTCACCCCAGAAGCCACGGATCATGGCTTCTCGAGCCAGGGGGGCTTCACCTACACCCCCCCCCACACACACCCAGGGGCAAGCACACGTGATCCCCTCCTTACCTTCAGGCAGCCAGGCTGATTCTGGCTGCCGGGGCCCGGCACGCTTTGCGCGTGCATGCACTGCGCCTCCCTATTGGCCAGGGCCGCGCCTGGCTTCAGGAGGCCCTCTGCGCAGGCATTTACAGAATATCAGGGTACTGCACTACAATAGTTAATTTTAGTAGAATAACAATTACCTGGTAAGTCAGGTTTATTATTATATTATAGGACTGTATTGGAAGCACCATGATTGTGTCTTCCAAATCAGATACAATTATAAAATAATTATGCATGGAGGGGGGGGGGGGTTACCGTGTCTAGATGCAGCTTGTCTTGAAGGCACTTTTGAGTTCCTTTTTTCTTCTTTTTTTGCTAAATGTGAATGCAGTCTCAGTTGTACCTGCCTTAACATCCTAGCTTTCTGGTAGTAGTGGATTGGTTCCCTAGATTCTTACTTCTGGGTTTTTCTTTAATGCCTCATTACTAACTCTCTTTCCTGGCTCCACACTCTGCCTTACTACTTACCCTTAGGAACTACTGCATGCTGACCAATATAGAGTTTATCTCAGACTGGGAATCAGAGTGACCCTTGACTAGCTGCTGAAGTGCTGCCCGAGACCCAGCATAATATAATTGATTTATAAGTGTCACTGACACAAGTGTCAGGACATAGGTTGGCATGGTTTAATAATTTCAGGCGTGTGTTGTATGTTTCCTCATATTTAATGGTTCTTCTGAGTTAGAAAAATCCATGTTATGACAAATGATATCATTTAATGGAGGTGGCAGCTTCATTAAACAGAAATCCAAGAAGGATAAGAGAAATTGCATCATATGAAAGTTGCATAGAAAGGTATCTTTCCAAATACTCAGCTTGGCTGAATATTAGGGCAGAAGGGATGTAGCTTTTCCACCACTGCTAATCACATCTTACATGTTCCATTCACTGTGTCCGACTGAACTCAAATGAAGATATATTGCGGAGGGGCTCAGCTCAGGGATTTTGCTTTAGGCGAGGGAGCTGAGGAAAATAGTTTAGATAAGCTGAATGTTCTTTGCCATGAGATTACTTGCTTTTTATGTCATTATTCAGTGTGCGCATCTAGAGGAAATTGGATCTGTTCTGTACTGGGGGTCCTACTGAACAATCCTAATCATATGGAGGAGTTTTGCTCAACATTCAAAAGGTTTCAAACTTGCCAGTGCAGCCTGCCTGCCAAAAATAAGTAGTTTTATTTGTAGTCTTTATTCTGCTTTGGAGAAATGTCACATTGCTCCCTCACATAGGATAATGAAAAATTGATTACAGTAACGTTGTTATATCACATAATTGTAGCTTCCTTTTTCACCCAGAAAATTCATGAAGGGAAAAAAATGAGGTCTACTTGCCTGCCTGCCTGACAACTTAGCTTTTATTACAACTGGCTTTCCTCCTATCCATCACAGTGGTCCAGAGCAATTGCATAAACCTATAATGTGTGAAGTGGAAGATCAGGAGGAAGTTTAGGGGTTTGCTTTGGTAAACTATCTCACTTGCTGAGGATTATTCTTTTAATCATTGTGTTTCCACTATTCTAGATTCCTAGATAGGGGCAATAACAATATATGTTTCTTATTGAAGGGGCTTCCTTTTGTCTTGTTGTTTGTGGCCCCACTATCAGTTGAAAGTAGCCTGGCCAGGATATCCCTATGCTAGGATGGGAAATAATATCTAGGAGATTTTTAGGCCACTTTGGCTCCCGATGTTGTAGATGCTGCAACTCCAGCTGAATTTGGTGGTGGGATTTATACACCACCAAGGGAACTTGCCACAGTTTTCTCAACACCCTCAGCACCACCTTCCTTAGGTTTTGTTTGATAAACTGCTTTGAGATTCTTTTACAAGAAGCACTATGCATTTTCTAAATATATAAAATAGAGGGGTGAATAAGGAAAGGCTGGCTGCTTCTGCATTTGTGGGGGTTGGTCCAGTCTAACAAGAACTGTTCTTACTGGGACAGTTCCCACTTGGAGTGGTCTGCCTGTCCTGGAACAAAGTTGTCCATATTTTTTGATAGTTGTTCCAGGACAGCATGGAAGAGGGAGGCCTAGATGTGAGCTAGGTCTTACACTGGACCTATGTACCAGGCAGTGCAGAAAGGCTCACTCTCACTTCCTGAAATGAAATGAGGTCTAGAAAATCTGGTCAGAGCTGGAACCTATGTACAGCATTAAATGCAGTTCAGATGTATGCATTTGGCTATATGTACATGTATTAGGGGTGTGCACGAATGCATTTTTCCATTCGAATTCGAGTCAAATTGAATATTCAAATATTCAATTCAATTCGAATGTTAAAATCTGGATTATCCGAATCTGCACTTTCAAAAATCCTATTGGAATTTGAAAATACGAATGTTGGGAACATTCGTATCTAATTTTTGAATTTGCATGCATTCCGTTTTCATCCCGCATTAGAAGCGCAAATGCGCATTATACTCATATACAATATTTGTGGATCTTTTCATCAGATTTTTGAAAATCTGATTAGAATTTGAATGTTGATATTTGTCAGATTTGAATCTGATTTTTTAATTTTTGAATATCCATGCACAACCCTAGCATGTACACACACCAGTGATGGGAATAAGTAGTAGATGCAATACCTAGGCAGACATGCCTTTTAATAGTAGTTATAACATCAAACTGTGAAAGGAACTAAGTGCAACTATGCATAAAAGGAATGAAAAGTGAGGTAAGTTGCCTTAATTACAGTTCATCATGTTCATATGAGATGTATGCCAGAGTTTGTTTGAATCTATTTTATTTCATATAGTCTATGAGCTAAATATTGACTAAAAGGTATTATTTATGTAAAAATTGCCTTGAAAGAGCAACGGTCACTTGAGTAAAACCTTCCATCAGTCCAATACATTAAAAAGAGTTGGAAAGGATTGATAGAAGAGATTGCATTAGTTTTCCATTCTCTTCTCATATTGAAAGAAATACCCAAAGGCACATGTTACAATGGGAGACTGAATTTATCATATCTCCTTTTAAAATATTAAACATCGAGGAGATTTTTAGTATCCTTTTCATTTTCACACAGATAGTTTTACTGTATTCAATAAATTGAGTACGGCATTTTAGCCCAGTGAAAATCTACAATTTGATTGAAACTCCGTTTGGTGAAAGTAAATTCATCATACTGAAAGTGAGATTCAGTTTAAATTTAGGGGGTGGGAAGAGAAAAGACAAGCTATTCATTTATTTCTAAATGCTCACAATATACAGCTGTATAAGGGCAAAGCCATTTTATTTAAGCAGTTAATCTGAAAGAAAAGTGAAATCATACAGTTCAGTTTGTTTGTTGTTGAAAAAGGTTTTACTTTATTTTAAACAAGTTATTTCAAAATGGTATTCTGCTATTTAAGTTAGTCAAATTAAGAGGGGAAATTTTTGAATTACAGGGATTGCTTACCTTACTGCTAACTAGTGCATGTAAGTCCACAGAAAACATTGCCTGTTTAAATTTAGCTGCATCTTTGGGGTCTTTCTGCACAGACTCTTAATCCAAATTAAGGATCTATGTAGTACACTTCCAGGTTTCATAGATCTGCACATTAATGCACATTAGCCCTGGTCACACCTAGATTATTATAGGTTATCCTCACACTGTCCTTGCTTTGGCCTGTATCACTCCTACCTTTCTGTGCGATTGACTTGGACCTCTCCACCCCCTTTCCACTGTCCAATCTATCTCCTTTCTTATTGGATGCTGTTGTGTCAGTTAAGGGAGGCAATGGTTTATGTCTGTCATCTTTCTTAATCTTGGTCCCCCACGTCCATGTCCCCCTTCCTTTTTTATGTGCTTTTCTTCTCCATGCAATTAATTAAAAATAATAAATTTGTATAAAAATGCTAAATGGAGGAATCATACACATAAACTGAAGAGAGAAAAGGGGAGGTACTTCATAAACTCTGTGCATGCACATTGGTTGAAAGATTGGACCCCACCCACCACAGCATGGTTCAGCCCCCTTTAGCCTCCCTCACTCACACTGAGGAAACGACATCTTGGCATGCCAGGATGGGCTGAGTTCTGTAAGAATGAGGACTCCAGTTAAAATGGTCTAATGGGGGTAAGCCAGCTTGGAAAATGAATTAAATAAAAATAGTATGAGTAACATGACCTGAAGATGATCTGAGGTCATCCTAAACTACTAGTGTAGCCAGGACCTTCGTAATTCACTGCCATGAGGTGTGGATGGGCTTAAAAATGGATTGCACCAATTCATGGAAGTCAGGGCTATCATTGCATGTTAGACCTGATAGCAGTAAGAGACGAGTGTCCAAAGGCCAGCTGCTCTGAGGCTGCAGGAAGAGCAAGCTGTGAATACTTGTCCTGCTGGTGGGTTCCCTGTCCAGTTAGATGGTCACTGTGAGAACAGATTGCTGGAGTAAATGGGACATAGGTCTGGTCCAGTTAGGCATTACTTATGTTATGCTCTTATGTAAATCTTGAAAGAAGCTCCACTGAATATTTTGCTGTAGCCATAGAATTGCTTTGTTAAAAACACAGCTTCCAAGCTATGTAACCCAAAGGTATTCTTTCAGTTCAGAGCACAAACATTTGATGCCTATCTTGCATAGCTTTTTATGTACTTTCAAAGCATCTGAAGTAACATGAGCTCTGATTGTGTTTCAATACTGTTCTCTAGGCTACATTTCCACATAGCCAGCAATTCAGTCTTGTGTTTTTATTTAAATAAAGTTTTGTTGAAATTTAGACTTAAATTGTTAGTAAGCAAACAACAAAAAAGCAGAAGGTACATGCATGCATGCACATGAAAACTATAACAAGCAAATTAAACAGAGTTGTCACAGAACATCCCTTTGATTCATTTAGCAAAGTAGAAATTATTTGGGTATGCTGTTAGAAGTTATTAAAGTTTTTTAAAAAAGAATTTAAACATTTCTGGTAGGATCCACATGCTACCAGTGTGGTATGGTGGATGCTAAAGCAGATGACAGAGCAGTGTGGAAGGCACACACTTACATCTGTTCCACTTTAGCAGGGAAACCATTTTGGTAGCACACCAAAGTGTGGTGCCAAAATGTGTTCCCCAGATGCTCTGTGGGCAGGAATTCTTAGATGTCTGAGCCATCTGACGTGGTTCCAAAGTTGTTTAGAATAGCTATCCAGATGTGGGAAAGCTTTGTTCTAGAACACGTGGACAGGATCAAGAGATGGACTGCTTCATCTAGTCTCATGGGGTGGTCCAGCCCAGGTAACTGCAGAATAGCCTTAATAAAAACTATCATGCATAAACCTATGATTGATCATAAAAAAATCATTTGTCTGGAGGATTATGGTACTTCATGAGCCAGAGTGCATGCTTGGAGGTGGGCAACACCCTGTTTGCAAGGCCTTTCCACCCAGCTTACTCTCACTAAGAACGAAGTCAGGAAATGTTCATTCCCAAGCTTAAACATTTCTGGTCAGACCTATTTCAAAAGGCATAGAATAGTCCCAGTCATTTTCTGTATGTCCAAATATGAGGCTGGGCTAACTGCCAAGAAGATAGTTTCAAAAGATGAGCTTGCACAATTGTGTTGGAAAGCCCCATTAGAGTGCTTTCTCCCACCAAAAATAACATAAGAGAACATAGGAACATAAAAGGAGCCCTGCTGGATCAGACCACAGCCCATCTAGACCAGCATCCTTTCTCACACAGTGCCCCACCAATTGCTTCTGGACAGTCTCAAGCAGAAGACAAAGGCAAGACCTCTGATAGCACCTACCCTTGTATGGCAAGATGATGATCCAGGAAGCGCAAAATTGTGCAGACCATGAACCCTCTGGACTTCTCCAAGGCTCTATAAAAACATTATGTAGGTCCTACCATAAATTACTATACAAAGTGTGAATTGAGATTGTGTACTTTCACCCTTTACAGTCAGACAAGTGGACTCTATCAAAATGGCATAAATTTAGGCTTAAGAAACAATAAATTATTACAAAATAACTGAGGCTCTTGAAGAGCTTTTTTGACTATATAAATTTGTCTTACCTATGTACTGAGTAATAAAAATGGTGAAAATAACAAGAACTATGTAATAAAAACAAAACATTTTGTTTTGTTTTTCTTCCTTTCTTTCTAGGGTACACTAAGGATAAAAAAGTTTGGGAAATTTCAAAAGCAAAAGGCCTTTTATAAGTGCATCTATAGAATGTTCCTTTTGGGGCATTATATCTTTCTCAAGCACCAGATAGACCTTTCAGAAAACCCCATTATATTTAACAAGTGCACTTGTAAAAAAGCTTTTTTTGCAGGAAGTTAAACTGTTATTTTCAGGCAACCCTGATACTGTAAAAGCCTCTTTAAAATTCATAAGTATAACCACCCTCATATGTCTTCCAATATCTTAAGTCCCAAGTTCTGTTTAGATTTCATTTTTATGCTTACTGCAGGGGTGCAACATATTTTACATACATGAAAGTCTGTTCAGAATAATAATAATAATAAAGGTCTCTGAAGAGTTCAAAACAAGTTTCTTATCTACAAGGTGATATCTCTGTTATGGCCTAGTTATCAGCAAGATTCTGAAAATTCAAAGTGTTCTTAAATTTTAAGATAGAGGGAAAAGTTTTTAGAATATAATGCACAGGTTTGGTGCTTTAAAATATTCTGGATATCAGCCATTCTGTTCTGCCTATAGTATAAAACAACAATTAGTTAGGTGTCATCAAGTTATGTTTTACTGGTGTGTTGGCTTGACCTGTCTTTGGTAAGATCATATAGATTTTTGTAGGCATTTCCTCTTGGAATCCATCCATTCACCTTATTCAATATTTTTGTTTCTCTCAACCTTACCACACATAGCCATCTTTCTGAATCCTTTGTCCATCTGTTTCACATGTTCATATTATATGAGCTTCTGTTTTCTGATAATCTGCTTTATATAGTTTACGGCCTCTTCAAGATTAGCGGAATAAATCCGCAGTTGTAGAAAAAATTGCAACTTACCTGCTACAAAGCCACATCCCACTGTCCAGACTAGAGCAGCCTGCCAAAGCTTCCTCCTCAGAAGCTGCAAGAATTTGTGTTTGCGCATACGTCACATGGGATGAGGAAGGCAATGGGAGTTGAGTTGCCCTCACTGTTCTCATTGGCTCTTCTCACCATTCCATCCGGACTGGTGGGAAGATCCAAAGTTTCTTAATACTGCAACTGTGAGTGGTGTTAAATCAGCATTAACATAAATGTGCTGTAGCTATGGGATAATGTGTTGCTACTATGATCCCTCGATCGTAGTGTGTGATGCCCCCACGGCAACTGTGCATTCCGCTGCACAGTATTAACAAATCTGTACGCACCCTTTATCTATCTACATTTAAAAAAGTATTTCCAAAATAGCGGACATAGCACATATAAACTAGTGTCCCCTTCCAACCCTTAATCCACATTAAAAGCCAGAAAATGCACTTGGTTCTACCTTTAATGTGGATTAGAGGTGGGATGAGGCTCAAATCCCCACACACATTCGTATTCAATTATTCATTCACTTATGTAAATACAAATTTCTGTGTACATTTATACAATTCTTTACGGCACATCCCCATGCACGTTTTGGTCTGAGTCGAAATCATGTTCATCAAGAGACATCCCATGCACTTTTGATTTGGTCCGATTTCCACAGACCAAATCATGCAAACCCGTACCAGATTTGGTACCAGAAAAAACAAGTCTCGTCAAGGTTTGGTGTCCCAGCACGCATTGCTTTGTGAGCCAAGCCTGCACATGGGGCGGGTCTGGGCTATATGCAGAGGAGACTGGCACTCGTGTCAGTGGGAGGTGGGGTTTCATTTCCTGTGCTTGCCATTCCTGCCCTGTGCATTGGAGATTGCAACCACTGACATTTTGGGGGAGTAAATGGTGTTAAAGCTGAAACAATGAGGGGGTCAAATGGCCTTCACTGCCCTATGAGACTCTTTTATACAAGTATCCCACACCCCTTCCCTGATTCCCAAGGCAGGCAGAATAAGGGCTTGATTTTTCTCCCTTTTACATGGCAAATATTCCACCTCCATTTCCTGATCGTGAAGGCGGGCGTGATAATGGGTTGATTTTCCACTTGCTGGGTGTTCTCGTGGTTCTCGGGAAAACTGCTCAACTGCTGCCAAGCCTCGTAGCTGGGGGTTTTTATTATTATTTTTGCCGTTTGGTCTTGGCTTCTCTGTGCCACTAAGGGAGGGGATGCAGCATTTGCAGTGTGTGGCACAGGGGTGGGATGATGTCAATCTGGATTGCGCTGAGGAGAGAGGGGGCGGAGAGGAGATGGTGCTGCTCCCCATGCCAGGGTTTGGCACGGTTTGCATGGGGACAGCCGTATCTGCACTGCTGGGAATGGCATGGGGACGGGCAACATCCGATCTTGACCCTGAACCTGGTCACATGTTTACCCAGTCAGAGCCAAAGAGCTTGCCTGGGGACATGGCCTTAATCAATTAATATTATCATTTATCCCTGCTCAGCTTCCCCCTCAGGATCAGGTCAGTGAGTCTTTCAAAATCCATTTTCTTCCATTTTTGAATACGGAATTCCTTCTGTTCCACATTCCAGTTTCATCTAGTGGTTAGGGAGCAGTCTCTTATCTGGGAATACTGGGTTTGATTCCACACTCCTCCATGAAGCCAGCTCTCACAGCCCCACCCACCTCACAGGGTGTCTGTTGTGGGGAGAAGAAGAGAAAGCTTTGTCAGCTCCTTTGAGTTCCCGTAAATGGATGAAAAAGCCAACTCTTCTTTCTCTTTTTCTTCTGTTTTAGGTAAGTCATTACTTTTCCCCAGACTTGCACTATTGGTTGCTTTACCCCTATCTCAAATATTTCAGTCTTCTTTCTCTCTCTCTCTCTCAAAAAAAAATCAAATAACTTTTGTTCCCTCACATATCTACACCAAATTTGCATTTTCCTTTCTTTTGGGATTTTCTAATTCCTGCCTATGCTGCCACTACTAGTTATTTTACTACATTTTGATCTTCTGTATATTAAATTTATGTATTAAACAAATTTATCTATCTAAGTCACATTCAAGCTTTTTGCCCACTTTTACTGCATGCAAATACAGCTCAAGCTTGATCAGTAGTTTCTTCTTGAAGTCCATAGCAATCTTAGGGTGCAATCAGGCAGGGCTTGTTTGGTCATTCCTTTAAGAAAAAGTGTGCCTTTCATAGTCATCCACTCAAAAACGAAATAAGCCTAACAAACAGTTTTAAAAAAATAAACCTACCTCAGTTCTTCACACTGCAGTGTTCTCCACCTCCATGTCTATCAATGCCTTTCCAGACAACTTGGGCTCACCTCTGATGGACCACTCACCTGCCCAGCTTTCCATGGCCCCACCTGATCACTCACCATTAGCATTTCTTCCCATGGTGTAATTGGCAACATTTCCCTCTATGCTTATGTAGCTTCTTCCTCAATCTGACCAAAAGGAAGAGTTGCTGTGGATGTTATTAAACCTGAATGAGGAAGAGGAACCCATTCCTGGTCTTCAAGGGCAGGTTAAAGTGAATGTAGGAAGAAAATGTCTATTCTTAGAGCCTCAAATGCACCCACAATGTACCTTTTTAAGTCTGTCTGATCAAATCCTCAGGTTTAATTTCCAGATCACTAAAAGAGGGGCACCAATCATACTTCTCTTGTTCTTTCTATGTGATTCACAACCATACGTTATCACAGGAGAGACTACCATTTTAATAATTACTGTTTTTTATTGTCACTGAAAAATTCCTCTCCCTCATGATAATGTTCAAACTTGTCAGTACCTACTTGCTTAATATTATTTCCCCCCATAATTATATAGCACCCTTACTACTTTTCTCTATTATGAAGCCTGAGAGAACAAAAATGTCTACAACCTTCTCTTCTTCAGCGTCAACTGTAAATTCAACAAGCTTGACAATTTACATTATCCAATGTGTTTCACTTTCACTTCATTTTATTTATTTTTTAAAAAAATTATGACAGATTCTTCTAACTATCCATGTAAGGGCTCTACCTTTTTTTTAACTGCACACTGTTGGAGAAAGGATGTTACCAGGCAACACATATACACACCAGTAATGTGCTGTGTAGGACAGCTTCTGTATATGTGACCAAACATATACCAAAAAAGCAGAATTAGGCACCAAAATAAGCACTATTTGTGAATTATAGTTCTAAGCAACCTCTGCTCCCAGAGCAAAGCTAATTTAACTTATAATTTGGATTCAGACACACACACACAGGGAGAGACTAACTTATATTAAGCATTTGACACATAATACCAGATGCTTTTAAATATCTGTAACACTTGTTTTGTCTTTTCTTTTCATTATTAATTATTACAGGAAGCGAAAAAGTCAACAAGTTTAAAATTGTGAAAGAAATTTGAAGTGCAAAAGCCTTCATGGTGTCATTAATTATGATTAAATTTCTCAGTTTGAATTGAAGACTAATGCTAATAGTTTAAATGAGTTCTAGCTCCAGTGACTCTGAAAAAAGACTGTGTAAATAGGCAATGGTTGTGTTTGATATAATTTGGTTAATAATTAAAGAAATGCTAGCTAGCATCACTGTTCTTTTGTTGCTCAGGGAAAATCAACTGCAAATAGATAAGGTGGACAACATTTAAGCATATTTAGAATGCTGTTGTGGTTAATAAGTTTCCACTCCTAACAAAGATTTTGATCCAAACATTGCATTTCTTCAGTGGTGGGATGTCTTTTCTTGGAAGAAAGATAAAACTATTAGAATTTCATTAAAATATGAGTTCCCTGAAGCAGTAACTATTTTTCATTGCACAATAATTTGAAGTCAGTGACTGATAAAACTAGCTGAAAAAAATACTATTGATATTGCTGAGTTTTGGATTGGGACCTGACATTTTGGAAATGGCATTTGACAATCCTGTGATGTTCCAGAAAGGGCAATGCAACTCCTTGTACAGAATAGTTAAAGATTCACATTCAGCTACTCACTTTTCAGAAGCCCCATTTGTTAAACTCTGTTTATCTAATGGCTGACAGAAAGCAAACTGGGTTACCTCTATAGGGATTTGGAACTATGATGATATACCTATGAAACAGCAAGCTTTTCCATGCTTCCTTAATTTAGAAGTAAAATCCTGACAGTTTTGCTGCTGCTTTCCAAAATTATACTTTTTTAAAAGAAGAAAAAGAAGAAAATTGCCTGAAGCCAATGGCAGATCCTTAGCAAATTTCTGTAGGCTTACTTTGCTATTAGTATTCATTATAAGTATTTGCTATCCTTCGGTTGTTTTAAGATGGTCTGAAATCAGCCATGATTCTCTATAGTCCTTCTAGTCAAAGAGATAAAGTGAACTAATAGAATGAAAATTGAAAACATTTACCAGTTCATAAGTTTAAATTTATCTATTCATTCCAAAATTGAAATAATATAATGGCACCAACATTACTTGAAGGATTTGGATCGTATTTGTACTTCCCTCCAGTAGACTCAACTAGAGTTGGAGGGGGCAGGGACTCTCTTCTAGTCTGGTCTATCAGCAAGTGCAAAAAGGCAATTTCTGCAATTTCCTTGTTCTTTAAATATGGAATTAACTATGCAGGCATGCTTGGAAGAAGCTGATTATCTAGATCCATTTCATTCTGGCTTCAGGCCTGCTTATGGTATGGAAACCGCCATGAGTGCCCTGGCTGATGACCTTCTCCGGGAGAGAGACAGGGGTAATGCTACCCTGTTCTCCTGGACCTCTCAGCAGCTTTTGATACTGTTGACCATGGTATCATTTTGGAGAGACTACGGAGTTTAAAAGTGGGGGGCAATGTTTGGCATTGGTTCCACTCCTATCTCCAGAGTAGACTCCAGATAGTGGCTGTGGGAGACACTGATTCAACATCCTGGGAACTCACTTGTGGAGTTCCTCAGGGGTCGATCTTAATTGCCATGCTATTTAACATCTGTATTCAGGCATTGGGACAGGGTCATCAGGAGATTTGGACTGAGGTGTCATTAGTATGCAGATGATACCCAGATTTATCTCTCTGTACCATCTGAATCAGGAGTTGCAGTTGAAGTGCTTGACAGGTGTCTGGAGGTGGTAATGGGCTGGATGAGGGCCAATAAATTGAAGCTGAATCCAGATAAGACAGAGGTGCTGTATGTTACAGGGTCTCAGGTCCGTGCAGTTGGGAAATATCCTGTCCTTTACGGGATCGCAATGCCGTGGAAGGGACAGGTGCATAACTTGGGGGTACTCCTGGACTCTGTGCTAACGCTTGAAGCTCAGGTGGAGGCCATGGCCAGGAGCGCTTACTCCCAACTATGGCTGGTGTGTCAATTGAAGACTTTTCTGGATAGAGACAACTTGGCCAGAGTCATCCATGCTCTGGTAACCTCTAGATTGGACTACTGTAATGCATTCTACATGAGCCTGCCCTTGAAAACGGTCCAAAAATTGCAGCTAGTGCAAAATGCAGACACCAGAGTGCTGACCAGAACAGCAAGCCGGATGCTGTTAAAGTAGTATATTGGCTGCCAATTTACTACTGAGCCCAATTCAAGGTGCTGACTCTGACTTATAAGGCACTTATAAGGCCCTAAATGACTTGGGCCCCGAATATCTAAAGGAATGCCTTCTCCCATACCAACCTGCCTGTGCCTTAAGATCTTAGCATTGAGGCTCTCCTTGTTGTCCCACTGCCTTGAGTAGTGAGGCTGGTGGGCACCCGGGAGACAGCCTTTTCGGTGATGGCCTCCAGACTATGGAACAGTCTCTCCCTTGAGGTGTGTCATGCATCTTCCTTATATATTTTTAGGAAGGCGGTAAAGACGCACCTCTTTGCCCTGGCCTTTGCCTGAGGTGATTATATTTCCCCTCCCAGTACAGATACTATCATTTTAAACACAGAATATATTGTTTTAGATTTGTTGAATTTTTAGACTGTTTTTAATGTATATTCTGTTTTTAATCTGTTGTTTTAATGGTTGTTACCTGCCCAGAGACCTTCAGGTATGGTGTGGGATAAAAATATAAATAATAAACAAAATAAAATAAATAAGTATGGTGTATCATCAGGGTAGGGGGATGAGTAAGATTTACTTTAGTTTTTGCTTTTGCTTAATAAAAGTATAAGTATGCCCTTGAACCAGCATGTAATCAGCAGTGATTAGGGTTGTGCCAAATAAGATTTTTTGGAACCAATTTGACAAAAACCTGGGGGCAGTTAAATGATTTTAATTTTAATTGAACCTCTTGTTGGTTCTAGGCTTTGGTTCAAGTTGTAACTAATGGGAGGGAGTTCAAATAGAAATACACAAACTACCTTAGTTTGAGTCAAATCAGTTCTAAAAGAAATGCTTTAGCATTGTTTTCCCTCTTTTTTAAAGGCCTTTTGAAACAATTCTGAAGCACTGAACCAGTTCTGCAAACTGCCAAATTAGTTCAAATTGAAGCAGTTCATTGCTTTTGTGGCTGAACCACATTCCTAGCAGACCTACGTTATGCGGTGTGAAATAATGAGTCTGTGAGTAGTTTATGGGTGATAAAAGAATTAAGCAAATCAAACTGGATGGGAGGTTTGATTATATCTAAGTATCTATAGAAGAAATGGAATGAGTGAATTAGTGAGCACTTATGTACTCAGTTTTTGGAGGAAGAGGAGGAACAGCCACAATTAAAGCTTAATTAAATTTCATACAAAGTGTGTTATTGCAGTCATTTTTTAAATATGTTACTGACTTTCTCTAGTAGAAAAATTACAAGAACATGTAAAAAAAAATCATAAGGTTGTACTACATAACTTAGATTTCACTTACCGTAATTCTGAAAACATGTCAGCTGAAATACCATCTAAGAACAGCCCAGCCACACTCAACAGATAGTTCATGAGTTGAAAGAAAGGTCATATTTCTACTGATCAGAATAACCTGTAATACTGTGTGTAATTACATTTTAGCAACCTCATAGGGGCTTATATTAAGAACTTCTGAGGATGGGAACTGCTTTTCTCTATGCCTTGTGAAACTTTGCATAGTTCCACGGAAGGCAAATCAGATAACTATAGTCTCTTCTTAAAGTTGCCTGCAGTTGAATATTGAAATCTTAGTTTACCAGTTTTAAGGAATGAAACTGTTTGAATACCCTAACTATTTATAGTGTTCGTGATAAGTTTAGTAATCTTCAAATTCACCTTATAACTGTTTGGAAATCTTTTTTTCCCAATAACTGTTTGTTTCTATTTCCCTGGCTAAAGTTAGTAAAGGGACATGGGGCACTGAGATGAAAGATTACATTATTCAGAGAAGGTATTAGATATATTGAGATTGGCTTCTGGTGTACTTGCCTGGTAAATGCCAGGTCAGTTCATAATATTTGATTAACAACTTGATTGTGGATGAACATACTAATCTGGTCTGTATTATTGAGTGAAAGGTATGGGGTATGTTCTCCCAGCTCTGTATCCAAGGACACTTGAATCATTCCAGACCAGATTACTTGGGAAGGTTAGGGAGTTGCTATAGTCCTTACGGACTCAATTTTTCTCACCATATAAATCACACTTTCTGTATGTGGGACTGAGACTCTAGCCATTTCTGCACTTGTCTGTTGTCTTGGAACAAGCTGTTTGCTAGTATGCTTCTTCTGCATGGAACTAGTGCTAGTTTTGCTTAGAAACATTCTCTATGGTCCCTATTTTGTCTACAACCATACTAACATCATCTGCAGGAGTACTGATATCTGTACTTCTGCAGCAGCAGTCTGGAACAAGGAGAACAGGGGCATTTCAGGGTTGGTGAATTATCATCACTGCTTCCACCCCAGCATTGCAGCTGATGTGCTTCCAGAAAGATCACTTTTAGAACCCCAGCACTAAAGTTGACATGCTGCCTTTGAAGTTGGATGCACTACTGGATCCACATCTGTCATCTGAAGCTCATATGAGAGTAGTGGCCAAAAGTGCATACTCCCAGACCAATTAGGCAGTTAAAATCCTTGCTTATCTGAAATAGACGGGTTACAGTGATCCATACTCTTGTGACCTCAGGATTAGGTTGCTGCAACACATTCTACACAGGGCTATATTTGAAGACAGTTCAGACAGTTTAAACCAGCGCAAAAGATAGCAGGTAAATTGCTGCTGGAGTTTCTGTCTGGGTTCATATTACTCCAGATTTGCCTACCTATCAGTTCACTTCCAGGACCAATTCCTGTAAAGTCCTATTGATCAATTTAGATCTAATAGAAAGTCAGCTAATAGAAAGAGAAATTTGTTTATGGTAGACCTTAGACTTTGGAATACCTTGTCTCAGTTACACACTAGGCATAAATTATTTAGCACTTGTTAAAAATGTATTAACATCACTAGACATTTTGAAATTAGTTGTCTACTTTCTCCTGTTGTAGTGTCTAAGGCAAGATGATAGATTTAAGAAAGGATTATATAAATTCATAAATGACAGGTGTATCAATGTCTACTAGAATGGATGTTTAGGTACTATACCTCCAGGATGGAGATACAAGTAGGATTCTTCTAAAGACCATTTGCAGGTTGAGAGCAAGTGAAGGTTTTGCCTTTGTGTTCTGCTTGAGCATGTTCAGAAGCAATTGGTAAGCCACTCTGTGAGACAGGATGCTGGACTAGATGGGCTGTGACCTGATCAGTAGGACTCCTCTTCTGTTCTTACCAGCATGGATCCATTATAGCACTGTGGATTCGACCTGACAGTGCACCACAGAAATATGCCCAAGGGTTCAGGATATGTACATCCCTGTGCCCTGAGAGCACTCACACCGCTGTTAAGCTCCCATTAATGCTCTAAAATGGTAGAGCAACAGGAAGAACTTCCTCAGCTCCTCCTTGGGCTTATCTTGGTCTGCTTCATGTTTGTAAAGCAGAAGAAAATGGCTCTGCAGAATGGTCCCAGGTGGAAAAAATGAGCCAAAGTATTGGGAATTCCTCAACTTTTATGTTTTCACTGCTGGTAGAACTGGTATGCATTAAGACAGCTCAACACTTGACAGCTCTGTGATCATAGATTGCTGAAAGAGCAATTTCTGAATGCTGGACTCTTTCTGCTGTTGTGTAGAAGTAGCCTAAGTGATTTTGTATAGCAATGTATACATTTTATGTATTAGTTTTAGATTTCTGTATGAATGTCGGTTGTTGTTGTTTTAAAGCATATATTTCATGATTTTATATGTTTTGTTCTAGTATATTTTGTTCAACTCCCTGAGATTGTGAGAAGGAGCAGTATATAAAGCTAAAGAATACATATACTTTGAGATATAAATACAAATATAAAGATAGTTGTCCAGTACCTTCATGTCTGTTGCAGACTGTGATGGTTTTATTCCTTTAATGTGTACTGCTTCCCCACCTGGCAATTATTCAAACCTAATACTTTGCTAATAGTGTGTGCAGCTCTTGTCAATGCCTTTGTTTTTGTGTAACAGAATGTGTTGTAGAATTAAAAACTTGATAAGCAGGAATTTTAATCCAGAATTTTTAATCCTGTTTTCCTGATGGGATTATATAAGAATATTTTAACAAGCAGTATGGGTGAAAACTGATTCTCTGGAATTCATTTGCATTTAGTGTTACATTGCATTTGGAGTTTGTCCTATATTTGAAGTTAGCAAAATAAAGCAAGTTTCATTTTTATTTTGTAAATGTGTTTTTTGAAATTATTTGTCTCATCATTTGTCATCATTGGTCATTGGTGGCTTAAGATGAGTACTTTATTTTAGGTGTTCCCAGCTTGTAGAAAGATTGTACCATATCTGAAATGGGTTCAGAACAGAGATAGGCATGAACTCTAATATTGTGGTTAAGTTTGGCTTCAAAGCTGTTCATTAAAAAAAAATCTTTAAAATCAATGAGATAAAGCCCTTTTTAATGGCAACTACAGCTGAACTTGAACCAATTCAAATAAAACTGAGTGTTTTGACTCATTCAAGCAAATACATCCTGGTTCAGTTAAGAATCAAAGGCCTTTTCGCACTACAGCCAGGACATGCAGGGACAGATGCCCCATTCACACCTAGTCAGGTAAGAACCTATTCCCACACATCCTTTACCTGCCTAGGTGCGAATGGGGCATCTGTCCCTGTGTGTCCTAGCACAAAAAAGGCTGACACACAGGCTGGAGGCCCCACCCTCTGCTGCTGCCATTGGGTCATGAACGATCCAGTGGCAGGCAGCTGGGGTCCAGCCAGTCTTCGGCCTCTGCGGAGTTCAGGTCCCTCGATTGAGGTGGCTGCGCCCCGCGGAAGTCCACTGGGCACCCTCCACCACCACCCCACCCAGTAGAAAGAAGGCTACAAAAACTTCATATGATGGTCATGTGAACCACAGAGTTTGGCAGAAGGCAGAAAGACAGCCTAAGACTTTAGATCTTTTTTTTTTTTGGTTGCTATTATCTAAAATGATTTTTTAACCATGTTTTTCAGTGATCGATCTTCTTCAAAGGGCACCATTTAGTATTCTGTGAGATCTTCAAGAAAGTTTGCTTCCAGTTAAAGATGACAAGCATGTTCTTTTCAATTTCCATGTATAGGTTGATGCAAGGGAATGGAATGTTAATAGCCTATTATATATTCTGAGTAAACCCATGGAGGACAGAAAGGTGGTAAAATCTACAGATTTTGAAATAAAATATTGTACTTAAGGGATTTTGTTTGGTTGGACTTTTTGTGTTGTTTTTAGTGTGAGCTTTACATACTTATTACAATATTGCTTTTAAACACAGAGAACTGAAAAATAACTTCAGTCCTTTCTCCTTACATATAGTTTAGGATCCAGAGAGCAGTCAGATGTTTCCACGTTTATCTTGGTGAAGCGATTCCTTTAGATGTCCAAGTTGTCCCATTTCTAGACCGGTTGGTACCAAATTTTCATTGCTGGTCCAACACCCACAGCAATGCAGACATTCTGCTGGTTCAAGCAAAGGTACAAGGCATTACCTACCCTTCAACATGATTGGTCTCTGTCCTCATTACTCAACTGTTTTGTGCAGTGCATGAGGGGCAAGGGAAGGTGGACCCAGCCTGCTTACTATAATCAGAGTTGGTGTATCCCTAGCTTTATCCAGAGCTTTGATTTCAATGAGCAAGGCAGAGAAGGTGTGCAGAAAGTACACCCATTGTACATTAAGAAGAACACTATTCTTCATGCAAATGGAGGGAGCAGAGCTGTCTGGAGTCTGCCTTACTTTTCAAAACCAAAGTAGCATTTTCTTCATCCATTCCCTGTGCCAAGCACGCATAGTACTCTTGAAGGAAAATATGTGAGTACAGAAAAAGAATACAATTTATTATCATGATCAACAAAAATAACAACAACAGCTATTTTTGTCAAAGCATATCTTTCCTATCTTGTCTGATTCTGGGATAGCTCATATGTTGCAATGAACAATTTCATTTTGATGACTGCCATGAAAATACAATGTTAAAGTGCTGCTTCCCTTTTCTTTGATTTGAGGGCTGCTTGAAAGCATTCTTCATGGGCTATTTTATCATAAAAACTTTCTGGATCACTTACCAAATACAGTACACCAAAGACTGAGACCTAAGACTTGTTGGATCAGTTTACAAAGGCAGTAAACCAAAGACTGACTGTGAGCCAGTTTGATCTTGTAGTTAAGAGTGCCGAGCTCATATCTCATACTCAGTGAGTTTGATTCTGCACATCTCCACAAAGCCATCTAGGGGTGTTTTTCCACTGTCACTAAAATGGCATTTTTGTACCCATTAATGGGTACTTGATGGGTACTTCTAGTGACAGTGGAAAAACACCCTAGGTTACCTTGGTCTAGTCACAGTTCTCTGCTGAGTTCTCACAGCCCCACCTACCTCACTGGGTATTTGTTGTGAGGAGAAGAACAGAAAACTTTGTCAGCCACTTTGAATCCCTTTAATTGGGTGAGAAAAGCAAGGTAGAAAAGCCAACTCTTCTTCAAAAGGGGTCTTGCTATAAACATGCTGGTGTGGACCACAGCAGGACCTATTCCAGAATATTCAGAACAAGGACTAGTGCAGAAAGGGGCAAAACCAACAAGTTAGAAGCAACAATAATAGGAAGTACATGGTAAAATTCAGGAAATTATTATTTTTTTAAAGAACCACATTCTCTCTCTCTCTCTCATTTTTAAAGAGAATGGGGAGCTGGAAAAATGTGTCACACATAATCATACAATCCCTACTTTGTACAGCAAGGTTTTATTAAGGAGAAATCCTGCAACTGGGTTAAATTGATCAGCATTTGCAGAGGTGTAGATTCCACAATAATGCCAGTTAGTCCAATCATTGTCTAAATTATGTCCAGCACAGTGTAAAAACTCTTTGGAATGTCACAAATAATGTTTGTAATGTCATGTAAATCCTATGCAAAATTTCCCCACATTTATGTGGAAAGGGTGATTATCAGAATATATTCACTCCCTTATGAACTGCATTTGCATGTGCACACCCTGGTCAGGCTAGTGGAAACAAAAGGACATATGAGGAGCCCTCCTGGATCAGCCACAGTCCATCTAGTCCAGCATCCTGTCCCACACATTGACCCACCAGTTGCTCAACGGAATCTCAAGCGGAAAACAAGGGCAAAGCTTCACTTGCTCTTGAATCCCAGCAAATGGCCTTAGAGACATGCTTCCTGTCCCGCAGCCTGGAAGATGTACCTAGGCATCCATTCTAGTAGCCCTTGGTACATTTGTCATCTATAAATTTGTCTAACTCTTTCTTAAAGCCATCTAGACTGGTTGATGTTACCACCTCTTCTGGCAGTAAATTCCATAGACTGATGGCCCTCTGGATGAAGAAATAGTTCCCCTTGTCTGATCTTATTCTCCTACCCATCAGCTTCATAGAGTGCACCCTGGGTCTATTTTTCTCTATCCACCTTTTCTATACTATACATGATTTTATATACTTCAATCAGATCCTCTCTTAAATACTGTCTTTCAAGGCTGAAGTGGCCTAGATTTTGCAATCTGATTTCATAAGGGAAGTGTCCCAGCCCCTTAATAATTTTGGTTGCCCTTTTCTGCAGCTTTTCCAGTTCCACAATATCCTGTTTGACCAGAATTGTACACAATATAGCAGAATAGCAGAAGAATTTTGAAAATTTCAGTATATAATTAGGAAACACTATAATAGAAACTGTTTGTGGACCCCAATTCAATAACAAATTCACTTTACTTATTTTTCAGTTTAACTCAACCAGCTGCCCATTTTGGAAAATATTCTTCTTTCAAGCTATGTTATGGGGTAAAAAAAATTTCCACAGTGAGACAGATAAATGAATGACACGCTTTAGTCTGGTTTATGCAAATTCATCCACTAAAGTGCTGATGAAGGCATAAGAAAAGTGTAGTTTAACATAGCAGGTTACATGCACTCATCTCTGACTGGATTTCAGGGTAATGTTAATTTAAATATACCATCTTTTTTCCTTCTTATTTTAACAGAGAAAAGCACATTCTTTAATATTTTTATCAGCAAAACTCAGGAAGACTTGGAGTTTAGAAGTGACAAGTGTATAGGATTTTACTGTACTTGTCCACGCAAATACTAAAACATTTGCAGGACCATGTCTATTTTTTTACAGTCATACATCAAAACAGGAGAGACTATTGCTTTAATATTTTGAAAGCGTTTTTTTTTTTTTTTTACATTTTCATTCTGCATACCAAAATTCCTAAGGGAGAAGTCTCTTGCACATGCTTCATAGCATACTTAATTATACCGAAATTATAATTGTTGTTTCTTCATGTAGTCCACAAGTCTGCCAGGAAAGAAATGTTTTACTTAAGGCACTATTGTGAGTTGAGTTTGATTCTTACTAAGTACATAGGGATTTTCAGGCTTTCTCCAAACACAAGTTAAATTCGGCAGGCCTCTTGATATTTTATTGAGGTTGCTTAGACACATCTGTGCCATTCCTAGCACAATGTCATTGGCAACACACACAAAATGTATTGCAAAGCTAAGGAAAATTCTAGCAGCAACACTGTGATAGACCCACTTACCTACATGTCTGGCAAGATGCAAATGAAGTTAAATCACTTGAAACTTCCAAGAACCAGTAACCACAGGGAAAGCAACGAAGGAAAGGGTCGAGATGTGTCCCAGATATTCCCAGCAATGTGACTTTGTAAATGTTGATCCCAGAGGTGTAGGGATGTGCACAAAAACCCCTCCATGTTTGTTTCAATGTTGAAACAAAAATCCATCAGTTCATTTCATTGCTGAACTGTTTAATGAGAAAACTGGTTTTTCACATTTGTTTTGCACTTTTTCGCAAATAAAATTACAAAAAACAAAACAGTGAAATACAAATGTTCAATTAATTTCTCATTTTTGCAAGCAGGCGACTGGTTTGTTTCAATCAAAGTTTTGGATATATGAAAAACTGAATTTACGTTTTGAAGTGAATATTTGTGAATACTAAATATTTTATTGAATTTGTACACATGCATTGAATTTTTCACATCCTTATGCCCAGGTAAGCAAATCTGTGCTGAGATTTGCTGCCTACATCTGGTGAGCCATGGCAACATGTGGTACTTTTTTTTTATATAATCCCTCATTGCTTCTTTCTAGCTGCAGACAGCCCAATCAGTTTTCTTTACAACAGTTTGGAAATGACTTGCTGTTACATTTGTTCAGGATGCTTTTTTACTTCCCAGCCTTGGAATTTCTTGGTGCCCCCCCCCCCCCAAATCCAAATGTTTCAGATATGTTATCAAATGTGCTCTAGCACTCTGTACTTGTGTAGAGGTTTTGAGATCTTTTTAAGACGATGGCCTTGGTTTTGCAGACAAGCAACTGGCAGTTGATCCATCAGGGAAGAGAAAATAACCATGTGGGTTCGTAAACTATGTTTCGTTTATTCAGAATAAAACAGTTCAAAAACAAAATGGGTTTAAAACAGCTTTAAATGACATGGGGAATCAGCAGCAAATGTTTTAGGCAATTACTAAGGCAAAGTAGAATTTCTAGCAAAAATTTAAATTTTCTTAGAGGAAAAGAAAAATACATGAAAGGAGCCACAGTATGACAGTTTAAGCAGAATAGAAACTCTGCTTTCCTAAACCTCAGGCAAAGTAACTTACTTCCCATAATTAAGACTATTAGTTAAGATCCCAGGGGAAAAACGCACACAACAAGACAAATTCCCGACGATTCATATTACCTGTACAGAAGAGAATGGAAGAATGCACCTAGCAGTAAAGAAGCCTTCATTTTCTCTTCTCTTCTCTCCCCTAACCCTTACTAATTCCTTAACTCCTAACTTTATGGAGGTAAAACCTTCTACAAATAATATTGTGTACATGTTTCCTCAACTCAATTTCAGTAAATCATTAAGTGTGTTTCATTTACTCCAGAAACCAGATAAAAGGTGCTAATTAAAATGAAACCTTTTATTTAATATTTTAAAATATTTCATCTCAGAATCATGAGAGATCTCATTTTATTTACTATTCATATAGCATTTACTGGAAATCAATTTAAACCAGATATACAAACAGAAGGGGGCAACACCAAGAGTCATGTTTACTTGTTTATTTGGTAGTTGATTTAGTTTTTTTCTGGGGCCTGTCAGGCCTTGTCCACTCAGCTTTTCCTCCTCCGATGAAGAGCTGTCTGTTGCCAGGGTCAACCAAAGCGAGGCCAGCTTTCATGATAGTCAGGGCAAGGAAGGTGCAGCACAGGGCCCCAATGTTATAGCCCAAGATGTAGACAGCTTGGATGAGGATTATGGGCAATGGCCTTCCCTGAGTGTTCTGAGGAAAGAGCAACAACAGCTGAGATGGTCAGCACATTTGCAGGCCAAACACCTGCTCTGCCGGGGGTGTGATTTTCCCTTACCTATTTAAACGTGCTTCACACCTGCGGAACTTGTTGGAGACAATACGTCTCTTTCTTCCACAACCTTGGCCCATTTGCTCTTTGTATTTCTGATCCTTGGGCTGATATCTGACACTATAGAACCTCTGGCATCTTGGAACTCAGAATGTTTGACTAAGCTTTACTCTTGCTCCCTGAAAGAACTTCAAACTTTGGCTGGTCACTACTATTGCTAGCCCTGAGTGTGCATGCGTATGTTTGCTCTTTAAGACCTGGCTGACTCAGGACACCACAGGGCTAAGGTTAAAGCCCATGTTTTTTTGTAATGGTCCCATAAACTTTTGCAGCTCCCATTTATACATTAGCTGTACACACTTACTATAGAAATTATGGATTGTGTACATAATAGATAACATATTGTGTTGTTGTTGTTTTAAATACACTATCCATTTTTCTTCTGGTGTATATATGTATGTATGAATGAAAATTATTAATTTACTTGCCTTCTCAGTTAATATTTGTAGGGGAATCCTCCATTTAGTGAAATATTTGGAGACAGAATAAATGCATCATTTTACTACCTTATTTTGTATTTAATATTTAAAGTGAGTAACAAGATAATTAATCTGCACCATCAAGTGTTTAATGTGTAGTTTAGTACACTGCTGAGTTGTCTGTAGTGTCCTTTCTGTTTCCTCCCTCCAATGCTGAAGACCAAATCAGAGAGATTAGATTTTTTTTTCATGGTTTGGCTTCTGAATAAGCTTCCATAATAGAAAGATGAAGTGCAGCAAGTAAATTACTGTGTTATGTGTAGCTCATCTACCCGAGCCTGTCAAAATAACCCTTCATGTACTATACATACATCTTGCTACATTATTATTTAAAGTTGGGATATTGCTATAAAGAAACAAACCAATCTTTGAATAATAAACCTCTGTTAAATTTCCTATTTTTGGCTGCAAAAAAAGTTATAGCTTTATCTTGGAAAAAATCCAATAAATTAATCATAAAATTATGGTATGAAATTATTTTGGAATTTGCCTTACAAGAACTGATCTCTTACCAAATTGCCTTAATGCAAGGCATGAACCACAGGGTTCAATTTATGGAGACCTGGTCTCCATTGATCCTGCATTCAAACCCTTCCACTTCAACCCTGATTTTCTCAAATCTCCTATTCCAACCTTATTAACTTAATTATGTTCAATCACAATTTTTTCATTGAATGAACCATTTCGATACTTAAATGATCTGATAGATGCTTCCAAATGATTGCTCTGTTGTATGTTGGAATGTTCTGTTTGATTATACAGTTATTTGTATGTTGGGTTCCAACCCGTTTGTGTCCGGTCTCAAAATTCACATGTGCTTCAAGGTTATGGCACCATGGCATGGGCTGGTCAGGATCAGAAGGCACTTATACCACCCATGCCTTTCCTCTTTTGAGACCAGAGAGTTGGATTATTTTGAATGTACTGATTCTGAACAGGGGTAGGTAAGTGCAGAAAGGGCCCTTGTTAGCTAACTGCTGGGACAGCTATATTAACATCATAACACTTGGCATGACATGAAGGTCCATATTTCATTGATGTAAGAGTAAAAACCAGTTGTTTCCACCATTCTGAAGACTGGCTGTAACTGCTTTTTTATAACCTAGACTCAACTTTAAACTGGAAGTCATAGGTAACAATTTGTATCTCAAAGAAACTACAGGTAAATGCAATTTTTATTTTTTCCAAAATGCCTTCCATCCCTAAACACCACACTAGAGCTATCACTAGCACAAATCTTTATTTTCCACTCGCAGGAAAAAGATTGAGAGGTCACTAATGGGATTTCAAGTATTATATTCGGTCCTTGTTATAGATTATTAATGAATGCTTACAGAGCATTTTTTTTATTTCTACTAAAGTGGGGAAATTGAGGCAAAAGCAAAAGATGGAGCTCATAATAACCAAGTTCAATTACTGGTGGGATATCCCTTTGAGAAATGTCTTCTAAGGTGCACATAACCCCTTTGAGGAAATTAACTTTAGCTCTGCACCTTCACAGACAAGAGTCTGTGTGCCTTCCCAAGATCCCAGAGTGAAGTCTATGTAATTGCCAAGTGAGCAAAAGTGCCAGGTAAACTGAAGCTTTCTTATTACTTGAAGTCCCATAAAATCTCCTTATGATATTGAACTAGCTCTTCAGATCTTTGCTCTTGACCAGTTACCGTGGCAGCAAAGAGGAGAGCTGAAATTCAAGTTATTGTCACAGTCTCAAGGGAGCTTGCATAGTAGATTTCTGGGCTTTAAATCACACTTCTCCTCCACCACCACCACCACCTTCCTGTGTATGTTCTAAATATAGCAGCATTATCCCTGCTAGCTTGCCACTGAGAAATAGAACTTTCCTGCATGTTGCATGACTTTTTTTCTAGAAAGTAAACAGCATACCAAATACATAAAAAACCATGTTAACTGGCATTCTAGGGAAATTGCCATTGTAAGTTCTTATAGCATGCTACCTCAAGATATTTCCTTTCCCCCAAACTGTCTGTTCTCTCCACTTACTGAATTTTAAAATTGCAAAGAAGACCTTTTGCATCTGGTCCTCTTATTTAGCTGCCCATTGCTCAATGTCATTTCAAATAGCCACTCTTCCTGTCTCTAACCAGAAAACTGATAGGAAGTGGACGTGCTGAGTACCATTTGCAGGTTAAAAATGTGAAGGAGACTAAACATCTTTGATCTAGAGAACATGTCATTGGGACCCGGGGCTTATAGCTTTAAGTTAACCAAGCAGTCTAAATGCCTAAGGACTGGTTAAGATTGCTTTCACTGAGCATGCCAATTATTTGGATTTTCATGCTGGGTCTAGTGAGGCTCTGGTGAAAACAAAAGCAATGCACTCTTTGCCTCTTGTATAATACAGGAGACATGTGCCAAAAATCTTCAGCACCCTAGCATTTGCACATGAATGTGAAGGTTTGTGCCTTCACACATGAAGGCAAATGGGTGTACCTTTGTAGGCCAACCATGTGTGAAGTGAAGCTATCAACCCTTCAGCTAAAGGTTCATAATAATTGGAGGTGGCCAATGGCTACCTCCCAGGAGTATCCCTGGAAAAAGTGGCCAGGAAGCACGGCTGCAAGTGGCCTGAAGCTTCCACTGGCCACAGTGGCCCTGAGAAAAATGGTTACAGCCTCTCAAGTTGGGAGTCAGCTGCCATCCTAAGCAGCTGCTGGAGGCTAGTGATGAACGATCAGAGGTGGGGCGGGTGGGGAAAGTCCCAGCACTGCCTCAATGACCATCTGCCTTCCTCAGTCCCAAGGGTTCTAGGCGTTCTTGAGGTCAGTTCCGGTCCGGGGTCTAGAAGTCCAGAAAGTCAGCAAGGGTCAGGCAGTCCAAAGGGTCAGCAGGTCACAAGGACTCCAGGATTTCAAGCTCAGGTAACACGAGACTGCTAAGATGTTGTCTGCAGCAACGTGAGGCAAGGTGAGCTTGTTCTTAAATAGAGGAGTCAGAGCCACGCCCATGGTGCAGCTGGACTAATTGCTCTGATCTGCATCTCACCTGCTTCTCTTCTGATGAGAGAGCCTTTGATTAGGTTCACTGCTGGTGGATTCATCATCAGAGCTGTCTGGCTGCTCACCTGGAACCGACCTTAACTCTTCCATGCCTGCAATGCCATGCTATGACTGCTCCTCAGCCTGTGGTAGCATTGCAGGTGTATCTTCTTCTGATGAGGCTGAACAGGGCATGACACTACTCCCCCTCCCAATATGCCCCCCCCTCCAGACCAGGAAGGGTTGGCTTGTGGGGGTACTGGTGATGAAATTGCTCCACAAGGGCTTGGGCATGGACTTCAGATGCGGGCTCCCAGGAATGCTCTTTAGGCCCATAGCCAAGCCAGTCAATGAGGTACTCTAGCCAGCCCCGCTGCGTACAGAAGTCTAAGATCTGGGCCACCTCGAACTCCTCATGGTCATCCACAAGCACTGGGGGGTGGGTGGCAGTGGGCGGTTATCCGAATGGGTGTCATTGGCCGGGATGAGGAGTGAGTGGTGGAACACGGGGTGGACTCTGAGGTCTGGCGGGAGCTGGAGGCGGAATGTCACTGGGTTTATCTGGGCAACAATAGGGTAAGGGCTGACAAACTGGGATGCCAACTTCTGACACACCTGGCTCTGCGGCAGATGGCAGGTAGAGAGCCAAACGTGGTCCCCCACGGCCAGGGGAGGTCCTGGTTGCCGCTTGGCATCTGCCATATGCTTATAGTCTGCCTTGGCCTTGTGCAACTGTTCCGACAACAAAGCCTGGGCTGCATGCAGTCCTTGGAGCCAGTGGTCGGTGGCAGGAACTATGGATTGTGAGGTCAAGGCTGGGAAGGCCCGTGGGTGGAAGCCATAGTTGGCACAGAAGGGTGTTTGTTGTGTGGAGTTATAGAGTGCATTGTTATAGGCAAATTCGGCCAAGGGTAGGAGTTCTGACCAGTTGTCGTGTTGGTAGTTGGTGTAACAACGCAGGTACTGTTCCAAGGTGGCATTGGTGCGTTCTGTCTGCCCATCAGTCTGTGGATGGTGTGGGGACGACATGTGGGGGTGGATTTGTAAGTGGGTCAGCAGGTGCTTCCAAAACCGGGCGGTGAATTGGGATCCTCGGTCCGAGACAATCCCGTCCGGCAATCCATGTAAACGGAACATATGCTGGAGGAAGAGTTGGGCAGTGGGCAGAGTCTTGGCAGTGGGCAGTCCCGAACAAGATACAAAGTGGGCCATTTTGGTGAATAAGTCCACAAACACCAGGATGGTACTGTGACCATTGGATCTGGGCAGATCAGTGATAAAGTCCATGGAGATGACCTTCCAAAGCCCAGAAGGAGTTGGCAGTGGCTGGAGCAGGCCTGATGACTTCCCTGGAGGGTCCTTTGCCCGTCGGCAGATAGGGCAGGTGGCAACATACTGCTCTACCTCAGCATGCAATCTGGGCCACCAGAAGTCACAGAGGACTGCATGGAGGGTCTTGAAGAGGCCAAAGTGACCAGTGGTAGGACTGTCGTGGCATTGCTGTAGTAGTATTTCTCTGCACTTCCCAGCTGGAACGTACAAATGACCCCAGTGGTGGAGAAGGCCATCGTGGATAGAGTACGGACTTGGCGGATGTTCCTAAGCATGCAGGGTGACCAGCGGATCATGTTGTTGGGTGACCCGAATTTGCGCAGCCAATGACCCTGGGTCCGGTGCGGCAGCCCAGTGCTCCGGTTGCAGGATGGTGGAGAGGGCTTCTTGGTCAGGGGAGGTGGTATACTCAGGCTTCCGAGATAGAGCATCTACCTGCTGATTCTGAGACTGTGGCACATAGACCAGATGGAAGTTGAACCTGGAGAAGAATAATGACCATCACTGCTGTCGTTGGTTCAACTTCTGGGCTGTCTGGAGATATTCTAGGTTCCGATGGTCCATACGCACCTCAATGGGGTGAGCAGCGCCCTCTAGAAGATGGCTCCAAGTCTCAATGGCCGCCTTGATGGCCAGCAGCTCCTGTTCCCAGACAGTGTAGTTTTGTTCTGGCGGGGAGAGCTGGCGTGAATAGTAGGCACAAGGGAGGAGGTGGCCCCCTGAAGAGTCGGGTTGTAGCAGGACAGCTCCGATGGCGACATTCAATGCGTCAGCCTGGACCGTGAAGGGCTTGCTGGGGTTGGGGTGTTGTAGGATGGGCCCTGAGGTAAACAGCTGTTTTGGGTGTTGGATGACTTGCTGTGCCTTGGGAGTCCAGTGGAAGGGGGCCTTGCCCTGGAGGAAGTGGCTGATTGGGGCAGCGACCGCGGTGAAGTTTGGAATAAACCGCCTATAGATGCTGGCAAATCCCAGGAAGTGCTGTACATCCTTACAGCTACGGGGCGGCTGCCAGGAAGTCACTGCCTCAACCCTGGCCGGATCCATGGCGATGCCCTGGGCTGAAATCCTGTAGCCCAGGAACTCCACCTCCCGGATGTCAAAGGCGCACTTCTCCAGCTTGGCATACAGGCGGTGTTCACGCAGGCACTGGAGAACTGCCCAGACATGGGCATCATGGGACTCTTGATTTGGGGAATAGATCAGAAAATCATCCAAGTAGATGATCACAAACCAGTCCAAATAGTCACGAAAGGCCTCGTTCACGAACTGCTGAAATACGGCAGGTGCATTGTATAACCCAAATGGCATCACCCATAACGAGTGGAGAAAGCAGTCTTCCATTAGTCCCTGCCATGCATCCTGACTAAATTGTAAGCGCCGCATAAGACCAGCTTGGTGAACACTCATGCTGCGCATAAGCATACCAACAGTTCGTGAATCAAGGGCAGTGGGTACTGGTTGCAAATGGTGATCCAGTTGAGGGCACGGTAGTCTTTGCACAAGTGAAGGTCTCCACTTATCTTGCGCACAAAGAGTACTGGGGCTCCAGCTGGGGAGGTGGACTGCTAAGACGTTGTCTGCAGCAAGGTGAGTCAACGTGAGCCTGTTCTTACATAGAGGAGTAGAGCCACGCCCATGGTACAGCTGGGCTAATCGCTCTGATCTGCATCTCACCTGCTTCTGTTGCCTAAGCAGGCTATTAGAGAGCCTTTGATTAGGCTCACTGCTGGTGGATTCATCATCAGAGCTGTCTGGCTGCTCACCTGGAAGTGACCTTAACTCTTCCATGCCTGCAATGTCATGCTATGACTGCACCTCAGCCTGTGGTAGCATTGCAGGCATATCCTCCTCTTCTGATGAGGCTGAACCATACCGTGCATGATTCTATAAACTTCAGTCAGGTCACCTCTTAAATGCTATCTTAAATAGACATAAGACATTGCAAAATAATCTCATGCTACTTGTCAAAACTCAGTTTGTAGCAAACAGTGGGTGTTCTCACTGCAGACAACTTTGAACTAGAGCTGAAAAAAAATTGGCATGTGAGTCCTGAGGTGAAGCAAGAGGGTCCCTGGAGAGCCACAAAACATTTAGAGTTCCTACAGCACACACACCCCAATACACACCCACCAATTTAGGATGCCCACTCAATATCTGTGACACTTTAACTCTGCTGTGCCTCCTTATTCTGCTTCATTGACCCTGGCAACAAACTTCATCAAACATTCAAACTAACCTTCAAACTTCTTGACAAATTCAAGGTGCGCCTCCAGACACATTTAAAGTTCTGAATTCCCTGTGCAGCCACTTCCTGATATCTCAACAGGATGTAGGAAAGCTGCACAGGAAGAGCACAACCCCTATGGAGCCGTGTCCCATTGCCTAAATGGGACACTCTAATTAAGCAGCAGCTTTTAAACTTACACATTCCCTGCTGCTGTGTTTCTGTGGCTGCCAATCAATAATCATGTGACCAAACACTCTATGTCTGGAAGCATCTATAGTTTGATTTGAACAAGTTTGAACTTCTTGGGGTTCAATCTGAATGGAATCAATCAGAAAAAAAAAGTTCATGAACGTTTCTACCCCAGTCATATTCTCTGCACTTTTCTCAGTATATTTTTATCCTTCCTGAGGTGTAATGACCAGAATCATACGCATTATTCCAAATATGATCTCTCCATAGTTTTATAAAGAGGTACAATGATGCTTGCATGTTTATTTTATATTCCATTCCTAATTATCCTAATTTAATTATTTTAGCACTGCTTCATACTGTATTATTGATTTACCCATCAATATCCCAAGCTCTGTTCTGATTCATCATAGAAAGCTCAGAACCTGTTAAAGTATGTATGTAATTGGTTATTGTTGTTTTTGCCCCAGTGTGCATCACTTTGCAGTTAACATTATAGCTCATTTACAGCTTGAGTCCCCATTCCCTTAATGTCAAGAAGTCCCTCAAGAGAGCTTTTCACAACCACTCTGTTTTCATTTCCCTGAATAGGTTGGAGCCATCAACAAATTTTGCTACCCCACTGCCTCTTGCTACTTGTATATTTTTTATGAAATAAATTAAAAATTAACGGTCCCAATAGTGAACCTTGGGATATTTACTTCTTTCCATTTCTTGACCTTTAGCCAGCTACCAATCCAATCTTTCTTCCTATTCTATGACTAATTGACTCGAACTATATTTATTTAAGGAAATTTGGGTGATACAGGGGACACAAAAGGCCAGAGGATATTTCCTTCATGTGCATCATGTGCCACATCCATTCTGGTGATTCATTCTGAGAAATTTGAAAAATTCAAAATTCTATTGAATTTGTTTGAATTTTGACATGCAAATTCAAATTGAATGACTATAAATTCAAATTTAAATATTCAAATCGATTTTGATTTTTGAATCCGTATGCATTTGTATGGATCCCTATGGGTTAAATAAGGGATGCATACAGATGCGCACAGGATGCGTAATGATGCGTACGGGCAAATAAAACATTGTCAACATTTGTAAGTGCAAATTCAAATGGAACATTCAAATGAATAGATTCAAATTTGCTTAATTTGAATTAAATAATTGGATAAATTCAAATTTTAAAGATTCAAATTGAATAGAATTTTTGGATATTCAATTTAAATCGAATCCTAAAAATTACATTCATGCATACCCCTACCAATGATACCTCATTCTGCAGTATGGGAAAGATATGGATACCTCACGATATTTCATGGAAAAGCTGAAGGAAGTATATGATTTCAAGACAGCGGTTTACTCAATTGGTCCAATTTCTCAAGTAACCTCCATTGTGCTCTCTCATTGTCCAGTGTTTGCGGACAAGTTTTTTTAGTGTGTGGCTTCAGAAAAGGGTGGATTATGGCTTGGATTATGGCCTCCCTGATTCTCCTAACATCTCCTTTAGCACAGTTGCCAATTACTTGTTTAACATGGTTTATACCACTTGGTGGTTTGCAGAACCCAAATTATAGTGTTACAGAAGCAATGACTGTACACATTTGAGCTTCAGTTAACTGAATGTTGTACATGTCTATATGGCACCATAAACATTGGGTATTTCAGATTAGCTGTGAGTTCTAAGCCCTCAATGAAGCAGGCAATATACATTACCTTAATATTTAGGGGGAAGTAATCACAGTGAAGATAAGAATAACAATACTTGAAGGTATTGCTCTGAGCTAGTGGATCCTGGGATGTGATTGGATTAAAACTCCCATAATCCCTTGCCATTGGTAATAATATCTGTGGATGATGGAAATTGTCATCCAACAACTGGGGATTCAAGTTTCCAAACTCCTGATCAGAAACACAAGAAAATTTCGGAAGGATTCGACAGTGTTTCAAAAAGTCTGAAAACAGTGTAGAGTTTCTCAAATATACAGGTTTGCACAATGAGTAGAGCTGTTAAATTAAGGCCTGCTGAGCCAAGTACTTTCAGATGTTACTATTTCTCACCCTCCATTCCACTTTCCTGCTTTTGCAAAACACTCCTACTACTTTCCTTGCTGCTGCTGTCTCTCTCTTTGCAAAACTCACATGTGAGCAGCAGGTTCAGCAGTTGCAGAGGAAACAAAGATTACTGATTAGAAAAGAACATAATCAGGTAGATTGACACTGTGTTGGAAGAAACCATTGCCCTGGCAGAGAGGGGAGATTTTGTGTGACACTTATTTTCACAGCATACTACTTTCGGGTCCCTTACTGTTCACAGCAGCATCCGTGGATCTAAAGCTGTATTTCTGTAGACAGCTAAAAGGATTGTGCTGTTTTCAGTTTCTGGGAAAATGCACAGAATATATATGCAGGCATAATCTTCACTGTGTCAAATAAGACCCAACTGGGAATTATTATTAAGAAAAGGCTTTCTCATGGAAGTAGCAAGGCACGACAGTGTTTGACATGTCTGGTGATTCATCTGGTAAGTAACAGAGCAAAAACTGTAGATAAATATGACAAATGCTGAGAAGAGTTAACATTTTAACAGTGCATTACCTAAAGATAGTATTTGGGTCAGTTTGCCTTGTCTTCAGAAATGTTTGTATGACTGCTGCATTTGACCTTAAAAGGTAACATTTTAAGAACTTTAAAGAAGGGGGGGGAGTTGAAACTGGAAACAAGGATAGCTTCTTGAAAATGGCAACAAGGTTAGAAAGCATTCTGCAGTTGACCGCTGCCGCATCAACTTAGCACCAAAATCTATGGTTCTTGCTCCTAAGAAAGTGAGGTTAGGATTTTAAGTTCTGACGAGCATGCTTCATGAATCTATATGCCTTATTGTTTACAGACCTGTTTCTGTAAATATAAATAGCTAACTTCTGTCATGGATATTTGTTTGTTAAGCAACAGGAAAACTTAAGGCCATGTTTTGCAAGGCAAAAAGACCAAAACAAAAACATTTGTCTGATTCTGTGATACTTATTGAAAGGTTAACAAACACTGATTGCTGCTTTCACAGTTTGTAGTCTGGTATCATATTTAAAACAAACAAATAAATAAATAAAACCCTACACTGTAGCTATATGGAAAGGAGAATCCTATTCCTCTAGCATAGAGGAGAGGATTCAGCAAATGTAGTTTTGCAATTCAGGAAATACTTGCAACTACTGAACCATAAGAAACCTTCCCCCCCCCTTTTTTTCCTCTGTCCACCTGACTTTCAGTAGAACTACTACTGCAGAAGCTGTTGCCATTTGATGTCTTTCATCTTCCTGAGATAGGTCAAGAAAGCTGTTGAGATTGAGAAAGGAGTCACTTGGGATTTTGAATGTTTTCTGAAAAATCCAGGCTGCAGATTTTCCTGATTATCTCAAATTAAAAAGGGAAACAAGGGTGTTTCCACACTGGCTCCAGAAAAACTTATTAAAGAAAATCCGTTTCTGGGCGATCCGTCCTCTGGAGGATCAGTACAAAATAGGGACAGATCCGAAGAGGCCTCATGCATCCGCGCACACATGGGGACGTCGGATCCTGCCAGAGGGATCTTCTGGGTGCTGTGCGGAGGCTTCAGCACCCATTTCCAAAGGCAGCCGACCTCCTGCTCTGCCGACACCATCTCCGGAGCCATGGGACTGGAGCACTCAGCTGCCAGTCACTGCATGTTTCCGCCAGCAAGTGGTGCATGGGGCAGGGGCTCCGGAGGCAGACTGACCTGCTTCAGCCCCTCCCAAGATGGCAGCCACCGGCACATCCATCCTCTTGCCTCTCCATGTTCAGAAGCGTCCTGCTTCCAACCGGATTAAGGTAAAGGGGCGGATTGAAGACCTAATTTTCCAGGTCTTCACAGATGACAGATTTTTTGGTGGTGAGACCCCATTAAGAATGGATCTCACGTGCCACTGTGCAGAAGCGGCTGCCTGGAAGGCTCCCTCATCTGTCCTCCCATGTGGAAGGTAAGTCTTGTATGTGTCTTGTATGTGGTTTTAATGTGGTTTAAGCGGTAGTGCAGAAACACCCCAAAATAGACCAGATATGGTAATGGCAGCATTCAGGAACTAGAAGATAGGCCTCAGATTACAAAGCTATTCATATCCCATTTCTTGTCACACACACATTTTACCTGTCTGTTGAATACTTCATTCTAACCTAGCACCTGAGAGGCAAGGACCGGCACAAAATTACCCCATGAAATTCTGAAGATTTGAAACAACAAATTCACACTAACCTTTACACAGCTGTGACTCAGGCCTTTTCTGTGTTGGGCCTTATCCCACATTATATCCTGGAATAGGAGCCACCATCTACATGGTAGTGAAGCCTATGTCAGGCGCTGGATGGGACCTAGTCTGCACTAGCATGTAGATGGCAGGTCTCTATTTTGGGATATAATCCAGAATACCCAGTGCAGAAAGACCCTCAGTTTACCATCCAGTGCATCTAAGACTGTGTTCCAAGATAATAGACATAACAAAAGGGGTGTCTCAGATGCACCTCTGAGAGACAGTGTAAACGGCCCTTCTCTAATCCATCTTTTCTAACACAGAATCATCACAAGAGGGCATAAGGGCAAATTGATATGGAAAGACTCTCATTTAAAAGCCTTCTCTAAACTGTGTCAGGTGCCTCTGAGCCCCCCCCCCCCCCGGTATTTGATCACAACCAAAAGAATGGTACTCAATTGTGAGCCAGTTTAGGGTTAGGGAGCCAGACTCTTATTTGGGAATACCAGGTTTGATTCCACACTCCCCCATGAAGCCAGCTGGGTGACCTTGGGCTAGTCACAGTTTTCTTCTGAGCTCTCACAGCCCCACCTACCTCACAGGGTGTTCTGTTGTGAGGAGAACAGAAAGTTTTGAGTCCCCTTAAATTAGGAGAAAAGCCATGTTCCCAAACGCATTAAAATCCAGACTGGATTTGGACTTGGCATCGAGGGATCCCATTAAATTCCCCAGTTGTCTGAATCCAGGAAGGGTCATCCCCATGCCAGTTCCTTTTCCCCTGATTTTCTCCAGAAACCCTACAGAAATCTGGGAGGGAAAAAAAACCCTTATTAATGTGGACTTTTTCTGATCCAGTCCAGATTTTAGGCAAGACAAGCAAAGGAGGAAAGCTGGTGGCTGCGTTGAGCAAGTGATCAGTGAGCGAGTCGGGGGGGTGCAAGGAGGACATTGGAGGCAGTTTCAGATGGGGGGATGGGGAGGGCATAGGAGGTGGCATCGGACAGGGGTGTGTGGGGAGGGGAGGCTGCAGGCAGCCGAGGATCGGAGGAGGAGGCGGCCAGCAGTGGCAGCTCCTGTTTAAAAACCGCCGCGCTGCTCTGTGCCATCCACTGGTCTGCTTGTGCGAAATTGCAAGAGCTGTTTGGGAATAGCCCAGTGTGCCGTTGGTGCTGTTCCCGGCCTCAACTTCAAAACTGCAGCAGAACCCGGACCAAGTAATCCGGATTCGCTGTAGATGGGAACATACCTTTTTTTCTTCTTCAATTCTGAATCTGTTCATAAATTAATGGGAGATGGATAGTTTAGTAGAGATGTGAAAAATGTTTCCGTTCAGACTTTGAACTCGAATAATGATGGTTCTATTGCGTTGAGTTAAAAACAAAATAACCCTAACCCGCTCAAATAGAAATTTGTTTTAGATTTGGAAGAAAAGTGGCCTCTGTTCCACTGAAACCGTTTGAATGTTCTGAAAACTGCACATTCTGTTGGATTTCTGCTCATTGTTGTAGTTAGTTTTTTGGTTACTTGGGGTGGTTCTGCATTGGCCGCTGAAAAATGGATTAAATAAAATCTGTTTCCTGAGGATCCGTCCTCTGGAGGATCTGTCCAAAATAGGGACGGATCCGAAGAGCCCTCGCACATCTGCACACGCACAGGGAGGACGGATCCTGCAGGATGGATCTTCTAGGTACTGTGTGGAGGCAGCAGCACCAATTCCCAAAGGCAGGCGGCATCCCATGCTGCTGATGCCACCCCCAGAGCTGCAGGAGAGGAGCATTCAGCTGCCAGTCACCATGTGTTTCTGCCGGTGTGCAGGGCAGGGGCTCCGGAGGCAGACTGGCCTGCTTCCACCCCTCCCAAGATGGCAGCTACCGGCATATCTGTCCCCTCACCTCTCCATGTGTGGAAGCATCGTGCTTCCACACGGATCAAGGCGAGGGGATGGATTGAAGACCTGATTTTTCAGATCTTCCGTGAGGACAGATTTTTTGGCGGCGAGACCCCATTAAGGATGGATCTCGTGCGCCGCTGTGTGGAAGCGGCTGCCTGGAAGGGTCCCTCATCTGCCCTCCAGGGCAGAAGGTAAGTTTGCAAGTGTCTTGTATGTGTGTTTAATGGGGTTTCCACGGCCAGTGCAAAAACACCCTTGGGTTCAAATGCACTGTAGCCTTTACGCACTCTACCTTTTCTTCTTCCATCCAACCATTTCTGAACAGCCAACATCTGAAAAAAGTTGATAAATTGATCTACCAATTTGTTCCAGTTTGAAGTTTCTTCAGGAGCTTCCTCTAAGTCCTAATTACAAAATGATTGGATTGATTAAATCTTAGGGCTTTTGAATGTTATTTTTAAGAGACCTTCATCTATCAAGTTTCCAAATGCTTTGAGGTTTGAGTGAAACCCCATTTCAGGAGCCCTGGTTTGAACAAAGAATTACTAAATATTTTATTTTATTTTTTTTCTGAATGCAGTAAAGCTTCCTGCCCCCTCTAGATTTAAACTTTTCTTTCTTTTTTCTTGGGCGCTAATGCCTGGTAGTGGTAGTGGATGTGCTCAAACTTTCTACCCAAATAGGAAAACAGACACTTGATTAATTTTTAACACTTTTTTTGTCTGTTGTTGTTATAATAGTTTAAAACCAAGGTACCTTTGTGACTTTGGTGGTAGGTAGGATCCATGTTCCCCTGTCCACTTGAGTCCCTAGTCATTGGAAAGCATTAATGTCATTCTAGATTAGACATGTCATTGGTTAGGCAGCAGTATCAACTTTTTCTCTCCCTGAAGCTAGGACGTCCAAAGTAGTCTGAGTACATGAAGAATATTGTTCAGCTTATTTCCAAAAACACCAGTGATTTAGTTGTTTGGCTGCACAATGAGAAGTTTTTGAAAGATGGGGAGAAAAAGATAACCAAGCCACTAAGCATCATCTCCTCCCACCTACCACAGTATTTCCTATGGACAAAACTCTTGAAATAAACTTGAAATGGTCCAGGCATTCCAATAATACATGCAACATTTTGGATGGCTTTATGGATATCCACTATATGACCTTCTATAATGAGAGGAAAACGTGGGATCTTGTCCAGGTGGCAGGGCAAAATTGTGGGACAAGCCTGGCCTCTTACTTTGTCTTGCTTTTGATCCTCCATTTAATTCGATGACCAAAATACCCAGAATTGTGCAAGAGCCCAGCCCCACTCCTGTGTTTGTACAGTGGTTATTGTCAGCCATGTATCACCCCTGTGCTAGTGCATTGACCATTTCAAACATAAAGAATCTTGGGAGCAGGCATCAGGCAAGGTAATCAATACCACTGCCTGAAAAACCTGGAACTGGTGTCCTTTTACCCTTAATAGTTAATAGAAATAGTGAGTAAATTACTCCAAATGATAAAGTGAGCAGACTTGGTGAAATAGCAAAAAGTTTTATTTTATACATTCTTACAAGTATGGATGCCCTAAACAAAGGTACTCCTCAATAACTAGGGCGCACAGCTTTTACTCCTACCCACGGCTGGAATTCTCTTCCCCTTTTTTCTCATTTGCTGAGATACTCTGGGTGTAGAATCTTTCTGTAATGCCTAAACAAATCTACTCCTTGACATACATCCCATGATCAGTAACTCATGATCAGTAAGGGCTCTTATAATGTGTAGAGGGAAGGGATTTCCTTTATCTCACCCTGATCAGACTGTCTCGATGATTTTGTCGGTTTTCCTTTTGGTCTTGATGCCATGGCAACTAGCTCTCTCAGAACTTCTAGTGGCTTTTGCTGTGCCCGAGGAATGACTGGAATGCAGGGCACAGGTGTAGTAGGTATTTATAGGTTTTTATTTGCACCCTCTATCAGTCATTGTAGCTTACTGCAAGGAGGATTACCTGTTGTATTTTGCTGGAGCCCTCTGGGAACCCAAGATTCTGCCTCTGTATCCTGGAACTATATTGGGATTGGCATGGGTATGTGTAGCAATGTGCAGAGATAATCGTGGTTTATACTCCGAATCTGGGTGCAATTTATGTTTTGTTTGAATTAATAATTTAATAATAATTTGCATTTACGTCTCACTTTGGCAATGTTTTATTTTTATTTTTAAATAGAGTATAATTCTTTTAGAAGACAAATACATGGATTTGCACACGTAGAAACATTATCCTATGATGTTTTTAGCCCTTCCAATGCCAAACTTTCTCAATAATACTACAGTTTCTTGGATTGAATTGGGGAAAAATGCTAATGTGGCATCATCCAAATATCAGATCCCTGTGGACTAGATCAACAGCCCATCTAGTCAAGCATCCTATTCTCACTGTGAGCAGTCACATGCCTGTGTACAATTCTCATGTAGGACATAACCTCAACAGAACTCTCTCCACTTAATGGATCTTCAGTGGGGTTCTTTTTTTCTTTTTTCTTTGCTGAATTTTTTTTTACTAGAGCAAGCAAAGAAGGAGTTTCTTAAATGTGTTGCACTTCTTTATAAAAGAATTGTAATTGGTAATTAGGAAAAGTGTTTATTTTTCAATGGTAGTCATGAATAATCCTGAGTTGTTAACCATTGCTATATAATGTGGTAGAAAATGATTCATTTTGTGCTGAACTGTATAATATCTATTGTAACTTTCTATTCTAGTATTTTTGAATCTGTTCGCAGCATCCTTTTTGAGGTACAGCAATGAAGCTGCAAATAGCATTCCAGTTGTGATCATCCTGTGGTTACATTTCTATTACACAGAAAAGACACCTTGATTGAGGCCGGTTTCCATTACTCCCAATGAAGACCAGTTACCCTGAGGGCCTGATTAAGGTGCCTCTACTGTATAATTGAAGCAAAGCTTATAGATAGGCTAGCCAGGTAGAAAGGAAGATTAGTTTCAACGCCTTTTATAGCTGCAAGAAGAGGAAATTAAGCAGTTGCACCTTTTCTCTTCAAAAGTACAAAAAATCACAAGAGGAGCCCTGCTTCATCAGGTGACAGCCCATCTAGTCTAGCATTCTTGTCTTACACAGTGAGCCCTTTTTGCTTTGGGACATTCTCAAGCAGAAGACAAAAGCCAAGCAAAGCCTTCACTTGCTCTCGGCTTCCTGCAGATGTCTTTCAGAATCATCTGCCTGCCTCTCCAACATGGATACAGTAACTGGGCAACAATTTTAATAGCCATTGATACACCCGTCCTCCATCAATTTGTCTGACCCTTTCTTAAAGCTATCCAGGTTAAATTTCTTGACCCTCTATTCTAGGTGAAAAAATATTTTCCCTTGTCAATCCTAACTCTCCTGCCCATCAGATTCATAGAGTGACCCCTTGTTCTAGTGCTGTGATATAAATTCTTTCCCATTCACCTTTTCCACACTGTGTATAGTTTTATGTACTTAGGTCACCTCTTTAACACCGTCTTTCAAGGCTGAAAAGTCCTAGATGCAGCAGCCTTATAGAATGGGCAAAGTTCCAGCCCCTTGAAAATTCTGATTTTCCCCTTTTCTGGAGTTTTGACAGTTCCACAGTATCTTTTCCGAGGTGTGGTGAACAAGAATCCTATTGCCCTTTTCACCTGGGAAGTCAAACTGTATCATTTAGATGTAGGGTGCTATATGATGGTGGAGCAAGCACATCCCCTCCTTTCTTCCTTTGTCTTTCCTTTCTTTGGGCAGTTTTGCCCTGGCTAGTATACCGGACCAGCAAGTTTACTAAGTGTTTCCCTTCCTCACAGTGTGGCAGTCTTGTGTACTGTCTAGTGCAAAATCACCCTTTCTTTTTTGAGTCCATATGTAGCTGTGCCTTTGTTACCTCTTCATTAATACTTTCTGGAAAAGGTAGCAACCGAGTCTTCTCTTTGAAATAAACTATTATAAGGAAAATAAGCCAGAGCTGAGGCACTGAACTGAAATGAATGACCATGAATGTCAAATGTATTGTGTTATTCAGGACAGTTGTATTTTAAAAGCCCCTTTGCTGTGGTAAAATAAAATGACATGGTTCTTTTTCAGTGTTTAGACTCCATCTTGGGATATAATAACTATAAAACCTTACTAGTCATATGGAACAACATTTGAAAATACCAATATACCACCATCTGGATTCTAGATGCTCATTTTAGGATCTGGCACCATCTGATACTAATTAAACTTATGATTTCATTATTAATTCCTTGCTAAAAGGCATCTAAACTAAAATAACTTAGGAAACATGTATATTTAAGTTCCTAAATGCTTTTTGGAATCATTCAGGGAAGTGATTGCTACATTCCTGTGAAAACCACAAGGCTTAAAGGTTCAGCATAGAAAATTTTCCATTTGTAATAATTCTTATGTAGCGGTATTAATCTATTTGCTGAACAGGAACCTTTTTCACATTGCTTCACATGTAGAATGCAACAAGCTGCTAGAAGGACCAGATATTATTTATTTTCAGGCATTTATTTATTCACAGAACTCAGTTTAAAAAAATCAAATATGAAACATTTATAAGATCAATAACTCAGTAATTACAGAATTAAAATGCAACCCTCCCATTCTAGCAGACGAACATTTGGAGAAATCTAATTGCCAAAGAAACAGGGTAAAAGGGTATGTTTTAACTAGGCACAAGCCACAAATAATGTTTACCTCATTTACTCCATGTAAATGAAGGATGCATTCAGATGCAGTAAAAAAAAGGACCTCAGAGATAATTATGCTGATCATCCCATGGCTAATGCACATTAAAGGCAAGAAAAAAAAATCACTTCAAACATACATTCAAATGGGATAATAACACCAGTGCCATATGCTACCACCTCCAAATGGGTTTGGTTTGACTTGAACCAAACCAGTTCTTAGAACCTGAGTTTGTAATAAAGTCTGGATCTCTACATACTGTAGCAGGCTGCCCTAATCAATCTAATGACATTGTAATAGGACTGTGCAAGACAAGCTGCTAGAGAGCATAATTTGCATTCTGTTTTTTTTTAATTTAATTATAAAATCAGGCATATCCCCTACTTGCTAGCATAAAAAGCAAGAGATTACCCAGCAGATACTGTATAGAGGGACAAGGCTGATGTCATATGTTGTTTATATCTCTTGAAAACTGATCTTGGGGTAGTCCATGATATGGGAAAAGCAGATGGAGAGGATAATGTCCCGAAACAGATTACTTGCTTCTTACTCCAACTCTGATTGTTACCAAACCAGACAAATAAAGCATTTTATTGTATCATGATTAGGTTATTTATCTTACCTGATATCCCAAGGGAAAACAATGATTAAGGAAGGATGTTCTCTTGTAAGAAAAATGCAGGCTAAGTTTGCTGCCAGAGTGCTCTCTGACTGGAAAGGTCACCCTCTCTTGTTTTGAATGACTCATGCCACCCACCAGTCAGATTTTCTTTCCTGAGTCTGTCCTTAGAAGTGCAAGCCATATTCTTCCAGATGTTTACCTTTAGTATTACACTAAGGCTTTCATGGTTACTTCTCTTGTACTGTCTACAGGAGCATGCTGCAGCCTCCTTCCCTTGCATTATATTACTGTACATTGAGCTTTCTGGATAATTTATCCACTGTGCATGTCTGTGTTTGTGCACACAGGTGCATGGACACTTGAATATTTGCTTGTTTTATGTCAGTAATGCATCATTTTCTTCATTTTAAAAAAGTTTTTAAGTATTCTCTCTCAAGGTGGCAACCCTGCAGGATACAACAATATTTGTAAAGCAAATGCCATGCAAACTATACTGTATTATAAATGTAGTCGATAGTAACAACTTTCATTCCGATGGAAAGGTGCTACCCACAAGAGTCTAGGGGTTGCAATAATTCAGAAGAGTATGGAAGGTATAGTTGAAGAGTGCAGGTGGATTTGACATCAGGTATGCCTGGCTTTTACCAGTGTAGTTTTAAAAAATGGACAGAAGAACTTCTTTGGCCATGGAGGCTGAAGTGGGACAAGTTGCAATGTGTTCGGATATTTCAAATGTATTTGTGTTTGTAATTGAAATACTGATTTTTTTTATGGAAAATATCAGTGTTCCATTGTTTTTGTCAAACATTGTTGCTTTTGGCGTCATGTTCATTTCCTTTTCGTTAAGTTTATATTGCATTATTAAGTTGCTTTTAAAATGGAAGAAGCATCATTGTTCTGTAAGTGGCTAATTTGTTATTTTGTGAAATAACAAAATAATCTGTCTTTATGCTAATTGTGGGAACATTCATGACTCGTTTTTCATATTTATTTACTTTATGACAATGAAAAGAATATAACAAAGAACAAGATCTAATTATGAGAATAAATTCAATAGGAATATTTATCAAAAAATTCAGATTTTAAAAGTTACATTAGTAATAATTATAATATAGATTATATTATAACTAACAAAAACTGCAGAAAGGAAAGTCAGCAACAATTCCCTAAATTAGAAATTTAAATGAGGAAATACAGATAATAAAGTATGGTTTAAGAATGATGTTGTGAATAAATAGTTAGGCCTCAAAGATGAATTTATTTTAGCTAGTGAAAGTAGTGATCAGCTTATAATATGACCATCCACAATTAACACTGCCTAAACTCTTATTATTAAGGAGCATCTCAAAACTATGCCGAGCCAGTTCAAATTATGTTGTAGGTAAGCCATGACTGAGGGTTCCTGTGACTTACATTGGCCTTTGGAAGGCCCAATAGATTGGGAGGATGGAGCAGTCAGCCTGCTGAAATATTTTGTGACTGGTGCCAGCAGCCCACCGTGGACCAGCTGGGTGATGGTGAACAAAAATGTAAGGAGGCCATGGACACAGTTGGGGAAGCCACAGATGTGATTGGTGAAGGCTATGAATGCAAGGAAACAAGGAGAGGGTGGGAAACCAATAAGGGAATTAATGATTGGTTTGCAGATCACCAGGCCTGTTTATAGAGCCAAGCTAGGAGGTAGATGATTGTCCGTCCACAGTTGCCGTTCAGTTTGATGTGAACAGAACTATATAAAACTATTTCATACACATTCCTACCTGATTTTACTTGGATCAGGGGAATAAGACTTTCAGTGCAAGCCAATGGAGGAAAGAAACCTACATTAAAAGGAGCACAGTGCAGCTACTCTTTGATATATGGGGTGATACCAAAATATACAGATGCCTTGTCCAAATATAGCACCAATGTCTCATTTCCTAAACAAAAAGAACTTCAGTGCTAAGGCCACTTGCCTTTGGTGTCTGGTGCTCCATCTTGGTACTAGTGCCATAGAGCAACTGTTCAAGAGTTGTCACCACCAGCTGCTACACTGATTTGTGATTTGTAATGCTCTACTTGGCTCCTAGTCTCCTCTGCTGGCTGAGCACTGCAGTGCTTAGTGATCAGAAGTTTTGCAGCCATGCAAGTTTTGTCTCTTGAATGTGGGTGATTCTGCTGGGTAGCAGGAAACTCCAATCTCAACCACCATGTGGTGTAAAGATTTGTAGCACTTGACTGGTGAAGAAAAGCTCCATGTGCCTGCCACTCAGAGGAGTTTCCCCCTCACAGCTTGCACGGATGCAGAAATCCTGATCACTGAGATCAGGGCAATAGATCAGTGAAGATAAGGAGAGAGAGAACCACTGCATCTGGAATATCTGACCACTGAAGCCCTTCCTCCAAGGCCAAATACACAGCACAGAATTTCAGTGCATGAAAAAAGTCACAAGGTAGGCTTCATGCCACCCCCAGGGGCTTCTTTTGCTGTTGCAATCAGACTGATGGGAGGTGTGGCAAACATTGAGGGAGGGTGCAAATTCTAATCACCATTAGAGTGAAACCAACATCAATGAAAACTAGTGCAACCATTTAAAATTCAAATTTTAAAAGTAACAAGTGAAGCAAATGTGTCAAGAGATCAGGATGGATTTTTCCAAGATTGCTATCATTACTTGTGCCTCAATAAGAGGACAGCATTGCTCTATGCCCCCTACTAATAGCTTCAGTGCAAAACCCCATTCCCTCTCATCAAAGACTTAAGTTCTTAGATCAGAGAAGACAATAGATGAACATGCAGATGCCCAACTAGACTCGAACCAAGAAAATTTTGATATAAATCCCTCCTTGTCCACATTTATCTTGATGGACCTGAGCATGTGGAGGCCATTAGGCATTAAGGCCTAATCTCGAAGACGAACAAAATAATGATTTGTTTACAGCTCCTGTGTGGATATGAGAGGGAGAGTTGTGGATCAGCGGTGCCTTAATTAAAAAGTGATTACTTAGTAAGTAGGATATAATTGTTGGGAGTTTCCAGTAGGGTCTTTATAGGGAATTAAGACAACACAAATATTCATTGTACTTACAGTGTTGAATTGCAGTATAATTTTACTGACTATTTATTTTGTGCAACAGTCAATATAAAATCTTGCTGACCGTGCTCTGTTTTCTTTGAATGAGTTTGATATTAATTTCAAATATATATTCATCGTACGTTAAAACCATTTGTACTACTTTTAAAAAATATAATCTTGATATGAAAGATCTTTCTTGATGCTTGAAATTCTACTCTTATGTGCTCTGAATTTAGTGACTGTGTCCCTGAATGAACTTTGAAGTAGCACCGGTATCCTAGGATCTATATCAAGAACGGATAATTAAGCTCACTGCTGTGTGCTTAATTTTGTCACCCAACTCTGAATACATTTTTTCTCTGATTTTGAATGTACTGTTTAGTTAAAGGAATAAAGCACTGTTCCTGTTGGACTTGGCCAAAAGCTCTTTCAGTAGCCTGTTATTAGTGATGTATGAGAATCTAGTTCATACAATTAAGATTTGCAATAGTGAAGTGAGACTTCCTGCAAACACTGGATCATGTTTCAATAAACTTTGGCTCCCAATATTAAAGTAAATTTTGAGCCATTCCATCAAATAGATGGATAGAACAGGAAGAATACATGTGAGTAGACTTTCTGTCACAATCAAATTCAGTAATAATCCAATTAATAATCCAGACCAGTACTAGAGCTGACTCGGGCCGTCCCTGCTAGTTCTACCTACTGGGATTTAGTTTGGATCCTGCATATCAGCCTAGCCATTTTTTGATGGCGCACCAAAAAGCAGTGCTGGTAGTGAACACACTGACATGGAAGTGTAAGTGTAGATGCAGTCACAGTTACTTGTTTCTGCAGGTGGTACCACAGTTAGCTGACAGCATTGGTCATAACTTACACCCAAAAAACAGCCTAGTTTGTTGGATCATCTGCTGTTACAGGCCTACTCCAACACCTTCTCAATATGCCCTTTTTTCCTATACTACCCCTCACATAATGCTACTTACACGGAGTCATTGAGGTTCTGCTAACATTGAGAAGAAGTCACTTGCTTCAGTTCATTCCCCTTTACCATGGTGTAGGGATGTGCGTTCAATTCGAAATGAATAGAATGTTCAAAAATCTGTATTCGTACGAATAGAATGCATTTGAATGTGTTAAAATTCTAATTGATACAAATCTATTTGTATGTATTTGTACGAACATTTGACATGTATCTGCTACAAACAGATACATATCTGCTACAAATAGAGATGTATCTGAGTATGAATGGATACGTATCTGTTATGAACAGATACATATCTGATACATTTCCCCAGCTTAAAGAATCTCTGAACTATTCATATGAATGTCTGGAAACATTCGTATTCATTTGAATGTTAGCATATGAATATTGTAACATTCAATTTGAGTTCAAATGTCTGAATTTGGCCGAATTTCAAATGTTACGAATATTCATGCACATCCCTACCATGGTGTTTATTTTTCTTAGGATGTTGACTTGACAGTGTTTTAAATAGATGAGAATCAGACAGCGCTAAATCTGTCTTTGGCTTTACACTGAAGCATGCTTTCAATATATAGGACAAGAGGTTAATCCTATTAAATTCTGTGAATCAGACCTTAAATCAGCTGGTGACAGGCACGTGTCTTCTTGACTTGATAAACTGTTTATTAGTGAATACAATTTTAATCTATTGAGTAATATTCATGAGTCTTAATTGCATCTGTTAATTACCTTTGTTAGTTCAGAAGATTCTGATAATGGCCTGTTTGACAGGTAAGCAACATTAGCTTCCGAATGAACTGGTGCCTTTCCAGGCTGGAGAAAACTAGTGACATTGTTACCCTACTCACAGATTTCGCATGGATTTAACTGTAATAGGTTGTCCAGTCTAGTAGCACAAATTGTATGAGTGACAATGGCCCTTATGCTGAAGTGGGTTTCACAGAATCAGATTGTTAGTATAATGGATTTTGCTCCTTGGAGAGTTTTAATGGATTGAACTGATGGATTACAGGAAAGAAATTATGTTAGCGGTGGAAAAGTGCATAGCAGAAGAATGTTATGAGGCATGAAATACAGGCAATCAGTGCTGGCTTGGTACTTGGTCTGAAGACGTTTTTGTAAGTAGCAGTTTGAGGTTGTATAATCCATTCTGTAATAATTTAGTATTAATTTAGTACCTATGCTCACCGTGATTGGATTAAGGGGTTTTGCCCTTGTATCTGGCTAAAAGGTATGTGACATAGGCTTTAATACTGAAAAAAAATATAATCATGCTGAAGGAAAGAAATTTATTTACATTGTCAGTGTGTTTGCTTTCTCAGAACAATTAGCACTTTAGAGACAGGTGTCATCTACTTTGCCTCTTGAGTTTTTACACCTCCTTTTTGTTTTGTAATCATGGAGCACAATCACAATACATACACCCACTTGTTTGGGTTAGCTTAAGTGTACTGAATTCAACCATTGCACTCAGCTAACCCTTGAGTCCAAGAAACATTATAATAAGAGGATTATGATGCTGGATGAACTGAAGAGGTCATCTCATGTAATGCTAAGATTAATGTCTTCTGGGCAAAACAAAGTATGAGACTGTATGTGTATTTTAAGCTATATGTATAAATTCCTAATACTTTTTATCTGGAAGATTTCTGGCACTTTAAGTTCATACATACTTCTCTGCTATTTTTTTTTTTAGCACCATTTTGAGGAGAAAAAAAACCTAGAAATTGAAAAACATTCTTCCCAATTTGTGGAGAAATGGAATGATCACTTTTATATGAAAAAAAAGAGGACAAAGAGAGGGCTTATGAATAAGGAAGAAGATTGAACTTTTTGAAGGTGCAAAATGAACGTGCTGCACAGCAAAACATGCAAACAACTTGCAACGTTAGAAACATGTTGCACATTTACCGGCATGCAAATACCTGGATTTGCCTGGATCTGCTTCCTGGAAGGGATTGTTACTGTCTGCATTGCAGACCCCATGTCATGCTTTTCCAGACAGCTGAGAAGAAACATTAAGCATGTCCCAAACCGGTTTTTTTCTGCCTAAAAAGTGATAGATGTATGAAAATACTCCACTTAACTGCTTCTTGGGCAGCTTATGAAAGTACAGGTGTTTCATTGGTGTGGGTTCCTCACATTGCACTGTTCCAGACTTCATAGTCTGGCCCATGCTGGACCAGGCTATGGGTAGCCTACCTAAAGAGCTGTCCACCTTTTGGACACTTCCCTTTGCCAGCATTTGAAGCTGACACTCTGGCTCTGAAGACCAGGAATGTTCCTTCCAGGCTTAAAAATTTTTTGGCTGTGATTCTACTGCCCCCATATATCTCCCCCATTGTATTCTGCATTATGGGGTGTGATTTCCACTCATCTTTTGTTGTGTGGAACACTAATATTGGCATAGTAGTGAACCTCTTTAGAAAAGTACATGCTTGGATTAGGAAACAGTGCCATTTTAGTACCTTATTTTGGCACCTAGCTTCATTCAGTATACATGAAGCATGCCAAAAATGGATGGGACCTCTGCTGGTCCACATTACTTGTGCAAAAAACAAAGACCTAGACCAGAACATGTTCTGGTCAACGACCTAGTGAGAAAGAAACACAGTCTTGTATTTTGTTTTATCCAACTGTACTTCCAAAGCATGTTTGTTTGTTTATTATGGAACTTCTGTCACTGCCCTTCATCATAGTTCTAAAACCATTAAAACACTGGGGGTGCTTCCGCACAGGCCCTTTAACACCCATTAAGCACACATTCCAATGTGCGCCTCCGCGCACAGATCACTAATTAGGACACTTCCGGTGAGGGGTGTCCGCACAGCGAGCCCGTTTTTAATGCGGATTTTGGCGGCAAAACCGGTTTGCTGCTGGAGCGTCCGCATTAGCGGGGGCAAAAAAGCACACTTCCGGTGGGTGCGTCTGCACCTATCTGGACTTAATGTGTGCTTAATGGGTGTTTCTTGCATACCACATTTCAAGTGGCTTTGCGCCGTGAATCCGCATCTGTTCCGGATTTGGCCACACAGCGCAAGTGTGCTCACCCATGGCCCTCCCCCGGCTCGCCATGATTGGCTCCCCGGAGCCAAGCATGGCGAGCCGAGGGGCTCCTACCTTTTGTCTCACCCTTGCCCCAGAAGCGGCGGATCGCCGCTTCTGGAGCCAAGGCAAACTTGCCTAAAGCCCACCCTAGCCCACCCTGGGGGGAGCGTGACGGATCCCCTCCTTACCTTGTCAGTGCCGGCCTGTTTCTGAGGGTCGGTGCCCAGGACGCAGCGCGCCTGCGTCCTGCACGTCTCCTGAGTGGCTGGGGCTGCTACTGGCAGCCCTTGCCCTCAGGAGGCATTCTGTACAGGCGCGCCGTCTAGTCAGGGCAATGCGCCTGCGCAGAATGCCTCTTGAGGAGAAGGGCTGGCAGCCCTGGCCACTCAGGAGACGCACAGGATGCAGGCGCGCTGCGTACTGCGTGCTGACCCTCAGAAACAGGCCGACGCTGACAAGGTAAGGAGGGGATCCGTCGCGCTACCCCCAGGGTGGGCTAGGGTGGGCTTTAGGCAAGCTCACCCTGACTCCAGAAGCGGCGATCCACCGCTTCTGGGGCCAGGGTGAGCCACGGTGGCAAGGTCCCCCAGCTCGCCAGGCTTGCCAATCGTGGTGGGCCGGGGGAGGGCCCTCTGTCCTGGATCGGAGATGGGTGCCGTGCATCCGCACAGTACTCGCCTCCAATCCGGATTTTGGCCACATGTGCGGAGGCACAGGTGTGGGGTAGATCCGCATCTCTTAGATGCGGATCTACCCCATTAAACCGGATCTACCGGGCACCTGGAGCTATTAAAATCGGTTCCCCTGGGAGCTGGTTTTAATAAATCCTAGTGCCGGAGATCAGGTTTTATTTGCCCCTGTGTGGAAGCATCCTGGTGCACTGAAAATGCAAGCATCTACTGTTCTGAACGTATAAATTCTTATTAAGTATAAGCCTTGTCTTTGGAATTCTGAAGATTGTTTTCAGAAAAGGTAGCTTATGTAGGAATTCATGCTACTTATTCTCTAAACATGCATTCTTTCAAAAGTGAGGGAAGGAATCCAGTTTTGTGACTTTCTGTAATGCACAAACATGTATGCACACAAAAAGGAATGAAGAGAATCAGTCAGTGGCTCATTCTGTGAATTGATTTCGAAAGGAAAATGAAATAAATCAGAGGGTGTGGGTAAAGGTATTCTGTTTGGAAGTGATAACATTCATTAAATCATTTGGAATGGAGTGCCTGTTCATACCTCAACTGTTAATTCAAAATAGTCATGAATGCAGAGCCTTTAATCTTGGCACAGTTAAGTACTCAGATGTCCTAGGAGTTGATTAGATTTAGAGGTAATGAACTTAAATGTGAAGGTCAATTAGTGTGGGCTGGCTGTTTTGAGATTATTTGGATGAGAATTTTGTTTTTGCTTTTCTATGTCAGTACAGAAGGCTATGAGGACAGGGAGAAAAAGAGAGAAAGTTTGAATTACCATATAATGGAACTGTGGATAGGAAGTGAATGCTTTGGTTGGTTTATCAACCTTTTCAAATATCCCCCTCCCCCGTCTCTGAATGTGTGTTCCTTCCTTTCTTCTTCCATCTACAGCTACTGAATACAATGAAAGCAAGGTAGTTATCATTGGAGCATTCATGAAATCATAGAAGCTGTCTGCAAAATAATCTTTGGCATTGAATAAAATCAGCCATTCCGGTGTGGGAAATACAGAGGTCATTTTCAGAATCCAAAAATGAAACTTGGGGGAAGGGTTGTTTACATGGATTGTTCTTGAGCAAATTGAGTATGTCAATACTCAGTGGTGTCATCCATGTAGTGTCATCCATCTTATGGCAAGACAAAATGAGCTTGAAAAAAAAAGGACTTCCTGTGTTCCAGAATAGAAGCATATAATTGTCTGCCAGCAAATTAGGGGCCTTTTCGCACATGCCGCCGAAAACGGATCTAACGGATCACTGCAGCACTGTTCGAGACCAGGGGGAAGGGGAAGGGGGTTGCTCTGGTTCATCGGACTTCCATCTTGCTCACCAGCCAATTTGCTCTGTAAAGTGGGTTGAAGGCCTTTTCTTGTTGGACCAGAGAGACAAAGGTGGTCTCGGACGTGGTGTTGGAAGCCCTGTACCTTGAGATCTGGAGGTGAGGCCCTCCTGGTTATCCCACCACCCTCAATAGTGAGACAGGTGGGTGCCCAGGAAGGGGCCTGTTCGGTAATGGCCCACAGGTTATGGAATAGTCTCCCCCTTGAGGTGCATCATGCCCATTCCCTGTATACATTTAGGAAGTTGGTAAAGACACACCTCTTGGCCTTGGCCTTTGGCTATTGTGACTATCCCCCCAGCCCCCGGTAGATATTAGAATGTTAATATTTAGAATACAGTTGTTTTTTGTTTTGTTTTCTGTTCGTTTATTTTTTAATATGCTGGATTTTTCATTCATCTGTTTGCTTGCTTGTTTTTACTTGCTTTTATGGATATTACTGTTTTAACCTGCTGTTTTAAAACTTGTAACCCGTGCTTAGACCTATAAATAATAAATAAATAAACATTTCTTAGACACAAGTTCAGGCTGAAGAATGTGTGTTCCATGAGTTATTTGTCATGCATTGAAGCTCTGAGGAGAATTTTGTTGCTACTCTTGTTCTCTAGCTATAAAGCATTTATTATTATTATTATTATTATTATTATTATTATTATTATTATTATTATTATTATTATTATTATTATTATTATTATTATTATTATTATTATTATTATTATCTTTCTTTCAAGCTTTTCTTGAATGTGTGCTGACTAAAATCGGCAATCAGCATTCTTAAAATATAAATGTAGTTATTCATTTTATAATATAATTTAAAGGTCGGTATACCTTTTGCATTACCTAAGTAAATGGTTGGTGTCTAATTCAAAATGGATTACAGCTGTGGAATGCCAATTCCTCTTCTCTCACTGTTCACAGTATTTAAGTATTCTAACATTTTAGGCTGGAGAGTGATTGAACAAGCTCTTAATAGAAGCATCTAAAGGCAAGGTAAAGACAGGCCCCATCCCCAAGCAATTAAAAGTCTGTTAAGAAAGTTATTTTGCCTCTGAGCACTCCCATGCCCAGCTTTTCTCCGAACTTCCTGCGGCACAAAAGGAGGAAAATCTGCTGTAAAAAGACTGCCCTTTAAAGAAGACTACCAGAGCACTTTTTGGAAGCCGTGGGTTTTCCTGGCAGCATTTACCATGGGAACGCTTCATGGCAAAAGGGGCGGGGATTGGCGGCCAAGATCTCAAAAACAAAACAAAAAAAAGCACCCTGGCTCTGCTGCTGCCCGCACACACAGCCTTAAACAGTCACACATCTCCCAGAACTGCAGCAGCTTTCCTTCCTTTTCCCTTTCTAAAGGTCAGAACTTTTAAAGCGCCAGAATTGCAGAGAATTGCAACATTGTTATCAGGTGTGAAGTGGGTGGATTGGTACAGTGTAACAAGTGCTGTATGGAGTAGATTTTGACAGTGAAATCACTTCCTTTAGAAGCAAAGGGCAAAGGAGATGAACAGAGAACTTGTAAATACCCATGGCTATTTTTCTATTTTTCACTTCCCGATCAGAGCCCAGAGTGATCAGAGTGAAAGTGTGAATGAGCGAATGATAGTGTGGTTGATGGCTGCAGCCGCTGCCTTTGCCGGCACGGGAAGTCAAAGCCTAATGAATTGCTACTGCCTGAGCGCTGGCTGCAGCCCGGCTGTCTCTGCAGGGGTGGGAGACAGACAGATGGCTATTTTTCTTTTGGACGTGTCGGGAGTTGTCTTCCTGGTTTTGGCCACGCAGAGTGCAGTCCCTCCCCGTTCCCACTAGCACCCTATCAACCAGGGAGGGGGCAGGGAGAAAAAGATGCAGGCAAGGAAAACACGCTTCCGTGGGGACGCTAGGTGCGTTTTAAATGCATGTTTTGCCCAGCCTCATGCGGATGCTTATTCTGGAATTGAACGGCACTTTTAAAGTCCACTGGAACAGAGGGAAAGTAGAGGCAAACTAGAGAGGCAAATAAGTTGTTTGGGGATGCAGCCACAGTAAACTTAAGCTGCATTCATGTACAGTTTCTTAAAGGAGAAAAACAGCTCAGAGGTAGCTTAGGGCAGCAGTCCCCAACCACTGGTCTGTGGACCTGCACTGGGCCGTAGGGTTTTTTTGCTGGTCTGTGGTGCCGCCGCTGCCCCGGCCCGCTCTGCCCTGCCCTGCCCCCGCTGCCACCTATGAAATTCCTATGTAAGAGTTTCTTTTTGATTCTATCAAAGCACTTCTGATCCAGTACTGGTTTTCATGCAGTGAGCATTTATAGGTATTCTTATGGTGCAAAATACCCAGAAGTACACTTGTGTCAGCCCCACACTTGCAGAATACATATTTTTGGCCCAGTTATGCCCCAATACTTGTCTGGTGGGCATTTCCAACAAGACGTGTTCTGGGAGCAAGTCTCCAGACAAGGTAAGCAGTATTATCATATCAGGAAATCCTGGGTTCAGAGTTCTTTTGTACTCAGAATAGCGATATTTCTGGGATTTCATCCCTGTATCCCAAGGCTAAATTGGGATTGTCATACGGATCAGTGAAGCAATCACCACTATAATGCCAGGATGATCCCAGATTTAGGCCCTATGTTTGTTTGTTTGTTTTTGCTTTGGGTGGTGACAGCAGGGGAAAAAATGATAGCATCTTGTTAAAATCAATTTGGTCTACTTAAGTCTTGCAATTTCCTGACATATTTCTGTTTTAATTTTAAAATAAACAAACAAACAAGCAAATAAATAATGTTTGGGAGAAGCTGTTTAGCTTTGTTTCTTCAGATCTGATTTGTTAATTTTAAAACTTCAATTAATTGAGGTTTGTTTTAGAAAATTGAATGTAGACTTAGGATGGGAGTTTCTGTGAAGAAACTTCTCTAATGAATGGTTTAGCTGAAAGAATACATCTACCTTATGATATTCTAATTGTCATGTCACATAAGCTAATTAGTAACACAGGCTATAATGTCAAAGTCTGAGGTTTCTGACCTAATTCAAAGAAATCACTGTAATTTCTTTTTGACTGTTATAGGAAAATGTCAGTTTTAGAGAAGACACAGCTAATCCAATGTTTTCATATTTTGAAATGGATTAGATATATTACACTAACTGCTTTACTTTGCTTTAACTAGTCTTTGGTTGCACTCAGAGACTGCAAAGTGATGAGACACCATCAAGGTGGTGTTGTGCACTAGTCACACAGTGTATCTTCTCGTTGCTGAAAGCTTCACAGAGATTGATATATTTTAACTAGGTTTTAAGAATATCCAGTATCTTCTTAATATTGTGACCCATCCTGGGATTTTCTGGCAAAGGGTAGGATAAAAATTCCTAAATAAATCGAGTAAAGTAAAATATAAAGCTAATAACTTTCTACAAAATTAATAAATATACCCTATATGTGTTTTTAGAGGCCATAGCTGCACAGAAGTTTTCACGATTAAAAACTGCAAGAGTTTTAAGAACAGATCTGAACAATTAAAGTACATAAATAATAAATAAATAAAACGTTTATTTCTAATGCCCTTTCTTCCAAAGGGCCTGACAAAATAAAACATATACAATCAATGAGAAATACACAGACAACAACCTACAATGAAACAATGAAATCAATACAACAACATGTAAAAAAATCAATCTCAATGCTTGTTGGCAAGACAGTAATTCCACCCCTACCACAGCCTGTCTTACTCCTTTCTCATCTGCATTCATGCACAAAACTGTAAATTGATGGGCATACAATGAATCCAGAAGTGCATTACTGTGCAAAACCGGAAACTCTCAAGCTTGTAAACAGAACAACAGGAGAAAAAAGCATTTTTGGATGCTTTGAGGTCTTTGGAATGTAGGAATAAAAAGGAATTTAAATAAAACAGTAGTAATTGTCCCATGCTATTTGGTTAAAGTCAGAAAAAATGACACTTTAGATTCAGAATTGATTTTTTAAAATATGATTTTTACGAGGCATCTTTGATCATAAGACAGGGAAATGACTTTGATGAAGACCTGTATAGGTAGATTGGCTTCAGTTAGCATGGATGAATTGCCAGCATGGAAACAGACCAAAGAATCCTGGAAGTGTTTTCTGTGCAAGACTGTCACTATTTTGTATAAAAATCAAGAACCCCCATTCTGAGATTGCAAACTGCGAAAATCTATCTTACTTCTTTTTCTTGTGGCCTATTTTTCAAGACAAAGAAAGGAGGAAAGATTCATGGTGGTGAAATCAGTCACAAAGGCTGTGCCACATAGAGGTGCCACATAGAGAAAGCGTGTGGTCTGTCTGGTGTTCCCAAACCTTCTCAAATCCACCTTTTCTAACACAGAATGTTAAGGAGAAGGGTCAGATTGGTGTTTGAACAATCCCACCTTGAAGCCTTCTCTGCAGTGGCTCAGATAATTTTTTTTCTTAGTCTGTGTTTGCATGCAGAAAGAACAGCTCTGAAGCATCTTGGAAATGGTAGTATGTGGCACAAATTTTCTTATCCCATTACCATTTCCTGTCTACCCTGTATATACCTTGGAAGTGCTTTTTTTCCAAACTTTCATGTGAGAGAGCAGACTAGACACATATGCATGACAGTCCCACCTCAGAAGTGCTTTTTTTAAAAAACTGTGCATTTCTTTTCTCTGTGGGGAGTAATTGCAAATTGTAGAGAGAATTTAGACATCTTGATAAGCCTGTTGAAACTAGAACTTTGGGTTTGCAGCATTGTGTTGTTTATTGTTTGTATTAATTTCTGCTTCATTTAAAAGGTCTGATGTTTCTAAACTAAATGCAAAATGAAATGAGTTCTTGCATTCTTAATTAGCTTTAATTAAACCAGTATTAATTTTAAAAACACTACTTAAGGAACATGTTGTCTGTAAAGTGAAGTTTAAAGAGCGAAAAGCTAGAATTCAAGTGACTAGGATAAAGTATTTTAGCAAGCCCACATTTCCCATTCCCAAAAGCCTATAGAACATATGAAATCAGTAGCACAACGTATTTATTGGACACTTACTGAAATATGTTTGCCTCAGTCCGCGTCAGAGAAATTGATATTCTGCTGTATATGTATGCTTCATAATGTTGCGCATAACACTTGTATTAAAAAGGCTTGTGTGAACAGCCAATACATTACTGTTAGAAGTATCATTAGCCAAGTAGCATTAGTTTGTCTTCATCTGTTGGGTGACATAGGCTCTGGACTTGGATTCTTGGTGTCTCTGGGATTGTGATCAAGGGTAACAAGTCTGCTTATTATCTCAGCATCTCACACTTCCCAACTCAGCTTGGGCCCCAAAGGATGTGGGAAATGGAAAACCACCTAAGGGTTGACTCACATGGGGTGATTTTGAAGTACTATCTCACATCCTGACCATGCTGTCCTCGTACTTGGGCTGATTGCACCTGCCCAGGGTGCTCGGGGCACAGGGGGAGGGGCACTGGTCTTGGTTTCTCTGCACAGACATGGCTGCTTATTAATTGACCTGGTAACAAAGTAGATAGGGCGCTGCTTTGGGTACAGGCTGGGTCAAAGCTGAGCTGACAGACATCCCCCCCCCCTCAAGATGCTTTTGAAGTGTTAATGGATCTGTTGCCTTATTCACTGCAGCCATGAAGCAATGTGTCTCAACTAACTTCCTATGATGCTGTTGAATGATTTGCCATCATTTCATTCATTCTTTCTGGACTGATTGCCAGTTGTAACATGTACTAAGCGCACATCACTCAGAAATCACCTGCAACTCATCTTTATGAACTGACCACCATACTGGTTGTGCTTCAGTAGAATAAAATGCTGTGTAAAGAAGACAGCAGCCCCTCTAGCAGCTATAGTTCATACAAATATGCCCATTCCTTAGATGGATAGTGACAAACAGCCTCCTCCTACTGTAACTTCAGTGTGGCAGTTATTCAGTGCTTGGCCTCTCAAATGAAAGGAAAACATCTGTGCACTATCACAAGTGGCCATATGTACATACGCATAAAAATCCTTATAAGGCAAGTTTTCATTCACCGTATTACATTCACTAATTCATATGCATAAATGCTGCCAGAGTGAATTCCCTTCCTGACAAGTGTATCATTACCCCATTGTTTCCATGGTTACTCGAAGACTAGATAATTTTCATTGGTAAACTGTAAATCATAGAATGGAAATTCAGATTGGACTGAAGTCCTCTGCTTAAATGGATTCAGAGTTGACCACATTCAAAATCAATAACTTTTATTAAAGACAAAATACGTTCATAATGGCAGACATTCAGGTGAGATAATAATTTTCTTTCTTTCACATAAAAATAATAAATGGTACAAAGTTGCCTGGCAATGCACTGCCTTTCTCCACTTTCCAATATCTTCAATGCTGAATAAAATGTTTGTCTAGATTTGACTTGATAAGGATGGCAAATCACTTACACTGTGAAATGATATAATCTTTAGTACTTTTGGGCCACATCCCCATTGCAAGCTTATATTGAATTCAATACAGTTTCAATCCTCGCAGACCCCATGTTAGTTTGGCTTAACACGCCTTCCCCATGTTAAATCGACCCAAAGCATTGTAAATGTTAACGCTCATTTCAACAGGTCCCACTCCGGTTCATGCGTTTGATACATGTTACATTTTTTACTGTGGGGACCCTACCATTTTAAGGGATGAGAAATCATGTTTAGGGTTTCCCTCTCCCAATACCTTGCTTCCAAAGACAGTGATTTCAGTGTAAAAATCCACCCTTAACAGGGATTGCTACACTGTAGCAATCAAACCACTTCACACCTGATAACAATGTTGCAATTTTGCGCAATTCTAAAAGTTCTGACCTTTAGAAAGAGAAAGGGAGGGAGGAAAGTAGCTGAGGTTCTGTGTGAATGTTTAAAGCAAAGGGGCTTTAGTTGCCCCTGCTGCTGTGTGCCCTGAGCAATGGGGAGAGGAGGGGAAAGAATTGCTGGCTGCCCACTGTCATTTTTCCTCCATCCATGGAAGCGGCAGCCACCTAGCTAGCCTCCGTGAAGGGGTCCCTTATGGGTGGTGTGTCCATGCTAGGAGGAAGAAGGCAGGGCAGCCCCGAAAAGTGGCTTTTAAAAAGTAGCCACTTGAGTCCCCCCTTGAGTCCCCTACGCCATGTATGATCCCCAGAATCCGGATCGAATGTGATTAAGTTAAAAGTAATGGGATCAGGCAAATTCGTGTTTGCATCCGGTTCTATTATTTTGGTTTAGGGAAAGCAAAATAAGCTTGTAATGGGGATGCGGCCTTGGTCAGTTTGGTCTAGTGGTTAGGGAGCCAGACTCTTATCTGGGAATACCAGGTTTGATCCTGCCCTCCCCCATGAAGCCAGCTGGGTGACCTTGGGCTAGTCACAGCTCTCCTCTGAGCTCTTATAGCCCCACCTACCTCACAGGGTGTCTGTTGTGGGGAGAAGAACAGAAAGCTTTGTCAGCCACTTCGAGTCCCCTTAAATGGTCCCCTTCTCTTCTTCTTTTGTGTTAAAAATTAGGAATTTGAATAAATAAAGCAGACGATTATATATCAATATATACTTCAGTAAATAAATAAACTGTAATACTTGCTGTATAGATACATTTTACAAATACTACAACTTAATTCTATTTTTTTGTTTCCAATTCTGTTATGATTCCTCATTTTAATGTCCTTAAAAGTGCTGATCTTTAGTCGAAATTCCAGGTCTGCAGGTTCAGAGACGTCTTTATATTTTTGCCAGTTTATGCAGAACTGGTTGAGTCATCATAGACAACCCTTTTGTTGTATTAAGTAAGAACTGGAGGACTTTTGTTCATGTAGTCCTTGATCTCCACATGTGCCTACCTAACTTGTTGTGGAAGCAAAGCCACAAAACAGCTCTTGTTTTAAAAGCCTTAGTACTATTCCTAAAGAAGACAATTAGGGTTTTCTGCATTTACCACGAGCTGTTTAGGAAGGGCTCTAGAGGCCTTCCTTCCACCCAGTGTGCTGGCTTAAGGGAAGGCCATGCACCCTGCGAGAACACTCTGAATTGGACAGAGCACAGCCTAGTTCAGGTGGCCAAAATGGGCACCTAGACCAGCATACTGGTAAACATTTTTAAAATGGTCTATAAGTGGTTCTGGTCACTAGAACAGAAGGGGAAGATGTGTAGAAGGGTGAACACCTCTCTAATTCCAGTTTAGTAGGGGAACCAAATTGCACTGAGAAATTCACCCACCCCCCTCCCCAGGGTCCCAGGCCAAGAACTTTGATTCCTGGCCATTGAAATCCTTGCAGCAGACTCTGCAGCTTGCATGAGCTTTTGAGCAGGACTGGGCAACCTGAAGGTTGTTCCAGAACAGGCTGTCCAAGTAAGTGTGAAAACACCTTTAGAACCCAGGCTTGGTTTTGTAGGATAATTGCCAACTGTGGTTACATCTATGCTTACCTGATGAGGCACACCTAGTAAAGTGCCTTCTGTCATTATGTCTCAATTTGTGGAAGCAGTAGGTGCCTCATGACAATTGTACCTCCATTACTTGGCACAGTTGCTATCTGATGTGCCATTTTCTGCAGACACAATTTTGATCCTTTTAGTTAAGGTACTTCAGTGAGTAATGCCTCTTTACTCACAGTGGAGACAAAGAGGCATCACTTTGAGCATCTGTACTTGGACAAGTCCTGGAAGAAGCTGCCTCTGTTTTAAAATGGCAACACTATGTGTTTTATCTAGTCACTTGGGTCAGCAAACCATGGTAATATTTTAATCATATAGATGGCCCTATATTTCCCTAAGCTCCCTGCTGGGCATGCCTGCAGGTATCAAAAATGTGAGGGACAATATAGAGTGTTGTGTGAGGGAAAAGTGTGTAAATTTGCAGTCTGGAAATAAAAGGTTGTTGGCTGGAAGGGAATAAATACGTGTTTCATGCTGGAAAACTGAAAGTCTAAAATGGATTCTTACAGGCTATAGAGTTTGGGAAAAGAAAAGCAAATATAAAGGAATCTGGAAAAACTCAAATGGGCTCAGAACTATACAGACTATGAGTGGTGTTCTGCTGAATCAGATGCTTATGAAGAGAGTGAAAGATGTTGATTGCTTCTTCATATAATGTCATTAAGTTGCTTCTGGTGGTTATAGCCAAAGCACATGAAACAGCCTATTTTGCTTTTAGCAGCCTAGATATGTTAACCTAGCAAGCCAATGTACAAAGAAAATCTAGTGATTAAATGGGATGTTGGCATTTCCTTTCTTTCTGGAGTTTGAATTAAGCGTCTCTTTGGGTCCTAAAAGAACAGCTTGATGGGGTGTGATTTTCTTCCAATCAAAATAATATTAGGAGCATGTCTATGAGTAGCATTAATGATTTTATGAAATAGCACATTAGGTGTGTTAGTATGACCTTCAATACTGCAACCATTTCAGAGAAAGTGGAGTTGCCATAGCAAAAATTCTGTAACATTGTAAAAAACAAACCTTGTTACAGAAGAGAAGGATGTAGAAAAAGCAGTTAAAAGATCTGTAAGACAAGCACTTTGGGGTTTCTTTATTTTAGGAAGAATTCTCAACATGTTTGAACTTTTGATTGCTGTATGCTAGTTGAATGCAGAAGAGGGGGGGATAATCAGCTATACATTTTACAGACTTAAAGTGCAACTTCGTTGCATATGGACTGCCCAAGAAAAGCAGTCATATTTTAAAATTAGATCTTTGAGCTCTTGAGTATTGACATAGTGTATGTAGGAATTAATTAGGAATTTTGATAGGGTTAAAATATAATGCAATATATGGTGATATTAATCTGGACTCCCAGGCCTTTTCTCTACTTATTCTGAACTTGGATGGCCCATCCTACTTCAGCCTCAGAGGTCGCACAGAGACTTTGAAGTCTGAGAACAAAAGTCCCCAATAGTGATGTGCACAAATATTCATAATATTCAAAATTCAGACATTCAAAGATTGACATTTGAATTTGACTCAAATGTTTTGATACATTCGTATAAAGCTTCATATGGGATTCGTATGGGATTGAACGTTCGTATCAAATACGAGTCCTACCCAGTACCTGAGCCCTACCTGGACAGATCCAGCTGTGTACCGCTAAAAAGCTAATAAGCAGGCTGATAAGCAGCATCCTGGGAAAGAGTTTCTGCACCTCTTCAAGGTGCTGCATGGCAAGGGGACATGGGCTACATGGCTCCAGCGGTGGTTATTTGGATTGCCGTGGAAATGTCCAACCTCACACTGGATTTGATTTGGATGTTGCCTTCACAATTTGGACTTGGCCATTCACACTGTAAGGGCTGCTGGCTGGGTGCAAGGCTAAAAATATGCCTCAAAAGTAACTTAGAAATGATTACTGACACATGCTAATGTTTCTGAACCATCTCTAATCCACATTAAAGGCTAGAAAAAAGAACTTCCAAACTTCACATTCTGGCTTGTAAAGCATGCTGGTGGTGGCATGGGAACACATATGCCATATGCTAATTCAGAAATGGTTAGACCAACACAAAAGAGAACATCTAGTAAACTTCGGTGTTAATGTTGTATATGGTAAATTTTACTGAGGTGTTTTGAGTATTAATTTGTTAGATTAGCTCAGTATCTGTCATTTAGAAGACTAGGTAAGTCTGCAATCTTATATGCAGTTAGACTAATATTCTTTAAAGTCAATGTGCTAAAAGCAATTAGAATCTGTTCAGGATTTCATTTCAGCCTTCTGTTTCAGCTTGCATGCAACATAAGGTCATTTCACATAATATGCAGTGTTCCAGGATAGGGCAAGCTTCCCCATCCCAAAATAAGCAACCTCTCTGTGTGGAGCAGAACAGTAGAAGGCTTCAAAGGCTGGGAGCAACAAGTCCTGGTCTTTGTAGTTTTTGGCCTCGTTGGTTTTTCAGTGTATCCACTACAGGTGTTGATTCTTGAAGCATCATCCAAAAGAGGGTGGTAATAATGAGTGTATGCGATCTGCACAGTTTCGTGGTCTGGCATACTGGTGCTGGGCTGCTTGTGGACCTTCTAAAAAGAGATCTACACCTAGATTGTGCTAGGGTACCATTTTCAGCACCTTAACCCAGCCCAGCCTTCCTCCAATGCAGGTGAAGCATGGCTAGGCTGAGACTTGGCCTAGTCTGTACTACCACTTGTTCTAGAATTTGTTCTGTGATAAGGAGCAGTGTAGAAAGGACCACTGTTGTCTTTGATATTAAGTATGCAAATATAATTTTTTAAAGTTTAATATAATAAAGCTTCATTTAATTATAAATGAACACTTTCACGTTTCTATAGAGTGCAATTTAAAAAAAATATTCTAAGGCAATGCCTCTTAACAGGTTATTCATTCCTTTTGACAGGAATTAACTGTAGTTATGCTTCATTTTAAGAGTTTGTTTTGCCATTACTAGGATAATGCGGACCAGGGAAGGAAAGCAATGTTGCTAACATAATTACATCTACATTTTAGCTTGATGAGTAGCTAATGTTCATTGTCTTTGTCGTAATTGTTTATTATGATGGCAGCACAAGTATTTGAATTCTTAAAGTATGCATTTTAAAAGAGAACTCAAGAAATTACTGCAATACAAGAAGAAGAAGAAACAAACCCTGAAGTGGTCACTGTAGTATTCACTCTGATGCTATACTGCCAGCAAGCTTCTGTAGCAAGAAGATTGCTGTGCTAAGTTCACTCCTGACAAGGGTCAGACTGGCTAATTGTTGTTTTCCTGGACTTGGATGGCAAACCTCAGCCAGGAGATAACAGTTGGACACCCTGACCTTTTTAGTCTTTCTCTCCCTGTGCAAGGGCAACGGCTTGCATAGGGGCTCATGAGGAAAGTCATGCTCACATCATGCATACATCTGCACTGGTTGTCCAATGAGCTCTTGGGGGTTTAACCTAGCAACATGCTCTTTGTAGTAGAAGATATAAGCTGTTAAGAATGGAGAATAAACACCTTTTAGCTTTGGACTTATACCTTTTGCCTTTTGCTTTCCTGTCTCTAATTCTTGCTTCGCTGAGCTTAACTATAGGTCACTATTAATTTCCCATTCTCTGTGTGTATGGAATGTGGGGGAGAAGGTATATAGTCACTTTAAAAATCATTTTCTTTGTACCACAGAAAAAGGTCATAACTAGTTAGGAATATAATCGGCCCATTTTCCCAAGATAAGATTCTGCTTTTCAATTTGGATAAATAAATCTCTCCAAATTGTTCATTGTTTAGATTTGGTTAGAAATTATTTTCCTGCTGTGTATGAGATGAGCTTCTTTGGACTTTTTAATTACTTTTTTATTATTAATGATCTTTAATGTTCTGTCTGAGTAGCAACAATGGGAGTTTCAGGTGTCTTCACAAGCCCAGTTTTAATATAGTGATTGCATTAAAATACGATTAGTAGTTCATTGACTATAAGGGTAGAAGTTAATATGCATATTGATGTTCTTCAGGACCCCTGTTTTTTTAAAAGCGAAAACAGGCCTGTAAATTAAAATAGAATGATTTATTATTGCCTATGTGCATTAGGGATATCTATGGTCATTACTTATATTATGTCAAAAGAACCTTGTTTTAACAGATTACAAAGGACTCATTTTACTACCTATACTCCTCAGGTGATGTGAACATTTGGTTTTTCAGATAATTAGTGCTATAAAGTAGCTGAAGGTCTATCCTAATTGTGATAATGGAGATACTAATTCTAAGAAGGTATAAAAGTGCAACATGGATTAAAGTTGTAATGATATCTGAATATAACAAGAACACAAAGCAAGATTTAAGAAGGCATCATGAAAGATATGAAGAGACTGTGGAAAGGATAAGAAAATGCATTATAGGAAGTAAAACTATGCAGAAACTGTATGAATGTACTTCCTTTCTGCGCTTGCCAGTTGCGTGGAACAAGAAGGGGTCTACGGGCCTCCCTTCCACACACTAGTGCAGTTGAAGAAGGAGATATATCCTGCTTTTCTCATCCTTTTAAGGGGACTTAGTGGCTGACAAATTTCCTGTTCTTTTCCCCATAACAGACATCCTTTGAGGTAGGTTGGGCTGTGAGAATCCAGAAAGAGAGCTATGATTAGCCCAGGGTCACCCAGGTGGCTTTATGGAGGAGTGCAGAATCAAGTCAGATAAGAATCCAACACTCCAACCACAAGTCCAAACTGGCTCACAGGAGTGGTCCTGCCTCCTTCTAGTACTCTCTAGTACTAAACCAGTCCATTATGCCATTTGGGGAACCGTAGCCCAGTTTACAGTCTATCCTGTGTGGCACCCTATTTTGCTATAGCTGTAGACTTTAATATCATGCCAGTATACTGGATTACAAGGGTCTGCTATAGTGGCTCTGCTCTGAAAATAGCCTAGACAAAAACTCTGAATGCCAGAAACTTTCATTCAGCCCTATCTTTGAGGGCTCTCTGAATTTGAAGTGGGATGGGCAGTTTGATTGACTGTCCCACTTCATTAGCAACTCATTCCAATTGCATCTGTTCTGTCTGAAAAGCAGGAGGGCAAAACAGAAAGGCCCACAGTGGGTGTTATTTGCAGCACCACAAGCTATATAAACTGTGTTTTTCCCAACTACATTTTGTATTGACAGTTATAATACATTCAGCAATCTAGGTTGAAGTAAGATTTAACTGTTCACCCAGACTCTTACTAAGACTTCATTCACATGTGAACACAGCTTTAGAAGTGGTAACTTAAGGCCAGATAATGTATATAAGAAGTGGTTTGGGGACACTAGTTACCACGTGCTATCACCACTAAGCCACTTTTGTGGTTCTTCTGTTAAAGCAGTGGTTCTCAACCTGGGGGTCGGGACCCCTTTGGGGGTTGAATTACCCTTTCAGAGGGGTCGTGACGAGTCTCACGCCGCCCTTCCCTCCCACCTCCCAGCTGCTCTGCCCCTGTGGTTGGGGGTCTCCACAACATGAGGAACTCCATTAAGGGGTCGCGGCATTAGGAAGGTTGAGAACCACAGTGTTAAAGCATTGGACACCTGCCTATTCCAACTTCCTTACCTCAGGAATACAAGCTTAAGAAAAGAGATGAAGATATGAAACCATTGAATTAGAAACCCATAATTTAAGGTCACCATGGTCCAGTGATGGCGAACCTTTTGAGCTCGGTGTGTCAAAATCACAAGAAAATGTAGCTTAACTCAGGTGCTGTTTCACATCTAGAAATATTCATAATTTTGTGATATTTGTAGCTCTAGTAAAAAAGTTATATTTTTGATATATGTATTTTATTAAAAGCAAAAACAAATAATTCTTTACATTAGTGACCTTTGTTGCTGAATTTCGTTTGTTAAAGTTAAAAGTTGGTATTTTGTACACTTCAAGAACAAGCAAGCACTACACGCCCAGGTGCCAGGGTGACCATGTGTGTCACCCAAAAGGGCTTGGCATGTCACCTGTGACACACGTGTCGTAGGTTGGCCATCACTGCCATAGTCCCTGCTGTTATTTATTTGAAATAGTAGGCAAGTGCAGTGGATCAGAACAGCCCACTTCTCTCTGCAGAGGCTCTTTTTTCTGCAGTGAGCTCTGCACTGCTGTATGGAGTCACCCCATCTCAATGTAGTTGGCTGGTGGGATAACAGCTTTTCTCCATATGAGGCTATGTTTTACCAAGCATTGCCTTCATTACCCAGGACAGCCACCATGTAGACAGCAGAGTAACAGTCTGGGGCTAGGTAATAGGCATATGGTAACTAGAAGCTAGTCAAATGATAGTAAATTATTACTTAATTTTACAGTAATGAGAAGTTGGTTCCTCAGAGTGAATTCAAGCAGGTGAAATAGATAGACCTTTGGTCTAATTCAGTGCTTTTTGTTTGATTAATACTAAATTTGTACTGTTAATTTACATGGTGTTTTCCAGCATTGGAGTATTTTCCAAATATTTATTATTTATATTTCTATTCCACCCTGTACCCAAAGGTCTCAGGGCAGGGAACAACTTTAAAACAACAAATTACAAATCAGCATATATTAAAAATGATAATATACATGAAAACACTTAAAATATTCAGCATAATTAAAACATCCTAAATATTAAAACATTAGTATGCACAGTAGGGGGGGAAATAAGCACTATTAGCCAAAGGCCAGAAAAAAGAGAGGCGTCTTCACCGCCTTCCTGAATATATACAGAAAAGGGGCATGACACACCTTGAGGGGGAGACTATTCCATAATCTGGGGGCCATTACCAAAAGGCCCTTTCCCTGGGGCCCACCCGTTTCACTACTGAGGGTCGTGGGACAAGCAGGAGGGCCTCACTTCCACATCTTAAGGCACGGGCAGGTCGGTATGGGAACCTTCCTTTAAAGAAAAGGGGATATGATTTAACCACACAAGTAGAATGTAGGTAAACATAAATTTGAAATAATTCAACATTTCTAAAGGAAGGTGAGAACTTCTCAGACTTTACGTCAGACTATACTTTTATAATTATTAACCTTTTCAGTTTGAATGAGGCCCATTTAGCCATTATAAGCTGAAAACAGATCTTTCAGAATGGAATTTGTGAAGCAGTGTAAAATAAGCTTTAGTGAAATTGGAAACATTAACTGTGTTGCATTGGGAATTCACATTTAGTTACTGCTGCCATTATATTTTTTAAAAAGAGAGCTCTGAAACATTTGCTATGCATGACCTTTTCCAGTTTTGTCAGGATAAATTACTGTGGATTGTCTATTTTTGTAGCTATTAAGCACAAGAATGTGGGCAATACCAGGCTGATTGCTAATTTCTGTTCATCGCCTGTGCTTGGATTTTGTATAGTGTATCTATGCATGAATTTTATTCTCTGTTGTGGCCTGTGCACTGATGCTACATTATTGGTCACATGTCACTGTGTCATGCTTATTAGCTTATACATGCAAAATCCTTTTGTGAATTTGAGACAACAAAATACCCATTTGTATATGAGGTATTTTGAACATACACTGTCCAGCATAATCCATGAAAAACCGATTTGAATAATTTACTTTTTCATTCATTTTCTTTGTATTTTTGATTAATACATTCTGTAACTACTCTTGAATCAGTGTTATTTAAATACTTTTACCTTCCCATAACAAAGTAATAACTTTTCGAGTTCAGATTATTTTTGTTGTCTTCCCCACTGCAAGTATTGTGGATTTTATTCTGCACTGTTAATACCTTATTTTAGTAACTGGTACAATTGTTTCTCAGTAAAATGAACTCTTTATTATATCTTGATTGTTTTTTTTAATATTTTCATTGTAATACGTAAACTTAAGACTAGTCAGAAATTACATCACTGAAGTTTTAAGCTACATAAAATTATACATTCTCTCCCTTCTTCCCTACCCAGAATGGATTATCACTAGCTTTCCTTTTGAATATATTGGATGGAACTTTTTGACCTCATTACTTTCCACAACATTTACAGTATAATCATGGATTCCCAAGTCTTTAACCGGATAGCTTTGTGAATATAGCCACTATAAAATCCACGTTTTCCCTCTCATAAATTCGTCACATATTCTGCCACATGCTGATACCGTAATTCCAATGTCCATTTCATTGTCTCTTTCCAGCCTCACAGAAATTATGGTGTGGGCTGCTCCTAAGAATTGTTGTAAGCACATACAATAGTTGCCCTATTTACTTAGGCCCATTAAGGTCACCGTTTCCACAATATATCTTGATTGGTTAAGTCTCCTTCTTCCTCTTTTGCTTGATCTCAATCCTGCACTCATCCATCCATAAAACCAAACCTAGTGCTAAAAGATCCATTATAAGTATAGGAAAGTTTGCACATGTGGATGGGTGAAACTTCTCATAATACCTCTGAATTAAGTCAAATGCTTAGAAAACCTAATCTACAATTCATTGGGTATAGACAACAATGTAAAGTTAAGCTGAAAATAACTGACTAGGTTGGCTTAAAAGCATTTTCACAATCCAAGTCACTTCCTTTACCCTTCCTTCTTCTATCCAGTGTATGCCGAAAACAAACATAAAGCATAGTTTTTCATTTTTATAAGCCGTCAGTCCAAATGAAGTGAGCCACTGAATCGCCATTTGATTTGTTATATATCACTCTAAAACAAATTAATATGGGTGATTGCTCACTTCTGCCTCAGGTTCAAACCCAAAGCATGGCTGAACATAAAAAAACATAAGAGGAGCCCTTCTGTATCAGGCCACAGCCCATCTTAGTCCAGCATCCTGTCCCATATGGTGGGCCACCAATAGCATATGGGCATCTCAAGCAGAGACAAGGGCAAACCTTCTTCTGCTCTCAAATACCAGCAAATGCCTTAGAAGCATCCTGCCTGTCCCCGCCCCCCCCCCAACCTGGAAGATGAGACATCATTCCCAAAGTTAGCATCTATAGTACTTGAGGCCAGTCTGTTTCATTTGACTTAGGAGGCAGAAAATCCAGACGTACTCCTTCGCAGTGAAAATACTGCACTAATATATAACTTTTTGCTTTCCTTTTTCATGGCACTCAAAATCATTGCCTCCCTACGTCTGATGGTTGAACCGGTTCTGTTCAGATTTATGCCCAACCTGACAGGGTGGAGAAATTAACTATTATGTCAGATCTGTCTCTGCTGTATTGGGCTTTCAAGTTGTACAGAATAAATGGGCAGTCTCACTGAGAGCTAACTCAGATTTCTGCCAGTTGTGTGATGAATGATTTGGGATATTAGCTTCTTGCATATGATTTACCTTGCATAAGCAAACTGAAACTACTTGCTATGAATGATAATTGAAATAAATTAAACGTCTTATAGTTCATGATAAAATGCAATTTATATCATATTTGCTAAAAGAATATACATGTTGGTACATAAACACTTCTGCTCATCAGCAGTCTTTCTAAATTATGAAACTTAAATTAATAACCTGTGGACTTCATTCATGACTGTAGATTTCAGAGTAATCTTAAAATTGAGTGTGACTTTAAGGTGATATGTCATTATAAGATTAAGAAAACAGTATGAAATAAAACTCACTGAGGGTCTTTTTAAAAGTAATTTTTGTAGATTTACTTCTGCCATAAATTTAGTCTGTACTCTGTGAATGAGTGATTATAAAAATTGGAGATGACTCGCAGGAAGAGCCAAACATAAAAGAAACCTACTCATTGCTTTCTTGTATATGCAGACCTTAGAACTGACAGACCATTAGTTCTAAAGCAGAGTTTGTTGCTTTTTAGTCGTTTGGTTGAAGAAAGAGGCTGTGATCTTTCATTCTGCATTGCTAGTGCAGACTAAGGGCTGCTCCTTCCGCACTTGAAACGCTCTTTCCAAATGAGACTAGGCAGCTCAAAAAATCTACCTAATCTAGTATACTGCTAAACCTTTTTAAGAGGTCTGGTGGCATATTAGAAGTGGTAAACCAGGGCACTGAGTCATACAGGGCACAGAGTCACACACCTCTGTGGTCCAGTATACCATGGTGGAATCATGTCAGTGCTGAAACAAGGCATACTGTCAAAATGTGCTTTGTGGGGACTCCAAGACCAGGAACTTTTGTTCCTGGCTGCTGTAACCTTTGGAACTGGCTTCAGGAGCTGGTGCAAACTTCAGAGTTGGCATGGGCGCTGTGCTGAATATACTTATCCAGAGATAGATCTGTTGGAAATATTCAACTCGATTCGGTTAGATTAAAGATACAATTTATTTAAGAAAAGCAAGAAGTTAAAGCATTTGTAAAATACAAGAATTCTTCCTAACCAATTCCTACATCTCCCTTGTCACTGCAATGAGAAGTGGAGGGAGCTGGCTCTCTAGAGCCAACTCAACGGAACCCAGAACTGCTTCTACTTTTATAGCTTAGCCACCCATATTTCTCCTCCCAGGGCCAATTTTATTGGTCTAGACAAAACTTTGGATTCTGTGCCAAGTGACACTCCCCAAAGTTCATTTACATCTGATATATTCATCGTGGGGAGGAGATTTTAATATGTAAGTACCTTATTAAGGCATAAAGTTCATGCCCCGGTCACCTACTTGGCTAGCCTTTATTTCAACTTCTCTACCCATTGCAGCTGCCTGAGTTTTCCTACGTATGCAGGCCTTCTCTTATCTCTATAATATACAGAGAGGCGCCAAGTATCTTCCTTTGTCCATCTTCAGATACCAAGATTTCCTGTACAGCAAGTTACCGTCCTTGAAGTGTCAACTTTGACTAATTACTAAAATTTCAAAAAGATTCCTTATCTGACCAGCTGTTAGAAGGGAACAGGGCATAGAGGCCCATTTGGGGAAAGCTTCTTACTCCATTTTAACTTTAGATGCAAGCATGTTACAGAAGCAAAATGGCTGTTAGTCACTTACTTTTATTATTAAAAAGAAAAACTTTATCTTATTTCTCACAGATCTGTCTGCACTTGGAATGGATCAGTCATTTTTGTGTATGAAGGCCCACCCAATTCTGGAGCAAGGAAGGTTAAGTGCAGAAATGGTCTGAAACAGAGTCCCATTAATCCTGTATTAAAATTAATTAATCAAAATACAAAATTGCAATATAGGTTTTCCATATATGCTTAGTGGACATAATGAAACTAGCAAAATCAATAGGCTTAGGTGTTTTTCTTTTTGCAATAAGTTTCTTTAGGATAACGTGGGTGAATTTTTTCTGCTGTTGTTCAGGCATGAGAATAACATCATTTTGATGCACTAGTGCTAATCAGATTTTATTTGAAAATGCATTTTTTTTTGTTTTAGTTGTTAGGTCATTCTGTCTTTTCCTTTGGTTGAATTTATTTCATCATTTATCTGACTTGACTATCCTGTGAATAGCATAGCTGATATTGAAATGCCTTCTTTCCCACCTAGAGGCTGTACTGGAACAATTGGTACTGTCATGCCATTGATTTTGTTACTGCTGCTGTCAAGCCATTTCTAATGTGATAGTGTGGCATGAAAGAAGATTTTTAATAACATTATTTTCTTCAGGCTTTCAGGTGCTGGTTGTGTGTCTGCTTAACTCCTTGAAAATGGAATCTAAAGGTCTCCAGTTCTTTCCCAATATTATTGAAGTATATAACTGCCAAGACACTCCATTTGCACAAAATGTGCTAATAAGGCACAAAAAATATTTGATACCATTTGCGCTACTAGATAAAACTCACATGATCAAAAAGATTATTAAATATACAAGTTGATGAATAGAAAACATAGCCTTTTCCTTGATGGATCTTAATATCATTTTTCTTTTTCTTTTTTCTTTTTAGTTGCCAGAACACAGAAAAGTGGCTGTTACTCTTATGCCTTTATGGTCAACAGTACATTAAAAAAATTCTATTCTTCCATTCTACTTTCATTCACAAGGTTTGACGTATTCATACTTAAAAGTATCTGAGCTGTGGTTAAGCATGCCACAGGCATGTCATCATCTATCTACACACAGTGGCACATGTGTGCACATGTACACGCATGCACAAACACATAAGCATACGCTCAGTAAAGCCATGGAGTGCAAATCATCAGAAAGGTGAAATACATAATTTTAAAAAATGTTAATCAGAAATCCTTTCACTCAATAAAAATAATATAAAACTGGAAAATAATACGCTGTGTTGATTTTGGAAGATTACAAATGTAAAGTATTACACATCTTTGTACATATCTAGAACCATTCTGTTAATTCTTGATGTACTGGAGGCTGATTGCATATTATGAAATATCCTTGTCTTGGCCACTTGTACATCTGTTAAGTTGCGCCCCCTGATTAACTGTCTGAATCATCCTTTTTGAAAATTTATTCTGTGATGAGAGTTTCTCCATCATTTTGAGGCTGTTTTTCCCCCCCATGATGAAATTTTTCTATGAGCTGCAGCCTTATAAGACATGTGAGGTTATGTCTTTTAAGGTTGATATATTAGTTTTAACTGATATATTAGTTATATTTTTTTAAAAAAGCAATAATTAAGATATATAGGGGATAAAATACAGAAAACCTTGTTGAAATATTTTAAAATGTCAGGAAAAGAACAGCATATCTAAAATAGAAGTCATCATTACATAGGGACAATGACAGCTATTCAGAGACTAGCTAGGGAAAGAATGCTATTGCTTTGGAATAAAACATGGCGTGGTGGGAGGTTACAAAAATAGTCATTATATATATTGGGAGGGGATGTACCCTGATAATGTGCTCCATTTGCACTGGATGGAAATTAAACTAGACTAGCTTGGCCAGAATGGTCACCTATTCCAGGCTACTAATAAACTTTTTAAAAATTGTCTAGTGGCTGTTAAACCAGACCACGGAGCTGTGCAACAGACACATACCTCCATGTTCTAGTTTAACAGGAAGATCCATTTTGGCAGTATAACAAAGTGTGCTGCTGAAATGGGTTCTCTGAGGGTTCTGAGGGCAGAGACATTTGTTTCTAGCTGTTGGAGGTTGTGAAGACCAGATGCAAAGCTGTCCCAGCACACCCATCTAAATGCAGATGGTCTTGTGCCAGTTTGGTCTAGTGGTTAGGAAGCCGGACACTCATCTGGGAATACTGGCTTTCATTCTGCACTCCTTCATGAAGACGGGTAACCTTGGCTAGTCACAACTCTCCAGTTTGGGTCCTCTTAAATGGGTAAGAAAAGCCAGGTAGAAAAGCCAACTCCTCCTCTTCATTCTTCTTCACTATGTGGACTGCTTTTGCAGGTGGACCACTCCAGCAAATATGTACCAGCTGGAGTGGTTCAGGGATAATAAGTGTAGAAATGACATCAAGCTATATCAGAGAGCACTGTAGGGCTGTTTCCTTACCATGGGGAATGTGGCAATTGTGGACAATGAGTAGAAGATGTGCAGACTCTTCATTGAAGGCAGTTCCTGTAATTATTTGATCCAAGAAGTCAGTAGTAACTAGGCTAAAGAATACAATAACACAGATAACTTACCCCATTTTATCTCCACAACAGCTCCTTGAAATAAGGTTAGACAGAGGGGCAGTGCCCAGCCTAAGGTCAACAAGTGACTTCTCATGGCCAAGAAGGGATTCTAACCCTTAGATTTCTAGGTCCTAGATGAACACCAAAGCTACCTGAGACTACATTTCATTATTGCCCCTAACTCTCCCAGAACAACTATGCCAGTGCAGACAGCCTTGTTCTGGGTCATTCGGTCCAGTTCAGCTGGTAGGCCACTCAAGTAAGAATGGAGCAGCAGTATTGGTCCAACAAATGTTACTGCAGAAATGCCCTCATTGCAGTACTTTCACTTTTATAGTTTAGTATCTGAAGCAGAACACTGAAGGTTGAGACTTGGAAAAGGAAGAAGGAGGAACGTTTGGGAAGCTTAACTGATTCTGGTTGGAAGGAGTCCTTGAGAGTTATATAACCTTGTAGTTATGCAGCATGTTTGCTTGTCAATAAACCAACATGTAATCTTTGAGCAAAGATTTCCCTTGTCACATCCTTGTCTTGTCAGCACTGGGGTTTGGCCTGATGATCTCAACATCAGAAAAAACAAACAATCAAATCAAGCTGATATGCAAGCAAACAAAGTAAATATTAAAAAAGCAAGGAATTTCAGCTGTTTCTTGGTGACTACATTGGGCAGTTATGCTAAATGCCATTTATGTATAGGTAGTGTTTTTCCATTTCAGTTAATATATTCTTTTTATTTTTCTTTGACCAAAATATGTATGTGTTCTTCCTTCAGTTCTGATACTAAGAATTCATGAATTTTCAGGGTAGCAAAAGCCTCAGCTACTGTATTTGTATTCATAAGGCTGCTTGGATTTAGCTAGCAGAACATTTATTTCAAAGGACAGAAGCATCAAGATTCAGTACAAAAGATGCATTTGTGTAAAAAAAAAAGTTTGCTTAATGGGTATTAGAGTGAAAAGTATAGAACACATTATTAAAGTTAGGCATTTGCATGTCACTCCTGAATGCGAACCAAATTGAAAGTCCATTAAAACTTACTGCTAAACATATCAAATGGGGCATTTTACAATGCAGTTTGGTTTTTTGTTTTGGTCTCTTAAAAAGGAATGGGGCAGCTACAATATTTGAAACTGTTAAAGGCTTTTAAATGCTTTCTCTAAAGAGTTTGTGCAGAGACTTAGAGTTTTATCTTTGTTTGTGGCAACTTCTGGCAAGCCAAAAGTCAACATGGATGGAGAAAGTACGATATAATGCTCTTTGGCAGGCAAGATATTAAAATAAAATTTCACTGATTTATATTAGCAAGTTGAAACAGTCAAAAGTGTTTACAGAATGTTTGATTGCCACAGACTGTTTACTTAGCATGATAACATTCAATGCAGTTTTAAAAACCAGTCAAGAAGGCTGGCTGTGCTCACTTCCTTGTACATCACTTGGGAGCTCCTTACAAGTGAAAACTGGTAGTAACCTGTCAGCATGTTTTTGACTCTGTTTTTGTATTAATTCATGCCATCTCTATAAGGTGAAAATTTCTTTCAGTGATATCTTGTAGTTTTAAATTGTCCCAGCCTTCTCATAAGAATATACACTGTTATGGAAACTTTTCTAGACCCATGTATTTAATAGCACTCCCATATACATGAAGTATTTTTAAAAACTACTGGTTTGGTTTAACTGATAATGGAATGGAGCCAGTCTCAGGAGAGTTGGCTGAGTTTCTTTATTAAAGTATAAAAAGGACACAGAAAATAACTTTAATACACAATAAAACAGTTTTCAGAGTTCAGAATTAGGTGAATTAGTCAAACTGTAAAGCAACATGAAGAGAAAGATTCCCAAAATAATTAAGCAGCAACTTGTAGCAACGCAAACATTTTTAACCAAAGTCATGGCAATGAGGAACACAATACTTAGGAAAAAAGTCTGCTGATGCAGAGCAGTGGAAACAGAAGATATACCTGCAAGGCTAGGGCAGCACCAGTTACTTAGGCAATTGGAGACATGTGAGTAATGGTAATCCTGTTGACATTGTCTGTCTTGATGGTCAGAAGGCTTTTATCAAAGCCCCTAACCCAAGTCTCTTGAATAAACCTATCAGTCATGGAATAAGAAGTTATGTCTTGTCCAGGAATAGTAACTGCTTAAAAGACAGGCAACAGAAGGTAGTAATAAATTTAAGTACAAAGTGGAGTCTCCCAAAATTACGTATTGGGACCTGTGCTTTTTAATGTATTCATAAATATTCTAGAAGTTGAGTTAAGCAGTGAGGTAGCAAAGTTTGCTGATGAAATTACTGAGGGTTGTAAAAACCAAAAGAGATTATGAAGAATCTCCTGACATTGGGCAATAAAGTGGCAATGCTCTTTAATCTTAGTAAGTTCAATATGATACACATTGTATTATGGTATTTTTTTAAAAATGGAATTTTAGTGTTGTGAGCCGCTCTGGGTTCCATCTTGGGAGAAGGGCGGGATAACTAACTAACAAACAAACAAACAAATAAATAAAGTAGAAACAAAGTAATGTAGGATAGCTCACAAGTATACTATCCCTTCATTATTATTCATATTTTTCCAAAATATTTTTCCTAAAATTACCCTTATTTTTTTCTAAATATCCCTTCCCAAATTGGTGAAGGAATAAATATGGTGAAAAATAAAATTTCTCTTTCCCTATGGCTGAGCTAAGCATCTTGCCATGAGAAAAAGACATCTTTCCTTTCTGACACTAAATAAATAAACCATGATTGTTGTTCTTATAATAGTATTGATCTATTTGAAATTATAGTGCTTGTATTACATATTTTTCTAAGAGCAAATGTTTCCAGCTTTCAGCTTTTTTTAGAAAACAATTGTTTGATGCCCTTGTAGTAGCTGCATTAAGCTTTTGCTTTTCTTGCTCTATTCTTGGACACTGTAAGAGTCCATCTTTTTTTTTTTAAAAAAAAGTGCTTTGTTCCTAAATTGTTCATTAATGCAGATGGAGTAGTTTAAGACACCTAAGAGAAACAGTTGAGTGTCTTGTGCCAGCATTTATGTTATTTGAAGGTTATCTGAAATTTTGCATATTTAATAGATGGAGCTTCATATTAGCATGGAGTGTGTTTCTTGACCTGAATTACACTGCAGATGTCTGAGTGAGAACTGGGTCTTTTATGCTTCTCTTAATAAAACAAAGTTACATATCACTTTCCATATGATTTTCTGAATTCTTTGAACTATGAAGATAATATGAAGATTCGTAGGCATTCAAAATCCAATTGAATGTGTCAAATTTAGAATGTAAACATTTGAATTGAATTTTGAATTTATTAGTTTGAATTATCCGGGCATTTGTATGTGCACAGGTTCGTACACGATGCGTACTTGAATATCAGCACCTTTCCCGCATCTGTATGCATTTGTATGGATCCATGTGGGACAAAATGAGTTGCATGCAGAAGAACTATGGGATGCACACAGATGTGTATGGATGTCCATGGATGTGAACTGATGTGGGGAAGATATGTACGTGCACATACAAATATCGACATTCGTATGTGCCAATTTGAATAAAAAATTCAAACAAATAGATTTGAAATTGGTAAATTCAAACTGAATCTTGTTAAATTTGAATTTAAAAGATTCAAATTGAATTGGATTTTCGGGTATTTGATTTGATTTGAATAGAATGTCAAAAACATTTGTGCACATCTCTAGAAGATAATACCTGTTAAACAGGTCTACCAGACACAGTGTATCAGAAAGTGAGCGTTATGCAACTATGCTGTATGATTAGGTGAGTAGAAATTAATAAATATGTGGAAGAATATTTTCAGTTTGGCATTTAAAGTGCCATTCAGAAAACAAATTCCTTATTAATTTCTTGTAGGACATGAAACCAGTCAAGATCCAGTAGTATTTTAAACTAAGCACTTTCCTTCTCCTGTTTTGTAGATGAAAGGGAAGATGTTCAAAAGAAGACATTCACAAAATGGGTAAATGCACAATTTGCTAAGGTAAGAACATTTTTTGTTTTTATTCAAACTCATGTATGAAAGTAAAATGCTAAGCAATGGCATATCTACTACTGGAAAAGACTGCAGTTTTGCTAGGGGATCTAATAACTAAAGGGACTTAAGTAGCAATTACTCTAGCCAGCTGACCTAGGCCAGTTATGCTTAGTACTATTGTAAACCTGATAGTAATATTCCAGCTTATTACTTAATGCTTTTAGTCTACATGGAATGGGAGACCAATTCAGTGTAGCTATTCCACACCTCCTTTGAAACAAAAGCTTGTAAAAAATTAGGAAAGGCATATAAAATAAGTTGGAAGGTGACTCTTTATAAATCTATGCAAAGTACACACTTGGAAGATTGTGTACAATTCTGGTCACCTCACTTCAGAAAGCAGATTGTGGAAAAAGGGAAGTCAGAATGATCAAGGTGCTGGGAAAACTCCCTGAACAATATCAGGCTTTAACATTTCAGCCTTGAAAGACAATGTTTAAGTGGTGACCGAATTGAAATGTATAAATTCATGCATGGTGTGGAAAAAGTGGATAGGGAGAAAACAAAAACACTTCAGTTTCACAACACTAGAACCAGCAGGTACTTATGAAGCTGATGGGCAGTAGAGTTAGAACTGACAAAGAGTAATTTTTTACTTCCAGGCATGGCAGAAATCAGCTTGGATAGCTTTAATAAAGGGTTATATGCATTGATGGAAGACAGATATATCAATGGTTACTAGAACTGATGCCCAAGAAAGGCTGGATATAACCGGCAAAGACTTTGCCTTCATCATCTGCTTGAGAATGCTGAAATGTAATTGGTAGGGCACTGTGTTGCTGGTCTAGATGGGCTGTGGCTGATTCTGAAGGGCTCCTCTTTTTTTTTCTGTTGAACTTGTAGTATTAATATTTGCATTATTTTTGAATAGTCAGTTTCCTCCTGTAAATATTTTGTAGCTGAATGGAAGGTTGCTTTGTTACATGAATTAAAATATGAGCCCTCATTAAGCCTTAATTATGTAGATGACTAGACAGCCCTTAAAGACACAGGGACATCAGCTACGTATCTTGGTGCTTAAGTTCAGGGAGGTTTTTTTAAATGTAGATTTACAATATGAAGAGCCTCTAGGAGGTGGTAGTAGTTTGATTCAAGGTGACTCTTAAGATTGTAAGATGCTTGAGTAGGGCAAGTTACCTGGTTGCCAATTTGCATAAAACTATGAAATACTCAAGCCAAACTGATAGCTACTGATAGCATAGTTACTGCATTGCTCAGTTTGGCTCGAAATACAGTATAGGACAAGTGGAAATTATTGGTGGTTTAAACTGAATTACTGAATCATTTACAAATTGGCTTTTGACCATATTTGGGATTAGAAATACTGTAGTATTTTTTGATACTCTTTGACTAGACCTTATTGGCATTAGGAAATGATGATAGTGAATAATTTTTTCTTCAGAACAGTTTTGCTTTTTCCTGTTTTGTGATAATCATTCGTTTAGTTGATAATAAAGTAGTTTAGTATTGCTAATATATGAACAGGATCATGATAGCATGGCAAATAATTTGTCATCACTGGCATCTTTGTTAGCAAAAGATTATATATGAATATTTTTTTAAAAAAAATGAATAGCCTTGATTGCAGAATTGACTTAAATCCTTGATGTGGTTTTAGAAGTGTTACTTGTTAAGATTAGCTGAAAGGGTTTTTGTTTTGTTTTTTGTCACAAACAGGTGCTAAAATATGATATCACTCTGATCATAGAACAGAATGGAGAGCTAAGTTAATTGCTGCATTTGTTTGAGAAAGAGTGCTGTGTATATAGGCTGTAAGAAACATTTTATTTCAGTTCTTTACATTCTTACCTTTAATACTGAAGTTTATAATGAGTTTTCTTCACAAGCCAAAATAAAAATATTCTATGCAGTCGTAACTGTGGTTTTCTTCAATATTTGGATATTTCTTCAGTTGTATTTTTATTCTTTTGTTGTATTTTTTTCTGATGATATAAAAGGGGTGCCTTTAAAAAGTATGCCCCTACTTTGTTATTTGGAATACAGGAAATCTAAGAGGGGAACAAAACAGCTGCCACTCTTTATGTGTATTTCGGCTCCTAGCAGCAACAGCCGGCATAACCACTAATGAAGGACTTTGGGCGTTGTAGTTATTCAAGTAAGGGCTTTGATGAACTTGTGTGCAGTGTTCCAGGACAGAGAGTACCTCTGTCCCAGAACAAGCAACCCTTTCCAAACTGAAATGGGTTACCTCTTGAGCAGGACAGGCCCATACACTTTTGGATGGACCATCCAAAAGTGTATGACCCTGTCTTGCTCAACCCCATATCACTCTACCCCTTGCCAGAGCCACCAGCAAAGCTCCAGCAAGGTTCCATGTCTGGCCAGCTTTGTGACAGACTTGTTTTTATCTGCACCTCCTGGGTAGATCCCAATCTAAGTGGAAATTATCAATTTGGGTACACTCCCCATGGTCTAGTTATAGGCTTCAACATTGAGGCTATACTGAGTAGGATGCCATTTGGGGCACTATAGCCTGGTCCCCCTTTCATTCAGTGCAGATGAAGGGTGATGGTTCTTGTTCCAGAATCTGTTCTGGAATAAGGGCCATTGCAGAAAGGACCTATGTGACGACCCAGACAGCTCTGGTACCACCTGTCTCCTTTTAGCGTAGCCTGGCAGGCTAACAGACAGCCCAGGTGCCCATTCACTCTGCCAGATCCTCTTAGATCCTCAGCACAAATTGGATCTTCACTGGCCCTCTGCTTGCTAGTTCTTTCTAGTTGTTACCACAAGCAGAATACTGACTCTTTAATTAACCAAACTCAAAGGTTTATTGTTACAGAGTAAATAGAATAAAAGGAATAAATTGTATGATTGAATCAGTTATGAGTCCTATTGTACATGTGAAAAGAACTAAAATGGTAAGGGAACAGAGTAAAGTCCTTTGCTTGTTCATCCAACAAAAGTTCTCATTTAATACCGTGGTTTCCTGACTGAAAAATGGCTTCCCTCTCTTAGTCTGAGGTAAACTTCTTATGTTAATTCACAGCCTCTTAAAAACTTCTAGCCTTTGAAACCCTTTCCTTTTGTTTTGTTACAGCTTTGTTTTTCTCTTCTTTATATCTCTTAGTGTTCTGACTCAAAACCTTGTCAATTCTTTCTCTCCCTCTTTCTAACTTAGAGGTGAGGCCTACAAACACACAGAGGCACACTGAGCAGCCCTCTTCACCTTTCAGACCCCAGCAGAGACTCTCTTCTAGCAGTCTCAGCAGCAGCTAATATTCATCCAGAATCCTGGCTGCTGATTGGTTGGAGAGCCTTGCTTTTTGGTAGGCAAAATGGAGCTTGCTGAGTCTCCTCCTCCTCAGCATGTCAATCAAACACACAGCAGCAGCAGGTTAACTGTTTCCTGCCCTGGTGGCTGCTTAGGGGCTTTACAACCTAAAAGACCAGAACTTAGTGACCCTACAAGGAAGGTTGCAAGACTTCAATTAGACCCAAAAAGTGTAACTAAACAATATAATTTCTTTTCCATTCATGGTTATTCTAGCTCTATTTGTTTTGTTTTCTTTAAGGTTGTCTGAGTTCAATCCTTCAAACATTTTGTGCATAGTGCAACTGAAATGAAAATCTGTTATTTGTGCAGATTCTCATATTGTTTATATTTGGATTGATGGCACATTCATATTTCAAGTCATATGCAATTTGAAAGATTGATTTCACTAGAATCCTGAAAAGAATTTGGACATTCACACAAAGAAAAAAGTGTTGCTTAGAAGTGGTAGTATGTGGCAGTTAGTGCTCCCATCAGCAATTAATTCACCTTAAATACACTTTAGGAATGCATTTTCTGGCCTTTAATGTGCATTTTACCAGGTTGTAGTAGTCTAATTTACAAATGAGTTCATCGAGTTGTTGTCTCTTCTTGCTCCTGCTGCTGCTTCTCTTATTTGTCCATTCTTAAGGTAATGATTCTTACATATTTTCCAGACTGCATTTTATGAAAACCTGACAATTTGCATGACACCCTTGGTTCAATAGAAGTATTTCCAAGATAATTTTAATTGGTACTTCTGTAAAAAGACCAACTTAATATTTTATGTTGCTGATCTATAAATAGCACTCATATATTGTAAGCAAGTCATTTTCTCTAGGTCTGATACTGAATTATATATATCACTTCAGTAATATGCAAAACCTTCAGATAATCAAGGTCCAGGATACGTTTTGGTGATTTATGCATATATTTGTACTGCCCTAAGGCAGTGTCATATTGAGGTGGAAGATATTGGGCTGTCAGGCAGTGCTATCTGCATGAAAGTAATGAAGGTGAACAAAGTTAGCAGGATTGTCATGAACCTGAGAATTTTGTTTTTTTGCCAAAGCTTCACAATATTATTTTTTTTCCAAATTAATGTTGGCTTTTCATCTTGTGTTGAGGTTCTGCATAATATCTGAATGATAATGATATTAAGCCAGTAACATTGGATAATTGGTTTTCATAACACTGATATTTAGTGAAAAGAAGAAGCTGTGAATCTTGTGGCACATTTATAAACTAAGTGAAAGTAATTACATTATAATGGCTTATAGTTCTGAAAGTACTTTATCAGACCAATAAATTATTAGCCATGTGTCCACGCAGCTTCAATATGCTTTGGTGGAGCATCAGAGTTGTTGTGTCTCTACAGCACCTTTCATTAAAGGCTAGAGGGGATGTGAAGGGACTTGAATGGCTCGCCAAGACAAAACAAAACAAAAAAGTTCAGTGCATGAGAAATCTGGGGTTGCAAAATGCGCTATGTTTGAGCAAGAGCCTACTGCACCAATGGATGGAGAGGAAGGAGGAACAAACAGAATGACATGAAGGATACAGTCTCAAGAACAGCAGTTGAACCATTAAGCTTTCTGATGAGCTATCAAATCTCATCAAATGAGCTATCAAATGGGTGGCTTGCTCTGGCCAATGTGCCTCCCCAAGGTATTCCTTGCTGGCTGAATTGAGGCAAGCCCATTATCCTATATGCTTTGAGGTCACACGTATGTGGTATACAGTTCTAAGATAGAGGCAAGCGAAATGCATAAGGGGTAGGTAGTCTAAGTGGAATCAATCCCTAAGTAGAGACAAACAATGAACAATTAATAAACAGCATGACATAAGTGAGCTATGTCACTGAATGAAAGCTTTCCATCTTGATTAAAGATGTGAGTGATATAATTGGATTTTGAGATACGTTACACTTTGTTGAAGTGTAGCTCTTTAAGAGAATATTCTGTGAATTCTGAAAGATAGGTGTGTTTTCTAACTTTTGTATGAATAGTTTGTTCTATCTAGATGGCAAACTTTTTTTTTAATCCAGTAAATACATTTTATGGAAGAATTTAAAAGTTAATCTATCTTAGCAAATGAAAACAAACAAAAATGAGATTGTATAATTAATAATTTTATATATTTAAGTTTTCTAGAAATATATACCTATTTTTCACATTAATATTCATAAATTATTAATCTGTTGTACTAATATTGAAGAGGAGACTGAATTTCAACCCAATCAGTGCTTGGTTCAAAATAGGAATGACATTAACAAATGGCTTTCCGTATTTCTGAAAATGATGTTTTTGGTGATTGACCCTGTGTAATATATATTTGATGTGAAATAAACTAACCATTAGTTCCCAAATATAATTATATTATTTACATTATATAATATTTATATAATATTATTATATAATATTTATATTATTTTGTATCAATTAATAAATAATGAATTGTTCATTAGAAGTGGAAAAGCCATTAATATTATGCAAAAGATGTAATGGAGGAAATAGTGTAATATTTTCCTGAAATATTTTTTAGTATTTCTACTGTATTAATGACCAAAAACATTGCATGGATTTACAGGACCACCACATAAATTTATACTAATTGTTGTTGCACCATGGCAACAAGTAGATGGGATATTCAATAATATTCTAGTTAATGAATTTGGAGTTTGGTACTTTTAATAAATGCTCTCTATTTTAAATGTTTACTTCTGAATGTTCTCTGATTACATAGTTCTAGACCATTACATCTAGCCCATATTGTTTTGTAATCCATTAATGCCTCTGTCATCAATTTTTAACAATAACTGATACAGCCTTCATTGAAGCATAGTTAAGAATTTTACACTTCTGCTCAAATATTGTTTATTGATTATTGTGTCTTTGTTTATAACATCAGATGATAAAATTAATACTTATTGCTTTGAAGCATGTATAGGAGGAATTTCCTAGGATAACTTCTAATTTCTCTTTATTGCTAGGAATCCTTTAATTCAGGCAAATTAGAAGACTCATTTCACTAGCCATTTTTGATAGTCCAGTTCTTCAAGGTGGATTAAATTTTAACAATGTATTTGAAGAAGTGTCATGCAGTATTTTGGTTTCCTCCACTTGATCATACTTTACAATCATATTTGCTGAATTAGCGCAGTTAGAAAAAAGGGAAACAATAAATTCTGACAATTCTTTAAATTCAAAATATAGCCAGCAATGATGAGTATCATCTTCTGCTAAAAACAATACTATGTAATTGAAATACGTAAATTTTAAATGAACTTTTATCATTTACCTGGTATACAGAACAAATGGATTGCATGTATGATCCGCTCAAGTGTTCCAGAAGAGCTTTTTTGTATCACACAATACTAGAACTAAGGGTAGAACTTTAAATCTGATGGGTAGGAGAGTCATATCAGACAAGTATTTCTTCACCCAGAGGGTCTATGGAATTTACTGCTAGAAAAGATGGTAAGACCAACCAGTCTACATGGCTTTAAGAAAGGGTTAGACAAATTTATGGGTGACAGATATATCAATGGTTACTAGAATGGATGCCTAGGCACATATTTCAGGCTGTGAGGACAAGCAGAGGGCCTTGAAGGCCATTTTCTGGGATTCAAGAGCAGGTAAAGGTTTGCCCTTGTTTTCTGCTTGAGATGCCCATAAGCACTTGGTAGGCCACTGTATGGTACAGGATGCTGGACTAGAAGGGTTGTGGCCTGATCCAGCAGGGCTCCTCTTATGTTCTTATTATCCACTGGTGGACAGGTTTAAAGCATACCTGTAGTAGCAGGAATGGTCCATGAGTGGTGCTTTTGCACCACTTCTGGATAAGGAAAGGGGATTGGGACTGTGCAACTGCGGCTGTGCTGAAGTTGCTGCTCTGAGCTCACTTAAGGGGTATAGTAAGACTGGGACTTGCACAGTCTTCTATCAGATCAGGGGCATCTCATGGAAAAGTGGCTGAGTCCAGAGTTTGGCTCTCTGCAATTTGGGGCCTTGCAGACGCAGATCTGCCTCATGAGTCCAGGCACTGAGATATTAAGTCTGGATCCTCCACCGCTTCATCCTGGCCTCCCACACTGGATGCAATGTAGGAGTGATGCATGCATCACCAATCATGCAACTTCCAGTGGAAGGATGGGTGAGATCAATAACAGACCAGTGCTCACAATGTGGATAGCATCAACCGGGCTAGAATCAGCCTGGCGCCGTCTCGTAGAACAGCTCCAATAAGACAAATGTGGAAACAGCTAAAGAGAGATTAGGGTATCCCCAGTCTCCAATTTTAGAGATTTTAGATTTTGTTTGCCTCCAAAGACAAACAAGTCAATTTGTTTTCCCCATTTTCTTTACTATTTTTAAAGAGTGGCAAACTGGAATATGATTGTGGTGATTAATTGTGGGAACCAACTATTGGTAAATAAGTCTAACCCAAATGAAGCTTTCAAAAGGTGAAACTCTGGAATAGAATAGGTTAAGGTGATGGCCTTTTTCAGGAACATCCAGCATCACCTAGGCATAGTTGGCTTTAATCCATATACCTTCAGGAGCTGAAAGTGAGTGGAAAGATAAACTGAAGCAACTTCTGTATTGTTAGTAAGAAAACTGCATATATTTATCCATGCAAATTTATGATCTCTTTGAATACTACACATTTTCATATTGAAGAACCAACTCCTGCCCCACTCCACACACACACGTGTGCGCACACACACACACACGTTATTATCTAAACATACAGACTAAAATACTGGACTTTTTTTTAAAGTTCTGTAAAGAAAAGCTGTAACTGGATTTTATAAATTCTGTTATGCATTGTGACTAATACAGTCATATTAGATATGCCATCATATTTCGTTTCATGGCCCAAGAATTAGTGAAGAGGAACGTATAAGCATTTAAAATTTAAATGGGGGTAGCTGAAGAAGAAAACCAGAATGATAAAAGAACTAATATTAAACACAAGTTTGTTGCCAATATAAGCATACTTTCAGGTTTGAGGTTGCAGCATAGAGAGAAAATGTACTGTATTTTCTGGCATAGAAGACTACTTTTTAACCCAGAAAAATCTTCTCAAAAGTCGGGGGTCGTCTTATACGCTGGGTGTCATCTTCTTATATGGCGAGTATATCCCAAACTCTATATTTTAACTGAAAAGTTGGGGGTCGTCTTATACACCCAGTCGTCTTATACGCCGGAAAATACGGTAAATGTTTAGGCTAAGTAGATCAAATGTTTGCTAGAGACTGTAGAATATAACACTTGTGTTTTAATCCCATATGTAAACCACATTTTCTAGTGAAGAATATTTATGAGGGGAGGAGGTTCAGGGTGGGTTTGAACGATCCCTCTGTTAAAGCCTCCTTTTCAGAAATATGAATTATAAAAGGTATTTGGCTGCCAATGCCTAAATTGGGCCGAACATGTTGCAAACATAAGGAATGATAAGATGGCCTGGAATTGTTGTGCTAAATTGACTCCCATTTTGACAAAAAGCTCAGGTATGCAAAAGGCCCACCTCCATTTTCCAGACTATAGGGGGACCCACTCCAGGGGTGCATCAAAGTGCACTACCAAAATGGGTTGCTCAGGAGCTCTGGGAAAAAATTATATACAAGATGGAGGGGGGTGGTAATAAACAGGGAATGAAAAGTGTTGCCAGGGGAGTCCATGTTCTGATGCCCGCCCGCGTTGGTGTGCGTCTGCTGCTCCCTCGCCTGCAAGGTATAAAGCCAAGCAGAAGAGGTAGAAGACAACTGCCAGCCCTTGTCAGTGTGTGTCTGCTGCTGCTCTGCCCTGATTTAATTCTTCATGTAGTCCACAGGTGTTCTGTAGTTGAAGAACTGGCAGAGAAGGAGCTGAAGAGTCAGCACATTAACAACCCTAGCAGCTCTCAGCTTGGAGAGGGGAAAGGTCCCGGCATTGCTGCCTCTTTGTCCCCTCCCCCAATGTTTTGTGTAATTTTATAATGTATTATTTTGTTTATATATATTTTATGATTATTTAATGTATGATGTATTATTTTGCACTGTATTCTTCATGGTTGCTGTAAACCACCTTGAGTAATTTATTAGAAAGACAGTATACAAATAAACTGAATGAATGAATGAATGAATGAATGAATGAATGAATGAATGAATGATGCAGCTGCACCTAGATATAGAGGGTGGGGTTTGAGTTTCCCACCCCCAATGAAGTCAGGGTATGATGGTGTCCAATTGCTGACTGCATGGAGAGGGGTTTCTGCTAGGGGGAAGGGATAGGGGAGAAGATTTCTCCCCGCCAGGCACTGAAGAATGGGGAGTGAGTCTGCATTATAAGTTAACAATGGAAACACAAATAATCTGACTTCACTGCTGATTTTTTTTTAAAAAAAACCTAATTTAAATACAGATTAAATTGCCCAGTGGGAATGTGCTCTGAGTGCGGAAAGGCCCTTACTCCTACTTTCATTATAAGAAAAAAAATCTTATGTAGATAGAATATGTGTCCTTCTCTCCAAAGCAAAATGATTTATAAATATCCTGGAAGAAAGAAAGACGTTTAATATAGCATTGTGATATTAGTTACTAGTGATGCATTTGTCTGGCTCTTGATTTGTAAATACTGACATATTTACATGATTACTGCTAGCTTGAAACTGTGTTGAAACTGTGATTAGAACTCATTGTGTTAAATCTAGCAATTTTCAAAACCATTAAGCAAAAGCAGGATCTTCACAGTGGAGAGACCCCAATGGGTGTTTTTCCACTGGCAGAAAGTACCCATTTTTTCACCCATTGAGGACCCATTTGGATGTGAGCCGGATGACCCCATTTCCACCACAGCACCCATTTGGGACACATTTGTTTCTACCGCCGCTGGGGTAATCCGGATCATATGGGTACATCTCAGCCTTTAATCCGGATTTTCTGTAGACCCTATTAATGGGGTCTACAATGGGGTCTTCAGCCAGAAAATCCGGATTAAAGGGAGCCTGTTTCCATGTTAGTTTGGCAATGGGGTCCAGAGCAGGCTAGGGGGAGGGGGCACCCATGGGGGGGAGCCCCAAAACCTGGACTTCAAAGTCATTTTGAATCTATTTTGAAGTTACTTTGAAGTTGCCTTTGGAGATTAGGAAAGGGTCCGAAGATAAACCTCCGAGAACAAAGGGAGAACAAAGTGACTGTTACCTTCAGGCATGGAAAGAGGTGCATATTAATGAGACTGACTCATCCCTGCTCACAAGGAGCTAATTAATATGCAAGCTCTTGCAAGGAGTTTGTCTTTGGAGCCTTTGCTAATCTCCAAAGGCAACTTCAGAGGAATTTCAGAGGGACTTCGGAGGGACTTCGGAGATTGCACCCCCTGTCCCCCAAAACACCTGGGGTGACAGGCAGACCCCTTATGGGTCAATCTGGATTCCCCACATGGGTGCAAAGTGTTTCCACAGCAGGGGGGTTAGCACTCATTGCTAATGGGTGCTACACCTCCTGTAGAAACACATTGGGTGCTTCCCTTAATTCGGATCTACTAGATCCAGATTAAGGAATGTACCCATTCCTTAGATCCGGATCTTCTTAGGTCCAGATCTAAGGGCTGTGGTGGAAAACACCCAATAAATGATAGTAAGTTCACTTTAAAGGTGGGAAAAAGTAACAGCACTTTCTCCTGCTGTTATACCACACTGTCTCCATGAGATGTAGCATTGCCATTGTGAATTCTTCGGGGCAAAGATCACAGCCTTGTTTTCATAAACAAGAAAATGGCCACATGTTGTGGTTATTCCTCGTGTTTCTGAAAATATCCTTGCCCAGAAAAAGTGAAACTAGGGAATTAAGGTCACAGATAGCATACCAGCCAATTTATGGTAGGAGTCGGCATTCTCAAAAGAAAAGAAAAGAAAAAAGGGGTGTATTTTTTAACCTTGTACATTCAAAGTATAATAAGTTTTTGAGAAACAGTGGTATTACAAAAAAGAAAAAGGAAGAAAAGGAAAGGAAATGCAGTGCTGCATCAGACATTTTTTCAGTCTAGTCTAGGAGTTTGTTTTTAGAGTGGCCAATCAGGTGCATTAGGAAGTCCACAAGCAAGACAAAAATGCAACAACTTGCCATCCTTAATCTAGCAGCAGCTGGCTTGTAGAAGCTTACTACTTCCTTCATACAGGGCTAGTAACCATGGTTTTATTAATCAGTTGTTTTTCCATTGGATGGCCTACCCTTTTAATCCATAACTGACAAGCTTACTAAAGGACATTTCATTAATTCATTAATTCATTCATTCATTCATTCATTCAGTTTATTTGTATACTGCCTTTCTAATAAATTACTCAAGGCGGTTTACAGCAAGTAAATAAATAACTTTCAATAAATAAAACATCAGATATATATCATAAGCAATGCACCTTTAACAGAGAATTTGAAAAAAAAGTATGTGGAAAGTCCAAGAAAATGATGTATACCATGTCACATTTATCAACATATTCATGTGCTTGAAAATAAGTAGATAAATAACACTCTAAAAGATTACACAAAGATTTTCTTTACAGAAGCGATAACTGTCTTTGGCCAGGACCTATGCATCTAAATGTTTGGTGTTCTCTTAATGGTTTCCACAATCTTCTCCAGAACAGACATTAAAGCATCAAGCCTACAAAGTCCTAATTCCTCTAAACTGGATTAGAGATGTGCAGGAGCTGAATTTTAGTGGTTTGGTTTAGTTCCTATCAAACCAACTACCCTTGGTTTAGTTTACTTCAAACCAATCCCCTCCCGAACTACAGGGTGATTCAGTTTCTACCCTTGGTTCGTGATGGTTTGCTTAGTTTATTAGAACACCCCTGGTTGGGGTTTGCTTTTAACCTAAAAACAACAACAATTTTAGGATAGTTTGATTCACTTGTGTACCACTTCGTTTGCTGAGAACTGTGAACTAACTGAATCACTTCAACACATCCCTAAATTAGAGTTGCATTGGTTTCTTTCTAGTCCTTAACTGGGAGCAGAAGCATTTGTTTTTCAGAAGTCCATAGTCTCCCGATCTCAGTATTGAGTTCTTCAGTAATTCTTGGTTGGGTGGCACCTGGACCTAATAATTTGTTGGGGCTTAGTTTTTTAACAATTCCTTTTGATCACCGCAATACACCTCAGCTTTTGGGGACAGTTCTTAGAACATGAGCTCAGATTTAGGAGTTTGGTCCAACCTCTCTGCTATGAAGGTAAATGCAAAGAATTTATTCAGTGTTCATGTTGTTTCCTTTTCATGTTTGACACAGATTTGGATCCCTCATTTCACTTTTATAACAACTGCATTTAAAAAAAATCTCACTAAGCCCTGAGCACCACTTTAGATTAAGTCTACGATTGTCTCTTTCTTTGTTGGATCCACAATCAGCTGCTTCAGGACACAGTTATTTTTGCAAAGTACTTTTTATCTCCACTGTGATTTGAGCAAGCATCTATCCATTTGGTGTTTGGGTTATTGAAGTTCCTTTAACAGCTGGTTAAAGTGTCTGATTGGACAATGCTGAACAATATTGTATTTACATGAAATAGACTCCAAAATGTTGACAAGGCTAGCCAAAAACAGAATGAACTAGAGTGTATTAGCCAATTCAAAAGATTTTATACCTTTCCTGTCCAGAAGACTTTCCTAATTGGTGTTATATCAGATTTAAAAAAAGGGTTTCTAATTTTGCATCTTGGCAGAAGGTCAAACAGCATTTTCCCCGTAACATTTTGGCTGTTGGTGGTTTAAGAGGACACTTTCTACCAGTTTGGAACTAATAGGGTTGGATTTAGACAAACTGCTAAGTGCAGAAATCAATGTAGAAAGTAAGTTATAATTAACTTATTCTGATTTATTTAAGTGGGCAGCTAAGTATGACTAATATAATTTGGATTCAACCCAATATTGTACTCTGTTTGACTTATAATGCCTATGTTTGGATTAGGACCCATTCTACCAGGAAATATCATGCTGCTTGTAAACAGTTGCATGTAAGAATCTTTCTACTATTTTTTTTACATAATAGGTTATTAAAATTTGTGAATTGTGGTTATTTTAGTAAAATTACAAACATTAAAAAAGAAAAGAAAAGAAACCTTAACCTGACTGTTCATCATAGAACAACCTACAAAGCTGTCATGTACTCTAGGTCCTACAGCATCTATAGTTAATGCCTCAGCTATCAAATAGCTGTACTGGACAGAGGTGCAGAGCCTATTCCCCTCAATCATCATCATCATCATCATCATCATCCTCTAGGATCACTGAGGTGGAGAAAATATGAATCATCCCAAGAAAAACTATCAGCAATGATACCATATATTGCAGGAGTACAAAAAGGAGATATAAACCAGCAGAACTCCATAATAAAAGAACAAATGAGAGTATAACTGGCAACATGGGGGAATAAAGTATTTCAGTTTCCTAATTTGCTCTTCCTATGTACAGTTATGACCAATGTAAATGAAGATTTAAGGTTGATTGAGGCCATAGCAGCTGAGATCTGAATAATAGCAGATATATTTTCCATCATTCTGTTTATAGATTTATATAAGCTATTTTGTTTTGTTTTTAATTTCTGAACTGTTTCTGTGAAGAATGAGTTTCTGTATTTACTTCACTTTCCCTTAAGGCAATATGTCAGTAGCCAACCCTTGTTGTTGACTGGAGCTGAAGGAAACAAGTAAAATGGGGGTTGGGGAGAGAATCAAGCCCTGAGAACATCTTTAAACCAATATAGGTAAACAGGAGAAGAAAATAAACAACTGATTCTGCTCCTCCAACTATTCCTTAAAATTCCGTTCTTCCTATTTTAGTGAATATTGTTTGATTGATTCCACTGTATTACCTATAGGCCTAAGGTGGCTCTCAACAAAAGGCAAATGCAAAAACTAACATATTATGGCAATAAAAGATTTCTTATAAACACATGTAAAAATCACAAAACAAAGATTAAAAATTCAGTAAAACAGCTTTAATTAAAGACAGTCATACTGACGAGTAGGGGAAAATGGTCCTTTGAGTACTTAGGGCCCACATTATATACACTTTAAAGATGATAACCAGAAACTTGAATTCGGAAGCAGGCAACCAGAAAGAACTCTATTAGCCACATTGTGCCCTATATGAAGCTTCTGAATGCTTTTCAAGAGCAACCCATGTAGATTGCATTGAAGTAGTCTAACCATGATATGATTGCAGCCTGAGTCATTACTGCCAGGTGAGACATCTCAAGAAAAGGGCATAGCTCAAGAAAGAGGCACATTAAATGAAGACATGCAAAGAAGCTCCTAGCCACAGCTACTACCTTGGCATGCAGGAGCAAAGCTTGGTCCAAGGGAAGCTCCTAGCTGCAAGTCTGCTCTTTCAAAGGGTGTGCCACCCCATCCAAATCTGTCTAACAACCTGTCTTGTCTGGGTTCAACTTCAGTTTCTTCATTCACATCCAGCCATCAAAACTTCCAACCCTTGATCCAAGACAACCATTGCCTTCCGGGCGTCTGGTGACATAAAGAAGTAGAACTATATGTCATCAGCACACTGATAACCCCAATGACCTCTCTCAGGGGTTTCATGGAGATGTTATACAAAATGGTGGGTGGTGGTGGTGGTGGCAAGATAGAATCCTGCGTTATCCCAAAGCCACCTTCTGGACTCTGCCCTCAAGGAACGAGTGGAATCAGTCTAAGACTGTACTGCCTAGGCCCAACCCTGGAAGATGTAATTCTGTAACCCTGTAAGGAAGATAACATGGTCAATGGTTAAGAAAGCTGCTGAAAGGTCCAGCGTAACCAACAGTGAGGAATTCCTCTTGCTGATATCTTGGCACAGATCATCGACTAGGCTAAGCAAAGCAGGTTTTGTACAAAACCCCACCGGAAGCCCAGCTGAGATAGATCTAGATATCTTGTGTGATCCAAGATTTCCTGTAGCTGTAGATCTATCACCCACTCAATCAACTGCCCAAAAATAGGTTTAACACTGGCTGGTAGTTGTTGAAGTCAGGTTCGTTGACAGAGGGCTTTTTCAAAAAATGTCTTATACCTGCCTCCTTGAGGCATGATGGCATCTCCCCCCCCCCCCCGCTGTGAAAGAAGTATTGACCACTTTCACCCATCACTTCCCTATCAGAGTTCACCAGCCATGATGGACAAGGATCCCGGGTAGGGATGTGCATGAATGGGTTTTCTGGTGTTCAATTTGTAATGAATCAAATGTTAGAAAATCTGTATTCATTTGAACAGATCTCCTTCAAATGTGGTAGGATTCTATTTGATACAAATGTATTCATACTAATATCCAATACGAATGCATACAGGATATGTATCCTGGATACATGTCCTATACGAACGCATACATATCAGATACGTATCCTATACCAACACAAAACTATTGGATACATATCCCATATGAATCCAGTACATATCTCCATTTTAACGAGTATCTGAACTATTTCTACGAATGTTCCAAAACATTCATATTTCCATTTCCATTTTTATTTATATACCACCTTTCCAAGTGTAAAATTTGCTCAAGGCGGTTCACAACAAATGGAAAAACAAAATACAATACAAATGCAATCATTATATCAAAGAGTACAGCAAGATCAGAACAAATTCAAGCAATGTTTTCTGCAAGATGTCTCACAGGTTGGCCACAGTGGGCCATTGAAATCTTATCATCACTACTTGAAGTGGGAGGTTTTAATAAATGATGAGCCACATGGAACAGTTCTGCAGATGTAATGTGAGCAGAGGAATTATTTGCCACCACACCACCATGGCATAGTCCTAATACATGTTTATACTAGAAGAGACTAAGTCAAGAAATAAAGTATTACAATTATTTATTTATTTATTTCATCAGTGGACTACACATGAAGACTGGTCTTCTTTTATGAATAAAAATCTGCTGATATATCAAAGTGATTTATTGCACAGTATACCTCTGTCTGAATCTTTTGGCATTATACATAATTAGTGTTTTGTGTAATTGCATCTTGTCTATGCATATCTTGCTTCATTTCAGAACTGATAACAAGTGAAATATTGTCAACATGTATTGAATGTGCTCTAAAATCATTAATGCTAAAGATGGCTATGCCAATATAAAGCAAAGAATAACTGTGCCTGATTGACTCATTACAAAGAAACTACATCAATTTATACAAAATTTATGATTTGCATACTTCCTTTGTAACATCTTAAAATGCTCTAAAGTGTGCCTTTAAAGAAGGTGCTGAGCTTTAAAGCACCTGCACTTAAAATGTTAATCAGTCTCTTACTCTTTTTATATGTAAAAATGATCCACACAATCTGATATTAAATATCTTTTTAGTCTTTAAATTTCAATCAGATGACTATGCCTTTGTTCACATCTTTTATAGTTTAAAGAGTAGAATTCATTTCTTAGGAGGAAAGTTCATCAAACTGTAAAACAGTTACATAGAGGATATAACATCCTGTCCTAGTCGCACTATGGAAGAATTGAAATCTCACAGCACACTCATTCCTAGGATCTTTCAAACTTACTGCCACCAGATTATAGGGCCTTTGGGCACTGTCCTGACATGCAACCAGAGGTTGGCGGGCAAAGAGAAGGAGGAAGGGGGTGCTGGGCTCGTTGCTATGAGCTGCGGCTTGACTGAGTAGAGGGGGCGGGGCACCCAGGCAACATCAAGCCTGATGCGATTGGAGCCACTAGGCTTGATGTTGCCTGGGTGCCCCTTCCTCTACTCAGTCAAGCTGCAGCTCATGGCAGCAAGCTCGGCATCCCTTTCCTCCTTCTCTTTGCCCACCCACCTCTGATTGTGTGTCAGGATGGATTTTAGTACCTAAAATCTGGTGGGTGGTGAACAGAAGTGCCAGCAGCTCCTATCTGCTGCATTGTCCCCTGCACTGTCTGCTGATGTGCTTATGTGCACTTGTGGGTCTGGTGTGGGAACAGCCCAATGCATGCTTGGTGCTGTTCCCAGCCGGAAACTCAAACCCACACCAGAACCCAGATTACTCTGGATCAGAGTAATCCAGGTTCACTTCAGGTTTGCAGTAGGTGGGAACGCGGCCTGTATCAGGATCATTGGTAGGTCTGTTCAACTAGGTCTGCCAGTGGAACCAGAAGCCCTGATCCAGAACATGGGAGGTGTGCAGAAAGCATGCCTCCTGCGTTTGGGACTACTAGGGTGCATGGTTCAATGGTAGACTGCTGAAAAGTATCCCCCAGGGGCCTTAAGGCTAGGGAACTTTTGTATGAAGCTTGCATGCATTTAGAGGCTGTGGCATGGACTGGTATGGATCAGCCTATTGTGCAGACAACATTGGTCCTGCTCACACCTTCCCCTGTTTGGGTTCAGTGGGCTTTGCTGTTTGAACTCACTCCTTCAGTGTAAAGGTAGGTAAGATTCATCAGATTCAAATATCTGTGACTATCCCTAGACCAGAGTGCTGGATCATGGCAGGTAAGTCCAGAAAAGTGATTAATCCACTTTCACTCTCCTTTCAGAGGGAAAGAACACATCACCAAACTGGCCAATATCTTACCCTCCTGGTTGTCCCACCACCACCTTCAGCAGCAAAAGGAGTGGACACCTGGGAGAAGGCGTTCTCGGTGATGGAATAGTCTCCCCCTTGAGGTGTGCCTATCACCTTCATTCTATACATTTAGGAAAGCAGTAAAGACACACCTCTTTGCCCTGGCCTTCGGTTAAATGGGGAGATACTTTTCTCTTCCCACTGGCAGATGTTATTGTTTTAATGTTTTAATGATGTTAAATGATGTTTGATTTTAGATGTTGTTACCCACCCGGAGACCTCTGGGTATAGGGTGGGATAAAAATGTAAATAAGTAAATAAAGATGAATTTTCCATAATATAATGCATTTCATATGGCTATGTTTTCTATTGTAAGTCAATGCCTTCTGAATAGTTAATACTATTTTTTTTCAGTAAACTTTCAATAACACATAAAATAGCAGTGGGAATGTTCACATACATGAAGTTATGTTCTGGATGGCTCCAGACAGAATACAGTGGGTAAACCTCCTGGCTGCATAGCCACCAACGACTGATAGAGGGCACTAGACCAAATCTATAAATACCAGTACCATAATGCCCTTCTATCAGTCATTCTGAGAGAGCTGTTGACCTCCATGACAGAGTCTGAAAAATACAAACACAAACAATTAGCAGTGGGAAATTATTCTGTCTGGAATATATTTTCCGTTGCATTGTGAAATTTCCAGTCCCTTTTCAGTAAAATTCATGAAAATTACATTTGCATATATAAAAAAGGCTATTAGTTAAAAGTAGTTCCTGAAGATCTTACAAATTATTCTGCCTGTAGGTAAAGAAAAAGAAAATCAAGATAATTGAAATTGCTTTATGTGTATAAGAAATTTTGATCAAGAAAAAATTGCTTGTTAAATGCAAAACCCCAAACTGAAAAAAAATTCTGAGTTACTGATTTGAATTGTAAGAAAATAGCCAATTTTTTTTTGCCTTTTTTCATATGCATCTATGCATCCTATATGGAGCAAAAAACAGTATTCATAGAAGGTGGGCTAATCAGTCATCTCATATATATCCTGATGGATATTTCAAAAGGCATGTTGTTCTGATAACTTTACTCTTTACCCTAGTCTTTGGTTAAAGAAATAGCTTTATCTTCCCTTTCTAGCACTATTATTTGTTGTTTTAGTCAGATCATTTTTAATTCTGTTCCCTTCCTATATTTCCTATTTATTGATTATTCTGAGGATGGTATTGTACCATGCAAGGGCATAAGAGAAATAGTAAAATACATGCAGGATTATTATTTCTGTTTTTGTATTGGTTTTACTGTAACTGGGTGAAGACATTGGGGCATAGGGATGGAGAGAAATACAAATCAATAAAAATTTAACAGCTCATGTAAAAGCAGTAATTATTAGCTTAGAATTTCTACTTTTAGGCTTTGCTCATATTTCATTTTTTACGGTTACTGAGGTCCTCAGAGACCAGATGCCAAATATGGTTTCTGATTTTTCCGTGGACTTTTCTGGGTGGAAAGAGACTATCCTAGGGATATGCACGGATATTTGAAAATTCAAAAATCTGATTTGAATCTGTCGAATATCAACATTCCAATTTGAATCGGATTTTCAAAAATCTGAATTTAAGCATTCAAATGAATTTCGGATTTTTGAATAGTTCCACTGAATAGAGTGTCATATATCACATTGGAATATTTTTGTGCTTATAATGCGGGATGGAAAAAGGGATGAAAACGGGATGTGCGCAAATTCAAAAATTGGATATGAATGTTGCTGAATGTATTTTTTATTTTGAATTGGATATCTGAATGTATAGATTCAGATACTGCAGATTCAAACAGTTTTTTTTAAATCCAGATTTTCAAATTGCAAATTGAATATTTGAATCGACTTGAATTCAAATGCAAAAAGTGCATTCGTGCACACCCCTAGACGATCCTGTAAACAGCACTGAGCCATTTCAGCCACAAACTGACCCAGGCCCAGACAAAGACCTGCTACCCTAGTCACTGCCCCTCCACTGTTCTCCACTCTCCTGCAACACCCTCATCGCATCACGCCCTCTCTGCTGCTGTCACTGCCCCTACTACCCCACCTCCTGTAGCACACCATCATATCAACCCCCCATACTTCTGCAACTCTTTCCCATCACCTTGCTCTCCCCCACGGTCACCCCCACTAACACCTTCATACTTCTGAAGCACCTTCCCATTGCGTCACCCTTCCCACTCCAACTTCGCCCTCCTTACCCCCCTCATCTTCCAGCACTCCTCCCCATTATACTGAGCAGCTGTGTCCCCCACCAGCTGAAGCTTACCTTTTAGCACGAAGGCTTGATGGGGAGCGGTGGCAGCAGCAACAGATAGTTGTGCATAGGCCATTTCAGCCCAAAGATGGCCTGGCTACAGCTGGCTTCCTTGTCCCTCCCTGAGATGGACTAAGGGGCTATGGTATTGTATCTAAATACAATACATTTAGATATGCTTTCAGTAGTTTCCCCCCTCCAATTTCCAGTTTTACATTACCAACAATAAGGAAACACTCCTTTGTGTAATGGATAAGTGAGTAACACAGGGAACAATTATAAATAAGGGAATAATACCATTTATTTGGAATTTTTTATCATAAAAAATGAATGGTTTTATATTGGCTATAAGCATTAAATTCTTATTATTTCTGTGATAAATTATTTTTATGATAGCTGTAGTGCATTCGTTTGTGTAATAATCAAATATGAGATCTTTGCTGAGAACAAGATACTTATATATTGTTTGAGCTTGCACAATATGGCTAAATAGCCAAAACCAGAATCAGTTTAGCCAACTATAATAAATGGCTAGCTTTCCCAAATGGAATTGCTTTAGGCTGACAGCCTGAAAATAAGCAATGTTATTGAGGTGTAAAGGTGGTTCCCAAAGAGATTTAAAATTGTATAGGAATATATCTTGCTCTGTCCTCAATTCTGCTTCCAATATAATAGGCAACTACTTTGACCCCATATTATATTAAATCTGTGATCAGAATATCCATGTGTAAAACAGCTACACTTATGTTTTGATCCACCTTTTATCCACTTTCTGAGTAAGAGAATGCATCAACAGATTGAAAGTAGTTTCCTTCCACATTATCTAACCCAGAAACTCCCCTTCTAGATCATATAATGTGGAAAGAAAATGACTCATCACTTTGCTGATATTCTCTCTTACTCTAGTACTGTGCTGGCTTTAATACATACAAAGATAGAAATCTTTCATGGAAAGAATGGTGACACAAACTGTTTTACAAGAACTATAGTAACTGTGTTTTTAAAGGGATTGTTTGATTTTGCTGTTTATGAATTGTTCTGTTTTTGAATGTTTTAACTGCAGGACAATTCAGTTAGATGTTTGTCTAGCCTTCTAAATCAGATAGTATAACCAATATGAACTCCATGTCTCTTACTGAAAACTATTTTATTTGGTGCATTTATTTGGCAGATTGCTGGGATTAACATTAAAAAGGTTGCAGAGCAGCTTTTAAACTGATCCCTGGGGGAAAGCCGACAGGAGCTGGGCAGCATCTGGTGATCCAGGCAATTACAGACCAGTTAGCTTAACGTCAGTTCCATGTAAGGTGATGGAAGCCATTATTAAAGACAAAATTAGTGTGCATATGGAGGAGCAAGCATTGCTGAACAAAAGCCAGCATGGCTTCTGCAAAGGTAAATCATGCCTCACAAATGTGTTGAAATTCTGTGAGAGTGTCAATAAAAATGTGGATAAAGGTGAACCAGTAGACATTGTCTATCTGGACTTTCAGAAGGCTTTTGACAAAGTCCCACATCAAAGGCTACTGAGTAAACTCATCAGCTATGGAATAAAAGGACAGGTTCTGTCCTGGATTTGTGACTGGCTTAAGGGCAGAAAGCAGAGAGAAGTAATAAACGGCAAATTCTCAGGGTGGAAAGAAGTAAAAAGTGGGGTCCCTCAAGGCTCAGTACTGGGACCAATGCTTTTTAATTTATTCATCAATGATCTAGAAGAAGGGGTACATAGTAAAATAGCAAAGTTTGCTGATGATACTAAAATATTAAGGGTAGTAAAATCCGAAAGAGATTTCCAAGAGCTCCAGAGGGATCTCTTAGCATTGGGTGAGTGGGCAACCAAGTGACAAATGTGCTTTAATCTTAACAAGTGCAAAGTAATGCACACTGGGGCCAAGAATCCAAATTACGTCTATAAACTGATGGGGTCTGAGCTTTCTGCAACACACCAGGAAAGGGATCTTGGGGTTTTGGTGGACAGTTCAATGAAGGTGTCAACCCAGTGCACGGCAGCAGCGAAAAAAGCAAATTCAATGCTGGGAATAATTAGGAAGGGAATAGAAAATAAGACAGCAGGTGTCATTTTGCCCCTTTATAAATCTATAGTGAGGCCACATTTGGAGTATTGTGTACAATTCTGGTCACCACACCTCAAAAAGGATATTGTGGAACTAGATAAGGTGCAGAGAAGGGCAACCAGAATGATTAAGGGTTTGGAACACCTCCCTTACGAAACCAGGCTGCAACGTCTAGGCCTCTTTAGTCTGGAGAGATGGCGTTTAAGAGGGGACCTGATTGAAGTATATAAAATTATGCACGGTATAGAAAAGGTGGATAGAGAAAATTTCTTTTCTCTGTCGCACAATGCTAGAACCAGGGGGCACACTATGAAGCTGATGGGTAGGAGAGTAAGGTCTGACAGGGGGAAGTATTTCTTCACCCAGAGGGTCATCAGCTTATGGAATGTGCTGCCGGAAGAGGTGGTGACAGCTACCAGTCTAGATGGCTTTAAGGTAGGGTTAGACAAATTTATGGATGACAGATGTATCAATGGCTACTAGAACGAATGCCTAGGTGCATCTTTCAGGCTGGGGGGGGAGGAACTAGGGTGCTTCTAAGGCCATCTGCTGGGACTCGAGAGCAGGAGAAGGTTTGTCCTTGTCTCTGCTTGAGATGCCCATGAACATTTGGTGGGCCACTGTGTGCGACAGGATGCTGGACTAGATGGGCTGTGGCCTGATCCAGCAAGGTTTCTCTTATGTTCTTATGTTCTTATTTATATGTGGTACTGAATATCTGGGGCTTTCTGCACTTTTCTGACTTGATCCTGGTAAATTGATCTGGATCAATTATCTGCTGGCCCAGATTGGTCCCTGTGGCAGTCGCAAAGATTGTGCAAGCTTCAAGTCCTGCTGTCATACCCCGTTCAGCCCCCTCAGAGGAGGGAAGTCTGCCTGCAATGCCACCACAGTCTGAGAAGCAACTACAGCATGGCATTGCAGACATTGAAGGGTTAAGGCCTATTCCAGGTGAGCAGCCAGACAGCTCTGATAGTGAATCTACCAGCAGTGAGTCTCATCAAAGACCCTCTCCTCGCCTGCTGAGGCAGCAGAAGCAGCTGAGGCACAGATCAGGGTGATTAGCTCAGCTGCACCATGGGCGAGGCAATGACTCCTCTACTTAAGGGGCAAGTTCACCTTGCCTCGGCATTGCATACAACTTCATGCAACCCTGTGTAACTCTGTGTCTGTGTTCTGATCTTGGACTACCTTGTGCCTTGCTGACCCTTTGGACTGGCTGATCCTTGCTGACTTTCTGGACTCCTTGACCTTGGACAGGAAGAGACCTCGAGTATGCCTGAGCCTTTGGAACTGAGTAAGCTATGCAAGTGTTTACCTGTTGCCTTGCCAGCCTGTGACGTGACACCTGCTTCCAAAAGCTGCAGTAGCCAGGAACAGAGGCTTGGGGCTCCTGGCCTCAGAGCCTTTGGAGAGCCAATTTAGTTATGCACTTTATTGCATCACCAAAAAGGGTGCCTATGGTCCTAGTACCCTTGTGGACTTGTTTAATCAGTAGCAAACTCTGGTGGACACATCAGTAGAGCAAACTTAAGGGTTAGGGTTCACCACCACCAAATGTTACATTCATTGGTTAGTCTACTCCTTTTCCTTCCAGTGTACCCTTGTAGGAACAGTCACCACTGTCAGTAATGGTTTCCATCCAGCAGTAGGTAAACCTTAATTGACAAGCTTTATGAGGCTTCATTAAACTTCTGGCAGCATCTGTATCAGGACTGCTCAACTTGCAGTTCTCCAAATGCTCCTGAAAAATGACTCCTAGCATTCCACCACTAGCATTCCACATTAGCAAGTCTGGCTATGACCCATGTGGCTCTCCCAGTTAGGAATATTTGCTGTACACTAACTTTTCCTAGCCTGGTTGCCTGATTCATATTTATCTGACATGTGTCACCTGAAGTGAACAGGGAAAAAAAATTCATGAAAATATAATAATCACTGAATTAGCTCTTGCTACCAAAATGATTTGTAATTTGAGAAAAAATGTATAGAGTAATCTCTCAAAAAATGTATAGCAAATAATTTAGACAGTATTTATTTTACTCAGTTAACACAGTTATTAAGGAATATTTCCATGTTTAATTTAGTCATGTACATGTCTGTCTGTGTATCTATACAATACTGTACTGTAGATATCATTTCTGGGATATATTTTGGAATTAAATCTTTTAATCCTAATTTGATCTTAATCTAAAAAAAACCCTTAGCTGTGATAATACAGAAAACAAAGGTGGGCAGCACCACCAAGGGCACATGCGTGAAAGGAATTGAGATTGTTAGTCATAAATATTCACATTCAAGGCAAACAAGATTGCCAGGCCATGAATATTCATGTCTAAAACTCACTAAGTCTTTGGCTGTCAGAAGTTGTCAGTACATAACAGAATAATTCAATATTACTGTTTGCTATTTTGTCTTCTACAGAGTGAATCAGTCTACCGTTGGCAAGCAGTTATTGAAATAGAAGTATCATGTCCAAGAAATTTGAGTCAAATTCTTTTTAAAGATGTTCTTAGTTTATATATCAGCATATATCAATATACTTTCTTAGAAAAAAAAAGACTACATCTCCATCAATGTAATTTAGGTCGGTTTTCATTTCTCCCAATGGAAACAAGCTGGCCTGAGCTTCTGATTAAGGCACGCTCAAACATCCAATGGTACTAAATGCCCATTAATGGGTACTTAATGGGTACTGGAAAAACACCCATTGTGTAATGGAGACACAGCCAAAGTAAACTTGTGGAGTTTCTTATTTTTTTTCTTAATACCTACCAGAAATATTCTTGCAGGTAACTGAAACATTTCCAAGGCTGTAGCTAGATGTAGTCAGGAAGGAGTTGAACTATATGGAAAAATGCATATTTTGGATCTGTGCCAAGCTCCTCTTTGCCTTCCGGTGTACCTGTACTGCATTTTGAAGCAATGTTGCACACACTTCTTTGGAAAAGGAGTCAGATTGTGATGGAAAGAGCCCGCCATCATTTTCTGTCATTCCCTCCAGCTCTAGGCATGGCTGATGATTTGGGGCAGATGGTATCTCTCTTCTGCTGAACTATTACACTTTGGCGGCAGCAGCAACAATAAAGAAGGCTTCTTTTGAAGGGATTGAGAGATTAATGGAGGGGGAGGACTTGTCTTCCAACAGAAGCAGCAGAACTGACATGTCAGCAGTCAACTGCTTGTTAGGCTGTTTGTTCCTCCATGGCACCTTGCAAGCACTCCCCAATGCTGCTTTTGAGTTGGAGAGGGGATGCTTTATCTTCTTCCTCTCTGTTGAAGTATAAGGGAGGGGTACAGGAACACCATTCCCCAGCCTCTTCAACTGTAGTGCTTTTGAAATGGGTGGGGAGTGTGATCTTCCCCGCAAAAAGGCTACACCAGTCTCTTAAGGGAAGGATGGTAATATTCAGCTGAAGGAAGCCATGTCTGCAGTGATCATTTATGAGGGGCAGATGGACTCCCAAATTCCTAAGGGTTTTTGACTCCAGATATTTCTGCTGGTGAGAACTAGATGCTGCCAGAAATTGTCTCTGCAGACCCAGCTTGAAGATCTGTTCTTTGATGCAACTTTAGAATGGGAAACAACAGATTTATCAAAACAAACAAAGACTTGTAAGGTCCCCTTTTTTGCCCTGTAAGGTAGAAAGAAGCCACAATTGGGGTGTGTATTGTTTGCTTTTACCATGGTGTAGGCTGATCAACAGCAGATTTCTTGCAGCATGTAGGCACTTCCCAAAACTTTTAAGTTTAACCTTTTGTGTTTGGGGAACATTTCTCCTACTAAATGTGTACAGACTAGTCATATAAATTCTGCCTTTCCTGCCACAAACACATGAGTTTGCACATAAGTAACTCCCTTTCCCAAGGAATAGGGGGAAAAAAGCTTTGGGTTTGGACTGTATTCAGACTCATTTATACTGCGCAGTGGAATGTGCAGTCTCGATCCAGGCATCACATACAACAGTCAATGGATCATTGTGGCATCGCATTATCCGATCGGTAATGCACACTGTCCATTGAAGATGGTAGTCACTGTCCTTTATAAATGCTTATGGCAAAGGCAGGCTGGAGAATGGCTTGTTTTTTTTAATTTTTTGCCATTTCCACAGAGGTATTTCCAACCCCGTTTCAAGAATGCCAAGGCGGCCTGCATAATGACTTGGTTTTCATTCCATTTGCAACCCCTGTTTCCCCGATCGGCAAGGCGATCATAAATAAAGGCTAGATTTTCTGCCTTTTAAATTTAACGGGCATTCTCACAGTCCCTGGTGGAGCGGAGGTGCGCAAAAACTGCTCAAGCGCCTACTGCTGCTAAACCTCGTAGGAGCTTTCGATGTTTTTTTTTTTAAAAAAAAAGCTATTATGAATGAAGCTTTATTTTAACTTGATTCCAAGCCTCCCACCCCAGTCCTGGCTGTCAGTGCTGCTAAGGGAAGGGGGAAGTGGCACAGGGCTGGGCTGATGTCAATCTGGCTTCCAACGAGGAGAGAGGGAGCAGAGAGGAGGTGGCACTGCTCACCCCTACCAGCGTTTGGCACGGTTCTCATGGGGACGCCCTATCTGTGCCCCATCTGTACCTGTTCCACATTGCCGGGAATGTCATGGGGACTCCCGAGATGCTTTCCCGGTCTCGTGCTCAGCCCATGCATGCCTAAAGAGTGCCAAACGCCTTGTATGGGACACAGCCAAAGAGAGTTCCCCTTGGGAGTATTAACTGCAGTGAGATGTCTACTGTGTGTTCACCATGTGCCCTTCTTAGCACTCTCCCAAAACTCTCACCCCTTCCTCGAGGACTATGATGTGGATGAATCCATAACAAAAGAATACTTATCTTCTGTAGAACTGTACAAAATGTTTTTTGTTTTTTTTCTGAGAAAGGAAGCAGCTCACTTTTGTGGGCTTAATTTTTACATGGCTAGATTCACAATATTTAACTGTGTTCTGGGGACTATGAGGGCTCGGCTGAATTAGGGACGTGCACGAATATTCAAATATCCAATTCAAATCCAACAAATGTTGACATTTGAACTCAAATCGAATGTCTTCACATTCAAATTTAGTCATTCGAACAGATTTCAGATGCTCCGAAACATTCGTTCGAAACATTCTAATTCTTCAAATGTACAGGTATGTATTCGACTTGAATTAGAATGAATGAATAAATAAATAAATAAATAAATAAATAAATAAATAAATAAATAAATAAATAAATAAATAAATTGTGCACACCCCTAGGCTGAAGCACCAGTAAGCATAACAGGACCCTGTGGATGCTTCACCCATTCAGATGTCTTGGAGTAAGATGGCTTGGCATACCATTTGTAATGAAAGACATTATCTATGCATTTGAAGCATTGTTTCTGGGTAATCTGAAAACATGTTATGCATGTGATTAGCCCTGAAGTTTATTATCATTGTTATTTATTTAAAACATTTTATGCCAATTTCCATAAAATCTTCAGTTTACAAATATATGAAAATAACATCTGCTGTAGGATGCAGCTGATGACATCTTAAACAGGATAAAGAGATTCAAGTGTATAGAATCAGGGCTTAAGACAATGTGCCTGGAAGTGATGCAGAAACCCAAAGCCACCTGGGAGCCATGTCAATAAAAGAGCACTCTTTTCAAATATGCCTTAACACCTGGATGTTGGCCCTCCTTGTGGCCTTCAACCCATTGAGCAACTGTGCATAGCAAGAAGGTATTTGTAGCAGTAGCTGAATTATTCAGTTCCCACAGTAGGCCCTGTTTCTTCCAACTTAACAAATGGTTCCTAATGCAGGTTTGGGTCATTCATGTCATGCATGAATATGCTCATTAGGGTTTTTAGAATACATATTTGAACAAGAATTCTGCAGGCTTTAAAATAAGATATTTTTGTTCTCAATTCAGGAATAATTGTGTTCTTATGGCTTGGAGATTGTTGTTTTATATATTGAGAACTAGCTTGGAACTACCTGGAGAAAAAGCACTATGGTTACATCAATAATCATTTCAGTCTGGAAAACTGAAACAGTTTTTGTAAGATTAAAAATGATTCTTTAAGAGTAATCATGGATAAGTAACTGACTGAAGCAACCCAATTAACAGGTGGCTAGAATTACATACACTGGGTTCTGGGCAAAATCAGTTTCATACTTTGATCAATGGTGGAATCTGATTATGATACTTCAGTAGATACAGGACCAATTACTGTAGACCTTTACATTTTGAGGGACAAGTCTATCTTGGCAGAACTAGTACCTTCTCAATCAATAAACTTATTTATAAGCCCTATCTTTCCTTTGTTACCAAAACAGACTGCTAGCCAGTAGAAAACCATAGAGGCCGAAATAGCTATAACTTTGGGGAAATGGTGGGAAGAAAATAAAGCACTAATCAAAGTTTCTTATATCTGCTTTGAGCTTTCCCAAAACCCTGTTACGTAATAGAAGTGATTTCTCATTTTCCTGTGTGCTACAGGCATTAAAGGGGTGGAGGAAACCTTGCTATATTAAAGAGCAAACAGAAGTACAACACAATAATGCTTCTAGGCAGGAAATACAGAGTTATTTTTCAGTAATCTTCCTGAATAACTTAGCTTCTGGCAGAACTTTCATGACTATGGTAAATTTGTGTTTTGCTTTTTAAAAAAGTAAATGGATCAAGGGCTTATTTGCCACCGTTACGCATTTGCAGCTATAACCTTTCTTTATCTGGAATATAAAAAGCTCTATTTGAGAGAACTTGGCAATTTGACTGCCTACCGTCTGTGGTCTAAGTAAAGATAACCAAAGTTAGTTCTCATGTCTCTGGTACCCGATGCCTGTTTTCAGTCTAACCCGCTTTGTCTTTCATTCACCTCCAGAAGCTTCTTTCCAGATGTCCTTGCCATCCCAAGATAAGACAGCTGACAGTTTTACAAATACCTTATCTATGGCAGCACAGATTCTTTTAAAACAAGGCCTGCCTGTTGCCAGTAATGTCAGTCTTTAAGAGCAAAGCAACAATGTATTTATTTTTTCCTGGCTTTTATTGCGTGTTTGCTGACATAAGAGCACTCAAGACAGTCCTTTAGCTGTTTTTTTAAAAAATAAACTTTGCATTTCCTAAGGGCTTAGAGTTGCTATATTATCTTGATCATTTAATTTTGTCCATTTCTGGGTTCTGCCATACAGTGTCCTTTCTTATCATCTAAATGTTTCCTCGTTGTTGTTGTTGTTGACAGATACATAACAACACCAAACATGTTGGCTTTGATATTTCATAACGCATCGAAAACTTCCCAAGATCCTAGATCCTAAGATGACAATATGTACTGGCGGATAATGCATGCGGAGCCCAGCAGGGTGGCCTTTTGCAATTGATGGATGGTAGCCTTGTCAATGTCAAGTCGTTTTAAGTGCCTTCCAGGATCTTTTGGAATGGCACCCAGTGTACTGATCACAACTGGAACCACCACTGTGGGCTTGTGCCAGGGTCTTTGAACATCAGTTTTTATGTCCTTGTATTTTGTAATTTTTTTTCTGTTTGTTTAATGTTGATCCTATCTCCTGGTATAGCAACATCAACGAGCCACATCCTCTTTTTAAAATATATATAATGTTGACTTCAGGGGGGTTCCGTTCCAAAACTTTTGTCAGTTTGTATTCTGAAATCCCACAATATTTTCACCTGTTAATTTTCAACCACTTTCTCAGCCTTATAATCCCACCAGTTCTGTGCTGCTGGCAGATGGTAATTGTGGCATCGATTCCAATGGATCATTTTGGCAATGGTGTTGTGTTGCTGTCTGTAATCAGTCTGCACAGTCTTTTTGCACCAGCTGAATACATGGTCAGTTGTTTCTTCAGCTTCTTTGCATAATCAGCATTTGATGTCTACAGCTGATTTTTCTATTTTGGCTTTTATCGCATTAGTCCTGATAGCCTGTTCTTGTGCAGCTAAAATAAGGCCTTCTGTTTCTTTCTTCTGGGTTCCATTTGTAAGCCACAGCCAGGTCTTTACTTGGTCTACTTTCCCTTTGATTTTCTCCAAGAATTGTCCATGCAGAGCTTTGTTGTGCCAGTTGTCTGTTTGGGCTCAGATTATATTTTTCTGATATTCAGTCTTTGTTGGTTGAACTTTGAGCAGTTTTTGATTATCTATGACTGGTTTATGACTGTCTTCAGCCAAAGCATGCTTTTCTTTTCTATTTCACCTGCAGTAGTCCTTTACCCCCAGACCGTCTGGCAGATACAGTCTACGGAGGTATGATGCATAGTGGATGGTCATCAGTTTCCTTGTTTTTCTGTTCAGGGTATCCAAATAATAAACAATAACAGTAAAAATGTGGTGTTCGTCACCATGAGAATGGGATCTAGGGCTCCTTCTACACTTGGTCAGAAGACCAGACCAGGTGGCTCCCTAGTTCACTTAGTCTACACTGAACTAGCACTATCTCAGCACAGAACTATTGCAAAGGATCCAGACACAAAGCAGCCTTGATTCCCTGCATTACAGCCACCTATCTCCATGGTCCAAACCAAAGGCATTTTCGCACTACACTCGTTCCATTTGGAACGGGTGTAGGACGGGAAGCCTAAGACACTTCAGGACGCTTTGACCATTCACACATAGGAGCACAGGAATGTATGTAAACGCATTCCGGCACGCCTGTGTGCGAATGCTCAAAGCATTCTGAAGTGCCTTAGCTGGCAAACGCCGGCTAGGGGCAGGGAGACAGCTGCCGAGGCTCCCGCAGCCAGCAAGGCAGGCAATCAGCTGATTGTCAGCCAGCGCCAGCGGGGAGGCGAGCCCGCGGCTGTCAGGGAGAGAGAAACATGAGCGAATGCCTCTCTCCCCGAATGGCTGCAGGCGCTTCGTCCGTGCCGGAACGGATGTAGAGCACTTTAAAGTGCTCTACATCTCGAACGCGCGCAAGACAGCTCCGGACGCGTCAGAGCGCAAGCCCCGCTGCGGCAATGCGTATGCTGCGTTCGAGGCTGTCTTGCACGCGTTCGAAAACCCCGTGTGCGAAAATGCCTCAAGAGAAATCATCATTGTCATCATCATCATCATAGATTCAATGCTTCTTTGCTGCCAGCACTATAAACAAATTTTTGCTTTATGGTTACACCACCTGCCACCCACATACTAGGGCAGACTACAGTAGGTCCTGCCTGAGGCCAGCCATAATTTGTACTAGAATGCAGACAGCAGATCCCTATTCCAGGATATATCCCACAATAGGTCTTGGAGCAAAAAATGGTCTTGCCATTTGGTAGACCCTATTGAAGAGGTCTTCAGCCATCATACACTGTTTGTTCCTCTCCAGTCATTGGTGGCTCTGCATCTGGTCCAGAAGAAGGATCTTTGAAGCCTAATAATCTACTCCACTAATCATTATCAGAACCCTGATATTGATGTAAGCACACTGCCTCTGAAGACTGTTTTCTTCAGCCACACTCTTGTGCTCTGGACATAATGTAAGAACAACAGGGACTTGGGGGCAGTTGCTGGCAGGGGTAAATGATACCTGTGATAGAGATACAGTTAGGTGTGTTTGTATTGCTGTCAGGTTGGGTCAGGACAGGCAGTATCTCTGTTTTCCCAATGCAGATAATTCCTCACATCTTATTCTGGAACAGAGTGGACCAGGATACTTGGACCACTCCATTAAAGGTGAGTCCAGAAATGGTCTAGGATAGGGTATGGAATATGACCTGCAGTGGTGCACCAACAAATAGGGGGCAGAAGAATTTGTTCACCCTGCCCCTTCCACCATCCCCTGACTTTGAATTTTGGCTGCATGGATGAAGCCCTAGTTTCTATAATAATACAAGTTACACAGAAGAAACATAAGGGATGCTTATGCTGAAATAAATGAGTGTTCCCCAATTTCCATTGTAGGTGCTCAAGAGAGTAACAAGAAAACAGTTTTGTAAAGAAGTGAAGACAACATGGAGGAGAAAGACAGATTATTTGCTTGTTTTTAGTTGCAGATATGTAGAAATTACTGTGTTGATGCAAATTCATATCTCACTATTGTGTCAGTATTGAAGATGAGAAGCGTATTGGATTAAAAGCGGGCCTGTAAAACATGGTAATAGTAGAGAAAATGGGAAAAGGAATATAAGAGCTTTACATTGTTTTCTAACATAGTTATCCATTATTCCATCTTATTTGACTTCTAAATGCTCAGAACTAGCAAGTCCTAAGACTGGAGACAGCTCCATTGGAGCTAAACAGGAGGGGCACTCTCCTCATCTCCATTTTGTAACCAGGAAGTGGAATTTTCAGTGGCACCTCTGTGCAGAGTGCAGAAAGGCACCTTATGCAGCAGGCACCTCTGCTGGGGAATGGGCAGGTGTAGTCACTTGCTGCTACCAAAGATGGAGACAGGGTGGTAGAAGCACTTTCATGAAGTGAGGGAGTTACCCCAAATTGATAAGTGGAGACATCAAGTAATTTGTTTCTGGAGTCTGCTTCAAAAGCAAACATGTTTCCATTGTTTGCTCTTCTGAAAAAGGGCTTTCTTTCAAAGAAGAAGAGATGGCTTATATGGCCCACTTTTCTCACCCATTTAAGGGGACTCAAAGTGGCTGACAAAGCTTTGTATTCTTCTCTTCACAACAGAATGCCCTGTGTGGTAGGTGAGGCTGTGAGAGCTCAGAAGAGCTGTGACTAGCCCAAGGTCACTCAGCTGGCTTCATGGGTGTTTGTGGAATTAAACCTGGTATTTCCAGATAAGAGTCTGGCTCCTTAACCACTAGACCAAACTGGCTCACTAGACCAAGCAGACAAAGATCTGTATGGAGCCCTTTTTGGGGTTCAGAGGATTCCACTCTTGGACCATTTGCTCATATGAGACTGACTTGTGGAGAACAGGTCATGAAGACAGCAGTTCACCTCAAGTCTGCCCTCACCAGCAATTGCAAGTCACATCATGTGTTTAGCAAATTTCTGCAGTAGTAAGATCAACTTTGTGTTTCTGTTCTTTTTGTGACAGTGGACAGAATGGTTTCATTGTTAAATATTGTCAAAGGTAGAGAGAGTTTTCCTCGAGGAAAAGAATCTGCTTTGAAACTTAGCAAAAACTATATGTCAAGCCAGGGATTGCAACTGGCAGATTTGAGCCCTAGATTTACGTGTCTTTCTTGGTGCAAAATTTCAGCCAGAAAACTCATTTTCTGCAGAATAAAAAGGAATTTGCAAAGCTCTCATATTCATTCCTGAGAGGAAACAGACAGGATAAGAATCCAAGACTGTGTTGTGTTTACTTTATTGCTCATTCACTAACCTTAAATAGGAAGAAGAATGAAAACAGTTTTCAGGGAAGGGCCCACTGAAGTAGTTGGATGGCTTCGGAGTCCTTCTGTAATTCAGAACAGAATTCTACTTTCTGCCAGTCAGTGTGAATATTGGGGTTGTGTGCATTGTTAATGAACACTTTGAACACTCCTGTATGCTGTTGGCCGGTGAATTAACTAAACCAGCTCTGCACATCCCTACCGGCAACCATAGGAGAATAGAGAATATCTTACTGTTCATCCTGAGTGCTATTATTACATACTGTGGGAGATAAAACTTGAAACCACGTAGTGGATGCAGTATTTCAAAATGTTCAAAAACATATAAAGTAAATCTCTTGAAACTTGCTTTAGGCAATTGTTTTGTATGAATACTTCAGAATCATTTTGTATATACTATAGCTTTCAATTCTGTGTGGACAGTGAAATTGTAAGGGAGCCACAGAGAATTTAAAACAGAGAGTGAATAAAATTTGAGAAGGTCAAATAAATTCACTCATTATTTTGATACTATTGATAAGGAAGCTGTTTGTCATTGGATAAAAATATTTATTAATAATAGAAAACAATTTTAAATATTTTGCTCATGTTTAAATACACTTGCAGGTCTTTTTGCTAAAATAAAAAAAGAACTATTCCAAGATTCTGCTCATTTCCATAGAACTTTAAACTAAGGTTAATGAAGCACTAAGGGCCCAAGATTAAAACATAAAGATTTTAAATAGCCATTTATTTTAAAAAAGAAGAAAAGAAGAAAAAAGCTGTTAAGCAGAACTTACCATTGGACAATTACTTCTATTCTGTTAGCTATTCTGAAAATAGTTTTATTCTGTGTTATTCATTGATTTGAGTTTATGAGAACTTAATTTAATTAGTACTGAAGAAATAACATCTTCAAGATAGATTTAACAGTATGCTGAAACCTAGTTGTCACTGCCTAATGTGTGCTATCAAATTTGTATCCCACTAAAAAACTCTTTCTTCTACAACTATTTATTTTCTCCAGCAACAGAAAATAGTGTGGGTAATGATTTATGGAAGGGTTCAAAATCCACTCCTGTCTCTTTTTCCTTTTAGAGTTGCCTCCCACGTCATTAATTTGTAGTCAATAGTGATTTGGTTATTACAGTGAAACTCTTGCTCTAGCATCCTTTGCTTCCTACTTAACACAGTACTTAAAATTATGTCTACTTTTACAATATAGCAGAAGTTACAATACAAATGTCTCACCGACAGATAAATGATGGGTCTAAGTACTATGTAAGAGTTTTACTTCCTCCCCTTCAATTTGTTGATTGATATTAAAGTGAGGGAGTCGCTGCTTTAGTTTAATAGTAGAGCATTTGCTTCATAAGTAGGAGGTCCTAAATTTGATCCTCGGCATTTTTCCAGGAAAAGCCAAGCATAATTTACGTCCATATTATTAACCAAGAGAGCTGCATGGATGCTTCTGTCTCGTCACAGGATGCAAGAGGAATCCTTATTTTTGTCTGGTTTGCACCTACAGCCTTTTTTGGATGGAGGCTGCAGGACCTAAGTAAACTAGGCTTTGTTTCTTCTGTAACTTCTAGACTGGATTAACATGTTGTACTTTATTATTTATTATTTATTTGTATTTCTATTCTGCCCCATACCCAATATTACTCCGCCCTATATCCTATAACAATATTATATTAATCTTAGACAGGTCCCTGCCCACAGCCTTACAATCTAAAGAGGAAAATGGTGTGGGAAGGAACAGGGACACTCTGGCAGCAATTGTGTCCTTACAATGGTAAAATACTTTTATTTTTTTCCCTCCATTCCCCACCAGCAAGGTTGTTCCTTCATAGCCTGCGTGGTGACATTTGGGACGGGGTCAATGCTGGGAGCTTGATGTGGAGTTGTCCCTCAAAGATAGCAAGGCTGTTAATAGGTGCTGCTAGCCAGAAGCATATTGCATCAGTTTTAAAGGGATTGCATTGGTTAAAAATGTACTACTGATTCTAATTCAGTTTTTAACTCTGCCTTGTAAGGTCCTAAATATCTAATGAAATATCTCCTCACGTATAAGTACTGCCCATTAATTAATATTAATAATTAATAAAGATTCTACCACCACCAGAATCTCAATGAATGGATGCATAGGGCCTTCTCTCTCCCCAGGCTGGAGAGTTACATTCTTTCTCACCTTTTCTTTCTACCTTTCCTTTGTATACATATACTTTATACATTTCTTTATACATCTTATGCCTCTAATCCAGTCTGCACTCTTTATATGTTTATATATTTAAATTCTGCTTTTATGCATTTTAATTGTTGCAAGCCCCTTTTAAATTCCGGGTCTTTATGAATTTAAGGAGGACTGTCTTAGAAGCAACCACTAGAGACAGTTTTTCCTTATTCTTTTTCTGAAAAGTTCCTTGGAAAGTTTGGAATGGTATAAAATCTACAGAGAAACTAAACCTGCACAAACATTTTCTGGATCTCTGTCTATATTCCAAATGGAAGGAACCCTTCCGGAATGCAAAGCAAGGGTGAATTGCTTTTGGGTGCACTTTGTATGAATTTTGCACAAACTTTATGGACCTTTCTTATTCTTGCATATAACATCTGGATTTTGTAACTCACAATAGGAATGCACATGGACTAAAATTATGCGTTCAGTTTGACAACAAACTGCTTAATCCAACTGTTTTGAAAACGTAAAACTTTTTTTACATTGAAGAGAAAGCCCTTTTCAATCAAATTTTTGAATATGTAAACAACAGAATACTTGACCTGATGTGAACATCTGTGAACTAGCTGGTTCCTTGTGAATCATAAACTAACCAAATTAGTTTGGCTTATCTGTAGCTCACAAGTTTGTATGTGCACATGTGCAATTTGCCTCACAGAGCATTTGCCAAAACTGGGTTTATCTATATAACTAAACAGTGTGCCATAAAACCATGCCCCATGAACAAACCCAGAATTCATCCCATAAACTCATCAAAGAAATCTGTCTCTTCTTTCTCTCCTTCCTTCCTTCCTTCCCATTCAGATATGAATAATTTTTTTGGCTACTTAACCCTTTGAATGGATGTTTCCACATTATTCAAATCCTTAAGTGAACAGTGTCCAAGAGGAGTATGCTATTAGCCTGTAATTGTATGCTGAATCAAATGCTATGGTTTTCATTACTCTGGGGAAAATGCTTAATGGCTTTTCAATTGACTCCCACATTTAACGTTTTCATCGCAGTTGAGCACATTAGACATAACTGCTTTCCTGGATTACATGCGGACCCTCAGAAACATTGTGCTCCAGTTAAATATAATTCATTTTCAAGTCAGTGATATTGATAGTAATTGGTGCCTTCCCAAATAAGAAGTTAAACACAGATCAAGATTGTGATCTCTTTAGTAGAGTCTGCTGCTTTAAAATGGCACAAAAATTAATCATGAGATTCATTTCATCACATTGTAACCAACAAAAGATAAGTCTCGTTTTCTGTGTGAAAGAATTCCTGTAAATGCAATGATACATTTCATTAAATATGCAAATAGTAGCATGCACAGGTCTTTTTTCACCTCCAGAAGGAAACGGTACAATTTAAAACATTTTTAGTCTCAGATTTGTAAACTCTAGACTTCCTAGGTACCAGTGAAAACAGAAAGACCTAGAAAAATGCTAAAGAATGTAAACACCTCTCCATGCTGCTCCTATGCACACTTACTCACCATTTTTATAAGTACTATTATTTTTTATCTCTTTCTACTTTACAAGACTCAAACATGGCACATTTTTTGCACTATGCTTAACAGGACCCTAAAACAGTACTTGATCTCTTCTTTCTTTCTCTTTCTTTCTTTCATTACCACCACCATCTTTCTCCTTCTCTTCCACCAATCCCATTTCAGCTTTTAACTGTGTTGCATTATCTTGGAATTGACCCCTCCCCCCTCTCTTTTTGAAATATGTCTTCACATAATCTTCTAAAAATAATGTCTGCAATAAAGCCTTTCACAATTCACTTCACATTCCCAGCAAATGGCCTTAGAATCATCCTGCTTGGGGGGGACAAGCAGGATACCTCTAAGGCCATTTGCTGGGATTTGAGAGCAGGAGAAGGTTTGCCCTTGTCTCTGCTTGAGATGCTCATGGGCAATTGGTGGGCCACTATGTACGACAGAATGCTGGACTAGATGGGCTGTGGCCTGATCCAGCAGAACTCTTATGTTCTTATGTTCTTATTCTTTCTGGCCTTATTGCACTTCCACATATATGTTGTATTCATTTTCCAGTGGCTACTGATGTTCTTTCTGCATTAGGGTAACTTCCAGTGAATCTAATGTGATTTACTAATGTTTATTTATTATGCTGCACCAGGTTGTCCCATGATTGATGAAGAGTTTCCTTGCTATGTTTCTATTCTAGACTGACACTCTGATCAACTGTTGTTTCCTAATTATCCTTCACTCAGTGGTGCTTCTCTGCACTCCTACCCTAACCCTTCTGGATTCAGAAAGTGACAGACAGGCAGCTAACATATATACATTTAGATAAATATGGTCAGTAACTTGCATGGGTTTAGAATTTTTTTAAAAAACCAAAACAGAATATAAGAGAAGTACTTATCTGACCCTGACTTCACACTTTTCTCCAAAGTGCTAATGAAAAGGTTTCCTAATGTGGTACTTTATGAAATAGAACAGTAATAGATGGTGTTTCATTAACACTTCTGGAGAAGTGTAAACTAGATAAAATGTGAAATTTTGAGGCATTTGTATAAAATACACTAAAATTATGTGAAGACCTGATGTTTTTTGCATCTGATATATGCACCATTTACATGTTGTAAAATAATTGCTCATGTAAGAATTATAGAAACCCCAAATGGCCATCTATGGCTGCATCCAGATAGAGTCAAACCCCGCTAATTATTTTGTAATTGTGCCTGATTTAGCAGACATGATGGATCTGATTAAAATGAACTATTATAGTGCAATATCCTGTTATTCCATAATTGTAGTTCAGTCTGGAATTTTGTGCAAGAAGAAAGTGAGAGTTCAGTGTGAGCTGTTACCTGGAAGCATTTTGTGTAATACTACTGGGAAGGGCAAGTCACATGGAAATATGTGCTGGAAGACAGTACTGAATCTTCTGTCTTATTTTGAGTGTCATATTGCTTGTTTTTAGAATGGCCTCACTATGTCATAGATTCAGCATTACCTGCATCTTCCATCGTGCACTAAATGGGATAGATATGTGCACAAACTTAAAGTCCCAGTTTAGCTTGTAGTAAACCTGAACTGAGCATAGGTCAAACAGTTTGACCTGTAATATAGAACCTGCCTGATTAATTCTGGAATAGTTTTATCTGTTTGTGGCTTTCCTATTCCTTTTGATTCCAACTAAGACTTTCCAGATGCCTGCTGTCTGCAGATCTTCTTAGAAATGTACCAGAATTCTAGTATCTGGACCAGATGGTGGCAGAGTTCATTTACAAGACCTAGGTTCTTTGTAAACAAACCCTCAATTTGAGCCCAAACTGAGCCAGAAGCCCTTAAGTTGGTCCTCAGACCAAACCATTATTTTCTAAATATAGATATCTCTAGTGCCTCAGGAGTCTCCTTGTTCAATTGTTCAACTGTCTCCATGAACTATTTGAAGACTTTCCAAGCATGTTTAGATCTCTCCCCTTAATCTCTATTACAAATGCATGTCCTTCCTCCTGTTAATGTTAAAGATGCCACAACGTATCACCCAGCTATTGGTTCAATAAAATTAAAAGAGGTAGAAGATGCTTTGTAGCATGATTGTTTTCTTTTAAAATGACACAAACTTTTCTCTTATCACTGAGACATAAAATATTATGCTACAGTGTCCGTCCAAATTGGATTAGAGTCACTTTTGTTATATGTACATTTTTTCTTAGATTTTGTTGTCACATGAAGCATGTAGCAGTTTAATAATAAGTATTTCAAGACTGCAAAGGCAGCTTGTTTTCCATTGCTTTAGATCTGTTGCTTGATTGCTGTACAGGCAGCTAGAATAAATGTAGATCATCATCATTCCAGCTGCAAAACAAAAACAAAAACATGTTGAGCCATTGGAAATGCAGGCCCTAACTTTGACACCAGCATGTGGCCACGGTTCCTATTGTTTGTGCTTTAAACTGATAATTAAGTCCACTGACCTGTCTTCTGTTTTGGAATGCTAATTATGCTACCAAATAATTTAGAATTTCAGGCTACTAATATTTTTATGATCAAAATAATTTTTGATGTTTAATTAACGTGTACTCATTCCAAAATGTAAGGCATAGCATCACTGTTTACATAATTAAAGAAATTAGCTGCACTTTAATCAGTGCTTTCCTTTGCCAATTTGCAATCCATCAGGGTAGTTACAATGTTTTTTTATTTCAGAAAGACTGAACTTTGGATGCAATTTGTCATCTTTCTTGTTCATGATGAAAATAACCATCATGTTTAAGTTTATGTACATCAAATCATTGAATGAGATTGAACTACTAAATACAAATAAATCACTACAGCTTCTTTAAAAAAAATAGTTATTTTGGGTGCTCTGTACAATGAATTTTAAAACAAAACAACCAGCTATATTGTGTTAAAAAGAAATAGCAGAATAACTATTTGACAATCAAGTTGATGCTCCTGTGAAATAAAATAATCAATATTGTACTTGAGTAATGATGTATATTTGAGCAAAGAGGAGGAGAAAATTGAAGCTTGTGTATACAGCAAAGTGTGTCCTGTATGAATTGGTAAGGAAACCTTGAGTATGCAATAGCATGAGGTTGACCGAGAAGCTACTAGGATTTGGTGATTAGGAGGATGCTTCTTGTACTGTTGTAAAACTCAAGTGCATGTTTTTAAAGTAGCATCAAAGTTACTTGAGAAACATATAGCTCATGGGGTGATAGGGAAAAAGGAAGCCATTGTGATAGAACAAAGTTCAGTTTGAATTATTTGTTTGCAAAGTGTTTTGTTTGCTGTGAAATGCCTCAGTTAGTTTACACGAGCCAGCACTTCTTCTCAGCTATTCTGGGTTTAGCTGTGATTAACTTCTTGATGAGTGACTCAGACAATATCACAAACAAGTAATGTTCAGACTCTCAAGCAACCTTGTGTACCACATGCCCAACTCTTCTCCACCCCAAAGGTATAACAGTAAGCCACTCTGAAATTGGTATTGAAGGAAGCTGAACAAAAACCTGTCTCTAGATCAGTGGTTCTCAACCTTCCTAATGCCGCAACCCCTTAATGGAGTTCCACATGTTATGGAGACCCCCAACCATGGAGGTAGAGCAGCTGGGAAGTGGGAGGGAAGGGTTGCAGGAGACTCATCGCGACCCCTCTGAAAGGACAGTTCGACCCCCAAAGGGGTCCCGACCCCCAGGTTGAGAACCACTGCTCTAGATGAAATTCCTGCCTAGGTCCATCAAGAGTCATCTGCATAACAGTGGGCAAAGAAGTCACATTGTTGCAAATAAAATGAAGCATTTCTTATGCTCAGAAACAAGTTATCGCAGAAACGTAAAAATCTGATATGCTAACTCAGTGGTTACTGATGTGTTTTTGATGCAAAGCAATCCAGCATCATTCCTTGGTCATTTTACTTAAGGCTGTGAAAAGGAAGGTTCTTAGCCTTAGAACCTATGGGGGATGTTCTGGATCAGGACCCTCTGGTTGCAGAACAGGGGTTTCCCTAACATGGATCAACTCTGTCTAATGCAGATGGAGCAGACCATTGAGGAGCATAGTCTCACACATCTATGCTAATATGCGGATCTATGGGCCTTTCTGCACTGGGTTTATTCTGGATTATATACTGGAATAGGGACAGGACATCTGCATGTTGGTGCAGACTAAGTAGACGCTGCCCAGGGCCTGACATACTCTGCACTTGCATACAGATGGCAAGTCCCTATTCCGGTATATAATCCAGAATAAGCCCCAGTGCAAAAAAGAAGAAGAAGAAGCCTATAAGGCCCAAATCAGCACTATAGAGCCTTTAATTCTGGATTAAAGTTCTGTGCAGAAAAAGCCAAAATCTGTTTAATCTGCTTATTTACCTGACAGTGCTTAGATTTCCTACATTAACTATGCTTATTCTGGAATTTATCCTCAAATTCATATTAGCACATATAATTTAAGGAACAGAAAAATGGATATAGTGCAATAGCAATAACTGTAGAAATTGACATAGTGAATGTGCTACAAATTATCTTTAAAAGTTTTATGTTAAATAAAAATGAAAGTTAAGAATGAAAGAAAGCAAGTAAAAGCACCACTTAAAAATCTGCAACTGTTGGAGGAGGATAAAACTGAAACGTTTGCACCTTTGTGTATTTAACTAGAAGACTGTATCTAACAGCACAATCTTGTACATGTCTACTCAAAGGCAAATCCAATTAAATTACTCCAAGGTAAGGAGGTTTAGAATTGCAGCCTAAGTAATTTTGTTTTCAAGATTGCTTATTAGCTCTTTGCAACCATATAAGTGATAGACATAATTAGCCTTCTTCCCAAGGGCTTGTGCTTTGTGTGAGTTATACTGTTTCACTATGGCACTATGGTTGCTTTCATTGTAAAAGCTATTGATTAATACTTGTTAAGGACAATGCAAGCTGAGCTCAAGTTGGAAGAACTTAAATCCAAATTGCAGATTTTCAGATCTGAAGAAACAAGCCTAGCATTCAAAGAGTATGTTTAAATGAAGTTGACAGAAGTTGAGCCAAAATGTATTTTTGTTTTGTTCCCAACTTAACATATGCCATCTTTTGGTGATTCCATTGCGGTCAGTCTACTGGACCAGCAAGTATACTAGTAGCCTCCCTTCTACACTTGGATGTAGTCTAAAGGAGGCCCTGAACAGGGCAAAAGGGAGGCTCCTAGAATACTGGACAGTGTGGAATAACTCTATTACTGAAGAACTGTGGGCTAAATTGCTAAGACATTCCTTAGTGGCCTTATAAAAAAGTTAAAACCAGTCATTAGATTGCATGCTGTCAAAAATGTCTAACAGGCTGTGATGCCCACACTCAATTTTAGTGCTGGGAGAAGTAATTTTAAAAGTGTAGTGAAGGCGCATTCATTGCGGAATGAGCAACAAAGTTTAAACAGACAGCCTGAGCAGGTAAGGAGGGGGCAAAACTTCCCTAATTAGCATAATGGGAGGGGGAAGAGAGCACTCAACCAATCAGGTGCTGAGTTACGTCTGGTGAGGGGGTATAAAACCTGCCTGTCAGAAGAGAGAACTGTCCATGCTTTGGGGTCTGGGGAGAAGGCGGGTGAAACTGTCTAGTTCTCTCAGGGGAAAGATCCAAGCATAGGTCGAGACCTCCTAAGCCAGGGATAAAGCTAGAAGGGGTAGAAGGAAAAGGAGTGTTAAGTTAAATAACTAATTTGTGTGCCTATGAATTGAAATACATGTATTCTTCAGAACACTTAACTTGTTTCCAGTTGTAAAGAATAAAGCTTTTTATTTTGTTCCTTTGAAGAGTCTTTGTCAGCTTCTCTATATTCTAACCCTGAAGGGTGGTTACAGTTACAAAGCCCTCTCTCTATAAGCCAGGGAAGCTGAAGCTAAAGGAAATAAACAGCCAGTAGGTTGGAAACAAGAGTTTCTAGAGTCAGGCAAGTGGGGAAACGAATTAAGCATTGCTGGTGGTCGCTTGAGGGTGTGAGGCTTCAACAAACCATAAAACATGCTACCAGAAATATACAACACGCTACCAAGGTTTTAAAATCATAAAAGCCCCTTACAGAGATAAAAGACTGTTGTATATAGTTTAAAAAAAAGAGTGAAATGTTTGAAGTGAACTGAAAGTTACGGGCCCTGATCAGCTCTTTCATAGTGACATATATGAACATATGTAGGGTGATTATTCTTGCAAAGCTTCTGAGCGTTGACTGGTTGTGAAGAACAAAGCAACCAGAGGTGTTGCCAGCTCTTGAGATATGCTGCTTCTTCCCATTTTTTTTTTCTGAAGAAAGGTAATGTTTAAATCATGGAAGAAATGAACTTGGGAGTGAAAGGCTGTTTCCGCATAGGCCCTGTAGACCCCATTAAGAACCTGAATGGTACGGATTTGGTTTGCATTCACTATGTACCTTCTGCACTGTGGTCCCATTAGGACCCCATTGGGGTTGAGTCATTTGCTCAAACATTGTCAAGTTCCAGATCTAATGGGGTCTTCGGGCCCCATAATCCGGATTAGCCATAGACTCCTTTAACGGGGTCTGTAATCCATTGAGATCAGGAACTACAAGGAATGGGATCCCCAAGGACCAGATTCTGAAGATCCAGATTGACTTAATCTGGATTAACTACAGTAATATCTTTCCTTAATCTGGCAGCTTTTCCCCACACATAAAACCTCACAGGTAAATGCAGAAATGGCCTAAAGTTACATCTTCATTGCTCAGTGAAGATGCCTTTTCTGGTCCTCCTTTGTGGTAAGTCTGCATTTATTTCCCTCAGGGTCTAGGAAAGATGAGCAGTGACACTGAAATTGATACCTCTTTTCCTGACCCTACCCTTCTCATGTTGTAAGCCATCTTGCTAACTCACATCAGCCTCCATGAGCAAGCACAAACAATTATTAATGTAGCTTGATCCAGTGCCAAAGCAGAAGAAAAATGGCTTAGCCAGGCTGTGGTGAGACCACAACAGTGAAGGTACCTTCTGCAGACACATTTAGGAACCTGAGTGGAGTTGTGGCCTTAGTTGTATCTAAGGCTGTGCCTCCGTTTACCTCTCAGAGGCTTGCTCATCAAGCCCAAGAAAAAGTCCAGTGCTGCTCCATTTCCAGTGGCAGTGCGTTTGTGGCGCCAGCACCTTTGTCAAGAAATTATCATTGGAAGTGGGCTTTCTCATGCTCTGCATGAAGGCATCATAGAAAACAGTGCCTCCGTGTCTCTACTGTGTCACAAATGGGGGCACTGGCCTAAATTTTTACACTTTCATCATTTTACAAGCAGTAGAGGCTCAGTATTTTTTTTTTGTCAGCTGTGTATCTGTGGTAGGTACTTGCTGCCTTGATGCAAGTAGAACATCCTTATGGTCTTCCTTTGACCGCCACCATTGCATAAATACAAAATGGGGGGGGGAGGATGTTTCTAAAAAATGCTACTTCCTTGTATGCCCTGATGCTCTTTCGCTTCTGATAAATGTATAACTAAAACCCTTGCAATTTTTGTTTGTTCAGTGATTAATTCATTTTATGATTATTCCCAAATTAATTTTTCAGGCTAGAAACCTCTCTTGCAATCAGTGAAGCAGTTCTTCGGTCAAGTCATTCTCAATTTTATTGACGTTATTTGTTTTCTCCACTTTATGAATAATGACTTTTTAAAATGCATATCTTAGGTGTGAATAAATTTAATTAAATAATTATCGGTAAGGCAGTAATTCTTCCCCTCTTGTGACCTTACTAATATTTATATCCTCTTTCCTGGTTTTTAATCATCTTGGAGTACACAGTAGGGCTACTGTGTTCATTATTTGTTGCTCTTCTGTCACTATCTCAAGGTACGCCTAACAGATTCTAAATAGGATTTCATTTCAAAAGCTTAAGAAAGTGACCGAAAGAAGAAAAATGGCATTGGTGCTTGCCTTTTATTCTCTCGTTGCTGTTTCAGAGCTGTACAAATTAAAATGTTTAGGATTGTCCTCTGCTATGCAACCTACTGTTCAATCACAAAGTGTGTAAGAAACATTTCAATTAACGTTTCAGTTTTGGGTTTGATTTGGTTTGAAGAAAGAAGAAATTTGAACTGTTCGATTGCTTGCATGTAAGTTGATCAGGAGAGCAGGATCAAGAACAGTTGGAACACCTGTGCATTTGTGAAAGACAGCTGTAAAGGGAAGGGACAGCAACAGATAGCTGAGACATGTTTGCCCATATTGGTTATGACTTAAAGCTGAGTAATCTTGCTCTACTTGGTTAATAATATTTTTTTTAAAAAAAATCAATCTGTCTTCTAGGGATGTGCATGAATATTCGTAACATTCAATATCTGTATGAATTTGGACATTCATATACGAATCAATTGTTACATTTGTACATTGACATTCATATTCGTACAAATGTTTTTGAACCTTCGTGAAATGGGGAGGTGGGAAAATGGCTGCACCAGTCACATCTGCAACAGATCCAGAGGGCATTTGTCATGGTTTGAGAGTGGATTCAAAGTGGATTCTGGGCAGATTTCTTGCTTTCAGACCGGATATGTTACAGGATACATATCAGATACGTATGCATTCATATTGGATATTCGTACAAATACATTTGTATCAAATAGAATCCTACCACATTCAAAGGGAAACATGTGGAAAGCTGCAGCTGCACAGCAACACCATTTTAGGATGCTTTGGCTAATCAGCGTCCGCACAGCAACACCCATTAAGCACATAGGGAAACCACGTACACACAGCGGCACCCATTAAGGACAGAATGGGTAGACCACGTCCGCAGAGCGGTACCCATTAGAGACAGATAGGGGTGGCCGCTTCCGCATCTGTCTCTAATGTGTGCTTAATGGGGTCTAAGTTAAGACTACATTCAAGGTAGTTTTAATGGGTGTTTCACTGTGAAAATGTATCCGTTTAGGATGTGTCCGCACAGTGAAACCGTGCCTACCCGGGGCCCTCCCCCGGCCCACCATGATTGGCTCTGCCGGAGCTGAGCATGGCGAGCCTGGGGACTCCTACTTCGTATTTCGCCACTTCTGGAGCCAGGGAGAGCTTCTCCAAACCCCTCCCTAGCCCACCCAGGGGAGAGCGCGAGCGATCCCCTCCTTACCTCTTTGCTGTTGCCCTGATTCTGGCCGAGAGGCCCCAGGAGGCTCCACGCCTAAGTGCTGCGCATCTCCTGACTGGCCAGGGCAGCGCGCCTGTGCAGAGAGCCTCATGGCAAGCTGGGGGAGGGCCCTCGGAGCATGGATGTGAGGCGGGTGCTGTGTGTCCACACAGCACCCACCTCAAATCTGGATCTTAGTCCTCCTTCCGCCACGTGTGCGGAAGAACGAGGGTTTGGTAGATCTGTATCTATTAGATATGGATCTACCTTTGTAAATCCAGATCTACCCTGCATCCAGATTTAGTAAATCCAGATCTACTGGAAACCGGATTTACTAAATCTGGAAGAAGTAGATCTGGATTTACCACGCTAAGTGCGGAAGCACCCATACAAATTTTATTACATTTGATTTGATACGAATTGAATGCAAAAAAACCCATTGTGTACATCCCTATTATCTTCACAAAATAATTCAAGTATATCTGAATTTGGCAGGCTGCTAATATAAAGTGGAAGGGCTAGGTGACCTTAAAAGATCGTAAGCTTTACCTGTGCCTGCCCCATCCAAAATAGGTTGCAAGGTTCTTTAATTTGATATAAAAAAGTGAAAATTAAGGTAACATCTGCACAGGTGGAATGTGTCAGGTCTATGCTGTTTGTGGGAGCCTGCATGCTGTCACTGTAGAAGGTCACAACCTCCCATGGGATGCAGTTCTTTTATAGTCCCTGTGTCTCAGCTGCTCCCAGGAACATTCTAGGAGACCCAACATGAACCAGGCTGGGTTCTGGGTTCTGCTGCCACCATACAGGTACAGAGGAGTCAGCAGCATCGACAACAGGAGGTATGGTCCACTCTCTATTCTACAATCCCGTGACATTTTAGTGAGCTCTAGAAGATGGATCATGTCCTAGATCATTTTTAGCGGCATGGTGAAATGCCACCAGCCTGCAATTTTCTGGCCAAGAAAATTTTGTTGCCAAGCTTCAAAGTGAGACCAGGCCAGGTTGGCCATTGAAAAGTCAGCCACCACCCCCACCACCCACTCCAACATAGCTAAGCTTCATTTTACTAGTCTCAGTCATCAGCACTTCGCAGAAATGTGTCAGTTCCTGAGAAACAAGAATCGAATAGCCTCTTTCTTCCACACTTTCCTTGTGGACTTATTTGGTCTTTGACTGAGGAAACAGCTTCCCCTCTTTCAGGCACCACTGGATGTTGTTTTTAGTGTGTTCATTTTATATTTTGTTTCTATTGCTCTGACCTACCCTGAGACCCTTGAGTATAGAACAGGATAAAAATGTGAGTAAATAAAGGGTGATTCTTGGACAACCCAGACAATCTATGAATGGGAAGGCAGAATTTACCTGCAAATAGAGCTACATTTTGCAGTATCCTTGTGGAAGATGTGCTTGGAGTAGGCCGACAAGATGAGATAAATATAATTTTAAAGGCTTGCAACACCATCTTTTACTTGTAATGCAGTCTGATTTTTTAAATAATATTTATATATCAAACAATGATGTAGCAACTTTCAAACATCAACAATGCAAAGTACAAACTATGAACATACTTATACCCTTTATAGGCTGCATGATATTATCACTTAAAATCCATTACTGCTTGGCTTTGTTCACCCAACAATTCTGGAAAGTGATTCATAAAAAAATTAAGGATATTATGAAAGTTGATACAGAATGGACTCAGTCTCCAGCATGCCATCCCTGGGATGGGAAACATGCTGCCACTCAGGTGGTAGAACAATATCTCCATGGCGCACTGGAGAAACAGCTATAGTAAAGTTGGAAGATGTGACATCCTTATACTTAATATTTTGACTAAGTGGAAACCTGATGAGTGTTTTATGTATTTAAGCAACAACGCATTTCTGTGAAGGACCTTACTGGAGATATTTTCTGTAAATTGGGTAAGAAAAACCTTCTATATTTGAAAGAAGAGTCTAATATGAAGAGTTTTGGGTGGAGAAAGTAAAATATTTGTAGTCTATGGAACAGTATGGCAAATATTCAACAACTGGGTCAGTTAAGCCCCATCTGGTAGAAGGATTTCCTATTTTTATATTTTGACAAATATACTTCAGATATAGCATTCTGCCTTTGCTGTTCCTAATTTCTTCTTAGTATGGAGTTAGTGAGCGCTGAAGACAAGTTTTAAAAGTGCCATGTAATGTGTAAACACTAAGCAGTATAAATCCAGCTGGTCCAGAAAAACAAGTGCTATCTTGTGTGTGTGCGTGCGTGCGTGCGTGCGTGCGTGTGTGTGTGTGTGTGTGTGTGTGTGATGAAGTACCAGACAGGTAGGGTGCCTAGCCATAATGGGAGACAGTTTGTGTTGTAAGTTTTGCCTGAAAAGGTTCTTGGAGAAAATGATAGGAAGACAGCTCCAGTCACTGATTTAACAGGAGTATCAAAATATAATAAAAAAGCTCTTATACTTATATAGTGCTTTTCATCCTAAATAAATCTCTCAGTGCTTTACAAGATAAGGTGTATATTGGAATCACTTCAACAGTCACTGATATGTAATCACCAAGAAACAGCAGCAATTTACTACCTCACAAAAATGTATACGCACAGGAAAACAATACACATCATTTTGGAAAGTTTATGAGTCTCATAAACATTATAGAATATTTTCAAAGGATGAAGCAACCATTCTCTTTCTATTGTTTTCTTACATAAAAACTTACAACCTAAAGGTGGAGCAGGATACCCAAGAGTTATTTTACAAGCACAGCAACTTGGAACAGAAAAAAGTTGTTCTCTTATTACTGCCGGCATGAGAATAGCAAGGAATGAGAAAGAATTTCGAATTCTCTAAACCTGAGAGATCATCTTTCACTGTAGCCTGTGAAGGACCCTATCATGTAAAAGTGGATTTATTCTTACTCTGGCTGCATTTACACACACAGTAAAAAAAGTAGGGGGCTTGAAAATAGGTTAGAAGCGGTCATCCATACACTAATGCTTCTAATCCATGTTAAAGGCTATACAGGTACAGATTCATTCTCTCTCTCTCATGACTTCTCAGCTGCAGCTACCTCACACCGGCTCTCTACAGCATCACCATGTGAATATTGCTTGTGAGCTATGAAGCTGTGAAGCAGGTGTTGCTGCTCCACAGCTACTTAAGATTAAGGATAACTGCAGACATTCAGAGCATCTCTGGGGTAGAAGCAGGTCCATGGTGTGCAGATGCACACCTGCCAGAGCATGTGCGGCTGTCATGGAGAGCCAAGTGTGAAAAGGCCCAGAGGGTGTTTGACCCTATATGGCTATATAGAGTGTGGGGCAGGTAGCCTAGGGTTGTCCATGCAATTCCTGTCCATCTTTGAGGCATTATGTGAGTACAGATGTAACAAATGAAAATCAAAGGCAAACTGTTGTTCACATTCAGTTTGGAACTTGTTCAAAATCAAAAACACACATCAATTTTTCCATTGAGGGAAAAAAATCCCCTTTGATTGAATCGTTCATGTTTGCAAGTGGGCGAGTGGTTGGTTTCTATCAAGGCTCTAGATATTTGAACAATCACATATTCAGTTTGATGCAAACTGAATTTTTGAACATGAACTGAACTTTGTCCTTCTTTAATTATGAGGGTCTGAACATTGTAGCTGCCTCCAAGAGCAATTGCTAGACTTTGGAGATGTACTTCATGCTCAGGGGTGTTTCCATTTCCATTTTTTTTTTTTGAAAATTGCCCAAGGCGGTTTACAGCAAACAGAACAAAAATACAAAGAATACAACAAGTCAATACAAGTAAAAAAAATCAATCACAGTAAATAATCAATTGCATCAAAGAATACAACAAACCAATACAAATAAAACACATACCCAATCTCAGTAAATACAAAGTAATACATCATACATTGAATAAGTACACTAATACATTAAATAATATAATATAAAATTATATATAAATGGTATAATATACTGTGAAAACTACATAAAACATTGGGGGGAGGGGAAAAAAGGCAATAATACTGGTTCCTCCTCCTTTCCCTTCTCCAAGCTCAGTCTTATTTCTGTCTGCAGCCACCAACAAGTGCTGGCTGGGATGATCCTCCCTCTTTTATCTAGACTTCATACCAAGCAGGATGGGGCCGAACAAGCACATAGGAGTGATGGTTCTTCCACATGCTCTATCAACTTGGAGTTCGGCCTTTTATCTTGGTGGAGGGAGGACCAGGTAGCAGACACACGCGCAGTACAGCCCTGGCAGATGTTTCTTCCCTTCACCTCAGTGTTCAGTCTTTTATCTTGGGGGAGGGAGGCCCAGAGGTCTTGCTGGGCCTCTATAGTGTATGGAAATTTGCCGGTATGTGTTTGGAATACCAAAGTCCTTTACAATTCTATGGTTTCATACACAAGACTTTCATAGATTAAAACCACAACTAAGGAATAAGTGCATAAATCGCTATATTCTTTTCTCATTAAAAAATGTAGCTTTGATTAGTTACATGGCTAGTCCCTTTATAGGTTGTATAAAATCCTAGACATTTTGGATGTATGCATTTGGCATAAACTGTATTGGCTATACCTTGCCTGTTCTAACCATAACGAGTACTTAGAAGTGAGAATTACATTACTTTTGTTTCATTATTTCTGTCATCTAGATAAAGCTATTCTTGTTCTTTCAATTAGTTAATTCATATTGCGGTTGGACATATGGAGCATGCAGTATGATTATTTGAGACATTCATTGGGCAAATCTGAATAAAAGCCATTAACAAGTTTTGACAGATTTTTAATCATTTCACTTTTCCATAATTCCAAGGCTCAAATGAAATTAGTCTGAGAAATGTGAATGGACAACATTGCCCAGTACTGTCAAGACACTTGCAGACAACATTGATTTGACGTAGGATTGAGAAAGATAAATATTGTACTATTTTTTTATTTATTTACATTTTTCTCCTGCCCTATACCCGGGGGTCTCTGGGTGGGTAACAACATTTAAAATCAAACATTATTAAAGCAATAACAGCATGTATTAAAACAACAGCAGCTGCAAGTGGGAAGGGGACATGTATCTTCATTTAACCAAAGGCCAGGGCAAAGAGGTGTGTCTTTACTGCCTTCCTAAACATATATAGTGAAGGTGATAGACACACCTCAAGAGGGAGACTGTTCCATAGCCTAGGGGCCATCACTGAGAAGGCCCTCTCCCAGGTGCCCACTCCTTTTGATGCTGAGGGTAGTGGGACAACCAGAAGGGCCTCCCCTCTAGATCTTAAGGTATGGGCAGGTCGATATGGGAGTAGGCGTTCCTTCAGATATTTGGGGCCCAAGTTATTTAGGGCCTTATAAGTCAAAGATAACACCTTGAATTGGGCTCAGTAGCAAACTGGCAGCCAGTGCAACTCTTTTAAGATGGGCATGATGTGCGTTTGCCAGCTACTCCCAGTCAGGGCATTTCAACCCCATTGAGGAAGTGTGCCTCACAACTACGCGGACCCGAGAGCCTGTGACACACAGCACCTCTGTCTTGTCTGGATTCAGCTTCAATTTATTGGTCCCCATCCAGCCCATTACCGTCTCCAGACAAACATTTCAACCACCTCTCCTAATTCAGATGGCACAGAGAGATAGAGCTGGGTAACATCTGCATATTGATGACACCTCATTCCAAATCTCCTAATGACCTCTCTCAGGAGCTTCATATAGATACTAAAAAGCATGAGAGATAAGATCGACCCCTGAGGAACCCCACAAGTGAGTTCCCAGGATGCCAGGCTAGAATCTCCCACTACCTGGAGTCCTGGTAAGGCTGGAGGTGGCGGACCAGATGGAGATGGTGGTAGGCAGTCCTGGCAGTTGCTGCCACATGGGTCTGAAATGACAGGAATGAGTCCAGGAGCACTCCCAAATCACACACCTAATCTTTTGGGGGCAAAACAACCCCACTAAGAATTGGATGCCCCTTAACTTCTTGTACTTGGTACCCAGTGACACACAGTACCTCCGTCTGGATTCAATTTCCATTTATGGGTCCATATCCAGCCTATCGCTGCTTCCAGGTAGTGATCGAGGATCTCCACTGCCACTTCTGACTCAGAAGGAATGGAGAAATAGAGTTTGGTGTCATCAGCATATTGATGGCAACTCACTCCAAACCACCTGATGACCTCTCCCAGCAGCTTCATATTAAATGGCATAGGAGACAAGACCGATCCATTTTGTGATTGTTGCAAAATGGGGGGGGGGAGAAAAGTAGCAAACTCACTGGGCAGATTCATAGTTTCATTTTCCAGGAGAATTGTGCCAGGGAAGTGAAAATCCTGAATGGATTGGGCCTTCAAAATGTGAACACCCAAATCATCCAAAACTTACTTTGCATTTCACCAAGTGTGATTCCTCTGTACTAGAGGTGATTGCCTCACTCTGGCAACAGCCATGCATGTGTAGCAACTGGGTGATGTGGCACACAATTGCAGCTCTGCTACCTTGTTCCACACACCCTTTGGCTGGAAGAGGTACAAAAGGTGTATGCCTGCCTTTTTTTAATGCTCCACTGCTATACAGCTGCGGGACAGTCCAGAACCTGCAGATTTGCTTCCAAAAGAAAAGTGTGTATGCTGTGTGCAGGACCATATCCAGACCAGCCTTTTCATCCAAGTGCAAAAATTGAATGAGAACTGCAACCATCCTTATTTTTGGCTTTTTTGTTGCAAACATGTGGTAACTGTAGTCCACGAAGGCACCATGTTTGCTTACAAGCTTTTCATAGTGATACTGACTGTCATTAATTCTGTTGGGGATAAAATTTAGCAGAAGCTTGCAGAAGCTTTAAAACTTGCTCTTTCTTTCTCTCCTCCCTAATTTTTAACTAAAAATACGTTGCTGCTTCATCTGTAACTTCAAGGAGATTAGAGAGATAAAACATCCTGTAACAATTTTGAGACTGATATTATCTGTAAGTGAACTGCAAAATAAAAATACTCTCATCACACCTTTTGGATATTCACACAAGCTAAACAAAATAAAAATCTCCAATGGTTTCATTAATTTTGTAACATGCGAAAGGCTTTATGTATTGGTGATGGGTGTTGTTGAAAAATTCTGTCAATTCTCTAACTCTTTCACTTTGTTGTGGGCCATTACAGTTTCTTTAAATGTCAAGAATGAATATAAATTTAAGTACTGTTGTTTCAATCTCTTTTATTTCTGATCAAATATTTATAGCTCTTGACCTGGAAAGTTTAAATGTTTTCTTCTGGCAATATATATGAAAAGAACTTTTTCACCCATTTTGGTCTTAGTTCACTGATCTAACAAGCCAGTTTTAAGCTAAGGCTCTATTATTCTTCCTTTCTCTGTTAGGAATAATAAAATATAGTGGGGAAATCTAACTCTTTTATGTTACTTGTACTAGGTAAAGATCAAAGCCCAATTGATTTGCATGAGAAAAGTTAATTGTAGAACTTATTGATCCATGTCACTCACATAGCAACAAAAGGGAAGATTACTAGATCTCTGGAGACCTGATAAAGAAATAGGGATTTATGTTGAATTGTTTATTGAACAAGATTGTGGTCTGTTTCTTTTTAGTTGATACATGAAGCCTTTCTCAAAGAATTCATGAGCACTAGAGTTAGCTATTTACTTTTGATCAAATTTTAAGGCTTAACATCTATCCCTAAGAAATTCAGCTACCAGAAAGAAAGATGTCTTTCCACTTGTACTCTTTCTATTTGTTTCCATTCACCATTGTGGCCTTTTGTTGGGGACAGTAGTCGAGGATAAAATGCAAGTGCTTTTCCAACTAAAACTAATTTGGAGTCTATATGGCACTTGTGTGATGTTTTGTATTGTGTATAACAAATGAAATCTCAAAAAGGAAATACCTTTCTTGAAGAATTTTCCCCTTCTCGTCATTCTTCTTTTATCCATTTGCACCCATATGGTTTTTTACATCTGAGATTTGGTGCCAGAAGAAGTCCTTGGTCCTCAGTAAAAACAACGTGATTTGAGATTGAAAACCAGACATGAGGTTGGAAAAGACATGGAGCCTTTCTGCACTTACTGCTAGTCTGGAATAAACAATTCCATAGTTGTCTTCAGGGCCTCCTTTATCTGCACTTAGTAGTCTGCTTGATCTGCACCAGAATTTTTAATCTGAATCACCGGTAGCACTCAGTACCAAGGTCTGTTGGCATACTAGCACGGGTTAAGTCCAGGTCATAGAGGCAAGCAGAAGGGACCAAAGCACACACAACCAAAATGGTTCCCCAGGGTGTTGGAAGCCAGCTTTGAAGCTCGGGTCTGGTGTGGAGCCTGGGCTGGAATGGTCATAGTTTTGCAGATAACACCATTCCAGTTCAAGCCTTGGGCATCATTAGGTCTGAACCCACTGATCAGGATCATGGCAAAATAAGTGCAGAAATGCACATGGAATTGGAGAGTGTGATCCAGATACTATGATTTCTCTCTGCTGCTTCCATTGTCATTAAAACAGCCAGATTAAGGAACTGGATATTGCAAATGGTGGTACTGCAACCTTGTTTTTTTCAGATTCCATATGACGGCTTGGATTAGGTTATAGAAGGGATGCATTTCCAAGAAGATGCATACTAAACCTGGGAAGGTGGGCAGACTTAAAGGTCACTCTGAATAAGCTGTCCTGTACTGCAAGTGAAGAAGGTTAATCTGACCACATGTTCATAGAGTCTTTTGACTTAAGACAAGATACTGAAACTCAAGGTCGTACTAGGTATCCTTTCCTTTTTTGTCCTTTCTCTGCAGCCCTGTTCAGAATGCCCTAACATCTTTAACAGAACTGAATTTTATTTTGTCCCTTGGATGCTGCTTCTGTGTTGTTTAAAGAACAAAGGGTTGTGAGCTATAAAACCAAGAACTTTTGACCAGCAAGTTACAAAATATGACAGTTTTCACAAAAAGTATATTCTGGGATATGCACACCAACTCTGCCCTACTGTGAGGGTTGAAAGAAAATCTACAGAATGTCAAATTGTTTGAGCCCTGAGAAACTTAGTTGTGCGGATTCTGCTGCTCCCAGGAGGGACTAATGGCAGTTCATGCTCTGCAGTGGATTTGTCTTTCAGAAGAGACTCTTCTGAACCAAACAAGCACTTTACATACTCATTACTCACAAAGCAAATGATCTGTTTGTTTCCAAAGGTAGGTATAGTGCCTAAGGGTAGAGAGTGTACTGCTGGCACTAGTTTTCCTTATGAGGATTAGCTTACAGTTTGGCAGTTGTCAAGATTGATGAGTGCTTATTGCCAGCATTGCCTTGTGTTTCCTGCTGAAATCCAAGAAGCTGTTGGTCAAGGGTGGTGAGGCTTTTCAGTATTGGGACTAATTGCTATAAGAACCATAACACTAATCCCAGTTGAAGCCAATGTAAAGCCAATGGTGTCTGTGCACACCCAGAGGCTACTGGAACTAGCTTGTTCCAGTGCATTGGTTTCCTTTGAAAACCTCAAAGGCCTGGTTTCAGATCTCCCAAGGGATGTGTTAGTGCACAGAGAGCTTCAGTCAGTAATCTGAACACTTCCATCTGTTCCCACAGTGCAGAGAGATCCAACTTTAGTCTGTTTTCTTCTTTTTAAATGTATTTACAAGCTGCTATAGAAGTGACCACCTGACTGCCCTATTATAAATCATTTAGAAGCAGCCTATGCCCTGGTTTCTGGGTAAGGGAATGTGGCGTGCCCTTCAGCCTAAGTGGTTCTTTTCCTCCCGCTTTAATATTCTTTTAATAAATAATGGCTTCCTTTGTTAAAGCTGCATCAGCCTGGCCAGTCTTCAGCCCTGCGAAAGAGCACACCACTTTCCCCTTGCCTCAGCAAGTAAACCCCCTAGTGGAGAAGCATCTGTAACAGCCTCTGGTGGCTCACTTTCTCCTGCTAGCTTTCACTAGTTTTTAAGTACACAGAGTTCCTTTCCTTAGGAATCTCCCGTATAAGAACAGATAGCACTTCAGGCACTAGGCTTTTTAAATGTTCATGGCTTTATTGGTTACAACTGTGGATATAGTTTGTCAGATAAATAAATAGTCAGCAGGTACTCCAAAGATAATAAACAATCTTTCAGTAACACAGCATCAGACAACCCTAGGCTGTCAATAGGTCTCTCCCTGGCACTTCTTCCCTCAGGATGGAAAGTGGTTTGACACAGACCTCCCACCCAGAAAAGTCCCAAGCATAGAACAAATTCTTCAACTGTCAATACCTTTTATGCTCATTATATCCTGGCATGGCTTCGCCTGATTGGCTGCCCTGTGGGCAACTCCCCCCTTTTGATATGCTAATTAGGGAAGTCTAACCACTCTGCTTACCTGTTCTTACTATGGTTCCACAGTATAAACATTACATATAATAAATAATTTAAATACATTTGCAAACACGTTATTTTTAAATACAATAAATAGACATGAGGCATCACAGGGAAGATGGCGAATTAATGTCTCTGCATAGTTTCCACAGTTGAAACTATGGCAGCAAGATTGCAGGTGAGGAAACAATTTCCATAAGTCTAAATTCTCTCCAAACAAGGAGAGAGCAAAGGCATTGCCCACCTGAGCCAGAAAGTTGCTCCAGGTGTTTGGAATGGTGAGAAGCTGAAGATCATCAGCACTTCCTAAGTGAGCTTAATTGACCCTGTTTACATAAACACAAGATTGATAATCTATCCTCACTTTCTCAACCCACCTAACCACAATTAGTATAAAACTGACAAGAGGTCTGTCTTTTGACAGACTGATGGAAAGGCTCAGGTAAGTTGTCTTCTTTGGTTATTCAAAAAAGGGAAGAAGGAGCTTAACTAAAAGACTTCACTGCAATCACAGAAAGCTAAAGGAGATTTTTGAAAAACAGACAAGGAGTGCTGTGAAACTTTAGCTAAATAGAAGTTTATTACTTGAGTTCTAATTTATTTGCTTTGGAATTAATGAAGTTGCTTTGGCATAGAGACTAAAGCTGCATCCTCATGCAAGCCGTTTGGCTCTGATTGGGTGCAGGTCTGAGATCGGATGTTGCCCATCCCCATGCTATTCCTGGCAACACAGGCTAGATGTGGTCTGGGTGCAGATATAGCTGTCCCCACGCAAACTGCACGAAATCCTGGCACAGGGGAGCAGCACCATCTCCTCTCCACCTCCTCTCTCCAAATTGGAAGCTGGATTGACGTCACCCCACCCCTGTGTTGCCCACTGCAAATGCTGCATCCCCCCTTAGCAGCACAGAAGCCAGGACCAAATGGGGGGGGGGGAATTAAAAACCCAAAGCTGCTACGAGGTTTAGCAACAGTTGAGCAGTTCAGCAGTTTTGTGGACCTCCACTCTTCCTGGGAACTGCAAGAACACCTGGCAAATCAAGCCATTATCATCCCTGCCTTGGCAATCAGGGAAGGGGAATGGAATACTTGTATAAAAGAGGCCATTCACCCCCCCCCCATTGTTTCGGCTTTAACACCATTTACTAAAAAAAAAAAAAAAATCTCAGCAGTTGCGATCTGCAATGCACAGGGCAGGAATGGCAAGTACGGGACATGAAACCCCACCTCCCACTGACGCGAGGACCAGTCTCCTCCCCAAATAGCCCGGGTCTGTCCTCATACACAGGACTGTCTCACAAGGCAATGCATGCTGGGACATCAAACCATGATGAGACTTGTTTTTTGGGGGTACTAAATCTGGTCCTGGTTGGGGTGATTTGGTCCGCGGAAATTGGACCAAATCAAAAGTGCATGGGGATGACCCTTGCTGAACCTGATTTTGATTCGGACCAAAATGTGCATGGGGAGGTGCCCTAATATGGTGGGAAAGTGGACTGTTTAACTTAAGAGGAAACATTTAATTGGAGCAGTTACTACAACAAAGAGATAAGGCTTTGCATCACCTCAACTATGGAAAGAATTGGAACTTTGAGGCTGTAGTTTTTGCAAGGATGGAATGTTGGAGACCATCCTAAAAGCACATGGATCAGTGAGACCTACTGAAGATTCTCCTTTTCCTCTCCCCTATTTCTTTAATTTTTAAGCTAAGCTTAGGGATTTCTAGTATTAGGGTTAATTTTCTATGCTTTTCTGGCTTTTATGTCTTTCTTTTAAGTTTTGAAATTGTTTTATTAGAACTTAATTCTCATTTTCATATTTTGGTTCATAAAAGGGATTTTTTATGGCATTTTTGGAGTTTCTGCTGCATTGTTACAAACTGACCTTCTCAAGGAGATGGAATGGGCTAAGTTTAATGCGAAAATCACCTCAATAAGAAAATGTTCATTTTGTTCCTGAATGTCCAAATGAGATGGGGTTTTTTCAATTTTTTTCTGTATTTCTAATAAATTATTTTCAATGATTTTTTACAAAAAATATTGACTGATATTTTGAATGAGTTTTTGTTTCTGCTTATGGCTATTTCTCACTTTTAAAGTCTTTGCAAAAGAACTTGCTAAACCTTGGGGTTTGAATTTGGGTTTATTTTGGGGGTTCCAAGTTATGCAAAATTCTGTTCCATATTCAGTAACAGTACAGCTGTAAATTGACAATCCCATTTGGGTATATTATAGTATTCTAATTTGGAAATTATCAGAGCAGGATTACTGTGACAAGATTATCTCTGTCTAGAAAGGGCTGTAGCTAATGAACCAGCCAGAGCTACAAATGGCACTCTTGTTCACCCTCTCCACCCTCTCTTCAAGTGCCACTGCAGAATTCAAGAACACCCTCAGATTTCCTACTTGTCCCACCCAGGGCTATACATTCCTATCAAGAACAGTTCTTTGTGGACCTGAGACTTTCTGGCATGCAGCACCTCTGTCTTATTTACAATTAGCTTCAGTCCCATCCAGGCCTCCTGATTCAGACAGCACAGAGAGACAGAGATGGTTGTTATCTGCATATTGATGATGCCTCACTCAAATGTCTTCTCTCAGCAGCTTTGTGTACTATTAAAAATCGTGAGAGATAAGGTTCTCCCCTGATGATTTTGCTATTAGTCCTAAATTTTCCACCTACTGGTAACTCACAACATGGAGTGGATGGGTCATGGGGCACAAAAGAAGGGCTTAATATTGAAATGCTACATACTGGATTTTGATCCATATCAGAAGAAATCTTGGCTGTCATGACTTTTCTAAAAAATCAAAAGTCAGTACTGAATTAAGACATAACACTTCCTCTGTTTTACTTGTTGGCTGCTCCTGACACTGAGGGTAGTTTTTACTTACACAGATTCACTAATCTAGTTGGTCCCTGTTCTAAGAATGCAAACAGACCTGACCTTCAAGTGTAGCATTCATTTTGGAATGACAGATGAAGACTTAGAAAGATACAAAGGGCTGAAGCACCTTTTTTACAGGCATGCTTCATATGAGCCAGGTAGGCATTTAGAGTCGCATGTATCATGCAATTACTATGCCAGAGAGCGAGTAAGCCGTGGATGTAAATCATTATCAAGCGACAGTTCAGTTTTAAGTAATATGTTGGTAGGATTTGTTCTGTTTTAGTCTATACATATTCCAAATTTCAAGATTTCTGTGATTTCATACAAGTTTATAGTAAGCATGAAGTGTGAAGAAACTTGATACTTCTGACTGAGGTATTGTATAATGAAGTAATATCCTATTCATCTCAAGTACTATTCACATATCCCCTTTGAAATGGAGTTGCAGGAATGAACCAGAACTGCGGTGGGTAGTTAACATTTTTCAGCCTGTCTCTGTGAGTCTAGCAGGACTCATACCCCTTGTGGCACTTTCCTCCCTCTCCATCTACTCACATGGAGGTAGAAAGAAAACATGTCTGCCAAAGCTCTGTGTGTTTCTGAGGAGGATTGAGATAAGGGCATTTTGTTCAGATTGTGGTGGCTGGTATGGAGTAGGGCCTTTTGGACACCCAGGTACAATTTGTCAATTTGAATTATAAGACTCCTAATCACATGAGGATTCATTCAGTTATAAGTACATAAGAGGAGCCCTGCTGGATTGGGTCACAGTCATCTATTCCAGCATCTTCACACAGTGGCTCTGTCTCTAGCAGTACTCATACCCCTTGTGCTTCTGGATCACTACCTGCTCTCAAATCCCTGCAAATGGAATTTAGAGGTATTCTACCTGTCTTTCCAACCTGGAGGCAGTGCCTAGGCATCTATTTGAGTAGCTGATTATCTAGACCCATTTCAATCTGGCTTTAGGCCCGGTTATGGCATGGAAACCGCCTTGGTCGCCCTGGTTGATGACCTTATCCGGGAGAGATACAGGGGGAACGCTACCCTGTTGGTTCTCCTGGACCTCTCAGCGGCTTTTGATACCATTGACCATGGTATCCTTTTGGAGAGACTACGGAGTTTAGGAGTGAGAGGCAATGCGTGGCACTGGTTCTGCTCCTATCTCCGGGATAGATCTCAGATAGTGACTGTGGGAGACACTGATTCGACACCCTGGGAACTCACTTGTGGGGTTCCTCAGGGGTCAATCTCATCTCCCCTGCTATTTAATATCTATATGAAGCCATTGGGAGTGGTCATCCAGAGATTTGGAGTGAGGTGTCATCAGTATGCAGATGACACCCAGCTCTATCTCTCTGTACCATCTGAATCAGGAGAGGCGGTTGAAGTGCTTGACAGGTGTATGGAGGGAGTAATGGGCTGGATGAGGGCAAATAAATTGAAGCTGAATCCAGACAAGACAGAGGTGCTGTGTGTCACAGGGTCTCGGGTCCGGGTCGTTGGGAGATACCCTGTCCTTGATGGGGTTGCAATGCCCTGGAAGGGACATGTGCGTAACTTGGGGGTACTCCTGGACTCTGCGCTAACACTTGAAGCTCAGGTGGAGGCCGTGGCCAGGAGTGCCTACTCCCAACTACGACTAGTCCGTCAACTGAAGCCACTTCTGGATAGAGACGACTTGGCCACAGTTATCCATGCTCTGGTAACCTCCAGATTGGACTACTGTAATGCGCTCTACATGGGGCTGCCCTTGAAGACGGTTCGGAAGTTGCAGCTAGTGCAAAACGCAGCCGCTAGAGTGCTGACCGGAACATCTAGCCGGATGCACATCACGCCGGTCTTAAAAGAATTGCACTGGCTGCCAATTCACTACCGAGCCCAATTCAAGGTTTTGACTTTGACTTATAAGGCCCTAAATGACTTGGGCCCCAAATATCTAAAGGAACGCCTTCTCCTGTATCGACCTGCCCGTGCCTTAAGATCAAGTGGCCAGGCCCTCCTGGTTGTCCCACCACCTTCAACAGTGAGGTTGGTGGGCACCCGGGAGAGAGCCTTTTCTGTGATGGCCCCCAGCCTGTGGAATAGCCTCCCCCTCGAGGTGCGTCAGGCCCCTTCCTTATATATATTTAGGAGGGCAGTAAAGACGCACCTCTTTGCCCTGGCCTTTGGCTAAGCTGTTAATGTTCCCTCCCCCAGTACAGACATTATCATTTTAAATATGTGGTATATTGTTTTATATGTATTGAATTTTTAACGTCTTTTAATGTGCATTCTGTCTTAATCTGTTGTTTTAAAGTTGTAACCCGCCCAGAGACCTTCGGGTATGGGGCGGGATATAAATGTAAATAATAAATAAATAAAATAGCTATTGATACACCTGTCCTCCTTGAATTTATGTAATCTCACATGAGTGGTGCCTCATTGGAAAAAAGAGGATTCAACAAACATGCAATCTTCTTTATCTTACATTAGAACAAAGACCTACTGTCCTGTACTAAAGTTTGGTTTTTCCCTAGGTTTATCCTTCTAAACCAGATAGCACAGATGAAATTAAAAATGCAACTGATTTATATTTTCATATTTCTAAGTTTTAGATATTGACAGGATGGGAGTATCAATGGGTTATCTAACAAGTGCCTTTTCCAGCTATAGGCATTCTACTTGAGGTTTATGCACCTGGGAGTGGTCAGACATAGTGGTTATTTAGCCATTGCATTCCATACCATCACATGTCCTCTCATGATCAGGTTTGTTGTACGGACCAAGTAGTCTTGAGACCATATCTGAATTGTGGTCCCAACATACTTCGTGGTTGTTGTCCAAGACTAATGAAAGATGGAGGGTTATTTGTTCTTAAGCATGGGATAGCTTTTAAGAGTATAAGAAGTATTATGTTAGATCAGACCAGTGAACCATCCAGTTAAACAGTAGTCAACCAGGTATTTAAGAAAAGCTCATTAGCAGGGCATGAATATTATAGCACTTTTTAAATAGCAATCCTTTTAGGAGACTTGTTACCCTTAATATGTGACTTAGGCTGTGTCCCCATGCAGGCCATTTGGCATGGAATGGGCACGCGTGGGACCAGGAGCGTGTCTGAGATTGATCCTTGCCTGTCCCCATGCCATTCCCGGTGACATGGGCTGGGTGCGGGCTGGGCGCGGATGCAGTTGTCCCATACAAACCATGTTAAATCCTGGCATGGGGGAGCAGCACCACCTTCTGTCTGCCCCCCTCTCCTCATTGGAAACCGGATTCACATCAGCCCACCCCATGCCACCAGCTGCAAATGCCCATGTCCTGCTGGCTGCAAATTCCACATCCCCCCCCCTCCCTTAGTGGCACAGAATTTCTGCCACTTCCTTGTTTGTGGATTTTGTTCCTGTAGCCCATTTGTCGACGATTGCCCAGGTTCCTTTTTATCCTGGGTGACGACCGAGCCAGTATAGACTTCTTTTTTGTTTGTGTCTCCATTGTGTCAAATGGGTTGGGTCCACTTAGTCTGACTCCTCTGCTTCGACCACTCCGGCATGGTTGAACCTGCCAGTAGTTTGCACTACCGCCGGCCCAGCTTTCACCTTCATTGGAGCACTCAAGCCCCACCACGACGACAAGGCCACACCCATCGGGGGGACATAATAATAATTTCTGCTGCTTCCTTGTTTGTGGATTTTGTTTGTGGAAGTGCCCGACTAGTGACATAATACGAAATCTAGCATAGTCATCTCATTTGCTTTGTGGAACTATTGTTTTACATCATCATCATCATCATCATCATCATAATTTTAAAAGACCCAAAGCTGCTATGAGGTTTAGCAGCATTTGGACGCTTGAGCAGTTTTGCACACCTCCACTTCACCAGGAACTGTGAGAACACCCACCAACCTTAAAAGGGAGAAAATCAAGCCATTATCATGATCACCTTGGTGACTGGGAAACAGATGTGGAATATTTCTCGTGGAAAAAGTACAAAACTTAAGCCATTATCTTGTCTGCCTTGGCAATTGGGATTTTTCCACTCCCAAAAAATGTCAGTGGCTGCGATTTCCAATGCACAGGGCAGGAACACCAATCACAGCCCACCTCCCAATGATATGAGCACCAATCTCCTCCCAAAATAGCCCGGGATTGTCCTCATGTGCAGTCTTGGCTCGCTAAGCAGTGTGTGCCAGGACCCCAGACCGTGCCCAGACTTGTTTTTTCGGGTACCAAATTTGGTCCAGGTCTGGCACGGTTTGGGGGGATCTGGTCTGTGGAAACCGGACCAAATCTAAAAGTTACGGGGACACCCCTTGCCGAGCCCGGCTTCGGTACCGGACCAAATGTGCATGGGGACATGCCCATAGCTATCACCACTGTGTCCAGACTTACCTCAAAGCAGCACAGCTTCTTTCTCCCTGCTGTAGTGACACAGCATCTGACTGAAGGGTGTGAAGTAAAAAGGCGCTGATTAATCAACATCTTTTTAATTCACTGTTTCGGGGACATGCTACACCCCTGTTGCAGGCAATGATGTGTCCTGTCTGACTGATGGGAAGTTGCTTAGTCTGGACAGCACAGCTTCCAATCACTCTCTCAGGCATACTGGAAGTGACTTGCTGTCTCTGCGTGGCTTCTAGTTGTTCAGTCTGGCCGACGGGAAGTACCTATGCAGGGATGGTGAAGTATATCTCAAATCTGGATGCAGCCCATGATTAGGAGCCCTTGACAGTCCTCTAATAATTTATACAATCCCTTTTTAAAGCACTTGGAGTGGGAGACAGTATTGCAACAAAGATATTTTCTGGCAGAGCCTATTTTAAAAGTGTCTGGGGGTATATGGTAATTTTTTCAGAAAAATTACTGCTTTCCAATAAGCTACTTCATTTAAACTAATTCACTCTTTGCTTGTTTTACTGAACTCTGGAACTATATTAATTAGCTGCAGTATTTCATTGGTCTTCCTTGTGATATTTGCCAAATATGCAGACACATAATAAATACATTGACTTCAGAAAAGTCATTGAAAGGTTTTCATTTAATGGCCTCTGTTTATAATTTACACAAAAGGAGAAATGCATAGTAATGGTGCTATAGAACTAAGTAGCTCCTCAAATATCTTCTTGTCTTCTCAAAGGCAATCACTGAAATTCTTACTAGACCACCTTTCATAATGGGTTCTTCAAGTTTTATTCAAATTGTTCAAAGAAAAGCAAATAATACATTTCTAGCTGTAAATAAAACTTCCCCGGCAAAACCCTGGCAAATGGAGCCAGCATGCCGAGCTGGCTTCATTAGCAAAACTATGTATTAGAAAACATGTAATCCTAAGTAACTTATGCTGCAAACAATGCTGCATTGTCAGAAAATGAGTAGGTAAAACATCTGGATGGTCTTAAGCTTAAGATGAATCCTGTCAAGAAGGAGCTCTCCAAATGAAATGTATCTATATCCAGGGATTGCTCTTCCCTGAAAGACAGAATCAGGCCAAGCTATTATTATATGATCTACACAGGGCCAATTTGAAGCTGATTCGGAAACTACAGCTACTCTGGCTGCCAATTTTCTTTTGAGCCAGTTTCTAAGGGTTAGGTTCCATAAGTTACTGAACAATGAGGCGTGGTTACTGAGAAAACTGCTTAGAAGAATGACTTTCTCTTTTAAAAGGTCCATTTTGAAAAATAGCTTTTTTCAGATTTTAGGTGAATATTTAGATATACATAATTTTCTTCTAATACTGTTAAAATGACAATTGTTTCAGTACCTTGGGGACATTGAACGTTCATTACCAGCTTCAGTTTAACAGTTGATTAAATTGATCATTTTTAGTATAATAAATCCTTGAATGAGAGCTTTGAACCTGGCTTAGATTTGCATTCCATTTTATTTTGACTCATAGATAAGTAATATACATAAATAAATACATAAAATTTGATTTTACTGAGGTTTCCATTACTCTCCTGAATCATTATGCCACTAGCTTCATTATATAAGTAGGACCGCCTGATGAAACCTCCTCACAAAAAGTAAAACAAAACTTCTGTTTCTTTTGTCTTGGCAGCATTGGGCAATATCCACACAGTCCTTACAGGCTATACCAGATGGGTGCTCGGCATGCTGGCTCCATTTGCCAGGCTGTTGCATGGGACTACTGTGGAAGAAAATCACTTTGAAGTGGTCTTCTAAGCATTCCTGGATTGTGTTCCAATCCAATGACAGCTTTGTGGAAAAGTGGCAGGATTTGGAGCAAACCATGTGGTGATCTTGAATCTGGTGACATCTGAACCACTTCCAGGAACATCACAGAAGTCTCCCTGACTTGCTACTTTGGACAGGAGGATTTTTGCTCATTCACTTTGAAAGACAGGGCAAGGCAGCTATACTGCAAATGGCTGCTGGTGTGTTCCTGGCACAGTGGCCTGTTTCTGGTCTGATGCTTTACTTCATTATATATGTCGACTTCTGAGCACCTCTATGGCAATACTTCCCTGATACATGGTCCTTTTCTGCACTCAGAATATCTCAAAATATGGTTTTGCTATCCACGTGCTGGTCCTGACTACAAGAACACATCAATGTTGCTGGTTACATTTTAAAGGAGTTTAACCCACCAGTCAAAATTTCTTAATGTAGAGAATCAAAACAAAGGGACGCAGAAAAAGAATCATCCAACACATACAACAAAATCAATACTAAATATAATAAGTAAAGTCACAAATGGATACTAAATGAAGATATTACAGTTCCTAAAAATGCTTCCATCAACAGAATAGGCAGGAATAATAGTTTAATAACTAAATATACAAAAGCTTACAGTAAAACCAGAATATAACAATGGATGTGTACTGGACCCAGACACCAAAACAAAAATGGAATTCTTAGCTTGACATTTTCTGCATCTTTTTTAGTAGTCGAGTTCTTGAAATCCCACAATATTATAAGAAAGAAATGTTTTTAAATTGATTTTGTAATTGTTGTAAGTACTGTCAGGAACCTACCAACGACAGTTTTATATGCTGGTTTTATTAGGAACTTTTATTATTTCTGTTGGGAAATTCTTTTTCTGTATACATTTTTAATGAGTAAAGCATTTATTTGTAGTATTACACTTCTAAAAGTGTAGCTATATCCATATTTATATGGAATGAAGTCCAGTTGAGCTCAGCGTCTTTCATTCCTTTGGTTCCTCTTCTTCACAAACTGTTCTTATACGTTTCTTGCATATATTTTGTTCTTTTGGCTCCTGAACATTTCATCTTTATTCCATTTTTCTGCACAAAAATCTTAAGTAGTTGGGCATGCAAGGAAGTGAAATAGGTTTAATTTAAGAATGTAACAATGTTTTCATTTCACAGGGACAACCCTTTTTACTAAAGTACAGTTATTTCCAACTGTATTTCCATTAGAAAGGAGCATGTTGTCCTTAAGAGAGTTCTGAAACAGAAAGAAAATGAAAGAAAAAGTGAAAGTGAAACAATTAAGCCTCAGTGTCAAAAACAGTTTTTTAGATCAAAGATATATACCCTGTATTATCCAGTTTTTTATCACTCCTGTAAAAATAATTATCACAATATGTAACAAACGTTGTTTGCAATTGATAGAAGAGCCTTTGAAAATAATTCCAATATCATAGTGAGGTAGTAGTCAAAACAGGGTTTTTCTTATGTATCTGCAGTGATTAAATCTGATTTTGTATGAGAAACCAAGCAACTGCAATGCAATATAACATAGTGAAGAAGCATATCTTATTGTTTCCTGCTGAAATAAAAGCTTTTCCGTTGCTAATAGCTTCTAGAAAAATTTGCAATAATCTTTCAGTTTGATTTATAGCATTAACAGGTTTAATAAGGTATTAATTTTTAGATTATTGAAATATTTTAACATTTTGATTCAGCCTCTATTTGCACTATTTTACTGTAAACTTCCTGAGACAGTAATATTAAAATAAATGAATAAATATGAACATGTAATATAAAATAAGGGCAAAATAGGCAAAATAGCCCTTTAATTAATTGATGTACATCAATTGAACATTTAAATGATCTCATATAAGGTTTATTTGTTTGTGTGGCAGCAACACATGACCTAACAGCAATTAAAGGTGTTTTCCCACTGTCACTAGAAGTACCCATTAAGTACCCATTAATGGGTACAAAAATGCCATTACATACCCATTTATGGGCACTTAATGGGTACTTTTAGTGGCAGTGGAAAAACACCCAATAAAAGGAAGTTAAAATAGGAAGTTGGAGTCCAAAAGATAAAGGACCCTATCTAACAGTATAAGGTACCCTGCCGAAATGATAACATAATTATATAGATAATTTTTATCCTATCCTATTCTATCCTGTATTATACTGTAGGGCTTGGATGCTATGAACATGTAACACATATTTTGAAGTACTTGGGAACATCATAGAATGGTAAATATTAGATGTAAAAGCCATAATTACAAATTAATGCTAAGTTTAGCTTTTACAAAGTAAGCAGGACATGGTTATTCCAAAGTGAAATGAAAAATGCTGTCAGTAGGCAATGTGTTAAATAGATAAAGCTTTTGTTCTTCAGACAGTAAATCCTGTTTCTGAGGAGTTTATCTGACCTTTGTTTCCTAATACATAGTACACCTGACTTTGGTGGTTTTCAGATGCTCCAAAACAAGTGGCATGACTATAACATGAGGGTCAGACACCCATGGATGCCTACTGTCCATAGTCTATTATGGATTGCAAAAACATGGAGTGGCCAACTGTATTTATGGCTATAAAGTAACCATACGTAATAAGTAGAATAATAGCTTTCCTTCTTTCAACTTTCAGTTTAGCTTTTAACTGACTGTAACATTTTGGTTTTTGTTTCTCATGTTTCTTTTTGTAAATTAAGATTAAAAAAAGGAAGTGGCAAATAATAAAGTATCTTGTGAGTGTCTTAAATAAAAAAATTGTTACATAGTATGAGCTATTTTTAAACAAACAAACAGATTCAGCAGATGGACAGGAATATCAATTCACCCACAGAATAGGATCGTGATAATTTTTTGAAATAAGAACAGCAAACATTTTGAAATGAGATATCTCCTCCTTTTCCTTGATATTTTTCAAGTAATAACATTTAGGTTGCTAAAAGCGAAACCAAAGTTAGGAAGCACTGTAGACAAATTACTGTAGTCAGACCTCTTGAGTATCATCTGCTTATTTCACTGATTGTGATTTTCTGACGTCAGCCAGAGAATATAGGAAACGTTTGCTACCAGTGCAGTTTCAAAGGATTCAGGGCATCCATTCATCATTAAAAGAGAGAAAACAGATGAAAACACACAGTGCCAAGTTGAGTTATCATTTCTACTTCCATACAATGTCTTGATTTTCCTCCTCTGTGTTCTACGTTGTCCTGTTATCCTGGTGTGACTCATCAGAAAGTTTAACCAAAAGTCCTTCAAGGACATCTGAGTGTCCCAGAATTTTCTCTTTTTTGTTTCACAGCAAGGTAAGCATTTGGAAGAGAAAAACTACAGCTCCTGTCAGAGAAAAATCAAAAGATCATAGAGTTTATATCAGAAATAATCTTACTAGAATGTGCATGTGTTGTTTGCAACATCAGAGCCTTAATTTAAAAACAAACAAGCAAGAAAGCATTTTGGAAGTCATCTTGATGTCATAAGCTCAGAATCCAGAAGCAACCAGTAGCCAATATGACAAGCTACAATGTTGTTAGTCTTAACCCAGGTCTGACTATCTTATCTACCACTGCCAGGAGAGCACTGGCTGAAATGCCTTGAGGACCCAGTCTGTCATGTTAATTCTTTAAAAAAAAAAAAGTGTCTCACAAGTATTGCTGAGTGTGAAGGGAAGAAGAGATTAGACTCATTTAAAACTTTACTTTGAATAAGTTGCTTTCTTAGAGCTGTTCTTTGACCTTTTTCATATACTGTCTATAATAGTAAAACAAGACAGGTTGGTTTGTGGTACAGCTCTGAAGGCAGTTATTTACATATACATGAAAGATATCTTGAATTTCCCTATAAGGCAGTGTTGGCCAACCTATGACACGCGTGTCACAGGTGACACGCCAAGCCCTTTTGGGTAACACACATGGTCACCCTGGCACCTGGGTATGCAGCGCTTGCTTGTTCTTGAAGTGTACAAAATACCAACTTTCAGTTGAAGATCTAGCAAATAAAATTCAGCAGCAAAAGTCACTAATGTAAAGAATTATTTGTTTTTGCTTTTAAGAAAATACATACTGGTATATCAAAAATATAACTTTTTTGCTAGAGCTACAAATATCACAAAATTATGGATATTTCTAGATGTGACACAGCACCTGAATTAAGCTAGGTTATCTTGCGAATTTTGATACACCGAGCTCAAAAGTTTCGCCATCACTGCTATAAGGAATACAGTATATGCTCATGGTAATTCTAATAGCTTTGCTAAGAAGAAAGATGTTTCTTAGTTTTCCATATTTCTCCAAATTTGCCCAGCAAATGTTACATCCACAGACTTTCTGTAACCTCAGTAACTGTTAGAGACCTTGCAGGCTCTGAAACTATAAGGCTTCAGTGGCATTCATCTGACATCTGTTAGGAAAAGATGGCTTTTATGACCTTGGTGGTTGGACAAAAGGCTAATTCATTAAAAGGCATTTTACCCCCAAAGCAAGGAACCAATAGTTGTTTGAAACAGAATAATCAAATTTATTGTAGTACTTAACATAATTTTGTAGCATTTGATGAAGAAAGGATAGATTATGTGCCTGTAATACCTGTTAGGGGAGGGAGGACTCTTCAGTGTAATAACTTACTGCTGTCTTCACACCTCATTGCTAAACTTGCAGGTTGGCTGTATTATGTGCAATAGTGATCATAACCTTCCAGGAGACACTTCTAATTAAATTATAAGCTGACTTAATGACATTCTGGCTCACTAAAAAGTCCCATACTAAGCAAAAACAAAGCATTTTTTCAGGAGTTTTACTCACACTGTGTGAACAGGCTTCCTAGAGTTTGCATGCAAGACCTTCAGAAATCATGCATGTAGCATTTTTTCCTGGTTAAATTACTTAAAAGCAAGGAGAGGGAAAAGTATTGCACTATGTTCATGTATGCTAGCATAGCCTAGTGTACCCAGAATTGAAGGCACAAGATGAGTATAACTACAGACACTACCATGATAGATAGAATTAATTGGAATAATTACACAAAAACATAGCTCGACATATATTCATTAAGAGATCCAGACTTGGGCAGAAACTGCTGCACCTGCTGAAAAATTATCAGAGATGATTGTGTGGTTATTATTCAGTTGCTGAACCTTATGTTGTTTCAGTCACTGGAACCTGTGCATCTCCGCATTTTCTAGGAATTGATGGTGCTTCTAACATTTCTAATGTGATACCAGGAGATCAACTTCCCCAACTTCATCTTTTCTGTACCGTTCCTGCAAGACCTGGTTAAGCTGAAATTGTGCAGCAGATGAAGGAGCCCAGCAGTATTGGAACAAGCCATCCACATTTGGAAGGCTGTTTCAGTACAGCTTATATGCTGGACCCAAACACTGTGTGATCATTGGAGCTGGCCTACAACCACACCAGTGGTCCATAAGTATCCTTGCCTAGGCAACTGTTTTGGCCATTGAGCCTGGGGTACATTGAAATGTAGGTAGAGCATACTAGCAGTGGGCACAGTCTCCCTTAAATCAGTCCTTTATTTGGAAGGGAGGCTGCTAGCTGCTTTCATGACTGGTTGAAAGGTAAACTCAGAAATGCTCTTTCTCTTTTAAAAAGGGACATCTTAGCACAAAATTAACAACTTTTGATGAAGTTTAAAAGTGTAGGTGTCAAGGCTAAGAATGAAGTTCCTTATTTGTTTATATTGGTTATCTGACTCAGTTTGAAGAAAGTGGGCCCCCTTTGGAGTTTACAAACCAAGCTAGCCAAGAATTAGAGTAATTAGGAATGTTGCAGGTGGAGTTTGGCAAAATAAAATAAAATAAAAGTCTTTAAATCACCTCCTCAATGATTTCATTTTTTCTTTTTCTCCTTTGCATTATACTTGCAATTTATGTATCTAATAACGGAACAGGGTTAGATATGCAGATAGGAAGCAAGTAATCATGTTCTGTACCTAGTGTCACATGCATGACCTAGGCTGTGATAAGGCTTAAAGAATACTCTGGGATAGGGATTTGCCATCTTAGTCTGCACTAACATATGAATAACAGGTCTCTGTTCTGAGATATAATCCAGATTAAGGCCCATTGCAGAAAAGGGACAGATTTCCTTCAAATAGCCTAAGATGATACACACCAGTGTCCCATTATTTTTCATTCAGAAGGGCTAGGGGTGGGATTGGGAACACTGGTTATCACCTCTAAGCTGTTCTGAGCTATTTTCTAAAAAAAAAAAAAAAGAGGACTGGGCTGGTCTGTTGCCATCTAATGAAATATCAGTCTGGCTGCTATTATTGATGCTGCCATGCAGATAGATATCAGTGACATGAATGGACTCCTTTTCTGGGCCCATTTCCATGACTATTTTTGGGATTCAAGAAAATGTTTTCAGCAAGGAAGCAAGAATCTCCTGGAAAACTTTGCAGTTCAGGGTAACTTCAGAATAAAATGAAGGGTGTCATTTTTTGTTTGTTTGTTTATTGGTGTGAAGGGAAAACTGCTTCTACCTTCTGGAATACATGTGCAAGTGTGCCACGATGCCCAGCGTTCCAGTAAGTGCCTGCCCTCTCTGGGAGAAGCTTGGCCCCGTTAGGATGCTGGGTTCGTGCAACGGCCAAGTGAATACTACAGTGTGGACACAAAACACTGGTAGCAAGCGTTTCAACAGTAAGCTAAAACAAGTTTATTATTATACACAAGCAATACTAAAAAGATAATAAGGTTCAGGTAGTTGTTGGTTTAAATCTGCAAGTCTCTTAAAGCTAGGAGTTACCCCTTTCTCTAAAGGAAAATAGTTCCCCTTTTAAAAGACAAACCACTCCACGTTCCTCTCCCTCTGACTTGCTTTGCCACTGCTCAAGCCAAGCCAGTGTACCAGAACGTGGCCCTAGATGATCACAAGGCCCAGTCCGTCCTTGCTTCTCCGATCATCCAGCCTGGTCAGTTGCTAGTGAAGTCTCCCTCAGAGCTACAATCCACCCGATTGCCTCCTTCAGAAATCACTCCGCCCAAAGACCACTGGTCAGCTACTGGTTCCAGCTCCCTCAGGATCAGCTCCTCTGTTCCCTTCAGCCTCAGTCCCAGCACGAAGACCCCTGGTCAACTACTGGTCTGGCTTCTTCAGGTTCAGCTCTTCTTCTCCTTTCAGCTCTTGTCCCAGCATGAAGACTTAGTCTGCTGTGTTCTCAGTTCCTTTATACACACATCCCTGACCCCGATTGGCTGTAACCGCAATAAAATGCTGCTGGAGACTCCTAACAGAGGTTGCTGTCCCTCCAGCCTGATTGGTGGGAACTCCTTCCCTAGCCCCTCCAGCACTCAGATCCCTGGACAGCTTTTCCCTCCAAAACCTTACTCCAGCCAATCACTGCAACAGGGCCCGCACAGGATTTCCCGCTCTTTTTGCAGCCCAAATCCCAGGGTTTGCAACAAGGCTGGCTATTGCAGCTAGCTAGAAGCCTGCAAAGCCAGAAAGCAAAACAGCCTGCAGCCTGCACCCAGAAACCGTCACAAAGTGCTAATGCATTTACTGTATATTCCGGCATATAAGATGACCCCCAACTTTCCAGTTAAAATACAGAGTTTGGGATATACTCGCCATATAAAGACGACACCCGATATATAAGACGGCTCCCGAGAAGATTTTCCTGGGTTAAAAAGTAGTCTTATATGCCAGAGTATACAGTATATATGAATTGCATGGGTCATGGATACCAAAATCTGAAGATCTGGCTTTCTAGAAAGAGTCTGAAGCTGGATTTATTGACTGAGAAAGCTCCGTTATATGTACCATGGGGAGGTGTTGAAATCACAACCAAAAAGCTTCCGTTTGTGAGGATGGAGGTGTAATTTCCAGTGGCAAATGCAAGTCCCATTATCCAGAGCAGCAAAGTATGCTCTGTGAATTGTAAAAATTGTGGAGATATGGGGCCACAAGATGTGTTACTGATAGGATTTTTAGAGAGGCATGTGTTTGCGTGGGTAAATAATTTTGTAGGCTAAAGATGGCTTATTACGTGTTGGAAGTGACTGATGCAATTTTCAAACCAATGTTCCTGACATTGAAGATCCCACTGGTATTGGCAGTGGCAATGAAGTAGAAGATTTAAAGTATGCTGCTGAGCTTGGCTGAGGAAAATACTTCTTTTCTTTTTTGTGTGCTTTGTGCATGTGAAAGTGTAGCACATTCACACATCTCTGGCATATGGTTCTTGATTGGTTAGAGAAAAGTAAATGCTGAAAAAGATTATATGCGTGCTTCTCATAAAAAGTTGATATAGAGATGTCTTTTTCTTTTTATTGGCTGCTACTCATGGCAAGTCACAATCAACAGCAGCAATGGGAAGCAACAAAACACCCAACATTTCTTCTGCAGTTCGATGAGGCAGATAAAGGGGACAGAAAAAAATGTCATTTTAAAAGATCTGTGCAGAACTAAGGCCTTATTCACAAAATGCTATACTCATATTAAGCTTTTGGTCCACATATCTGAGGCATTTATTTCTTCACAGCACGTCCACTTCCCAGCTTGTCAATCCACAATGGAGTAATGTCTCACTGTGTGTTATGGCTGTCATCTTGAGTTCAGAGTATGTGTGAATTAGAAAGAGAGAGGAGAATGTTTGCTTTATAATGCCATTGTGATCTTTCAAAAAAAATAATCTGCACATTCTCAATCATATCCATCATAATTAAAACTTACAGAAAAAACTGCTTTATGGAAAGAAATGCATAAAAATGTGTACCTTGTGAAAATCACATGCAAAATAGCATATATATTTAAAAACACAGACTTAACTAGAAATTGAGTGAGTTTTAGAATTTAAAAAAAACTTAAATGAAAATCAATACTCCTAGTGTGATGTCGAATGCTTGGACTTCTAGGATAATTTTTTAGCACAAATTGAATACTAGACATCCATACTAATGTCTCCCAGTGGTAATTATTTCATTAGATCTTGGATATTTAAGATGTCCAAGAACACATAGGTGAGACAGAGAAGTCACTGGATTTTTAAAATGTATTTATTGATGATATATTGATGATTTAAAGACATGACAAAATTATTTGCAGGAATATATTTGGACTCTTTTTTTGGTTTGGTTTTTTTGGTTTTTTTCCAATTTGGGCCAAACAGCATGAGTTGTGAACATGTCTGAACTGAACTTCAACCATTTGAAGTTCAAATTAAAATTCTGATTTGCTGTTCATTGCAGGGAACACTGGTGGAAAGCCAGGAGGGCCAAAGTTCCATTGGAGCCCTGCAAGTTGCTTTGGGATTGGGGGAAGGGGAGCTTTAGTAAGCTCCTAGCCAAGTTTTATGGCAACTGGATATAGTCCTGAGTTTTTCCATTTTTAAAAAATCTAATTTCCCATGGAGTAGGTGAAAAAATTCTTAAGAAGTCATAAAAATTCAGAAAAACCTACAAATGCCAAGGTGCTGACCAAGGGCCTTACTGGGATCCACTGGGCTTTAGCTCAAAAGTTGACTAAAGTGCCAAAACCACACTGTAAAGTAGGCCAGCAGGTTTGAGCTGTGGTCCCAAAACTGATATGAGGCTCCTAAACCTTTCTTCTTTCACAACTTATTTTCCATCACTGAAGTTTGCTCTTTTTGTGCTGTGGGAAGACAAAAAAAAGAATTAACTATGGGTCTGACTGCCTGTTAGACCTTGTCATCCACAAGCAGCAAAGAAAATACATATGACTTGTATGCTTTGCAAAAGAACCTACCTTTTCTTTTCTCCTTGCCTCAGAAAGCCAGTTTGGTCTATTTTGGTCTAGCCAGGTCTGAGAATACCAGCTTAGATTCCTCCCTCCTCAACTGAGCCAGCTGGGTGACCTTGGGCTCTGTTCCGGGCTTCACAGCCCCACCTACCACACTGGGTGTCTGTTGTGGGCAGAAGAATAGAAAGCTTTGTCCATTGCTATCCTTCAGTATTGTTGGGGTGGGGTAGGACAGCTTAACTTGGAATGGATCTTCCTTCCTCTATGATCGCAGGAAATTCTATTGTCTGTTCTGTTTGCTGATTTGGAATAATGTTCCTCTGAAGAAGGGAATTTTAAAACAAATGAAACTCTGCTTTTGGAGCGTCTTTTTTCTGGGTTCAGAGCACTCCTACCACCTGCTGTGAAAACAGCAGCTATAACAGTAGATGATGCCATGAGAGCCCATGATAATTTCCTTTGAAAGATAATGCCATCCTTCCAAGAATTATTTCAAGTATCAGAGAAATGAGAATTGCAAATCATTCCATAGATTTAGCAAATTCCTTGTAGCCAGATCAACTCTGTAGTTCTATTCTTAGAAAGGTTTCATTATTAATTATTTTTATTTTTTTCCTCCAAAGAAAAGAATTTGCTTTGGAACTTTGCAAACTCCTTTTTGTTTTTGTAGAAATTATAAAATTTTTTGCTCAAATTTGTCAGTAAGACAGATATGTAAATCCAAGGATTACAATTGATTGATCCAAGCCCTATATTTTCATTTCTTCCTAGGTGCAAAATTTCAGCCAAAAATACCTCCCTTTATTTTTGTAAAACAAAAAGGAACTTGCGAAATAACGAGGCAGATTCTTTTCCTGGGAGGAAAGGGGCAACATAATGATCCAAACCTGTGTTTTATGTACGGTTTGTTATTCATTCATCCACCATAAACTGGAAAAACAAAATCAAGAGGTAGTAAGCAGAAAAGAACCCCCTTTTTTTAAAGGTCCAGGCAAGTGGTTGGATGGTGATAGAACTCTTATCTAGGTTCTGAGAATTCTGTTGCTTTGCCAGCTGGGCACTCCAATGGCCTATATGACAAATTGGGTCATTAGAAATACAGGCAGAGTGGATTGTGAGACAAACAACAGTTCCCTTGGAGCAATCATTCATTCCTCTTTAGCTAGGTGGAATGGATGACTGTTTCGGATCACTTGTCTGTTTCAGAGTAGAAATTCCATTTTCCTGCCAGCCACTTCAATGGCCTATCTGACAAATTTGGTCATTGGATAAACCCACCCAGACTGAATGAGACCAACAGCTACAATTTCCTTTAAGAGCTAAACTTACAGAGGAATTGCAAAGTAGCTGCTCCACCATGTTTTTAGCTAACTTGTGTCAAGGCAGCCTGGTGCTTTTTAAAAAAGCAAAGGAGAAAAGGATGTTTTAATCTTGGTGGTAATGTTCTTGTGGGTAAGGTTCAAGAAGAACTTTATTCCATCTGTGCTTTGGTTGCAGTTCATAATTCTGTCTTTTAGAGAATAGACAACTTGCCTCAGAGGTGCTTTGTGTGTTGTGCACACCACTGTCAATATTGCCTGCTGCACAGTCCTGTGCTGCAGAAAGCAGCCATATGATTGGCTAGTGCTGATGTAGGGTGGAGCCAGCAGGTTTGTTCACTCCACAAAGTATAATCTTCCATCAATCAGAGTGATATTTCCTTTCTCCAGTAGGAAAATAACTTTTTTTCTTTATTAAAACCTGGATATCCAAATACATGGACCATATATATCTATTATAGATTTCTAAAATTAACTTTGGATGTGTATATCTCTCTTGTCCCTTTCTTCCTGTGTTAAAGTCCATAATAGCTTGAATTGTATCTTTTTGAAATACATAAAAAGCAGCAGAGATATGATTTTAACACAGGAACATGTGGTCACAACTATGAAAATCCACCCCTTAGCCTCTTTAATTGTAGTGCCTGGAAAGAGAGATGTGCACATTTTTTTGTGTGTGTTCAATTTGAATCTAATTGAATGTGAGGAAATTCACATTAATTTGAATAGAACCCCTTTGAATGTGGTAGGATTCAAAGTCAATATGAATGTTCTTCAAATGCTATTCGAATCCAGTTCTAATCCCTACTGGTGGTTGTACCTACAGATCCACTGCAAAGCTGCTCTGAATGTGTCAAATCTTCTCTAAATCCACTTTGAATCTGCTCTGGATATGCAGCAGATGTGACTGGGCAGCGGATTTCCTGCCTCCCCAGGTTCATGAATGTAATGAAGCTTTGTAGGAAACATAGAAACATTCAATTATATTTGAATGTCAGTATTTGAATGTACTAACATTCTATTTGAATTCAAATGTCTGAATTTTAATGAATTCGTGCGAATTTTGAGTGTGATAAATATTTGTGCATATACCTATGTAGAAATATTCTGAATCTACAGTAACTAGCTCAAAACTTCCAGCCTGATGTTAGTTGAGTATTTGTTGAATACAATTTTCCAGCCAGATAGGGATTAATCTTAGAATGGTGCCATTTAGCCTACATGCAATCAACTTTTCTTGGTGGAAAGATGTGGTGTACTTTATCAAATTCTTTTCTAAGTCACAAATAAATAACATCCACGGTATTCCTGTGGTCAGCTAAAGAAGTTACCCATACAAAAAAGAGATGAGATTAGTTTCAGAGAACTAGTTCTTAACAAATCCATATTAGCTTCTAGCAGTCACCATATGGTTTTCATTTTATTATTTAGTGTGAATTCTTCCCAGGTGTCAGTGCTAGACGGGTGACAGATTTGAAGAGAAGCATAACCTTTGCATCAATCCAGTCATTCAGAATTTCAACTGTTTCCCAGGATTTATTAATGATTTTGTTAGATTCATCAGTGAGGTTCCTTCAGAACCTTAGGGTGCCATTTTCCTTGCTCAGGAGACTTATCCGAGGATCTCTCCAAGGAATAAACAAGAAGACTTACCTGTCTGTTTATTGCAAGCTTCAGTTCTGACCCAGACATCTGCTCCTCACATTCTGTGATGGAATTGTTCTCCTCCTTTTCAGGAAGACCAAGTGAAATTAGATGTTGATTAGTTTATTACATTTCTATCTCATCTTCGTTCAAAAGAACTCAGTTGTCTCTAATTTATCAACACAAAAATGGAGTTAGGGTTGGTAACTATCAGGTCTTAGGCTGTTTTGTCCCCAGAGCAATGCTATGAACTGGCATGTAGTGAAATATCTCTGGCTCCAGGAACACAGCCCAAACAAAAGACTTGTCCACAAACTTCTTAGATTTTTAAAGGCTTTACTGGTTACAAACACATATAACATGAAATAATCTCTTCTCCCTCAATAGTCTTGGTTAAATACCTTGCTCTCTCTTCTTTGTGTGTTTTATCTTTCTTCTTCTGTGGACATTATCTCTCTCCTGTGGACTTTATCTTTCTTCTTCTGTGGACTTTGTCTTTCTTCCTCTGTGGACTTGGTCTTTGTCAAAGGAAAATATTCTTTCCAGGTCTGACTTAGTTGCAAACTCACTACACACAAAACTGAAACTAGCTGGAGAGGCAGTATAGGACCCTAGAATTTCCCGCAATCCTTTTATTTCTTAAAGCTATAGATCTCTATTTCCCCTTTTGAACTAATACATAGAAAAGCCTATAATAACTTTAACTTAACATATGTCTCAGAACATCAAAGATGCTCTGGAGGCATGACATAGGCCAACATTCTAATCCGGTGATGGCCAACCTATGACACGCGTGTCACAAGTGACACACCAAGCCCTTTTGGGTGACACACATGGTCACCCTGGCACCTGGGCGTGTAGTGCTTGCTTGTTCTTGAAGTGTACGAAATACCAACTTTCAACTGAAGATTTAGCAACAAAAGTCACTAATGTAAAGAATTATTTGTTTTTGCTTTTAATAAAATACATATATCAAAAATATAACTTTTTTACTAGAGCCACAAATATCACAAAATTATGGATATTTCTAGAAGTGACACAGTACCCAAATTAAGCTAGGTTTTCTTGCGAATTTTGACACACTGAGCTCAAAAGGTTTGCCATCACTGTTCTAATCAGTGGTTCCTGTGGCAGAAGAAGCTTACTTTGTTGGCCCCGTGTCTCTTGTCAAGCTCAGCTCATGTTTTAGGCTTCTTGATGTCTGTCCAATTCTGAGGACTCTGGAGATTTTGCTTTCATCTTTTTCCTGTGTGTTTCCTTTTTATTTTCAGATCATTACTAAACTTTTTGCTTAGTCATGTTGTTTTTTTATGTTCTCTTACACTGTGATTTAAGTGGTCTTTCTCTCTCACACACACTTTTTGAATCTTCAGTGTCACATTTTGTATAGCACATATAATACAACTATACGCACCTGTGTTCTTCCAGTACAGGGTGAGCCACCCTAGAGTGGGATATGCAATCCACCCCAACCTGGGATAGACTGCTCCAGGCTGTCTTCATTGGGATGGCCTGTTATGCTTCAGGTCCCAAACAGTCTCTGAAGCTTGTTTGAGCTTTGGAGCCAGTGAGAGAGACCTCTAAATGCTCCCAGTGGTTTGAAGCTACCAAGAAGGGCATTTTGGCATCAGGTCCATGTGGTATATCAGACTATGAAGCCATGGCCACACATCTCCATGGTCCAGGATACCACTCACTAGTATGCTGTGCCTTACCCACCTGTGCCTTGCAAATTGGGAGATAAGGCAAGGGGTGAGTGTCACGCTTGTAGCCTTCGCATTCTAGAAACGGGGTTCGGATTACCACCGTGGAAATGGCAGAAAATTTGAAAACCAAGCCGTTCTCCAGCCTCCCTTTGCCATCGGCATTTTAAAAAGTCAGCAGCTGTGATCTTCAATGGACAGGGCTGACAGCAAGCATATGTCACCTCCCAGTGACATGAGCGAAAATCTCCTCCCATTAGCCCACGAGCGTCCCCATGTGTGTTCCCAGCTCACTGAGCAATGTGTGCCGGTCCCCCAAACCGTGCCGAGACTTGTTTAAACAGGTACCAAATTTGGCACCCTTCTGGCACAGTTTGGGGGTGTTTGGTATGCTTTTCGCTGAACAAACGTGGGGATGGACCGCACAAATCCCGCACTCAGAACCATGCTAAAGTTGCATGGGGACAGAGCCTCTGTCTTTTTCTGGAATTATGGTTGAGAGCAGAAAAGTCATAGGTTCCCTATTCCCTACTACTTATATTTATCTCATTGATAAGGTCCCTTTTATTTTTCAGTATAGGGTAAAAAATAACAGATCTAGAGGTTCCTCCATTGTTCTGTTTAGAAGGGGAATGTCATCTAGAACAGACATGAATTTTCAGGAGAGACCAATATAGGTCTCCCAGAAACTGTCAACATAATTGTTGTTATTGTTGGCATCCTTCTGTGTTGAAAGATAATGGAAGGAAGCTTGGACATGAAGATATGGAAATTTGGAGTTACCCAGACACAAGAGTTTCCCTCTCACCTCATCAGTCTGATCCAAAAGTGTGTAAATGTGATATTTTCTTGGGGCTGGCTGCAGGAGCAGCCAGTGATATGACCTGTGGTCCATCCAACCACCTTAGGGGTCCTACTTCAGATTTTCTATCATGGTTTCTTTCCTTAGCCTTGACGTTCCCCAAGACACACTATTTTACTTATAGCTAGGAAGTTCCATGGCAGAGTAAGGATTCAAACTGAGGGGCTCTGTGTTCTAGCCTCTTGCTCTTAATCAGTGAGCCATTGTGGGACAGAGGATAATTAAAAGTTATGATTGCCACATGCTTCTTTTACTTCTGAAGTCTTTTATTTGTAAGCTTCATTCATCTTTTCCTTGGTTAACAGGCAATAATAGGATCCAGTTATAGTATTGATCCTGTTCCGTTCTCCATAGGATAAATTCATTTCCTTTTCTTTGCTGAGCAGGGATGAACCCTTTTAACAGACAATAATAAATCCTCCTTTCTGCAACTGCATGCTGTAGAGTTGTAAGTAACAGACATAAGGATTGCAATTCCTAAAGGAAAGTATTGTTACTTAGCTGTCTGGCTATCAGAGAGTATTGTCATTAGCTGCCAAGGAATACTTTCAAGAAATGGGTTTCACCACAGCTGTTCACTTTTCCATACCACTTTCAGACTTTCCTGTGGAAGTTTTTAAAGAGATGGACCCAGTGCTCTATTTCTGTGGGGTGAATTCAGGACTTTTAGGCCTTAGGACTACGGTCCTACTGTGACTTTCAGTGATTATAAGTGATTTTCCCTAAATGTTCAAACAAGAAAAACACATACTCTTTGATGGGACAAAAAATTTTTTAACTATTCATATAGTCATCTTAGAACTGGATTCGTTTATTTGTGGAAGCTTTTTTGGGGTATTTTGAGTTTTCATTGACATCAAAAGTATTTTTTTCAATTCAATCTATAAGGCATTTAGCGTTGGTTAATTATAGCCTTGTTGATTGGCAACCCATGTTCTTTTCCCCCCTCAGCTTTATAAACAATTACAAAACAATGGCAATTAACTGTACAAAATAACTTAAGAATACAACATTACTATAAAAACCTTAAAACAAAGTAAGAGCAATCATTTGTTATACATTTGGATTTGTTAGTACAACTGTGACCTATCTTTGAAATAATATGAACTGTATACAATGTTTCAGAGTTTGTGGAAATGATTTAGAAAATGTAATGTTCTCTCAAGAGACAACCCATGTTCTGTTAAATGAAAACTGTGTTTAAGTGTATGTGAGCCTAGCTTTAAGAATGACTGATTTTTAAGATTTGCTTATTCCGTTGTGTGGCATCCTTTCCATGATTATTTAGGGTGTTTTTTCACCGCGCTCCTTTAATCCGGATCTAAGAAGATCTGGATCTAGAGAATGGGTACTTCCCTTAATTCGGATCTAGTAGATCTGGATTAAGGAAGTACCCAGTGTGTTTCCATGGGTGTTCTAGCATCCAATAGCAATGGGTGCTAGCCTGCTTGCTGTGGAAACACCAGACCACCCATTTGGAAATCCGGATCTACCCATGAGGTGTTTGGGGGGACAGGGGGTGCAATCTCCAAAGCAGCTCCAAAGTCATTTCGAAGTCACTTTGAAGTCTGTGCAAAATAGCTCTGGGGATCGTCTTTGAAGTCTGTGCTGATCTTCAGACTAAACTTCAAAGTGACTTCGAAGTGACTTCGGAGTCACTTCGAAGTTTACTCCAAAAATCAGCACAGACTTTAAAGACACTCCGGAGCTATTTTTCACAGTCTTCGAAGCGACTTCGAAAGGATTTTGAAGCTTAGGTTTTGGGGCTCCCCCACTCAAGGGTGCCCCCTCCCCCTAGCCTCCTCTAGACCCCATTGCCAAACTAACATGGAAACAGGCTCCCTTTAATCTGGATTTTCTAGCTGAAGACCCCATTGTAGACCCCATTAAAGGCCAAAAAGTACCCATATGTTCCGGATTTCCCAAGGTGTGGTGGAAACAAATGTGTCCCTAATGGGTGCCGTGGTGGAAATGGGGTCAGCCGGCTCTCACCCCAATGGGTCTTTAATGGGTGCTAAAATGGGTACTAAGTGACCATGGAAAAACACCCTTAATTTAATCATTTTGACACAACTGCCCACTCATTTCATTGATGCATTTCTGTTCATACACTTTTTTTTAAAAAAAAAAGGGAGCACCTCTAAGGCAGCTTGAAGACAGTTTAGAGACTGTTTGCAGGTGGTTTCATTTACATGCCAGTCTGCCCTTCTCCTTTCATACCAGCAAGGGCGGATACGAGATGGAACGAGAATTGTCAGAGAAAAATCAGAATGCGAAAAATCAGAATTTGTCAGATTTTTTTTTTTAAATAAAGATTCAAGCAAAGCAAGCAAGATACAAAAAAAAATGCAGGATGGCAAGTCTGTCATTAATTAGACGAGCAAGATCCACAAAAATGAGTTCATCTCTTATTACAAATTGAGATGAGTCACGCCCCAAACCTTTCTTTATTATAGCATATTTTGTTTTAATTTTATGGATTCTTTGGGTGCCTCCAGACATGCTTAAAACTCCATCTTCCCTATGCAGCTGCTTCCCGTTGTCCCCTGGACAAAGGAAAGCTGCACTGGAGGGCAGAGTCATGGTGAAGCCCCTGTGGAGCTGACAGGAAGTTCGATACTCTGCACTTTCCTCCCTCAACACAAGGAAATGTGCAAAGTAAAAAGCTGCTAATTAAACAGCAGCTTTTAAATTTGTACTTTCCCTGCTGCTGCCTGTCAATGGTCATCTGATCAATCACGTGACCACCAGGACCACAGCAGCTGTGAAGCTTCCCTCTGTGTCTGGAAGCACCCTTAATAAATGTATCTTTTATAATACAATTAAACAATATCTCGTGATTTTTCTCATTGCTCGTGCTGGCCCATCCCAAACTGCACCCATCCCATCTACCCTACAGTAGCAACAGCCATGCACACTGGGCTGTTGCTGTGGTGACTGGCAATGTTGTATGCAATGAGTAGGCACAGCTACGATGCAATGCCCCCACGCAACCTTCACTTATAGAAGTATGTAAATGCTTTGTCTGGGGCTGTACTGGGAGTGCTGTAGGTGCTCCTAGTAAAGCTGCAGAAGAGGTATTACTGCTGCACAGCTACTAGTGATCAGGGTGGCTCTCAGTAGGGTGTGTATGCTTCATCCCAGAGCATGCTGGGCCATCCTGATTGCTTTAATGCAAACTGCTTCATATAGTCTAATACAAACAAGCATCTAACCTATTACTGTATTGAAGGCATATTAACAAAAATGTAAGGTAAATTTAACATCTTACATACACATTACTTTTGTGTTACTGTCTATTATATCCTATCTTACATTTAATACTTCTATCTAATGTAATCCTTATCTGTTCATGATTTATCCTTATCTATTTATGATTTGAATTACCCAATATCTGTTTAACCACATACCCTAGCTTCAGACTAATTTAACTACCCTCCCTCCCCTATATCCCTCCAGGAGCTTTGATCAGTTATCCGTCTTTATAATTTGAAGAGTCTTTCATTAATAATTGTTTAATTAGAGTGATTAAGGTAACCCTACCACAAAATACTGAGTTTAATTCTTTTTAAAAATCAGTTTATATTCATACAGGATCTATGGACCTTTTTTTTGCAATTCTCTCCCTCGGACCACTCCAGCTAGAACTGTTCCTACTAGAACTGTTTCAAGATGGAGCAGCCCACCTGTCCTGGAACAAGCCATCCACACTTGGAATGGCTGTTCTGAGACAGTACCCATGCTGCCATGTGTCACTCCAAAGCTCACATGAGATTTAACAACCAGGAATTAATGTCCCTAGCCTCTAAACCCCTGGAAGACAATTTCAAAGGCACAATTTGATGTGCTCCCAAAATGGCTCCCCCTGCTAAACTGGTCCATGGAAGTGTGCTTTCTTCCACATGCATTCCTGGTCTAGATTGCTCATGTATAGACCACTGACCCAGCCTAAGTGGCCATTTTGGGCAGCCTAGAACAGGATAAGTTCTATCCAATTCAAGTGGAGGTTTTTTCTCTCTCTGTCCCATGCCAGAATGCACCTAGAAAAAGTCTAGTAGGGATGTGTACAAAGACTATTTTTCCCATTTGATTCACATCAAAACAAATGAAAAAACAAACAAACAAACATTTGCCTTTATGAAATATAGGGCCCCAAATATAGGGAGGTTTTACTTTCACCCCAAACCTTCAATTGCAAGACACCTCCTGATTGCTGCCATTGCTTTTCTGGATGGGCCACCAGATAGCATGAGGAATTGCCTCTGTACCACCTCACCTCACATCTGATTGCCAGAGCCAGAAGCTGGGCAGGAGTAAAGGTGGGAAAGAATTCTTCCCTGCCCACCTAATCTCCAACTCTGGCAGCTAGACAAGATGTGGCATAGCCAGGGGGAATCCCCACCTCTCAGCTGGCCTCTGGCATCCAAATCCCTACCTGTCCTCCGGCTCCAGAAGCTTGACAGAAGGTTAGCCTAACATTCTGCCAGGCCTCCAGCGTGGGCCTACACCCCTACCCACCAGCTTGAGGCAGTGCACAGCTGCTGAATATACCAAAGCTTTCAGCTGAAAGGCTGACACCCTTATTTCATACATGAAGGCTGGCCTAAGAAAGTAGTCTCTTTCACATTCATGCACAAAGCTTTGGACCTTCTCAGTATGATTGGATTGCAAAGATGCCAAAGCTTTTCAGCACGTCCTTTGTCTAGACTTTGCACTATATCAGTAAGTGTAGAAAGGCCAATTTCTGTTTTTTGAATTTCTTTCAAATGCTATTGCACTAATTTATTTGCAGTGCTTAATAATACAGTCATCCTATATGATGCTGATATGTTTAGAGACTTGAATTTTGTGAATTCAAACTGCCCCTCAGAATGTATTCAAAAGAGTTATTTACTGGCATCACTTCCCGTACAATTTCATCCTTCATGTGGCAATCAACTTGGGTGAAACCTTGTAACAGTATCTTAGGAATAATCTTATAATTTTATATATAACATTATAAAATGTTACAATATTGTTTTCTTGTCTTTTCTTTTATGTTCCCATAAAGGGGTTTTAATGTGGTTTCATTAGAACAAATCCTACTAATAAACTTTATTGTTTTGTTGTGTAACATTCAGTGTTTTAAAATTTTAAATGAAGGTAAAGATTTTTTTTCACTTACCAATATGCTTCAGTTCTGTTTATTGGATCACTGTTTTCTATTATTATTTCTAAAAATAGGGACTAGAAGTCACAAATAGGAGTCACAAATAGGATGCCTGAATGTAAAAGGTCTAACCAGGCCACAGGAGGTTATCAATCAAACAACACAGAGAAGCTATATCACTTTCATGTTGTCATATTCAAGTATTAGAAGTTGTCCTTGAAAGGATGTTCCAGAGTTTGCAGCCTCCAACAGAGGATTTGTTTACTGAATAGACATATCCAGAAAGAATGTAAAAGAGCAGAGGCGAGTGGTAAAAACTAATAAACAAATATTTAAACAAGTCTAATGAGTCTCTAGTGAAAATTCAAAATGTCACTTTACCGACTGGTGTATCATGATAAGAAAAGCATATTTAAGGAACGACACAAATAGAAAAACAAAAAAACTAACAATCCAGAATTTATCAATAGTGCAATGCACAAAATCTTTAATTCATTGAGCTCCACACCATGGTTGTTTTGGCCCAGAGCACTCTGTAGTTGCATCTTACCTACAGAAGTTGACTCAAGTTGCTCCCAAGACTATTAGCCTCCAAATTTGCCTGTCCCTGATAAGTTATACCTGGGGTAGCTGCAGTGCTAGCTGGACTTATCTGTAAACCAGCTTAATGTACTCTTGAGGTGGTTAATGGCACCTGAGCTCTCTTGCCTCACATTTGGATGACTAGAACAAGAAAGAGCAAGTCACTAGGCACCATCCCAGCCATTTTAGGTCTACCGGGAGACTTGCTGGCAGAAGAAGAAGAGTAGGCTTTTTACCCCACTTTCCTCACATATTTAAGGGGACTCAAAGCGGCTGACAAAGCTTTTCCATTCTTCTCCCCACAACAGAACACCCTGTGAGGTAGGTGGGGCTGTGAGAATTCAGAAGAGAGCAGTGAGTAGCCCAAAGTCACCCACTTGGCTTCATGGGGGGAAGAATCAAACCCATATTCCCAGATAAGAGCCCAACTCCCTAACCACTAGACCAAACTGGCAGAGGAACACTGCAGGGGCAGGAGGAGTTTCTTTCACAATGGTGTTCTTTCACAATAGTGTTCTGGGAACCATAACAACGTGAATCCTATGTGTCCACCATAGCTCCACCTCCATGTGGATAATGCCTATTCAGAGTTTTGTTGCTATATTATCAGAAAATGTACTCCTTATGATAAGAGAAAAAATAGAATAATGCAACATTTAGCTTACTTAGAATATTATATCTGTATGTTAGTAAATTGCTAGCATGCCTGTGCAGTGGCTAGAAGCAGGGGTGTGCATGAAGCCATTTTTCACATTTGATTTGGTCGAAATTGAATGAGAGAAAATTCAGCTTCAGCCACATCCCACCCCCACAAATGTGGGGGGCTTCGTATTTGTGCACTAATAATCTGAGGCACATGCATGAAGCAAATACAGCCTCCCCCACCTCTCCATTCCCACCACATCAACTTGTATGTCCTCTTCGCTGCTGCCATGCCTACATGTGCAGACTGAAAGTACCTTTTATGGGCTCTGGAAGGTCTATTTTGGCCTCCAGAGGACGGAAAAGAGGCCCAGGACACCACCAGAGTGCATCACAAAAGGTAACTGGGGCGTGTGGGAGGCCATGGAGGAAGGATGGGATGCTTGGGGGGAGGCAAGAGGACACGGGGGAGGACATGGGGCATCAGGTATCCACCAAACCTTCAACCGAACATAGACCCTATTCGATTCAGCCACAAATCTTCAAATCCATACATATTCATACAAATCCTGGATGTCACGAATATTTGTGCACATCCCTAACTAGGGGAAATATTTTTTCTTGCGTGAAGCATATCTAAAAGGCAGTTCCTTCTTTCCAGTGTTCCCACATGTGTATGTATAAAAAATTAAAATAAATCTTATAGTAGTGTTCATAAACCAAATTCTGTATCCTTCTGCATTAGTATTTTTGATGAAGTTAAGGACACTCATGCTACCATGGTGGTCTCAGACAAAAAGTTTCTTGGGATGCTAGTTGACTTTTTCCATCCTTTAAACTCATAAAGTGAAACATTAACTTAAGACAGGTTATAGTTAAGCAAAACAAGACTCCTTTCAGAACATTTTGCCAGCATTTTCTGTTACCACTGACTGCATCTAAGGCTGCCTCCAGATTAGCGGAATAAATATGCAGTTAAGTCTAAAAGCGCAGTATCCTCACTGTGCAGTAAAGACCAGGTGACCAGACTGGAAGGCAGCTCTATAGTTTCCCCTATCAGAGCTGCAAGAGTTGAGTTGGCACGTGCCAATCAAATTTTAAGCTGCCCTTCCTGCAACAAGAAGGAATATTGTTCATATTTTATGATAAGCATAAAAGCTATAGAAGCTTCTTCAGCATAGCAGGAACTGATGTCATTATATCATGTTTAATGCTAAGGATAATATTTTCCAAAGCAGACGGCACTCATATATATATGCATCACTTGGAAGGACGCCACTTATGATTTCATCAGGTTTCTGTATTGTACTGTAAATGTAGGAAACATAAATTAAACACATTATGGTTTATGCTTCATTTCTCTGCTTAGACAATATATTATCTATCAAGCTTATATAATTGTTTGCAGTATGTAGTTGGACAATAGGAGTTAATGAAGGTGCAGCTAAGCCTAAAAAATGCATGTAATGGGTTAGCACTGGCTGGTATACCAGACCAGAAAATGTACTAGAAGTCTCCATTCTGTACACTGGTGCTATCCAAGGGATCTCTTAGTCTTCAGCATGTGGAAGGGAAGTTTTTAGTATGCTTGTAGGTCTGGTATACCAGCCAGTGCAGAATCACAGATGGAGGAACAGCATTCTAGCCAGGTTGGATCATGTTGGAACATGCATTTCTGCAGTATTTTCAATAGTATGGTATATGAGTAAAAATACAATAATTTACCTTTCTTAGGATATTTACAGCGTTCTTAATAAATAGGGGTTCTCAGCAGCTAGGTCCAGCCCTTATTATAGGAAATATTCTTTTTTATTATACTTTGAGAGGGCCACATAGCAAGGTTACAAAATCATTTCAATATAAATTTTCCAGTAAGGAATTACCAAAGGAGATGCAAATAAATTTATTATTTGCTTTTAGGGATGTGCACAATTGGTTTTTGTGGCATTTGATTCTTAATGAGTCAATTGTTAGAAAATTAATATTTGTTCAAATAAATCCCCTTCAAATGTGGTAAGATTCTATTCGATATGAATGTATTTGTACAAATTCGTATGAATATTCTATACAGATCCTAGGTAGGGGTCCTGGATATGGACCCTATACAAATGCATACATATCAGATACGTATCCTATATCAACGCATACATATCACATGTGTATCCTATATGAACCATATTGCCTGTGGGGAGAGGAAGACAGAAGGAACCTGGGTGAGAGCACCTTCCATCAATCTCCCAGCATTGACCCCTCCCTCCCAACTGTCACTACACAGGCTATGAAGGAGCCATTTTGCCTGTGGGGAATGGAGGAGACAAAGAAAAGTATTTTACCATTGCAAGGACACTTTTGTTCCCTGTTCCCTCCCTCACCATTTTCCTTTTGTATCTTGTCTCCTTAGTTTGTAAGCCTGAGGGCAGGGACCTGTCTAAGATTAATATAATATTGTAACCTGCCCTGAGATCTTTGGATATAGGATGGGATAAAAATACAAACGAACAAACAAACAAATAATAAATAAGTATCCCCAGTTTAATAAATGTACAAACTATTTGTACAAATGTTCTGAAACATTGGTATTCTTACGAATGTTAATCTACCGAGGTCATAACATTCAATTCATGTACCAATGTCTGAATTCGTACCAATTCATACAAATAATGAATATTAAGAATATCTGTGCACATCCCTAGTCCTAAGGCCTTTTCCATACTGGGGCTTTTTCCAGATTATATCTCAGAATAGGCACTTGCCATTCACATGCTGACAAAGCCTATGGCAGGCCCCAGGCAGGGGTCAACCTATCCTCAAACCCATCCAGACTGGTGGTCTTTATCATTTTATTAGGTCATAAGCTCCATTGAAAAATTGCATTAAAAATATCAATTTATTTTAGGATTTATACCCTTTCAAGTGTGTATCTTGCTCTCAAAATGTTTGAAAGTACCTTAACAAAGTGGCAGATTTTTAATGTGTGTTTTTTTCCCCAACCAGCTCAAATTATTATTATGACATTTAAATTGCTTTGGGCTGGAACTTGGCAGATGTAGTTGTAAGCCTAGGACCAATTTATTTTCCCAATTTTTACACAAATTGGTTTGGATGTTTTGTTAAACCAAGCAAAGAGTCGTTTTTTGTTGTTGTTTTAGCCTCAGTATGGTATCAGGTTATTAAAATCACACTTCAAAATAAAGAGATGATATATCGCGCTTCGCCAGCAGCTCTGATGCAGGAATAGACAATAACAGCTAGACAGAGATCTTTGGTCCTCTCTTCAATATTGTTTCATCGTTATTATTCTTGTCTTTGCAAGTTTTCTGTGATGGGAATTATCCTGGAAATGTAGGCTGCTGCAGACTATTTTTCAAAGCTGTATTGAAGAAAAGAGGGATTTTGCAACCTTGGACTACCAGTTCTTTAGGGCAGACACAGTATGATATTTAGTAATCTTGCTGCTGTTTGTTGAATTTTAAATAAACCACTACTTAATAATGAAGGATAGAGCAGAGTTCACTATCTGACTGTGTATTTGATTGTATATCATCTTGGAAATTATTGGGATAATACTTTTTATAATGCAACTACACTAGTGTTTGCCTGTGTATTCCTTCTCTGTTCTAAAAATCCTCATCCTTCTGGGAATTGCCCATTTTACAGTGGTGGATATATTGTCTGTTTCTGAAGATCTACTAATCTTCTAACAGCTTTCTCACTCTGGGTGTGATCAGTCACAGAGCAAAATATGAGGCTCTAGAGACAGCTTAAGATACCTACAATTGTCTTAAATGCTTGCCTCTCAGATGGGAAGGAACACAACTCCAAATTTTAAGCTGGGTTGCAAAGGAAACTGCATAAGCAAGGAAGTAGTGATTTTTCACCCAGTGGCCAATTAGGAGGTAGCACCTTTAGGGTGCAGTCCCAGACAGATTATAATGAGCTTTGAGACCACTTTGATTGCTCACCGTTCCCAAAGTTTTTAAAGAATCCACAGTTTCTGAGAATTAAAGGACCTGAAACATGGATTATCTATATTCAGATCAAAAGGGGTCTCGCTGCTGGATTTAGAAATATTCCGTTTTATTTAGCAAAATGGGAACACAAACTTTTTTTGGGGGGGAGAGAACCATGCTTTAGGGGTATTCTCAGTTTTCCCTGATCCAATGAGGAGCTGTGATTTGTAGCCCCTCTGCCGTGGGCTCATCATTACTGGCTAAAGAAATCTAGTGCTGGCTGAAAGGGAAGGGGAAGGAGGTGAAAAATGAATAGAGGCCACAGTAGCTAAGGCACGCATAGCAATGTAACAAGATCAGACAAATGTAGCAGAGACGGGAGTGAGTGAAAGTGCCTGATTTCAATAAGAGGAACTTGCTGGTTTAGCAGCTTCCATCGTGGGGTTGCAAAGTGTGTTGGCTTTGTGTAAAAGGCTGCCTGCTCCCTCTCTCCTTCCCTCTCTCCTTCCTTCCTTCCACTCTGCCATCAACCCCTTTTCCTCACTCCCTACCATTTCGTGCTGCTCTGATCTACTGATCTAGTGCAAAACACCATTATAGGAAGGGTAAGTGATCTTTAATCTTGTTAACATGAGAAAAAAGCTGTGCCATGGTGGGGAAAGGAGAGGTGAACAAAAACTGATGCAGGGGCAGGTTTATAGAGAGGGTGGGTTTGAATTGCCCACCCTGATGAAATCAGGGTATGATGGTGTCCAATTGCTAACTGCATGGTGAGGGTGTTCTGCTGAAGGGAGGAGAGAGGGGAGGGGGTTTCTCCCCTGCCAGGTACTGAAGAATGGAGAGTCTGCATTATAAGGTAACAGTGGGAATGCAAAAAACAACAACATCTGCAGTGATCTTTGAGGAAATGATCTAGGAAAATAAAATGCACTGCTTCCATTTCTTCTTCTTCTCTTCTTCTTCCTCCATCCTCCTTTTTTTCCTGCTTCTTCCTCCTCTTCCTCCCATAATTAATTAATTATGAACTTCGAGCCAGCTTTTGCATTTTCTTTTTTCACCCCCATCAATAGGTTTCTTAGGCCATTCCCATAGTTACTGTTGCTATTCTGGTACAGGGCAGGTCACATTGTACTGGAAAAAGTAATCTGTCCCAAGTTGGGACAGATTTCTTCTTCTGCAGAACATGCTTATCAGTATTGGGAGAAGTGTTTCATGCCAGCCACTTTGGCAGCACCAGCTTTGAAACTGGCAGAAGGTTCCTGGCCTTCACAGCTCCTGGGGGGCCGTTTTGGCAGTGTTCTTTTTTGCAGCTCTAAAATGGGTCCAGCATAGTATATCAGACAGCCACAGAAGCATGCCATCCACCTTCCTCTGAGATCTGGTATAGACCAGTAGACCTCAGGTTACCAGAGGGCATTTCCACCACACACTGACACTTACATAGTTAGAGTCTGTGATCAGAGAACACACCTTGACAATAAAGAGCTCTAAGAGCACCTTCAGAGCATTGAGCACCATGAGATAGCATTACTGGCAAAGCATCTGTTTTTAAGATTAAGTCTGCCTGCTTTTTGGGTGTAGTGGAGGAGCAGAAGAAAACTGTTGGAGAAATTGTTATACTGTTGTGCATAGATAGTTTTCAAGGAACACTAAAGTGAATTTGCTTGCAGGTCATGGTGAATGCTCACTGCCATCCAACACGCATACATACACACATCCCACGTTGTTCTAAAACACTGGAACACAGCAACCTAAAACAAATTTGTTTTTAGCTAGAGCAAAGATCTAATTTTTGCAGTTTTTCCTTTCAAGCTTAAATACTGGGCACACTCCATTTTATGTCAAATTGTTTTGGATTTGAAATGTTCTATGTATCTTTGGAATGCACCAAGAAATACACTGGATAGATATCTTCACAAGGATGAAAAATATATCTCATTTTAAAAAGGTTTTTTGGAACTTTTCCAGTTTCAGTTATTCCTGGGTGTAATGATCTGAAAATGATTCTTGTATGCAGGCAGTATTAAAACTACTAGCTGTCTTTACAGTATTATGTCATGTTTACACAGTTTGGGGGCATGCTCGTGCTAAAAAACTGAGGTGATCATGAGGTCACCTCGGGAGCATCCAAATAAAAAGCCCTAATACGTGGCACACATGAGGCAAAATAGGGAGCTAACATGTATTGCCCAGGGGTCATGGGGATGCTCCCAGGTTATTTGGGGTGGAGCTTGGCAGCCGCAGAGTTTCGCCTCTGCCCCCTGTTCCTGCCATGCACGCTGCTTGGTTTAGCCACTGCAGGGATGACAGGGAAACACCTCAGTTGCCCCCTCACAAACACAACACAGATCATCCCTTTCCTTGGCTGCCACATGACAGTGGGAATGACAGTGGGCACCCCCCACTTGCTACTGGCTACAGTGATGCATGAGGAGGCGCAGCACACGAACAGTGTATAAGGAAGGATGGGGGGGAAGGAGGAAGATGATCCATGCACAGACAGGCAAGAATTGGATCGTTTTCCTCCTTCCCCTCCCTCTCTCTGTCCCTTCTTATCATACACACACAGAGACACACACGTGTGTGCATACACACAGAGAGACAGGGTGGAATCCCTGTCAGAGCCCCCTGTCTGTGTGTGGATCATCTTCCTCCTTCCCCACCTCTCCGTCCCTTCTTATCATACACACACACACACACACACGAGTGGAATCCCTGTAATACACACACACACACACGAGTGGAATCCCTGTCAGAGCCCCCTGCTGGTGTGTGGATCGTCTTCCTCCTTCTCCCCTCTCTCTGTCCCTCAGCATATACACACACGTGTGCGTGTGCACATACACACACACACAGGCAGGGTAGAATCCCTGTCAGAGCCCCCTGTCTGTGTGTGGATTGTCTTCCCTCTTCCCTCCCTCTCTCTGTCCCTTCTTACCATACACACATGCACGCATGTACACACACAGAGAGACAGGGTGGAATCAGAGCCCCCTGTCTGTGTGTGGATCGTCTTCCTCCTTCCCCCCCTCTCCATCCCACCTTATCATACACACACACACACACACACACACACAGAGGAGTAGAATCCCTGACACACACGCACACACACACACACACGAGTGGAATCCCTGTCAGAGCCCCCTGGTGTGTGGATCATCTTTCTCCTCCTCCACTCTCTCTGTCCCTCAGCATATACACACACACACGTGCGCGTGCACACACGCACACACACACATAGGCAGGGTAGAATCCCTGTCAGAGCCCCCTGTCTGTGTGTGGATCGTCTTCCTCCTTCCCCCACTCTCCGTCCCACCTTATCATACACACACACACACGAGTGGAATCCCTGTCAGAGCCCCCTGCTGGTGTGTGGATCATCTTTCTCCTCCTCCACTCTCTCTGTCCCTCAGCATATACACACACACGCGTGCGCATGCACACACGCACACACACACATAAGCAGGGTAGAATCCCTGTCAGAGCCCCCTGTCTGTGTGTGGATTGTCTTCCCTCTTCCTCCCTCTCTCTGTCCCTTCTTATCATACACACATGCACGCATGCACACACACAGAGAGACAGGGTGGAATCAGAGGCCCCCTGTCTGTGCGTGCCTGTGCTTCACCTTCTCATGCATCACTGTAGCCAGTTGCAAGTGGGGGATGCCCACTGTCATTCCCGCTGTCATGTGCCAGCCAAGGAAAGGGATGAACTCTGTTGTGTTTGTGAAGGTGCAACTGAGGTGTTTCCCTGTCATCCCTGCAGCTGTGGCTGCAGCAGGCAGGATGGGCTATTGTGACGTCAACCCGCCTTCCTATTGGGGGAGAGAGAGTGGGAAGAAAAAGATGTGGGTTCACAAAAAGCAGCTTGGATGGGGACAGGCACGTGTGCTTTCCATCCAGGTTGCCCCAAACCACATGGGGACGCTTTATTACGTGTTACAATGCAGATTTCTATTACACGCAGCTCAGGCAAATCATCCGGGTTGCATGGGGACACAGCCTTTGTAGAGATGTGTTGAACTGGCTGGGGCCTGTTCGACTAAGTTCAAACAAAACCACTTTTGTGGTCAGGCACATGTTTAACAATAGAATAAAATCTGGCTTAGCAGTCAGCAATAGGTTTGGCATTAAAGCATGTTTCCAATGTCAGGAGCTTAGATTTATCACTATTTTTTATGACCTCCATTATTTATTAATGTAATAATTTTTGGCATGTGGGATTTGTGAACACTGTAGTTATGAAGGTATGTATTTGCTTGTCCTTAGTTTCATAAATAATAAACAAAGGCTGTGATCTGTACTTTGAAAATAAGTCTAAGAACCTAAATCACAAGTCTTGGGAATCTAATATCTCAAAATGACCAGCAAAAGATCAGCAGAATTTTTAGAAAGACCAAACAGCTACATCATGATGAACTTAGAGATGGCCTAAAGATGGTTCACAGGTGGGTCAGTCATACTTCAGGTGGATTATTCTGCATTGCAGATAAACCAGATCAGCAGGCATATTAGGAACCCACACTGGTACAGTTAAAGGGAAGAGACTTATTTTTAACTATAACTGTATGATTATTTTTCTAAATGAAAATGAAAAAGTACGATTAGTACTTTATTCCATCTAAACTAGACATTGCCAATGTGCTGCACCTGAGATATCTTTTGGCATTGATAAAGCTTCTGTGTAAAGATGTGCTGACCCAGGAATAACCTTAAAATTAATGAACTGCCTTGAAGTGTTTTGACTAAGTGCCCAGTTACCTTGTTGAAACTGCCAGCCTGTTTTTTTATCTTATTTATTTATCTTATTTATTATTTATATCCTGCCCTTTGCTCAAAGGTCCCAAGATGGGTCATAACATTCAATAAAACACTACAAAACTTACTTAAAATATAACCCACCCAACCCTGTCAGGGCAGCATTCAGAGGGAATTAAACCTCAAAGTCCTGTGTTGAGAGCTATCTTTTAACCAGGTACTATCAACCACATAAAGTTGGCACATAGCAAACCTTCACTTGGAGGTCATTCCCAAGCCTGGAGACCACTTAAAAAGTTCCTTTCATGTCCCCCTCCCGTTATACCTCAGAAGATGGCAGACGTGACCTGTAAGTGTGGCAGGATGAGGACGCTTTGGGTGCATGCCCATGGGCACTTAAATCCAAATTCAATTCAAATTCAGGAAGGACTGTCCTCATGACTTCTGTAATTAATCTGAATTTGGCATCTAGGCATCCCCATGCACTTCCTTATTCCCAGATTTTATGAGGACTATCCTGCCTAAATCCGGAGGGAAAAAAGTCCTGATGGAAAACAGGACTGAGTCCTCTTTTTGGAGCTGGGTCCGCTTATTTTCCCCCACATGGAGATGATACCGGACTATTTGGGGTGGGGGTCTAGTCTTCTGGCCAATGGCAGCCAGCTGCGAGTGTGTGGTTTTTGGTTTTGTTTTTTTTTTTTTACAGAGGCAAAGCTCCCCTCCTCCCTTGCCAGGCTCACAATGCTAGATCCCCATTTGAAAAAGGTAGAAAGGGGAAAGAGCTGCTTTTCTTTTAAAAGGACTTTTAAAACACTTTTGCTGGAAACATTTTGTATCATGATGAAAAGATACATGTAAGAAGCTTTGCGATGCTTTTAAATACTTGAAATGCTTTGCAAGGATATATTTTATCATACTGGGTTCGATCCTTCTCTGATCTGCTTGAGTGCACATTTGCTGGTGATCTCAAAAGAGAGAGGTGTGAAATAGTAATTTTAAAGCTGCCTTAAGGTTTTCTGCCTTTACTGCAGGCAGGGTTTGCATGGGGGGGGGATTTAAAAGCCTTGTTTTTTATGTTTAAAAACAGTCCCCAAAATAGTCCAAGCAGGACAAAACAGGACTAAAAAAGCTCCATGGGGATGGCTGTACTTGGATTAATTGACAAGAACACTTACTCGGATTAAAAATAGTCCCTAAAAATAGTCTAAACAAGACTAAACCAGGACTAAAAAACCTGCTTGGGGACGCACCATTTCACCACTTTTTGAGTCCACAGCAGAAGCCTGTTATTGTTCAGATGGCAGTGAACCAAGGATCAGCACATCCCTACCTCTGAAATGACAGTCCCCTCAGTTACAATTGTGTTTGTCAAAATATAAGATGGGTAGCTCCCCTTTTCTTTTTCAAAAGTGCACAGGCATGGAAGGCCAAATCAGTATGTTTAAAGTAATTCTGAAATTGCATGATTTTAAATAATGTTCTGACTCCATTGTTGAACTAAAATACTGATGTTCTTTATTTTCTCAGATCTGGTTTTTGCCTATGCAAAGACTTCTAGCATATAATAAATGCATAGTTTGTCATATAAATTTTATATTTATTACGTAAGGTTGTTATCAGATATTCTTCTTAGTCACAAGCACATATATCCTTCTCATGCATCCTGTCATAGAGACACAGAGTGCATTTCCATTGGCCATTTGGTCCAGCCTGAATTCAGCTCGAGGGGCCCCTGTCCCAAAGGGATTGCCGGTTTCTGCAGACGAAAGTCTGAAAATCTGGGGAATCTCTATTTGGATTATAACAGGACTCTCTGCAGAATCCTGGAATAATCCAAATATTTAACAATGGGAATGTTCCCCATCTGAGAAAGGTGTTCCCCATTTGAAAGGGGGGATGGGGAAGGAGCTAGCAAGAGATCAGACAGCATCATGATCATGAGCCCTTGCTGGTCCCAGCACCATTGCTGCCGCTGTCCCTCAAGCCTGGCTTCCTGCTGGTTAAACCATTATTTATCCATCCATCCATCCATCCATCCATCCATCCATCCATCCATCCCGCTCTACACCCAGAGGTCTCTGGGTAGGTAACATTTTTCAAAACAAAATGAAAAGCGGTAACCATGGTTTTTTTGCAGGCATACCACTGCTTGCAGCCATGCAGGCATTGCAGCTGGGTAACTTTCATTCCCCACCTTCAGGGTTCAAGCAGGGACTTACCCAACCCCAACCCCCCAAAAAAATGAGTAAAATGTCCTGGAAGTTCACCATTGTCTGTTTGCCCCAATAGAGCAAAATAGTTGAAAAAGTATTATCAGAGAGCTGTTTCTCTTCCAGAAAGCATTGCTAGCAATGCTTACAGCTGGATGCTTTCGTGGCAAACAAGGGGCCATTTTGGACTCCATGCTATTTGAAAACTCCCACTGCACTGTAATAGCTTTGTGACGAACCTGCCTGAGTACCCACTGCTTTCAACATAGTTCTCATTATTAGACAACAAAAAGTACACAGATCCAATGACGTTAACAGATTTTCTCTTACAACTAAACTTAGATTTGTGCTTTCCATAATGACCTGTATAGAAAGGGCAGATAATTAATGAGCTGTACCATTTATAGTGCACACAATGATGGTTTTCCAGAGAGAAATTCTTATAATGGACTACTGTAACAAAAAGTGGATGTATAAACCTGAATAAGAAAGTCAAAATAATTGGCTTTTTTATGGCTTGCTTTGCTGCAGGGATATAGAGAAGAAAATCTCTTCTCCCAAAAGAATTGTAGCCCATCAATCAGATTCTCTTTTCCAGATATGAATCACTTTAACAACAAGGTGACTGCACCTTAGTAAATTCACAGTAGAGATCTGTACTGTCATTTCAATACAATTATATTATAGAAATTAAAGGAAGAGTTCTAAGTTTTGCAATCAAGCCATGAAGACTGTGGTGTTAACAACTGTAAAAAACTGGAAGTCGGCTTTTAGTATGAGTTTTTTTAAACAACAACAATAAGTTACTATGGTAGTTATTTAGTAGATATATTATTTGCAAAGTTTTTTTCTCTAGCAGAATTGGTTTGACTGAAGATACTGTGTTTATGTAGGAAAGGTTATGTCATTTTATGCAAACAGATGACTAGGTGTCTCCCCATTATATTGTTTGAAAGATATTTCCTTTATTGTAATTAACATATAAAGTAATATAAAAGTTTAATCTCTTTTTAATTTGGTTCTGTATGAAAACACATTGCTGAACTAGTGCGGTTACTTCAGTTCTAGTACTAGCTTAAAATGCCCAGTTTGGTTTAAACTTAACTGAACACGTTGGCAACAAACTAGCTTGAACCAGTTTGTTGCTCAAAACTGAAGGGAAAAAAACTCTTTAAAAAGGACAAAATAATACCAAAATAAGGCCGATTTGGCTTGAGCTAGTGGGTTCATGGGGATTAAATTGAACCCACTTTTGTTCAGTGCAAATTTGATCTCAAGAACTGGCAGGGAGCTTGGTTTGGATTCAGACAACCTCAGTTCCTGTTGAACTGGCTTGGATTTGAATCAGTTTGGCACAACCCAACCATGGATCTAAATAGCTCCTAGCTCAATTTTATACCCCATCCATTGGCAGCTGAATCAGGGGAAACCAAACGAAACTATGTAGCACATAATAATTTCAAATTAATATGGAAGTCTGTTATTAGCTTTTGAAGTCAGCATAGACATCTTGTCATTTGGAAAGCAGATGCCAATATGATTAGTTCTGAATCTCAGTCTTCTATATTAACACTTTCCAAATACACCCAAATAACTACTGTATCTTTGGCAGCAGTCATTCAAGTCTTTGGACCTTTCTACACTTGCTGCTATCTCTTAACTAGGAAGTGCACTAAGAGCCTACTTTCTTACATTTTTTTTGCAGAATACAGGGAGGCCCTGCCCACAACTAATACACTTTATCCCCACAGGATGGAACATGATATGGACGATGCATTGAACTCTACTATCATACTAGTGGGCCCTGGTCTAAGGTACCAGAACTACTCAGGGTACTATTGTAGTGACACACCAAGGAATTCTGCCAGAATTAGTTTCCCAGGGGTTCTGACGACAGGAAAATGTATCCCTAGCTCCTCAAATCCCCCAGAGTTGATGTGATGTGCCAGATGACTGTGAATCCCCGTGAGGCAATACAGAAAGGTTCTGCCATAGATTTATATAAAGGCTGAAGGGGGTGCCTGCTGAGAAATGGCTTTTATTCAAAGTCTCTTATTTTTACAGGTATGCCAGATTGTGAAGAAAAAGAAACAGTGAATCAGAAAAACTGTCTTTAATGTCACCACTCAAAATAAATTCCCAGTCAATCATGTTTAGCTTAGGTGTCTTTCCTGACAACTTTAGACTTCGTACCCTGCAAGTTTGCTCTGTACCTTGCTGAGGTCAACAGGAGAATTTCATCACAGCATGCCTAAAAAAAATTCCTTTTTTTTTAATTCTAGTTTGAGCTCCTTTTATGAAGGACTGACAGGCAATCACTTCAACAGACTAGGGATACTTAAATTCTCACCAACTGAATTCCCTGGGTTTCCTAATAGATTGTGGCACTCTAAATTATCTGAACCTGCTTGCAAAGCTGAACTGATGCCTTAGTGAGTGAGGGATTTTGTTCATTTGTTTTCTTTTCTTTTGGTAACGCTGCTTTGTAAAATCATTGCAGTTACACAGAATTTAAAACATTTTACGAAATAATCCAGTGAATACATTTTGTCCAAGAATATAACAGTCAAATATTGTGGTGCATCCTTCAGCCAAGGTGGATCTCACTCCCCTCTCTGAACTATTTGGGGCTTATGAAATTATTTAACTTCTTTCACTTAAAAGGATTGTGCTGGCCACTTCACTCTCCAGCCTCATGCTAAAGAGCACACCACTTTCCCTCTTCTTCCATAAATATTACAAGTGGAGCCACCCATGGTGCCCTCTCTCCTGATGACTTTCCCTTAGCTTAAAGCTACAGGACGCTTTCTCCTCGGTGATCCTCAGAGCTTAACAATAAATACTGCAGTCAGACTTCTTCTTTATAAACACGAGGTCTTAGTCTTTATTGGTTTACAATGGTTGCATGTAGTTGAATACATAAAATAAATAAATTCTTCAGATAACACAAAGCGTTCAACAACCTAACACACTAGGCTGCCTGAGAACTCTCCTCATCTATTTCCCAGGCCTAAGAATTTTGGATCTGTGTGAGTGTTCCTTCCCTCATGTCACAGAATGGCTTCACCCAGTCCTCCCACCCCGAGAAATCCCAGTCATAGAACAACTTTCCCACTTAGAAGCCTTATATACCTCCTGTCTGGTATGAGCCAACCCATAAGTGGCTGCACCTGTGAGCCATTTCTCCTCCCCTTGGTATGCTAATTAGGGAAGCCTAGCCCACTGCTTACCTGTTCTTATAATCATCTCATAGTAAAAGATATTACAGTTAATAAATACTTTTAAATACATTGCAAACAATTCACAATAAATACATTAAATAGGCATGAGGCATCACAAATATCCTACCAAATAACTAATAGAACCACAATAAATGAGATTGTATAATTACTAATTATCTCTATATAGAAAACATCTATCTTTGACCATAAAAAACAATTATGTTTTGGTTTATCACATTAATGTACATAAACCCCCATTAATCTATTAATATTACAAAAAGACTGAAAAATAAATGTTTGTTCAAAATAAAAATGACATTATTAAGGGAATTCAATATTTCTGAAAACATTTTTGATGTTTGACCCTGCATAATGAGGATTTGATGTGAAATGAATTCATTAACTATTAGTTCACAAATGCAATTGTATCATTTACAAATACAAATTTTACTTTTATCTTTGCATCTTCAAGCTATTATTATTTTTGCAGTAATTAGTAAATAATGAATTAACTGTTTATCAAGTGGATATGGAAAGGCTATTTAATGTTATACAAAAGACATAACGCAAGAAATTGAGTAATACTTTCCTCAAGTAATTTTTAGCATTTCTCCTTGTATTAATTACCAAAAAGAGTGTACATAATCACTTGACCGCCACATATGTTTACAATAACCAGTGTTTTTGCACTAATATCAACAAGTTGATGGAATATTCAGTAACATGCTAGATTATGAATTTGAGTATGGTACCATCTATATGTGACTTTTAATGAAAGCTCTCCTTTTTTAGGAGTTTGTTTCTGAATGTGCTATGATTGCATAATTCCAGACTATTAAGTCCATTTCCCATACTGTTTTTAATCTAATAATACATTAATGTGTCTGCCATCAATTTTTATAGAGATCTAGCTTGACCTTTGGAAAGTTATCTAAGAATTTTAAACTTCTGTTCAAATATAGTTAATTGACAATCATGAGCTTGTTTCATAAAGTTAGATGATAAATCTTAGTGAATAGCTATTGCTTTGAAATATGCACAGGAGGAATTTCCTAGGGTAGCTTTTAATTTGTCTTTAGACGTTGGATTCTCAGAACATATGTAAAAATCTTAGTTCATTCAAATTAGAAGAGTCTAGGTTGAATCAATCGTTTTTATAGGACAGTCCTTAAAGATGAATGATAGCTTAAAGAAATAATTGGAGAGGGGTAGTAAATTATTCACCCCACCCCACTGCCATCTTGATCATTCTAGATATGTGCAATGTAAAAATGAATTCTCGATCTTATTTGCTTGTTTAGTACAAACAAACTCAGGGTATTTTTCTTCATTGTTTAATATTATGGTAAAAATTGGTTGCATTGGTTGCCCTGATGGATGACCTTTACCGGGAAAGGGACAGAGGATGTACTTCCCTCTTGGTCCTTCTTGATATCTCAGCAGCTTTTGACACCATTGACTATGGAATCCTACTGGAACAACTTCTGGGATTGGGATTGGGAGGTTCCATTTTACAGAAGTTCTATTACCAAGGCAGGTCCCAGAAGGTAGTAATGGGAGACTTCAATTTGATGCCACAGGAGCTTTCTTGTGGAGGTCTCCAGGGGTTGGTCTTGTCTCCTGGGCTCTTTAATATCTATATGAAGCCGCTGGGAGAGGTCATCAGAAGTTTTGCAGTCAGGTGCCATCAATATGCTGATGACACCCAACTCTATCTCTCCATTCCTTCTGATTCAGGAGAGGCAGTTGAGGTCCTTAATCACTGCCTGGAAGCAGTAATGGGCTGGATGTGGACCAATAAATTGAAACCAAATCCAGACAAGATGGAGCTACTGTGTGTCACTGGGTCCCGAGTCCAGGAAAATTAAGGGGCACCCAATTCTTAGCAGGGTTGTTTTGTCCCAGAAAAATCATGTGCGTGACTTGGGAGTACTCCTGGAATCATCGCTGTCATTTGAGTCCCATGTGGCAGCAACTGCCAGGAGTGCCTGCCATTTTCTTCATTCAGTCTGCTAGCTGAAGCCTTATCTGGATCAGGATAACTTGGCCACAGTGACCCATGCTCTGGTACCCTCCAGATTAGACTACTGTAATGTGGTCTACGTGGGGCTATCCTTGAAACCAGTTCAGAAGCTCTAACTGGTGCAGAATGCAGCAGCTTGTCTGCTGATGGGAATCTCTGGCTGGAGTTGTATCACGCCTGTCTTAAAGGATCTGTACTGGTTACCTATTTGCTACTGAGTCCTATTCAAGATGTTGACACTAACATTTAAAGCCCTAAATGGCTTCGGCCCTGGGTATCTAAAGGAGTGCCTTCTCCCATATAGGCCAGCTTGTACACTGAGATCTCAAGGAGAGGGCCTTCCTGTAGTTTCTTCTTTTGCAGAGGTACAAGTCATAAGGACATACAAGAGAGCCTTCTCCGTGGTAACCCCTAGACTTTGGAACAGCCTCCCTCTTGAGGTTCGCCAGGCACCTACACTGTATACTTTTTGGCACCTGGTAAAAACATAACTTTTCAATCAACCTTTTGCCACCTTTTACCCCACAGGGAGGGGTAATGTTTTTTTTCTTTTGATATGTTTTATTCTTATTGCAAGCCATCCTGAGACCATTTGGAGAAGTGTGGGATGTAAAGAAAGAAAGAAAATTGTCATAAGCTGCCTGGGAACTTATTTTTTGCTAAAAAAAACACCCCAGCCTAAATAGGAAAAAAACAGCCTAAAGAGTCTTAAATAATTTAGGTCTCAGGGCAGGTAACAACATCTAAATTCCAACATATCAAGAAACAATATATATTAGAACAATAAAAACCGTAACGACATTTAAAACCCAACATGTTAAAAATAGAACCATGTCAGTGAAAGATTTCTTGGAAATGTTGATATTGGTATAGGTTCAAGGCTACTGTTTATAAAAGGTATTGTTTATTAGTGGTAACTGTTTGTGTGTTGTTAGGATGAAAGATCCCAGGACCAGCATGCTAATATATCAAGTTATAGTGGAAGTCATTAGTAGTATACAAACACCCCTGACAGAAGACCTAATTAACTTTCAGTGCACTGTGGGTTTGTGTACTAAGTACAACTCGATGTGGAGGTGGATAGGAATTATCTTGCTTCCACTTGCTGTTGAGGGTGGATTGTACCACCTCATCCTGTAAACCATGGCCTTAATATCTTCCTTGGAGGGGAATGGGTACTTGCAATTATGGTATCTACAGGGTTGAAGAAAAGTATATTTTTTTGTTTGTGGCAAGATCTCCAGTTACCTGTCAAGGTAGTTTCTGAGGAAGTCTACAGGAGAGATGCTCATGATTGCTAAAATGACACCTCCTTCTTCTTACAAGATGGATGGTGAGAGCCACCAGCCTAGACGTTTTACATAGAAAAATGCATGGAGGACAGGTATATTAATGGCTACTAGAAAAGATGCCTCAGTATCTTTAGAAGCTCCAGCTTGGAGAGACAAGTAAAATTCCTTTAAAGGCCATTTGTCCTGTGTCCTGGTCCAGCAGACTTCTTTTATGAAAGTCTAGAGCATGGTTTCACAAGCATTGCTTCTTTTAAGTGCCCTTAAAAATCGGTCATATACAAAGATGAGCATATTTTAAATACTGAAATTGTCTGCAGCATATTTGTATGTGTGTTCAATGATTGACCTAGATTTTATTCTCAGACTGTATGTGGTGTTGCATACAAGAGTGTTTGTTGTGGGGATGAACAATTTAACTTATCAAGTGAGGAAGCTGTGAGATCCTCTGGTGTTAGTGTGTCTTTTACCCATGCTATGCTTTGCCATGTCTGGGAGCTATCTTCCAAGGTCTATAAGAATGAGATTGTTTTGTTTTGTCTTGACATCTATGAAGTATGGGACATTTATGGTTGGGAGCACTATAAAGTGTTATCATCATCCAAGGATAAAGTACAGTGTGTGATTATTTTTGGCTTTGCCATCAGAGTTTAATCATATTGCCTTCAATGTTATGGGAACTGATCACAACAATTACAAACTATTTCAGCCATCTTATGAAGCTGTATAGATTATTTTAAGGAGGCTGGCTCAAACAGTTTTTAACACCTTCAGATTTAAGTCATTTTGAAATGAATCCAAAGGCAGTCAATTGTTAGATTCAAAGATCTCACAAGACATGGGCAAGATTCACAAGGGACGAGGGAAGAGAGCTACTATTCTTCCCCTCCTCATTAGGAATGGCTCTTTCCTTTGCACATTAAGAATAGAACTCTCTTTCCTACTTTGTCATTCAAGTGCCACAAGGAACACTTGGTGGCTGGATGAATGTAAATCCATCCCACACTCATCTAGCACACTGAACATCCCATGAATGATCAGGGATTCTATTTGTCTGTCTGTCTGTCTGTCTGTCTGTCTGTCTGTCGTCATCATCATCATCATCATCATCATCATCATTTTAACCTTGATTACAGTACACCGGCACAATAGCTCCCTGGAAGAATCAATCCACTAACAAGGTTCAGACTGATCCAGTCAGTTAGCTGAAGAAAAACTAGTTTCCTAACAAACTGATGAAATTTTGCATCATTGTGAAACAGTTCCTGTAACTAGGAACTTGGATGACTGCCTGTTCTAAATATCCTTGCACTCTCTTTGAATATATACATTAATAGTCTGGGGATATTTTTGGATCTAGCATTGTCACTTCAAGCACATATGAATGTTTACCAGGATTTTTCTGTGATGAGTTCCATGGTTTGGCTTGCCCCTGTTTAGATTTGTTTTAAGGTTGTTTTTACTAATTTAAATGTTGTTGACATATAACATTGGTCTGTGTTGACTGCTAGAGACTGAATGAATACATCCATTCTGTTCTTTTGGCAAATACAGAAGTAGTTTGTTATTACCTTTGTACACTGCTGTATATAAATTGCATTTAACTTACATGGGATAGTATCCCATGAAAGTTAAGATTGGGGATGGTGCCTAGCATTCACACTGGAAGTGCAAGCATTGTTGTTGTGATCTGCAGATAGTCCATCTGGAATTGTCTACATTGCCATAGCAATAGCTGTGGTAAATATTCAGCTGCAGCCCTAATGCCTCATCCACACACACCCACTCACATGTATGTTCCCACAAGAAACTAATGCAAAGTCTGATGATGCCTCCAGACATGCTTAAAACTTTGCAACCACTGCACTGTCACTTGAGCACATGACTGGAAATGGGATGATTGACCATCCCCAGCAACTGAGCAGCAGCAGGGAAATTCTGAAGTAAAAAACTGCAGACTTTCCCTCAAGTGCTATGCTGTTGTCAAGGGGTGTTTTTCCACTGTCGCTAAGTACCCATTGAAGCACCCATTAAGGACCCATTTGGCTGAGAGCTGAATGACCCCATTTCCACCACAGACTCCATTAGGGACACATTTGTTTCCACCACAGCTAGGTAAATTCGGATCATTATGGGTCCTTCAGGACCTATAATCCGGATTTCATGTAGAATGGGGTCTTCAGCCTTAAAATCTGGATTGTAGGGAGCCTGTTTCCACTACAATCCAGCAATGGGGTCTAGAGGATGCCCAGGGGTGTGTGGAGGCACCCATGGGGGTACCCCAAAATCAGGTTGCCTTCAGAGATTAGCAAAGGCTCCACAGAGAAACCCCTTGCCTCCAGGCATGGAAAGAGGTGCATATTAATGAGGCTGACCTGGGAGCTGCCTGTTACCTCCAGGCATGGAAAGAGGTGCATATTAATGTGGCTGACTCATCAGTGCTCACAGGAGAGATGCAAGCAAGGAGCTAATTAATATGCACCTTCCTCTAAGGGTTTGTCTTTGGAGCCTGTGCTAATCTCAGAAGTTGACTTCAGAGGGAGGGACTTCAGAGCCTTTGCTAATCTCCAAAGGAAACTTTGGATATTGCACCCCCTGTCCCCAAAACATCTGAGGTGACAGACAGACCCCTTGTGGTCCAATCCAGATTTGCCACATGGGTGCTCCGATGTTTCCACAGCAGGCAGGCTAGCACCCATTGTTATTGGTGTTAGACCACCCGTGGAAACACATTGGGTACTTCCCTTAATCCAGACCTACTAGATCCGAATTAAAGGAAGTACCTGTTCCTTAGATCCAGATCTTCTTAGATCCGGATTAAAGGAGCAGGGTGGAAAAACACCCAACAGCAATCAATCCTCCTGTCTGGATGATGGGTAGTAGCTGCTCAGCAACTATAGAGTTTCTACACAGCTTAAGGTTTTACCATGTGATGGGAAGTGGCAGCACAGTGGCTGTGAAGATATAAGTGTGTCTGGAGGCACGCTAAATCTGGGAGTTTACCTACTGCTCCGCATCTACAGAAGATCAAAATGGCTCCGCATGCTCTGGGTTGTTCTGGGATGGAGGCAGCACTGTGATGTGCAGATGCAATGCCCCAGAGCTTGCAGGGCCGTCTTGATCCTCCAAGTGCTAAAAGGTCCTATGATTTCACTATGTGGATCGATATTGTGTAGTAACACTGTTTTGACCTGCCCTTGTCACTAAACATAAGGGATTCCAGAGCAATTCCAGAGCTTACCTCAGGGTTGATTTGTGCAGAAGGAGACTTCAGCCAGGTTCACACTCACCAGATGGGACCTGTCCTAGTATAGAGGTTCAGGCCAGGCAATTTCAAGGCCAGTGGGACCATTCACATTATGTACATTGGGACACCTCTGGTTTGCTCCAGCAGGACATTTTAATCACCTGCCTGGATTGCCACTGCAAACTCCAAAGCAGCATCCAGTGCAGGTTTGGACTTTGCAGAGGGATTTGGAATCTGCAAGTATGTGCGAAAAGGCCCTCCCTTGGGGTAGATGGTATAATGTAAGGGAAGAAGAAAGTGTGTCTGTTGGGTTTTATAACATCCTGGTGTGATAGCACTAGATCCTACACCAATGACACATGCAACCTTCAATTCAGACTTCAAAATAAAATAAAATAAAAGAGCTCTTTCATGTAAATTTCTCCAGATTCATATACATATATCACAAAAATCTACAAAAAGCACCTCATTTTCAGCCATCAAATCCTGTGGCAATTTATGGGACTTGTCTCTAATCTATCTTGTTGAAATCTTTAACAGCCATTGAAAACAGACTGCTCATTTAGTTTTTAGAACTCAGCTTGCTGCTCTTACCTTTCCTACTTGCTTTCCTTTACCCATTCTCCATTTTGGGCATTTTTACCCTCACGGGAAAGGTGGGTTTTTTTCCTTCTTGTTTTAAACTTTAAACCAAACTGCCTTTGTGGTCAGCCTTTGGCTTGGGCGGGTGAAGAGGAGAAGGAAGAAAGGGGTTCCAGGCTCACTGCTACGAGTCATGGCTTGGCTGAGTAGAGGGGGCGTGCCAGGCAACATCGAGCCTGGCAGCGGCAGTGGCTTGGCCAAGTGTGTGTGTGTGTGGGGGGGGGGGTGCCAGGTGGTGGCCCTGTCCTCTCCTTTTGAGAAAAACCACCGCACCATGCCATTTTTAAAAATGTGCCTCTGCACACTTGCGGGTCCGGTTATGGGAACAGCCCGATGCGCGCTCGGTGCTGTTCTCGTCTGGAGACTTAAACCCGCAGCAGAAGCCAGACCAGAATAATCCAGGAATGTGGTAGGTGGGAATGCGTCCTATGAGTGGTTGTTTATATTGTTATTGGCCACAAATGGATTGTGCAAGGAAGTATAAACAATTTCCCAAACTATTGATGTATGTAGAGGATGCTACTCCAGTATCCTAAATGTCCATCTTTCCTGTCTCCTGAAACAGGAGAGACTGGCACTGGTTTCAAAAGGCACAGTTAGGATTTAGATATACAAATATTTTAACAAACATCACTAGAAATGTACTTGGAGAAAAAAATGTAAGTCTGGCAGTCTGTCTCATTTGTATCTTAGTAGAATTTCTGTTCTCTTTTATTGCCACTTCCACACAAATGTTGATTAAATATACTGTACATAGGAAGCATACTTATCTACTGTAATCCAGGTTGGAGGGATAGGCAGGACATCCTTAAAGGCCACTGCAGGGATTCCAGAGCAGGTAAAGGTTTTGCCTTTGTCTTCTACTTGAGAATACCAGAAGCTACTGGTGGGCCACTATATAAGACAGGGTGCTGCACTAGATGGGCTGTAGCCTGATCCAGCAAGGCTCCTTTTGTGCTTTTATGTTCTGCTCTGTTCTTATTCTTCTTGGGTAGAACTTCCAGTTCCCAGTGACAATTGACCTGTCCTTAATAGCAACTTACAGTTCTTCTAACAACATTCTATTAGAGATTTTTAAGATATATTACAGCTTACATTTAAAATATAAAAAATGTAACAATATAGCAACCTACAGAATAGCATTACAAAATAGTGAACAAGTTCTAACAGAGTACAGCTAGAAGGTTGAATCCATAAACAGTAAATATACAGCATTTTACAAAATTTCCTGAGTTTCAAATAGTAAAAGTATTAAGGCATTTTAAATATACATATTATTGTAGAAGAAAGTAAACAGATTGGGAGGGAAGGGCAAAAAAAAGTTTTTTTCTTAGAAAGTAAATAAAGGTTTCCCAGGTTTAAAGGGAACTTTAATGTTCTTTCTCTAATCAAACAGGCCTATCAGTTTCTTTCATCCTTAACTGTTTTTTCTTACCGTAGTCATATTTAACTTTTCAAAGGAAAAAGTCAACTTTCCCACATTTAAATAAAAGACCATTCTCTTTTTCCTCCTTCTGCTTTACTTTTCTGCAGACTCCTGCTGCCTCCAGATGTTGCTTGCTTATTCCACTATTTTTGATATTCTGTAATAAAGCAATCCCAGAAGTGCTTTAGTCCAGAAGATTTAAAAATAGTGGAATAAGTGATATCTGGATCCAGCCTCAAAAAAAAGTCTCAATTCTCTCTCCATAGATACGATGCTACAGTATTATTATTTTTGTTAACCTTACCTTCTTGTTGTAACATTTAAGCTGATCAAACATATCCTCTTATAATAATCAATGTTTTTACAGCATCTAAGTGTCTGCCCAGATAATTTCACTAATTCAGTGTTGCCAAAAGTAAAGTACTCAAGTCTTTCCCTTTTTAGTTTTTTAAAATGTTTTGAAACTCCCCTTATTCATTTTTAACTTTGTATTGGCAAGTTTTGTTAAGCTTTCTGAGCTGCAATAAGTTAAAGACTTTCCAATAAGCTACTCTTTCCCTCCTTTCTTCCATTCCAGAAGAAAACAACTCACCAAGGTTATAGTTAAATAGCTAAAAGGAAGACTGTTTGCAATCAGGCAGTGCTGGTAATTCCTTGGCTTCTTGCTGCTTCACAAAGGATGCCTCTAGCGATCCATTTAAAAATGTGCAGTTTACCTATAGTCTGAAGTAAGTGCTTCTAAGGGATACTCACATTTAAACATTACGATAGCAAGGATTCTTTCATTTACGGGCTCAGCCCTTCCCAGTATGTGCTGCTCTGATAGGCTCACGTACCCTCATGGAAGCAAGGTGATACTCTGCAGCAAAAGTCCTTAAAATTACTACTTTTTATCAGGTTACAATGTGTGGCTACAATGGAGAATTGTTAAACCTGTCTGTCAAATTAAATGCTCCCTCACATTCCATGCACAAATGTCTTGGATGCACCCTCAAGACAGCAGTCACATCCCACAGATGGTGTGGCATGTTCACCCTGAGGCATCTCTTGTCACCACTTGTGGAGGTGGATCAGCTAAGATTCTTCAGGAAGTGAAGACATGGCCTGAATCTAATCCGACATTTCTTTTTACACATTTTATAACATGGGGAGAAGTTTGGGGAGGCCTAGTTCAACTTTCTTCCACAGCTGTCTGGCACAACTGTCTTCTGTATGTTGGGACATAAGGCAAGTCTTCCTGAACAGAAATTATGGTCTACTCTAGATTTTTAGCCTCATGGTATGAAGGCCAGATGGACTATGCCATTGAGAACATGAAACTAGGACAGCATTGGTAGATAGGACTTCCTTACTCCCTTCACACAGTAGAAGACAAAAGGAATATCTTAATATGGTTAGATGAAAACATGCTTTTCTATGAAGTGTGGAAACCTTTGTCCCGTTCTAGGTATGTCAAAATAAATGTTAAAATCATATAGACTGTTGCATTGTGTATTCCTTACACCTAGAATTTGTGCTACTCATATTTTTACTTCTAAAATTTGACTGGATGATTATAAATTCTTGCAATTTTGTTGTGCCTATTCCACATAGTATGCTAACACTTGTCAATTTGTTTAGCATATTCTAAGGAAGTATAAATATGATATATGAACGGGGTAGTCAAATAGGTAATAAATATATTCATTGCAAAGTAAACAGAACTATATCAGACTACATCTGTTTAATTTTTCATTTATGTGTTCATTTATGTATAACAGACTTTTGCTCAAGAATTCTATTATGCGTTTGAGTACATTACATTTTTCTAGCAATGTTTTGCAACTCAAAGGTAAAATTCAGTAGTGGATCTCAGTGCTGCAGCCCATGAGTCGTTTACACTCTCACTGAGCATGTTCTTTTCCCTTGTTGCAACATTCTGGATGAGCAGGTGCCAACACTATCAACTCCCTTAAACTAACTAAACTGAAATGAAAGAGCAAAAAGAAAGATCCCATTCATCTGACAACAAAGGTCCAGAAGTAATGCTGGAAGAACTGAGGCAGGATCCTCAAAACATCTACATGATCCCATGAGTGTGCTATGAAGGGTTAGGTTCTGCATGCCATAGTGCATTTGTATGCTGTCCTAAGCATCATTTACAGCACTTGAACAACACTGTGGTGGGAGAGGAACTCTGAAAGGAATTTCTCCTCCATCCATGGCCTTGCTACTGCTGTGCCACCACCAGCTGAGGAGACTTAGCTGTCCTCCCATTTCCTGTGCTTAATGACCTTCCTGCCTATCAGGATAGAACATGAGAATTCCCTGGCTGCTATCTTGACAGGTGGGAGAGGTGCCTTCAGCTGTCAAGATCAATACCAGGGAATCCCCATGTGCAGTCTACAGGGGATGGGTACAACACCTCACTTTTAAGAGGACCGCTACAAAAGAACTGTATGAATCTTGCTATCAAAAGTAAAAGGAATTTTGTTTGATATTCATTATCAATATAATCATTTGTGAATAGTATGTTAGAGCCTAAATGAAATAAGTTAAACGGATGATCATCACACCTTTACTTTAAACCTTCTTCAGTCCATCACATCTTTTCTTTTCTATCCATTTTATTTGTGGAGTTTTCATCCTGGAAAGTCCACAAATATAAGTGTGATACATTTGTAATCTTTGTTACTTGTTTTATCTTGACTCTAAGCCTGTAACAACAGCAAGCACCAACAGCAGCAGCATTCGCTCCCAGACTCAATGATCTGAAATTGGATGGGATCACTATCTTCCACATCCTGTTACTTTTAAGGGCACAGCCAGATAGGGCATTTTTAAAAAATCGCCCCTCAAAGGAAAATTTTCCTTTCTGTAGGTGCACAAAAAAGCAAACAGTCAAATAGCATTCCAGAGCCTACCTCTTTTGCTCTTCATTTACTTCCAAAGTTTGTGCCACTCACTGATTGGCTTCTGTCTACCCACCTTCCCATGGTTCTGATTGATCAATCACCTGTAGCAGCTGTTTCACAAACTATGATTGGCTACATTTCTTACCTCTGTGCATATTTAATTTCTTATCCAAAGCAACTTTTAAAAAGTCACCTTTGGGGCTAAACTTCCTGAATGAGGAAGTGGTGGCTGTTCCCAGGCTTCAAGACGTGGCAAAATGAAGTTAGAGAGAAAATGCCTGCACTTAAAGCCACAGATTTGCCCAGTGTGTGGCTCTTTAGGTGTGCTTTAAGAGTCTTTTGAAATATATGTGAATGCGGCTTAATGTCCAATAAATTAGATGTACCAGAAAGGGACATTTAGTTTTCAGAAACTGATTGGTGACCCTCACAGTAGTACATATAGCTTCTGAGTAAATATGGCCAAGGCTTCACTTAGCAGTTGAGTATGAAAACATGCTCCACAGCTATACTAGCTGTTTGTGGGTTGCAGGGTGGAACATGTGTGGTTTTGCGCTGTGTTACCCAGTTGCTGTGGCAATGGTGCCACACGTGCCCATTGCTGCCATTGCTGTGGCAAGGTGATTGCCTCTAGTATAGAGGCAATTTCACTTACCTGGTGTTTACTGAAGTGATGGATAAGTATGAGATGGATCCGGCATTGCAAAGTTCGGACACCCAATCCATCACCCATCTTCATTTCCCTGGGATGATTTCCAAGGGAAGTGAAGTTGCACATTCATCCATAATGTAAATTTCAGCATTTTGACCACATGTTTTCCCATTGCTTCATCTGGATATTATAACCAGATTTTTTTTGCCTTTTTTATCATACATTATTTGACTTGTTTGTCTTCTATTTCCACAACAATGTATACATTTAAGCAATAACATGTCAATTTCCATACATAATTGCATTTCAAATTCTATTTTATTATGTTCTGTATCCATGCTATTTTATCCATTTTAAAGCTTTGGACTAAATGTATATATGGGGACCAGTGAATTCTATATCCTTCTATATTTAGTTGTTCCCTTAATTTAATTTTCAAATCACCATCTTTGTTCTCCAACAAGTCTTGGTAAGTCAAACATCTTTGTTCTCCTAATATTTTTCTTTTGAAATGTACTTCCTGTGGAGATATCCACAGGGGAAACATTGTACATAGTTTAGGTTTATACTTAGACCAGATTGTCCATAGAGTAAATTCAAAACAATATCACATTTCAGAAGTTGTCTGCTTTAAATATAATTTCTTTCATATTAAAACACAAACACACACTCACCAGAAACTGGAAAAGACTGTGTGTGTTTACATTTTCTTCAAGTACAATAGTATGAGACACGCTATAAAGATAGATTGTCCAATTAAAATGAATGCATTTGATTGAATAAATTTCTTAATTATACAAAACAGAAACAATTTAACCTTTTAACTTTCAGTGCTTAATTAAATAGTAACAGACGTTTAAATGAAAATGAGTGGCTGTGCTTTAATTTCAGGGCAAGAAAATTAATTCTGCTTCAGAAAGAAAAACCATATTGAGGACATTAGTTGAAGAAAGGAAGCATAGATGAAATATTTCATTTACTAACTCTGAAAAAGCTAAAGCAATCAAAAAATATTTGGGCTGGGGGGCACAAAGACTTATTTAATTAGTTGGACCTACACAGGTGGATTGATGACAATACCTTGCGAAGGTCTGAGGGACACTATATCTTCATACTGGCAGTGCTCCCTATCATGCAGTGTACCATAGGGTGTTGGCAAAAACCATCAGAGGTGGCTGTCTTAAAGAACAAGAAAAGTGACACTGTGGTGCTAGCAGCAATTACACTCACTTTACTGAATGGCCAGTAGCCACACAAGTGACATACCTATGCTGCTCTCCACACACCTAATTTAAGGCTGTCTTTGTGTAGGGTACTGTCTCACAATAGGAAGGAATCTAGAAACCCTTTCCCCACATGTTAATGCAGATTACAGAGGCTCTGTCCCTTCCCATCATGCTGTGTCTGTGCAGGACAGAGTCTAGACTGGGCAACAGCACCCCAAATTGTAACCTAGTCCAATTTACTGGTAGACCTCAATATCAAGGTTTACTGTCTCTTGAGGGTGGTACACTGGACCACAGAAGGGGGTGAATGGCCCATGTCCATTGTCTGTTATACAGCAGTTCCATTCCAGCAGTGTAACAGAGTGTGACACCAAAAGTGAGGGTTTGCAGACCTTGTGCCCTTTGAGTGGTCCCCCCATGTAGCTGGGCAGTGCTGTTAACCCCTCAGCTTCTTGGTACTTCACTTAGGGTGGTCACATGCTGCCTCCATGTTCAGATAGATCCCAATGGCTGGAAATGACTTCCTTGCTACCACTTACACTGCCAAAACATTCCTGTGGTAGAGGAGCTCCACAAGGGGACTTGAATCTGCCAGGCCAGTTTCCATGGGAGGTGTAGCACCCATTAGCAATGGGTGCTAACACCCCTGCTGTGGAAACAGTTTTGCACCCATGTAGAGGGGGTGCAGTCTTCGAAGCCACTTATTAGAAGAGGGTGGGGTTACTCATAAACCACTCTAGCGTGCAGAAGAGAGGCCCATGGCCCCTGAGATCTGAACTGCTAGTATATGTTTAGAAAGGCCCGAAGATGATCAAGAGCTTCCCTATGAGGAAAAGTGGAAATGTTTAGAAAGAAGACAGGTGTATAAAATTATGCATGGTGTGAACTGTTCAGCTTTAATACTGTTTTATGTGCCTCATTAGGAAAGCTGTTATTGCTGTAGTATATGTTGCTTTTCATACTTGTATTTTGCTGTGAGCTGCTCCAAGGTTTATGGGCAACAGAGTGGGTTATAAATCAAATGAATAATTATAATAATCGCAGCATCAGTGGTCAATCAGTAAAGCTGAACCTAGAAAAATAATCACAGAGAAAATAATTTATTAATTGTATTTACACAATCCATAGTTAAACTTTGGAATTTGCTACCACTAGATGTAGTGTTTGTTACTAGCTTCAAAGGTTTGAACCTGTTAGTGGAAGTCAGGGCTATCAAGGGTTATTAATTAGCCCTGTTGGCAACATGCCTGCCTCTGCTATGCCTTTGAAGGCCAGCTGCCGAGAGACTGTGAACAGGGAAAACTATGTCTTTATGTCCTGCTATTGGGTTCCTTGTGCAGTTAGAATAGGTTGTTGAACTAGATGTGCCACAGGTCTAATCTAGTGAGGCATTTCCTGTGTTCGTACATAACATTAGCTCTTATGTCAAAGACTTTTTCATAGGGAATCAGCATGAGATTTGCCAACCATACATGCAGGCTGGAAGTTTTATCGGTACAGATAGAGTCATTGGGTTCACTGGCTGACAAGAACTAAGAACAGGAAAAGGATATTTCCCTGTTCCAGTAGTGTAGCCCTGGTTGGGACCACTGGCCATGGGCCTTTTAGCTTGTTCCAGATGGTGGCTGACCAATTATTAAGACTTGGCATTGAGGGCAGAAACTATCTTATGTGAAGGGAAAAAGGACACATTTTCATCATGTTTAGCATTGTCCTCCTCTTTTCTTGTGCTTTTCACCATCTCTTTATGAGAACAAATACATCACTAATAATAGTCCCAAGTGCTAAAGGGACAAGTAGGTTGAATATTGGATGTTTTTCCACTAGCACTAAGTACCCGTTGAAGCACCCATTAAGGACCCATTTGTCTTGAGAGCCAGATGACCCCACTACAGACTCCATTAGAGACACATCTGTTTCCACCACAGCTAGGGAAATTGGGATCATATGGGTCCTTCAGGACCTATAATCCAGATTTTGTGTCGACCCCATTAAAGGGGTCTACAATGGGGTCTTCAGCCATCAAATCTGGATTATAGGGATCCTGTTTCCACTGCAATTGGGCAATGGGATCTAGAGGTCGCTTGGGGGAGGGGGCACCCATGGGAGCGTACCCCAAAATCAAAACTTCGAAGTCCCCCTGAAGTCTCTACAGACTCCCTCCAAAGTTGCCTTCGGAGATTCTGGAGTCCCTCTGAAATTGCCTTTGAAGATTAGCGCAGGCTTCACAGAAAAAAACCCTTGCAAGAGCAATGCCGCTGTCAAGCACTCTGGAGGATCTTTGAAGTTAGCAGCCCATTCCTTAGATCCAGATCTTCTTAGGTCCGGATCAAAGGAGCTCAGTGGAAAAACACCCATTGATAGACAATATTGGTGTCAGGAGGTGAGCAGCCTAATGCTGTCAGAAGAGGAGTAACCTAATGCAAAGAGATACTATAGCACCTCTGTACTGGCCATCCGATGCCACCTGCCCCCCCTCACTTCAGGAGCTATGTCATCCTTGTGCCACATATTTTTATGTCCTCATAATTCAGAGAGTTCCCAGTGAATTGTTTGATCCACACAACCCTATGTTCAATTCTAGTAAATTTTTACATAGCTGACTGCTCAAAATATAAAATCAAGGGTTTTGGCTTTGAGCTGTTTACTGTTACATGCATCCCATTTATTTCCACTTCACTGGCACAAGGGAGAGAACAAACCACAAATAAGATAGATTAGTGTTATATCCAAACCTAAAACTTTTGTTTTCTCCTCCGTAATAAGCCAGTTGCATAGCCAAGAAATTATGGTTTGAAGCTGGCTCGCTTGTGGCAATGCAAGGCTCAGCTATTCTTTTCTTGCTTTGTTTATCCACTAACTCTGGCAGAAGAATGAAGTTCAAACAGTTGGGATGCATGCAATTTATGCATACTAAGGTTCATTCAGTCAAGAATCCATGCTTGCTGTCCCATGTGAATGCAGTTAGTCTGGGATACCTTTCAGTTCAAACATTTTCACAGTAACAAATGGTTTTATCTTTCTTCTCATCTCTCACCTGACTTTAGAATTGCTTGCAAAACACTCTTTATTTTTTGTCTCCTAGGGAATTTGCACATTGCTTTGTGAGGTATAACAATTTTCTCAGTTTTCTCAAAGCAGAGTTCACATTTCCTTCAATCTGCAAGAGAGTTTAAGGTTTAATTTCATCTCTATCAGGCATCTTATCTCCTTTTCGTTGCATCTTTTCAGCTTTCTTTTTAAAGCATTTGGGTGAAAAGGCGTGTGTGTGTTTTTTTACCTGACAGCTTTCCCTGTATCATGTAAAGATTAGGAATCACTGGCACAAGTCACATCACTGAAAGCAACAAAAGTGACTGTGATTTGACCTTTATTCAGTAGAAAGAAGATTGCATTACAGCAGTGTTTACCTTATTGTGGTGGGATACTGAAACCCTGTGTTCTTCTTAAATCAAGGGGTTTATTCTAGGAGAAAGAAACTTATTTCAAAGTCATTGCTTTGATAAATTTGAGCTTTGTTGTGGCTTTCACACATCAATTTCTTCCATCGTTTCTCTTCTTTTGCTTTACGAGTTAAAGTTAGTCTCCCTGTGCTATTTCACCCTCTGTCAGTATTGTTTGCTTTTATCAAAGACCTTCTCTTTTCAGAGATAGAAACATGCTACAAAATTAAAAAAAAACCTGTAGGGAAAGATACATTTGCTTTTAATATTGTATCTGCATATGTGTGCTTGTGTTTGTGTATGTCAGTGGTTCTCAACCTTCCTAATGCCGCAACCCCTTAATGGAGTTCCTCATGTTGTGGAGACCCCCAACCACAGGGGCGGAGCAGCTGGGAGGTAGGAGGAAAGGGTGGTGGGAGACTTGTTGCGACCCCTCTGAAAGGATAATTTGACCCCCAAAGGGGTCCCGACCCCCAGGTTGAGAACCACTGGTGTATGTAATCAGTTTGACCCTGGAGGGGATTTGAGACTCAAGGGACAGATAGAAAATATATTTTAAAACACATTACTTCATTCACAAGCCTCTGATTATCCACCCCTTACACAAACATTAAATAAAAACTCTCAAGGGAAAAGAGGCTATGAAGTCTCCTAATCAATCCCAGCTTGCTATGACTGCTGACCATATAGGTCCATGGAGACCTGGGACCCAGTGGCCAGTGAGAGGGGGGCAAGGAAGGTGCTGATGAGCAAGGGCTATCCAGTAGGAGGCATTTGGATGCTTATTTTTTAAACTGTCTGGTGTGTGTGGGTGTTCTTGCATCCACAAATGGGGAATGCCCCCCCCCCAGCAATCCTACATGATCACACCTAGGTGAGATATCTCAGGCAACAGATTTGACAAAGATTGGGAGATAAATGCAAATAATTAGTACATGGTTAGATAGGTCAGTTGAAAGCAACATTTGCTTTGTTTATTTCAGTTCCTTTCATGATAGTATTTGGAATGGTAGTTTGAACGGACATACACAAAAGCAACAACTGCAGTGTGTCTGCACTTGGTTTCAAGTTGTGCAAGTCCCTTGTTAGAAGTTGTCCTGTGCAGATACAGTAGAAAAAGAATGAGAAGGTAGAAGGAATCTGAAGTATCATATCTATAATATATATTATTGTTTCAGTTGTAGCTAGTCACTTCTGTAGTGGTTTCTATAAAAGAAGAACCTTCCAATATGTACTCTCTCTTATCTATTTAGTTGTTTATTTGTATTTTTATCCCACCCTATGTTCAAAAGATCTCAGGGTGGGTTACAGCAATAAAAACAAAACATAAAGTAATGATGTTTCTCTTGCAGTATATCATCTAGGCCCGCTCATCTCACTGTTCTTTTATTTTAGCTACATTCAGATCAGGAACAAAACCTGACTGCAGATGTGTACAATATACTTAAATTAATGCTGCTATTACAAAAAGAAAAAAAGAAAAAAAAGTAAAGTATTGTCCTTATTTAAATATTTGCAGGAGTAAACTAAATTTTATATTTGAAGGTGGAGAATCAACAAAGCAGTTGTGCAATTGCAAATAAAAGCTGTCATTTACATCTAGAGTTCAAATGGCATTATAACATACTAGTTAGTTCTTCCAAAAGCTTCTTACATCTTCAAGCATACTTTCCCAATGACCTTGAAAATGTAACATATTTCTTTGCCATCTCTCCCAAGTCTTTGTTTCCAAAGACTTATTGCAATGTCGATCCACTGAAGACATTCAATCTCTTTCTGAAAGGCGACTTAATTACCTCACCGCCAGACAAATAGCAAGCTCTTCTTCAGGTTAGAATGTGTGGCAGCAGCATAAGGAACCTTATGTAATATTTAGTTGATGATTAATAGAAGGTTGGCTTTCAAGCTCCTCAAACTCTTCTGCCCCTCCCCTTTTTTTTTCTTTTAAAGATTTACTGAGAAATCATTATAATTAAGATGTCTGGCTAAAGATAATTCCGTGCTCTATTTATTTTTCTCCCTCAAAGTTAACCTCTGATATGATTTTGTAATGCCTCCCTCCCTAGGATCCATTTTAACCAATAGATTAAAAAGGGGCGAGCCATAAGATTAGAAAGAAAATGGAAGACATTTCAAAGGTTTGAAAGAAATATTATAGATTAGGTTCCGAAACCTTTGTTAGAGTAAGAAGATTTCAACAAGGTATATGATTAGCATAGGTATGACTTGGGGACAAGGTTCTTATTCTTATTCCTGCACTCCACTGTGGCTTCTTTATCTTCATTTTCATTATTTTTATCTTCCTTTTATTTTATGGCATCAGCCTTTTTCTCATTTTTTAAAAATAATCCTGGTATGTGGCATTCCATAACTGCAAAAGCAGTGTATATACCAGGCTGATATAAGAAGTTGAGGGAATTATCTGTGCTTGTGATTTACTGGGTCATCAAAGATTATGACATATTGAGACTGATGCATTTTATAAAATAGCTTCATTCTAAAACTTTGTGAATTAAAGCTTTGGTAGATCTCATTTATTGGCAGAAAGAAACACACAATAAAGTGTTGAAGTCAAAGGAATCTGTCTGAGGGATAGGAGATCACCAGCAGCCATCTATGATATCAGTTATTCAAAGTCCAACAGATGGACGATAGATAATAAAGACAAACAAATTCAATAAATTCAAATTCTATTTTACTGTTTGGAACTGACAGACATTTAAGGGCCTTGCTAAACAGGATTTGAAGAGTTTGTGCCGTGTTAAAACCACACATAAATTATAGATCTAATGGCAAGTATGGGTTATCACCCATAAATCCATATTTTTTACTTGAGTGCTTTAAGGTCACTTACCTTCATCCTTTTGTAGAGGCTTGTGCAGGCGTTCTTGGTAGAGTGAAAAAAATCCTTCCTTCCTTCCTTCCTTCCTTCCTTCCTTCCTTCCTCAGTCATAACAACAAATCTTATGCAGCACAGTTCCATTTGCTTTCTGTGGGGTGGAATTCATCCGGTCTTGGGTAGGAATGTTGTTGTGAATTTATGATATTACATAGTCACACTTTTTTTTTCTTTCCTGTACAAACACATGAGTACAAATCTAATGATGTACATAAGCATTGTTTGTGCAGCAAATGTGCAAAAGCACTCATTATTTCTTTGGGTGGTAGTTATCTTTGCTCTGTGCAGGAACAAGCCTATAAAGCAGACAGGTTGCAGTGACCTATCATTAATGATTTCAGGGCAGCTTACCATGGGAAGAGGTGGGCACAGAGTAAGACGACCCAATTTAGTCAATTGCTAATTATTTCAGTGTGTTGGGAGAACAAATACACTTGAAGTGTATTAGGAATTTTCAATGTATCCTATCCCAAAGTGAATTTTAAGCATCATTACAATGGATTCATTTTTTAAGTACAAGGTGAACCTTCAGTATAGTAAGGCCTAAGTGTATTACATTTATCTATTTCAATTTTGTTATCCATGCATTTTTAACATGTATTTAAGCTGTATAAATTGAAGCATGCTGTACAATCCAGAATCATGTCCTCGTTGAGCTTTAATGTACAGTATGAGCCTAACATCAGATTTGGTGATCTGCTGTAATAAAGGGACCGATCAGTCTTTCTAGCAGCATTTTGCAGCATAAATTCCCAACACTTGCATTTGAATTAGTATATTCTCTAGTAACAATTCTAGGTGGATTGTGTAAAATTTAAGTAACAGAATTTACTTAATTTTTTAAAAAAGTATTCTACCAAAACGTGTTCACACTGAGAACTAGGTGGAAATGTTCCTTTTGCATTTCATCTGAATAAAAGACAATTATCATGCAGTTCAAATTACTCTACTATAACAAGCATAACGTTTTTATTTTTAGTTTGGTACGTATCCAATAGAAGATCTCTTCAATGATTTCCAAGATGGACGAAGACTTCTGGATCTCTTGGAAGGTCTTACTGGACAAAAACTCGTATGTACTGTATATGAATAATCTCATTATTTGTTATATTTGTTAAATATTTCATGAAATGGATTCCTTTGGTATCATACAAATGCAAAGACACTACGTATACCTATTTACCCTCAATAATAGGGATTTAGTAAATCACTCAAGTGATAAATGTATGTTATTTATTTATATTTCTATTCCATCCTATATAACATGGTTTCAGGGTGGGTTATACCTGCAGGAGCCACTAGAGAGGTGACCAGCGTATGTGCAGATCCAGACTGAGTGATTGGCCCAAGATCATGGTGGTGGGGGGAGTGGCCTGTGTTACAAACAACCCATCCTGGTTGAACTTCAGAATCTGGAAATGAAAGTCCCAACCTCCAAAGGTTCTGGATAAAGCTTTTTTAGCCAGGCAGTCAGAAGCAACACTGTTTGGGAGCTGAGCAAAATGAGACCAGGGTTCTCATACCTGGTAGAGAACCGTACATGTATTTGTCCATCATTCATACTGAAAATTGGCTGGGCTTATAGGCTTCCAATAGAAATTATTTAGACTCCTCCCCCCCATCAAAATGTTTCCTCAAATACCTTGCCTTACCAAATACATACACAACAACATTGCATGTAGTAAATCTAAAGCTGGAACATATATATGTAGTAGCCAAGAACTGTTACTTAATTCAGAATCAGATTATATAATAAAGATTGCATAAATAGAAAGTTCTGTGTATTGCTAATCACTGTATATGTTTGCAGGGGAAAGAAAAGGGCTCCACAAGAGTTCATGCACTGAACAATGTCAATAAAGCACTTCAAGTCCTGCAGAAAAATAATGTAAGTAAAGACATGCCCGTTCCTCATTCATTTGTGCCCCCTATGCATCCTGCTATTTTGGGGAACTGAAACAGTGTGAGACATGATGAATGAACTGTAGGGTGCGTAGGAGCTTTATGTTTCCAAAAATCTGATGAATCAAAAAAGACTGAAGGGACAAATGGATTCTAGTGATAGGAAGTTTCAATAATCTGAATAGTATTATCAGGTAATTATACAGCATTAAAAAGGAATGGAGCAATTTCAAAGATTATAACACCATGAAGAACTGCAGCTTGTGATTGCAGCTTCCAGCATCAGTGATTTAATGACTCTAAACGTCAGACCATTAAATTCTACTTGGTGGAAGTATATTGTTACTTGTTGGTTTCCTGTAGGAATCTATAGGCCTTTCTGCACTTACCTTGGAATATCTGTCCCAAGGCTTGGATGGACCACTCTGGGCTGTAACAATACTACATGTATGTGAACTTCAGGGACTTCCTCCAAAGGCTCTAAGGACTGGGAATGAAAGTTCCTAGTCTCAGAAGTCTGGGGAGACCCATTTCATCAGTATGCTTTGGTGTGCAACTGAAATGAGTCTGAAAAATGAAGGCATGCCTTCTGCATGTCTATATGTTCCAAATCACCCTCCTGAAATGTCAGTGTGCCTGTTCAGTCTGTTCCATTGGTAATCCAAATTAGGAGCCTCTTGATCAGGATTCCACTTTGTTCTGTGTAACTAGTGGGGCCTCTTGTATTCTGTAATGTGCAGAAAGGAGGCTTTAAGTGCACTTGCTGATGCAGAACACCAACAAGTGTATAATACTGAGAACAGCATTTCTGATAAGGTGGACTGTTTCTCACATCTGGCAGGAATCTTATTTTCTTATTACAATAAACTGTGCCATCATAGACAAAATTCTCCAAGAGGGTATATTATAATTGTGACCTTCCTTGTTGATCTTAACTCACTGGCAAGATACACTAGCTAACAGCCCAGGAAGCTGTTAGCTTCTGAGTCATTTAGTATTTTACAGATTGTCCATCTTAAATTAAAATTGGTAGTATCACAGGTATCAAGTAAAATCTGTGTAACAGTTTTGCTGCCACAACTTGCAGTTTACTTTGGGTTTACTTTAAGACTGAATGATAACAGGATACGATTGACAAAATATTCCTCAATATAGCAGGATTGTTGTTCTTTTTGTTATTCATTATTATCTTCCACAGTTGAAACTTGTTCAGAAAAAACTGTCACCAATTATCAGATAATTATTGGTTCTTTTATCAAATTGCACTGAATGTTTGCTTGGTATCATAGACATTATGAAAACAAAACAAAATAATTTCAACTGTTTTTAATTGTATTCAATGTAACAATACAATTTAACATTATTTTGTTTATTGCCTTCAAACCTTTTGTTTTACATTTGACATGTTTCTTAAACTGCAGTGTCCACTTGTGTTTCCTGACATTTTTTCCTTTGTATTGCTTTGTTAGGTAGACCTGGTGAATATTGGCTGTACAGATATTGTAGATGGAAATCACAAACTGACTCTTGGATTGATCTGGAGTATTATTCTCCACTGGCAAGTGAGTTAGTCATTTGTAGGATTTTTTATTTTATTTTCCTTTTTTCCTTTTCCTTTTTTTTTTTTATTATTATCCCCCTGCAGAAATTACCTAATATGTGTGATTGCCTGGATTAGCTCAGTTTGATGTTGGGCCGAGCTTTGAAAATGTGGAAATAACTTTGCAGTGGGGAAAAATACACCAGCAAACATTTCTTGTTGGTGTGTGATGGGGGATAAAAGCAGGTGTTACGCTTGGAGGTTGCTGGACTGAAGCTCATAGTTTGGCAGTGAAGCTGGCTTGGCTCAGCTACCTTTGAACTTAATGTATGTTTTTAGTGCCATCTAGCAGTGGCAAAGGATGTTTCCTGATGCTTGCTTCTGCAAGCTCTAAGTTATTTCCACATTTGCAAGGCTTAGCTTGCCATCATACTAAACTGGTCCCATCTGGAAGGCTTTGGTATTGTGTTAAGCACTCTGTAAGCATCCCAGTATGTATTTAATTATTGATTTCAGTTTCAAAACAAATTCATTAACTTTTTTTCTGTTAAAAAAAAACAGTGTTGCATTGCATTGCTTGTACTTGGCTTTCCCTGTGGACAATTTTGCAAATATGTAAAGCAATAAAAAGGAATTTTGTCTACTTTATTTGGATAGGGATTCGCCATTCTGCAAAATGAAAGTAGAATACCTAAATATTTTCATCTTTATAACTGAAAATGAAAAATCTAGATACATTGGTCATATGTGGTAGTTAGTAAAATAATGTATCATTTTCACTTTTACATTTCATTAACAGTATTGCAGCTACCTAATTTCAGTGCCTTGAATCAAAACTATAGTCTGGTCTGGGGATATTTTCTTTAAATACATTTCAGCAATGTTTCTGTGATTTAGATGAAATTAGCCAAACAAAATTGTTGTTAGAATAAAATAGGATGAACAATTCTTCTTGGGGGAAAAAGAAGAATAAAATATTCAGAGCATCATTGTCTTATGTTAAAATCTTCCATTCTTTAAAAAATAATGTATTTTCTGCATATTTCTAGAGTTATGTTGTAATCTTAGCATTTACGTTATTGAAGATTCTAGTGCTTTAACAAGAGTTTTTTAAAAACAATAAGATTTAACTAATGAATTGCCTTTGATATATTCAGTTACTGATTTTTTTTAAAAAAATTATTTTTGTTTTATTTTTTAATTGTAATCTAGGTCAAGGATGTTATGAAAAACATCATGGCTGGACTGCAGCAAACAAACAGCGAAAAGATCTTGTTGAGCTGGGTCCGTCAATCAACTCAAAACTATCCACAAGTCAACGTTGTGAATTTTACTAATAGCTGGTCTGATGGCTTGGCTTTCAATGCACTTATCCACAGTTACAGGTGGGGAAATTTTGAAAATACTTCTTCCCCCTAATTTCTTGCCACATATATAGGTCAGCTTCCTGGACTGATTCAAAGGCCCTTTATGCAAGAATTTGTCCAGATTAAAGGTCTGTGTAGGAAGCATCTGTGCCTGATAGATCCGCAGAACTGGGTAGCCATGCCTTCCACTGGTCCACTGTCTATGTTAGATAAAACTTGATCCAGATAATGGAGGCCTTATTCAGAATCACCAATGGGCACATTTTATTGGGGCTGCAGGTATACTGGAGGACCCTGGTCCTGAAAATGGAAGGCTTGGAGAAGATACACTTCATATGTTCATGACTACCAGAGGACTGTTTCAGTGGTACACCATAGTACGCTGCTGAAATGTATGCCCCAGAGGTTTCAAGGCTGGGAACTTCTGTTTCTGGCCTTGGAGGACAGCCACCTTACCTCATATGAACTTCAAGACCATGCCATGGGCTGGGCTGAATCAGCCCCATTTTGCAGACTGCACTATTCTAAACCACACTTTCTCGTGGTCAATGTCAGTGGGCCTAACTGATCCATTCCCATTGATTCCAACTGTGTGCAAATAATTGTAGAAAAGACCAACATTTCTCCAGTCCAGAATATTTAAAATCAGCACTAGTCAGCCAGAAATGTATCTTTTCAGTATCTCCAAATCTGAACTCTGAGGCTATATTTTCACAATAATGTTAGAGGAATGGATAAATTTATAAAATTATTTTTAAACTTATAAAGAACTATGGTGGTCAAGTCTTATTTAGGTCATGCTTTTCCTAAGATATTTTTCATTAATTTAAAAATTACTTTTTGTCTGTCATGGAGATTTCTAACATTCTAATGTTGCATGAAATGTACTTGTTTTCTGTGATGGGTGCCTCCAGATGGCGAGGGGAAATGGGAAGACAATCCCAGGCTCTTACATTCTTCATATTGTCATGGCTGTTGAAAAGTACCCAGATGTTAGTAAGCACCTGATCACTTCCCACTTCCTTTGGTTGTTTGTAGTTTCCTGTGCTTGCTAACAGCTGGATATTTTTGAACAGTAGTGATGTGGAAGTCTGGGACTGGAATTTCTTGTCATAGCAATAGTATAGATTTTCAAACAATTAACCCAGTACTACGGTATATTGGAAATGCCATGGATATGTGTGGTATTCCCAGTATAGTCCTAGGAGAATCACAGGTTTTTAACCCACATCTGGAGAACAACTGGTGTTTCAGCAGAATCCAATTTCCCAAATATCATACCAGGCTTCCATCAAAGAGTCTTTATTTTGCTGTGGTTCTTCAGCTTTTAATTCCCACTGAGGGGATGCTTGGGGAACTTTACCCAGAATTTCTCAAATGTCTGCAGTCTTTGTTGTTCTGAAGCTTTTGATGTTGCTGTCATGATGTAGCTAACAGATCTCCACTGGCTCAGTAGAGATGAAAGCTGGATCTGAAAGAAAACCATGTCTAAAGAGTCAGCTGCTTATTCCTAAAGGCAGTGAGAACAGGTCTGGCTAACCTGGCTCTTCAGTAGCAGCTAAGAACTATCTACCCATCCTGTTTCATTTGTATTACCTTCCTAAGCTAAGCGTTATTTTGGATGCTGGTTGACAGAACCAGTAAGAAGTTTTATCTGCCACTAATTTTGGCTTTTCCTAGAACAGATACTTATTTTTTGTTACAAATTTGGCAGCAGGGGCTCAGGCAAAGGTTCTGTTGCATTAGACCATGGGCTGACACAACTCATACTAAATCCATTTAAAGGACTGAAAATAAATAGTTTTCCCACAAGGGAAAGTTGGATGGGTGGTATCCTCCAGGATGGCAATTGAACACAAAAATCAGTGAACACAATAGTGGGCTTACTCCATGTGTACCATGCTGGAACCTGGGTATCCAACACAACAAGTGAAGGGTTGCTAATCATCATGGGGTTGACAGAGAACATCATGCAGCATTATAAACAACCAAATGAAGATTTGCAGAGTAGAAGTGTAGTGAACTATGGTATAGTAGGGCATCAAATGATAAGGCAACTCTTGGTGACTATGTGGATTAAACATCTCCAGTCTATCTCCAGCAATCTTCCATACCTGTTGAAGTTTTAATCTGTTAAGTGGTTGGCCTCATCTTCTTCTTCCTTCATATGTTTCTCCATCCAGGAAGTTTGATCTTCTCATAACTGATTTGTGGTATTTCATTAAGAAAATGAGGGTCCTTTACCGGTTATTTGTGTTTATTTATTTGATTTGTTTATATCTAATACTTAAACCTAAAAAGAATCTCAGAGAAGTTTACAGTATGTAACAGTGTATATGTCCCTACTGTTTTGTGAAAAGGCAAAACCTGCAGAGTGGGGGCTGTGCATGTGTCTGGCTAAAACATGGCAATGGTGTTAGAAGAATAAGGCAACTATGAGATCCGTATGGGCAAAGCCTAATTATCATGTCATTTTGCTTAGCTTCATTACCCTGTTGTTTAGGCAATAGTTTGTCCTTGGTCAACTTCTCTCTTTAGTCTGCCCAAACCAGCCTCTTCCAGAACATGTAATCTTGTTTTGCTGATTGTGCCACAAAATCACTATAATTCCATCAGCCCTGGAGCAGGAAAACTCCACTGGCGCAATTAAGCCTTTGCATCATAGAGTGAAAGGACAAAATATTATACACTAGGATATAATTAAATCACATTAATTTGGCTGAATCCTTTTTAAAAAATGTCTTCCTGTAGTAGCCCAAAGTGGACAACTATTTATAAGGACATTTTCCATACAGAGTTTTGCAAGATCATCACCTTAGGACAAGATTGTGTCCAATTAGGAGCGAGATTGGCAGAGTTATGTATTCTTTTTTGGAGGGCAGCATATTTGGTGCTACATTTGCTTAGACAGGTCAAAGAGAAAGATAATCTACGCATAGTACTGCCTAATAGACTGTGGAATAGTCTCCCTCCTGAGGCACCATCACTCTATAGCCCCATATAAAACACTGTTTAAAACACTAGGGATTTTCGCACTGCAACGCGTTCCATTTGGAACGCGTGCAGGCGGGCAGCTTAAGACAGTTCCGGACGCTTTCACCATTCACACACAGGAGTGCCGGAACGCGTGTAAACGCGTTCCGGCACGCCTGTGTGCGAATGGTAAAAGCGCCCGGAACTGTCTTGGCCGGCAAAGGCCGGCCAGGGGCGGGGATTCGGCCGGCAGCGCTGCCGCCCATTGGGTGAGAGCACCCAAGGGGCGGGCAGCGCTGTCAAGCCAGTCGCCGCGCTTCGTGCCAGCTCTACGGGGCCGGATTGGGCCCTGTGGAGCTGGCACGAACATGCCCGGGCACCCGGGTGCCCATCGGAGGGCCCGGGGCAAGGTCCCTATGGGGCAGGATGCCTTTGGAGATCAGAGCCCCTGGCTCTAATCTCGAAAGGCTTCGCCCCGGCCCTGTTCCTGCCCATCTGCGGGGCGCGGGCGCCTGGATCTAGGCGCGGGCACCTCGCAGATCAGTCCCCCGCCCCCACCAGTCCCCAAAAACCCCACCCGCAACCACCCTCCGAGCCGGATCACGTGAACTGCTTGACCAATAGGGGGCTTAGGTGGGCTGCGTGCTGCGCGCTCCCAGAATTCCCCCCCTCATTCTGAGCCTGTACAGCGACGAGGTCCTCTGTCGCGCGCGCATCCTCCTGGGGCCCTGGGGGAGGGGGGAATCATCTTCGCGGTGAAGGTGCCTCGCTGTAGGCACCTTCACAGCGAAGATGGGCCCGATCCGGCTCGGAGGGTGGTTGCGGGTGGGGGTTTTGGGGACTGGGGGGTGGGGGACTGATCTGCGGGGCGCCCGCGCCCCGCAGACGGCCGCGATGGGGGTGGGGGGACCCTTGGGGGGCCGGAGCGATGCGTTCCGGCCGCCCAAGGGGTTCCTCGGCCCCAGCCAGCCCGGGATCGGCCTCCTGCCACCCCGGAAAGGGGCTACAGGATGCCGATGCTCCCAGGTCCCCGACTCCGGCAGCCGCAATGGGCCGCCGGGGCCGGGAAGGGCCTAGTTCCTCCGGTGCGGAGGGCGATCTCCTTCGTCGCTGGGCTGCGGGAGTGATCGGGCAGCGGCGGCGAGGCTGGAGATGGCAAGGGGTCCTACGATTCGAATCGTGGGCCCCTCGCTGCCATCCAGCCTCGCCGCGGCTGCTCGATCGCTTTCACAGCCCGGCAACAAAGGAGATCAGCCCGACCGCCATCAGCTGCTGGGCCGATTTCCAGCCCATGCTGAAGGCGGAGGCGTGGCCGCGGCTGTCAGGGAGAGAAGCATGAGCGAATGCTTCTCTCCCGGAACGCGCCAGGGCAGCTCGTCCGCATTGGAACGGATGCAGAGCACTTTAAAGTGCTCTGCATCTGGAACGCGTGGAAGACAGCTCCAGACGCGAGGCGGCGCAAGCCCCGCTGGGACAATGCGAATGCCTCGTCCGGAGCTGTCTTCCACGCGTTCGGAAAAGGCCTGTGCGAAAAGGCCTACTGTTTAAAATGTTATTTAAAACACTTTAAAATTAAGCAAACGAGCATCTGGCAATAGCCATCAACCCTGAATTGTGTCTCCACACTTAAAACACTTCCAAAAAACGGACTGGGGAAAGCTATTCTTCTCCCTCCTCACCCTTTTCCCACCCCTCTCTCCCCATTGGCTTTGATCTGATGATGTGGGGAATCCCAGCCCCCTCCCTCCTCCTTTTGCTGCCCCTGTTTGATTCCACAGACTAAATGCCATTTACATGTTTCACAAAATCATCAGCCCTGCCTGTTAACAAACACAACCCAAACAACCAAAGCAACAGCCAGCCACTCCTAGCCTCAGAGACACACGAAAACATGGACACACACAGAGATAATTCGTGCATTTCAAGCAGGGAGAGAGAGACAGCCACCTGACAGACAGCATGAGCTCTGCTGGGTGGAATACTAATCAGGCAGCTTCCGGGAGCAAGCAGGAACTTTGTTACCATTGTGTGTGGGTGGAAAATGAAAGTTTATGGGATGAATTGTTACTTATTATCAGAAACTGAAACTGTGAAGTGCTCTGACAGAAAAAGGCTTTAGGCTTCCTGGCACTTTAAAAATCTGGCTAGGGTCTGTATTGCAAGGCGAAATCCCACCCATTTCATGACGGATCTGCTCCAATCTGCTGTAGCATTCCCAAAGGAATAAAGATAAAGCATTTTAACTGCCAAAACGGGGGGAAACACCTGAAAAACCAGGTGTATTTTTTATTCCGTTTTAGAGCCAAATACTCCTAAAAAAAAACCCTGAAATGGATTGGTAATGGGGACAAAGAGGATCCAAACTGTTTCTAAACCACTTTATTCCATGAGTGGTAATCCACCCTATGTGTTTAGATGAGCTCTGAAGACACAATTCCTTACCCTGAGCCTTTGGCTAAGTAAAAGAACAGCCTTTTCCTCCCCACATTCAATCACTGCCATGGTTTTAATATGTTTAATATGTTATTGGTTTTGATGTGTTCATTTGCCCTGAGACTCTTGGGTATGAGGTAGGATAAAAATACAAATAGATAGGTGTGGCAACTCAGTCCAGCCCCTCCCTTCTCGCCCTCCAAGGAACAGCGCAGAAAGGAAGCGAGCTGCCAAGCACCAGCTATGGAGGTGTCTGTATACCAACCAGTCTATCCACCCCACTGGCGTCCTGCTTTACTTGTCTGCAAACAGACTCCCCTCTAAAGCAGTACATAAACACTAGTGTAAACCAAACACTTAATGCTTATTAATACAAATAAATAAAATGTAGAAGCAAAGTAAAGATTAGCTCAAATGTCCTTGAGTTGCTTGAAAAGATAGTAGCTGCTAATAAAGGAAAGATGCAATTCTCAATAAGAAGCTTCACTAAAAGCAAACAGCCTAAAGTAAGCCCCATATTAAGTCCTGCCTGCACGTTAGCTTTCTGCAGTAGATTCCCTCTAACATTCAGTGAGACGACTCTCCCTAACAATAGAGTTCGCCTCGTGGCAATACATTCTGCCTCAAAGTTCCCTGTTTCACTCTGGCTCCAAGTAAACAGTTCTTCTGCACGCACACCCATCTGTAGGTACGTACCACCATCTCTCTTTGCACTAGAGGCAAGACCTCCCTTCTATCTCTATCCCGAGAGATAAAGGCCTAGAAGTCCGGAGGGTGCTGCAAACCCTCCCTGATCCCTCTCCTAGGAACTCCGTGCTGCTGCCTTAAATAGTCTGAGATCCACCTGTTCCTATTGGTCAATTCTGACGGGTTTCCTCGCTGCTCCACCTCTCCTGTCAATCAGGCTGCCGAAAAGCCCATGAAATGAGTGTGCGGCTTTAACCTGCCCCCTTGAATGTCACAATAGGTAGATAGATATAGACAGACAGACAGACAGAGAGATGAGAGAGAGGAGATAATTTCCCCAGTGACTTGAGTCTTCATGGCCAATGGCAAAAGAACATACCTTTTCCCCTACCTTCTTTTTTTCCCCATTGGCTATATGGGATTTATTATTTCTCCATTAGAAACAATGCAAAATGTCATTGATCTAATGAACTGAGAAAGGCTCAGTCTTATCACTGTGGAAGAAGTTTAGAAAGTGGTCTCCTTTTTCTGATCAGTCATTTTTGAGAACAGACCTATGCCTTTAAAATTTTTGATTTGGGAAATACAGGGCTGCATTCACACACAGCAAAACAGAAAGCATCACAAAGGCACAAAAAACTTGTGTCCTAAAGGCCATTTCCAAAAGCAAGCAAAGCTATTGTTTTAGTCTTCTGCTCAAGAATCCTCAGAACCAATTGGTAGGCCACTGTGTGAGACAGAATGCTGGACTATATGAGCTGTGATCTGATTCAGCAGTGCTCCTCTTGTGCTCTTATATTCTTATGGGAGCGCCCACACCTACAGTGGTCAGTGAGTCCAGGAAACCCCAGGGTCAGGGTGGTCAAATGATGGGGTGTCCACCTCCATAGTGTGTTCTGAGGAGGGTGCTCGAACATATAAAAGTGCCCTCTGCAGTGCCCTTGTTCAGAGAGAAGAAAAAGGACTCATGCATTCTGTCACCTACAGCCTCTCTTGCAACCATCATCTAGACGTATAGTGATGTTGAGAGTGAGCTATTGTGTCTGCTCCACACAGACATCACAGTGACAAGGCCAGTTTCTGAGACTTTTTGTCTTCACAGTTGGCAATTTAGCTCTTGAGTTCAGCTGTCAGCCCAGGGATAAGAAACTAGACATTTGGATGTTTCACACCCACCCTAGGGTGAGAACAGGTGTCTCCCACTTCAGCACGCCCAGTGTCACCAAAACATGTGTGTGAATATAGCCTGAATTTCTGTCCCAGTAGAATACCTTCTCTGTTCAGTGGCTGAAGCTATTTCATTTTAGTACTTTATATTTGTTGCCATCTTCGCAGTCCTTGAACAGCAACAGAGCTGAACAGGGCAAGTCTGTGGAAGTCTTCAGAATATACTAGTTGCTTCTAGAGCCAGGTACTTAAAAATCAGAATAATGAACTCATTGTCAATAGCTTGAAAATAGCTACAGAAAAACCTCCCATAGTTTGCTTAATGGTAGGAAAAAAGACAAGATGTTTCTACTGAAACATGTCATAAGGGGGAAAAAACACTTTTTTAATGTTTTTGCAAATTGTGTTCAACAATAGCAATTGCTCTTAATGGAATGCATAACAACAAGAGTGGCGTCACAGTAATAATAATTTTTTTAAAACCTGTCAGGAATGTTTTGTGTCCATCATAACATTGTAATTTGTGATGTTCTGTTTATTTAGCACTTAGAACATTCCTTCTTAAGTCCTGTTTGCTGGCATTGTAAATCTTAGTTCCATGCCATCTGCTACAAACATTTTTAGCTATAAATTCAAATGAGTGTGAACATCAAATTAATGATATTTAAAAGCCTGAAGTCACTAGAGCTCTTAAGATCATTTTCCGTATGTTTTCCATGAAATTTTGTAGCCAAATATTATTTCAGTAAGTGTCATCATGAATGATAAAGCCTTTCAGAAATCGTATGTAGTAAGTATGGTAAACGTATACTATTATTCTTTCAAAAGTAGTCCAGACCTTCTTACTTCTATGGAACAGATAGAAGTAATCTCCATTTTCAGTGACAATAGGCATCTCATGGTGACCATGCCAGCCCCTCCCTTCAACTACTTTCTCAAAAACTTAAAGAGAATTCTGGAATATTATTGAAAGTAAACACTTTATGTTATAATTGTCATAAAACCTAATTTGAGTTAGAACACTGCATTTCTTCAGCTCCTTGTACAGAACATTATCATGACTCACTTTATTCAAATTTTCATATTATATCATCAATACATCCCTGTTTCAAAGTCAATTTACATTAAACTCCATTAGTGGTAATGTCCCCAAAATGCTGTTTTTGAATAAGGTGCAAGAAGATTATTCACTACTCAGTTTATTATTCACTACAAGATTATTCACTACCCAGATTATTCAGTTTTAGATTATGTCTAAAACTGTTGGAAAGATTGTTGTTTAGTTTAACCAATGTGTCTCATAAAAGCATTCCTTAAAAAATTCTTTTTTGCATGCAGAATAAATTGATTACTGCAGTATGAAAATAGGTATATCCCACATAACATTTAATTGCTAAAATTTTAATAGTGTTTTAAATGTCTAGTTTTATCTACAGTAGGGTCTTCCGATATGGGCTCAAATCATACAGAACTGGAAATTGCTTGTAGTCATTTCAATAACTGTTTCTTTCGCTGTATTTAGATACAACAAAAGGGGTACCTCAAAGAGACAGTGTGTGACCCTCATGTTCCCAACATGTTTTCTCTAATCCACCTTTTCTGGCACAAAATGTTTAGGAGAAGGGAGAGGGACTGACTGGTGCAAGAACAGTTCCACCTCAGAACTTTTTCTGCTGCTTCAGGGGCTCCCCAAAGATATTTTTTTTGGGGGGGAGGGGGAAGGGGGTATGTCTGATCACAGCCTTTATTTTGACAGAAGTCTTTAGCTCATTTCCAGAGCTTCAAATTAAACATGTCACAAGGTTTTAAAGATATTATTTCTAATTCTAACAAGCTGTATTTTATATGAATTTCTGCTATTTGCCAAGCTATCACCGTTGCCTGCAGTAATGAAAAGGTACAACTGGGGTGGGGGATGTCTGGTCTCTCTCTCTCTTTAGACCTATTTGCACAAGGGCCGGAGGAATGTGTGTAGGATGCACTGGGATGGAGCATACACACAGCTGGGCTGGCGGTTCCATTTGGAACCACCTCAGCCCATCCCAGGGCGCCCACACGCACTCTGGTTGGCTAGGTCTGATTGGCCAGAGTTTCTGGTGCCAGAGATCACAATGAGGGATGAGGTGTTTGCCATGTCTTCTGTCTGGTGCCCAACAGTGTGACTGTCTAAATGCACCCAGAGCCGTGTGACTCATTCTGCCACCAGTAAGGCTACCATAGCTTGGGCAAGAGGAACACGGTGATGGATCAAAAACATATTTAACAAATGGTGATTTAATTCTCCTCTTCTGTAATCCTGAGAACAAGTTTACTTGTTTTAATGGAAAACTCGTAACTAAAATCATATTGTCACAAATTGACAGAAGTATTTATTCTATAAACACAGTAACAAATAATTTAGTAATATTTATTTGCAATTTGATTTATGCCTTTGAAACATTTATGCTGGTCCTATTCACTTCACTGCTATCAACACAGTTTCTTGTTTAACTGCTTAATATTGTATGAGGCAAAGGGAATATTATATAAAAAGACAGCCTCTTTTTATGTTTTTGTCTAGCCATTGAAAACTTGAGTTGAGCAATGATGAAGATTCTATTCTATAGCTAACTATGCTTTTGTTTTTTCTCTGCAGACCAGATTTATTTGATTGGGACAGTGTGGTTTGTCAACAGTCAGCTTTACAACGATTAGACCATGCATTCAACGTTGCCAAAAGGCATTTGGGCATTGAGAAACTCCTTGATCCTGAAGGTTAGTGCATATCAGATTATCTTCCTAAGAGAAACTCCCCAGGACCCAGTCATCCACAGATGACTGGATGGATTTATCTTTTTGATACAGTTTTCCACTGTCAACAATAAGCACAAGTAGCAAGACGTCAGAGTTAAAGGCAGTTTTCATTTTCCCCTCTCCCACTATTCTATAGCAGAATGGGATGGTCTGGTCCAGAATAGGCAATCCATCCCATGCTGAAATGGATTGCTGCTGGTGCTAGCTCTAAGGCTTGTGCCTCCAAGACCAGCAACTCAAGTTCTATCTGTACATCTCCATGGTCCACCTCGTTTTTGAGGTAGACCTCAAAAAAGAGGTTTACCAGTAGACAGGATCAGGATGCTGTTTTGAAGTGGATGCACCTTCCTTTGTGGACATAGAATGCTAGGAGAGGCAGGACCTCCCTTAAACCACATCAGCATGTCGAGAATAAAAGCCTATAAATCCCTTCCTGAGGCCTATTTGCACTATGGCCTCTAGTCAATAATTAGTGCACCTCTGTGGAACAGCATATGCACGTCAAGTAGGCTGTTACAGCCTACAAGTGTGCCCTTCCTCCCCAGAAGTCCACTAATTGTTGATTAGGTGTGGAGCATAAAATCAACCAATGTTAGCTAATCACTTACCTCAAACATCCAGCAGTGTGACCATTTGCACTTGCTGGCGCTCCAGGGTCGTTTGGAGTCCCGCACAAGTGTACTGGAACTTCAGATGATCATAGATGCAACTGCACATGAGCAGAGCATCAGCCTCGCCAAGGCAACAGTGCTGAGGCACATGCAGTCATGGTGGCACCACTGCCAAAATGGTGATGCCTAGAGGAGGACCAGGCCCTGGGACTGATTAAGGTGAGTATCCAGTCCCAAAGGGAGGGAGCGGGTAAAGTTGACTAGCACTCAAGTGTGAGTGTTAGTCAACGTTGGGCCATCACATTCCTTTCCCATACAACAGACAGCAGACAGGAAGGGTAGGGCGAAGATGCCTTTGGTCTGCACTACTAGGAAGAGAAGAAAGGCTCAAAGTTTGCTTCTTGTTAATGTGATGCAATCCCCTGAGATTCAAGAAGTTTGAGCTGTTCTGAATTAGTAACCATTCTTTTAAGGCTATATGCTCTCCATGCATCAATGGCTTTTTTCTTCAAAATTGCTTACATTTGCAGTTCTTGCTGCTTATAATAGAGGCTTCAGCTTTTCACTGCTTTTGAATTGTGGCCTAAATATCGATTTAAGGATTTGGTTTAGATTCTTCATAGAAATGATGCATGAACCTTTCCTTATTCTTTTCATACTAATTTCACTTTGTATGCTTCTGTGAAAGGATTTTGATTAAAGTCTGGATTTCTTTTGATGTATTCTTGAGGTATTCCTATTTGATTCTGACATGAAGTGGTTGTCTGAGTGTAATTTGAGCCCAAAATAGCAAGCTTTGCTATTATTTCTAAGCTTAACCATGGTATTTGTAATAAATAACACACACTAATTATTAGGTTTCTAAATGTATGTAGAGAAGAAAACAGAGAAATAGCCTTTTCATTTTGAAATCCTGCCCTATTCCATTATACAAAACTCATACAAAGACATGATTTTTTACTAAACTGAGAATGGAATTCTGAATGTGACAGATATTCTCTTTATGAGATAGGATCTTAAAACACTGCCTTCTGGAACTTTTTATTTAGGTTAGATACACAAGTGGAAAATGATTTGTCTGTTGAAATATGTCCAAGTATAAGGGTAAGATTCTGAGAAAAAAAGGCATAACAGAAAAGCTTCATCCAGACAGTACTTCATTATTTGGATAATCTGGAGGAAAGCAAATCCAGAATTACTTTATTCCAGATTATCAATGATTTATCCTGGATTATCCGCAAAAGTAGAACAACTGTTAAGGAAGCCTGGTGTTTTTGCCAGCAGTTAGCAAAGAGCTCTTTCCATATATGGCTGGCTACTGTGCTTGCGGTTTGCTTATTGCTCTCTTTGCATTTTACCTATTTCAATTTGCATGGTTCATGGACCTCCTTGACTTCCTCTTGCAGTGGCCCATTCCACTATAGCTAGGCTACTGCATAAAAAGGCAGGTGGTGCATGACTTATGCTTATGCTTCCCAATGGAAGCTCTCCAATCCACTCTTAAAGGCTGTTGATTCTGTTGAATTGGGTTAGCTGAAGAAGTGGTGTAAAAACTCTGTAAACATGGAAGACTTAAGAAAAGTGCATGTTCTTAGGGAAAAGGTCGGTTGTTGGTGGTTTTTGGTGGTAAGTGGCAAATAGAACCCTTGGTATTTGCAGTTTTTATACCTGCTTGTTCCTGGAATGAGTAAGTGGAGAGGATGGTGGCTTTAAAACTAGACTCCTTCCTTCTTGTTTGTCACAGTTTGGGGGTTGTTATGCCATATTCCATTGTTTGTAAGTAAGTTTAATGATTATTCAAATGACCATATCCTACAAAAGTTTAAAAAGCATGGTACAGTGATAAAATTCAAATATAAAAAACAATCATTATTGTTCTCTTTTTAACCTAAGCTTTTGAATGATATCCATCTTCAGAGAGGATAATAACTTTTTGGTGTTCTTACTCCTGACCATGAAGTTAGAGATTTTCTGTATTATTATTTACTTGTAAATAAATCCCTTATTTTAGTCAGAAAAACAATTTATATTGCTAGGGTATGATCTCTGTGATGTTCATATGTGACTGAATGCTGATTTATTGCAGACTCATGGTAAATGTTGCCTATTGCTATCCAGTACGGAAAACTAATGACTAGGAAATGAATTTGTATACCTTTTGAGCTGGAGTGACTAATATTTGGTTCGATGGCTGGTATTTCCATGCTTCTCAAACACTAGATCTGTTTAATAATTTTTAATGTCAAAACTTGAGAATTCCATCGCCAAAAGGGTTTTATACAAAGCTTTATGACTTAGGAATACAAGGTGTCACTATTGTTTCAAGAAGACTCATTGGCACACATAAGAAAATTCATGGATTTCTAACACATGCTGGTACAGATTTTTGTGTCTGTGTGTTATGATAGGGAATAAGTGCCCTGTAATGAAGTAGTATTCAAATTAAAATGTGTTTTAATGGTTTTCTTTTCAGTACAGAGGCCCCTTTTTTGACATCATCTTATTAATGCAACACTACGTAACTCAATATGTCTATTAAGACCTCCAATACTTATTATTGAGTACTTTATGCATAATTAAATTGCTAACAGGTCAATTGGGTGATAATAAATTAGTTCATAAATATGGAAAAGGAAATGTTTTTAAGAAACTTCAGATGTAATGGAGCCTTTTTCTTTTGTTTCCTTTCTTCTCTAATGATGAATCAATGTATTCACTACTTCATTACTCCATTTTTCAAAGTGTTCATTACAATTTTCAGTGCACTTTTCTATTGGTTGCTTCTGGTGATATGTTTGCATTGTTTTAATGGCTGCTTCTTACTAATCTGAAAACTCTGGAGTAAACACAGTGTCGATCTTTTAAAGTGTATTTTTTTCTTTTCGCTAAGTGTGAAACACAACCTAATCCACCTCCAAGGTTTTTGTTTTCTTTGTGTAAATGCAGCCCAATGTGGGTAAAAATCAAATTGGTTCATTGTCAAATCATTAAATAAAAAACATACACACACACAATAGTGAAATACAAATAGTCAATCAAAAGCTTCATTTTTGCAAGCAGAACCTTTTCTTCACTTTGATTGAATTTTTAGATGTTTGAACAACTGGATTTTTGATTCAATGCGAATGTATACAAATTTGAAAAAAAATGATCAAATTTGTGAACTCAAATGTCATTTTTCACATTCCTGACTTACAAACTCCTTGAGTTCCAACTGGCACAAATTGCCTAAGACACCCATTCCCCCATCAATACTTGCCAAGTTGGCTATAATTCTGTCATGAGACCTTGTTCCAAAATCCTTGGGGATTTACTCCAGATTGAAGTGTGTGTGCCAATCCAATTATTCTGTTGGATGTGCTTCTCTTTCTGCATCTGTATATCTCTTCTATACTGTACTGTTAAATTGTACATTTTTGGCTTTGGGAGGAAAAAAATGCCAAGAGTCTTAGGTTTAAAATGTTCACATCAACAATTAAACATCATTTGCAGAGCAATGGAGATCAACCTATGGCTCTCAGGATATTGTTAGGTTCTAGTTGCATTGGCACACAGTTTTTTTTTTAAAGAAGCTTCTCAAAAGTTGCCCCATGTGTGTTCATTCCACTTCCTTAGAAATGGAGGCAGAACAATGCCACATGTTACCATCAATAGGATTCTTTTGGGACACTTTTTTCCTGCATGTAAATGCAGTCTGCAGCTGCTAGAAGGCCACAGGTTCTTATAACCTAGATATATGAGGGGGGAAGTGGATTATATTATTTCTTTTACTAAAATTACTTAGGTTTTCCTTTAATGGAAGCAACAAAATTAATGTTACTAATCATTTCTAATAGAGACAGAATAGGGTAATAAAAGGATCTAATTTCATTCTTTGAGAATAATTAAGGCGCAAAAGACAAGAGTTGTGAAAAATCTCATTTTATAATTGTTTCCTATAAACATGATTGCCCATAAAATTTGAACATAATAGGAAGGACATCTGTTCATAAAACATGTCAAAAATTTGGAGAGGCCATATGTTTTTGTTACTTTTTTTAAAAAAAAATCTTCTAGTGCCATGCTAATGGTAATGGAGGCAGCATTCTGGAATACTTACAACTTGATTTAACTTTTTCAGCTTTGTTCATAGCTTTATTGCCCCTCTAATTCTTCCCAAACAGTAGTTTACTAGTCATATTAGGATAGCATAGTTGGAGTACTCTCATTCTTAGCATGTATCTATCCATTCACAAATAAAATATTATTTTGTTTTCTTGAGACTTATTTGCCTCTCCTTTCAGAGAAGTTTGAAAGACTATTAGCACATTGTCAATGAAAAAGTTAGCAGAATGTTAATGCTGTCTCTGTAATATAAAAACATACCAAAATTTCTATTTTTTATTCTACCTTAGAACAAAAGACCATAAGAGGACCTCTGCTGTATCAGGCCACAGCCCATCTAGTCCAGAATCTTGTCTCACACAGTAGCCCACCAATTGCCCATGGGCATCTCAAGCAGAGACAAGGGCAAAACTTCTCCTACTCTTGAATCCCAGCAAATGGCCATAGAAGCTTCATGCTTGATCCCCCAAGCCTGAAAGATGAGCTTAGGTATCCATTCTAGTATCCATTGAAGCATCTGTTCTGACTCTCCTACCTGTCAGCTTCATAGATTGCCCCCTGGTTCTAGTGTTGTTTGATAGAGAAATTGTCTCTATCCACCTTTTCTATACCATGCATGATTTTATATACTTCAATCAGGTTCCCTCTTAAAAGCCATATTTCCAGACTAAAGAGGCCTAGATATTGCAGTCTGATTTCATAAGGGAGGTACCCTTAGTCATTCTACCTTCCTGTCTTTAACCATAGTGTCAGTTATCCACACAGTTGCTAGGTGCATGTAACAGGAAACTGAACCCCTGAACCCTATACTTCACATAAGGCTTTTAAAAATACAGCACTTCAGACATGGGCCATTTCCACACTAAGTGAACTGTTCAGACCCATTGGTGTTAACCACTGAAGCTGCTCACATGGGGTTGGACTAGCAGTAGCCTGTTTTTGTAGCTGCTTGTGCCAGGCTTCTGAAGGCTGAACATAGTCTTCAAAGGACTAAGAATGAGAAATCCTTTGAAGCTCCTGCCCAGGGCTTCATTGGACCACTTCCAGTGCTCCTTCCTGATATGCTGCTGAAAAGAGCCACTTGTGGTATACTGGATCAAAGTGGCATGGCATCATTATATTCTTCATGGTCCTTCTGTGAAACAATGAAGGCCTTTAAGTGTTCCAAGTTTGCTTTAAAGTTGGCAGATGGAACAGGACCAAAACAGACTGTCAAAATGTAGACAGGCCTTGGAACGTGTTGCAGACCATTCTACTGTGGTTTGCACCCACCAGATTCCATTGCATGGGCTGGGAAGGGCACATAGCAGAAAGGGGTCAAAGGTCTGCATTGGAATGCTAAATAGATTTTTTTCTTTTTTCTGTCTTGAGGTAGATAGTATTGTTTGAGAATAACCTGCATAGTTAGGCAGCTAATCAACCCATTAATTCAGGATTTAAGTAAAGCCTAAGTTGGGGGCCATGGAACATATCTAATTTTAGGCTTTGAGGAGAGCTTTTGGCCATTAATGGTAGAAACAGTGATAGCTGCTGTTAGGTTATGTGAAACATTAAATACCAAATAAAACTGATAGCAAGCATTCTAAGGAAAAGTTGAGGCCTTAAAGATTTAGGCTGCATCTACACACATTAAAAAAGGTTCAAAGATAGCTAACATGTAGCGGCTAGTGTTCCCATCCCCCAAATCCATATCAAAAGCCATAAAATTCACCATGTGATTCTTAACAGAACAGCCTGAAGATTATGATGATATGCTAACAAGTGGTAGAAGAGATTTTTATCCTAAAAGAAACAAATTTCTGTCATTAAAAAAATGAACATATTTTACTTAGACTCACTATTCAAACGTAAGTGAGCATCTTTTCCTTAGATTGGTTATTCAAAATGTATCAAATGGATATTGAAATGGGCTGCCTCCATAAAACTCCCTGCTCAAGGGGCAGGAGTGTTAATCGAAGGACTTCATTGTCCCTCCAAGACAACAACAAGACCAGTATGTGAGAAGTAATTCTGACTCAGGTGTGGAGATTTAAGAACCAGGTATGGAGATTTAAGAACCATGGCTTCAATGACAGCAATAAAGCTATCAAACTTAGAAGAAAGCACAAACTCAGTTTGGTTTGATCTAGAACAAAGATCAAACAGTTCATGAATGTTCAAGGTTAAAATTAAAAACAACACATTGGAAATACATTGGAAAGAGCCTGGTTTGATACAAATTGAAGTAGTGCAGGGGATGGATTGGCTCAAACTGATCTGATTGAGCCAAGCTGTTTAATTTGAATTCAAGCCATATTTGGCCACCTCTAATCAAGCACCTTTCTGGGACTGCCTGGAGCCAAGAGAGCAGCCCAATCTGGGGGAGATGCATCTTCTAGGTTTTTCCTGGAGACATGTTCCTAGAAAGGGTTAGTATGAAAAATGCACATGATGTAGCATGGATATTTTGAGTTAAATGAAACCGTTTTAAAAGTTTAAAGCTCAAAAGAGATCAGCCTTTATTCTAACGCTTTTTAAAGCTTGAAATAAAAATCTCGTTTCATGCACATCTCAAGTGGGGATATATAGACCAATGGATTTTTATGATATGCAACCTGTAGGAAACAATTTGGTCAATGTTAAATGCAATTCAAATTTTAAAAGACACTTTGCTATATATCAACTAATATAATCAGGTCCTTAATCTAGGGAGAGGGTTTAGGTTTGCTAATGAGGAATCAGTCCAGCATACAAGATCGTGAAACACACATGAGTAAGAATTATGTTGAACAGCAGTCAACTCATTCTAATGGGTATTATTTTGTGTCATTAATAGGTAGGGATGTACACAAAGCTTTAGTTTGCAGTTCAGTTTGCATCAAACCAAACCATATCCTTAGATTGACCAGTTCTTAATGAATCTCAAACATCCAGTCCATCTCTATGAACAGGTCTGGAGGTTTGCAGAATAGTTTATCAAAGCCTCTCCCTCCACCCTGTTGCATTCCCAGTCTCTCGTAATGCAAAATAATGTCAATGTCAAAGGAATGATAATGAGGTTGTATCATAGGCACTCTTAGAAGTGAAAATACTCCCTTCCAATGAAGCAAGATTTTGGGAGTTCAGTTACAGCTCTATTCAGTTCATTTTGGTAACGGAGTGAAGCCTCAAACTTTCTGATGGATTTGGCTAATCTCAGACACCACACTGGTTCATGCCAGATCAGATCTGACTTCTTACTTCCACTCATACGATTTTTAGCTCCCCCCCCCTTATTTTTGGAGAGGGGGATGATGCAAATGTACTTAAAATTATAATGTTATATGACACTTGATACTCCAGAGCATTTAACTGAAAGGTGTATAGATGAAATTAATTTCAAGCAGTAATAATAATATAAATTCTGCACCCCAACCGATTCACTCTTTAAAAAGTTTAGATTTGTTATATTTTTAAAAAGCAATTAGGGCTTTATCAGGACATTGGTCACTTATTCCACTAAGTTTGAATACTCCAGAATAATACATGGAAATTCCAGAATACCTAAACTTTATTCCAGCATATTCAGATATAGCAGAATGAGTAACTGATGTCTGGAGGCACCCCAGATTGTTGTGCTAGGAACAAGAAATTCCTTTTTTCAGGTCCACCCAGGCACTTGGGAACGTTCTACTGACACTTTGGAAAATAAGATGTTCTACATAGATTGGCCTTTTGTTCTTTACAGACTTATATGTTCTTGTAGTTTTTCTCTGCAATTAAGATGTACAGGCAGTTTTGATTTATATGCTAGTTTCATGTGGTATACTGATTCTATAAAGAGTTGTAATAAAAACTTCCATGTAGAATTGGAAAAATACTGTATAAATAAACAGCATAGACTGTTGGTACTATGCTTCTATTTATTCATTTCTGTCTACAGGCACTAGTTGTATATATTCCATATATAAATACAAAAAGATAAAACAAGGTAATGTCTTTCTTTTTTAGATGTTGAATTGCCTTTTAAGCATCTAGTACTGTACAGGATTGACTTCTTTTTGCTGTACTGTAAAATGACTGTAAAAATATGTGGATAGCAGAATTGTTTACACTGTTGGTTTATGTAGTCAATGAGTCTAGGAAGTTATTTGTCAAAATGGGCTATATAGAATGCAAACAAGAACCTATAGTGTATTAATATTTTATTGGATGTTATTAGTGCATCTGGAACAATTTCAGAGCTGTTTGGCATTTAGATTTAGAGATTAGGATGGCTGATTATGGTACAGTGAAGAAAAATTAATTACTTTGCTTCACTGGAGCAGTTAATGTATTACTGCATAGACCACTATCACTTCTCCTTTTGTGTAATGACATTTTCTTTTTTTCAGACACATTTAGTGCTTTTTTTGCTAGTGGTGTAGACCAAGAAGGGATTTATGGCCTCCCTTCCGCATGCTGGTAAATTGGATCACAGAGGCATATGGATAGCACATCTCCATGGTCTGGTATACCACAGGGGGACCATTTCAGTAGTCCAACATGGTGCATCAGCAGAATGTCTTGTGGGTGCTCTGAAGGCCCCACTGGCTCCAAAGCTGGTGTGAGCTTCAGAGCTGGTGTGGATTGTGGACAGCTTGTTCCTGTGCCAAGAACAGTTCATCCCAACCTGGGATGAATTGCCTATCCCACCCGGAAGCATCCTACTCTGATCTAAGATAGTTGATGAGTAGACCATCAAGACAGTATAAGTGACTCACTTTCTTACAAAGTTTAGAAGAGAGATATTTAAATAAATGGAAGCAAGATGAGATTAACATAACCCAAATAATGATAGATGTCCAGCAGCAGTTATTTTTTGTAACCACTTAGCACAACACTTGAAAATTTGCACGTAGTCTCAAGACTGTATTTAGGCCTATGAAACCTAAATTGGAAAACTGGTTACAATTTGCATATAGCATTAAGAGTTTTAATGAATATGGGCCAGCCTTGGTCTCCTTGGAAAACAAAACACTAGAGACATTGGCAGTAAATTGCTAAAGCTTTACTCTGCTACAAGTAGCATTTTGAAATTCAACTGTAAAGAGTAGCAGCTCCGAGAGAAGCACCGTTAATTAGGATCAGCAATACTTCTGTCAATGCATGGGTCAGAATGGCAAAAAGTAAAATCTGTACAAACTGAGAATTAGAAAAACAATAGGATGGAGCAGCACTAGATGAGTAAGGGCCTAGGATTCTCAGACAGTTGTTCCCTGCCCTCTGGCAAGGCGGATGAGAAGAAATTGCACGATCTAAACAAGAGCCTCCGTCTCATGAACATTCTAGACCAGTAAGGGTGGTCTAGAGATGGGAACACACTTTTGCTGCTGTTATGTGTGAACACAACGTGACACAACAGCTCTGGTGTGGTCAGTTTATTGTATTTTAATGATTTGTACCGTCATTAGGTGAAAAGAGAATAAGCCTTAGTTTGCCTCCAGGGGAAGTGTGAACGTGGGTTTATCCTAGTGCTGTGTTTGGATTACCACATGTATCTGTGGCAAGCCCAACATAGCCCTGGTATATTGGAATGATAGCCCACAGTATCATTATTGTGGGAAAATCTACTCCCAGCCCAAGTTTTACTATAAAGCAAATGGATTTACCTCTTCTGGACTGCAGCTTCTGCAGTATGTCATTTTGAAAATGGCTGCTGCTCATGTGTGGGGTCAGATTGAAGCCAAAATGGTGGCCACGCATGCATGTAGACCAACAGCTATGCTGATGACATTGTGAGAGCAAGTGTCCAGACCAGGTGAATCCCTTTACTTTTCCCATGTAGTTGCCCAGATGTCTAGGCAAATATATCATGTAATATTTAGCTGCCATCTGGAGGTATCCTTAGTTATGTGAAATAAATTTTACCTTTTACTTCACCTGATGCAAAAAGGTAAATTAAGATTTTACAAAGGACTGTACATACTAATGATCTGAGCATCTACATTTCCTCCTATGTATTATCCTCCAAAGCTCCTCTAAACATTTGGACGTCTATTTGTAATCAATCTTTCTTCTACTGACTAATTAACAGCAACAGTAATAGTAATAATAATAATAATTTTAAAAACCCACACTTCTCAATTCATCATATGGTGTGTACATAAGCTGACATGTGCTCCAATCATGAGTGGCACCCATGCACAGCTTTGTTTGCTTCAGATCTATTTGAGGAAGCATCACTTGTTGGTTTAATTATTTTACCCAAGAGAAAATCGATTCTGAACACTAACAAGGACAAGGACATTTTAAGGTTTTACAATCTTTTTTCAAACTGTCAGGTAAATTCCATGCTCAGCTTGAAATACAGAAGTAACACTATACAAATCGTTTCTGTGTATTTTAATAAATACAGTTATAAGCGTGGAGAAAAAATAAGCATTGATAACTAAAAAACCAAAGTTTTTGGAAGGGGATCTCTCATACAACTGTGAATTTGACAATACTTAAAAATCTAGATTTTTGCTTGCTACTCAAAGGCCAGGCATTTTAATCCGGTTTTAAAGCAGTTTAGATAGATAGATAGATAGATAGATAGATAGATAGATAGATAGATAGATAGATAGATAGATAGATAGATCAGCAACAAGGTCTTTTTTTTTTTTTTTTTTTTTTGCATTCCCACTGTTAGGTTAAAATGTGGACCCGTAGGAGAGAATCCCCCTCCTCATGCCGTCAGCAATTGGGCACCGTCATACCCTGACTTCATCGGGGTGGGCAATTCAAACCCCACCCTCTGTATAAACTTGTGATCATGGGGTCCTACAGCTTTTGTTCACCATTTGCCCCCTATCTTGTATCCAGCTTAACACAACTTCTCCTGTTAACAAGGCAGTAGTACATTCAATATCACTTTCCTTTTTGTGTTATAATGGCAAAATGATGAGACTATCAAGATGGGACTGGGAGGAAAGAAAAACCAGGCAGGCCTTTACGAAAGAGCTGACTTTGCACTGGATTGGTAAAGCAGATCAGCCCGAAATGGAGGCAAAAAGCATTTGTGTTTGGAAGGAAGGGATGGTGAGCAGGGCAGGCTTTTATACAAGAGCTGACACAGGACAGAAGCCTCCAAAGTCACAGTTGCCACCCCTCTTTGTAAAATTAGACACTTCTGTCTGATCTCTTTATTACATTGTGTTCTGATCTCTTGTTATATGTGTTTTGATCTCTTTTTAGATTACATTGTGGTCTGATCTCTCTCATCCTGACCTCCCACACACCCGGTTTCAGCTAAGCCCAATCTCCTTAGCACATAATGGTGAGAGCCCGGGGAAAAGGGGATGAAATCACAGCTTATCATTGGATCAGGAGAAACTGAGAGAATACCCCTGAAGCATAATTCCCTCCCCTGCAAAAAAAAACCTGCTTGCATTCTCATTGCTAAATAGTGAGAATTATTCTAAATCCAGCAATGAGACCTCTTTTGATTCAAATATAGATCATTCATGTTTCAGGACCTTTAATCCTCAGAAACTGTGGATTCTTTTAAAACTTTGAGAACAGTGAGCTCTCAAAGTGGTTTCAATCTCTTTAAATCTTGAATGGGAACACCGACAAAGATCATTATTAAAATAGCTAAACTGGGTTTTTTTTCCATTCACGGAATTCTGATAATTTGACTTCAGATGTTCAAAGCTAAAGAATACAATCCCTTGTCTATGAGAATATTTATGAAGTTCAGATACACATCTCACCAGACTTTAAGGGAATTGCACTGGCTGCTACTTTGCTACAGACCTATAGTACCCTAATCAACTTTGTCTCCAAATATCTAAATAAATACTCCTCCCATATAGATCTCACTGATAGGGAAGATCTAGGACCTATTGGTAGTGATGCCCCTGCAACAGTTAAAGTGCAAAGATACATGAGAAGGACTTCTTTCTGGTATCCCCCAAGCTGTAGAATGATCACTCCTCTATAAGGTGTGTCTAACCCTATCACTGCATGTGTTTAGACACCTTTGGCTCAAAAGGCAGTTACTTCTTATTAATGATCCCATTTTTAATTGTGCTTTTAGGTTGGTTTGATTGTAATATAACCTGAGGCATTAGGATGCTAAGCAGGATAGACGTAAGGATAAATAAATGATCTAGACAGGTGCTTGCCAGAGCTAAAACATGGGCACAATTGTCTGGGTTTGCAGATTCTTTTAGCTCAAAATTAATTTGTTTAGTACAAATTACAGAAAAAGAAATAACAGAAGAACATTTGAACACACCTTTAAATTTTCTTTAAAAAACATATGCACAGACGTAACACATAATTTGGTTTGATCTAGAACCAGGATCAAATAGTGCATGAACAGTTTGTAAACAGTTTGAATTTTTTTTTAAAAAAAAAAAAGGAAATACATTGATAAAAGCCTCATCTAATGGGCCTGATGTGGTATATCCTGAATAGTTCAGAATGAACCATTTTAAAACCTTTCTTATGAACAAATGCTTCCCCTTGAGTCTTAACTTTTCTGTATGAATTTTAATACTAAGCACATCAGTAGCCAAACCTTTCTGCCTACTTATTCAAAAGCTATTACGTAGTTATGCACCTTATCTTTCTCGGCAGTCTGTGCAATTAGCTATACAAAATGTGATTTTTGCTATTTGGGATAATTAACTAGTCTTAATTCACTACTTTAATTAATTGGCACTGAAAACCCATTGTTGTACGGTGTGTTATTTGTTATGGTTCATTTTAAGCTGATCTACCAATTCCTTGTAAGTGTATTTCACCATATTTCCTAGGATATTTTTTTCTTTTTTGATAAATAATTCATGTTATACCCTGTTCCTTTAAATTTCATGGGTTGATATAGAGACCATCATCACTGAGCTCTTAAGGTCCTTTGACTCTTAGCATTCTTTATTCTTACGTATACGCCATGTTCTTTCTACCATAAAGTCCAAGAAATACACATATGTGATGATTGGAAAGATCTTTGATAAACAACCAAGTCAAGTTCCATTTTCTTAGTTTTAGGGAACGGTTACCTCACTGGCTTTAGGTTAATGCTTCTCTAGGTGGGTATCACTATCTAATACTACGTGCATAATCTCTTTGAGGTATGAAAGTCCAACTCAGATGGTCATGTACTCCTGCCAGAATCTGGGTGTAGAGAGAGATGCTAACACAACTTATATAACTGAAAACAAAGTGATTTTACCCTTTTCCCTAACTTTAGTGGAACTGATAAAAATTCTCATTGTATGGTTTTCATTTTGTTCCTGTAACTCTCTAGAAATTCTCTTTTGATTTTAATGTATTGTTAATGTGAATTGCAAAGGACAAGATTTTTGATACAATTGGCACTGCAGTATTTAAAATTCTATTTAAAATTCATTCCATCTTTTAAACAAAGGTTTAGCTATAGCAGAACTAGCACACACTGATTTATTAATCCATTCAGTTAAAGAAACAGCTAGGCCCATTACCATGAGGAGGTCTCAGCTAATAATCTATGGTGACCCAATACAACAATATGCTGGATAACTGCAATTTAGCATGTGTATAAGTTTGAGTAATAACATAGCGTATTGATACAAATGAATTATGAGAAGCATGAGAAACATTTATGAACATGCAGCTAGTGAGGACACTGGTGCCGTTTGAAAATAATAAGAGGGTTTTAATATATTCTTGAAACTTCAGTTCAGTTTTTGCTCTTCATTATCTCCCTTGGCTGTGTTCAGAGATGGGATTATTCTTGTAACACCCTACACATCTCATGGACATTCTTGACAAGAAAACATGGATTAGAGGTGGGATGAGAACATGAGAGCCGCATGCTACCATTAACCTGTTTGATCTTACATCCACACTGGGGAGCTGCAGCACTTTACCAGAAGTTGCCTCTGGCTCCCCTGAAACCATCCAGTGGTGGATTGTAAAAAAGCAGCCCACATGCTTATCAGCTGACTCCTGGATACTGCATCCACACCCTCTTCTGGATGTGGCACAGCAACTGGGTGTGACGGTGTCACTGCGGCTGTACAGTCACACAAAGCATTCAGATCACCATGGCAACATCTGAGCATGTGCTGGGTGTTGTCACAGATATTATCATGGTGATCCAGCCTGCCCTGATCATCAAGTGCTACTGGCCCAGTATGGGGCATTTCCAGTACTCAAAATGCAGAAGCCCACTACTAACTTGCCTGATTAGTAAGACATTATTATACCATACCAGTCAAGTAAGTGCAAAAGGGGCCCATCTCCAGGGCACTTTGAGCTGCTTTATTACTTGCGAATGCAACATATCTTTCCCTTCTCATTTCTTAGCCCTGTCCTGCATTTTTAGACTGAAGTAAGCTTATTTGTCTAGAAAAGTATGGTTTGGTTTTGATGCCAAGTGAATGCACTACAATCTTTGGGGGTTTCTGTCCTTACCTTTATTCTGGAACAGAATCCCTGATGGTCCTCTTCAGGTCCTGCAGTTCAGAAGGGCCCTACCCACTGCAGGTAAACCCTGGATGCAATACAATTCAGATCAGGATCTGAATTGAGCTCTACTAGAATATTATTGTTAATATAATTTAAAAGAAAGAAAATCTGCATATACCATGCAGCATCTTGTCCACACTGAATGCTGTCAATTTTACTATCATTTAGAACATTATTATTAATGGCATTTTGTGAGTCAACTGCAATAATAATTGATGGTAACCACATAAAAATTAGTTCGTATAAAAATGTGAGGGTTTGATTTGTGTCTTGCTCTCATTCCGCTGGCTCAGCATTTTTCTTTCTTTTATTTTTTTTCCTGCAAAGCAAACATATGGAGAAACGTACTGCTTTTACTTCTCCGTATGTATCCTATTGTCATATATTCAAATCCAGCCCCCTGCCCCTTTTACTTAATATGACACAATTTGTTGAAATTCAGCACAGATGTTTTCCGTCATGGTCTGTGAAGCAGTAAAACTAATTTTCCATAGATTTTAATTGGTATCTCACAATTTAGTATCATCGCTAAGCCTGCAGACCTAGCATTACTTCCTGGAAATAAACTTCATTAAATACCATCAAACTAACTTCCACAAAGAAGTAGTTATAATTTTGTGTTTGCTTTTTCACGCTTCTGTCCCATGATTCTGACAGGTACAGATCTCCACACTATGTGGGCTATTCTGGTCTGCTTAGCACAGCATAGCAGTCCAAGGCGATGCTAAAGCAGCTAGCAGTAGTCTCACCCAAATGCTAACTGCATTCAAGCAACCTAACATTTTCCAGCCATGGAAGTTGTCTCCAAAGAGCCCTCAGAACCAGTGTAGAGACTTCAAAGAGACAAATTTTGGAAGGGTGGTTTTTAGTGGCATTTCCAATACCATTTCTGATGGTACTTCCTGAAGTGCTTCCAAAACGTTTCCTCACCATATTAAGATCTACAGAGGCATGCTATGTGCATGTCTGCTGTAGTCTGTAGTATGGATGCTGGCCTGGATGTGGACCTCTTTGAAGAGGTCAAGAGCAGGACTGGGATATGGTAGAGCTAATAAAGAACTTAAGAGGAGCCCTGCTAGATCAGTTGCTTCTGGGTAGGGCACAAATAGTTTTTTTGCATTCAGTTCGTAATGAATTGAATTTAAGAAAATTTGTATTTGTTTGAATAGATCCCCTTTGAATATGGTAGGATTCTATTCAATATGAATATCTTTGTACAGATTCATACAAATAACTGCTACAAACACATACATCACTGATATGTATCTGATACATACCCGATAGGAATGCAAACATATCTGATAAGAATGCATGCGTATCCGATATGTATCCAATACATATCCTGTAACATATCTGCTCTGAAAGCATCAAACCCACCCTGAATCCACTTTGAATCTGCACTGTATCCATTATAGATGTGACTGGCACGGCCATTTTCCCACCTTCCCATTTCAAGAATGGGAAGCTTTGTACGAATATTCCGAAATATTTGTATTTGTACGAATGTCAATGTACGTGTGTCGGAACATTTGGTTTGTATACACATGTCTGAATTCAGACAAATAACAAATGTTATGGATATTTGTGCAGATCCCTACTTCTGGGCATTCTTAAGCAGAAGACAAAGGCAAAATCTTCATCTGCTTTCAACTCCCTGCAAATGGTCTTTAGAGGCATCCTGCCTACTAGCTTTACCACAAGATACTGTATACACAAAGACAGTTATTTTTCATATAGTTAAATGAGCTTAAATTGTACTGTGAAATCTGCTATAATTAAAAACTTGTATTGGAAATCACCATTGCCACTGTTTGTACTATTTTTGCAAGTGTTTTTAAGGAACCGTCCCCTCCCCCCCCCCCACTTCTTGGGTGAAAACTAAATAAGAATTTTCTCATTTCTTATAAATGAAATCTTTTATAGCAATTGTTAATGAGATTACTGTGTTTTGATCTGAAGTAGTACTTTTGCATTTTTTGCTTTAATACAGTTACAAGATTATAATGTGCTTTTGTCATTCCAGTTCTGTAGACTCTCAGTGAGTAAAATAATAGGCAAAATACCTCACGGCAATTTTTATTAAATTATATTAAAGAAAAATATAAAAAGAAGAACAGATCAAAATAATTAATCCAGCCGTTCATTATATCTTTCATAAAGAATGAAACAGTTACTATTCATTGAGTCTTCAATTCCCTTCATGATTAAAACTTGCCTAAAAAGAAGGACTTCATTGCCTCTTTAATTAGACCAAGCTCTCTGACCCAGAAATTCTCAAATGGCCAAGAGGTCTGTAGATGCTGGTTTATAACTGGAGAAGTGCTACTAGCTATTGATAATAACTTAATCAGCTGGTGGTTAGCCTTTTTGGTCCAAGACTCATTTTCACCTTTTCCAGCCCTCCAGATTCTGTATGCCAGTAGGGTGTTTGGCCTCTTGCTAATTAAATTATTGATCTGATGACAGGGGAAAGGAAATTCACTTCTGCCAGATAAGTCTAGAGAATAAACTTTAGAATCTCCATTCGCCCTAGTAATACAGTGGTACCTTGACATACGAGTTTAATTCATTCCGTAACCTTGCTCTTATGTCAAATCGCTCGTATCTCAAAGCAATTTTCCCATTAATCCATTCCAACTCCCAAAACACCACCTCAGTTGTTTTTGTTATGTACTGTACTGTATTTACATACTCGTATCTCAAATCTTGCTCTCATCTCAAAGCAAAATATCACTCGCTCGGCGGCTTGTATCTCAAAACACTTGTATGTCAGGGCACTTGTATGTCGAGGTACCACTGTATGCCTAATCCCCCCCCTTTTGCTGCCCCTGACAAAATTGGTAAGGTCTTCAGTGGTCACATAATACTTCTTGAAGAGCTGCAACAGGCTGCTGAGGAACGATTAGCTATTCTAGTCTCAGTTAAGGGTGTACGTATGCCAAATTCCCTGAAATGGGGAATTTGCAATGGCACTAAAACAACAAAAAGTAGATGAAAGGAATGAAAATATTTATGATGGGGAAAGGAAAGAGGCTCAAATTTTGTGCTTTAGGATATGGTGAGGCATTGCCAATTTTCTTCTGAGGGGCAGTTGGCTCCAATGAACATACAGAATAGCTGTGCATAATTTCATGCCTTAATCTCAGTTTTGAGGGCTTATGTCCCCAGTGTAAAACTCAGAGGCATCATGACTTGATAAACATCAACCTAATGAAGTGACAGTGATCCAGCCATTGGGAAAAAAAATATAGGAAGTAACAAATTGGAAACAAAGTCAGTGGACAGTAGCTCACTCTCAGGATGCCTGTCCATAAACTGCTGGTGGATCAGAATGGGGGTGCTTCAGAGTGTTCCACATCTGATGCTTCTTGAGAAGGATGGGAAAGTGCAGCATTGAATGAGGCATCCCTGAAGGGTCCAAACTCAGTTTTTTCATGTATCCCTAAATGTCTTGGTTTGTACCCCAGACTGGGAATCACTGCTCTATTGCCTCTGCTTTCTTCCTTCTGCTTCCTCCCATAGGTTTTCTAATAATTGGATTGCTACCCCTGGCATTGCCTTTGCTGCTTCCTGTGCACCTGCCTGCCTGCCTGCCTGCCTGCCTGCCTGCCTGCCTGCCTGCCTGCCTGCCTGCCTGCCTGCCTGCCTGCCTGCCTATCTATCTATCTATCTATCTATCTATCTATCTATCTATCTATCTATCTATCTATCTATCTATCTATCTATCTATCTATCTATCTATCTATCTATCTATCTATCTATCTATCTATCTATCTATCTATCTATCTATCTATCTATCTATCTATCTATCTATCTATCTCCTCCCAAAATCATCCTCTGCTTTGAAACACAAAATAGAGGAGAAAAAGCTATTCCAAACACAGCTACCAGTTGGTGTAAAAAATTGGGAATCAAAGTGTACAAAAGAAAAAGATTCATAAATAGAAGTAGGTTGCAACTGATCAGTCGTGCAATAGCAAAAGAACATTGACTGAAATCACACTAATGAAAGGTTGGCAAGATCATTCATATAGGTGTCACTGTCAGATGTTGGCAAGTTCAAAGATTCTTCCTCAGTGACCTACCATCATGGCAGTGGATTCTGCTGTTACTAAGAAATACTTCAAATAATTGAAAGAATCTGGTGTGCTTTTTTGCTACTCCTATATTTCATTACCCATTCATGATCTCTTTTGAGTCTTTGTGCTTATCTGAGGAAATGTGTCCTAAGATCAGCCAACATATTCACATATCTCACAAACCCATCAAATAAAATTACACTGAGTAAATCATGGTCTCAGCTAAAATGTAGCTCTACATTATTAATGATCCACACCATTTAGCTTGCTATTTACACTTCTGTGGGCAGCAGAGAAGATCAAGCAGCACTGCTCCATCACCTCCATTTGTATCAAAGAGTTTCATTGGCTCGGGTACATTGCCTAAGCAATTGTGCTTGACTGAGCTGAAGGCTCCATTGCTCAGGAAGATTTCATCCTTGATAACAATGCTTATGAGCAAATTTTATTGGATCGAGAACAAGTAGATAGGGTTTTTTTTTAAAGCATGGCAAACCAGTTGAAAATTCAGAAAGCATCTCATATACTGCCACCCAGTGTTGCATTTGCCATAGAAAACTGTAATTGTTTTAGTATTATTGTAATACAAAATAAGAGCTACACTCACATTCAGCCATGCACACAAGAATCCAGGAGACAATGCTGACAAAGAACTTGAAATTCTTTTTTATCCTTCCCTTTCTCTACCAAGTGTCAGAATAATATGCTGGCCTTGTGCAGGGTTGCCAGATTTTGCCAGATTTTGCTAAAATTAGCCAAGCTGTAAGACACACGTGTTTTTTTGGCTAAGGCTGTATGTAAGGATTATTTATTATACCTTGAAGCATGCACTATGATTTTCTGTAGTCATGTTCATGGTTATTAGTGGAAACTACATATGAAAATCTTTATATAGCAGGCTTTAGATGACTTTATTTTTATACTCCCAGAGATGACTTGGCCGCAGTTATCCATGCTCTGGTAACCTCCAGACTAGACTATTATATTGTGCTCTAAAGGGAGCTGCCCTTGAAGATGGTTCAGAAGCTGCAGCTAGTGCAGAATGCAATTGCTAGACTGCTGACAGCAACAGCTAGCCAGACACACATCATACCAGTCTTAAAAGAGTTGTGTTGGCTTCTAATTTGCTACTGAGCCCAATTCAAGGTGTTAACTTTGCCTTATAAGCCCCTAAATGACTTGGACCCCACATATCTAAAGGAACACCTTCTTCTTTATCAACCTACCCATGCCTTAAGATATGGAGGGGATGCCCTCCTGCTTGTCCACCACCCTCAGTAGTAAAAGGGGTGGGTACCTCGGAGAGGGCCTTCTCAGTGATGGCCCCTTGGAATAGTCTCCCCCTTGAGGTGCGTCAGGCTCCTTCACTGTATATGTTTAGAAAGGCAGTGAAGACACACCTCTTTGCCCTGGCCTTTGATTAGATGGAATATACTGTCTCTTCCTACTTTACAGGGTTTGTTACTGTTTTAAACTATACTGTTTTAATATATGTCTGTTTTTAAATATTGTTACCCATCCTGAGACCTTCAGGTATAGGGTAGGATAGAAATACAAATAAATAAGTAAGTAGGTAAATAAAATATACACTTGAATAGTTCTGTTAGCCCTACTGCCATGGTTTAGGAGACATTTCACTGTGTTGTTGTTTGATCTGAGATCTAAGCATAATTTTGGGGTAGTAGGTCACGGCATGCTTCCAACGGCTAAAGAAATTTTAATTTTTCCTATTTATTTGTTTGTTTGTTTTTAATGTAATTGTATTTTTTATTCCTGTGATACTGTATATAGTATAGTCGTACTGTTCTGGTCAAGGACTGAATAAATTTAATTATGGACCTATTCCATAATTCATGGTTTTTGGGAAAGGAAACCAATACTCATATTGCTTATTAGTTCTTCTAATAAGTCTGTTTTATTTTCTATTCAGTTTTTTCAGCCTGTTCTCTTTTTTTTATGTCTTGCATCTGAACAGCAGTCAACAATACATAGTACCTTATTGTCAACAGAAATGAAGTAATCAAGAGCCTTGCACTTGTAACTGTTTTAGGCAAGGTCTACACAGCACCTTTATGGTGTTGTCAATATGCCATAAGTGTGTAGGGGGCCCATGTCACAACTTCCCATAGCACATTGAGTGAAATGGATGAAAATGAGGTCCACATGGATCCACAGTCATCCAGCTGCCAAACCATCGTAAGCATTATGTAGACCATAAGAGAGTGAGAACAGGGCTGATCCCTCTGCCTTGTGACAACCCTTGAGGTATTTGTAGACAGCTATCATGTCTCCTCTCAGTCTTCTTTTTGGTAGACTAAACATTCCTAGTTCCTTAAGCCGTTCCTCATAGGACATGGTTTGCAGACCGTTCACCATCTTGGTAGCTCTCCTTTGAACCTGCTCCAGCTTGTCAGTGTCTTTTTTAAACTGGGGTGACCAGAACTGGACACAGTACTCCAGATGAGGTCTGACCAAGGTAGAGTAGAGGGGGATAATAACTTCACGTGATCTGGACTCTATGCTTCTCCTAATACACCCCAGGATTGCGTTTGCCTTTTTTGCAGCTGCCTCACACTGTTGACTCATGTTCAGTTGATGATCTACCAGGACACCCAAGTCTTTTTCACATGTGCTGCTGCTCAGCCGAATTCCTCCCATTGTATATGTGCTTTTTTCATTTTTCTTGCCCAGGTGCAGAACCTTGCATTTTTCTTTGTTAAATACCATTTTATTAGTTGCAGCCCATTGTTCGAGTTTCTCTAAATCTTTTTGAATCCTCTCTCTCTCTTCTCTGGTTTTTGCAATCCTCCCTAGCTTTGAGTCATCAGCAAATTTGATCAGTTTCCCTTCAACTCCCTCGTCCAGATCGTTTATAAAAACATTAAACATAACTGGGCCCAGGACAGAACCTTGTGGTACTCCACTTGACACTTCCTTCCATTTGGATGTGCAGCCATTTAAAGCTACTCTTTGAGTACGATTACTAAGCCAGTTTTGAACCCACCTTATAGTTGCCTTGTCAAACCCATATTTGATCAATTTTTCAATGAGGATCGCATGAGATACTTTGTCAAATGCTTTGCTGAAATCAAGAAATACTATGTCTACTGCATTTCCTTGATCAACCCATTCAGTGATTTTGTCATAAAATGAAATCAAGTTAGTCTGACACGACTTGTTTGATACAAACCCATGTTGACTACTGTTAATTATTGAATTCCTATCCAAATGCTGACATATGTGTTGTTTAATAATTTGTTCGAGAATCTTTCCTGGTATTGAAGTCAGGCTAACAGGCCTGTAGTTCCCTGGGTCTACCTTCTTCCCTTTTTTGAAGATAGGAACAACGTTTGCCCTTCTCCAATCGTCTGGGACTTCTCCTGTTCTCCATGACTTCTCAAAGATTACAGCAAGTGGTTCAGCAATTACCTCTGCTAATTCCTTCAGTACCCTAGGATGTAATCCATCTGGACCCGGGGACTTAAATTCGTTTAAGTTAGCTAAGCGTTCCCTTACTCTCTCAGTGTTGATTTTGTGTCTTGATTCTCCTAGTCCTTCATCAGTACAGTGAAGGACTGTTGCATGCACATTATCCCTCTTGGAAAAAACAGATGCAAAATAGGAGTTCAGAATCTCTGCCTTCTCAAGATCACTTTCGATCACTTCTCCATTCTCTCCCTGCAGACTTCCCAAAACCTCTTTGACTTTTCTTTTGCTGTTTTTATTGTTTTTAGTCTCTCTTGCAAGCCTCAGTTCATTTTTAGCTTTAGCTTTTCTGATACTTGCCCTGCAGATTGTACTGATTTCATTATATTCCTCCTTAGATATGTATCCCTCCTTCCATTTCTTAAACATTTCTTTTTTCTTTTTTATCAAGTTTTTAAGTTCTAGGTTTATCCACCCTGGTCTCTTTAGATGTTTTCCATTCTTCCTTCTTTGAGGAATTGTTAATGATTGCGCTTCTAATATTGCATTTCTCAAAATATCCCATCCTTCTTGGACATTTCTATCCTTTAGTACATTTAACCATTTGATCCCTCCTAACCTCCTCCGGAGTCCATCAAAATCCGCCCGTCTTTGAAGTCTGAGTCCTCTCATGCTTTCCTTCCCTTATTATCCAGAATTCAAGGATAACATGATCGCTGCCTCCCAATATAAAGAGTTTCTTTATACATGAAAATTTCTGGTATCTAGCAAGAAGGAGCTCCACAGAAAGTCTCAATTTCAATTTTCCATTAAAAATATATTTATATATGTAATTTAGATATTGTAAATAATTCAGAAAAGAGATTTGCTTTATTTTATCTCTGTTATTTGAACACATACTGGAATATGTTTATTACTATTTCAGTGTCTTTGTCTACTGCCTAATGTTGTCAGTAATCAGTTTCTAGTGTGCATGCAATCTTTCTTGAATGGAAATAAGTAGCTGGGAATTCAGCTCTATAAATAATAAAAATTTTAGTGTCATTATAAGCCTTACTTTAAACCTGTTCACAGCTGGTTTCTTCAATCTTTTGACTACTTTTTCTTAAATCCTTGACATATCTCCACCTCTGCTTAAGGCAGGTTGAATATACTGGTATATCTGTATAAAGTGATATTAATGTCCGTGAGTTATTAGTCTCTGGAGGACTGATCATAAACTTTTCCTTCCTTCCTTCCTTCCTTCCGAGATGTTGGTATGAGCGTAATCCATTATGCTTATTATGGTCAAATTTCATATGGGTTTGAACAAAAATTATCTATTATTAATTCCATCTATTATTCTGAATCCTGGGACCTCTTTTTATTTGCTGTCTTGTCCTGTGGTGGGATCCACAAATGGGAGTGGGGGCAGAGTGCTTTAAGGATTCCACTTCCTCATTCCACATTGCTGCCACAATCACAGCAGTCTTCCTTAAGCAGCGATTACTTGTAACACACAATTTTCAGATTGTGTTTGCACAGTCATCGCCAGCTTTGATCGTGAAGGTCAGGGGAATTCAGAATTGAAGGAAATGAATACCTGGCTTTGATTCTGACCGTAGGTGGTTTCTTAGACTGAAGTCAGGCACTGCAAAAAATACCTCTTAGGCAGCTTACGGAAGGCTTTGAGGTGGGATTGTTCACACACCAGACTACCCCTGTTCCCCTTTCATGAAATTCTGTGCTAGAAAAGGTGGATTAGAGAAGACTTGGGGAAATGAAACTCTTCTGAGGCACCCCTCTTTTTATATCTGAATACAGCCTTAAACTCATATGTAGAAATGCAAGGAACACCTCTGATAGCACACCTGTCCCATCTGTCCACTGACCACTACCAGTCACTGTTATTACATGTATTAATTGCACAGAAAGCTAACCATATTTTACATGCACTACTGAAACAATTTGAGGCACATATATAATATTAAAAGTAACAAACCAGGCCAACTGTCACCTCTTTTACAGAAGTATTCCTGCCTAGACTCCACAAACCATCAACTGACAGCTTAAGAGTATGTATTTGCACATATTTTAGCTGTGTTCACAGTCGTGAAAAAGACTTTGAAAAACTTATAAATGTTAATATTGAATGTGTTTGTGCGTTATATATAAACTTTAATCCATGCACCTTGTTGCTAGAAACATTATAACATCGTAGGGCAGTTGATGTCATTTGGTCTCAAAATGAATTCCACTTACCTGAACATTGCATTTTGGTACCATGAAATATTTTCACAGTCAGCTAGCTAAGAAGATTTCATCAGGCCTGACTGATCAGAATATAAAATATCTTCAGCTACAGTAGTTTCACAGCGCTTAAATTTATTTCATGTTGACCATATTACAGAAATATAGATATTGGACTTATTTCATAAAGATGCTGTGTCATTTACAAATACAGAAGTAGTCCCAGTACAAATAGAAAAACACATGATGACAGTGATCGATTAACACTTCATCATTCATTACTATGGCATGAGATTTTTTAAATAAATAAATGTTTTTAATAATTTTAAAAATATTAATGTTGAGGAAGCTGCCGAGATCCTCATCTGAAAGTAAGTTTCAGATATAGGAGGTCACAGCCAAAAGGCCTCCTTTCCTTGTTCTGGTTCCTGAAACCTTCCATTGGCCAGGCCAAGATAGATCCAATGAATGAACCATGTGCACAGGACAAGCACTACAGGAATGAAGAAGACAATACAGATGCTTAACCTCATAGACTTTTAAAGGCTAATACCAACATTTTCAATTGGACTTGGAAGCAGACCAGTAACCAGTGAAGTGACTGTAGCGAGCAATTCTCCTTAATTAAACAACAACAAATCTTATGCTGAATAATGCATACTAAGTACTATAATTTCTACAAATGCAATATTTAAGGTCTTAATCCTGGTAAAACACATGCTGTATTGACTAATCATATCATCTTATCTCAGGAATGGTTGGATATTTATTTATCTGGTGCCTTATTTATACCCCACCTTAAGGAACACATGAGAGTATGCATTCTTCTCTTCCCTTTCATTTATAACTTTCTTGGTAGCTGCAAACCACCAGGGGAGTTTTCTATCCCACAGAATTATATTCAGAGATGCTGGCGGGCATTCTCATTACAAGTACCAGCCCCATCCTAAACTTAGTAGTGCCAACAGCCCCATTCAGGACCATTCACATTGCCATGCATACTGGGTTGATCATTGTTATAATTATTGTCACCTCCTCTAGGCAGTGTGTGCATATGGAAGTAATGTAAATGCTGCTCCTGTCTAATCTGTGGAGCAATTTTTACTGCTCCACAGCTTACAGCAATCAAGGCAGCTCTGGGTCTCTCTGGAATGGAGGTGGCACTGTGGTGTTATGCTCCATTCCACAACATGCTAGGCTGTCCTGATCACCTTAGTGCAAACAGGTCTTAAACAAACAGGGTGTTAAAAAAGTCTTAGCTCATCTAAAGTTGTTGGCTGATAACACATTAGTTTGAGTTCAGCTTATTTTTATCTACTAGTCTTCTTACACCACATACTCTTTTGTTCCGCTGCCTTTCCTGCATTCATATCTGAGCAGTGGCTAAGACATAAAAAGAAAGCCTGTTATGTTGAGTCACATGACCTTTACCTGCTCTGCAAATAGGCATTAAAAAGTAAAGCGCAATATATGCTTCTACAGTTAAAAAATTTGCAGAGGAGAACCAAATATCATTGCATCCCATGATCTTGCAGATCTTAGCAAATGTGAGATAAAATTATTATAACAAAACCTCATCGCTATTAATCGTGTTTGGCCTTCTGCCAGCGCTTATATTTAAGTACTTATGGGATTAATGATAAATTCTTATTCAACAACCTCTTTACATCTTGATTCACTTCATTAAGTACATGAGGTACATTTTAATGCCCACAACAAAAGAATTACTTGAAAGCAACACCGCATAACTCATCCTCTTACAAATTGTTTCTGACTTGAAATGTTAGGCTAAACCAACACTTTTTCTTGATCTAAGACTGGGATATTGGGTTAAGCAGCACATTTTTTAAAAGTTACAGTAGCTGCATTCTGATGGTTTCTCCTTTGCTTCTGTGTTTGACAATATTGTTTGTGAATATTGGTTGTCTTTCTGAGTTTGGATTCCTGGCTTACGTAAAAAAATTGGCTTTTATTTAGCATTACCTTGTACTACTTCTTAGGAGACCTCTTTTTTTACTGTTCCAAGTCTACCAAGATTTTGTGTCACATTCCTGCCAAGCATTTTTTTAGTGTCTTGTAATCTACATAGCTTTACCTTTCAGTTCCAAAATACCTTGCCTTCCTCCTGTTACCAAGCATCTCTGCCTCTTCTATTGCTCAAGGTTGTCCTTGTTACTGGACTTTTACATTGGCAGCTCTTTTATCTCCCTGCCTGTCACAGTCCTGCTTTTGACTTCTTGAGAACTTGAATTCTGCTGAGGGCTTTTCAGTCTTTATTCCAAGTTGCTATCTCTGGGCTGCTTCCAAGCAGCAACTTTGGTCTTGTGGTTAGAATGCTGGACTCATATCTTGTACTCGCTGGGTTTGATTCCACAATTCTCCATGAAGCCAGCTGGGTGACCTTAGGCTAGTCACATCTCTTTTTCTGACCTCTCACAGTCTCAACTATTTCACAGGGTATCTGCTGTGGAGAAAAGAATAAGAAGCTTTGTTAGGTGCTTTGAATCATCTTAAATGGATGAGAAAAGCCTACTTTTCTTCTTCTTCTTCTTCTTCTTCTTCTTCTTCTTCACCACTCACACCATAGTTACACAATGGACCAAAGCTACTAGTTTCAAAATGTCCTATGACAGTTTATCCCAATCTTGTTTCCAGTCTCTAGCCCTTATCCTAGAATTAGGAAGCTTAGAGGAAATGACACTTAGAATTTTTAAATCTGTATTTAAGCAGATTTTTAATATGCTAAGCCTACTTTATCTTGTTCCACGCTGAATTGGCTCTGACTCAGGACTTCCTAATCAACTGGTGCTACTGCTACTTAAGATCCAGTGGCCCCTTTTTACTCTAAGTGTGGTGACTGCAGGTGCAGACTGTGCAATCACTGCTGAAGGGACAAGCACTTTTTCTTGGCATGCAAATTCGAGACTCACCCAGGCCAGTTTTCATGGCCAGTGATCACCCCGCCTACTGTATGCTTACCGAACAGGTACTGCTAGTACCTGGAGCTGACTCCTGAACAGGTACTGGTAGTACCTGGAGCTGACTCCTCACAAACAAGGTTGCCCAAGACTCGCCCAAGAGTTAAATCCAACAGAGAAGAACATGTTGGTGGAGCTGCCAAATCTGATGATCGAGATGTGGTCCACATGAGAAGACTTTGATGAGGTGTCACTCAGGTTATAGAATGCCTTCTTTATGATGCATATTGGGTACTTAAGAGGCAAGCCCCTAAGGATAGAAAACTTATTAAAAGTCATATATAGATAGAAAGATAAAAATAAAAACTCTCTTTGTAAATAGTACAATTACATTTGGGAATTAATGGCTAATTAACTTGTTTCACATGAAATATACATTATGCAGGGTCAAACTCAAAAAATGTCATTTTTATAAATATGGAAAGCCATTTTTAATATCATTCCCATTTGAGATCAAACATTTATTCCTTTGGTAACAATTCAGTCTCTTCTGCAATATTAGCAGATAAATGAATGTTTATGTACATTAATATGATAAATAGATATTATAATTATTTCAAATGGTCTTAGATAAATAGATGTTTTCTACGAGAATAACTTGAATAATGTAGTTATTATATAATCTCATTTTTGTATGTTCATTTTCTAAAATATATTGATTTTTATATTCTTGGACAAAATGTATTTACTGAATTATTACTTTGTAAAATATCTGTCCAAATTTCAACATTCGAATTCAAACTGAATGTCCATAAATTCAAATATAAACATTCAAACAAATTTTGAATTTTTGAATATTTGTTTGAATTATTCGGACGTTCATATGTGTATGGGTTCGTACACAACACATCTTCCCTGCAATCCAAATTGAATTTGGGAAAATGCAAATTTTAAAGATTCGAATAAAATCAAATTTTAGGATATTTGATTTGAATTGGATTGAATCCTGAAAATTGCATCCCAAAACCTACACTAATTCTAAGTGTAGTTTACTGTAAGGTCCTTTATGAGAGGCACCTTATATTGGGGTCCAAAGATGCAACTGCTGCAAAATGCAATAGCTAGACTGTGCACTGTGCAGATAATTACAGCTATGTTCTTCATGTAAGTATAGGCATGTCCCTAAGCAACTATACTTTTTGTCAATTAAATACTGGAACAAATTGTTTTATTGTTACCCTAGTTATGCAATTAATTGTTTTTACCTCTAACAAGTCTGTGAGATCATGGAGGAATGCTGTTTTAAGAGTCACAAAATACAGGCCACAAACTGTAGGAACCCACAGGCAGGCTTTCACCATGGTAATACTTATCTTTTGGAACATGATTCCCTTTGGAATGAAATGAAATGAACAATTTCCTTTGATTTCCCACCATTATATTACTTTCACCCTATGAAGCTCATGGACCCACCATTTGACCGAGAGCCTTCTAGGTGATCTCCAAAGGCTCTGGAACAGTATTCCCCCAGATGTACATCAGTCATATCCCTTAGTTATCTTTGGAGCCTCTTTAAAGAATTTTGTTTCTTAATAGGGTCGCCCATTCTTCATTCCTGTACTTGGCAATTTTATTTTGTGTCTATGGGTCTTTCCGCACTGGCCACTTAAACCGCATTAAAGACAGATTAAGGACAGATATAAAACACTTGCCAAGTTGCCTTCTGCATTGCAGCGCACATTAGTGATACTTCCAGGAGTCCGTTTCTGCATTGGCTCATGCGAGATCCATCTCTAATGGGGTCTAGGAGCCACTAAAACCAGTTTCCGGGGAGATCTGAAAGAAGATAGTCTTAATCCTTTCTTCTTTTTCTTTTTCTAATTTATTTAACTTTGAAAGTGTATAAAACATAAACATCTTAACAAGTACAAACAGTAAGAACAGTGAACACAAATTATTATATAGACTATGCCTTCTAATAGGACCAGACAAGTATCTTGACTGTTATTTACTCTACCATGTATAATCAGAAAATAAAGATTGTAGTTTGTCCTTAAGAAATTGGAGAGAATGTGAGTCTGTAATCCTGTATTCCAGGGATTCTTTTGTCCTTTTGATGAATGGTTCCCATTTACCAATACATTTATTTTGAGCTTCAAATGCTTGCATTCTGTCTCTCTGTACCGTGATCAATTCGTTGGTGAATAGAGTCCACGTTCTTGCCTATAGATATTCGCTCTGGGTGTTTCCAAAAGAGGGCCACTTCTGCTTTGGCTGTAGTGATCAAAGATCTTAGTAAATCTCTGTGGTGGGCAGGGTTACCTGGTTCTTTAAAATACAGCAGGAATACCATGGCCGGGGACAGGACAAATGGCTGAGATGTTATGTTGTTCGATTAATCCCCAAAACGCCCGTATTACCAGACAGCTCCACCATAAGTGAAAATAGGAGCCTCTCTCAGTGCATCTGTTCCAGCATTGTGGTGAAAATTTAGTATTGATTCTATCCATTCTTAATCAGTCTTTGCATTGTAAATCCACATCAACAAAGGATGCTTCCGCACACAAGTGGGAGAGAGAACACATGTGGGCAGGACAGGAAGTCGCCATGTTGAGAGAGGCAGGAGAAGCACAGTCCAGCCACGAAGTCCCTCTCACACCCAGCTATGGCAGCAGAGGGACAGGAAGTCTGAATGTAGCGATTCCGTGCACAAAAAGCAGGCTTCGGTGCCAGGCAGGCACAGGATCTCAGACACGCCACTGATTGGTCCGCACACAGCAGGAATGGAGTGGTGACTGATGGCTGAATGCTCCAATCACGCAGCTCCTGGGGTGGTGTGGCCTCTAGCAGGCCAGATCCATCTGGGAATCTGTGCTACTGTGTCCGCACTGCGAAGGCATAATGTATTCCTCACAGTCCGTCCTTCCCAAGTGAATGCAGAAGCATGGGGCCTTATTTAGATCTGTATCTATTTGAGACGGATCTTGCTAGAGACACATTTCATAAAAATGGATTTTCTTAATCCGGATTTCAAGCCGTAAGTGTGGAAACACCCTATAGGTCTAATTTAAATATGTTTTATGTCCATTATTGTTTCCAGTTTGGTCTGGTGGTTAGGGAGCCAGACTCTTATCTGGGAATACTGGGTTCGATTCCGCCCTCCCCCATGAAGCCATCTGGGCGACCTTGGGCTATTCACAGCTTTCTAAGCTCTCACAGCCTCACCCACCTCACAGGGTGTATGTTGTGGGGAGAAGAAAGCTTTGTCAGCCACTTTGAGTCCCCTTAATTGGGCAAGAAAAGTGGGGTAGAAAAGCCAACTCTTCTTCTTCTTCTTCATGTTCCTCATGGCTGTTTACTGTCATGAGACCTTAGTAATAGGGTGATATATCAATTTTTAATAAATAGAAAAATCATGTGCTTATTAAAGACTCATCTTTCTACCCTGGATGTTTGTTCTGTGTTTTGCAGATTGTTGGTTTAATACTGGTTAATGCTGCTTTAGTAGTTTTTGAATTTTAATTATTGTTTTAGGTTGCATCTCCACTTACCAATGTGAGGCACCTCTACATGTCCAAGAAGGCATCTGCTACTGCTTTATATCAATTTTTGGTGATAGCCAGTGCCTCGCACTGACCACACCAGCTTCTTTTCCAGTGTGATGGCTGGGAGAGGCACCTTTTGCAGGGCTCCCCCCCCCCAATGGAAGAAGTGCAATTCCATGGTGTCTGCTCACTTTGAAAGGGAGGCAAGGAGAGTGCCTTTCTTTTGTACTTGTCCATGGTACCTCTACTCAGAAATGTAGACATAGCCTTAGCCTTATATTTTGTTTTGTGTACTGCTTTGAGATGGTCTATGTAAAGCTGCAAGAAATAAAAGTAAATGTTGGGTTTGGACTTAATTCATCTCTTTCCCATCCTGGAACTTAAGACAAATGCAGACATAAACTGTTGTATTAAGTACATCAGTGTTTATAAGGCAGTAGCATCAGAAAGGCACGTCTTGCTATTTTAATGTCAATTTATAAAAATCATGCAATTTAAAAACAGAAATGTATTAGTATAAATTGCAAAATAGCAAAAACTATTTTTGAATGTTAATGAAATGAAAATGATCAATTAAAATTATCTTTTTGCTTGATGGGTACAATATTCATATGGGATTCACATTGGAGCCATTATTTATACAATCCATACTAGGAAAGGAGTAAACCACTGCATAGTTTCAATTCATCTGTCTAGTATCAAAAACTTAGGGTATGATCAGACACCCATATGGAGGCATCCTCTGAATGAATTTGAATATGAAATGGCATACTTTTTTTGCCTGTATTCATCTTACCCCATCTTCCATGCTTTGGAAAGATCATTTCTTAATCATTCAAGATTTCAAAGCTCTGATGATGTCTCTTTCTTTAAACCTGGTTGAGCAGAACACTACATAAGCAAAGAGACAGTGATTTCTGACTGAGTGGCTAATCAGTATCACCTGTAGTCACATTAGGCATTGCCTGACTTGAATGTGAATGTAGCTAGGAGTGTGGAGAAATGTGGTAAGCTGTATATTTGGACAACTGTTTGTAAGGCATCTTTTGTGTGACTGGGTATAGGATTCTTTTTAAAGGGATGACTTTAAAAAGCCCTACTGATCACACCTTTGTGAATATTTTAACAAGAATAACACAAATCCTGAAGTCATATAAATCTGTGCTTAAGTTCTGTGTTTCGTGTGAGTTACCTTGGTGAAGGTCATTCATTCTAACTCTATAGTGTTATTGTGTATTTAAAAATTATGTGTATTATAATCTGTAAGAATTAAAAGAACAAGCAATTTTTGTGCTGTTCCTGTTTCTACTGCTCTTCCTTATTTTTATTCAAATCACATATGAAGGCTTATAGATGATTATAATATTTTAATTAGGAGACAGTGAGATGAAATGGACAATATCATGTTTATTATTTTGGCTGCTTTCTATAAAGTTTTACATTCTGCCTAATATAATGTGGGTCATTTAATTTGATTTTCCAGATGTTGCAACAGCTTATCCTGATAAGAAGTCCATCTTGATGTATGTGACATCACTTTTCCAAGTCTTGCCCCAGCAAGTAACTCTTGAAGCCATCCAGGAAGTGGAAACATTGCCACAGCACTCAAAGCGCACAAGGGAAGAGCACGTCCAGTTTCATCAGCAACGCTTTTCTCAAAAGGTAAATCTGTGGATGTTTGCCCTCATGACTAATTAAGAGTTAGAACTTAACAATCAAGTAATTGGTTAAATGAGAAACCAATCATAACAAAATCTGATAAGAAGTTAATCCTGTTATGATCAGTGCTTCCTATTCCCAGAAAATACAGGAATTGTGCTTGTGATTTATATTGATATACATGAAGCAATGGCCTTTTTCTTAATCTAAGAAATTGTGATTTGGGCATGTTGTGTGCTAGACAATAGGTTTCAATATAGCATGCTACAAAGTGTTTTTAAATCACAGAATATTAGGTGAGATTATTTTGTAATTTTTTGTGAGAATGAGGTCAGGTCTCCACTTACAGGCTTTAGGCACATCTTGGGGGTGTTTTTCCACTAGCACCAAGTACCCATTGAAGCACCCATTAAGGATCCATTTGCCTTTACTGACAGAACGAGAGGGTGTTTTTCATCAACCTGCTTCATATTGGAGGGCTCTGCTGAGTTCTGTGTGTTTTCTCTGGCTCTGAGCTAATTTCCTTTATTCCAGTGAAACCCACCTGCCAACCTGACTATCCAATGCTCCCAAGCACTCACTGGCCCCAAAATGAACATAAAGCTCCATCTCCCACTGCCTAACATATACTTTCTTTTCAGTTAAAGATGAGAGGAGATTGGGGCAGATCCTCACCATTTTTCTTTCCCGTTTTTCTGCTCACACAACATTGAGGAAGTGGTCCTCTCAAGTTTTGTCTCTTCCCCCTTTTTAAAAAGAAACCTTTCAGTCAAAGTAACAGGAATAGGTCGGGGAATAAACCACTGAATGTGTTCACAACAGATGTTATCAGGCATGCATGAATTTTCAAAGACAGAAGTGCACAGTCTCGCTGGGCTTGCAACACAACAGAAGGGGAAATGATCTATCTGGACTTGCAGCAGGAGTTGGCAGGGCCAAGAGAAGGGCCAGGTTTTTGGAGGTATTTGCTTTGGGCTACCTATCAGCAGGAAAATGGAGAACAAAGGGGGTCACAATATCCTCATAGCCCTTAATCACACCTGGCTAAGATGTTATGTTTGGAAATTAACATACTCACACAGGTTTCTGATAAGGGGATGTGCTGATTTGATTTTTACGCAAAATACAGGACAGCATTATCTAATGAAAGACTGCAGCTTGCCAAACCAGATTTGTCTACTTCTGGTATCTGATGGACTAAATAGCTACAAATGCAAAAAGACCATGGCCTCAGAGTGTTTTAATTTTGATTTTTAAATTAGTCCCATTGCATGGTTGAGGTTCTAAGGGTGTTCCCGCACTGGGTGGTTGAACCGGTTTAACCACCCAGTTAACACCCATTTAAGAGACTTACCTTGGAGGCTTCCACACTGGAGATCTTTTGGAGACCCCTTCCAGGTGGCTGCTTCCGCATTTTGGCAAGCAAGATCCATTTCTAAAATGGGTCTTGCCACCGAAAACCAGATTAAATGGAAGACCTAAAAAATTAGGTCTTCAATCCATCCCTTTGCCTGGATCCATGTGGAAGCAGGACGCTTCCGCACATGGCCAGGCAAAGGGACAGATATCCCGGTGGCTGCCATGTTGGGGAGGGTGGAAGCAGGCTGGTTTGCCTCCTTTTGCCCTCCTCTGCATGCTGCGCACCACCAGAAACACGTGGTGACTGGCAGCTGCTTGCTACAGTTCCGCGGCTCCGGGGGCAGCGTCGGTGGTGCGGGAACCCAGCAGACTTTTTGAATGGGTGCTGTGGCATTCACACAGCATCCAGACGATCCATCCTGCTGGATCTATCTTCCTCGCGCATGTGCAGAACCACGGGGCCTATTTTGGACAGATCTTCGGGAGGACGGTTCACCGAAAAACAAATCTTCTTAGATCCGTTTTTCAGCGGCCAATGTGGACTCTCTCAGCAATGGTTTTTCTTTTTATAATTAGCCTGAGCACTTCCAAACTGCTTTTAAACTTCTTACTTAATGTTTGGATGCCTTCTTTGTGTTCTCTTGTAAGTAACTTGGATAGCATTTCCAACCCAAATGAAGTTTTGTTGGAGTACCCTGCTTCTCTGCATTCTGAAATATGTAGAATGGAACTTTCACTTGTGTTAGACATACAGACAACAGTCGTACCAGAAATCTTCACTGGCACAGAAGGCTACCATTTTCTTGCTCCCCGGAACAGGAACCCTGTGTACCTCTGACAAAGGATGATTCAAGAGCTTCACAGTCCTTACCCTTCCAATAAATTTTAAGGATTAAAAGTGTTCCAGTAAATCAAGTGTAAACAGTTTATTTACTTGGATGGGCATTCTATGATGGTGGCCTTAGAGGAAATAACAATTTAGAATTTCATTTGCTTAAGAGACTAGATTGAATTTCATTGGTTTGTAACTGTGGCTTTTTAAAAAATGATTTTGTTAGACTTGTTCAAAGTGTAGCACATTTGTTTCAGGAGCTAATACTTTGCTTTCTAGATCAACCTAATTATGGAGGTCCTTTCCTAAGTGTGGGCTTAATGGCAGAAATAATTATATGGCACTTCAGGGAACCTTTCTACCTTTTGTGGAAGATACCTTGTAAATGAATATCATTTCCTTCTTTCAACATAGTTTTTACTTCCTGATGATATGCCAGCTCTGTTTTTTTTTTAATACAGAGGGGTTTTTTTCTGATATCCCCCTGATAATGCTGCATTACAACTCATTATATTATCCATACTCATGAGTGTATGTCTGCTTTTCTTCCTAATCTCTTCTTCTTAGATTCAAGTCAGTGTAGCACAGGGTCATGTGCGCACCCCTTCACCTCCATCTAAACCTCGCTTCAAAAGCTATGCGTACACACAGGCTGCTTATGTCATGTCCCCTGACCAAAAACGGAGGATGTTCCCTCCACAGGTCTGTCAACATTATTGTTTGCTGTGGTGATTATTCTAATATGCCTGTGCTTGCTGTGGAAAATATGTGCAATTCAGGGACTTCTTGTGCAGCTTCTGTCCATTTTCATTTTTGGCTGTAGCTTTTCCATTTTTATTTTTCATAATTATCTCTTAATATTTTATGTCTCATAGCTTTTTCCTACCTTGTTTGTGTACCAGACAAATACTGCAAAATATTAAAATTAAATTAAAATTAAATAAGTATGGCCCCAGATCACCCCCAAAACCCTGTATGCTTTCCTTACATATTGAGGAGCAGTTTTAAAATTAAGTTTTTAAAAGCAGCATTATTTTATACCTTGTGATGGAGAGTATTTTTATAAACTATCTTACAAAGGACACAGGATATTTCTTCATCTTGAACACTATCTCAGATATACTGAATATATTTCATTTTCAAGGTAATAGGTATTTTCTCTTTTCTCATCACTCTGAAATCTTCTAAAAGCTAGTTTGGAGGATCTTGAGTCCTTTGAAGTCGTAAAAGTGAAGGGAGAACTCATCCAAGATTTGGAGGACTCACTGTAACCTAATGCTGTTGGTTTGTTTGTTTGACTTTATTTGTATCCTGCAGGCTTTATAAGACTTGTTGCTGTTTATAAAAGAAAATCACAAGACTAAAATAGAAAACCAAGAATCATCAGAGTTGATGATGGTCACACTATTAAACAACATTAAAAGCACAAGTGAAAATGTATGATTGCTCCCTTTCTGCCCCTTGTTCCAGATACTTCATGAGGTCCAGGGATTTTGAACTAAATACACAGATTGAATCCTAATTGGATGGATGAAACAGGTAGCATCTGCACAGGACTTGAACGATACGTCAAGCAAACTTCCCCCTTACCTGTGTTGAGTGCTTTCAGCACCTGAACTTGTGCCCCTGCCTGTCAAATTGCAGCAAGGAGATTCATAGGATGTTTTTCCACTGTCACTAAAAGTACCCATTAAGTACCCATTAATGGGTATGTAATGGCATTTTTGTACCCATTAATGGGTACTTAATGGGTACTTATAGTGACAGTGGAAAAACACCCATAGTCATCATTTGAGAGAAAGGATAGGCTTACTCTCTCCTTGACAAAGAGGAATTGCCAGCATCCATATGAGTAGGGGAGTCTTGTACAAAGCTGACCCTACCACAAGGAGGAGAGAACAGACTTTCCTCACCTGTCAAATGCTAGCTAAGAATTCCTTCACTGCAATCTGACCTGCAGGGAGGAAGTCTTTCCTCATCCTCAGAACTGGAGCAGATTTGTCCGCTTTGAATCCAAAGATAGGCGTTCAAAGATAGGGAATGGTGCGATTGGCTAGTCCCATGGGTCAAGCACCACCAGTGAGCCTTCTTGAATTACAGTGGCAGCAGGTTCACCGCTGTGCATGAGAGGAATGGCTTGAAGAACTCTTGGACTCTCAAACTGCTCTGCTGCTAAAATCTCAAAATGGCACTTAATGGTGACATGGCTGGAGTGTGGCATCTATGCAGACATCATACTCTTCCTGTCTTTTGGATGTGTGATGAAAGGATGTCCTCCAGACGCTTGGCCTTCAATGAGCATTCAAGGTGCCATGAAAGTTAACTACAGTCTTGGATGTGTCCAGAAGCTGGATCATACAGGGTCTTATAGGTCAAGACCAGGACGTTGAATTGGACATGTCAGTGGACATGGAGTCTGTGCAACGATGGAAAGAGTCACACTACCACATTTACTGCAGTTAAATCTGAGTCATTTTCAAAGATTTACAGTGTTCCAAATGTGAGATAACAAGAAACTATGTATGTCACTGAGGCAAGTGTCTGTGGATCTAGGTAAGGACAATGATGCTGCACTACATAAAGTTCTGCAAGTTTCCCTGCCTACTGACTCCACTTGTTCCAAAATGAGATAGGGATCTGTAACACTTTGTCCTTATTAAGATGGACTTTACCTTCTAACCAAATACCCAGATCTTCTTGAAAACAGAATGAAGGACTCAGTCAAAGTAATTCAGTTTTGTTTCTGACCATCCGTGCTATTACTTCCTGTAGGCACTGGGCAGCATTCTTACAGCATCACTGGGATAGCTAGAATGGAAATCTAGAACTGAGTATCATCTATGTACTGTGTATCATCAACTTCCATACCAATGAATGACATTTCCCATTGGTTTTATGTAAATGTTATGTAAATATTATGGGGAAAGAGATTAGGCCGAGGGAGCCCTACAAATGAACTCCCATGACTTTGACCATTCCACCTGTACATTCATCAGTTGAAACAGTGCCCCAATCCTTAATTCATATATCCAGTCTACTTCTATACATTGACTAGCTTCTCTTTCTGTCAGTTCTGTATGTATGTGTTTAGTTACCAACAGTGTCTGTTCTTTAGAAGATTAAAGTTTCAATCTACAGTTATAAGGAGACAAGAATTCTACATATTCTATTTCTTTCTACCTACCTGCACCTACCTATCTTTATTTCTTTTTATCTTTTTTAAAAAACAAAAGTGTTCCACTGTTTTAATATTAAATCTGATAGACCCATACACAACCCCATTCTCCATCTTTAGAAACTAGGATATGATGATAGAGAGTCAAACAGACGTTTCAGGTCCATCAGCTTTGTATTCTCTTTGTATTCAACTAATCATGCAACAATACAGGTAGCTTTGTATTCTCTCTATGAGGGAATATGTCATGGCAACACCTGACTGCATAACGGTGTAATGTTTTTGTGAGTCCAGTTCCTTCAATAGGTGTCAAGGAGGGCACTGGTTGCCACTCTTATACTCCCACAGGGGTCATTTTAGAATCCAGGTAAAGGTAAATTACGTACTTTCCATGTGCTGAAAACAGTGGGTTTTTTAAAAACTTTATTACTGTAAATTTTCTTGTTCTGGGAAAATAGATAATACTAAAAATTATTACACAGGAAAACAGACTACAAAAAAGTAACTGAGTTCAAAAGAAAAGAACAGCAACAGTAACAACAACAATAATAATAATAGCAATGTGACTAAAAGTACCAGTCTGTAATTTGGTAATTCTTATTATTGTATTATAAGTGTACTCTTATTATTTCTTGATCTAACTATCATTACATACATTCCATTTTGACCTTTTTCAACTGATTACTATTCATATCCCACCAATAACCTATTTTCTTTTTATGTAGAAAGTCAGTAAATGCTGCCTAGTTAGAAAAGAGGCTAAATACCTTTTTCTGATAATAAAAATCAACTGTTTAATTTCTGCTAACTCCAACAGTTAAAAATAATAATAATCCAATTTTCTGTAATAAAGAATGATGCCTTCTTCCATTACTGCTCATAAATGTATCTTGCTTCCTACAAGTCTTTTCTAGCTTTTTATCCAGTATAACCATAAGGAAAGTGTCCAGTTTCAGTTAAATATTCATGTTTATAATCCTTTGTATAATTGCATGGGTTTTTTTTTACCTTATATGATAAAAGTTTCTTGTTGCTTTCCATATATTCAACACATATCAGGAAAATATACATTTTGGCCAATTTTTGAGGTGTCTTAATGAAGAAACTGTTTACTACAAGATAAAATCACATTTTAAAATTTTATGCTTGTAAACGAAAAAAGTCACACTAATGTGTTAAAATTTAATGAAAGGTTAGCATTTGTAAATACATTTAAAAGTAATGTAAATTTAAAATTTATTTAAAACAACAACCCTGAAGTGTAAAGTAACATTCTGTGTCTTCTTGTGAGCTCTCTCTCTCACACACACACATATATATGTGTGAGGATAACACATTATATGCTTACTTTATTGTAATATATGCTAGACTAATGCTGATCAGGAGAAGAAGTGCAATCAGGAAATTTTGCCTGAGTAGGTCAGATTGCTAAAAACCACTTGCATTCAACTGTCCCAGGGTACCTCTTTGCTGGTAGCAAGAAGATTTGTAGCAGATTAATGTCTTAGAAATCAACATGAAAGTAACATTGACATACTCAGAAAAGCTGATGACGTAAAATGGAGCTGATACAGATGGACACTGATATGGCCATAAAGTATTAAAATACAACATATATTTTGTGCCTGTTTATTTATATATAGACATGGGTATGCTATTTTCTTTAATGGCTTCTTCTTAGAAAGTGGATGTATATGCATATTTAGTATAGGTTTCAGCTGGCCTATAGTGCTGATTTTTCTTTTTCTTTATTCACAAAGCCATATATAGTATGTAGCATATTGTTGGAGATAAATTCACCCAACCTGTGCAAAAAAACCCCTTTAGATGGTTTGGCTTCAGGGAGCAGGGAAAATAGTTTTGGCGATATCTAAATACTTCAATAAGGCTGCATTCCTACTTTACTTTTTTAGTCCTGTTTGGACTACTTTAGTCCTGGTTGGACTATTTTAATCTGGATACAGGGCCGAGTACACATTCCGGGCTGTTCCCATTTGCCTGACATTAAACCAGGCCGAACCTGAAACCCCTCTCCCCAGTGCAAACCCTGTAAGCCTTCCCTGGTCAATCAGCTGAGTGGAAGATCAGACACACACAGGGCAATCACACATTCCCTTTTACACCCATCCTTTAAAATTTGAAATTCCCTGTAATGCTACCTCCATTCATGTTACCAGCAGCAAGTTCACGCTAAAGCAGATGAGCGAAGGAAAGCAATTGGAGGCTATCAAAGACAGCTCACATTGGGGGGGGGGATTATTCCCTCCCTTTTCTGCCATTCTTGTCTTGCTACAAATTAATATCTTGAGGCTGGTGACTTTAAAATAATTTCCTTGCTACAATTGTATATTTTGAGGCTGACTAGGGCTTTTTAAAAAATTCTTTCTACTCTGGCTATAGTGTTCAGAGCAGGCATGGTGAGGGGAGGGTGACACCTTTGCAGCTGTGAAATCCCACCCACATCTGGCAGGTATTAGCCAGAAGGCTAATTCTCTCCCCCCCCACCACCCAAGTAGTCCAGGAGCATTTCTTTTTCTCAGGATTTCTTTTTTATTTTGCTGATTTCTTTAGGATAGTCCACATAAAATCCGGGAATAAAAAATTAAATGGGAACGCTGGATCTCAAATTCAGATTCTATTTAAATTTATAGAAAATTAAAAGGAAAGATTGTATACCAAATTCAGATTCAATTCAGATTTAAACATGTATGGGAATGCATGCTAATGCAGTTTAAAACCCACTTCCCCAGGTTTCTGCTGTTTTATGAAGTTTTTTTTTATGAATTCTTACAAGCTAACTAAGCCTAGATTTACAGAACTGGATATATCTATTAATCATTAGCTTGATTCACATTTAACAGAACATAAACAATCAGCAAAAAGTTTGCATTCTCCAGTCAAGCTGATTCCAAAAAGTCATTATTTGAAATCACCTTTGATCAAAGATTTGTTTTTCTTTTAAGCTTCACAGCTAGTTAACTCTCTGGAATTTTCACATTTGTTAAAATAAAATGTATTCACTTGAAAATTAAGAATGAAAATTAAAAAGGTGTTATCTATTTCTTTCTTCAATAATCTTTCGAGAATTTCCTATCAATTTTTTTAAATGGTGTACAAATCTACCCAAAGATTTATCTTTGTTAACTTTTAATAAATTCACGGACAAATTCATGGAGGAAATGCTACAGATTCCTAGTTACTGCGTTTGGGTTGTAGAGACAGGCAGGATGTATTCAAAGGGCATTTGAAGGGAGTCAAGAGCAGGTGAGTTGGGATGCTGGAGTAGATGGGCTGTGGCCTGATCAGTCAGGGCATCCATTTTGTTCTCTTAATAATTTATAGTTTGTATGTGTGTTACTTTCAGCATAAAGCAGCAACCACGTGTAGCTTTGAGAAGATGTCTGTGATAATCCACTCTTTTCTAAAGGCACTTTTAAAAACCCTCCCAGAGATTCAGCAGAAACAATGCATTAATAAATTTAAACATTTTGTTTTTGTGAAATCAGAGACTCTTGTTTATTCCAACCTTTTCATTCTTCCTTTTTTGTTTTTTGCCAATCCTTCCTGCTTCTTAAATGTGTGTTTTCAGCTCCCCCCCAAAAAACATTCTGATTTATCACCTTTTATTATCCCTTGCTATCGAGCTGCTTTTTAAAACCAGATATTTGTGTTCCTCATGGTTTCCTCCTGCTCCTCCAAGACATCCACTATGGTAGACGAGTCTTCCTTCAGAAAGACTCACCTGGGGTGGTGCAAGCTGATGACTTAGTTCTCAGTGACGTCCAGTCACCATTAGAACTCTTTATCCCACCCTCATGAAAATATGGTTTCGTGGAATCCATGGACAAATGTAGCACATTACATGTGAAAGTGGTGGAGGCACTTTATTTACTTACTTACTTGTTTACTTATTTATAGCATATTTATCCTGCGTTCACCAGGAGGACCCGGGACAGGCCACAACAAATGTTGAGACCGTAAACAATATAAAGGATACACAAATGTAGCCATTCTTTGGCCAGCTCCAGATGGCAAAAGGGGAAATATGGAATCTTGTTTAGATTCCACCCTTGTTTCTCACTGACAGTGGGGCAAAATCATGGGACGAGCACAGTCACACTCATCTGGATGTTTGCCCTCACAACAGGGAGCAGCTATTTCCATGAATTTAATGAAGCAAAATACCTGGAAATGCCCCCTATGCATACGTGGGGCCATTTTTGGATTGATTTTGACCCCACACGACAAAAGGAAACATCCAGACAAGTTAAGTCATTTTGCTATTCTGGGAAATTCTTGGTAGAGAATCAGTTTTCACAGAATTGCAATGCCACATAATATCGTCCCAGGGCTATGTTGGGATTGACACAGATTTGATCTGATAAAGATATGTAAAATTGCTCTAACTGCCACTACAAAATGGAATGAAAACCTAGTAAAGTAGTATATGAGAACATCACCTATAACATTTTGATATAGTTGTTAACTGGCTGTTATTCATGCCCAAAGTCCATTTAGAAACATAGTTGGGTTGGATAGGTTTAAATGTGAATGTAATAAGTTCCCACTGTGATAAAGTCCACACCTAAAGGGAAAATCTTATATCAAATGTGGATTATTGCCCATGGGGAAGCCTTAGTCTGTGCAGGAAGCAACTTTGGAACTTGAAAGGTTCTGGAGCAAATAACTTACAGGGTTGGGAAAAGTTTGGAATGGGTGGAGGGCCGAGCACCATGGTATGTGTGGTGAGTCTCTTAGAGGTTTATCTGACATTCCTTTTCTCAAGGAACTTTTGGAATCAATTTCCATGCACCCTGATTGTGGAGGGATTCCTCATGGGTATGATTTATAGGCTGCATTCCCATTCAGAAAAACCCTCATAAAAACAGGTCTCAGCCCCATTTTGCCAGGTAACCTGCTTTACTTTTTCATTTGGGAATGATACAGGACTGTTCGGGGAAGAGATTGTGCCTTTTGAGCGGTTTCCCCCATATCCTTCTGGCCAATGCCTGCCACCATTGTGGGGGTGTCATTAAATCGGATCCTTGAACATAGATTTCCACTTTTGTGAATGCCACAGTACTTATGAGAGATACATTACATTGTAACAGCAGGCAGAATCTGACAGGGAATCTTTTTTTTAGCCCTGCTCGGTCTGAGCAGCAAATTCAAAGCAAAGAAGAAGGAAAGGAGAATCCTCTCTTTGAACCTGTGCAGAAACCATGATCTTCCCTTCTCATCCCACCTCACTACCTTTGCTCATTTAGTGAATGCAGGGAGCATGTGATTTGAAAGAGAGAGGGATCACTTTGCCCTGGATGTCTGTTCTTTTGCTTAGCTGATTATGTACAAAGCTGCTGCCTTACCAGTAACATTGTCTCCTTGGAGCAGCTGCCATGCTGGCAGGATGCATAAATGGCTGTTTCCATTTGCTGCCTCACCTGTAGCTATGGCTAATAATCCAAGGCAGGCTTACAGGGTTTGGATTCCTGCCCCATAAAGTCAGGGTATGATGCAAAGGAGAGGGGGAGGGATCCCCACCACTGTAAATCTGCATAAAAAGCTATAAATGGGAATAGGAAAAAATGGAGCTCAATGCTGATTAAATTAATCTGGATTTAAAACTAGATTTTTTTTCTTGAATGGGGACACAGCCATAGTGTTGCCAAACTTGTCTATGCAATGATGTCAAGCTAAACAGAACACACGTGGGACATTTTTTGGATGTGTGTGGTTATCAGTGATGTTATTCATGTGAGGGTGGCATTTCATAGTCCTTTTGGGAGGAAGGGAGGGAAACTATACTGTTTTGGTACCCTATGATTGGCTGAAAGCAAGGGATTTTGATGCTTTGTCGCCCCTCCTCCCTAGCAAATCCATATCCACAAGCAAGATGCTGATGAGGTGGAAAATACTTTATTACCCAAAGTGGGCAGAACAAAGATGCATTTAAAAGAAAAAGAGAGAGATTATTGGCTGTGAACTTTTCTGAGGTGCCCCTTTTCTGAACAGTCCCAGGTTATATTCAGACATAAGAAAACTGATACCTTAGAGGCTCCTCAGAAGGACAGTGTGTAGCCCTTTTGTTCCCAAAAGCCTTCTCCAACTGATCATTTTTAGCACTGAATGTTTATGAGAGTAAGGAGGAGCAGACTGGTGTGTGAACAATCCCATCTTGAAGTCTTCTCTGAAGTGCCTCAGAGGTGCTTTATTTTGCTGTGTCTGATTACAGCTCCAGGCTAGAGCTGCAGTCGTAGCCACATTTTAATCCAACTTCTGCCCATCTTTGGAGTGAGAAAGTACATCAGCAAAGTGACTAGTAATTATCTGTCCACATTATCTAAAGCAATGGTAAGTTTCTTGAGTTAGAAAACACCACATCACTTTGCTGAAGTGTTCACTCTAAAAGTGGACTAAAACAGGATTAAAATTTAAGTGTGAACACAGTTTCGGAAGATGAGAAAGTGATGGAAAAGATTTAAGTATGTTCCTAATCCAGAGAATGGTGACAGTGGATTCCAGCTTCTGATCTGCTGAAACTTAAAGCAGATGGACAGGCATGATATTCTGACATGGTCTTCAGCACCAGGGACCTTTCTGCACTTGCCCTTATTCTGGAATGTATCTCATAATAGGGACCTGCTATCTACATATTAATGCAGACTATGGGAGGCCCCAAGTGAGAATAAGACCAAGTGCAGAAAGGGCCCAGGTCTCATTGGAAGCAGGGTTTGTAACCAACCTCTGGCTTTTACCATCACCATTGCTGATGTGGGTTTTTTGGGATGCGTGTGTTCCTGGAGGCACTGGGCATGAATGCAGATAAAATAAAGCCTATGTTTGTTTGTTTTTTAAATATTTTCCATTCTTTCTGTAGTTATGTTATATCCATTTAGCTATGGCCTTAAGACTTTTGTAAAAGCCAAGCGTAAAATATCACAGAATCAGATGCTTGCTGCAGCTGTGATCTGCAACTGGAGAATTAGCCACTGAAAGCATAAGAGGTGTTTTTTCCCTCAAGATTTGTAGCTCATTAGGTTAGATTGTTTTATACTGTAAAGCTAGAAGAAAGCATTGCTGAAGCACATAATTAATTCCTAAATAGGTAAGGGTTAAATATACGTACACTATTAAAATGTTCTTCAGAACTGCAAGTTGGAGAAGGTTGTTAAAATACTTCTCTGCTTCAATGTTTAATTATCTCTGAGCCCACAACTGCACTTCAGTTTTATTTAAATTGGTTTTTAATTTTACTGTCAGCCTTTCACACTTGTGTTAATGGAGAAGCCAAATGTTGGTTTCAGTCAGTCAGTCAGTAAGTCAGTCATTACCATAAGATCTGATAAAATGCAGAATATTCCTATTGAATCCTTCAGTTTAAAAATAGTATGCGGGTCAATAAATATTGCTTGGAAATGCACCTAAAAATAAATTAGATAATGATGTAAATGTAAATCCCATCGTAAGCAAATATTCCCTAAGCAAAAAGCTCTCTGGCTGTACATTTGGATGCATTTAATAATGTCGTGCTTCCTACCATAAATTAATATCCTGTTATGTTTGGAACCAAGTGAGAGCATAAACCATATGATAAGTAATTTCTCTCAGGTCTTTCTTTCCCCAGTACCCCCCAAAGGAGATTCTTACAAAAACCCTTCACTATTTTTCCCACAAAGAGAGTCTCGCAAAAATCCCTCACTGTTTCTATGGTGGCTGATCTGCAACTTTTACATTTTGGAGATTTAATGAAAAGTGCAGGGTGGGTTTTTGGATGACTTTTAGCAGCACCCACCCCCTGGTGTTTAACACCCTTGCTACTGACAAAGTAGGCACCTGATGCAGCCTCAGAACCATCTTTATACTCTTGTCCCATCAGCATCAGTAATAGGATTTACTCTGGTTCTGTGGTTACACCTTAAATTTTCTAAAGCACTTTGGGTCTGAATTGTTCTTTATGTCTGCACAGTTTTGGATACATTAAATATTGTATTTAATTTGTGGCTTCTTACGTAGTTGCACTGCAGATTTTTCAGTGGAGCTAAAATTACTGTAAGGAGTATGTTCTTGGAATAAATAAAGATACTCACTTTGATGGCATTGTCCTTGGCTCCTATATAAATGTCATGGACATCATTATCTGCATGCAAAAAAAAGGTCTATGCAAGGGGAGTAGGCATAGCTCAGTAGTAGAGCAAACCACGTGAAAAGCAGAGGGTTGCCAGTTCAATCCCCAGTGTCTCCCCATAAGTAAGCAATGGGAACCACTTCCATTTCTCTGCCAGCAAAACTGCCTTAGACATGTTCATGGAGGCTTCTATACAGTCAGCCAGGTGGGACCCAACAACAAATTATGCAAAGTGTCCTGCATGGCAGACATTTAATAAAATAATAACTGTTCAGTACAGATAATCCAGATCTCTCTTGATTATGTATCTTTGTTTTGCTGTTCTGCAAGCCTTGGATGTGGTTAAAAACAAAAGAAATAGATCCCCATGAACACAAGGCTAAAATTTATCTGTGCTTCAATGACAAGCAACAGATACTTGAAAACTAGATATTTTAAATATGAAGGAGGGGGGCTGTTTAGGGTGTTTTTTTTTTTTGGTACTTACCAGTATTCCAGATCCAGAAGAGGACTATGGGCTCCCTTTGGCATGGCAGTCCAGTTTAAGGGAGATCCCACCCTTTATTAATGCACTCCATCTTATCAGAAGAAGCCTATTGTTCCAGGCTGGATCGAGACTTCTGATGGCCTTTGTTTAAACAGATCTACCAGTGTATTAGCCAGTAGTAAACCACACCAAGAAGGTATGGAGAAGGTACACTGTGAAAAAGGATCCCCTGGGGACTCTGACACCAGGAAATTTTGTTCCTGGTCATCTAAGTTTTCACATACCATCTACAAAGCTCACACAAACTTCAGGGCTATTGCAGGGGTTAGACGAGCAGCCATTCAATGCAGACAGCCTTGTTGTGGACCCAACAATCCATACTGACTGCTTGATCCTGGCTACATTTGACCAGAACAGCAAAGGCAGGAAGTCCCCTAGTCTCCTATTGCATGCATATAAACATTTATTTTAAATATTTTATATTGCAGCTGTATAACTTAGTTTGCATGAAGTAGTAATTAATTGCTTGGACAAAAGCTTTAGAGGATGAGATTCAAGAACTGATCTTATTCCCTGTATAGTACAGGAAAAAATAGTTATGTGTATAGGCTTCTTAATTCTGATTGTGTTTATGAAGTGATATTAGGAGTGATGCATGAAGAATAACCATAGCTCAGTTCATTTTGGTCTGTACTTTGTTCCCAGTCTTTTATATAGAACATGATGATGGTGATGACGTAGTGATAGACTGTGAGCAGAATCATGTTTATTCGCTCTTAAGGATTTTGATGTCAAAGATAAACTGTTTAAAACAAATTAGTGGGTAATAGTTTGTAAGACCTTTCTGAGCATTATTTGGAAAATGCCCGACATACCAATTTTGGGGTTTTTTTGTTTTGTTTTGTTTTTTTTAAAAAACAGTATTTGGAGACTCATGACCAGAGGCTACTTGCTACTTCACCAGCGGACTCAGAACTGGATCTGGAGAGCTACCAAACTGCATTAGAGGAAGTGTTGTCTTGGCTTCTCTCAGCTGAAGATTCATTGCAAGCACAAGGAGATATATCCACCGATGTAGAGGAAGTTAAAGAGCAGTTTCATACCCACGAGGTATGTGTAAACAGAACAAACTAAAAAAATCAACAAAAACAATTCGCCATCTGTTAATATCTGTTTTCTGTGTATTAAGGCCAAAAGCTTGAAGCTGGATAACTATTTTAAGGAATATTTTTCATTGGGTTCAAATGCTTATGTTATTCGACTCTTTGTTGCCAAATGCTTGGATTAAACCAACATCTGAAAAATGAAACAGAAAAAAGAAAACATTTTGATTAATAACTGTTAGAACATCCAGTAAAATGTGTTAGCTTCTAAGTCCATTATTTATTCTCTAGTGGTAATTTTTGTTCAAATTATTTTAAAAGGGCTTTATGATGGAATTAACAGCTCATCAGGGACGTGTTGGAGATGTTTTGCAAGTAGGAAGCCAACTTCTGTCATTTGGGAAGCTTTCAGAAGATGAAGAAAATGAAATTCAAGAACAAATGAATCTCCTTAATTCACGATGGGAAAATCTTAGGGTTACAAGTATGGAAAAACAAAGCAAGTGAGTAAATACAAACTTGGGCAAGCAGTTTTGGAGCTGATGCAAATATTGCTGCAGGGTATGCCTTTCTATGTAAATTTCATGTTGTTGTTGTTTTGCTTGTTGCAATTTCATGAATGAGAAAGGAAATTAAAACGAAGATAGGCAAGAAACACTACTGCATTTTAAGTAGTTTTAAGCCATACAGTAGTGTGGTTCATCATGTTTAAAGTATTTTATGGTATTTATGGTATTTGTAGTAAAGCATGCATGCAGATGTATATATGTATTTGATTTCAGTTAAGGCTGGAGAAACAGGTAAGCAGTAGGCAGAGTTCACTCAGAATACCCAAGAAGGGGGGAAAGTTACCCACAGGAGCAGCCAATAAAAAGTGGCATGTGTAGGACAGAAGGTATAAAAGGCGATGCCAAACAGAAGTGATTGTTCTATGCTTTGTTATCTAGGTCTGGGGTTCACGGGTAGGCTAGTAGCACTTGTGAGGGAAGAGAAACAAAGATAGTTCCGGGTTCTCTGAGCTAGGGAAAGTAGGCAGAGAGGATCCTTAATGCTAGCATAGGGCTAGACAAGCTGAAGTGTTAAAATACATTGTTCATTCCTTTACTTTTTGCAACTGAAGTGTAAACAATAAAGAACAGTGCTTCTTTTTTTGAAAGGACTTGTTCAACAGTATTTATTTTGAGTAGCTATAAAGGGGAACATTGGGGAAAAGGTTCCTGTAGCTTTAAGGGAGTGAAAGTGAGGAGATAAACACTATGCTTGGCAGGGATGGACACCTCTTCACAGCTCGTTGATAAAGGAAGGAGAGAAAGTGGCATGCTTTGCAGTGCAGGGCTGGGAAAGGGCTTGGCTGAAATCACTTTTTAATGCTATTTAAAATAGACACTCAAGGACTGAGGTGTCTGGGAAGTTGAATAACGACCCTGGCTGAGGAGTGGGCGCCACAAGTAGGGTCCCAATGTCTGATCCATTCAGCTTTGGATTACCAGCTATGCCCTAGAAGGAAAAAAAGAAAAAGAGAGGGATAGTTTGGGGATTTGGATGTGCCCTCCCTCTGATTTGCAGTGTCCTGCAAATACTGCCTATGAAGATTTTATATAGATGGTACAGGACCCTGATCCAGCTGTCCCATATGATTCTATCCTTTTCATCCTCCTGTTGGCACTTATGTGACAACAGGGGAACGTACTTCCACATGTGGTGGATATGTAACAAAGTAGCAAAATTTTGGGACAAAGGAATGCTGGAAATGCAAAACATTTTTGGAATTAATATAAGACCCCATCCTGGACTGTGTCTTTTGCAAGTTTATAACGATCACTCAACATTGGTACCAGATAAATATATAATAGATAGAATGTTATGGGCAGCTTTATTAGTTGTAGCTGTAGGTTGGAAAGACAAAACAAAATGGTTTTGTGAGAGGTAGTATAGTAACATTCTTGATATATACAAATTTGATGCCCTTAGACATCAGCGGCTCTTCTACTCTGGAGAAAGTCATCGTCTGGATTTACGAAAGGCTTGGAGCAAATTATATATAGTGGTTATTAATGACACTTTACCTATGGAAATGAAAGAAGGACTACTGAAATTGTGGACATATTTACCTGAGACCTTTGAGGCATAAAGGAGGGAGGTTGGGGTTGACTATGTTGAGTTAATGTGTTATTGAAATGTGAGTAATGGGTGTTTGTTTCCTTTTTGTTTGTCTTTTCTTTTCTTTATAACAGCAATAAAGAAAAGAAAAGAAAATTCATATTCATGGGTGTTTTTCCACTTAGCACTAGAGTACCCATTAAGTGCCCATTAAGGGTCCTAAATGGGTCCTAAATGGGTCTTTAATGGGTACTCTAGTGCTAGTGGAAAAACACCCATTTCAATAAATCCCTTTGAATGTGGTAGGATTCTAATTTGCTATGAATGTTAGATATGAATCCCATATGAATAAATCCCATATGAATCCCTAATGAAGCTTTGTACAAATGTATCGAAATATTCAATTCAGATGTCTTAATTTGTTCAAATTTGTACAAATTTTGAATGTTATGAATATTCGTGCCCATCTGTAATAGGGAGGGAAGAGGCCTGTTAAACATGGTGGCCCATTTCAGTTACTCTCCAGTTTTCACATGTAGAGGATTCCAAATTCGTTTCCACACATCTACATCTATAGTTAGTACAGTTCTCTCCTACCTACCAACACCCTAGATAGTGTTTGACTGCATCCACTTTAAGGATGACAGAACTCTGTAGTTCCCACCCCAAATTGAGCTATACTCTCTTTTTGTCAAATTCTATGGATCATATTAGCCTTAAGGTCTCCTTTCTGGGTAACTGCTGTTCTCCTTCTGTTCATGAAAGAATTCTTACATATGACAGTGTTCATAATAGTATGATTTTTTTTTAATTTCATGTTGGAGCCTCATATACAGAATACCTTGTTATAATAGTTTGGGATCTGGTTGACTCTGGCTGTATTCTGTCAATATGTGTTGGTGTTTCTGTAACAGGTTTTCTATTTCATTCTTCTGTAGTCCCCACCCTGCAAGGTGTCTTTGTTTAATGCTAGTTTGGTATTGTCTTATGATATTTATTCTACTATACAAGGTAATGTGAACTATATAAATATACTCTTAGTATAGGATTTGTCTTTCTGTCTCCCAGCCTGCAACTCCTGATGTACACTTTCTTCATCCTCCCCCAATATCTCATAACTACAAGGTCTCTCTCCCCTCTTCTCTCTCCCTTCACCATCAGGGGGAAGGAAAGTTAAAGTATATTCAACATATATGCAAGCTGGAGACATTTTACCCCATTATCTGTCAGTTTCTTTAAATAGCCAGTCCCTATCAGACTGAATTAGTACCCTGGAAATAAAAAAATGCTTGAGGACATTATAATAGCTTATTATTTTCTTCTCCTTGAGGAAACTAGATTTGTTTTGATTAAAGAGACATCTTACCAAAATAAAATTAACTTATCATGTCTGGAAGAATCCATAAAGACAAAGCTTTTGTAGCTTGTTTTCCTGTTTTCATGACAGCACAAGCAAATAAGAAAGCCATTTAACCTTTTCCTCTGAAAAAGAACAAAGTCATGCATTGATAGGTTTGAACTGGAAACCTTATAAAGCAGTCATTGGCTTTTGATTCCCAGGGTATTTACTGTAGTTGCAGGATGAAATTTTATATAGCTGTAGATGTTGTTACTTAAGTTAATTTTACATGTGTGTCCTGTGCAAAGTGTACACACATCAACAGGAATCCTATGTGGACTACTGTTTGCACCCTTCTCCTGTTGCTTCAGATTCCTTATTCAACAGAAAGACAAGATCACAAGCAGGAACTGCTCCAGGCGGCCAGAAATAGAAAACAAAGTTATTTTTATGCAGGAAAAATTGTTTAGACATTTCCAAGTTAGCTGGACAAAACCTGACACCGTCTTGATTAAATCTATGAAACCACTTTCAATGTGAATGTGAAGGCTAACTTGGTTCTCACAACTTGGGATCCACTTTTCAATATCTGTACTGTTTTATTGATCTGTGCTATTAACTGTGCTGCCCAGCCTTTTGACTCATCCTATTACCTTAATTTACATTTGGGAAAAAAACAGATTTAAGATCATATATTTTGCCCCTTCAGCCAATCAATTCTTTTATGCTTGAATTTTATCCCTTTTAACCAATCCCTTTTGGCCCCCTTTCTATCTGTTGCTCTTCTCCCCAACTCCAAAATGGTATAAAAGCCTAAAGGTTTTCCCCTCACTACTTTGCTGTAGGGATGTGCACGGATATTTGAAAATTCAAAATTCTCATTCAGATTTGATGAATATCGACATTCGAATTTGAATCAGATTTTTGAAAATCCAAATTTCTGAATTCAGTTTGAATCCGGATTATTTTTTTTATGATTTAACTGAATTCGACATCGTTTGTCACATCCAAATATCAGGTCTATTTGCGCATATAATATGGGATGCAAACGGAATGCAAACATGAAAAAAGGGATGCAAAGATATCCAAAAATTGGATACAAATATTCCCAACATTTGCATCATTCAGTTTGAATTGGATTTTTGAAAATACAGATTTTCGGATTTCAATTTGAATCAAAGCTGAGTAACTAGACCCATTTAAATCTGGCTTCAGACCCAGTTATGGCACAGAAACCGCCTTGATTGCCCTGGTGACTTCCATGAGAGAGACAGGGGGAATGCTACCTTGCTGGTTCTCCTGGATCTCTCAGCGGATTATTATTATTATTATTATTATTATTATTATTATTATTATTATTATTATTATTATTATTATTATTATTATTATTATTATTATTATTATTATTATTATTATTATTATTATTATTATTATTATTAATCTATACAATTAAAGAACTTATACATTTACACTTTTTAGCCTAATCTCCACCCTCCCCTTCCAGCCTCCCCTTCCTCCCTGGACATGGAAGTGTTTGTTTCTTCCAAACCTCTCGTCGTCCTTTTCCCAACATCTTATTTTTTAAGATAGTCACAAATTTACTCATTGCAATGTCCCAAAATTGTGCATACCATTCTCTTTTATTTAGTGCTTGTGCTTGCTTCCATTGTTTAGCTATTATTATATTTGTTGCATGAATCATGAAATGCAAGAGAGTTTTAAGGTCAGAAGTAGTTTGAATTGTATTATGGTTTTGCACAAGATAGATCTATGGATCTAAAGGGAGGGACATACAAGTTATTGTTGCTATTGTTACATGCTCTCCAGCACTGTGCTGTGTGTGATCTTGTTATTCCTGCAATATGGACTGGTGTTAAGTAACACATCTCTCAGGGGTTTTTGATACCATTGACCACAGTATCCTTTTGGATTGACAACAGAGTTTAAGAGTGGGAGGCAATGCTTGGCACTGGTTCTGCTCCTATCTCCAGAGCAGATCCCAGATAGTGGCTATGGGAGACACTGATTTGACACCCTGGGAACTCAATTGTGGGGTCCCTGAGGGATTGATCTTATCTCCCATGCTATTTAACATCTATATGAAGCTGTTAGGAGAGGTCATCAGGAGATGTGGAGTGAGGTGTCATCAGCGTGCAGATGATACCCAGCTCTATCTGTACCATCTGAATCAGGAGAGGCGGTTGAAGTGCTTCACCGGTATCTGGAGGCAGTAATGAGCTGGATGAGGGCCAATAAATTGAAGCTGAATCCAGACAAGACAGAGGTGCTGTGTGTCACAGGGTCTCAGGTCCGTGTACTTGGGAGATATCCTGTCCTTGACAGGGTTGCAATGACAGGTGTGCAACGTGGGGGTACACCTGGACTCTGTGCTAACACTTTGAGGCCATGGCCAGGAGTGCCAAGTACAGGTGGTGTGTCAACTGAAGCCCTTTCTGGATAGAGATGACTTGGCCACAGTCATCCATGCTCTGGTAACCTCTAGATTGGACTACTGCAATGCACTCTACATGGGGCTGCCCTTGAAGACAGTTCGGAAGTTGCAGCTAGTGCAATATGCAGCTGCTAGAGTGCTGACCGGGACAGCTAGCTGGATGCACATCACACTGGTTTTTAAAGGGCTGCATTGGCTGCCAATTTACTACTGAGCTGTTGTGGTTGATCAGACACTTAGGTCATAGTAAAAATGTTTCTGGGAAACCCAGCACTACTTTAACTGAACTGGCAAGTATCTGGTGATGTCATTCAAAACAGCATTGCAAGAGACTTGAGTGAGCATATTACATAAGTGAAAGAAGAAAAAAAGAAATGCACCTAATGAGCAATGGAACAGGTGTATAATGAGCTTCTAGTTGTACCTTCCAACATTCTGTTGCAAGACAGACAACTAGGTGAATATGTGCTGAGGGAGCCTATTTTATATATGGTGACCCACAGGAAAGGATAAAGCTGGTTTTGCTTTTAAATCCAGTTTTCCCTTCACCATCTGGAGGTCAGCTAAATCTGTTTTGTTGTGTAAGTGGCACAAGCTAAGAGTCAAGACTTGTCATATGAAATAATTCTTAAGAACAAAGCAGTCTATTTAAAAGAAATAAATCTGCAATGTAATGTCAATAAGAGCAAATATTGGCCCCTTCTGCACTTGCTTCTCTTGATCCAGGATCAGAAGGTCTGGAATAATCTGGATCTCAGGGAGGCGTGTGTAAGATCAGTACCATCTGTATTGATGGTGTGATCTGGATTCACTCATGCCACAGCTAAGAAGCTTGTGTGAGTTCTGCAGTCACCCCCACACACACGCACACACAAACATTTCTAACCTCGGTGCTTGGGGTATGCCTCCTGTGTTCCCGATCAGAGCAGTGGTCCCTCTGGTAGTGCTGATTAAATGTTACTACCAGAAATCCAGATTTAGGGCCTCCTTAATCCAGATCAGGCTTGGTCTAATGCAGATGGAGCCAGACCAGTGGGGAGTGGGGCCTCCATAGTCCACATTAAGAGTGCAGAAATGTCCATTAAGCAAAAGTTTAGTCCAGTTATTAAAATTTCTATGTAATAACAATATGGAAACCTCTGTAAAAGCAAGTAAATGTTTGGTAGTTAAGAAAAGAATGATGAACAATTATATGTGAAAAGACTTTCAATACAATCTTTGTCCCATAAAATGCTGATCTACCTTGTTCTAATTATAGCGCTGACATATAGTAGCTTGTGTAACAAATTGGTTCTCATACCTTTTACTTCTGGGATACATTCACAAGAAAAAGTAAACAGCAGCATTGCATTATAGTCCAATATACGACAAACTAAAATTGTATAATTGCAATGTAGGTAATTCATATTAGTTCCTAGTTACCACAGAAGATATTGGGACCATCTGCTCTCTTAAGCAGTGTGAAAATTGTGGTGAGCACCTCCCATGATATTTTCTATTTGATATTTTGAGAAATCATTTAGGCTAATATTTAGTAAATGCAAATAAACTCCAAATGCAGAAACCTTAAATGCAACAATAATGAAGCAATGATTAAGAAGAAAACTTAATAAGTAGCATCTTTAGTTGCAAACAGGTTTTAAAATATGAATTGATGGATAGAAAATCCAATATATACTTAGACCTTTGAGATATGATATAGGAAAATGTAATACTTTCTATAGTGCTGAACTGGGAAGGGGCACTTTGCATTATATTTTTTTTAAAAAAAGAGAAGAAAAAAGCTTCATTCCAGTTTCTTAGGAGATTCCAAAGTTCTTGCCACTCACTAACTTCCTCTTTCATTATTTTTCATGATTTGAAAATTATGGAATGGGCAAGCCTAGTTTATGAGACAACCCTTGCTTCTTCTGTTTGGATAATGTTCCAGATAAGCTGAAGTAAAAGGATGGCAAAGGTCTTTCTTACAGCTCTAGCAGCATAAGAACTTAAGAGGAGTCCTGCTGGATCAGGTCACAATCCATCCAGACCAGCATCTTGTTCCTTAACATTCTCAAGCAGAAGACAAGGGCGACATTTTCCTCTACTCTCAGGTCCCTGCACATGTGTGGTGTGGTGGGGATTTCCAAAATGGCAGATTGCAGAAGCTGTCATCCAGAAAACAAGTTATTTCCCTGTATAGTAAAACCTGGCTTGAGAGTTGATTTTTCTGCAATAACAATATAGGCTGTGTCCAGAGACGTTTATACTACCCAGTGGAATGCTCAGTCCCAATCTAAGTGTCATACATGGGGATCAATGGATTGTCATGGTGTCACATTATGTAATTGGGACCGCTCACTTACCTTAATGCTGGATCAAGGTCACTAGCTGTGCAGTATAAACAAAATCTGAAGTTTCCCTCCAGTGAAGGCAGAACAGGAAGACAAGAACAGGCAGAGCAGCTCAAATTTGATTGGCTGCCTCAACCTGCATGATGGCACCTGCCGACTCAGTTCTTAGAGCTCCAGTGGGAAGCTATGGAGCTGCCTTTCGAGTTGGGACACCCGAAAGTATACTGCGCATTTACATTTAACTGTGGATTTATTCAGCTAGTCTGGAGGCAGCCATAGTGGGATATCACCCCACCCCCAAATCCCACAGCTGTGTTGGGATTGCCATGAATCCATGTGGCAATCATTGTCCCAGGATAATCCCGGGTTTTACACCTCATCTGAGGGCACCAAAGAGCAAAAGAGAAAATATACTGAGTCAAGCCACTAAAAAAATACCAAGTCACCAGGCATCATCAAGCAGAACCCAGGAAATCCAATTCTCTCTCTTTTAAAACTATTGAAAGTTAGACAAATAATTTGCAAAAAAAATCTATCTTACATACATATAATGGAAGTGAAGACAGCCATATTAAAATTATTTGATACATACATAATAAAACTTTCCTCCCTTTTTAGTGAAACAAGTTCTGGTGTTAACTTTAAGGAGAGTCTGATTGTATTTTTCATTTCATTTTCTACGGTCTTCCAGAATCTTCTGATTTTTCATTGTAGCAGCTGGGAAGCAGTGTCCCACTGGGCTAAGTGCCCATCAATAAATTTCCTTCTAATTCTCTCAATTAATTGCTATCAACTACTACCATGCCCCTTATTTAAGTATCGATTTGCCCCTGAAATTGTTTAGGGCTTTTGCCAACTCACTATTACCTCTTTCTTTCCCCAAAGAAAGAGTTTTGTTTTAAAAGTTCAGGAGAGGAGTGGGAAAGGAGGGGATCCTTTGAACTGCTGGATTGGTGAAAGTCCTGAATAAACTTTTTTTTTCTTCCTGGCAATTTGGGGGAAAATGTCCTATAGTTAAATAGGGATGACTTTGGATGCATTCCCATAAATATTTAAATCTGAATTGAATCCAAATTTGGTATCCAGTGTTCCCATTGAATTTTCTATAAATTTCCTACATTTTATGTGGACCATCCTTCAGAAATCCACAGAAAAAAATTATGAGAAGTGTTCCCAGGTCCCTTTTGGAGCCAAGTCCACTCCCCCCCCCAAAATGGAAATGCTCCCCGACTATTCAGGGCAAAGAGCTATCCATCTGGCCAATGCCTGCCAGATGTTCCGCTTCCCTTGCCATGCTCGCAATGCTAGAGCTCAGATCAAGAAAAGACAAACACTTGAATTTCCCCTGAATGGGTAGGTGGGGGGAGAGGCTAGGAGTGTTTTTCCACTGTCACTAGAAGTACCCATTCAGTACCCTTTAATCGGTACAAAATATGCCATTACGTACCCATTAATGGGTACTTAATGGGTACTTCTAGTGAGAGTGGAAAAACACCTTAGGCTGCGGCTTTGCTGTTAAAACTTTTTTGCTGCTCTCCAAACCTTGATACAACAAATGTATCCCTCTGATTGTTAGCAGCTACTAGAAATGTATCCCTTGTAGCTACAGCAGCATTCAGGGAAATTCCTGTAGCTAGGAGAGATACATTTCTAGTAACTGCTAACAATCTGAGGGAAAAAGTTTTAAAAGCAAAGCAGCTCCATGCGAGCTGTCAGCCTCCACTTTCCAAAGGAGATTTCAAAGCTCTCTGTTCTTCTGCTCTCCTGCTTGAGCACAAAGGCTGTATTTCCGGTAATGTGGATGGAGCTAACATTACCGGGAACCTTGGATCTGAAAGGGAGGGATTGAAAGGAAACCAGTGCCCTGTGTGTCTGTTCTTCTCTCAGCTGATTGACCAGGGCAGGCTTATTTACAGGGTTTGCACTAGGGCTGCTGAGATTAAAAGGTCCTGTTCTCCATGAGTGGGAACAGCAATATTCAGGTTCAGCCCGGTGTATTGTCAGGCTAATGGGAACAGCCCAGAATGTGCACTCAGCCCTGTATCCAGATTAAAATAGTCCAACCAGGACTAAAATAGTCCAACCAGGGCTAAACAACTCAAGTGGACACACACCTTTTCAGTTACTCAGATTGCAATCATTGAAGGCAACTGGGTTTTGCCCTCCATTTAATTTGGCTCATTTTAGCAGAAGTTCCCAACACTATGGCAAATGACTCACTGATACTTGCTGAACCACCTGAACTATTGAGACTGACAAAAGTCAGAGGAGTCCAGAAAGCTTGAAGAATAATGATATCAATCCTGCTCACTTCTTTCAGTGTTATTTATTTATTTATTTTTCTATCCCATCCCATACCCAAAGGTCTCTGGGCGGGTAACAACCTTAAAACAGATTAAAACAAAGTATACATTAAAAGACTTTTAAAAAAGAATTCGACAAATATAAAACAATATACAGTATGTTTAAAATAATAGTGTCTGTACTGTGGACAGTTTAACAGCTGGCGTCTTAGAATGTACATGCTGTCCCCGATCACAGCTAGCAATGGGCGGGGTGTTCTGATGTCCAGACACAAGGCCTGGAATGTGGTCATTCACACGCCTGCTGCTGCTCAGCGGGAACAGGAATGTTCCTGCACACAGTGTGCAAATGGTGCCGGCCATTCTGGACATTAACCATCCTGGAATGGTCTTGAAAGGGCTTTCCATTCAGGTAAGTGCAGATTCTGCCTAAATGATATCATTAATTTTTGAGAGACAAGTAAAGAAAGATGGTTAAATTGTGGCTTACTGTATTATCTTTGTTCTGCTAGTATTGATATTTCTCATTTTACAAATAAATTCATACAAATTCCTTCTATTTGTACTTATGTTTGTATACCCAACACTACTTATTGACCAGGTAAAATGCGCTTGGGGACAGGCTTATGCATGACAGGGAAATATTCTGTAAAACCCAGTTTGGCTATGAGGTTTATATTTGTTTCTGGGTCTTGCTTGCTATGGACAATGACTTTAGAACAGTGCTATAGTATGTATGCATAAAAAAAATCTTTTTCGTTTCACTGCCAACAACTGGAGAAATACTGGATACATTTTGTTGTCTTTCTAAGTATGAGTGATACACACTCATCCTGTAAATGATGTGGTCTGAGATCTAGGAGTAAAGTTTGATTTGAAGAAAGTGAAAGACTGCCAACCAGGCTTTGGTAACCTCATTAAGATTTCAGGTTTCTAGCTTGCTAGTGTTTTATGATTTTACTTGAGAAACATTTTTTATTATTTTTAATATTTTATCTTCCATATTGTGACCTTAAGTAGAGAATGTATACAGTACAATTGAGAGAGAGCAAGAAATCAGTGTATCATTTACCAAGTTTATCCTTTTGTACTTCAAATGTGAATTTTAATCCAGTTTTTTAAAAAATAATAATTTATGGATTGTTAAAGTCAAATTCAGTTTCCTTTGTATTGACCTTAAATTATCATGTATGTTATTTATTTAGTTTATTTAGTTAATTATAGAGTTGAAAATACTATTTTCTATAGATGAAACAAATAGTTGCAGATATTTGAATCCAGAGGCATTTTTGCACACGGGGTTTTCAAACGCGTGCAAGACAGCCTTGAACACGGCATACGCATTGCCGCAGCGGGGCTTGCGCTCCGACGTGTCTGGAGCTGTCTTGCGCGCGTTCGAGATGTAGAGCACTTTAAAGTGCTCTACATCCGTTCCTGCACGGACGAAGTGCCTGCAGCCGTTCGGGGAGAGAAGCATTTGCTCATGTTTCTCTCTCCCTGACAGCCGCGGGCTCGCCTCCCCCGCCGGCGCTGGCAGACAATCAGCTGATTGCCTGCCTTGCCGGCTGTGGGAGCCTTGGCAGCCGTCTCCCTGCCCCTTGCGGGCGTTTGCCGGCTAAGGCACTTCAGAATGCTTTGAGCATTCGCACACAGGCGCGCCGGAATGCATTTACATGCGTTCCTGCGCTCCTATGTGTGAATGGTCAAAGCGTCCAGAAGTGTCTTAGGCTTCTTGTCCTACACCCGTTCCAAATGGAATGGATGTAGTGCGAAAATGCCTCAGATCTGTCCCTTCTCAGAATAAAAGAAAGAGACATTTTTGATATTATTAGACAGGGGAAACCAACAACACAGTAAAATCATACCATTTCTGAAAGGATTTGACTTTTAAATTAAATGAAGTTATCTTCTCACTTTTTCATTAACTGCCAGACAGTTTCTCTGGATTATCTGTAAATTCTCTAGGGCCAAACACAGTGTTGCTTTTGTGTTCTGCACAGTGACTAGTATTCTGCTGGTGCCAAATCTTGTAAGGGAAGTAAAATATAGCAAGACTTGTTGTGTGCTGATCACGAGTTGTCAGTTTTCATTTGTACTATCCGCATTTTCTAAGCATGGGTTTTCTCACTGCTGTCTCTAGCAAGAGGTCTTCCAGCCAGTAGGAAAATCAGTAGATATTTTATATGGGTTCTTAAATAATAAATGTAACATTTTACTGTTTTCATGAATAAGATGATTGGTCTTGAAACAAAAAACTGTTTATCTTTCATATGTAATAGTTCAATGTATTCCCAAGTACAAACTTTATTATAGTTATATAATTGGGTTCAACTATTCCCTTTTTCATCCGAGGCTGTGATCAGACACAGTGTCTCTGAGGCCTCTTTGAGGCTGCTTAGAGAAGGCTCTGAAGTGGGATTGTTCACAAAACCAGACTGCCTCTCCCCTAAATATTCTATTATAGAAAAGGTGGATTATTTAATGTCTGAATACAGCCTGAATTTCTCATTCTTCTGTACTGAATGCAGTATTTTCTCCCATGCTTTTCCAGACCTGATTTTTAAAAGCATCTAAGACTGGAACAAATTTGAATGAGTAATTAGAAAAGGACTCATTATGGCTATAATAATGTAAAAGAAACTCTGACCTACTGTGCAGTTTCTTGCCCACAAAATTGATCGACACATTTTACTCATGGTGGTTGTTATGTTTTAATTTGCTTCTAGTTTACACCGAATTCTGATGGATTTACAAAATCAGCAGCTAAGTCAACTGGCTGATTGGTTAACTAAAACAGAGGAAAGAACAAAACATATAGAATCAGAACCATTGGGTCCTGATTTGGAAGACTTAAAGCAGAAAATAGAGGAACATAAGGTGAGCTAATATAAAAAAATTCAAATAATTTACTATTTCAGATAAGCCTGACAAAATTAAAGTATGGCACAGGAAAAAAAAAGTTCTTGTTAATGCAAATCAAGTCAGAAACAGAAGAAAAAACTTCAAAACATAAGATAAAAATTCTGAGTTTCCTATTAATAAGATCAGCATTGTCATCATTTTCTTCCTTCTGTACAGTCATTATTCACAAAATAAAAAGTAGATAGGAATGGTAAGAGAAAAGGGAATTGCAATATACTATTTACTGCAAAATACAATAATAACATTTCAGATTTTATTAATCCCCAGTTCTTTTCTTTTCTATCTTGGAGTTTTCCTTCTAGGGTATTCTAGTAGCAAATTGACACTATTAGTTATTATAATTGGGATTTCTAATCTCATTAGCAGTGCTGGGACTCTGAGCATGAAGCCCCCGAGCACTGTAAAGTATTCAAACTGAGTGCCTGTCTTTGTATCAGGAAAGATATAGAGTGTTTTGAAAAATGAATTTAATTATAAAAACAACAAACCAGCACATAGTGAACAAAGAACTGAATACAACTAAACAGTGTGTGTATGTGTGTCTATGCATGCATGCTGTATTGAAGATAATAGGTGGAAGTCTGCTGAATTAAAAGCTACAGGACTAAATCTGTTTTGGTGCTTAAATGAACTGTTACTTGTGTCAAGAAAATGATGACATCCATTAGCTATAATTAAAAGTAGGCCAAAAAAAGAACACTTCTGAAGCACCTCAAAAAAGGTGGGGATGGTTCTTGTACTACTCTTCCCCCTCCCCTTCTGATGAGCATTCTGTGCCAGAAAAAGTGGATTAGAAAGTCTTGGAAACATAAGGGCCCCACTTTGAGGCAGCAGCCCTTTTGTTATGTCCACATGCTGCCATAGTCTAATACAGCATTTGTGTTCTCCCCACTACAGCCACATTGACACATACCTTAGAAATGGTGGTATGTATCCCTTGTGTTCTAGCCTAGAATAGCGGTGTGCCCAAGTGCAATTTTCAGCATTCAATTTGAATCAAATATCCAAAGATTTGAATTGATTCAAAGTAGAGGTGTAGAGCACTAAGAAGGCCTTCCTCCTCCTAGTACATTATTTTTGCAAAGGATGGAGTATAGACCACACTAGCGCACCAAAAATGCCATCCTAGTCCAGTTTACTAGCAGGCCTTGATATTGAGGTCTGGGATAGTATACTAGGGGTGGTATGCCACACCACAGAGGTGTGCAGACAGAATGCCTCAATGGCCTGGTGAATGATGAAGGCCAGAACCTTTGTTCTTAACTATAGTAGCAATCATAGGCGTGTGTGTCAGCTTCGGAGCTGGCATGAGTTTTGGTGTGGAACCATCCCAGTAGGGATGGCCTTGTTCTGTACCAGGAGTAACCTGTTAACAGCTTGGGATAGACTGAGTATCCTGGTATAGGGCAGCCCAATTCCACCATTCACAAACTGCATATTTTTTAACTCATACTAATGTGAGTTAACATGATTTTTACTGTAAGAATATGCAAGTGATTTTTATGCTTCTGGTTCTTTCCTTCTTTATGGCAGGCTCTTCAGGAGGACTTGGAACAGGAACAAGTCAAGGTTAATTCCCTTACTCACATGGTTGTTGTAGTAGATGAAGCCACTGGGGAGAAAGCCACAGCTGCATTAGAACAACAACTCCAGGTAATTGTTATAATCTTGCATTTGTTCTACATATAACAGTTTGAAGAAAACACATCTTAATCTTGGAACTGGCCAAAAATCCTTTCTTTAGGTTCTAAAAATTTTTTTATTGTGAGGCTAATAATTTCCCAGCATTTTTTCTTTCTATAAACTTCATACATAAATTCCATAGGTTACTAATAGATTATGTGTTTTGTCTGCATAGGTTTAATCTTTGGCATTTTCCTGAGGCTTCTATAGTGTGGCCAAGGAAACTGTGGTCTCATCTGGATGGGGATAAATAACCCCTTCCAATGGCAACCCCACTATATTTATTACTATGTTTGAGTCTTCCCTCATTTTTTCCATAGTGCAGCTCTCCAGTTATGGACTTGCAAAACTAAACCCCAGCTTCATGGTCATACACATAGGGCCTTTTCACACTTACATAACTGGTAAGGTAGTTAAGATTAAAGTGTGGTGGCAGCTGTTCACACTGTGCCTGGTGAACTAGCCCCGCACTTGGCCAGCAGCACATGTAATGTGAGTGGCTGGCTGGATAACCATGACAAAGTCTGAAGCGGCATCTGATGTGTGGTCAAGTGTTGCTGTGGTGATTTGGCAGCTGCAATGACTTCGATGTCCCCGTCACACAGCGCCGAGAAGACAGTAGGTATTTGCCGACTATCTGCTTTGATGAGTATTTGTAACAATGTAATGATAGAACCCTCCTAGTGCTATTGCAGAGCCTGACATTTGGAGTTTTAAATATCAAAGCCAGCACTTAAATATTCTGGGGGCAGTGGAGTTTACAAAGTTGTAGGGTGTACATGAACAAAAATTGCATTTATGGTCAGTCATCAAACATCCATTTGTTCCGTTCAATCAAGCAGAAGTTGTTCCAAACTTGTCTGAAAGCAAAAAAATAAAAAAATACAATTTCAAGGGCAAAAAGACAATGAACACAAGCTGGTTCTGTGTCAATGAATTTCTGAACGTTTGAACAGCCTAATGTTTGGTTCAATGTGAACGTTCATGAATACAAACTGTTATTGGCAGTTATGGTTTCCAGACCACTGTCAGAGACAGCCTTTTCCAAACGTTAACTGTAGGAGCACAGATCTCAACTTTAGAGGTTTCTTTCTATTTAATGTCACCCTTTTGTCATTGGTCAAATACAATGTTTGATTTTCCTTTGCACTTGTACAAAAAAGTCAATTTTCTTCTTCCAAACTCACCACCATCATTTTCTCTCCTTGCTGCTGCTTTTGTATAATTTTCCCCTCATTAATTATTGGTTAATGTTCTTCCTGTGGTAATCACATGGGCAATTATCAGGCAACAATAAACCATGTACTGAATAAAATAACATCATGTTGTTCTGTATTCTGTCAGACTTAACAACATGACAATACCCTTGATGACCAGTGAAACTAAGAAAGAACAATGCTTTCTTATTAGTTGCATAAATGATATTAATTAATTTATGTAGTATAAAGAATTATCAGTTAAAATACATCATGATACTCAGCTTTGGCAGTGTTACAGTTTCACTGAGGGCAAATGAAATGAGATTAGGAAGCATCACCCTCACTCAGATGGCAGATGTTTTCATTTACTTCTGCTACAATATTACTCTAGGGGAGGTGTTGGCTTAGCTTCAGTATTACTTCCACTAATATTTAATTATTCCTTAATCTGTCGTTAACAATTGCTACTCACAGTTGTAATTCTTTGTCATTAAAGTTTTGTGACAACTAGCCTGCATGCTTCAAAATTTGCATCTTGTCAGATAGTTGATAGCCAAGCTTAAAGCCGTGTATATCTTGCTTCTCTTTGAAGTCAGGCTAATTTTCCAAATAGACTTTTTCATCTTGTTGATATGGTGTTGGATGTAAAACTTCTCCAGCATGCAAATTGAGGAATATTTTATCAAAGTAAGTGCAAGTCTGAGTGACCTTGGAACTGGCTGCTAGATTAAGGAAGAACAGCTCTAAAGATAGATCACAAGCTTTTCAAGAAGAAGTACAGAGCTTTTACTGCAAATGCTAAGAACAAAGAATCCGAACTTTATAAGGTAGAATTTATTCAGGCTTTTTTTTTCCCAAAAAAAATTAACCTCTCTCTATATTTTTTCCGGAAATGAGTATAGTGAAAAGAAACTAAGTGGATGAAGGACAATAGCAGTAAACCTGAAGCACAACATGCCACTGCAACCCACTGAGGAGGCATTTAAAATACAAAGAAGACTTGATATCTCTAATACTTGCTAACTGTGGGGTGAGTTTCCACTAGCACTAGAGTAACCATTAAGGATCTATTACTGTACTGCTAAGTGGAAAAACACCCTGTATTTCAAAACTGGTAGTGAATGGTAGAACATATTCTTTATCTACAAATAGTCTCCAGTTCCTTCCATCATGGATCATGGTGTTTTCTGTACCCTGTGTAAAGCTTTACAGCTGAAGGTTCTTTAAATTTGTAAATGGAATTAGATGGATGGGACATGTTCAGACACATGGCATCCATCTTTATTAAAGGGAAATTATCTGTTCCCAGAAAAAAGGAAGTATCCAATGCTCCAAGAACTGCCATACACTCTAGCCTCAACCTGATTCCCCCCTCCCCACCCCCTGGCATAACCGTAGAAAACACAATGCTACCATTCTGGATACAATTTATTGAGCTTGCCTGCTCATGGAATGTGTAAGTCATTCTTGCCTTCCCTGATTAGTTCTTTTGTCTTTCAAATTTAGGTGAGTGATGTTAGAGACCACGGACTCCTTCTCATCAAATTATATTCATTAATAACACTTTTATAGGAAGAGAAAGGCTTTTACAAATTTTAATATGATCAGAAACCTTCTGCTGATGGTTTGCTACAAGTAGTTCAAGCTAAAAAGTTCCATTCTGTCCCTTTTTCAAATCATTGCTCTCACAACTGTTCACTCCCTAGACATATAAGGCTCATCTGTTCCTCTTCAGAGACCAGCAAGAATATTACAGCAATGTCACTGTTCTTGTCTGATTTTGCCTTGCTTTGCTAAACAGTGCAAATTCTGGTAGCCACATAAAAGATGGAATAAGAATTCTTCTGCTGTTGAAACCAATTTATAGAACAAATAATTGCCCACAGGGAGCTCTGTTTAAGCCAAGTGATCAGGATTACCATAATAAGCCAATTATGGATGCCGACACTATAAATATGGAGTACATTTTGAGGATTTAAGTTCAGTGTCCACAATGTGTTTCAGTACGTCATTCAGATTCTTCAGACACTAACTATAACAAGAAATTCATATTTTGAAATCTGGTAACATTTTGAAGAAGTTTGATGTTGCTGTTCTATGTTGCTATCCTGTTATTATACTGTGTCCGGACAGAGTCTAAAATGTGGGATTATCCTGGAACAACGTTGGGGCTGTCACACATTACTATGGCAATTGCAACATAGCCTCAAGATATAGGGTTTAAATTCTGTGTTATCACTACTCCAGGAAAATCAATTTCCAACCTGTTGTTTTTTTTTCAGAATGGTAGTGTGGCCTTTCCTGTCTGGATCCTTACTTCTGGGCTTCATCTAATAGACAATAGCCACTGCCTAAGTGCAGGTCTCGAAATGGCTTGGAAATGGCCATCACACATGTGTTGGAACCAGCAGTTTTGTATTTTCAGATATCACACTCCATCAAAATACCAGGAAGGATGCATTGTGGAGCAAGTGCCTAGATAGGGCCCCATGATTCTGGCCTGCCATTTTGACAGGGATGGTGAGAGGCAATTGTGGGATCTAAACAAGATCTCACATTTTCCTCTCACTGTCTTAGGGCAGCCATTAGTCATTATCTCCTTGGCTGTGATCAAACTCAAGAAAATAAAAGCATTTCTTGATGCAGCTTAGAAAAGGCTACAGGATGTTCACACACCAGTCTGCCCCCCCCCTTTATTATCATTCTGTGGTAGAAAAAGCTTGGGAACATCAGGGCCACACACTTTCTGAGACATCTCTGAGGTGGCCCTTTTGTTATGATGAACACAGCCTCTGGGTTATTGTTCTCATCATTATAGTGTTCAGGAGCCATAATATTTCCATTCTCATGGATTCATAGGCTGCTAGGCAAACCTCTGATCCTAAAACCATTATCTAAAATAATTTTATTGCTTTAAAATTGCAGTTCAGAACTGTGTCTTTTAAGAGAATCATTCAAAATAATAAGGGAAATGTTTTTATCTTAGTCCTTAAAATGTTAATAGAATTGTTGTGCCTTATAATAATTCATCATAATTCAATGAAATAGAAAGAAACTAGCCTTAAATCGAGATGTATTTATTTTAGCATTTGGGAGACCGCTGGGCAAAAATATGCAGATGGACAGAAGATCGATGGTTTCTTCTCCAAGATGTTCTTCGAAAATGGCTGCAATTTACCGAAGAACAGGTAGGTACTATTCACTATCTTTTGTTTGCATCACACCTTTTGTATATGAACTTTCTAAACAATCTTCTCACGTTTAGGGTCTTTTTGACGCATGGCTTACTGAAAAGGAGGATGCTCTGAACAAAATTCATACTACTGATTTCAAAGATCAGAATGAAATGTTGGAAAATCTACAGAAGTTGGCAGTAGGTGTTTTTTCACATTTTTATTTGTATTTATTTGTTTCAATCAATTGTTACATTTCAGCATAAGATCTTGGGTAATTCATGGTATCCCAAACAACCAAGTTTTGTGAAAGAAACATAGGAAACACAGTCTCTAGAAAGTTCAGTCACTGTGGCGATAAAAATTTATCAGGGATAATAGTTTTTCACTGAGAGGGTCATCAGTCTATGCAATTTACTTTCAGAAGAGATGGTGACAGCAATCCGCCTGGATAGCTTTACGAAGGTGTTAGACAAATTCATGGTGAACAAGTGTATAAATGACTACTGGAATTGATGTTTAGATACTGCTGCCACATTGGAGAGATAAGTAGAATGCTTCCAGAGGCTATTTGCAAGGACTAGATAACAGAATATATTACATGATATCCATGCTATATTCTGGCATATCCAAGTATAGCAGAATAAGTAACAGACAGCTGAATGCAATCTTAAACACATTTGATCCTTGATTCAAATAACTTCCCAAACCTAAGGTTAGAAAAACCTATCATTAAAATACTCGATACTTAATTTCTGATATTTTTACCAAATTTATATTTACATAACTTCTAGAAATACTTTCAAAATAAAGGGAAGAGAGTTGTTTAAAAAAAGCAGGCAAATGTTAGCAGAATCTTCTTAGACATGATACTCCAAACATGTATTAGATTTTGGTCAAGGGCTAAACATTGTGAAATTAGTTTTTCTACTGTATAGTAAACATTGAATATGTCATTGCTCTGTGGCAAAAAAATAGACCACACATGCCCCAGTCAATTTGTCAGTGGCCTTATATTTATTTTAAAAAATTACTGAAAATTTTATAGTAAGTTATTCCAGCAATTCTCATAAAATGAAAATGTCAATTTTGCTGCAAATAAAGCAGAATAATCATACATTTTAAAGATCCTGCCATTTGATTGTTCAAACTAATTAACGGGTACCTGACAGCTGGTATAAAATTGCTGCTAAATGTCCCTGCTGACTCACATAGTGACTATGAATTTAATGTTCATTAAAATATGTCACTATTGGAGATCAAAAACTGTGGCCATCTGTCAATGTAACCTTAAGCATACGTTGCTCTTCATAAGCTGTGCCTAACCCTCTGACCTGAAGAATGTTCCGTAAGTTAAAATATACACACATCCCTTTTGATTGTTAAAATTGTAGAGTGAAAAGTGAAAAGGCAAATGCCAGTGGACAGGATTCCAAAAATATTCTCTTTAAGATAGTAAAAGAATTTTTGAGGGAATGAACTTCAGGAAGAGACATTATTTGGATTTGTATATCTCTGGCGAAAGTTTAAATTTATTGATTCTATGCAATTCAAGTCTAGGGCCTGTGCAGATGGGGGAAATATAGAACGATAAAGGCACCACTACAGTGGAGCTGCCTCACATATTTGAGACAACTGTACCATAGCCCTGCTTCCCCTCACCAGGAAAATGTACAAACCCCCCACCCCCATATCTGGCATCCACGCATGCACAGAGGTAATGGCGACTACATCTGGAAATTCCATATACCTGGATTCCGCAGTAATTTAAAACATGCAAAGACTGCACGATGGCCAGCGCTGGGCTAATGGTAGGGAGGCATTATTAAGGTTTGCATTAAGCTGTCTTGCTTCCACTCTACTTTTTTTTTTTTAACTCCATGGGGGCGAACCCTTAGGTAGAGACAAAACAACAACCATCAACACCCTGACAAGCAGGAGCACTTCTGCTAAATGAAAGTCAACTGCCAACAATTTCTAGGGATGACTAGTTGGAATAGTTTGATAGTTGAAGATAGCTGTGAATCTTTCAAATTATTCTATTTTTGTTTGTTTTTATTTAAGATCGTAAGCAGCTAGGTGCTGTTTTTATTTAAGATAGTAAGCTGCAAGGTTGTCATTTTAATTGTCTGAAAGGTTTTGTTTTTTAATTTCTTTGTTTCATTCATATAGTATAAATGGACAAATCTGCCAAAACAAGCATTGGCACTTCCATTATAATTATTGGGGATAGGCTATATTGTATTCTTCCCTTCCATATTAACATTTAAAAGTTGGTTGCATTTTGTCTTTGAAATCTCTTTTGGGACCTAATTAGTTTAAAGGTCATGTAGGATAAGATGGTTTAGAGTTACTGCTGAGCATATAGATTAGTGATGTGCTTGTATTGAATTATTTTCAGTATTAATATTTGCACTGCATCTTTCTTACAGCCAAAATTATCTCTTACCCTGTTTATTAGTCTGCTATATTTATTTATAAACTAGATAGTTTCACTGTAAAAGTATTTGTTTAGAGTCAAATGTGTTATTTGCTCAGCTTGTGATTGTAAAATGAACAGCAAATTCAGTCCTAATTCATATGAATTATTTGTTATCAGTTATATACATTGCACAACAGCATTCTGTAATAGGGATTAGCACTTTTCTGAAACTTGAGATGCTTTGTGTGTCTGTATGTCTGTGTATCTATTTGACTGTCTGTGTTATTGGTCTCTAAGCTTCCATTAATTGCAAAAATGAATGTAGACAAAAGCTGGACTTGCATCAAAGTTCTGTTGGATAGGACTGGAGGGGCATTCTGGCTGGACTGAATGGATCATGTGAGTGGGGAGAGGCATCTTGCTTTCTTTCCCAAGAGCCCATTCTACCAGCTGATTCCCATCTTGGATGTGCCTCTGAGGCAGCTTTGAGAAGGCTTTGAAGTGGGATTGTTCACACACCAGTCTGCCCCTCTCCATCTCAAACATTCTGTGCTAGAAAAAATGGATTAGCGAAGGGTTAGGAATATAAGGATCACACATGGACTCTCAGAGGTAACTCTTTTGTTATGTCTGATCACAGCCCTCTGATCACAGTCTTTGTTAGTATAAATTATCCTCCCCCCCCCTCTCTAGCAACTTCTTCAGGCATGTCATAAGAAGGTGCTGTGCAGATCCAGGCCACCTTCTGGGCTGGGAATATGGCATGGCAGGGTGGGGCAGGCTGGCAACCATCTACTCAATGGTCAGTCTGGCCCAGCCTACCTTTGAGGTCAGGAAACAAAACATTTATTACTTCAAAGTTTGTTGTTTTCTTTTACACTCAGAAAAACTATACTATACTATACTATACTATACTATACTATACTATACTATACTATACTATACTATACTATACTATACTATACTATACTATACTATACTATACTATACTATACTATACTATACTATACTATACTATACTATACTATACTATACTATACTATACTATACTATACTGTACTATACTGTACTAACAGGAGACAGCATGTTGAAGAACAGACTTGAAGCATAACTTGTGAGTCTTACAGCTTATTTACATCATATATGTCTAGAGTAGAGTCAATCCTTCTATTCCTTGAAGAGAGAGAGCATGTGATGTGACATACAAACTATTTCAGCAGAGTTAACCAATCAGCAGTTCCCATACTGCAACACTAACATACATGAAAATTAATCACTTTTACGCTGAAGTGATGTACATGTGCAATTATATACCGACAAAGTTGCACCTGGGTGGTGGCAAGAACTGAAACCCTGTCTGGCCTCTGCAGATTCTCACTAGAGTGGTCCTGGGTGGCATTTTGCATCCAAGAGTGGGCCAGACATGAGAGCCATGTGGACCCTGCAGTCCTAGCATACATCTCACATAGTCCAAAAGGATCAAATTTTTTTATACACACACACACATGCACAGAGGGAGAGTAGGAGAGAGAGACAGATGATAAAGACGATAGCTAGAGAGAGTGAGAGAGTCTTGCGGTAGAGTGTCAGAGGAGTGTCAGAGTCTGCACTCCTCTCCAAAGCCAGCTGGGTTACCTCGGGCTAGTCACAGCTCTTTCTTGTCCTCTCACAGCCCTACCTACAACATAGGGTGTCTGTTGTTGGAGAATAAAAAGCTTTGTCAGTCGCTTAAAAGATGAGAAAAGTGAGGCATAAAAGCCAACACTTCTTGTTATTCTTCTAGAGATGGATATACATATATAGATATAGATAGCATAGATATATAAAGAATAGCTGCGTAAACATTTGTGGTATAGTCATTCCAGCTTTTGATGCTCTACCAAAAGGTCCAAATTTTGCCAAGTTTTTCTTTGAGCACCATAATTCCAGTTCGTACTTCCATATTGTATCATGTTTTGCTTCTATCTCTTTCCCTATTTAACTTTGCATCAGTACCTTTAGATTAATTAATTGATGCTTCCTGGATGACTACTTCTGTTTCCACAGATCTTGAAAGGAGAACTGGAAATCAAGAGACAAACAATGGATAAACTGAATTCACTCAGCCAAGAACTACTTTCAGCTGTAAAAAGTAAACCGCTATCTCAAAAGCTGGAGGGCTGGCTGGAAAATGTTGCTCAGCGTTGGGACAGTTTGGCACAGAAGCTAGAGAGCAGTTCTAAGCAGGTTTGTCACAACTATTACTGCATCAACTGATGACAACTAAATAGTATGTCACTGAAGTGAGTGGAGTGGAATTGATGCAGTTCTAATTCCTGTTTTCACTCTCTTTTATAGCCTTTTCTTTACTAGAGTTGAGCTATATGAAAACTGCCCTTATTCCCACAGCAGTTCCTCCTTTCCAAGCTTATTGATATTCATAAGAAGTCAGTGAGGTGTATTTCCTTTTCCACATAACTTCTGTATAGAGGGAGTTATTTATATTTTACACCAATTAAGTTGTCTTGCAAAGAAATATACTGCATTACCTAAATTAATACACAGCCATACTATTTGTATGCAGAAGTGGGTGTGCAGTTTTTTTGGTAGCCTCTTATGGAGGACCAGATGTTTCCCTGGCAGTGGGAACTTACAGATCACGGCAGATGAAAGGCTTCTTTAGAAGATGAAAGCAAAAGCTTTGAAGTGGAACCTCAGTCCAAACTCCACTGCCTTGCAATCCCAACCCATGGTCTGCCAGTGCATTGTAGGTTGAAACTTATAAAGTTGACACATGCACCATGGACATACATTAGAGGGAATGATAGGTGGCCCTACAGAATACGTGGGCATGCCCGAGTGCTTGAAGTAATAGGTAAGGATATAAGATGACAAAGATAATAAAACTGAATTATATTAATAAATAACTACCAGTAGTAGTAGTTTAGCAATCAATTCAATAGAAATATGACTTCATAGTAAGAAAATAGGGGATAAAATGCAGAACAAAGAGAATTCCTGTAAATGCCCTATCATTTCTTGAATTTGGGTAATAATTTAACAGAAATATTTTAACTGTAAACAGTAAATACTAAAGTGGTTTTTTTTGTTGTTGTTTGCTTGTTTCAGATCTCAACTTTCTTGAGTATCAGCTTTCTTATTTCCAAACTAATATAAGTGTGTCTTGTTTAGCTATTATTTTCAATTATACTTCCCATTGCACATCTGTCTAAAAGATAGTTGAGCTCCATTTCTTTTGTTGTTTAAATTTCAACTCCTCTGCGTAAGTGTCCTCAATGAATGAAGTACATTATGACTTTCTGAAGTATAGAATTGTCAAGAGCGAAGGAACACCTCAGTTGTGGATAATTCTTACTTCACTTACATTCTTACAGAACTGTTCTCTTCGTAGTCATCATGTTGATTTCCCTCAGGCTGCTATAGTTTATTCCACGCTGAGAATGGTGTTTAAACTTGTTTTTAAAAGTAATATTACTTTAAATGAGCCAGTTTGGTCTTGTGGTTGGAGCGCTGGATTCTTATCTGGTAGCCTTCCAGTTCAATTTTGCAGTCCTACATGAAATCAGTCACAGGTCTCTTTTTGAGCTCTCACAGTCCCATCTACCACATAGAGTGTCTGTTGTGGGGAGAGCAACAACATTTTTCAGCCTCTTTGAGTCCCTTCAAGGATAAGAAAAGTATTATCAGAACTCTAGCTTAGCAAAGTGGCAATGCTCAGATTCCTTGGCTCTTTGCTAGAGAATTCATGCGGGTAGTGGCAGGCGTAACTGGAAAGGGCTGACAAGCACACAATGTTTATTGATAGAGAAAGGGTGGATCCAGCAGGCAGGCTTGATAGATTCCAAGTTCCCATACTTAAACAAAAAAACCAAACTGATGTCTATGCTTGTTGGATGAATTTATTGTGGGTCATGTTGTATACTTATTGTAAATGTTGGCAATGTATTTAATTATTTAAGATATTTCATTGTATAGCAATTAAGATATTTAAGGTAGATAAGGGACAGCAGGTAAGCAGTGGGCAGAGCACCCAAATTAGCATAAGGGGGGGAGAATGCCCACAGGCGCAGCCAATCAGAGGTAGCCCATGCCAGGCTGCAGCCATATAAAAGGCACAGACCCTGAAGTACAACTGTTCTGTGCTTTGGGTTTTCAGGGTGGGAAGGTTCTGAAGTGACCATTCCTTACCTGAGGGAGTGAAACCCAAATATTTCCAGCAGGGTCTAGGGCTTGGGAAGAGCCAGGGAGAGACCTTTAGGCAGCCTAGATTAAAGCAGGATGCTCATTGCTGTGTGAATTCTTGGAAGCCACTGATTTATTTATTCTTCTTCATATTCAACTATGTATTGGTTTGTACCAAGTATTATTAATAAAGGACATCTTCTTGTTATATAAAGAGAATTGAGTTTGAAGTGCTATTTACTATTACATGGGGATTGCTAGAAAAGATGTCCTTTGCCTTTAAATTTAGTGAATGCTAGCGGGATAGCAAACCATGGGAGACTGATAGAAACGCTTCTCCATTGGGAGGGGGGGTTACTTGCGGAAGCAAGGGAAGTGGTGAGCTCTTTGGTATGGGATGGAAAGCAACATGGCCAGCGCTAAGTAATATTTATCAAGCCTATTTATTTAACTGTTTACTACTATATTTTCTGGCGTATAAGACTACTTTTTAACCCAGGAAAATCTTCTCAAAAGTCAGGGGTCGTCTTATACGCCGGGTGTTGTCTTCTTATACGGTGAGTATATCCCAAACTCTATATTTTAACTGGAAAGTTGGGGGTCGTCTTATACGGCCAGTCGTCTTATACGCTGGAAAATACGGTATATATTCCGGCATATAAGATGACTGGGCATACAAGACGACCCCTAACTTTTGAGTTAAATTATAGAGTTTGGGATATATTCACTGTATAAGAAGACGACACCCAGCGTATAAGACAACATCCGACTTTTGAGAAGATTTTCCTGGGTTAAAAAGTAGTCTTATACGCCGGAATATACAGTATTTGAGAAGCCAAGGAAGGCAGGTAGTAAGTGAAGGAGAGAGATCCGCCCTGGCTGAAGGGGCATCAGACAGCCTTACAAAGGGTAAAAAAAAGGTCCACAACTGGACCAGCATCCCTATTCTGAACTATAGAGGTCATGCAGATACCCCCTTAGGCTAAAATGTGCTGGCGGATCCTTTTTGACAGCACAGGAAGTGCCACTAGAAGTGGTGCACCCCTGGAAAGGCTCTGCTGGAAACTGTAAAGGCTGGAACTTCCATTCCCTGCCATCACAGTCTCGGCACTGTCTCTGAGGGATCTTTGGAGGCAGTGGCGACGACTGAAACAGGACAGGCCAACCACATGGAAATGGCCCTATTCCACTTCAGCAGCGACCTGTCCCATTATGAGATGGGTTGCTTGTTCTGTGAAAGAGTATTCCAATCTTTCATGGAATAGAGAAGGTGAAAGTGGAAAGGGTCAGACTGATGTAGCTTGAGGTTGTTTAGGCAATTAAGAATGCACCATTTCCTGCTGGTTTAAGAAGTAGAAAAACTAGTGTAGAAGAGCACACAAAATAAATGCTACTAGTAGATAATGTATTCCCTTTTATTCCAGTGAATATGTACACATACATATTCTGTAATTTCATCCACAAACTGAACTTTAGGGTTTTTCTTGGTACAAGAAGCACTGCAAATGCATTCTATTTAGGTTTCCTCCTGATTTTGATATTGACTTTTTTGATAAATCTTATTCACCTAGCATGAGTCAGATAAAACAATTTGGTCTGAGTTCAATACAGTGTTGTTTTGTTCTGAAGGTCAACCTCTGAACAAGGAAGAACAGTTTCTCATTATTTTCTATTGCCACTCCAAACAGTCTTTATTGGAGTCTTTCAAGCAATGTGTGACCTCTGTTTCAATACTTCTTGCAGATTTCACAGGCTGTTGCTACTACTCAGACATCACTAACACAGACAACAGTAATGGAAACTGTAACTATGGTGACCACCAGAGAACAAATCTTGGTTAAGCATGCAAAAGAAGAGCTCCCACCACCTCCACCTCATAAGAAGAGGCAAATTGTTGTGGATTCTGAAATTAGGAAAAGGTGAGAAGTACTTAGTTGGAGGAGCATTTCTGAATAATAAAAGTGTTAACATTTAAGATCTGTATGAAGCACAAGGATATTTCCAAAGGTTGTGTTTAATATTGTGGTGAAAGAATTTCTGAGCATGTTTTATGAAGGACAGTTTTGGGGAAAGGATGGCTATCATCTGTCTGTCTGTCTGTCTGTCTGTCTGTCTGTCTGTCTGTCTTCTAAGGGCACTTGGTCCATAATTTTGTGCATTACTTCCTTTATGCACAGCTTCTCCAAGCACAATGTTGTTTTTGACCGTTTTCTTTGTCCTGTTTTATACATGATGCACAAAGCTAGAAAGATGACGTCACAGTGTGACTGTGATTGATTTACTAAGTGGAAAGGTGTTCAGTGTCAGTGATTCAATCCATATTGTATGGGGAATATAAAAAATAAAAAGTAAATATATGCCCATAGTGTTTAATAGGCACACTATGCACCACTTATAACAATAATTTCAGGTGTGGAATTTTATATACCAGGGGAATATGAACCTGCCTTTAAAATATTTCTGTGTTGTCTAACTTTTAGTTGCCATAGGGCTCAGAAATTTCCCATAATAAGGTATTGGGTGGGAAGATAGTAAAACCAAGTAATAAGCTCATTCCTGAAATCTGATTTACAAGTCAGGGCTCTCCATGGATTGCAGCCTCCATATTTAATTATTTCCACACTGCCTATGATATTGCCCTTGGATCCAACTAATTGAGAAAGCTACAGTTTTGAAGTGAAATCCTGAATTATGGAGCTACCATATACTACCAGTATTATACTAGCTGCCTCTTCACTACTCAACTGTCTTTAAGTTGCTGGGATTTTTTACTGATCTGGGCAGCTGTCTTCTCCCATATAGGCTATTCTACTACTATATGGATGCTTTCTTGACTATAGTAAATTATGTTAGAGTATTTGTCCCTATCCGGTTAAATATAAAGCCTGTGGAAATTTAAGTAGGCATTGGGCCTATTCCCACTCAGGTGATGAGGACAGCACAGTATGCTTTGGGAGAGACCATACACACCCTGCAGTCTGCCTCCATCCAGAGTGGCCAGGACCTGCCCTAATTGCCGTTAGCTGTGGAGCTGTAAAAATGGTCCACAGCTTTACTAGGAGGGCCTATAGCGCTCCTAGCACAGCCCCAGATGCACCATTGTCATACTTCTGTATGCAAAAGTTGCGTGGGGACAAGACAGCACAGCTGCACCTGTGCAGTCACATGCCACATCACCAGTCACACATGGCTGTTGCTGTGGCAAGGTAGATGGTGCCATATGGGACTGTTCACACTACACCCAAACCTAGGTAGGTCTGGATGAATTTTGGGATGAGCCAGTGCTCACAATGTGATTGCCAGTGTAATCTTACAGTATGCTTAAGAGCTGTGGGATATTTTCCTGTTGTCTAGATAGTTTTTGAAGATTTTTTTCAATTCTTCTCAAAATGCACTTATCTGCCAAAGCAGTTTTAGATGTCACAGTTAATTCAATTATTATTTCATTGGTGAAAATTTAAGTTACTATGTTTTGGAATTATGCTAAGCATTTTGATACAACTCAAGGAGGAGAAAAGTGCAGTAGGTATACTTTTTCACAATTAGTCTTTTATATTGCTAATAATATATACTTTAGTACAATTCTAACTGGGTCTAACCAGAAATAAGTCCCATTTTTGCTTACTATCAGAAAAATGAGGTTTGGATTACTGTCTAAGCAGCCACAGAACAGCTAGAATGTTTCCTCTTTTATACTACAGAATAGCAAATAAATCAAAGGATTTCCAGTCCAAAAAAGAATCTTTAGTACAATTGTAGTTATCTGTGATGAGACTAGGGCTGCCTCCTGACTTGTAGAATAAATCCAGTTAAAGGAAAAAGCGCAGCTTACCTGCTGTGAAGCGACAACAGGCTACCTCGATTAAAAAGCAGCTCTGTAGCTTCCTCTTTGAAAGCTGTGTGAGCTGAGTCAGCACATATGGTCATGCGGGATGAGGCAACCAATCAGAATTGAGCTGCCCTTTCTGCTCTCATTCATCTATTCTTGCTGTTCTGCCCAGACTGGTGGGAAGATTTGAATCTTCTTTATACTGCGTGGCGAGTGTTGTTAAATAAGCATTAAGGTAAATGTGTAGTAGCTGACGGATAATGTGCCACCACAATGATGCAGCAGTCATTGTGTGATTCTCCAATCATGACTGCACATTCTGCCGTGCAGTAGAAACAGCCTAGATGTTGGATGCAGCCTAGATGTTTACCATTAAGTGTTGTTCTGCAATTACACTAAGAAATGAAATCCAACTTTGCGTGAATGTTGTATTTATTTATTTATTTGCTTGCTTGCTTGCTTATTTATTTTGTTCATTTAAATGCTGAGCAGTGTTTTAACAAAGTTTGTAAAACTTGGAACAAACATCAGAAATCAGCAAAAATGCTTTCTGCTGAGGCCAGGAGCATTTCAAGAAAAGAATTGTTTTTGGAAAATGCTGAGAAAGAGTAATAAGCTTGGTTAGTGCCCTATATTACAGTACATCCTACTGTAGTACCAGGGTTCTGTTCCAGCAAATCATCATTAGAGGATCAAAAGATGTCAGTGTAAATCAGGAGGTTTGGGGAACCACAGCAAAAGCTGTCACTGTTCAGAATTTCATTAATTTGAATGGGGAGGATCTCCCAAGGCAGGTCAACGAAAGGAACCTGAATGGAAAAGGGAAAGCACAGGCCACTCATGAAGCATCCACACAAATGCCATATCTGAATCCTTCCTCACATAGATGGTAGTCAGGAAAAGTATTTTATAAATGGCAAGTTTCAGTTTCAGTATTTGTCCTTCCAGGATTGATCAGGATTGGTTTTCTTTAGTATTGACTGATTTGATTTCCTTGCAGTCCAAGGCCTTTCCCATGCAGGGGTTTAGTGTGGCTTGCATGGGGACAGCCGTATTCGAATAGAGCCCGCGTTATCGGCAGTTGCATGGGTACGGGCACAATTTGAACTTGACCCTGCATCCAGACTAAAAATAGTCCAATTCGGACTAAATGGAGTGCATGGGGATGCAGCCTTTCAATATTATCTGTGAATTTCTGTGCCTACAATGCTTTTAGGGAAAACTATGTATAATTTTGTATGTTTCTTTCTTCTCTTTCTAGTTGTGGTTTGGGGAAATATTTTATTTGAAATTTGCTAGGTTGAAGTATGGAAGGTTGAGTGGGAGAAGCTTTTTTAATGGACCTCATAAGGAGAGTGGAGCTGTTTTCAGATAGTTATCCAGATATACAAATATAGCAGAATATGTAACTGACATTTGGATACAGCCTGTTTTTCTAATCCAATAAAAGGAAGGATTTTTTTCCCTTGAGCAAAAGAATCTCTGCTAAATACAGGGCTATCATTTATCTATCCAGAGCATTTCATAATCTTATCTCTTAAATAATCCTGGTAATGATTTGCTTCTCGGTTTTTAAATTCTCTAAATTTACCTTCTAATATTTGCATTCTGTGAAATACTTAGGATCATGCCATATTAGATTTTACATCATGAATAGCATTGCTTTGTACAGAGGCTATTTTATATCATTATAAAAAAATGATCTGCAGGATTGTCATTCTAGATAACTCTGAAAAGAAGAAAAATTATTGCAGGATAGGTGCTCCATCTAGTGTTATCAGTGCATTTTTAGATACTTTTCTTTTTGTTTTCTCCAAAACAGCAAGACACCATTAACCAAATAAAAAACAGTATTAAATTTAAAAATAAAATTATTTAGAGTATACTAATTCCTCTTTGCTAAAATGAGTGAAATTGCTACTTTGTTTACAGTGTCAATTACCTTAAATCATAGTAAGCATAACAAACAATTCTAGCTGAAAACCAAGCTATGCCAATTTGATTTGTGAACATACTAGTGGAAGAATATAAGACCTGCCAATTCCATTTGCTTAATGATACCATACATGTCTCATTGTGGTATCATCAAAGTTCTGCTGTAATCTTCTAATTTTCCAGAAATATCCAGATGGAGAAGCTATGAGGGAGAACTCAATTTATTTATAGAACAGTGTCTCTGGAGGCAAATATAATATATATTGGCTTTGTTCACAGTCTAAAATCTTGAGGCAGAGAGAATTGTCACATGCTGGTCTGCCCCTCCCAATCTCATGGACTTCTAGCCTAGAAAAGATGTATTGGAGATTGGTGAAGAAGACATATGACACATACTTCTAGTTTGCACTACTCTGGAAGGACCTTAGCTAGGAGCATACAGTTCTCACCTTCTGAAACAAAGAGATGCTGCTCCTATGGTGATACTTCTCTGATTGATTTGCACAGTTTGAACACAACTCTTTATTAACAGGATTACAGAGTTACAATTCATTGGTTCTCTGCCTTAGCTAAGGTACTGATCATTATCAGAGTCCAGCAGAACTGCTTGATTGAAGCAGTGCAGTAGACAGTGAGTGGTAAATTAAGTGTAGACTTCTTCATTGTAGCAGTGCAGAGATGAAGTCCAAATGGCAGGAGCAGCAGTGTGGAGTGGATCCAGGTAACATAAGTGAAATGAACTGTGCTCTGCTTCTGGACACTAGATCTTTTAGCCTCATTTGGATATTTGTGGCTGTTGCTGACATCTGGGTATGCCAAGGGGGCAAGAATGACAACGTGGGCTAATACAAGGCTATGGGGATTTGTGCAGTGAGAAAAAATGTGAATTGGGAATATAGGATTTTTTTCCACTAGCACTAAGTACCCATTAAGTACCCATTAGGGACCCATTAAGGATCCATTAGGCTCAGAGCAGGAAGGGTGTTTCCACACAGAGCATTAAGACCCCATTAAGCACCCGATAAGAACACACATATAGCACACATCTGCAAGGTACCTTCCACACAGCAGGACAGATTAGGGCTACTTCAAGGACGGCGTTTCTGTATGGCTCACATGAGATCCATCTATAATGGGGTCTAGAGGCTGCCAAAACTGGTTTTCGTGAAGACCTGAAAAATTAGGTCTTCAAACTATTCTTGCCTGTTAATTCCAGATCAAAGGATGATGTTTCCACACAGGGACAGGAGAGGGAACACATGTGGGTGGGACAGGAAGTTGCCATGTTGAGCACAGCCAGGCAGCCAAGGGATCTCAGGCATGCCACTGATTGGTGGGCAGTCTGTCTCTGACATGCCCACGCACAGTGGAAATGAGCAGTGACTGACAGCTGAGTGCTCCAATCACACGGCACCTTGGGTGGCAGGGCCTCAGAAAAGCCTGATCCTTTTGGGTATCGGTGCTCCAGCATCTGCACAGCAAACACATGATGCATTGCTTGCTATCTGTGCTTCCCGTGCAAGTGCAGATGCGTTAAGCCTCATTTGGATCCATCCTTATTTCAGACGGATTTTCCTAGGGATGGATTTCCTTAATCTGGTTTTCAAGGGGTAAGTGTGGAAACACCCGAAGACCCGATTTCCACTGCAGACCCCATTAGAGCCACATTTGTTTCCACCAGTTCTAGGGAAACCCAGATTGAATGGCTCCTTCAAGACTTATAATCTGGATTTCCTGTAGATCCCATTAAAGTGGTCTACAATAGGGTCTTCGGGCATCAAATCCGGATTATATGAAGCGTGTTTCCACCGTGATCGGGCAATAGGGTCTGGGGGGGTGGTTCTGGGGGGGGCGCACCCATGGGGGCGTGCCCCCAAACCCACAGCTCCAAAGCCTGTGCACAATCTCCGAAGCTGGCTCCAAAGAATAGCACAGGCTCCAGAGAGAACGCGAGAGCACTACTAATCCTATGGACCTTTGTCAAAAGATCCAGAGATTCTTTGGAGCTGCTCTGGAGAATCTTCAAAGGATCTCTGGAATATCTATGGAGATTGCATCCCCTATCCCCCCAAAAACCTGGGGTGACAGACAGGCCCTATGTGGGTCACTTTGGATTTGCCACATAGGTCCTCCGGCATTTCCACTGTGGCCAGGCTAGCACCCATTGCTATTGGGTGCTGCACTGCCCGTGGGAATGCATCAGGTACCTCTTTTAATCCGGATCTACTAGATCTGGATTAGTTGGAGGATCCATTCCTTAGATCTGGATCATCTTAGGTCCAGATTAAGGGAGGTCAGTGGAACCCCCCACCCCCACCCGAAGTGACAATTGGGTGCCCAAATAATGAGCTATGGTCTGGATGCAAATTAGTGTCATCCACTTAGGGCTTGTCCCCATGCACTCTGTTTACTTCGGGTTGGATTCAGGATATCCCCAATACGGATTCGAGTTCGTCCCCACGTGATTGACAAAAGTGCCGGCTCAAGTCGAATATACCTGTCCCCATGCAAACTGTGCTAAACCCCTGCATCAGGAAACTGCATCTTTTTCTCTCCACCCCCCCTGTCTCCTGATAGGTGCAAGGGCAGGGAAATCCACTCAGCGCCCCTTCCCCGATTGCAACTGCTGGGCATTAAACAGTGATCAAACAGAAATGAGCCTCTTCTCTCTGCGATCTGATCGTCAGGCAAACGTAACAGAACTGATTGCCCCAGTAAGATGCAGTGACGAGGGGGGTCATCTGGCCCTTGCTGCCCCACAAGCCTCTTCCTGCAACCCTTATTCCACCCCTGCTCCCCGACAAGCAGCTTCTGGAGTTTGCCAGCTAATAAGCTAACAAAAGCTGCTACAATGTTAAGAGGCAGTTTAACTTTGGTAAACTTCAGAAGCTTCTTGCCTGCCAGCGAAAAAGCTAACTAAAGCCGCCAATCTCAAATAGTGGCTGAGGGAGATACTAATTTGACGCCCTGGGAACTCACTTATTTCCCATGCTATTTAACTTCTCCATGAAGCCACTGGGAGAGGTCATCTGGGAGATTTGGAGTGAGGTGTCATCAGTATGCGGATGATACCCAGCTCTATCTCTCTTTGCCATCTGAATCAGGAGAAGCCTTTGAAGTGCTTGACAGGTGTCTAGAGGCAGTAATGGGCTGGATGAGGGCCAATAAATTGAAGCTGAATCCAGACAAGACAGAGGTGCTGTGTGTCACAGGGTCTCGGGTCCAGGTAGTAGGGAAGCACTCTGTCTTTGATGGGGTTGCAATGCCCAAGAAGGGACAGGTGTGTAACTTGGGGTACTCCTGGACTCTGCACTAATGCTTGAAGCCCAGGTGGAGGCTGTAGTCAGGAGTGCCTACTCCCAACTACGGCTGGTGTGTCAATCCAAACAAGACAGAAATGTACGAATTATTCAGACATCTGTATATGTATGGATACTGTTGTGTCCCAGGCAGGTGTGGGCAGCCAGGCAACACACAAACACACATGCTTACGGCAGTCCTTTGAGGGCTCAGGAATAGTGTCAGTTTAGTCCAAAGTCACGGACATCCAGAGATTCAGCAAGTATCAGCATGGTCAGTCAATCCAGGGTCAAGGTTTCCAGAAGTTCAGCAAAGTCACAAGGGGGGTCCAAGGGTGAGGGTACAGGCATGGCAGGAGTTGCACCAGAGTTGTCTGCAACACCGGCTCAGCGTGTGCTGCTCAATTAAGTAGGGGAAGCATCACCATGCCCTTGCTGGCGCAGCTGGGCCAAATGCTGTGATCGGCGCCTGATTTGCGTTTGCTGGTGGAGAAGTAGAAGGGATTGGCATTCTAGTGGTTTGTTGTCTGAGCTTTCATCCCCAGAGGTGTCTGTGGGTTCCCCCAACACTGGCTGCTGACTCACAACATCTGCGCTGCTATATCTCGGTTGCTGCCCAGGCTGCTGTGCCGTTGCAGGCACACCTGCCTCCTCTGAGGAGGCTGGACTGGCAAGACAGGGCATGACAGATACATACACATTACAAACATATCCATACGCATCTTATTTGCATCTGTGCACATTTGTATGGGATAAAAACGGGATGCATACAGATATGTACAGACACATATGAAAGTTGTCAACATTTGAATAATCAAGTACGAATTGAATATTTGTACAAATAGATAGATACAAATGTATCCAAATTGGTTTGAATTTGGACATTTGACTATTCAATTCAATTCAAATAAAATGTCAAAAATTGCATTCGTGCACACTGCTACCTAGGAGTAAACACAAAAGACAATGTGGAAATGGGTAGGCAGTGGTAGAGAAATGCGTCAATTACTTCAGTGTTTCTGATTATTTTATAATTACATGAAATTGCATTGCAAAATTTATATAAAATTATCTGCTTTTTATACTATATCATCTGCATCGTTGTTGTTGTGTTGTTGTTATTGCTGGACATTACAGTTGTAAGAACTGAGTGACACAAGAAAAAGGTTCTATAATGTTCCTGTTAGTGTTTTTTCCAACTGTTTCCTTAAGTTATGTTCAGAAACACTTTTGTAGGTCTCTTTTGAGCTGTCATTTTTAATGTATATATTATTGGATCTGCAACATTCAGTTTGACAAAAATCTTGAAGTGTCTAGTGCCGTGTAGTATAATATATTAAATTGTAAAATCAGAAAGCAAATTGGTACAGACATGAAGATCTTACATGCTATTTCTTGTTACCTTTGTGGCATTTAATGGAAGAAAAACATAATTAATAAGGCTTATTTTAAAAAAAGAAGAAAAGGAAATACAAACAAGTGTGCACTTGCATAGTGACACTTCCAATTTTTTTCCTCAGAAAAACTAAGTTAATCTTTATGCCCCCTTATCATTGTGAATTAATTACAATTTTTGAATCAGGAAATTATGGATATAGGAAAGATTAAATCTATAAATGTAAAAATGTGACTTTTTAAATTATTATTTAATGCTAGGAGATAATCAGTATTATTATATTCCCACAATAACTACGGTACCTAGTTTTATTCAGAGAAAGTTACATCAATTTGAGCTTTACATTCATTCATCTTGCCATTTGCTGAAGTGTATTTCATATACTGGAGTGGGAAGAGAGGAGTTGCCAGGAAAATAGTAAAAAATAATTCTCAGGATATAAAACTGGACTTGAAACTATTCCATATGTGGGCAGATTAGAATGCATTTGCACCCTTACAGTTGGTTTTGTGATAAATTTTATATGATGCATAAGAAATTAAGGCTTCCTCAAGACTAGTGGAGTAAATCTGCAGTTAAATCTAAAAGTATAGTATAATCACTGTGCAGCGAAGACCAGGCATCCCAACTGGAAAGGCCCCTCTGTAGCTTCTCCTATCAGAGCTGTGAGAGTTGAGTCGGTGCATGCCGTCACACGGGTTGAGGCAGCCAATCAAATTTTGAGTTGCTCTTCCTGCTTAGCTGGCATCTCACTAAATTTTCTCACTGTCCTGCCTGCATTGGCTTGAAGCTTTGAATGATCAAAATACTGCACAGCGAGTGTCATTGGTCCTACATTAAGGTAAATGTTCAGTTCCGATTATATAATACAGCACCATGACGATCAAATGATTGATATGTGTGACATCTTGATGGGGACTGTCCCAATCCATAGTATAAACATAGCTGGAGACAGCCTAAGACTACGCAGAAGATTTTCTTCAGTGTTCCTCTTCATTTGTCCCCCAGCCCCCTGGTATTAGGTTTTTCACTCTTAGTTACTCTTCTGTTTTGAACATCAACCAAATGGCTTTGGTATAACAGGTTTTTCTCTTGATCCTAGGTTTGATGTTGATACAACAGAACTTCACAGCTGGATGACACGTTCAGAAGCTGTACTCCAGAGCCCTGAGTTTGCAATATACAGAAAAGAAGGAAACTTGTCAGATCTCAGAGAAAGAGTTAATGTAGGAAAACATTCATGTGTACTAAAGAATTTGTATTATACTGGCAAATGCATAAAGCCCTAAACAATTTGGGACCAGGCTGTCCAAAGGAATGCCTTCTCCTATGTATGCCTTCTTGTTTCCTGGGTTGTATAACAAAGGTTTTTCTGATTGAACCACCTAATGTTAGTATGAGCTACATACAAACATTATCTCTTGCTTTAAAAAGAAATCTGCCTGGACCAGTATGATTACATTTGTTTGTTTGTTTGTTTGTTTAGAAAATTTCTATCTAGCCCTTCACCGAATGGTCCCAGGGCAGGTTATAATGAGTTTAAAACATATTTTGCTTTCAGTTTGCATATTTTACACTACAACTCCCATTGCTGCAATATAGTTATTGCTTTAAAATTGTAAATATATATAAAAAAAAAAAGGTTAAATGAAGGTACCTTTTCTGTAGGTTGTAATTTATTTCAAAAGGTTTTCCATGTGAAATAGTCTGCTTTTGCTGTCTTGTTGTAGGCCATAGAACGAGAAAAACCTGAGAAGTACAGGAAGCTCCAAGATGCTAGCAGATCAGCCGAGGCCCTGGTGGAACAGATGGTAAACGGTAATTACATGGTGGTTGATTTAGATAATCTTCTTAGGGATTTGATAAACACACTGATTCATATTTATCACATGAATAATATTAGTAAAGCATTTTCTGAAGGAACTCTAAATTAAAGTTTGTGTTTTTCATACATATTTTGAATATTATTTTTTAATTAGAACAGGAGAAACTTGAAGTTCAGGACCAAGAATTAAAGTTCAACTCAAAATTCTATGTTCTCAATGTAACTTAGCAGGATGACCCCATTTCCACCGGGGCACCCATTAGGGACACATTTGTTTCCACTGTGCCTTGGGAAATCCAGATCATATGGGTACATCTCAGCCTTTAATACGGATTTTCTGTAGACCCCATTAATGGGGTCTACAATGGGGTCTTCAGCCAGATTAAAGGGAAACTGTTTCCACAAGAAATAGGCAATGGGGTCTAGAGGAGGCTAGGGGGACGGGGCACCCATGGGGGGGTAAGCCCCAAAACCTAGGCTTCGATATCATTCCAGATTGATTTCCTGTAATAGCCTCTACATGAGGCTACCCAGCTTGTAGTAGTGCAGAATACATCAGTATGGCTGCAGATGGGTGCATCTGGATGAACACACATTGTACTAGTATTAAAAGATTTACACTAATTGCTTATTCACTACCAAGTGTTATTTAGGAATTATTCCTTTGATTTAAGGATGAAGGTAATATAACTTAACATCTAAGGTTTCTTCCAACCTTAATTCAAAGAAATAATGAGATATTGATGGATGATTGCTTGTTGTGTTGAAATAAATGCTCATTGAACTTAATATGCCGGGAGTTATAAAAATAAAGACAAAATGGATGTGTAATGATACATTACTTAATGAGAATGAAATCTGGTATTGTATTTAGTGTAAGTTGTTGCAAATACATTTGCAAGTCAAATGCTAAAACATATTGTTCTTCATTGAGGCCATAGCTAATGATGAATACATCTGACAAGATGGGTTTCACATTAAGTGGCAGTTTAGAAGACTTTGTATATGAGGTGATGAACAATTAAAACTATCTTAACACCATGTGCTATGCACAGTACGCAAGGTAATAAAATTAATGGAAGCACTTCAGGTACTGATCTTGTTGTCCTTTGGGGACAATGTATTTACTCACTGCCGATATCAGGGGTTGTTCAGAATATAAAATGTGAAACGATTTATGAGCCATTAACCTTGAAACTATAATAAATTACCACAGCATGGGTATTATATTATTCATTATGCCAGATGTTAATGGCAAGACTTGTGCAACTTCCTAACGTGAGTGGCCAGCTTTCCCTTATAATACATTCAGGTAGCACTAGTGGTTATTACAAAAGCAAAGTAGTAACATAAAACATAACATAACATAGCAATTCAAACATTAAATCAGTATTAACAGGATATTTGTATTATTGCATCTGAAATATGTATAAGAACCAGAGGTAGCTTGTAGCTTTAAGTTTGGCTGTTCATAGGCACGGTCCAGGTTATTGTTAGATGCAAAAGTATGTGCCGCTAACTGGGTATGTCTTGCATCATAACTCCTACAGTTGCATTTACTCGCATTGGCAAACTCCTGTACTTCCATTCCATCCCATTCCATTCTTATTTATATACCGCCTTTCCAAAAGTAAATTTTGCCCAAGGCGGTTTACAACAAATGGAAAAAAAATACAATGCAAATACAATCATTACATCAGAAATACAGCAAATAAATATAATCAACAACTTAAATCAGAGACAATTTTTTGCCCAAGGCAGTTTGATAAGTCAAAAATACCCTGCATGTTATAACAAATAATACATTATATAATAATAAAAAGAAAAAAACCTTATAGAGCAGGTGGGACAGCTGGCTACTGAGTCTCCCTCCCCTTGTCCGTGGTGGTGTTGGGGCAGGGTGGTGCCAAGTTTCTGTAGCTCTCACACAGGTGTGACGGTCGAGCACTGAGTCTCCTTTCCCTCGTCCCTTGGTAGATATGGTATAGTAGATCATCTGCAATGGTCTTTAGAGGCATCCTGCCTGTCTTTCCAATCTGGAGGCAGAATCTATTCTGTAGCCATCCATTCTAGTAGCCATATTGATACATCCACCCTTAATTTAATCCACTTAAATCTACAAGCCATCACTGGTAAGAATAGTGTTTAACTATCTGATGTTTGAAATGTATTACATGTTAATAGTTTGTGTAAGAGTCTGGATAGGAGGTCAAGTGCTTTTAAGCCTAGTTACATACCATTGCAATTCAGTATCCATGGCACAGTTGTAATTCTTTGACCTAGTCCAGGCTGGTATTTGCCATGTAGATTGTTTATTCTCTGTGCTTGTTGTTCTTTTTTGACATTTCTTTCTTTTTTTATTTGCAACTTTCTTGAGAAGAAAAATTATTGTAGTTATATAGAATTCATAAGATTTTACAAAATAATCCAGCAAATAAATTTAATCCAAGAATATATAAATCAGTATATCTTAGAAAATGAATAACAACAAAATTGATTAATAACTTGTCAGGGATGGCACCTCTGCCATTAACTATGGTTGGCCCCTTCCCATGAGATGGGAAACAACTTTGCTGGGGAGATTTTAGGATATCACTGGCTGATCTCCCTGTTAAGCAGCAGAATCTGCTTCACTGATTGGATATTGTATGTACTGTAAATACGTAGGCATTCACAGGCCATGGCACTCTCAGAGTAAATAAAATGCTGCTGTATTCATTTGCTGTTTAGTAAGCCCCCTTGGCTTTTTTTCAAGTGTGATCCCTTTTGTTTAGCATTTGCCAGCATCTCATTATCTTTATGTATAAAACATCTATTTAATTATGTATTGAGTGTACTGCTTCCCTTTAAAATATAATCTCAGAGGTCTTTACAAATAATAAAAAAAATTATATATGACCATTAGAAAAGATTATATATCTGTGTATCTTATTAATGTATTTAAGCAATCATTAATCTTCCAATATTGTAGAAGAGATGGAATTGCTATCAAAGGAATAAATGCTTGGCCTAAAATGGGAATGACATTAATAATGGATATCTGTGTTTCTGAAAATAGCATTATTGGTGTTTGACCCTGCATAATATATATTTGATTTGAAATATTTAATTAACCATTCGTTCCAAAATGTAATTATACCATTTCATTTTTATTTTTTATCTGCAAACTATTACACTTTTTGTACCAATTAGTAAATAATTAGTAAATTCTTTATTAGAAGTGGATATGGAAAGATCCTTAATATTATTCTAAAGTCCTAATATTTTCTTGAAATGTTTTTTAGCATCTCTTCTTCTATTAATGAAAAAAAAGTGCATACCACAGAATCACCACATAATATTTATAATAACCAGTATTGTTGCAAACATGCCAACAAGTTGATAGAATATTCAGTAACATTCTAGGTGACAAATTTGCAGTACCAGCAATGTAGTACTTTTTATAAAAGCTCTCTGTTCTTAGGACTATGCAGTGAATGTGCTATGATTGCTTAATTCCAGCCCATTGTTCAAACATATATATTAAGTCTAAGTCCATTTCACACAACTGTTATGAATCCATTAATGCCTCTGACATTAATTAAGGATATTCTAGCCAGTAGAATTTGGGGAGACCTGCCAGCCCCAAACCCACTACTCTAACAGTGTTGCTTCTGAATGCCAGATCAGTCTGGAATAAAACATCAGTTATCCAGATCTTAATCCTTGAAGAAAAGGCTGATTTGGCATGTATAACTGAGACCTGCATGGATGAACTGGGTGGGCTTGGTCTGACCCAGCTTTGTCCTTCAGGTGACTTGGTGCAACACTGTTCTAGCATGGGGGGGGGGAGGGGGTGGTGCTCTGATCTATTGAACTTTTGTCTCCCTCACCAGGTGGCCAGTTTGCTCTGTTAAGGTGGTTGAGGGCCTGTTTTTGTTGTTGGGCCAGAGAGACAGAATAGGGGTGCTACTGGTGTATCATTCACCCCACTGCCCACTGCCCTTATTTGAGCTGGCTGAGATGGTCTCAGATGTGGTGCTGGAAGCCCCTGCCACGGTGGTGTTGGGCGATTTCAGTGTCCACGACAACGCTACACTCAGTGGACCAGCTCAGTTCTTTATGGCCTCCATGACAACCATTGGGTTGTCTCAGTTTGTATCTGGTACAACTCATATAGCAGGCTATACTCTCGACTTGGCTTTTGCCTCAGAGCAGATTGGTGACTGCTGATAAGAGGGCTAACTGCCAAACCTGTTGTCATGGACGGATCATTCGCTGGTGAGGTATGGACTTAGCACCTATTGAGATGGTCCACCCCCAGAGACTTATGGAATCTCAACGATTCCTGAATGCCCTGGGGAATTTTCCAGTTGCCATGTCTGGTGCTCCTGTCTAAGCTCTGGTATCTCTCTGGAATTGGGAGATGAGCAGGGCTGTCAACACCATCTCTCCCAAGTGCCCTTGACGTGCTTGACGGCTAGAGTGCAAGTGGCGTAAATCCAGCTGTAAATTTGACCAAACATGAGTTAGAGCACACTATTGTGTCTACCATGTGGCAGTGACAGTGGTGAAAAGTAGGGGCCTGGGTCCCAAATATCTAAATTAACGCCTTCTCCCATATCGACCTGCCCGTACCTTAAGATCTGGATGGGACGCCCTCCTGGTTGTCCCACCACCTTCAGGGCTAGGCAGGTTGGCACCCAGGAGAGGGCCTTCTCAGTAGTGGCCCCCAGGCTATGGAATAGTCTCTCCCTGGAGGTGCGTCAAGCCTTTTCTCTGTTTGTGTTCAGGAAGGTGGTGAAGATGCACCTCTTCACTCAGGCCTTTGGTTAAATGTTGCTTATGTTTCACCTACTGCAAACACTACTGTTTTAACCAATTTTGCATTGTTTTTATCATGTTGGTTTTTAAATGTTGTATTGGTTATTATTGTTTTGATATAGTATATGATATGTTCGATTTTAAGGGTTGTTACCTGCCCAGAGACCCTTGGGTATAGGACAGGGTATAAATATAAATAAAAATAAATAAATAAATTTGATATAGACATTTACTTTGACCTTGTTAACATATTTGAAAATATTAAAATTCTCATCAGATATTGTTAATTTTCTGTTAATGCCTTTGCCATAAGTTTTTAATTCTATTTCTTTTATCAGAGATACTTCCTTTAACTGTATCTTGTAAATAATATGTTTTTATTTGTAAAATATTAAGGAATGATTTTTTTTTTTAAAAAAGCTTGAATATATCTTATTTTACACATGGTACTTTGCATTTGTAATACAGAAAAAAGCCCTTTTCTGTACATATTTCTATCTCACCCAAATAATTCCATGAATTCTACATTATCTTACCTTAATGCTTCATTTTTGTAGTCATTCATCTTTTACTTTCCTCAGTTTTGATGATACTTTCCTCAGTTTTGATGATACTTTCCTCAGGTTTTAGAGGGACATTGCAATCTCTTATCTAATGTACATCTGTAAATTCAGATTCATTTATTTGATGTTAAATCATTAGGGTAGTCAAATTTCTTTGGCATTCTTCTTTAATAAAAAAAAATCCACTCTGCCCTGAAAATATATTTGTTAAACTGCTTCACATTTCTTCCTTTCCTTCTAGAGGGGCTTAATGCTGACAACATCACACAAGCTTCAGAACAGCTGAATAATCGCTGGATTGAGTTCTGTCAGTTGCTGAAGGAAAGGTTGGCTTGGCTAGACTACCAAAATAACATTGTTGCCTTTTACTCCCGGCTTCAGCAATTGGAGCAGACAGTAATTGCTGCTGAAAACTGGTTAAAAGCACAACCCACACCAGGGGCAGACCCTGCTGCAGTGAAAACACAACTAGAAAAGTGCAAGGTTAGAAATTTCTAATACTGTACTTCATATATTATGGGGTATCATTGTTGTTAAACTCGTTAAACTGGCTGCCCTGTGTTTGGTGCTTCAATCTTCAACTATCTTGGTATTCACATAAGACACAGGTGTTCATAGGCCATTGTCTCTGGATAATACCTTAATTAGCTAAAATTAAGGCATTGTTCTGTTATGTTTAGATATTCCATAATAAACCTTGTATATCCCAGAATATCCATTCTTTATTCTGGAATACCCAAATATTAATGACTTTATGCAGCATTGGTTTGACATAATGATTTTAAAAAACCAAACCTAGGAACTGCATACAAGATTATTCTTAGAATAAAATTGTGAGTTGCTTTTGTTTGTTCCCATGGATATAACTGAATGATTGATTGATCCTGCCCTATACCTGAAGGTATCAGGATAGGTCACAGTAAAAAAAAACATATAAAATATATACTTTGTCACCTGAGATGATAGAGTATATTATCATCAGTACAGGGATGATATCCAGTTCTGTCAGTCTTCCATTTGAAGGATGTAAGAAGTTGAAGTGCTGAATGAGTGCATCACAGGTGTGACAAACTGGATGAGGACATAAACTGAAAATGAATCCTGAAAAGAGGAGGACTCTCTGCCAACAAATTAAATATGATGTCTCTTTAGGACAGTATGGATTTCTCCCTAGGAGAGCAAATGGATAGCTCTGGGACAGCTCTGGATTCTAATGTGTCACTTAAGATAAAGATTTACTTGAAGCATCTATTCCCAGTTTCACTTTGTATGCCAGCTGCTGTCATTCTGGGCAGATAGTGTCTTGTCTTACTAGTTTTTCCTCCAGTGATTTTGCATCTGGATTATTGCTACCTGTTTGGTTTGAAAAATGTAGCTGCCAGAGTCTTATCTAGGGACTGTATTATAACACTCTTGAAATAACTGCATTGGCTCGTACCAAGCTACTTATGTAAAAGGTCTACTTGGCATAGAATCCATAAATGTAGAAGATTCCTTTTGTGCCTTCTACACTGATGGCTCTCTTCTTGTGGATCCTTCCTTTAATTTAGGTCCAGAATAGGACATTTTAACTGGCACTACTTGTGAGGTCAAATCCTATCTATTTAATATAGATGTTCTCCAGTTCTGGCACCTTTAAAAAAGGAAAAATTAATAATATTTTACAGTTATTCACAACATTTTTTGTAGCAGAACGTAACCATGAAGACTCAGCCCAAACGCAACCCAAACACTCAAAAAACTTGATAATGTGGCTTGTACCAGTCATTTCAGTTTCTTCTTTCTCCCCTTGGCTTACACCTGTGACTCCCCCATTTTGCCCTTGCCTATCTGTTGTTGGCTTCATTCTTGCCCTAGTCTTGTTCTTCCTTTTGCATCACTCACTGTTGCCTTCAGTGCCACCTGAGGCTGCTGATTGCTGCATGCATGCAAACTAGTCCTGCTTCCTGATATGAGAAGACCAGTAAGACTTCAGTGCAATGCTAGCCGAAAGTAGGGATGTGTACGAATTATTTGTGCATTTGGTATCTGGACGAATATGTTCAAATTCTGAGATTTGTGGATGGATTGAATAGGACCCTATTTGAAGGGCCCTATCTGTCCACGAATCAGATAATCCAGTATCCATAGAAGCTTTGGTAGAGGCTTCTACAGATGCTGGATGACCCGGGCTCTCGCTCCCCTGGCCACCATCCCCCCAAACCTCCCCCCACGGCCTCCCTGGGGCCCCCTTACGTGCTCTGCTAGTGTTATGGGCCTCTTCCAGGGCCCTCTGGAACCGCAAACAGGCTTCTCTGGAGCTAAATACAGGCCTTCCAGTAAAACCATGGGGTAAAACTCGAATAGAATGTGGAAAATGGCTCTTTGCACACCCCTAGCTGAAAGCAAGTGCAGCAAGGACAAAAGCAGTGGCCACATGGGGTTGTCAACAGAAGAAGGAGGGAATCGGAAAGAGATGAAGGGAGATTGTGGCAAAGCCATATGGGTGAATTGTGGTTAGCCAGGTTTAGCTGAACTTAAGTTGGTGGTCTGCCCAGCAAAGTGTTCAGTTTGGTGAGCTACCTGGGGTTGCTTGTCAGGTATCTTGGGTTTTCTCAGTATGAGCTGATTTCTGTTCCGTTGTTAGCTGTCTGGCTTTTAAATCCTTAAAATACTTAGAACATCCAGGTCACAGTCATATTTGAAAACAAAACATGAATACCCAACAATATTTGTTTCATCATTAATACATTATAACTTAACAAACATACATTTATGTACAGGATGAAGTCATCCACTTGTCAACCCTTCAACCCCAGATTGAAACACTAAGGGTTCAAAGCAAAGAACTGAAAGAGAAACAAGAAAGTCCAATGTTTTTGGAAGCAGATCTTGTTGCTTTTACGAACCACTTTGATCAGGTTTATAATGATGTAAAAACCAGAGAAAAGCATCTACAAACAAGTAAGTATAAATGCAGCTTTCAGTTACTTCTTAAATTTCCTTCTAAGCATTTGACAGATGTACAAATACATGAGCATATGACTCATGCATTGTGTATAGTATAACACTACATACTGTCTGTGAAAGCATCTCTTATTAGAGGAGCAGTTGCCTTTTTTAAGTCTGTAAGAAAAATAAAATACATGCCTTCAGTTTAAAGGTTCTCATTCTGGTTATTAAAGTAGTGGTTTACTTTCTTACGAATGCCTTGATTGCATGAGATCATTCATTTTAAAACACCAAAATTACTGCAAATACTTTCTGAAAATGCAGTTTTTGAATCTGTTTTTCAGAAATACTGTTTTTCTGAAATCCGACCTGGCACTTTCCTAAATGTATCCAATCTTTTGAGTAGTGTATCATGCAAATCCATGAGTTTACATTCTTAGGTGAACCCTCCTGATCAAAAACAAAGAAACCTATGTGTGGAATTAATTTACTCCATGTAACTGTCTTTCTTACAGACAGCTGTCATGTAGAGTGATTTAAAATGTCTTCAGACTTATCTTTTTTTGTCAGCAGAAGCATGTACAGTAATGTGTGAACAAGATCATCTTTGTGAAAGAATAGCCATGCACAAAGATACAGTTTCAGTGCATCTTCAAATGATAGTAGCTCTTTTTGTTCTCCCCCTAAAAGAAAAGAAAATATATGTCACATTACTTTTCTTGTAAGTAAATGCATTTTGGGTGTTTTTCCACTGTCGCTAGAAGTGCCCAGTACTTAATGGGTACTTCTAGTGACAGTGGAAAAACACCTTTTGAATGTTTAGATTAAATAATTAGGTATTAGAATGATATTATAAATTATCTCTCTTTCATTTCACCTTAGTATTTAATTACTTTTTCCTAGAACAAAAATCAGCAACAGTTTTGCTCACATGTTGAGACTATCAAGACTTCTGGTTTCCTCTTTTCCCAACCCCCACCTTACAATGTACTGGATCCCAACATTCAAAATGTTGTCTTTCTGTCATATTAATTTTTTTGGATATCTGAAACAATCTGAAGTAACTGTGTCAAATATGTAAAAACAGAAGAAACCAGGAAGGGGGCAAATATTATTAAGGACAGTGTACATCTTAATGAGTTGGAGTTATGTCTCTTTGTGGACAGAATTGTGCCGTCAAAGCACTTCTAATAGAAGCAGTAATAAACATCATTTTTATACTAGTTTTCCCTTCAATTTGCAGCCAAGTGTGTCTTTTAAAAATCTGGCTTTGGGGCTGGAGAGAATTTGAAACATGGCATGTGGAGTCCCATTAGGACCCATCGGTGGATATGTTTCTCTCTACAGAGGAAGCTCTTCTGTTCACTGTGTAGGAAATGTCCTCTTCTTTGGAATGAACGACAGAACAATTAAAATGCTATGGAAAGAATAATTTATGTAGGGGCTTTTTATGTGTGTGTTTTTAAAACCTTGTGTAACAGTATTGCTAGCAATGCATACTATACCTGAAGCCTCAAGCAGTTTCAAGCATTATATTTCTTCAGCAAGTGTTTTTAATATTAAATTATTCAGATGAAGCAGGTTTTTTGTTATGCTGAATTTATCACTTTTTGAAATAATATTTTCTGTGCTACGTTGTGAAATACATTCCTTATACAACTACTGTATCATTTTCATGATTTTTTTTTTCTTTTAAAAAGAACCCAGTTGTGAAATTTATTAAGTAATATCTCCTTCGGTATTCCTGTGCTATAATTTTTTTTTTTTTAGGCAACATATGCAAAATTACTACCCTTGAAAAGCTTGAAACAATCATCCAGTGCAATATAACATAGCGACTCATGTTTGTTCTTATATAAATTACTAAAAGGAAGGAGAAAAAATAAAGTTCTCTATTCAACCTCTTCCATCACTACATCTGATAGACTTACTAATCCATCTAAGCATATATTGTACTTTTGTTTTGTGCCATTTTTGAAAAATATGTATTACTGTAAAAATGATGAAACAGAAAAACATTAATTTTCATAATTATGTAAACAAATTTCAAACACTAACCCATAATAAAATTGTGCTAAGAGTCTTCCAAGTATTGGTTCAGATATATTATCTGCAGATCTAGAACTACATTACAAACATAAAGTTTAAAGCAACTAAATCCAAAATTTAAAGCAATAGAACTTAGGTATGGTATTTATTAATCTTAAAAAGCTACTGCAGTCCTTCACCTCTAGTTTTAGTCTTATACAGTAGAGGACTGAATAAGATAAAATGACATGAAGGAAGAATAATAGTCATAAGCTATTGTGAAAGAGGAGGAATATTGGTCTAGAAAAATGTTGGCTGAAAACCCCAAGCGTCTGTCTTTTCGCCTTCCTTACCTTCCTGACAGCAGCTGTCAGGCAGGGATAGGGGGGACTGTTGTGCGCACATACAGAACTTCGCTAAAATGATTAAAAGCGGCTCTTTTCATCATTTTAGTGGGGCAGTGTCCCCATGCCCCCAGGATAATCCATGGTTTCCCCCTAAGTCGGATGGAGTACTGTTTGAAAGGGTTTTTTTTCTGCCGCGGATTTTCCTCCTTTACGCCTGACGTAGCCCGGGGTAAAGCTGTGCATGGAGATGCTCCGAGGCAAAACAAACTTAGCTTTGGAGTAATTTTGGCATGGAGATACGCCTTCAGAAGAATTGACCAGGTATACAAAGGATTGGACAAGCAACCCAAGCTGTCGTAATTTTGGAGGTAAAAAGCCCACAATACTTAGGCAGCTGTTAGATAAAACAAAAATTATGGGGCGATGGGAATAGTCCAACTGCTCACTCTATTCATAAGCAAAGATAATGGTGGAAGGAATTTGAATATTAGGAGCTCCTGCAGTATTTTTAAATCTTCCTTGTATTAGCCCCCATAATATATATTACAGGGTTAAAAAAAAATCTGATGCTGCATTGCAAGTTAAAGGAATGATCCATATTGGGGAAAAATACTCCCCTACCCTTCATCTAAAATGAGACATCACAACATGCAGAAATTTATTTAAATCCATAGAGGCTAGGCAGTACTAGAAATCACAAATGGTGTTTTTCCACAGCACTCCTTTAATCTGGATCTAAGAAGATCCGGATCTAAGGAATGGGTACTTCCCTTAATCCGGATCTAGTAGATCCAGATTAAGAGAAATACCCGATGTGTTTCTATGGGTTGTCTAGCACCTAATAGCAATGGGTGCTAGCCTCCCTGCTATTGAAACACCAGAGCACCCATGTGGCAAATCCAGATTGTCTCCCAAGAGGTCTGCCTGTCACCCCAGATGTTTTGGGGGACAGGGGGTGCAATCTCCGAAGCCTTCGGAGATTAGCAAAGGCTCTGAAGTCCCTCCAAAGGCAATTCCAAAGTTAGCAGGTTCCAAAGAAAAACCCCTCACCAGAGCAATGCAGCTGTCAAAGGCTGCAAAGGCTCTGAAGGGTCTTTGAAGTTAGCTAAAGGGGAGTAAAAGCAAGGGAGTAAGGGGGTGCAGAGGCTTGAGTTTTCTCTCTTTCTCAGGGAGGTAACCTTACTGCTCCCCTGGAAGAGAGAAATTTCAAGCCCAGCAACCCCTTTTTTGCTGCCTGTTAATTATTTTCTTATCAGAGCCTGATTCATCCAAGTGGAAAGAGGTGCATAATTAATGAGTTCCTTGCTCTTGTCTCCTGCTCTTGCCCTGTAATTCATGGCTGTAAAGAGCAGTGAAGATTTTTTAAAACAGACAGGAATTAGGGGGCAAGAGCAGGAGACAAGAGCGAGGATCTCATTAATTATGCACCTCTTTCCGCTTGGATGAATTAGGCTGGGTAAGGAAATAATTAACAGGCAGCAACATAGAACCCCTTTGTAACAATGAAACTGAGTTTTAGGAACTTTGTCCCTTTGTTTTATAGGAATTGATTTTGGTATCACCTACACAGTTGATTGCATGTTTGTGTGTGTTCTGGTCTAGGATTGTAAATATATTTTACCAGATTCTGCTTGACACATTTTTATAACATACAGCCATTTATAGGATTTATACAAGAGATGGCTGCAATGACAAATCCTGGTAGGATGTTACCAATCTTCTTTATTACTGGATTGCAATCCCCAGAGGAACTTCAGTTGTGACCCTCTTAATAACTGAAAGAAATTAGATGTGTGTGTTTTCATTCTTTTCTTTTTCCTTACAGTTTCATAGAACTGAAGTATCTGGCATAAAAGTAATGCACATTTCTCCCCTTTTCTCATCTGTCATGCAGCTTTTGATAGTTTGCCTCCTATACAATATAAGGAAACGATGAACACAATTCTCTTGTGGGTTCAGCAGGCAGAAGCTAAACTGTCCATACCTCAGGTTACTGTCACAGAATTAGAGATCATGGAGCAAAGGCTCAAGGAGCTAAAGGTGAGTTTAAAGTATATGACAAATCTAAAATGGTTAATAAATATAGAAGTATAACATAAGAGATCACAAACTCATCCTAATAGTTTCTGAATGTTAGACAAAGTGGTCTAATTGTTTGCCCATAAAGGCTAATGTACTACTATTAATATTTTCATATCATAGGCTTTACAAAGTTCCCTTCAAGAACAGCAAAATGGACTCAACTATTTAAGTACAACCGTGGAAAAGATGTCTAAAAAAGCTCCTACAGAGGTCAGTCATAAATATCAATCAGAAATTGAAGGGATCCTTGGCCGTTGGAAAAAACTTTCGGGTGAACTGGTGGAAAACTGCCAAAAGCTTGAGGAAATGATAACTAAGTTGAAGCAGTTCCAGGTAAGCTGGGTTTTTCTTTCTGTCCACAATTTATTATTGATGAAGATCAGTTATGTTAACTTTATGTGATAAATTAAATATAGTGACTATTTCCTTTACTCAAAATAGTCCCAATCCAAAACAAAATGAAAGGGTAAAAGGGCAGAGATAGTATCGAATGTACAATGCAGTACAATTCTATTTTATTTTATTTTATTTTATTATCTTTCGGGAGGTTGCTATAAAAATCTTCACATGGGTGCCTTCAAACTTCTAATATAAAGAATCCTCCAGTAGAAATCAACTTTATTCACTATTTATTATCTAATAATCCACAATCTCTATGAACATTGATCTTGACTGGAACTTTGTGGGATGAGGAATTCTTGCTTGGTCCTAATACATATGGCCCATCTGACCTTGCAAGTTGATTACAGTCTAGGGACCAGAAACCATCAGCATTCCTGATTGCAGGCTAGATTAAGAGGTCAAAATATTGTCAAGAATGTGCTGAAAGGTGTAAAAAAACAACAACAACAGACAAGGTAGTTATAATGGCATAAGAAAAATGACCTGGTGGTACAGAATGCTTTATATATTTTAGGCTTTATTTCATTTTAAAAATATTTTTGAACAATGTTGTGTTCTGATATATAAAACTATAAAAGTGACAATTAGACTAAATTATGGGGGTGGGGGAGAGAAATAAATATTTTTGTCTTTTATTATTTTATATTACTATTTTTAGGGTTATCTCAAGGATTTGTTAATTTTAATATTACAGTTGGATCCCCATATCTGTACCAGATAGGTTCCAGATGCTACTGTGGCTATAGGAAAATCCGTATTTTTGAAAACCCAATTCGAATCAAATGATATGAATATTGGGAACATTCGTATCCGATTTTCAAATCACATCCTGTTTTTATTGCGTTTGCGTTTCGTTTGCATCCCATTCACATCCCGTATTATATGCACAAATAGACCCGATATTCGGATGTGATATACAATGTTGAATTCATTTGAATCATTTGAAAATCCATATCGGATTTTTGAAAATCTGAACTCAAATTCAAAAATTCAGATTTTTGAAAATCTTATTTGAATTCGAATGTCAATATTCATAGAATTTCAATCAAATTTTTGAATATCTGTGCACATCCCTAACCATGAGTGCTTTCATACTATTTTTGATTGCCCCAGGCCTCCAGGAAGTCTCAGGTGGGCCTAATGGCAATGGTGGGGGAGGGAGGCAGATCCGGTTGACTACGGATAAGTGATACCACAGATATCAGATACATGTGTGTGTTTGTGCAACTGTACTTTTTCTGATAAGTCAGTATTACATGATTAATTTATTACTAATAAATGTTTCAAGTATTGTAAGGCAGTGCTTTTGTTCAAAAACAGAATGACACTAAAACTATGAAGAAATGGATGGCTGAAGTGGATGTTTTTCTGAAAGAAGAATGGCCTGCCCTTGGTGATTCAGAAGCCCTTGAAAAACAGCTAGAACAGTGTACAGTAAGTGGTAATTTCATATTAAGCTTGAAGAGTCATCTCCATCCACAATCTTACAGCAACTACACTAAATATGATTTAGAAGAAGAATTGGCTTTTCTACCCTGTTTTTCTCACCTATTTAAGGAGAGTCAGCGCAGCTGACAAAATTTTCTATTCTCCTCACACCAGACACCCTGTGAAGTAGGTGGGGTTGTGAGAGCTCAGAAGAGAGCTGTGACTAGTCCAAGGTCACCCAGCTGGCTTGATGGAGGAGGGTGGAATCAAACTTGGTATATCCAGATAAGAGTCTGGCTCCCTAACCACTAGACCAAACTGGCTCATTTAAAAGGGTTTGTGTATCACTGCAATTATAGATATGTCCATGTGGATGTTTGGGGAAGTATTAGAAGTATACGTCCTTGTAAAGCCCCCTAAGCAGCCAGCAGGGCAGGAAACAGTTAGCCTGCTGCTGCTGTGGGTTTGATTGACATGCTGAGGAGGAGGAGACTCAGCAAGCTCCATTTTGCCCACCAAGAAAAAGGGAGGAGTCTCTGCTGGGGTCTGAAAAGTGAGGAGGCTGCTCAGTGCGCCTGTGTGTTTATGTAGGCCTCACCTCTAAGTTAGAAGGAGGGAGAGAGCCAGTCAAGTTGAATTTAACTTTGTTGACATGAGGGCAACAGAAAAAAGAAGTAATTAGTATAAAAGTGTGAATAGTGGACAAAAAGAAAGTGTGTTTTCCACAGAGAGTTTTGAGACAGGCTGGCTGACACAGAGAAAGAAGCTGGAGGATTTTAAGAGAGACACAGCAGTTTTTTAGGGAGAGAAAGAACTGACAAGGTTTTTGAGACAGAACACTAAGAGATATAAAGAAGAGAAAAACAAAGCTGTAACAAAACAAAAGGAAAGGGTTTCAAAGGCTAGAAGTTATTAAGAGGCTGTGAATTAACATATGAAGTTTACCTCAGACTAAGAGAGGGAAGGCCTTTTTCAGTCAGGAAACCACTGAATGAAATGAGAACCTTTGCTGGGTGATTAAGCAAAGGACTTTACTCTGTTCCCTTACCATTTTAGTTCTTTTCACATGTACAATAGGACTCATAACTGATTCAATCATACATTTTATTCCTTTTTTTTCTATTTACTCTGTAACAATAAACCTTTGATGTTTGGTTAACTAAAGAGTATTCTGTTTGTGGTAACATCTAGAAAGAAGTAGCAAACAGAGGGCCAGTGAAGATCCAATTTGTGCTGAGGATCTAAGGGGATCTGGCAGATTTAATGGGCACCTGGGATGTCTGTTAGCCTGCCAGGCTACGCTAATAGGGGGCAGGTGGTACCAGAGCTGCCCGGGTCGTCACAGTCCTTAATAATTCTGAGGAAAGCCGGAAGGAGAAAATAGACTTTGTGGTACAAATGGAAGAATGCAGATGCCCTTGCTTATTTCTCATAGCTTGAAAAGTTATTTGAGGTAACTGCCAAGGCTTTTCTCCTTCCTAGCCTATTGAAACAACATTCAGCACAATTCAACAGTTCAATTTGGAGAATTTTGGTGCTCGCCAAGCTGGTATAGATTGGAGAGTGATGTATGGCCTGTTGATACTTGGAAGAACTGTGACAATGCAAGCAAAAATTAAAAAAATGAATATGGATTCTAAAGTTTTAAAGAGCTGAAAGGCACAAGAAATCACATAAGAAGGGGAAATAATAATACTCAAGCCTGTGGAAAAGCCATTCACACAGAACAATTTCTCAACTATAACAGTGACTACCTCATTGCCCTAGAACTCCAAAAAGCACAAAGAAATTATCTATGCCTCCCCTCTGTGTACACCCTCACTTACTTACCCGGCCGCTGGCTCTCCTCCTGTGCTCACCTTTAAACCAAGCCAGCCTTTTCTTTCCCCCTGTTGTAACAGGGGGAGGGAAAAGGAAGGAACACAGCTGAGGACGTTGAGAGGAGAGGAGTCTGGCTGTGACTGCCTTCCTTCATTTTCCCTCCCACTGTTGAAACAGGGGGAAAGAAAAGGCTGGCTTGGTTTAAAGCCAAGTGAAGGAAGACAGCCGATAGCTGGGCTGCACCCCTTCGCTTGCTTACCCGGCTGCTGGCTGTCCTCATTCACTTGACTTTAATACGAGTCAGCCCAAAAACCCCTATTGAAACAGGGATTTTCTTCCCCAGATTTTCCCAAGAAAATCCAGAGAAAGAAAATTGGCATGGGAACAGGGGGGCTAAAATCTGAGGTGGATTCGGAGTCCTGGGGGGATTTAATAGGATCCCTGAGTGCCAAATCAACTCTGGATTTAACCCCTGTGGGAACATGCCCCAAGGCATTGTAAATTATAACAATAGCATAATGGTATTATTAAATCATTTGTCCTCCACTATCCCATTAAGTTAATAAGAGTTTGTATGTGTAGAGAAGTAGAGGAGAAAGACTGAGAAAGAAACAAGTGCAGAATGAGTTTTACATTTTTCAGTTATTACAGAAAAAATAGCATTGGCTTTTGTGTTTCCTGCCATTTTCTCTGCATAAATGTCAAGCTTTATATGCATGATGTTATTTAGCTACCAAATAACTTATCAGTAAGCTTCTGTTTGTTGGAAGCCATAACTGAGAGAAATCAATTGCAAAATGAAATGTTTGCCATCCTCTTTATTGTATTCTCTAGGAAGTTTTATAAGAAACATTTTACAATCAGTGCTTGTGCATTTGACCATTACAATAAGAAAAAGCAATTAAAATGTTTCAGTGGTTTTAATTGTGTGTATCTATTCAAATCCTTCCAGCCACCCTAAATAATCTTCCTTCACTCTGTTAAAATAAATACACTTTATTTTCTAGGAAAATGAGAAATTCTAATTTAGGAACTTATCGTGTCAAGATCATCATCTTAAGAAGGGCATTTTTCAAATTCTGTTTGTTTGCCAGCTTTTAAAAAAATCACATTTTCTTCTGTTAAAGATTGTTTTCTTCTATATCATATATATATTAAATGGGTTGAAAGTCTAATATTTTATTTACTTAATTTTCTACAGATATTCTTACTTTAACAAAATATACATGTATTCCTTTTGCATAAATTTTCTGCATTTCTGGATTGTTTTATTCTATTAAGCAGTCTAGCACAGATGTAAACAGCTAAAATAGCTCAAATATAGAGTCTTTGTGTGTTTGCTGGTGTCCTGGGCCAAGCCCCTCCTCCTAGGATGCTCCATTCACACATTTATCATATCTCTTCTTCCTTAAGTGGAGATCCACAGTTTATCATGACATTTCAAGTATAGAGATTCAGCAGTTTTTAATTAGCTGGAATTCCTCTGTTCACGATAATAAATAGTTCTGATTCCAGACGGATTGGCTCAATAATTGTTGTTCTGCCAAAATAGATGCCTGAACAAGCATGTATTGATTAACTGAGGTCTAAGAGAAGGGAGTAGCCATTGAGAAAGACAATTAGCCGAAATACATCTGGCACACTCTGTCATTCATAAAAGTTTCCTTCAGCGTGTTTACAGAGAGACTCCCCACAGTTTTCATCAGCAGTGACTTAATTATGAGGCAACTAGAGGGAATCATACAGAATGATCAGAACTCTAATTTTTACATAGGAAGTTTGTATACCCAACTTTTATGATCATATATCTATATATTTTTATATTCCTTATATATGTGTGCAGTTTTTAATTGTTAAATTCATAGTTATACCTTTTAAGTGTATTGAAATACATATTGAAATATTAAATTCCTTGCCCACACACATAGTTACATATAGATATAACAGTGTTTGGTATTTTGTTGAATCTGTGGGACCAGGATTTGTTAATTTTAGGTTGTAAAATCTGAACAAAGCAGCCAGCTTGGATAGCTTCAAGATAGGGTTAAACAAACTCATGAGGAACAGGTGTATCAATGGTGATACCACTTATGATTATTAATAAATATAATTGACTAAATATGATTGGGAAAATTCTGGCGTAAAGGCATTATCTTGGGCCATGAATCCTTAAATGGAATGGGATTCTATCAGAGCTTTAAGATTTGGTCTTAACTGGAATAATAGAGGCTTGACCATTAACTTGGAAACATTATTAATAATAATATTATTAATAAAAGCCTTGGACTTATAAAATATTTCTAAAAAGCAAAAGGAAGGCTCTATGGCGTTTTACAAAAACGGATCTCTCCATTCAGTTTGAAACTGCTGATACAGTTAATTTCTGTTGGCTTCCTCAGAAAAGGAAATAGTGTTAGGGATCCGGTGAGCCGCTTGAGATGATAAAATCAAGATTATGCCTGAATACTAGGACAAGAATGGTAGAATAAACAGGGTCTATTGACAATAAGTTAAAGATTGATTGCTGGGTCTCAAGAGAGAAAGATATCTTTTGTTTCAAGAAAATAATTGGAAATGCTTCTTTGAAAGTGGATCTTATGAAAATGTGCTGGACTATGGGGGTTTTATATTGGTAAGGATCTGCTGAGTTCATATAAGCTATCATCATTATTATCCTTTAATTTGGAAGAGAAAGAAACAATAAGAGTTGCTCTCAAGGAGACATGTTAGTAATTAACAAAAGGGATTAAGTTTCAGGATAGCTTGCAAAAACTCAAAGGACTAGTTTTGGTTCAAGAGGAAGCCATAGGTTAATTTGTATTTTTTGGGGAGAAGCTACAGGACACATACAAATTTCATTCATTAACAAGGGAAAAACAAATAGTCAGCATTTTTAGGTTCAATTTTTTTGCTATAAAAAAGGCTAGCAGACAAGAGATGGTGTCTTCTTTTTGTCATGTGAGGCTAGAGAAAGACCCGAAGAAGCTTCTCTGTCCCCCATTCACCCTCCTTTTTCAAGTGGGAGGAGTTTTACTGCAAGAACTACATTTTAAAATTTTGTAGTTTGAGTTTAACCATTTTTAAAGTATTTTTTTAATTTTTGTTCATTTTGGGGGGTCAGTCTGACTGAGACTGAAGACCTTCCCAATTTTTAGTCATTTTTAGGTTCCTGAAAGAGATGCAGTTTGCTGTAATCATACATCTCTGTAATTTTGAACTTCTGGGCATGAAGAAAACGACAGAAAATTTAATTCATTTTTCCCATAATTTTTTATTAAAGATTTAGGGTTAGGGAACTCTTTCTAGAATTAGGGCTAATCCTGTTTTTCTTTTTTGGCTTTTATATGTTTCTTTAAGATTTGAAATTGTTCTTATGGGAACCTCATTCTCATTTTGGGGGTTCTTACCCCAAAATGGTGTTTTGGGGATTTTCTTTGCTGCATAATTTCATTTTTGGTCTCAGTACAATGGGGTAGACTTAGTTTAATGCATAGAGATGTGTTAAGGGGATTTAGGCATGTGTGGGGCTTTTGGGCAAGTCTATCTCTGTCCTTTCAAATGTCTAATGAAATATGCCTCTAATATGGCTTTATATTTCATTTTAACTTCTCTTCTGTATTTCTAATAAATTCTTTGCAATGATTTAACAAAGAAACACTGGCTTTTGAATCTGAAATAGGTTTTGTCTCTGTTTTATGGTAATCTCTGTTGTTTTAAAACCTATGTAATGGTCCAACTACAAATTCCCTGGGAGTTTAAATTTGGTGCTTTTGGGCTTCAAAGTAATCCAAATTATCCAAAATTTCACTCCCTCCACATTCGCTTACAGTTTAACACTGGAGCAGTGCTGGTAACAATGGCTACTAGAATTGATCCCTAGGTACCACTCCTCATTTGGTGAGACAGGAAGAATGCCTCCTGCAAAACTCATGTGAAGACAAATAGGGTCAGTAGCCCTATATATGTCAAAGACAATGCAAAAATGTCCCATATCAGCTGCTCAAGTGGCCAAAGTAGCAGTGACTCTGATTGAATGAGAATGCAGTTTGGAAGAAAGATTTAATACCTTAGGCATAATATAAAGCAATAATACATGGCTTTATCCAATGTACAAATACATTGGCTAAAGATCTGAGGCTCTGGTTTCTGGGGTGTGTGGGGACACAAAGAGCTGAGGATTTCACAGCCTTTTGTCCAGGTACACTTTGACAACTCCACTGATATATTTTTTTGTAAGATTATCAGGATCAGTGTGTCTGGACCATTGAGTCTTGTTGGTACAGATCACAGCACAGCATTGTCTGAAATAGCACTGTCTGCAGGCCCTATCTGGACTTGGAGTTCGTGCGAGTTTGGGGCTCCAAGGGCTCTGAAGGGTGTACTTTGGCACACCATACTAATGGGTTCTCCAGTAGTCCCCAAAAACAGAGGTTTGCTTTCTGCACAATCTGTGTTCTGAACCTTCCCTCGGTGATAGACCTTGATGTCAACAATTATTGTCAATCCAAGTCAGAGCCCTCTTGCTCCATCATGAATGAATAGTGTGTACCAGCAGTGAGCAGAAAGGAATACCAGCAAGTGCAGAAAGGTCCTAAATTTAGTCTTGGAAGAAAGCAATAGGCATTTACAGATATGAACCCAAAGGCTGCATTCACACATAAGATTTAATCCAGCTTCAGTCCCCTTTCAGAGTGAGAAAACACATCAGCAAAGTGAGAACCTGTTTTCCTTGGGCATTATCTAACTCAGAAAATTCACCTTTGATATAAATAATGTAGAAAGAAAATGAGTGGTCATCTTGCTCATGTGGACTGAAGATGGATTAAAATTTAGGTGTAAATGTAACTTTATGTATTAGTTACCTTGATTAACATACACATAATGATGTGCATTTGTGCTTGTGTGTTTTTAAATCAATGTATGCTGAAAAATTACATTGAAATGGAATATGTGGGTTTTTCTAAACATGGTGACCTGTATGTTCTAAAAAGATTAGTGTGTACATGCTATTAATTTTAATACGTTGAAGTGAAATTTGGGATTTCTGTTGTTTCTCACCTTCTAGGCTCTTGTAAATGATATACAGACAATCCAACCAAGTTTGAATAGTGTTAATGATATTGGGAAGAAAATGAAGAATGAAGCAGAGCCAGAGTTTGCTTTGAAAATTCAGACTGAACTAAAAGAGCTTAATGCTCAGTGGGATCACATTTGTCAACAGGTACCCTAAACCCTGGCTATGATTGGCCTCTTTTTGATTACATGAGTGATGTTTTATTGAATGTGAAAGTCAGAGCAATATATTTGTGATTCACACTAATTAACCTTTTAACTTATGAAATGTATTGAAAAGAAATGTGATACAGGAGAGAGACTTGTTACAGCTGAATACTGCAGAAATGTTGCTATTGGTACAAATTGCAACAAATTTTGGGTGTTTTCCACCACACTCCTTTAATCCAGATCTAAGAAGATCTGGATCTAAGGAATGGGTACTTCCCTTAATCTGGATCTAGTAGATCTGGATTAAGGGAAGTACCCAATGTGTTTCCATGAGTGGTCTAGCGCCCAATAACAATGGGTGCTAGCCTCCCTGCTGTGGAAACACCGCAGCACCCATTTGCAAATCTGGATTGACCCACACCTGTCACCCCAGGTGTTTTGGGGGACAGGGGATGCAAACTCCGAAGTCCCTCTGAAATCCCTCCGAAGTTGCCTTCGGAAGTTAGCAAAGGCTCCGAAGTCCCTCCGAAGGCAACTTCAGAGATTAGAACATAAGAACATAAAAACATAAGAGAAGCCTTGCTGGATCAGGCCACAGCCCATCTAGTCCAGCATCCTGTTGCACACACTGGCCCACCAAATGCTCATGGGCATCTCAAGCAGAGACAAGGACAAATCTTCTCCTGCTCTCGAGTCCCAGCAGATGGCCTTAGAAGCACCCCAGTTCCTCCCCCCCCCTCAGCCTGAAAGATGCACCTAGAAAAGGCTCTGAAGACAAACCCCTTGCAAGAGCTTGCATATTGATTAGCTCCTTGTGAGCAGGGATGAGTCAGCCTCATTAATATGTATCTCTTTTCATGCCTGAAGGTAACAGTCCACTTTGTTCTCCCTTTGTTCTCAGAGGTTTGTCTTCGGAGCCTTTGCTAATCTCCGAAGTTGCCTTCTGAGGGACTTTGGAGCCTTTGCTAATCTCCGAAGGCAACTTCGAAGTAACTTTGAAATGGCTTTGAAATGACTTTGAAGCCTAGGTTTTGGGGCTCCCCCCCCCCATGGGTGCCCCCTCCCCCTAGCCTCCTCTAGACCCCATTGCCAAACTAACGTGGAAACAGACTCCCTTTAATCCAGATTTTCTGGCTGAAGAACCCATTAATGGGGTCTACAGAAAATCTGGATTAAAGGCTGAGATGTACCTATAAGATCCGAATTTCTCCAGCGGCGGTGGAAACAAATGTCCCAAATGGGTGCTGTGGTGGAAATGGGGTCATCCGGCTCACACCAAAATAGGTCCTTAATTGTTGTGAGCCACCCAGAGACCCTCGGGTATGGGGCGGCATATAAATGTAAATATAAGTCACCCATGATACGTGTATAAAATCACTTTCTATAGAATTTCCTTGTTTTAAAGGATCACATTCTCTTTTTGAAGACCCTCTAAATAGTTTTTGAGCACCAAGATAGTTGATTTGAAAGCAACCAAAGATTCAGAAACACGAATTGTAAAACAACTGTCACTGATTTTCCAAAGAGTTTAAAGCAAGACTTTGGAATTAATCGAAAGGGCCTGGCTTCGGTAAACTTTGGGAGTGGAATGCTAGAAATTGTAAAGGAACATCTGTGGGGCCACTGTTTTGTAACCATTCTTCTATGCACAGGTGCCCAATTCTGACCCACCATTTTTTTCTTTAAGGCTCATGCCAAGAAGGCAGCACTTAAAAGTGGCTTGGATAAGACAGTAAGTCTTCGAAAGGACTTGTCAGAAATGCATGAATGGATAACGCAAGCGGAAGAAGAGTATCTTGAGAGAGATTTTGAGTATAAGACACCAGATGAGTTACAGAAAGCTGTTGAAGAACTGAAGGTAAAAATGTCGGCTGACTCACTTGATTTGGTATGATTTCCTCTGGCAGTCAACATGAGCCTCATCAATACCACTACCACCACTATTTTTGTTTTTTGTTTTTGTTTTAATTTGTGAATGGATGTTTGGAAAATATCAATCCTCAAGGTGGTTTACAGCACAAAACAGAAAATATAAACAGTAGAAACGTATACATTGTTTTTCTTGTTCACTCCTTAAATTGTGCCCAATTCTCCTTGGCCCCATGGACCAAGCTCTTCTGTCCTCCGCAGTCTTCAAATGTTTTCCCAAACACGTTTGTTGACACTGTCTATCCATATCAATCTATGCTGTCCCCTTCTACTTTTGCCTTCATTTTTTCCCAGCTTCAGGGTCTTTTTCTAGTGAGTTCTGCCTTATTATGTGGCCAAATATTTGAGCTTCAGTTTCAGTATTTGTCCCTCCACTGATCAGTCAGGGTTTATTTTCTTTAGTGGAGGCTGTAGCAAGACATTGCTGGAGTTCAACCAGATGGGTGAACATCCTGAAAGTCATGTTCAAGTTGCACATATTTGAACAACCTCTTGTCTTTTATTCTACAGAGGAAGGAGGCAGCTGACTTTAAGGACTTTCCTACAAGGGTATGGCATAGTACCATATTGCCACTGGGGACACAACCATCTGCCTTCCTCAAGAAGGTCTCCATGGAATGGGGGCTTCGTAGTAGTAGTTAGTTATATCAACAGTTTGCTAATAATGGTGATGATGGTGGTAATGATTATGATTTTCAGTAAGGGTGATAATGGTACAGTTTAGCAAAGGGCCTATTTGCACTTGGCTTTATTCTGGAATATATCCTAGAATAGGGGACTAGCAGGCCTCAATTGAGAGGTACCAGAGTCTGCATTAGCATGCAAACCACAAACCCCTATCCTAAGATATATTTCAGTATACGACGAAGTGAGAATAGGCCCAAAGTCCGTGATGGTTATAAAACTAGAACTCAAAGGTTTACCCATACATAGTAATGCAAGTGTAAACCTTGGGAAGTGGAGAGAGAGCTCGGTAGTCAGTTAAAAATAGTACTAAATTCTGTGTGTTGCATTGAACTCATCATATTCAGAAATCTAAAATGTTGGCACAAGCTTCATTTGCATAAACATCCAAATCACACTAATTTGCAGATTAATCTAATTTGCAAAATAAATATCCAAATCATGCTTGCTTGCCAGTTAGTTTAATTTATGCATAAATAGATCTTTTTGCCTTGGGCATGGTAGAATATGGAAACCCATATCCAATCACTTTTAGATAAAATAGATGAGGTCCTTGCCAGAATTTTGGAAATGTTCACAAATTTGGGCACCTCAAGTATTTAGTACAAGGCCATTCTTTCTTCTTCAATGTTGATAATTGCTGTTATGTCTGGTTTGAATCTGGTGACTGTATGGATAAATGCCTGCTGTCTTTATCTCTTATTTTACAGAATTCACTCCAATGGTCTCTTTTGTTCTGTCCATCTATCTTGCCTGAAATATTTTTCTTATCCTCCCATCACATTATTTATTTATTTATTTATTATTTACATTTCTATCCTGTTTTCTAAAATGTTTTTATTCTGGCACACACACCAGCCTTAATATGTTTTCATATTCAGTGTGCTCTATACGGTCAAAAAATGCTGTATCTTGCCCTTTTTAAGTTAGGTTCGTTACCTCCTGTCCCTCTTCCTTCATGAAAACTAGTATGTTTGGAATTTCTTGTCGTAAGCAGGGGTGTCAGGGTGCAGAGTCAGACACACGCACGCAGCTCTGCGCCGCGGGGTGTTGCTTACTCGGTGTCTAGGTCCAGTCCAAGTTCACGGGGGTCCAGAGTTCGGCAGGTCGGTGAGGCAGTCCAGAAGTCAGGGAAGTCAATCAGTCCAATGGTCAAACACAGCTCAGGAAACACGACGGGGTTGCACGGCTTTGTCTGCAACAAGCTCTGGGCACCGCCTGATTCCTTAAATAGGGAATGCTGCACCGCGCCCAGTCTTCCCCAGGTTCCTGCGGGCAGGGTCGGGCGATTCCCTCATTGCTTTCACCTGAGGTGTGTGCGCGCTCTGCTCGGGTGGGGCTCTCAGCGCTTGGGCCGGCAGCGCTTGGGCCCCGTCTGCTTCTGGGGGTGCATCTGCCTCCTCCTCTCCTTCCAAAGAGCTGGAGTCAGAAGGCGCGCGAGGAGGCATGACACTTCTTTGCATTTATTGTTCTATCATTTATAGAACACTAAGAAAGGTTTTGCTTACTTAAGGAATTAGTGCAATGGTTATCTTATTTGCAGGCTCTCTGATACCTTCTTCTTTGATATAGGTACATAGACTGAGTGTTTTCTAGCTTCTTGTTCCATATTTATTGACATAGAATTGGTTTTCTTTTCTTTTTTCTGCCTCTTCAGCTTTAAACTGTTCAATATGTATTTACCAATACAGAGTATTTTCCTGTTTAATAGATGACACAAAGCCCTTTGAACTTCAGTTTCTAGTAGACATGGTTCTTGAATATATCCTCCGTTTACAAATGATGCTGTCATTTCATAGTTCCATTTATAAGGGGTTTCAGAAAAGTCTCTCCATCTTTCTTTACTTCATTTGCCTCTATCAAATCTTTTCCATTGACTTTTTAGTGGAAACTTCATTACAGTTTTTTTATCTTCTAAAAATCTCTCACTTTGCCTTTCTTCTTAGTTGTTTTATTTTGCTGGCATTCTTGATTGACATATTTTTCCTTGCCTTTCTTATTTGATGCTCAGAGTCTGTATTCAGACATCAATCAATCTGCATACTGCTCAAAACATTAACCTCTATCTTCTTTTAGAAGTCATGATAACTTTTTCTAAAAGCGACTTGATTTTTATCTTATTTTTTTTAACTCCTGTTTCTGAAAAAGCTGTTTTGAGAGATATGCCAGTATGAGATAAAGAAATAGTTTCTGCATTTACCTGTCCTGATCTGGAATGTCAACCTGAATTAGGCAGGTGCTGGTCCCAATCTGGTCTGGATCAACTTCTGTGAGACAGAGGGGACCCATTTCAGGGGAAGGTCCACCAGTATTCTGCCCCAGAAAGAGCAAGAGGTAATTTGGGACTGCTTGATCCAGATTAGGCTCCATCTTGTGTGGCTAAAATATACCAGAGGGGGTGGTACCTCTCTGGTCCACAGCAGCATGTGAACAAAAGAAGCTCAGAAGATGACCAAGAGATAATTAAGATCCTTAGTTGAATCATGGTATTGGTATCATTAACATTTTTTGTTTTTGTTTTTTTAACAAAGATATATAGGAAGGCTCTCTTTTAAAACAGAGAAACATTAAACAGGGAAAATTGAAAAACAAGACGGACCAGGGCAAATCTGAGTGCCTTCCTTTATAATGTGATCTAGCTGAAAGGTTTAGCAACTCCGACAGAGTCCCTCCTTCGTGTTTGATCACATGTATGTGATTCCTCTGTTTCAAATAAATGAGAAAAAAAGGATAAAAGTAATGCATAGCTTTCTTAAATGTGTGATGCTTTGTTGTTACTTTGTCTGTATACAGCTTTTATACATTACAATAAAGTGGCTTTCCTGGGCTGAAATAATCTATTTCATAGCTGCTTATCCTACCTCCCTTTTTACTCCTTATACCACAGCTGTTATAACTACTTTTTATGCTACTTTTACCCATAAAGCATATACCATCAGGGCCTGTCACGCCTCCCCACCTCTCACGTACACAAACACTGCACTCTTTCGATCACTGCCCACTGTATCTCTCAGTCCCTCGTGCCCCTCCTTGTACCCCAGTGCTGCACATCTCTGGACTGTCTTATCCCTTCTAAAAGTTATGCCTATGTATAACTTGATTATCTGTTAAGAAGAATGTATACATACAAAGAATGTATTAATATGGCTCAGTCATTATAATATATAAAAACGATGATAAAATTAATTACAAAAACATTTCACTCACCAATATGTGCTTTCACCAAACATTCAGTGATAAGGAAAGTTAATCATCACGTTATAATGCATGTAATTCAAACTCTCCCAGACATTACTGGTACGGTCAACCAGATAGTAGCGGGTTACAGAAATTGCACTGAAAATATATGTCTATGCAACTTTTTTGTTGTTGTTGAATGTGTAATTATACTGTATTGTTGATGCCATTGTTCACTTTCCTATGTCTTTATTTTCATAGATAATGATGGTTACTATTTATGTTTTCAGAGAGCAAAAGAGGAGGCCACACAGAAGGAAGTGAAAGTAAAGCTTCTGACAAACTCAGTGAACAATTTTATAGCAAGGGCTCCACCTGCAGCTCACGAGGCCTTAAAAAAGGAACTTGATGTTCTCACTAAGAACTACCAACGACTCTGCAGCAGGCTAAACGGAAAGTGCAAAACTTTGGAGGTCAGTTGCTTCTCCAGCAAAAATTACTACACTTTAGACAAAATCAAGGGAAGCGCAAGTAGCATCACAGGTTTTATTTGGTTATATTGCAGTGCTGAAATTTCAAACTCTTTTCTGTAACGAGTAGCCAATTTTAAATCCACATAATATCGGTCATAAATGCTGTATGCAAAGATGTGTAAAATCATGTTGGTGTCCATAGTAAATTACTCTTATGGCACTTCTTGTCTGGGAATACCTCATTTTAAGCTTGTGTTTGGCTGCTGCTAGGATGCCAAAAACTCAAAACAAACACACTCCCTGTTGTTTGCTGTCAAATGGACACTAGAAGATATTCTAAGAGAAATTAAATTTCACTTTGTGCTGGACTCCCTGTCTGATCTACCTAGTGCTGGTCTTGAGTGAATAGCTTAGCCCCCCCCCCACACACACACACAAAGGATGGCACGTTAATTTGTATTGCATCTTCTCCCTCCCCTTCCCTCCTGCATTTATTTGCTATATAAATCAAATTGTAGATTAGTAAACTGTGGTTATGTTTTTTAGGAGGCTGGTCCATTTTGTTTTTAATTCGGTGTAAGGTAATGATTAAAAAAAAGATACACCATGTGTTTGCTTTATATGCAGTGCTGAAATTTCTTGGTTATTTTTACTTAGGCTGCATCCAAAAAGGGTATACAACCCAAAATTATTCTGGAAGATTATCACACATGTTCCTGGCAATCCCAGCCCAGGGATACTGCGTGATATCACACATAATGTTGTGCAAAAATCACCTATCCCGGGTTCTATGTAAAATATGGAAGCACTCACCTTGTATGAATGGTTGCTTGCATGATCCATCATCATGAGAATAGCCACTAGGTACATGTGGGGCCAAACTTAGCTGAAAATGGCATCTGTGCATGCACACTTCCATGTATATGTGATGTCATCACTGCAGTAAGTGTACAAACTGGTACCTACACTTGCTCTGTTCTATTGCCCAACTGTCTGGGCACTATACAATATTCTAGGGGTAATAAAAGAGACATATGGAGACAACTTATTTACATGCATTCATTTATGTTGCTGCTGCTGCTGCTGCTATTGCTACTATTACTATTTTAATCCCTCACCAGGAGGTATGGGCGTGTTGGCGTGAATTGCTGTTATATTTGGATATGGAAAACAAGTGGCTGAATGATGTGGAATCCAAACTCAGGGCAACAGAAAATATTCCAGAAAGCACAGAAGAAATTTCAGAAGCATTGAATGTAAGTATAAGTCAGAGCAAATTATATTTGGTCCATTTGTCAGATATTGCTTTATGTATGCTAAAATACTTTATAGATGTTGTGTTGCAATTATGTACCATGAAGTTCAACAAAACTTTTAAATGGAAGTTAGATGATGCTGATTTTACTGGACTAAAGCAATATTGTTAGAGAATAAAAAGATAAGAGAAATACTCAAATAACTCAAATACTTAAAAAATACAGGGTTTGTTATTGACAGGGTGATATATTGCATCTAAACAGATATGCTTAGCCTCAAAGATGCCATATGAGTAAGAAATTCCTATTATCTACTCATATACTTGCCAAAATAGAAAAATTCAATCAGTGTTGCCTTGCATTTTTTAATTCTGAAAATAAATCCAGTGGGGCTTACTCCCAAATAATCAAGCATAAAAAAATGCAATTCTGGATCTCTCTTACACTTTCTGACCATCAGTGGACTGCAGCTGGCACCCTTGAAATCACCAGTGGCTCCATCTTGCCCTTGGATTCATGTTACAGAAGGTGGAACAAAACCTTGAATAGATATACACAATTAATTGTCCTTTGGTTTGGTGGTAGCCTCCAAAAAGATAAAGGAAGAGAGAGAGAGAGACTGAAAAGGAAGATGTAGGATGGATTAGAGTCTGCACTTTGGGATGCCTGATCCATCTGAAACTTACCTGGTACATCACTATGTGCAACATAAGTGTGATCGCCTCTATACTAGGGGCAATCACCTCACTGTGGCAGTGGCCATGAATTATGGCCAATGTTGTGGCAACTGCGTGATGATGTGTGCAACTATGGCTTTGCCATCCTGCCTTATGCACCCTTTACCAATGTGTGCATGTTCCAGTGTGTGGTAGCCAGCAGCTAGGATAGTGGTGGAACACTTTTTAGTGTTTCACTGCTATCCGGTCTGGTGTGTGTGTGTGGCACATGTAGAGCCCCTTCTGGGATGGAAGCGTCTCCATGCAGTGCATATGTCCTGTGCTAGGGTATACCTGGACTTCCCTATAGATCAAAGTATGAAAAAGGCCCAGACCAAATTGAGATAGAGGACCCAACCTTTATCAAAATGGACACAAAAAGAGCATGAAAAATTACCATATTTTCCTGCGTATAAGATGACTTTTTAACCCCAAAAAATCTTCTGAAAAGTTGGGGGTCATCTTATACACCAGTAATACCCTCACCCGGGTCCTGCTGGCCACAGCTGCCAGCACAAAACTGGGGTGCAGCCTAAACCGAGCCTTGGACTTGGGGAGAGACAGCAGCCTTACCTGCTAATCCCAAGAATGTGGCTTGTAGCTTTCCTTCTGGCACTGACACGAGGGAAAAACCTTGCTAAACGGAGGGCAATATGAAGAATCCTGCCCTCATTTTATCTTCTCTGCTTTAGAAGAGTCTGCCCCTCTAGCGCAAGATTCGTCTATGATCCAGTAGGGGAGGGGTTGAAAGCAGAGAGGCTTTTGAAGAGAAAATGAGGGCAGGATTCTTCATATTTCGCTCAATGGAACACCCCCTTCCCCTACAGGACCATAGACGAATCGCGCTACAGAGGCAGACTCCAAAGCTGCATTGCAGCCACAGATCTTTATCAAAGCAAAGTTTTTCCCTCCCATCAGTGCCAGAAGGAAAGCTACAAGCACATTTGTGGGATTAGCAGGTAAGGCTGCCATCTCTCCCCAAGTCCGAGGCTCGGTTTAGGGTGCACCCCAGTTTTGCAAAATCTCCATTTTAAGTAGAAAGATTGGGGGTCATCTTATACACCCAGTCATGTTATACGCCGGAAAATACGGTATTTTATTTTAGCTCCATCTACTCATTGGTGCTAAATTAGCTGTTTTAATACTGTTAAGCCCTCTTCTAGCTTGTAGCAGTTTGCAAGGGGAAGTGAAATTGACACCTGAGGCAAATTGCACACCTGGTGGTCAGTGATTGAACATATCTTGACATTCCGGGGAAGAGCTCATTTTTTGCCTTTTCTTCATCCACATCCACATCTTAGCCAGACTTCAAACATGATGGTAAACATCAGAACATCTTCTTAATGTGTGCTCTTCTGGCACCAGCAAGGGATCAAAGAGGCAGCTGTAGTTGCTTTCATCCTCTTACATTGTGTATCGGGAGGGGGAACAAGCTGCTTGGGCTTCTCTGAGTGCACTTAGAGTGCAAGAGCAGAGGAAGGCCTAGTAGGAATATATATGACTATTTTTCCTTGTGAGTATCCAAGAACAATATTAACCATTATTGACTTGGGATTTTGCTACAGTAAACCACTGAAAAACAACCTATTATCCTGTTCCTACTTTTGAAATGTCTGTTAGCTCAGTTAAGATGTTCATAAAATCCTGCGTAAAAGCCCCTAGAGCAGTCAACTAATAGGTATCTTTCATATAGCTTGAATCACTGCTAATTAGACCTAATGGTAGCCTATACTGCAAGCAACAGGAAGACTCAGAATTATTACAGCTGTAAAATGTTTTATGTTGTATAAAAAGATCTAAGGAATAGCATTATAAATTCAGTAACTTCAAGTTGCCTGTTTTTGAGCATTTTAGTGATACAAGCTATTTTAATTAATTTTGCCCAAATTCTTTTGGGTGTCTTCCCCAATGTGAGCTGTTACGTTTTTCTCATAGATATGCTTCTCTTTTAATGCAGTGATATACTTCATTCTCTTTCTTATTGTTTTTTTTCAAAAAGAACTGTAATACTTTTTTGCTCAGTACAATGAGGAACTGCAAAAACAAATAATACAGTTTATGGATATTTCAGTCTCTGGAAGCATTAATGAAACACCCAGAAGATAATCGTAATCAGATTCGTGAGCTGGCACAGACGTTAACTGATGGTAGAGTTCTGGATGAACTGATCAATGAAAAGCTGGAGAAGTTCAATACACGGTGGGAAGAACTGCAACAACAGGTACATTTTAATATTTTTTCTTTCTTAGAATGTTTTTTCTTAAATACTATGTTTACAAAGAGAGTCAGTACGTCTCAGAGTAACATGTTAACACACTCATAAAATAGTGTGCTATTAGTGAACAGCAAAACATGGAATAGCTTTGAGAGAGGTAGCATCAGGAAAGTTTGGTCTGTTTAGCATTTATTTATGCAACTAGGAATATACAGGCAGGCAAGAAAGGGGCTTTTTCAAGTTCTCAAATATCCAATCCTATCATGTGCAGGTCTAGTGGCTACTTTTCTCTCCACTGTGGGTAAGTCCTTCTTAAAGATTCAGTGGTTTCCCCACAGTGTCTGGAGGGACTCTAAATGTTAACAATGCTCAGTTCCAATGAAAGCTTATATATTAGTGTGATCTGGCACAGTAACCTCTTCCCTGAGTAGCCTTTCTGACTCATAAGTTTTAATAGCATATAATGCACGGACAGAAACATGTATGGTATTTCATATAATTGCTTTATTAAAACTAACACTGCATTCCAGTTTTCCTTGAAGTAACTATTAATACATCACAAACACTATACTGCAAACATTTTCGGTTTATCCCATTTTAAAGCAACATATGGACTTAAAGAACAAATTTAGATTTGCTGCCTACTACTCACTTCTTATTCCGGCTCTTGTTCCTGCCAGAAGTTTGCACCAGCAGTCTATGAAGGTTTCCCTGGTGCTAAAATCTTGTTGGATTGAAGCCACCATTACCCAGTTAGTGTACTCCCTTTTTTTCTCTTTTTAATTTTTTTTAAAAAACAAACACAATTCATTGAGAGCTACAGATTTTTAGTTGCAAGATTATGCATTAGAATTATAATATTATGTAAACTTTGATCATGATCAGAGAAAGGAAAGGTAGACTTTGGCCGTGATCAGAGAAAGGAGAGGTGATATGATAAAGGTATATAAAATTATGCACACTGTGGGCAAATAGGGTAAAAGGTTGTTTTTCTCCCCATTTCCAAAAGACTAGAATTAAGGGTCACTTTGTCCATTTCCAGAGTGGTCTAAACCAGTGGTTCTCAACCAACTTAATGCCGCAACCCGTTAATGCAGTTCTTCATATTGTGGAGACCCCCAACCACAGGGGCAGGGCAGCTGGGAAGGAGGAGGGGGGGCAGCGGGAGACTCGTTGCAACCCCTCTGAAAGGGTAGTTCAACCCCCAAAGGGGTCACGACCCACAGGTTGAGAACCACTGGTTTAAACAGATCTATTAGTTCATCTTTTGGAAAATCTTGCAGGAAAACGTTTGATTCATAAGCCTCTCAGAGCTATTTATGATCACAGATGAAAATTATTGTGATTGGACCAAAAATTATCAGATAATCTGACAATATGAAGAGATTTAATAATATCCCATCTAATTCCAGACTAACCCATCCACATTCAGAGGCAGTAGATTGCTGTGCTCCTATATATACATCAATCCAAATGGCAAACTGAGGCTCCACTATGCAATAAAGACATCTTAATCAGGCCCTCAAGGCCAAGTAGTCACCACAGAAAGTATTGGAATTAAGATGCCTTTACTGCATAATAGAGATACAACCTAAAACAAGTTTCTGGGTTTGTTTTTTTTAAAGTATCATATCCTGAGCGTATCTTTTTCAGGTCTATCATTCAAGGGTTTTCTCAAAACATTTTTTCATACATCATTTGTGGACACTATTGATGGCAAGTTTGACATTTTACCAGCAAAGCTTTTAACTTGGATGACTAGAAGAAGTTAGTTTTGAAGTGTAGTTTTGAAGTGTTGCATTGTTGTGTGACTATTATGTTGCTTCATTGTGATAAAAAAAATATGCACATAGAGGTATTTGGGGGGTAATAATAATAATCAGTAATTCAGTTATATCGGCTATATTATTTAATAGAAATAGAAGACATTGCATTTTGTCTCAACGATCTATTTGTTTTGGTTAAATTGGTATATCTGCAAGTATTATGGATTTAGTAAATATACATAACTGGAAAAAGTTTATCTGAACTCAGATAAAAATGAAATGTATATTTAAAAAATAGAGCACATATACTTTTTCAAATTTCATATGACATATCTCTCATGCCCATTTCATATAATTGCCTTTTTAAAAAGTTTAAATCAAAATATTTGATGTAGAGGTGCAACTAACAATATTGCAAGAAAAGTGAGTGGTCAGTGGGATGTCCTTTTTGTATATATTTGATTTTTCAATAGCATGTAGTTTTCAGTGTGTGAATGGGGATATATTCATTACATTGAGAATTTTTACAGTAAACTTATAGAACTGAAATTATTTCAGCTGATAATTAAATTTTATTATTGTTTTGTTTTGTTTTCATTTGTCATGGATTGAAACTGTTGACAATAAGGGTACATTTTATATGGCCTTGGATAACTGGTAACTCAAGTTTATAACTTGGCTTGACCTCCAAGTTTATTGAGCGAATAGAAATGTTGGGTTTATAGCCCTTTAAAAGACTGAATAATGCAGAATTAATGCAGATAAAGTACTTAAATTAAATTCTGTCAAGCCAGAAGGTGAAAAACTAAAGTAAGATCCCTTGTGACACTTTTAAGAATTGGAGAGAATAAACTTTACAAAATAAAATATGAGACTTGCTCAGGAATAATTTAACAAAATCATTTAATTTGCCTCAAGTCACAGGGCACATTTAAAGTACAGCACACAACTGGAACCTTGGAATAAGGTAGATAACATGGTTGAGGGAAACTAGGAGCACCTTAGTAAATACCCAGAACATATATTCATGGCATAACTGTGTAGGACTGACATCATACAGTCATGATTTAAACTATCATGGTTTAGAGTCAATGTTCTGACAGTAACGACTGAAAACTTTAAGGATGGTGATCATGTGCCTAGGCCGGATTATAGCTGGGCACAAAAACACACACCGCTCCTGGTTGACTGTTGCATCAGTGTGCCAAGGAAAAGTGCATGTTTACACAGCCAGTGATTGGTGGGCATGTGCCTATTAGGACCCACACTTAAAGCTATGAGCCATTACTGCTTCCTGAATAAGAACTGCTTCATTGACCTTTGGTCCTCAGAACTTTGAAAAAAAGTTTCAAGAATAAGATGATGATCCTGAGGAAGATTATGAAGTTTTGGGACCTTAAGGCACATAATACTTCAATTATACTGGATTCAGTTTCCATCTATGCACTTCCTGTACTAGGTACAAATCTCTAATCTCCTGATTACTGGCCTCAGTGACACAAGGGCAGAACGGAACATACCAATCTATGAAGTTTAGCCTCAGAAGATTAAATGAGCTTCAAATATGTGACTGTGTTATTTTATTTGTTTCGGACCAAGTGTAGAATTTTTCAAACAGGTCTATAGCTAATGCAGGATAGGAACCCCTTGGTACAGTTCTGGACCAGTATAATGTTAGTCCCATGTGGACAAAGTATACTTGGGAGCTGCCTTGATAACAAACAGGCCCTGCTATTTAGTGATAGTCTGAAGCTGCTGTGGAATAATTACTTGCAGGCAACAATGCCAGACAAGTGCAGGCACTTAACTCATCTGGCACTTGCTTCTGCCATGAAATACCTGAAATGGTCCCCTTCCCAGTGCATGTGTTGGATTCTTATCTGCTAGTCTTACGGTTCAGGTCTTACTCCTGCATGGAGCCAGCTGGGTGACCTTGGACTAGTCACAGCTCTCTTTCTGAGCTCTCACAACCCCACCTACCTCACAGTGTTTCTGTTGTGGGGAGATGACAAATCCTCCTCCTCCTCCTCCTCCTCCTCTTCCTTGTCTTGTCTGTTGTTTCCTTACAGAATTACTGATCTTGCAAAATTACCTAAATGTAGAAAGTGCCCACTTACTTCCCTTTTTTGTGCCCATGTGCAGTTCCTACATACAGATACTTTTTGAGAGAGCAGCAACTGTCATGGTTTTAATGCTTATTTTATGTGCTCACTGGTTTTTAATGTTGTAACCCGCCCCAAGACCTTTGGGTATAGGGCAGGATAAAAATTCAAATAAATAAATCCACAAAGAAATGACCAATAAGATAAACAATCCAGCATGATGGAAAACCTAGCATTAGAAGTGGATTTTCTGTCAGCCAATAAAGTCCTGGGAAAATTATGATTTTTAAACTGTGTCTGGAGGCACTCTTGACACATGAGGCACCTGCACTTTTAATCCATCTAACCACACTTGCAAGTGTCCTTCTGCTGAAAACTACTGAGGGTCATGTGTACAGGCAAGAGCCTGTTATCTGTATTTTAAGTTTATTGTGCATGCTTTTCTGTTAAGAAGGAGCAGAATAAGGTAAGGAATAAATGTTAAGACTCTTAACAGTCTTCAGGAGGAAGCATATTCTTCCTTGAAGTACTGTAGTGCCATTTAATCCATGCTATAGCAAACTATTTATATCCTTTGTGATACTTTGTTTTATAAACAGAACTTTCATCCTTCTTACTTCTTGCAAATGGATTATGGGCTATGATGACGACAACTCTGTCCTGACCAAAGGATCTCTCTTGAGATATATAATAAGCACAGAACAAGCATTGAGGCTTCAGAATAAGAAGGGGAAAAGTATAAGGAGAATGGCTGGACTTAATTTTGAAATGTTCTACTCACTATAGAAACCCTCAGTATTTGCTTTAGCTCTTTAGGAATTGTTAAATGTTTTTGCTGTTATTTAAAAATTGAAATGGCTGGCAAAAAGAGACGCAATTTATCTTATAAAAAGGTGGCTGTATTGCTAATTTATAGTAAAAGATGTTGTTTTTAACAGCGCTCAAAAAATTTCATGGATGCTTTTTACTTTCATTTTTAGGCTGTGAGGAGACAAAAGATTCTTGAGCAAAGTATTCATTCTGCTCAGGAGATTGACAAGACTCTTCAGCTAATTCAAGAGTCTCTTGCCATCCTTGATCGGCAGTTAACAGGTTACATTGCAGACAGAATTGATGCAGCACAAGTACCTCAAGAAGCCCAGGTGAGTTTTACAGACTTTATTGTCTTAGATAATCAGGTGATCAATAGGGTACTCAGTAAAATTCTTTCACTTAGTTTGGTGGTTTTATCCATTAATCATTTATAACATTCTCAGTGACCCTCCTTTGAAAGCCTAAATTTCAACCCATTTCTTCCAACAATTGAGATTTGAGAAGTAATATGTATTCATATGTATTCAGAAAACATGTTTGTATTATAGTAAATATATATTATCCGAATTTATACTGAATTGGACTTATTTTATAATACTAAAAAAAACCCTGTTCAATGAGGAAGACTGTTAACAATAAAGCAATGTATTACTTTATGCCTCTGTTATACTTTTTATGCTACAGCATGTGACATATTTATTTTTAGTCTTCTTAGTAAAGCTGATTAGACACTCCATGAATAGTGACAGTTATGCAATCACAGATACTGACATTAAATGCAGTGTACATTGTTGCTTTGTACAACAATATTTTCTTTTTTTAAGGCATCTCTATGTACTTTTCCTTTTTCCTTTTACTGTATTTTATTATAAAAAAGATGCACTAGTTCAAGCACAAAATTATACTATTAATAATATTATCTAAATACATGGCATGTACTAAACAAAAATTACAAACATACAACATGACTGGGAACAAAATGAAATAAAACACATATATGCAAAGCATTTTAACATGCAGTTTTTATGAGTAAGCTCTCATAAAGTGAGCCTTGGTGGTTTGACTCCTTGAAACTGATTGTATAACTCTTGAAGTGTTGTGGAATCTAATAAAAATAGATGATAAAGTTCATAAATGTGGTTCCAGTTCAGTACCCAAGCTAGAGGGTTGGGAAAAAAAAATCTATGTAGCATTACAAGATCAATCTCCATTTAACAGTAACATAATTTTTAAAATGAGATGTCCATGCATAAATCATGTCAAATTGCAGTTAAAGTTCTGCTTTAAAAGTCAAGTCAGATACTTCTCTGAGTAATCTCATAGGCAGGATCAACAGATAGATGTTGGCTTGAGCCAGCAGCCCCAGGAACCAGCTCATTTGCCTTATAGACCAGTCTACCAGGAAGTCAGGCCTTCTATAGAAATGCTGCTTTGAGATTGGATTTGGCTCTACCAGAAGCCATTCTAATGGGAGACCACTTTGAAGTTGTCTACCATATATTTCCGGCAGAACACCAATCTAGCCACTCTTGTGCAGTAAGGTGAGTCAGTCTACTGGATACATTAGCCTGCATCATTTTGTTGGACTCCCAGGTGACCTCAGAAGTTTGCCATTTCTGGACACACAGTTAAAGAAGTCCCAGTAAGCAACTTAAGGAGCTAGACCTTTCATCTCCAACTTCTGAGGTAGCTAACCAGAATTGGCCTGCTGCAATATGGAAGATTGCCCCTTGTGTGTCACTGGCTACCCCTCTTATTTTGGACTGGATCATTTAATCCAGTTCATAATCAGCCCTGCACAGTGCACCATAATGCATACTATGAGGAAATAGCCATGGTGGCTAACATAAATTTCATGTATTTTCCTAAAAGTATATATAGGCAATGGCCAACAGCCACCAAATGTGAAATGCAGTTAAAATACAAATATCTCTCTTTGTTTCTGCTGTATCTCTAGCTCTATGTAAATAGAAAAGCTAAAAAACAGTTTTGATTTTTCACTCACAAATTTATAGTAAGATTACACTTCTGGTTTGCACTGAATTCATATTTTTCCCCAATTCTGTAAGTCCATCAAATATGCATAAATGCATATTGGTGAAGTTACACAGAAATTAGATGTATACATTTGCAGATAGAGTTATCCCTTGTTTATGCAGCTATGTATTATGTGGTTTTGCTGGTACACAGTAAACTGGGGCTGTGGGGCAGCAAAAAAAAAAGCTTCTCTGAGGTGACTTAGAGAAGGCCTCTTTCCTGAACATCCTGTGCTAGAAAAGGTGGAATAGAGAAGAGTTTGGAACACCAGGGGCGATTTTGCAATTCCTTTCCTGTACACAGGAGGGTACATTAGAGCGTCAGAGACCAACATTGACTAGCACTCACACTTGTGAGCACTAGTTAACAATAGCCTAGCCGCCATGTGATCAATCACTTAACTGGTTTTCAGTCACACGTCTGATCCTCTGCAGGGCACCACCATCTTCAGTAAATTTATCAGAAGCATTGTCAGTTTGGATTTTTGAAATTGGTTTCAAACTGAGCATACACTGAATGTTCAACCAAATCTGTGGGGTAATTTTTAAAATATGAATTCTATCAGTTTAATGAAATAAATGGTATTGGACAGAAGGAATGGACACATGATATCTATTGTATTGGTACTTGCAATAATTCTAAACGTAAGGGTAACTGCAGATATTAGTGGAGCAGTACACTGTCAGCAGGAAGACGTTTGTTAGTGTGGCATTCATGCCAGTTAGGCAGCAGAAGAGTGGCAGTTTCGTGGGCTTACTGGGCTCCGTGATTGACAGCCAGGGCAGAGCATTGGGGGAAGCCATGCCAGCCCACCAAAATGGACCAATTGGAAGCAACGGATCATGGACTATAAAAGTGGGCAGCTCGCCGTCTCTGGGGTCTCTTGTCTTGGGTTATAAGGGGATGAGGGAGTGCTACTCCAAACTGTCTGTGTTTAGGTCTCTCCTCTCGGGTTAGAGAGGGGAAGAGAAGAGGAAGGTCTCTCCTCTTGTGTAGAGGGAGATGGGGGCACGCTGCGCAGAGCGTGTGTATGTGTACGTGTGTGTCTCCACTTGGAGACAGAGTGGAGCCGAGCCCAGGAGAATAGGGTAGGACTGCTGAAGGGCAATAATTATTATTTTGGGAACTTAACTTACAGATTGAAAGGGACTAAGGACTATTGCGCTTACTGTAGTGTTTACTGAGACTGTTTGTTTTCAGTAGGACCATGTGAAGGGAACAGGACAGTTTATTATTTACAACTTCTTTCTTTTCAAGTAACAAAAGGACATTTAAGCTAAGCTGCAAACTTGCTTCTTTATTTTATCCTTTTGTAACAATAAACGTTAAGTGCTTGTTTTACATCAGAGTCAGTCTGCTGCTTTAAGGGAGTCTGAGACCCAGACATATAAAGCACGACACCAGTGTAAGGGAACTTTTGGGAGAAAGCCCTCTCAGAGCTGGCAGGCGACTGTGGTACTCAGCGGCTCGCTTCCTTCCTGTGTTGCTCTGCGTAAGATGAGGAGGGGAGGGCTGGTTTGAGTCGCCAGAGTTAGCCACTGGAGTTTTACAAATCATGGGTTAATATAATAAAATAGCTGAGCATTGACTTCACTTAGAAATCACTTGGAATTCTATGTGTGTCAGAAGCAGCAATATAGTATGAATCTTAAGTCTGATTTGCATAATGTACTAACAGTTGAGAACTTAGGAAGTTTCTCTTGGCTGAGTCAGATCATTGGTCACTGTCACACAGTATTGCCAGTATTCAATGAAAGTGATCAGACAGAAGCCTTTCCTACACTCCAAGTTGCTAACCAGTCTAATCTCTGTCTAAAATCCAAAACTTCCCCCAGATAAGGGGAAATATATTTTCACCCAGAGAGTTATCAGTCTGTGGATTTTGCTGCCAGAGAGATGGTAACAACTACCAGCCTAGATAACTTTAAGAAAGGGTCAGACAAATTCATGTATGATAAGTGTACCAATGGCTACTAGAATGGATGCCTCGGTACTTCCTCCAGGCTGGAGAGACGGGCACGATGCCTCTAAAGGCCATTTGTAGGAATTCAAGAGCAGACAAAATTTTTGCCTTTGTCTCATCCTTGAAATACCAAGAAGCAATTAGGGGGTCATTGTGTGAGATAGGATGCTGGACTAGATGGGCTGTGGCCTGATCCAGCTGGAGTCTTTCTGATGTTCTTATGAATTCCACCACCATGACTGCCCAAATGTTGGGCTATGCTACATATGCAATGAAAATAATATACTGTATTTGAGAGAGTCAGTATAATTTCCACAGATATAAGTTCCATAAGCCCTTGAATACTACATCCTGTTAATTTCATGCTTGGCAGAGTGATGAGCCAAGACCATTTTGTGTGATATTTTGCCCCACTTTCATTAATAGTTACATGACCTCATTATGTTGATACAAAACTCTTTGCCAGTTCCATAGCTGACTTCTTCTTCCTTATAATATTTTATACTTTAGTTTAGTAGTATATTAGCCTTCAAGGCTTATTTCTTATTTTGTTTTAAAATTTCTCTATGACATAAGGAAAGGTGATGCTACTTTCCTGGATTTTCAACAAGACAGGGTTTTTTTACAAGGATTCTTCACAAAAGCTTCATTAATATTTCCCTTAGCACATTGCTTACCATATTAAACATGGATTCCATTTCAGGATAGTCGGTCTCTGGGGAGCTCACAAGCAGAATTAGCAGAGAGAGGAAGCAAAGAGGTATTTGTAGAGGGAGGAAAGTGAAATTGGTGGTAAAATGAGTTGGTGAGGCTCTCCTGAGTTTTGGAGACAGTATTTGGCAGTTTGTATAAAACTGAGGAAAGTCTTGCAAGAACTTCTGTGAATGATTCTTAAACTGTATATCTAGTTGGGAAAGCCATGTTCCCCACAGGAAGACTAGGCTGAGACTGGACTCCTTTTCAGGAAATTTTGTCCAGGATAATTTTCCTTCCCGTTCATTAAACACGTAACTACACCAGTACACATTCATTTATAGCAGAGTTGTTGTTGTTGTTGTTTGTACTCAGTAATTGTGCAGGTAATTGAAGTCTTGAGTGAGTGAGTGAGTGAGTGAGTGAGTGAGTGAGTGAGTGAGTTATAGCATCTATTTCCTATCCTTCACCTAAAGTTTCTAGGGTATGTCACAGCATATGATAAAACACAAAACCCTAAACAGTATTTAAAATACAGCTTCTTGTTTGAGATGCCTTTCTGATTTCATTTTCTGTCTTTAGATCTTTCTTTGAATGGGGGAGTGGTAATAAGCAATCTGGTATTTAGCTGAACTAAATGTATCTGGTTCAGTTCAGCAGGACATTCCATATGTTCTTAGTTAATTTGGGGGTATATTTTCTGACAATCTTTGGCATGATTGTTAAAATGACTCAAAGGATTAACAATCTACTTTTTAAAAAATAAAAACTTATAAAAACTGAAAGTTAATTAATAAGGTATTTATGGATATAGAAACAAAACCAAAGTCTGTTTTTCATATTTATTGGGTGCATCCCCATTAAAAGCTTAATCCAGTTTCCTTAAACCGAAATAATAGAACCGGATGCAAACGCGAATTTGCCTGTTCCCATTACTTTTAACTTAATCGCGTTGGATCCGGATTCTGAGGATCCTACGTGGAGTCCGTGACTCAAGGTGGGACTCAAGTGGCTACTTTTTAAAAGCTGCTTTTCGGGGCTGCCCTGCCCTCTTCCTCCTGGCACGGACATGCCACCCATAAGCGACCCCTTCACAGAGCCTAACTGGGTGGCTGGGTGTCTGCCACTTCCATGGATGGAGGAAAAATGGCAGCGGGCAGCCAGCAATTCTTTCCCCTCCTCTCCCCACTGCTCAGGGCACACAGCAGCAGCGGCAAGTAAAGCCTCTTTGCTTTAAACATTCACACAGAACCTCAGCTGCTTTCCTCCCTTTCACTTTCTAAAGATCAGAACTTTTAGAATTGTGCAAAATTGCAACATTGTTATTCCAACCATCAAGGTGTGAAGTGGTTCCATCGCTACAGTGTAGCGATCACTGTTAAGTGGATTTTTAAATTGAAACCACTGTCTTTGGAAGCAAGTATTGGGAGAGGGAAACCCTAAACATGGATTCTCATCCCTTAAAATGGTACTGTCCACACAGTAAAAAATGTAAAACGTTTCAAGCGCACGATCTGGAGTGAGACCTGTTGAAATCAGGATTGAGATTCACCACGCTCTGGGGTGGTTTAACACGGGGAAAGCGTGCTAAGCCAAACTGTCGTGTGGACTCCAAGGATTGAAAACGTTTTGAATCTGAGATAAGGTTGCCGTGAAGACACGGCCATTGTGTACAGATGACGAAGCTGCTTGTTTGACTATCATCACTCTTAGTATACAACAGATTGAAAGAGATCAATTTCCCATGATAGTATTGCTTGAGAATATAATGGAATATAGCCTTTTTCTAAAAAAGAGGACACTTTTTTATTTTAAAAAGAGCCTACATAAAAAAGCAATCTTTAAAAACCAATTTTGTTGCATCACAGATACTTATCATACAGTGATCGAGCTGTGTTTGTACAACCTGCTCAACACTCCTCAAATCCACCTTTGGTACTTCCCTCTTTGCTATAACTAGGACAAAACAGGATGCAAGAACCTGTGTGGGAGTTGAAAGGCTTTATTTTTTGTGACTCATTGAAATAAGTTGTGATGCTTTGGGGTAGCATCTTTACCATTTTTTTCCTCCTGCCCAGACACACTCAGATGTGCACACTCAGATGTTCTTACCTGCAAGCCCAATAATTAGTAATTGCTGAATTCTGGTATTCAGTACAAAGTCAAAATGAAGGACAAAATTCCAGGAACTGGATTTTATGGGAAAATCTGCATTACACTGGTTAATAGTGTATGTTATAGGAGTAGGGGCTCCACTTCATGCCAAGTTAACGCATGTCATTCTACACATTGAAAATAGCATTATCAAAAGGGTACAGTCTCCTGAATTTTAAAAAAAACATGATTCCACATGGTTTTCAGTGTTACAATATTGAAATGAGTGTGGTTGTCATATAATGTAGTATTTATAAAACAATGTACATTTTTATAGAAAATATTCAGTTTAGCATTATGTAGAGTGGATGAAATGCTCATTTAATAAGAATGTAGGCTGCATAAAACTTTCTAACAGATTTTTTCATACTCGTGTTTCAGTAATTGTTTCTAATAGGTTTCTTGATGAGAAGGAACATTGCCAGATTGCTGTTAGTAGCACATTTTCATTTCTAAACAATTCCCATATAAATCAGTTTGAATTGTTCTAAATTAGCTTCTATCACCATTCCTAAAAATTGTTTTGCAGGGCATTCCATTGGTCAGTACTGTGCTCGCCATTTCACTCTTCCCATTATGGAAGGAAGTAGGGTCCGCCAGAAAGCATGTTAGCATTGGGTTTTGTTGTTTCATTTTTTTATATATAAAATTTTTTTAAAAAGCTTAGGTGGGAACACATCAATATAGGGGTAAAAAAAAATATTAAATGTGAAATTTATTACTTTATTTTTTTAAAAAATAATAATGTTCAGTACCTAATCATCCAAACCACTCCTGTATGGAGCTATTCAGCTGTTCAAATTGCAAGAAAAATACATTTGAAGTGTACAATGACTTCTCTAAACATAGAATCAACCTAAACCAGTTTTACCAGTACAGCAGCCTTTGACCTGCCAAAAAATTGAGCCAGGAAAACATAAGAGGAGCCTTGCTGGATACGGCCACAGCCCATCTACTCCAGCATTCTGTGGCCCACCAATTGCTTATGGGCATCTCAAGCAGAAGACAAAGGCAAAACTTTCCTGGCAAAATTCCTGCAATTGTCTTTTAGAGGCATCCTGCCTGTCTCTCCAGCCTTGAGGACTTACCTAAGCATCGATTCTAGCAGTCATTGATACGCCTGTCAGTAGCTTGGCATTATGTGGATAGGGATCATGCCAAGTTCTTGTGTGTTTTTCTTGTACTTTGTACAGCTAAACTGGTTCAAACAAATGTCACGTTGGATTGGATGGTTCAGTACCAAACTGATGCATATGCCTCTTTTTCACAATTTCACTTTGTTGTTGTTCAGTTGCCCACAATATGTATACACAGTATATTTAACGTAGTCTGTTTCTAAAAAAAAAAAGAAAAGAAAAGCGGTTTGACTACAACCCCTTTTGTCTCCTTTTGTTCTTATATTCAAACAGGCAATAAAATTTCTATGATTTTAGTAAGCATGAAAATATGAAAAAGTAACACAGGTCAATCTCATAGCTTTATTGTGATTTATTTCAGAGACTGAATGCAAACTCTTATATATTTCTTATTAAAATGATATGTCTTGGCTTTAAAAAAAAATCTGTTTCTCAATTTTTTAACAGAAAATTCAATCAGAGTTGACAAGTCATGAGATTAGTTTGGATGAAATGAAGAAACGAAATCGAGGTAAAGATGCTGCCAAAAGAATATTCTCTCAGATCGATATAGCACAGGTTTGGAACTTTTGCTTTCTTTTTATCTGTTACATTATAATTCCTTCTTGAACTTAGAACTAGAAGTGAATTTTTTACATTATGATGTCATTGCAGGGTTCACAGAGGTGCTCTACTTGCTTCCATGTGATGATGTCAATGCTGTCACGTTATGTCCTCACTTCCTATAGGGTGTAGTGTGAGCTGGGAAAGAAAACGTTGCCTCAGAGAGATTCCAGCAAGTGCAATAAGTCCTGCTTTAAATTTCTTGGATGTGCCTTTCATTCCAGTCCCTTCCCCTACCTTCTCTAACAGTTATAGGGTGGAATTCAAATGTTCCTAGACCCAGTTTGAACAGTTCATGTGGAACAGTTCAGCACATCCCTAGTGTGTGTTGGTGAGACAACTTATTCTTTAAATGAGAAAAAGCGAAATCTGGCAATATGCTGTTTGTCCAGGAAATTTATGGCAACTTTCCTGGTTGCTGCTAACATCATTGACATCTAGGAACTATTTTGGTTCTCATCTGTGTTAGAACTATTCACAGGAAAATTAGAAGGCAGTCTATTATATAAAAATAAACCTGGATCTCTTTTAGAAAACACTACTATAAATGTTAACCCTGCTAGTCATTTATTTTAGAAATGTGCAAATTTGGTTCATTTAGAAAAGTTCAGTTTAACACTGATCAGTTCAAATCAAATCACTCTCTGATCAAAGGGGCTGGCTTGATTAACTGTTTTAAAACTGTTTTTCTGGCACTTTTCTTACAACTGAAAATTGTGCAATTTTCAGTTCTAACAAGAGTAACAAAACAAAACAAAAAAAACCCTGAACAGTTAGTAAACTACAAATAGATCAATATGTTTTATCTGGTTCTAGACTGAAGAGAGCTCAATTTACAGTATTTCAGTTTGATCCACCAAGTCTTCAATGTTGAGTTTCTGTTCAGTTCTAATCTTTCTTGCTTAGAATCTTTCTTTCTTTCCAAAATGTTTGAACTTTTTATAAATGTATTTTTACCTTTTTTCACACTCTTACAAGAAAATAATTTGTACTAAAGATAGATTGTGTCACTCATCTGATTAGTATTGTGTAGAAGACAGAACAGTATTACTTTTTCAGCTTTTATTATATGTGAATGTTGGCTGTTTGTAGTGTTAAGCTATCTTTCCTATGATGCTATATAATTCATACATCAGGGCTTTAACTTTATAGCATGGGAACTAACAAACTTGCAGTACTCTTAAGGGTGTTCTTCCTATTAAAAAGGTGGAAGAAATATGTATGTATGCCAAGCATGCATGAATGAATAAGGAGAATAAAAGATGAAAAGCTACAGCAAAATTTCAAAGTATGTTTGTCAGCTGTCTACATTTTTTCAAGTGGTATCATTGTATGCTTCATAGCTGTATTGTAGTTTATACTATTATTATATAAAAAAGCAACAATACAAAAAAATATCAAAGACTCTTTTTACACTTCTTTTTAGTGTGGTCTACAAATTACAGAAGTCTTGCCTCTCTGTAGTGCTGTCTGTCCAGAACTAGACCATTAGATAGCCATGAATTGGAAGATGGTGCCAAAATGGTGTCCTATCCTGGCCAGAGCAGATCTTTTAAAAATAATTCACAACTGGACTACTGTCACTATATTATCCCATGAAGAGCATGTAGAAAGCATGGTCCGGTATTCCAGTGCATGTAGAAGCACCACTAGAAGTCAAGAGTACATCGAAAAGGACCTAGCAGGAAACAGCCTTCAAAAGTGGGCAATGGCTTCAAAGCCAGCCCTGGGGTCTAGGCCAAGGCAGACTGTCTGAATGTAACCACTAGCCCACCACAACATGGCCCAAACTCAGTGGTCTACACTATGTGGGACAGAATAGCCCAAGATGTCCATTTCCCAGTCTGAGTCCTCAGATGAGGAATTCCAGACGGTTGATGCTCCAGACATTGTCCCCCTGCCTGTGGAAGCAGCACAGGACCCCCAGTTGGAGTCTGCCTCCATCTAACACAGGCAAGGAAAATGCTGGACCAGCTCCAGACCAAACCAACCTGGCTGACAGCAGACTAGGGATAAGGCAGCTCTGTGGTGAAAAGGCACAGCTGCATTGTTCTGCTCGACTTCAGGAGAAACACCTGCAGTGGAGGGGATGGCAAAGCAAGAGCCCATATAATCAGGCCTAAGCCATTTCCTGTTGTTGCAAGTAACAAACCTCTTCTAGCAAGCTCTTGACTTCCAGCCTGTGATGTATGAACTTTGGATTGACTGATCCTGAAACCTGGTATCTCCGGGTAAACTGCCTTTACTTTGTTACTGCTGCTTGAATAGGCATGGGTATGTGCTTCCCTGCCACCACCAACGCTGGATAGGATGGAAATGACAAACAATTTGGCAATCAAAAATCATGAACATGTGACTGATATTAAGAATTCAAATAGCATAGCGAGATAATCTACATTCATAACCTGCATACCTATTCCTCCTGTCCCCAATACTGTTTTCAGAAAAAACTGCAAGATGTCTTCATGAAGTTTCGTTTGTTCCAAAAGCCAGCCAATTTTGAGCAGCGCTTACAAGAATGTAAGAGAATTTTGGATGAGGTAAAACTGCAAGTGCCAAAGTTGGATTTGAGAAGTGTTGAGCAAGAAGCTGTGCAAACGCAGCTAGATCACTGTATGGTAAGTATCCGTGATGCAACAAAATTGCTTTTTAAAGATTGCTTTTTTATGTAGGTTCTCTTTCTTTAAAAAAAAAAAAAGGAACATGTCTCTCTCTTGTGTTATTCCTAGAAATTATATAAAACCTTGAGTGAAGTGAAATCTGAAGTTGAGACAGTGATAAAGACTGGACGGCAGATTGTGCAAAAGCAGCAAACTGAAAACCCAAAGGAACTGGATGAAAGATTGACAGCTTTAAAATTACAGTATAATGATTTGGGTGCAAAGGTATGTTTTCAGGGCAAAACCATCCTTTTCTGTAATAAATTAAATGCATATCTTTTTCCATGGTGTAATATGTCATTTCATCCTTACAACTGGTGCTGGTTGTATTTATTTTCCAGTTTAGAGAAGATGCCCATTTCATGGGCAGAACATTTGTCATGGCTCAGTTCCTATAAACCAACTGTTTAATTCCATTTAAATTCAGATTTTCACAGAAATAATTTCTCTCTTTGAAATAACTAATTATAGAAAATTTATTTGGATATTAAATTTCACTTGTAAGATAATGTAGCACTTGTTCAAATGTCCTAATTCAAACATATAAATTTGGATAGCACCATCTTGCACTGACAAGAAATATTTGACCATACGTTCATTCTTTTACTCCTTCTCCATTGTCATTTTGCAAGGTGTTATTTCCAAAAGCAATTGGTGGGCCACTGTGTGGGACAGGATACTGGATAAGATGGGCTGTGGCCTGATCCAGCAGAGTGCCTCTAATGTTCTTAGATCCTTAAAAAAAAAAAACAGACTATAGTGATAGACCTTGTCTCCCTGTCTGTATGGCAGTAATGGCGAACCTTTTGAGCTTGGTGTGTCAACATTCACAAGAAAACCTAGATTAACTCAGGTTCTGTGTCACATCTAGAAAGATCCATAATTTTGTGATATTTGTAGATCTAGTAAAAAAAGTTAAATTTTGATATATGTATTTTATTAAAAGCAAAAACAAATAATTCTTTACATTAGTGGCTTTTGTTGCTGAATTTCATTTGCTAAATCTTCAATTGAAAGTTGGTATTTCGTACACTTCAAGAACAAGCAAGCACTACACGCCCAGGTGGCAGGGTGACCAGGTATGTCACCCAAAAGGAGAAGTAGGTCAGATGGGGTGGGGCCATGCAAAAAAGCACTCTGTTCAACTCCATTTTGGAGCAAGATGGTGCAACAGTATGGCACCTCCTCTGTGCAAGTTGGGAGAAAACACCCTGTAGAGGAGATGCCTCCAGTGAGAATCACACTGGCAAAGTAGCAAGCATGGTCACTGAAAGGTGCCCTCTACCAATGAAAATAGAGACAGGATGACAGTGGGCGTCTTCTTCGACCCACTGAGGCATCCTAGAATGGTAACTGGAGACACAATATCTAGTGTGATACTATAAACTGTAGGAACTGTTGTGTGTTGCATTTATGTACAGATTTAATGAAGAATTATCTACCATTGTAATGGTCGTCATCATAATTTGATTATGATAGTTATTTTCTAAAGAACTTATGAAGATTGCTTGTAACAAAAGAAACATAGGCAGTATTCGTAAGATTTATAGTTTAAGTAAAGCAAGGTAGAGATAGAAATAGAGTAAGAAGCAGAAATGTGCTATGTCAGGTCAAAATCTAAAGTGCAAAGACTCAATTTTTATGAGGCATTTAGCTACATCAGTGAAAAGAGTCAATTGGATTTATTATTTCTTTATTGCATTATAACTCTCCCTTCCCCCTAGAGTGTCAGAAAAAGTGATATAAAAAACAAATGATATTTAAAACAATCTGCTAAATGTAATTTTAAAAAAATCTACAAGAATTGCCACTTGACCAACAAGGCAAGATATGGAATGGCAAGTTAAAAATCAAAGATTAGTATAATGTCATTGAAAAGCATGTCAGAAAATACCTAATATGAGGTATTAACTAGTGTGAAGAGTTGAATAATTTAACATACCATATTTTCCGGCGTATAAGATGAGTGGCCGTATAAAACAATCCCCAACTTTCCTGTTAAAATAAAGAGTTTGGGATATACTCGCCATATAAGAAGATGATACCCGGTGTATAAGACGACCCCCGACTTTTGAGAAGATTTTCCTGGGTTAAAAAGTAGCCTTCTATGCCAGAAACTACAGTAATCTAGTTTACAGAAAAGTACCATAAAAGACAAAAACAAACAAAAAAAGGCAGAACAGGTAGAGGAAATATCACACGTTTAACTATTATATTTGTTAATCATTATTTTTAGAGGTGAGGTAACATAATTTCCTGCTTCTTATCTCTTTACGTTCATAAATAACTTCCAAAAATGTTGTTCTTTCAAGTGCAGGAGGAATGATGCAGAGAAAAATGAAGTTGTTGAACTATTGTGTGATAGTAAACAGTTAAACTGTATAAAAGAGAAAGACCTTAAGATGGCAGTATTTGCTGTATTTCTTTTATTACATTTCTTTTTTTTAAAAAAGTGATTCTATCCAATCATCCTTATTTCATTACAGTTCTAATTTTAAGTTGATTGAAAAGCAACAAAATTCCAATTTAAAACTGCTCTTAGGTTTCATTTCTGCTTTCCCCAATGCACTGAAGCCCATCACAAATAGTTCTTAATTATTTCAACGACAGAATTATGGCAATAAAAACTCAAAATAGTTATTTGGCTCACATCAGACAAGATGGAGTATGGCTATAATATCCCTTTGACATTAAGCTTTATTTAACCCAGTAAACCTCTTATCAAGTAAATGCACATTGGAATTATCTGAATAAATATGCAAAAGTTACCAGAATTTGTTCTTTTAAACATGTGTGAAATGATAAAGTGTTATTTTAGTCCTTGAGTTTCTTTTGTCTTCACTATAACCTTGAAGCAATTTATAATTAGGTTGTAAAATGTAAGATTATCTGAGGGTTATGTTGGGATTTCCATCGCAACCCCAAAATAGCCCTGGACATTGTGATGATATCCTGCAGTAATGTTATTGTGGGATAATCAACTCTCAACCCAAGTTTCACCTTAAAAGCAAAGGACTTACCTGGGTAATGACAGGCCAAGCCCCACGCAATCCGTCACTCACCTGGGACTGATCCTGGGGGCCGGTCCTCTTCTGGACACTGTCATTTTGGCTGCGGTGCCCTCGATGACTGTGTGCGTGTTAGTGCCATCTGACAACACTGAGGACTCATCCCCATGATCAGGATACTCCAAGGTGAATGTGAGTTCACCTCAGGAAAGTCCCCATGCAAAGCCCTAAGTCGGGTTACATGAAGGACAAAAAGTAAAAACCCAGAGCAACCCCTTTGTAACTGTTCTCACCTCAAATTAGGAGGCAAGAACGGATTATCTGGGGGGGGATGGGGATGCTCCTGGGTTATTGCTGATCACAGCATTAGTGGGCGGGGTTTTGCTGTCCCCACCGCTAATGCTGCGATAGCAACTGCCCCCCTTGCCTGACCGCGCAATCGGGTAGGCACACCTAGGTAAGGGCTTGATTTACCCTAAACAAATGCCTGACAGCTTCCCTGCAGTCAGCTGAGCAGCTGTCAGATGAGTATAGGGGCTGTTAAGCGCATGAACGGAGGTCTGTAAAATAATTAAAATAGCTGTGGCTTCAGTCAATGAGCTGCTTTCCCTTCTGCACCTCCAAAGCCACACACTGCATAACAAGAGGGAAAAATAGGAAGCGAAAGCAGCTCATTGACTGAATCTGGGACTAATTTAATTATTTTACCAGAGCTCTGCTCGTGCACTTGACAGCCCCTATACCTGTCTCACAGCTGCTCAGCTGAGTGCAGGGAAGCTGTCAGGTGTTCATTTGGGGTAAATCAAGCCCTAACCCAGGCATGCCTGGCCTATCAGGCAAGGGGGGAGGGGTGGAAAAAAGCATGGCATCCCAATGCACAGATTTGTGGTTTTCATGGGAACAGGTGGGTTCAGCTTGAACCTGGACTGTCCTCGATCACCATGGGGATGGCTTAATGTGAACTACAATTCACATTAAGGCTGCCCTGAATCCACCCTGAGGTATTGGCAGCCCAATGGGATGTACCCTGACACTCTGCACACATGCAGTCATGTCTATAGTTGTCCGAAGTGCCAGTGCATTTGTGCAACAACTCAAATGACTCTGGAGCACTGGAAGAAGAGTGAGTGGTCACTACTTGGACACTTAAGCTAAGTTTTGGTAAATGTTGGTTAATGTGTGGAGCACAATTTTTTGCTCCACACCTAATCAATAATTAGTGAACTTAGGGTGAGGGTGGGTACACCTGGAGGCTGTAACAGCCTACTCCACATGTGGATGCTCTTCACTAGAAGTTCACTAATTGTGCATTACCGGCCATAGTGCAAATAGGTCTCTGGTCTGGATGCTTGCTTCACTATCTTAGGCTACTGTGCATGTGAGTGGCAAACTAGGCCTAAAACGGTAGAAGTACTTGCACACAGGGTGGCAGTCACATACTTCTGGGTATTTAGTGCCACTGAAATACCCAGATGGATGTGTCATGAGTGGTATCCAAACAGGTATATCTGAAGCAGAGGCTACATTGTCTCCATACTCATAAGAAGTTGATAGTGAGTTTTTGTAACCCAGAACAATAAATATATAGCAGGAAGAAAAGTATAATCCAAATAGTGCAAGGGTAGAAAATAAATGATTTCATGGTATTTCAGGTGACTGAGAAAAAGCAAGAACTGGAGAAATGTTTGAAATTGTGTCGGAAACTTAGAAAGGAAATGAACGCACTGACAGAATGGTTGGCAGTGACAGATTCTGAACTGACAAAGAGATCGGCTGTAGAAGGAATGCCTATCAGTTTAGATGCCGAAGTTGCCTGGAGCAAGGTAATATATTTTTCCTTGTAAATTCAGACATGTATTTCTGCTGTTATATCTCTCTCCCAATACTTTTTTAACTGCCTATAATTTCAGTTGTAAAGAGTTTTCACTGTGCCATTTATTATAAGTGGTGCTTAATGATTAATATGTATCTACTGTAAATACGCAAAGGGTGCATCCCCATGAAAGCCGGGTGCTTCGCTTGTGATGCGTGTTATAAAAATCCACATTGTAACTTGCAATAAAGCATCCCCGTGTGGTTTGAGGCAACGTGGATTCAAATCGTAGGTGCCTGTCCCCATGCAAGCCGCAGCGCGAACCAGCATCCCTTTCTCCCCACCCACCCTCTCCCCTGATAGGAAGCTGGTTGGCATCACCATAACCCATCCTACCTGCTGCGGCAGTGACAGGCAAACATCTCAGTTGCACCTCCATGAACACAAAGATCATTCCTTTTCTTGGCCACCACAGTTAAAAGCATAACGAAAAGTTAGTTAAAAGCATAACTGAAAGCAGATCATTCCATTTCCTTGGGGTCAGCGGAGGCGCACATCCACATGACAGCGGGCACCCCACACTCGCAACTGGCTCAAAATTTTCTCTCAACTCAGGTCCCAGACTTGCTATCAGGGAAGGGGGGGGTGTAATAACTGTAGCTGTTTATTTAAAGAAATCCCCAAATGGCTGCTGATTGCAGCGCACAGGGCACGCTCAGGGAGCAGAGGTGAAACCCTGCCCGCTAATACTGCAGCCACCAAGCTCCACCCCAAATAAACTGGGAGCATCCACATGACCCCAGGACAATACATGCTAGCCCCCTATTTTGGAATAAGCACACTTGCTAAGTGGGGTTTTTTTACACATATTGTCTCGCATGTAGCCCGTATTAGAGCTTTGCATGGAGACGCTCCCGAGGCAGCCTCCGAATAATTTCAGAATATTTTCAGCATAGGGACGGGCCCAAAGACAAGAAAAAGAAGCCTAAATAATTTCTAAGCAGCAAAGTGATATGAGTGTCAAACGCTATAAATACCTCTAAGGCACAATTAACGGAAGCAAAGGAAGGAAGCAAAGAGTAACCTCATCTACGCTTTACCAAGTGGTGGATTCTTTGGATATTGAAGTTTGGCAAGTACTTGCAGAAATATTATTAAGCAGGCCATTTAATTGTGGCCACAGTTTCCAATATGAGCTTTAGTGAACCTAGAAAAACAATTCATCATATCTCTAAAGACTGTAGGTATTTTGTTGTTGTTGTTGTTGTCGTCAGGTAAGAATACTTTATTTTCAGTCATTGGGTAAGAGCCAAGGTACTTTATTTATGCCTATCATGATATGGGTTAGTTATATTTTACAAAGTTGTTAGTTGACATGAATGTTTTAAGTTGTGTTTTTATTTTATTTTTTTTTAAAAATCCCTTTACCTCTGTATATAGTAAGAAGGTAAAACCTAAAACCTGTATAATATACTACAGAAATGTTTACACTAAAGCTCATGCTTTTATGCAGGACAATCTTGGACTAGGACCATATACATCCTAACCTGTTTATCAAAAATTATATGGATTTAGATACTGACATAAGCCTTTAAACACTGATGCTGTGGCTCAGAGAACTGCAAGCATCGAGACTCAAAGCTGCTGCTGTAGCTTCCCAAATGCTATCAGAATTGCCATGAAGCACAGGAACTGAAGTTTTGTTTAAGCAATGGATAGATAGCACTGTACCTTTGCATAAACTGTAATTAAGTAGTTTCACGTTGTATCCTATCCTGGAAAATCTTTTGTTTGAAGATAGTCCCTTTAAGGTCACTTAGAGATTGTACCAACAGAGTATGAAGTAACCACATATCATTCCCCCCCACAACAAATCAATTTTTTTGTGTCAAACAATCCCATAACGAACAGTAATTTCTAGAGATTCTTTACCAACTTGAGCATAAATTAAGCCTTCATCTATTGGCAAGCTTCTTCATACAAGGAGTATAAGAATGGCTCAGTTTGGGAGCAGAATAAATCAAGGTGATCAAAGGTAACACACTGGTAGCATTGCTGCTGAATGCTTTTAATGTTTATTGTCCTTCTGAAATTCTGTGCATTACAAATTCCAGCTACAAATATGTACTAGTAGCTGAGAAAGGAAATATAGTGTTTTGATCAAAATGAAGATTGAAGTTGTAGCATTGATAAAGGGAGAAAATATGTCCAATAAACTTAAACCTCATTCAGAGAATGGAGTGGCAGAACAAAAAATCCTTCTGGGATTTTTACAGTATATTTTACAGTTGCTGATGTTAGCAAAGGCCCCAGTGTACCCAAATCTGATGTTAGAACCAGGAAACATTTTGGGCAGTCAAAATGTCCAAGAAGCTATTATTTTAAAAGATCACGCATGCTATACCTGTGACTTGAATAATGATACTTTCTAAAACATAACTAAATGTGCTAAATGATTTGTCCATTGTAATGTTTTTTACATGCTTTTAGAGTGTCATAATTATCAACCTTTATGAATTTAATCTTTCTCTGATTTCTGCCCCCCTAACAGCTATTTTATACTACTTCCATCTAATGTAGCAGACTTCTGGGTGGCAAAATCTTATAGACATTTACATTAACATTTTCAGAATACAAGTGATATATTTTAAAATATTTGTATGTTTATTACTTATTTAAAACATTTTATATACTTCTCATGAAGAAAATCTCAAAGTGGTTTAGAGAAGAGATTGAAAACCCAGGTATATATTCCAATGTTAGGTAGGGTTAGACATCTCCTGGAATACTGATTTGTTGCTTCAAGTTACTCTTCAATTCAGTGTTGTTCCTAAAGCATTAAGCAGGGTCAGAGTGTCTTTCACATTCTTGGGTAGGGGAACCAGCTACCTGGCTTTAGTTTTTTTGTTTTGTTTTTGTTAACCTCTCATTAGGCTGTCTTAACATTTTGGAAAAAAAATGGATGCAGGGCACTCATAAAACTCCAAAACAGGTGCAAACACCTTCCAAACCAGTAACCGCCAGGAGTGACCTGCTAAAAAGCAGGTAAATGTACACCAAGGATGCCCCAGATATCTAAACTGGCAGTGGATCAACGGTGGATATCATCTGGCCCAGAGTTGTGGGCTCTGCGCTACGATAGCTAGAAAATGTTCCAAGGGCAGAGATGCCTACTTCAAAACACAAGCTGCTAAGCCAGCTGCTAAGGCTGCTGACTTCATCCAGTCCATTTCAGGCTTCACATGGATGGAAACATTTATTGTAGTGGTTTTTATGTGCATGAGCTTGCAACATTTATTAGAAAATGAAAGATTATTGAAGAGACCAATTAATAGGACCATATAATACTGGTACTTTCCTGCTTGAAGTAGCTATCAGTACGTTTTAGGACTTAGTTAAAAGTGCTGTATATGATTTTTATAGCCTTGCGTGGCTTAGGCCCTTTTTATTTACTTTTGGATCCTATTTTCAACAATTCAGACCCTTTATTTGTGTTCCTCTCTTACTGGAAACTAGACGGGTATTACCATAGAAAAGGGTCAACTGCAGATCTTCATAAGACGGCATTCAGGATTTTGTGGGCCCACAGAAACAACCCCCTCAATGTTCTCAGGCATATAATAATGGAAACATTATTTAAGGAACCATGGTCCCAATTTGTCTATGGCCTTATATACTAAGCATAGAGTATTGAAGCTGGCCTGGCAGCTAACTGGTAACCACTACAGTTGCTTAAGCACAGATGCAATGTGTGCAAGCATTAGTTGTAGCTTCCAGAACAAATAAAGGGGTTGCCCACATGCATTCTTCTTTTTAGGAAAAGGCAGGAACCATGGCTACATCAAAAACAAGGCATCATGTGGTGATGCAGGTGCTTTGCTGTATAAAAGGGACCTAACACTTCTTAATGCCAAAACAAGGACTGAGTGCCTTGACTGTCTGTCTGGTCTTTTCCTGTAACCACAGGCAACATAATCTTGCAAGATAAGAGTCAGTGGCAGTAGGATTGTAGTTATTAATGAACTATGGTGAAATCATGACTTTTTAAGATGTGATTGGATTATGGCCTTAGCTACACTGCTCCTTCACAAGACCTTCCCCTTTAAGGTACAAGCAAGGGGAGTAATTAGGGAGACATGGTTTATGGATACATCTAAACACATTTTCTTAATATACAGGCACCACAAATTAATCCATGGAACAAATTAAAATGAGACAAATCAATACTAAAGATTGTGAACCCATTAAGGTCCTTCTGAATAGAAAATCTTCATCAAAATACCTTGAGAAAAATCAAGGGAAATATTATTTTCTACTTTTATCTGCATTAGTTGTACCATGAAACTATAAGAGAGTATTTAATAGTTGTTACATCTAGTACTCAGGCCATGTCTTTGTTGAAACGAGTCCCTCGGTCAACCACATCAGGTGGACGTTTTCTTTCTATTAATGCTGCTACTCCCTTCCTGAGCCAATTTCTTATTCCTGAATAGGATGGTTTTGAAAGACCAGGTTTCACAATGATGAGATCGTGAACAACTGGCTGGAATTAAACAGTTTGTTATCAGCTCTGGGGACTCATATTCTTGTTAAAGAGATATTGGCCTATTTTCAAGTTTCGATTACCAGATGGTGTTCTCTAGAAAGCTTCATTTACTACTTCTCTCAAATTTGAAGATCATTACTGTTAAAATGTAGCCAATGCTATATAATGGTAGTGAATATAAATTGAAATATATTGAATTGTGCTAGTATTACAGATATCTTCTTTCAATGTCAGGAAAAAATAATAAAAAGTTAAAAATGCCACCATGAAAAATAGTTTAAATACAATCATAGGAAAAAAATTGTTATAGTATCAATTTCCAATTTAGACATTTATATTACATGTGCAAATTAAGATATATAGAAATTTTAATTGAAAGTTTTTATGCATATCCTACAGTAAGAGGTACTTTATTTCTTCTTTGTAACTTGAATGTTTGGAAACATCTGTAATGATTCATAGAATTAAAGTTTTATCCTTGCCATTATTGTAATTAAATTCCAAATGTGCTTGCGCAAAGCACAAATGCAACTTAATCTGTGTACCTTAATTACTTTCCATGCTCCAAATAATGTTGAGATGAGGGGATATATTTTAGCACATTGTTTATCACCTTAAAATTGTGAAGAAGGTAAATGAAATGAAGAAGAAATGAAAGAAGGAAACACTGGCAGGATTTGCACAATGTCATTATGGTACATTAAATGCAACACAGGGGCACAGAGTCTGCATGACACAACTCACTCATTGCACATTCAGTGTGCAGGAAGAGCGTGGCGTCTGCACATACACCATAAGGACTGCATGAGTATTCGAAACATTCAAAATTCACTTGAATTCTTTCAAATGTGGGCATTCAAATTTGAATTAAATGTGTATAAATTCAAATTTAAACATTTGAACAAATTTTGAATTTTTGAATGTATTTGTTCGAATTATTCAGACATTCATATGTATACAGATACGTATGCGATGCCTACTTGCTCGTACGCATCTTTCCTACATCTGTATGGGATGAAAACGGGATGCATACCGGATGCATGCAGATGTCTACAGGCGTGCAGATGCATATGTGCAAATTTGAATAAAAATTCAAAGGAATAGATTCAAATTTATTCAGTTTGAATCAAATGTGAATACTTTGAATTTTAAAGATTCGAGTTGAATTGAATTTTTGGATATTCGATTTGAATCTAATCGAATCCCAAAAGTTGCATTTGTGCACACCCCTAGTACACCATGCTCTCCCCCACCAAACCAGTAATAGCACCACTGTTTCCATCATCAGCACCCAAAGGAGTTACTGGTTCCCTCAGGGTTGTTCCCTGTATTAAAAAAGAAATTCCATTCAGAATCAAAGCCAGGGATACTCTTGTTTAGATTCTGATATGAGACCTCCACGTAACTACCATGAGATCTACCAAAAACAATGAAGATATGATGAGGCCCAGGGACAGCAGCCACCCCAAAATTGATAACGACACAACTCCCATTTCTGACGCTGATGCCAAGAAACCCTTAAACCACAAGATGGCAAAGAGACTAAGGTGGGCCAATCCACCAGCTAAGAACTTATCTGCTCCTGAGGCCAAGCAGGACCGGGCCGAGTAAGCGCCAGCTTACCGTCTCTACCATCATTCGGTTTAGTCATCAATGAAGAGAGAAAATTTGAAATAAAGAGAATATGAAAATTCCAGCAATAAGAAATGAGCTGAAGAATTGGAATTGATGACCTTAAGTACCTGCTTTTTGCTGTTGGGCAGATAACAAACTATCTGCATTATCTATGCAGCATGGTTTTTTAAAATTATTTTTCCCTAAAGTGTAGTCTCCTTTTGCGAGTGACAAACATGTTTTTAAAGACCTGGGGGTGGGGGGTTTCTCAATACATCTTTAAAGTTTTTTGTTTCATATCTGGTCAAGTTAAGAGCTTTAAGAAACTCATTTTAATTTGTATGTAATATTATTATCATTAAGAGTGTCCCTGTTCCCTCCCACACCATTTTCTTTTTGTATCTTGTCTCTTTAGATTGTAAGCCTGAGGGCAGAGACCTGCCTAAGATTTTTATAATAATTGTAACCCGCCCTGAGACCTCCGGGTATAGGGCGGAATAGAAATACAAATAAATAAATAAATAAATATGAAACATTCTTTTATTTTATAGTGATCATACAAGACAATGTATACTTTTTGCCTTACAGTACCTTACCTTCTGTATATTGTCTTATATATACATCTTAAACCATCCGTGGTACCCAAACTACAATCATACTGGAAATAGATAAACAGATTAAAATTTTCACATCATGATTTATCTAACTCTCTTTTAAAATCTTTCTAACTCACTGCAATTAGAACATTTTACAGAATAGTGTATTATAGGTTGGGAATGTTTATAATTTATACTGATTCAGTTATTGATAAAATTTTCATTGAAAGTCTGACAGAACTGATTTATGTAACTTATGAATTACACAGATTATATATATATAAAGCAGTGGGTGGATTAGCTGGAGCGTTGTGGTTGTGCCATATGTCTTAGTACCGCTGGACTTTCTAGGAATAAAGAAGGGTTGTGGAGAATGTATACCAAACAAGATTGATTTTTTAAAAAATGTAAATTGATAGCAAACAATCAAAGAAAGGGCATAGCAGGTTTAGAGCAGCTCCCAGATTCAAACTGGAACAGCTTTCACACTGCTGAATGCCTGAAGAGAGCAATTCTGGGTGGATATGGGGCAAGGGTGTGTGCATTGACAACTAGTCACAGGATGGCTGCACTGTCCCAGTACCTTCAGAATTGAAGGGCAAAAGCTCCTCAGCCAATGAAATTGCAGGCTGGAGACCTGTTGAAGTGCCATCTGAGCTGAATCTATCTAGGGCTGATTTATGAGACAGAGATTAAATGGAACCTCACTTGGCTCTGACTTCTGTGACATCATAAGTTCTGTCTGTGGGCCTTTTGGCACTAGGGTTAGGGCTGAAAATTACACCCCACCCTAGCTGTCATTCCTAGCTATCAGGGAGTTGAGGGAAGCTGCAAAGCTTCCATGCACCACATGACTACTGACTGATCCAGATTAGTGCTATCCATACAGATGACACTCATCTGGCCCTCACCTTCCTGTTATCAATATTATTAAATCTTGTGAATCCCGATCTTCTTTGAAAGATCGGGGATTAGCAAATTCATAAATATTCCTCTGGGTTTTTACTGTAGGAGTATCTTTGGATTTTCTTTGTGGATTTTCATTTATCCCACTGCACACTTTTAAGCTTAGTAAAAGAGCCAAAAACTCTAGTCCTGCATAGGCAGATCCTTAACATCCTTCAACCAAGTTTTGAATCTTAATTAACACATATTGTTCCTTGAGCAAGGCTGTGAACACAGGAAAGGGAGGTAAGAGACAGGAAGTTAATGTTTTGTTTTTCCTGTCTCTACTCCTTTTCCTTCAGAGAAAAAAAGCCTTCTATCCATGCAACAGAATTCCTCCCAATTTTCCTTGCTAAAAGGGGCAAAGGAGAAAATTGGCAGATTCAATCACATGGCTGAGATTGACAGCAACTCACTACTAGAAGAGGTGGTGACTGCAACTATTCTGGATAGCTTTTAGACAATATAAAATTTCTGGAGAACAGGTGTATCAGTGGTTACTAGAATGGATGCCAATAGATGGGTTGGAAAGACAGGATGCCTCTAAAGGCCCACTGCAAGGACTGATGAGCAAGTAAAGGTTTTACTTTTGTCTTCCTCTTGAGATGCCCAAAACCCATTGGCTGGCCACTGTGCAAGGCAGGATTCTGGACTAGATGGGCTCCTCTAAGGTTCTTATCCCTAGAAACATCTTCTTGGGGACAAACGCAGTTAATACACTTCTCCAAATGCACATAGTTAACAATGTATTTTAAAAGAGCCACCTTTCACAGCAGTTACTCCTACTCTTTTGGGAGGGATTTTTGCCTCCAGAAAATTGAGATCTGCAGAACACCTCACTGAGACACATGTTGGGTGACTCAAATTCAGGCTTTTAAGCCTATATAAATACATCCTCAGTTCCATTAAGTGTGTGGTAGTGTTGTTTACTAGGGAAAGTACATGTGCTTTCAGAGGCATTCAGAAAGGGGATAGTAATTCTTACTTCTGGCTTTGTATGGTCCACTGGTGTGGTTTTGTTTGGATTCAAGGCAATAAGCACACAAAATTTGGGTAGAAGACAATCTATTACCTCTGCAAAAAACTTAGGGCAATTTTGTACACAGTATAGTTCTCCTACTGTGCTTTTAAATGGGGAAAGCTGAAGACAGAAAGTTGCATCAAGAATCTGAACTTCTGTGCTTTTAGCTTAGATTTTGACCATTGTTTGTGTCCCAGTTAAAACTTTTACCATTACATGTGGCTGAATTTTTTTTTATAAAATTAGGATGTAGTTTTTCAAATGCTTTAGGTGCAAGCAATGTTAAATAAGTTGCAGAATGTATACAATTTTACATGTTAATCCTTTTTTTAGATTCAGTGATGAAAATTATTAAATTATACTGTAGGGTAGACTGTAGGAGTTTTCTGTTTCAGTTCACCATGCACAAATAAGCTTGAAATACATTATACTTTCTCTTGCCAATTTGTGACAAATTTAACAATGCTACTTTTCCCCTTATCTATCTGGGACAATGTCATGATGTGAAATAGCTCTCTTCATCTCCTTTCTCTTATTATTCATCCAGCACCTGCTTTTTCCACAGGCAACACAGGTGGAGATTGAAAAACGCCAGCTTCAGCTGAAGAATATCACTGATTTGGGAGAGGGGTTGAAGACGGTGCTCAAAGGAAAAGAAAGCTTAGTGAATGATAAACTAACTCTTCTGAATAGTAACTGGATAGCAGTAACATCACGAGCTGAAGAATGGTTTAACTTACTGCAGGTAAGATTTGCATATTGTAATTTTCTTATCACTTCTTTGTTTTCAAAAACAAGGCAACATATTTTCTGTTGGAAGAGGAACAAATGCCATTTTAAATATTTCTATAATACTTCATTTATTTTTAAACACAGAGAACATACAGACAGTCAAACAGCTAAGAAAAAAACCCTTTTTTCTGTGGTATCCTATTTGTGGAATGTATTTGCCTTGGAATTGGATGGGCACAGAGTCAGTTGAGTTAAAACATGCTTTTGTTCTTAGACATACAATGGCTGCTGCTAACGACACATTACTGCTTGTAGTTCATTGTTTCTCTTACTAACAGTTCCCAAGAGTTTGTAAAGTGAGTTGATTAGGAGTTCATCATAACTTGAATGTTCCAGACTTCTTCCAATTTAGCTTTAATTTAGCGTACTGCCTTCTATCTTAACGGAAATTACTTCAAGTTGCGACATTTCCCCCCTCTTCATATTATTTTATTCCTGTTTATGACTGCTGATGAGATAATTTTCCAGTCATTAAGGAACAAAAATTTATTTTAACTTTCTGGTCACCAAAACTTTATCATGAAAGACAATAACACTAATAGAGACAACAAAACAAGATACTATGCATATAACAGTAAAACTGTACTGTATAGGCCACTTGATTTTTTTTACATGTTTAATATACAGTCTTTTAAGGATAAATAATTACTATTTTTTTGTAGTTAGGATCTTAGCCTGTTACTGGTCTCCTCTTGAATCTTAGTTGGAAATAACTTACCAAGGGAAAAATGACATTATAGGTAGAATTTGATGCAGATGAAGTTTGAAAAATCACTGCAAATGTCTGGAAGTCCTTATTTTTCAGAGGCATGTTGGAAGGAATGAGAAAATCAACAATCATGTAATGGCAATAACTAGTTTTTACTATGAGAGTATGGGCACATCCCCATGCACCTTTTAATGCGAATAGAATCCAGATTCGGGAAGGACTGTCACCTTGCAAAATTTCCTTACCAGACTTTATGCAAACCAAATTGCTTAAATCCATATGAAAAATAGTACTGTTTGTTTGTTTGTTTGTTTGTATTTCTATCCCACCCTATACCCAAAGGTCTCAGAGCAGTTGGGTGCCTATGGGAATGGTCCCAGACTATTTGGCGTTATTAGGGGGTGGGATATCACATCCTGTGCTTGCCATTCCTGCCCTGTGCACTGTGGATCGCAACTGTTGACCATTTTTGGGAATAAATGGTGATAGAACAGAAACGATAAGGGGGTGAAATGGCCTTCGTTGTCCCACGAGTCTCTTTCCATGACTATTATTCCACACACCTTTCCCTGATTGTCAAGCCAAGGTGATTTTGTGCACTTCTGCATCACCACATTACCCGGCATGCTCGCAGTGACAGTGCTAAAAATGAATATTTAATGCTCAGCAGCATTTGGTTGGCCAGACAGCTTCAATGATACTCCAATGTAGCTGAGGATCATTCCATTATTCCACATTTCCTTCTTGTTGGGTTGAATGGCATGAGAACTTGCAAGAACTCAAGAAGATGCAGATTTATGAAAGCTGAGCACAAGAAGGAGAAATCCATGCTTCTATGATGCCTAAACTGCAGAGTATCATTTATAGGCCAGGACAAATCATTTTCCATTACGTTTTTATAACCCTGACTGGAAGTAACTGTCCTTACCATAAGATCTAAGACCTTGTCCCTGTGGCTGTCCATAAGATCATAGTTGATCTTCATTGTTTATATGTCATATTGTATGTCGCAATCAATAGATTAGCTTAATCTTAAAACTTTGGATTTTACTTTTGAATTTTCAGTTAATACTCACCTGTTGAGTCCTAAAACAAGTACACTTTTTATTATTAAGCATGTCAACTGAATGTGATCATTATAGCCTCACGAACCTTTATTTATTCATTCATTTTAAATCAGTTAAAAATCTTCCAGCCAATTCCCCAGCTATGTTGAATTGCCTGTATATTTTGCTTAGACTAATTTATGAATGTACAGCTGTCAAAGAAGGTAGTAGACTGAATTGGCTGAGTGTTTTAGATAGTGATGAGATTATAATTCTTCCAGTTAAATAATACAAAAATACAGTGTTTAGAAATTGATGTACTTATTATACTACATAATTCTAGATTGCTATTATATGTTCCACTCTACTCTACAACAGATGTTTGATGCTTCTTTCCATCGTTTTGTTTCAGCCAAAATGGCATTACAGGAAAAGATTTTTTGAAAATGAATACAAAACATTTTATTTTATTTTAAGTATATTTATTACATTTGTATATTGACCTTTTTCAAAGATCACAGGGTGCATCACAGCACATAATAAAACACAAAATACTACAAGATATTTAAAGGGTGTATTTCTCATAATTGGTTTGTAGACAGGATAAAATCTCAGTGTCTACAGTCTGTAAGGAAAATGATTTTTAAAGTAATTCTGGCAATGTAAACTAGATGAATAGAAAAAGCTTACTTGTTTGAAACTGCTGTATGGCCTTTTTCTGTTAATGATAATTCCACATCATCAAGTGAAGCAGAAGCTTTGGTCATACTTGAATGAAAATAATTTTAAAGGAGTTACTGCTGTTTGTGTGCCATCAGCATCTGTGATCTATGTGTTCCTGCTCCGCAGGCTATTCAGAAAAAAAATAAATTAGGATTAAGCAGCCTCTATCCAACCAACTTTTCCACTGGATTTTTCTAGACGAGAAATAGAATAAAGGATTTTTTTTCTCAATAAGCAAAATGTATTCTGGTGTGGTTCCTGTATTCTACTTGTTAATCAACTGTTTGTGAATAGTCAATTGTCCTGAAACACAAACACTTTTTCTTATTTACAGTCATAACTTGTTCTTTTGTTCTAAACACTGGCCTGTCTCATTGCTGCTGATTGTATGGCCATTTTTGCCCCGGGTCTTATTCTGGCTTATATCTTGGAATACGGACCTGCCATCCACATGCAAGTGCATACTGTGGAAAGTCCTGGGTGGGGCCTGTCATGTTCTCTACTAGCATGTGGATGGCAGGTCCCTTTTCTGGGATATAATCCAGAATAAGGCCCAGTGCAGAAAGGGATTGAGATTATGTTGCCCAAAACATATCCATTATATTATAAATATGGCTACATATTTGTTTTTTCAACGAGGTTGTGCTAAATAGCCATTACTGGTGGACTATTTTTAATTGTTATACATTTATTTTCATAAATTGTTTGCTTATGCTTAAATGAAATATTGCTATGTTCAGTTTTCTTTTATGCATTGTTACTATGATGGAACTATAAGTCGCATATGACTTAATAGTGTTGTCTACTGTGATCTGCTTTGAGATCAGGAAAAAAATGAGGGCAAGTGTACCAATATTAACCTAATGAATAAGCATGTGCCTGTCACATAGTGCAGTGGAATTGGTTAGGAGTCAGATCACTTGTCAATCTCAGAAAAGAGCTGGACAGTCATTCAGGCAAATAAATCCAGAGACAAAGTATTTCTTTCCTCACTGGCAGGTACAGCAGCTTTATTTACTGCAAGTCATGTGGTTTTAGAATGATGTCATCTAATTACTGCAACAGCATGAGACTGAATCACAAGACTCTGAGTCATGAGTTGCTGACTCATTGTGATTCTTTAGTTCCTGGTTAACAACATTCTAAACTGTTTGACAGTGTATTGGTTCAGTTCCAAATTATCTGACCTGCCTTATTTGGGAGTTCATTGCCAAACTTCTGAAGCACCAAATCTCCAAGCCTACAGTTTGAACAACTAAACCATGCCAAACCAAAGCATATTTCTACAAATGAAATGTAATCAAGGAAAAACTATTTGAAAAAAAAATACACAACATTATGGAGGAAAACTGTTAGTTTTAAAGCCTCTTTAGTTCTTTGGAACCACAACACAAGTTCAGCACCCATTCAGCCCTGCTCTGTTCCCTCCTGGATTACAGCTTCTGACTGCTGACTGAGTAGTGCACTGTGCCTTCATAAGTCTCAAGAAAGGTAAATCTAGAAAGGTTGGCATGGCCTATTATGTGGCTATATCCTTTTGCTTCCTAGTGTTTTAGCACACATGTGTGACAGCAAATATCTCCTTTCATAAAATATAGAATACACTAGATATAATACCCTCTAAATGTAGACTAAATCCCTGTTGTCCTTACCAATATCTATTTTGACTGGGAACAATAGAAATTTAAATCACAGAATATTGTAGGGTACTATTTTCCTAATATTAAATGAAAAAAAATCATTTTTAGTTGATTTTTTTTTTAAATATTGGCTTCAGATGTATTACTATCAGTGCATTATTTATGGCTAAAGGTAATTCTTAAAAGAACTCTCTTTCCTCAGTTTTGAAATTGTTCCAGGTTCCTCATACAGATGTAATGGCTGTTACTAAACCTTTTATTACTCAGTTGTTTTTCATTTCTTTGTCCTGGCCAGTTTTTTTATTGTTATGTCCTTTTGTTTTTACATCAACTTTTTTTAATTCTTTTACTGACCTTCAGACATATCAGAAACACATGGAGAATTTTGATCAGAATGTGGCCAATGTCACAACATGGATGTACCGGGCGGAAATACTCTTAGATGAATCTGAAACCCAGCAACCTTACCAAAAGGAAGAAATTCGTAAGGTAACAAATACAGTTTTCTGATCTATTTTATAGATAACATGCATCTTGCAATTTTGTTATATAAGCTAAAAACTTTTTTACATGGAAACAAATTATTTTGTTTTTGACATCATGATCTAGCAGCATTTAAATTGATTAACGTAGTATAGGATAAGTAGTCCCATTCAACAAATGTGACAAATATATGATGTAAAAGTTAGAGGATTTCATGGTGAGTAGAACATTTATTATTAAGCCTAGTCAAGAATACATATCAGTTTAAAAACAGAATACCAGCCTTTTCATCAGTCTATAACTTTTATCAAATATCTTTCTTTCTAAGCTCTCTGTTTCTCTTGATAATATGGCATTAGAATTTCAAATAATTGTAGTGGAAGAGGTTTATTATTTGGAGAACTATGTTTTAAAGCATGTTTAAATAAGTTTTAAAATGTGTATACAGTAAAAAAATACTTTCATAAAATTGTACAGTACAAATTAAGATCATACATGGCAGTATAACAGATTTTACAATCATTAGACCTGTATTCAACATACAAAAAATAGTTTTCTGCTCAAGACTTTGAAAAAATTAATATCTTTGTTTTATAGTGGAAATCCCACATTCAGTATTTCATCCTTTCATTTTTTTTCACTGAAGTTTTCCCAAGATTTATTTGTTGGGTTCAGTCTATTACCTTCTTCAGAAACACTCAGGAACAGTTCTGAAACCAGTAGAAGATCCTGTAGATAAACGATACCACTACTACCAAAACCACTTATCTTTCTCTATCTTCTCCCAGTTTTTAACAGCTACTACTAACTGAGATTTGATTGAGCATTTATTCTGTTCTTATATCCAATTTGCACATACTGTATATTGCTGTACTTGTCAATTCTAATAAGTATATACAAAAATGGTAAAGTTTTTAGAGTTTTTTCATAGACACTATACTAAATGCTTATACATTATTTTGCACCTATCTTCACTTTGCTTCATTGGTCTTTTCTGCATTGGGCCTTGATCCTGATCAGGAAATTCTGTGGTCATCTTCTGGACCACATAGATCTGTGCATTTATGTGGGTCTGTGAGGTCACATCTCCCACTGGAATGTTCTGGCTGCATTAGACGGAGCATGATACCAATCAGAGAAGCCCTGATTGAGAATACCAGTAGACACCACTGAACTTCTGGTTTACTAGAGAGACTGATCCAGAACACAGGGGAATGTGCAGAAGTCACACCTCCAGTATTTATGACTGGTGGTTTGGTTCCTAGCCTTTGAAACAAAAGGCATTCCTAGACATTGGAACCTGGCCTCAAGTCCCACAAGTGCATTATGGCTGGTCCATTGTGCAGACAGTGCTGAACCATCCCACACATTTTATTGGCCAGAATCTGGACCTGGCTGTTCCAAACCCACTGATTCTGATCATGGGCCTTTCAGTGCAGAAAAGTCCTATGTTTATATAATACTGAAGAATTATTTGAGTAGTCTGAATTAAAGCTGATTCTCAGTATGAGAACCAGTTTAGTTAAGTAGAAGATGGGACTTTGTTCTTCCCATTAAAGCAAGTGAATATTCTATTTTTCTCCAAGGGGTCTTCAAACTTTACATTACAACTGGTAATAGCAAGAGTCTGTAAGAGCTTTGTTTAAAAACAAAATGTATGAAGGAGAATTACCTATTTGTCTAAAATTCATTGTATATTTTGATAGTTTTCTGTTGTAAGAAAAGTGTGCATTATGGAAAATATTAATGAAGAAGAAGAAGAAGAAGAAGAAGAAGAAGAAGAAGAAGAAGAAGAAGAAGAAGAAGAAGAAGACTACCTAGCATTATATATGCCATTTTTATTATCTCTGGCTGTTAGAAACAAGGGAGCCTTTTAAAAATTGAAAGGTTTTGCTTGTTTTCATGTATTTCCTAAAGTTCCAATGAATGATGGGAGGAGAGATGACTTGTCAGTGTAAATGAATAAGTTGTGAAGATGAACCTGAAATTCTAAATCTCTTTGCAAGAACGTTCAACTTGTTGATAGGTGAAAAAGTTCTGTCCTTCCATTTCAGGAATAATTGTCCCTGGCAATTTTATGGATCATAAAAAAAAAGTTGTCTCAAAGTAGTAATAGCTCCTTAACCCTACAAAAATTGTGCATTTCCAATTAATTATGAAGAAAGTGAATTCACTCTGTACAAAATTTATAAGTACAGGAAGCTACATAATGTATTATTGCATCATCCTTGTGAACATAAAGCCTGCCAGCAACTCTGACACAGAGAAAGCTATAAATACCTAATATTACATGAGTAATCTATATTATACTGTACACACAATGTAAAGATTTCATTTACTACAGTTTCAAACCCAGGCATCATTTTCCAAAGCAGATATTCAATACCTATTTTCTAGTTTGATGTCAGCTATATTATAGGACTTTCATTTGTCACAGAAGGAATTAATCTGAAACAGCTCTGTCAGCTGTGACTCAAGATATTACTGTCTTTCCTTTTTTGTAGCATGTACAAAAACAGCTATAGTAGACAATATTGTTAGGTGGTGACATGCAGGTTTGCAAATAATTTGCAGTTGACTAAGAAGCAAAAGCATATCAGGCTGGATTGGGGCCAGGGGTTTGTGAGAAGCAATGTTGATCTTGTCTAAAATATGTTTGAAGGACAGGAAGCTCTTACTTTGAAAGTTCAAGAAGTTGGATAGTTTTAGCCCCTCACCCCCAATGTGGTGATCTTTGAAGAAATTTCATCCTGCTGAGTTCCTTTCTCGCCTTTTCTTGCACCCACAGAGGGGAATAGGCAGCTTTCCCACCTGGAAAACCTTCAGAAATGGGTTGGAGGTCTGGAACAGATGAATCTGGACAGTCTACCCTCAGAGTCCACAAAAGGCCATGTGCATGCAGTCTCAGTTCATTTCAGGTCAACAAATTGCTAAATGGCAATTAAAAGGAGTTAGAGGCCTTACAAAACCTCACAGGGACTCTACTGGTTCCTTGTGATCACGAGTAGCTTGAATGTGTAATACCACTTCAGTTAGTAGTGTAGCTAGTTTGAAGATATATACCATTAAAAGCCACTCTATACCAGAGTTTCATCCAGACATCACTTATTTATTCTGCATTATTTGGATAATGTGGAATAAATAAATGATGTGTGGATGTAGCTCAAGTATTGACTCGCCCAGTTAAATGATGTTAACTGTAACAGAAGCATTCTAAAGAATTTCATGATTTGTTTTCCTAGTCTTTCTTTCAGTCAACAGAAATGTTGTGAAAAAAATATTGCTCCCTTTGTGATTTCTTCTTTTTGCATATTTGTTATACTTGTTTCAGATCTTCAAATATTTAATATCTTAAAAAGACAACCTGATTAAAAACACAAAAATAGAGCATTCAAGTGATGACTTATATTACTATATCATGTGTATTACTCTTTTCTGAAGAGAGAAAAGTGGAAGAATTGGCATGGTGTGTGTTTTTTTAAATTAAATCTTTTAACTCTGAAAGAAATCTGTAAGAAGATTTTCTTTTGAGTTTAAATTAAATCACAGTACATGTCTTACAAGATGATCCAAAGTCTTCTGAAGTGCATATATATCAAAATATTTTTAGAATAGTAATTTAGAGGAGGAATAGGGAAAGAAAGTAGAAGACATAGAAGCTAAACACCATGAGGTTTTGCTAAATTTGTTTAAATTTTAAGGATGTTGACATTCAGTTTTAAAATGCAGCAGTTTTCACATGTTACAAAAGTGCTTATTGTTAGCTGCCTTATAGTTTAACTTTGCTAAAGAATTTTAAACATTCAAGACTAAGGAACTTTCTGCACTTGGCCTTATTTCTGCACTTGGCCTTATTCTGGAATATATTTTGGGATAGTTGTCTGTTGTCGGCATGCTATTGCAGGCTATGGTAGGTCTCATTTGGTGCCTGAAATAGCCTGCATGATCATTATGGGCAAAAGACCCCAATTCTGGGATATAATCCAGAATAAGGCTAAGTGCAGAAAGGGCCTAGGATTTCATGTTTCAAAGAAGCAATAGGGAAGCTTTCTCCATTAACGCTAATCCAGTTTAACAAAGGTCTATACCTGACAAAGTGTAGTCAGGATCAGGAAGCCCAGAATGACCTCCTGATCTGGAGTACTGGTGGACCTGATCGAACAAGCCCATCAGCATACCTAGCTGGTGGGATACCAGCCCAGGAGCAGAGTGGATCTTCTGTGGTACCGTGTTGAGCCACCAGAATGGGGTTCCTTGGAGGGCTCTGAATCTAGAAACTTTACTTCCTGCTGTTGGGAGCTTTCAGAAGCTGGCTTCAAAGCTCACAAGAGCTTCAGAGCTAATGTGGAGCTTTGGGACAAACTGCTTGAGCCAGACCAGCTCAGAACAGGTAAGTCCAGACTGTCCCTAAGAAAGAAGCATGAATATGTCCTGTTGTTCATTAAATGCATGCACAGTCATATTCTGTTTCACTCTATCTTTCAGCTTTGAGATACAGTAAAGCTAGCCATGCAATATCCACATATACACAACCATTATCTTAGGCACAGACACTTGTCTAGAGCTTGCTTTATGGTTTTGGTTGTTATTCCTTTGCACACTTCCTTTCTCTCTTTCTCTTCCTTCCTTCCTGCATTTATTACTAATTTCAAGCCCTGTCTCTTACTCATGGACTGTAGCGCTTAAAGATTGAACTGAATGATATGCGTCCAAAGGTGGACTCTGTGCGTGACCAGGCAGTAGATTTGATGACAAACCGTGGAGATCACTGCAGGAAAGTAGTAGAGCCTAAACTGACAGAACTCAATCAACGATTTGCTGCCATATCAGAACGAATAAAAAGTGAAAAGGTAGGATGAAATACTCCTTGTGAAGCTACAAAGATATATATGGTAAATAGAGCTTCATAAAATTATTATATAGTCTTATGCGGGAGGGATTTGTTTTTAAGGACAACTTTAAAAACACAAATAAAAATCTGCATCTTTGCATGTATTTTTGTGTATTTACTGGGTATGATATACTGACAGTCCAATTAAATCTCATTTGATTCAGTGTGTTTTAGTTCCATGTAAATAGAGAGTGACAACACTAATCTGCACACAGCTGTAATAATAAAATAGAAAGCAAAACTCCTTTATCTATGCCTAATTAGCACCTTAAAATATTTCTTTATACATAATATCTGTTTATACCTAATTCATTCTTAAAAGTGGAACTAAACAGCAAAAAATACATTCATTTAAATGTGAAAAATTGAACTTATTCCATATAATTTGTTTACCCAAACGTTACTTAAATATCTAATACCATAAGTAAAAAATTGTGTAACATGATAAAATGGAATGAATAACAGTTAATAAGAACATTATATCTAAAATAATATTGCAATTAAATATTTAATGGAAGGTTTAAGCTCAAATGGACCAGATTTTGTTCCCTTCATATTTGGTTGTTTTGTATGCCAGCTGTTCTGTTCCTTAGCAACCAAATTACTTATGTCAACAATTTGACATTTGCAGGGTTCAGTCCCTGGAGTAGCCTACATAAATATTACTGTGGGTTTGAAGGCCAAGGGTTAATAATATATTTGAAACAAAATGGAATACAAACTTACCCCATCAATCCTGATTTGAGTTAAACCTGAGATTCTTCTCTGGGAAAGCATTTCTTCTAATAATATTTTTTTTCAGCTCCAAATGCCACCCAAATGGATGAACCTGTAATAATTATGTGTGATCATTAGTTTATTCAGTATTTATTTCATTTCCAAATAAACTCGTACTAACACGACTGAAATAATTTTGTATAGAGAGAGATGTAGATCAGCTGTTCTGAAACATGGTCTCCAGATACTGCAGAACTAAAATTCCCATCAGCCTCAGTTAGTGCATCCAAAATAAAGGAATGATGGAAACTGTAGTTAATAGCACATGGATACCCAAGTTTGAGAATCTTTAGATGTTGATATATATACACTTTTAAAAATGCAAAACACTCCATTTTGAAATACAGTTAAACTGACTTTTTAAAAATAGTTCTTGATATTTAAATCATGTCCATTAGGAAAAAAGTTCAGTGATTTGCTGGTTTTGATTTCAGAACAAACTACAGTCCTTTGGAGACATGACTAAAGAGAATAGTAATGTACTAATATACTTTTGGCATCAGAAAACAGGCTCCTAGACCCTTTCTGCACTGACCCTTATTCTGGATTGTATCTTGGAATAGGATCCTGCAGCCACATGCTAGTGCAGACTGTGGTCGGCCCTGAGTGGGACCTGTTGTTTGCACCAGCATGCAAATAGTGGTCCCCTATGGGATATAACCTGTAATATAGATTAAATTGGTCTGGTCCAGTAAATCACATCCACAGCTGTGTGTTCTGGCTGTACAGTCATTCCTAGCTGTGTGCTGAATGTTCTTTCTACTTCTTTTGCATTGTTTATATGTTCTTGTAGTCACATTTTTTTGTGTTGTGCCCTGGCATCTGGTCATCTACACAGGAAGCCACGGAACGCATGTTGTGGATGGGTAAAATGGAACATCCTGCTTATGCACAGGGGAAGAGGACAGATGCCAGAGATAATGTGGAATATGCTGGGGATAAGTGATAACTAGTTTTCATTCCGAAGGGACGTCTGCAAATGCCTGGATGTATTTGTGCTTGCCAGAAATGTGAGCAAATCAAATTAAAGCACAAGAAATGCTACCCAGTGTTTATACATAGGTTGAGGTGGAGGAATATTCCATTGTAGTTGTACAAAACAAGCAAAGGGATCTGAACACCATAATTAGTTTGTTTTTAACTCCCAGGGGCTTGAGGTAAGACTAGTGAAATTTAATGTAATATTTGTGTTTTAGTTAACTAATAACTCCAATTACAGGGAAGTGAGTTTAGGCTGTTTAGGGATGGTAGATGTTTGTAAAAGAAATCTTTTGGATCTTACCACTCATTATAAGATGTTTATAGGTTAAGTTTTCATTAATTGCTAGGACTCATATCTTCAGTGTTTCAATGTGTAACAAGAGCTATGCTCCCATCCTGCTGTGAAAGCTGTCTTGGCAGCCAATATCATGAAGTCAATTACTCATTTATTTTCTCTGAATAAATATATGCACAGCAACAATCTAGTTCTTAGTCCCAGATACAGTGACATAGTGACCCCACCCTAACCTATCTCCCTAAATATGCTACTTTTATTTATCATTTGTGAATAATAAATACATTTATATAAACATTCAATGTTATTTTAAATGAACAAGGAATTTGTAATAATGTACCAAATTTACTAGTTTATTCCAATACAGAAATTAACAAAGTACAAGACTTTCTATCTGTCAGGATGTAGTGGCAAAGATACTGGGAATCTAACATACTATTTTTCTACAAAAAAGTAGCAGTTGTTGCTTAATATTTCTGTGTTCTTCCATTAGCTCCTAATAGCATTCTGTTTCCTTGCATTATCTATTTTTCTTTTTTTAAAAAAATCATTGTGGTGTTTTATTTTTCAATTTTTGTGTATAAATACAATAAGCAGTACAACCCCCCCCCACAAAGTTCATTAGACATGGATAGTCAAGGTGACTGTTGAATCATAAGCCGAAGACCCATGAAGTCTGTGAGTAATCACAATTCCATCTTGTATTTCAGGTTCTTATATTTATATTAAATATTACTGATTCATATTATTTGACTTTCACATTCACATTGTACTTTATAGCCAATGCTCAGGAGAAAGTACAATTAAAAGGAATTGGGTACAGTAATACAGCATTACTAGACAAGCACTAGACAAGAAAATGAATGCAGCTATTAGATCAAATGTAGAACTAGCAGGGTTCTGTTAAAATGAAGAAAAAAGGAGAACAGGCACTTCAAATAATCCAAGCAAGAGAGGATAATAAAATCCATGGTGCCAAATAAATCAAAATAATTCTTTTTATTTACTATCCCAACACATTTAGGTATTGTTGCCTTTGTAAAGGGACTTATTAAAACAAAACAAAATAATGTGTGATGTTTTATAAAGTTTTATGAAAGACCTGAATTACAGGCATCATTTTAACAAAATCGGAAATTTATGTGGAAACAGATAATACATATATAAAGGAACATTTGGATAAACATTTGGAACAACGTTACATTTTTTAGTCTAATAATGTCTCACCTTTTCCTGATGAGGACTCATTCATAGATCTCCTCTAAATAAATAGATTTGTTTGAATATTGTTGAGTCAAAAGCGTTCCCCTAGGCTTTCAAACCCTGAAAGCACCTAGAATATTTCAAATTAATGAAGACTTCAATAAAAAATAGTGTGTTCTCAAGATCTGATGTTGTGATTGAGACTTCTAATCAGATGAACTTGTAATTACGTGCAACTTACATCTTTACCCTGCAATTACCCTCTTTAACATGCAATTACAAGATGCAACTCTTTATCCTGGCATTTGGCTGGAGAAATAGCATCTCCTCCTAATACACTATCAATACTTTAACTAAATTATTTTATCTGTTTTTATACTGATTTTATTGTGATCTACCCTGATACCTTCAGGTATATGGTAGAATATAACAAATAAATAAATGCACAAATGGAGCAAATTTAACAGAACTGTGACCAGGAGATACAACAAATTTGGTTCCTCAAGTAATAATAATAATAATAATAATAATAATAATAATAATAATAATAATAATAATAATAATAATAATAATAATAATAATAATAATAATAATAATAATAATAATAATAAACATTTTATGCTGAGCTAAAACCTTTTAAATATTTTTACTTGATGAGTCAGATTATATATCAAGTAAGATATATCTGCGGCTAAATAAGAAGCAACTTTTTTTTTCCTTTAGAAGAATGCTTTAATTCTAATACAGATTTTGAATCACAGAGGAAAGTAGTGACAATTAAAATACGGTACCCCATACTTCATTTTCTTGTTCAAAAAAGAGTCAAAATAGAAAATGAAAGTCTTTTGCTTTTGTGTACTTTCTGTCTTATGGTTAAACACCAAGTAAAACACTCAGGAAGAATCATTAGTAGTGAATCGCTCTAATAGTGTTTTATAACAGGAATCACAATGATTAGAAAAATATTTTTTATTTGTCTCTATTCCCTGTCATGATGCTGTTTAGATCAGATTTATTGCAATTTTTATGAGCATAAAATTGAAATCATTTTTCACTAATAACTATAAAATTATCTCTAATTCAGAAATTTAAGTTTCCATGTCTTTTTCTTGCTTTACTTATAGCTACAGTGACCACTGTATGTTGATTCTTCTCCATTATTATTGGAGAAGTAGATAAAGAAGATAAAATTGATTTTTTTGTTATTATGACCGGAGTAATTATTTTGTTTCATTAGATCCTTTGATAAAGGCAACAGTGTCAAAATGGTGTTGTATCTACCAGTAATTCTGAAATGCTAGTGACATACCAGACCATGAGGGTTACACAGACAGCACTTTCCCATGGTCCAGTATGCTGGGCTGGACTTCGGTGGCACAGCTTCATGCCCTCCCCTTTGCAACTGGAATGCAAAGTTGGTGGTCAGGGCTGGTCTGGATATGTTGTCTGAAATGTTTACAACCCTGACACAGGCCAGCAGCAGTCCATCCACCTTAAGATGGGTTGCCTATTGTGTATTGAAGCATTCTACAATGAGATATCCTTCCTTGGTGTAATATTGCTTTGGGAAGTGAAGAAACAGCCTTTGAACCACAGGCAATCCTAATCCTTGAAAATATCAGCCCAACATCTGATGAATACCATCAAAGTCCACGGCATTTTTTAATCACGGAGTACATCTTATTCAAGAAATTCTTGAATAGGAAGCATATTATCTGAAGCCCACTGAATTCAGCTTCAGGCCTGGGTACAGATCTAAAACTGCCTTGGGGTATAGGGGGGTACAATTATGCTGGTACAAACTATACAGGCAGTAGAACCATGCTGGTTTTCCTTGGTCTGTCAGTGTTTCGAGTGTCACAAGTTTAAGTGTCAGTAGCACTGTAATTATGTGGCTCCACTCCTGTCTTCAAGATTGTCTCCAGAAAGTAGTCATATGGAGTCTGTTTGAGATATTCGGAACTAACCTGTGGGATTTCTCACATTTGATCTTATCTCACATGTCTTTTAGCATCTGTATGAATCCACTTGAATCAATAAAAATTGGAGATCTGGAATGATGTGCCATCAAGAGGTTATCTGAAAATATTCCTGAATTCAGCCCTTGACAGTTGAATCTTCAAGTAGTGATGGCAACCACCTATTTTCAACTGTATCTGGTTTGTCAGCTACAGTCCTTTTTAAACAGAGAGAGTTGGGCCACAGTAATCCATTCTCTTGTAACATCAAGAGTATATTACATAATGCACTGTCTGGGCCTAATCTTGAAAACAGTTTGGAGGGTACAACAAGTGCAGCAAGACTGTTTCCAGACATTGCTGGTTGGACGTACTTTATGTTGGTCTTAAAGGAATTGTTTTTCATTCCACCATAGACAAACAAAATGAATAAAATAAGGAAATATGCTTTCCAAGGCCACTGAGGAGATGATGGCACTATCATGGCTCTTGTATTTTTTCTTCCCAGGAAAATAGGCACAGCTCTCTGCAAGGAGATAATATCCCCTTAGCCTTTCAGGAGTAGTGAGACTTCAGTTGCCCAGGCTTACTGGCTTTCCTTCAAACCCGAAACTTTTATATGCAACCTGTGATCTGCCCTCTATGAAACATGCACAAAGTATCAACAAGAAAACAAAAACAAGTTAGCTAAGTAAAATTGAACCATTAAATTTAGGATAAAACAGGTAGATTAGACATAGGTGAGAATACGAGGGCCATATGCTACCATCTTTAAAATGCTTTTGAGCTGCTTGAGGGTGTTGTTTTTGTTTTGTTTTTTTGTTGCATGTGAATGCAGCCTTATTCTTCATTCACAATATAGGGTGGATTGAATGAAAGATACAATTCTAAGTATACTTCAATCTTACTCCTGTGGGATTGAGGTTTAGGATTTTGAATTATTTGTCTTCTATGCTGCAGCTCTCTCAAGTGAAGTGTCATTTGTTCCAAAAGACATTTAATTAAGTCTAAGCCTATGAAAACTGCATAGATTTAGAGTACGATCAGAGATGCTTAAAAGAGTGCCCTCTGAAACAGCATTTTTTTGTCTGCATTCAGCTTATTCATTTTTGAAGCCTCAGAAAAGTTGTCTCTTCATCAACTGGGATGCAAAGATGCAATGGTTTCCCATCATGAGAGGACCAATGATCAGTCACTGGGTAGTACCTGCAGTGGGTGTTGCCTGAGTTGGAGCCAAGTGCACTGTGGCATTTCTTAGTTCTCAGCTACATAGTTGGACAACTGTTTGGAAGTATTTTGTATGTATGTGTGCATCTGGGGATATGATACTTTATCTGAAAGGGATTATTTAGAAACCCCTGTTTGATTGCACCATGATTTAGGCTGTGTTGAACTAGAGGTGGACAAATAAACTGAAGTGGAATCCAGCAAGATTGGGATACTGTGTGTTATGGGTTCCCTAGTCCAGGAACTTAAGAGGCACCCAGTTCTGAATGTGGGTTCTCCCAGATTTGTCGCATTTGAGACCCACGTGGCAGCAATAACTAGGAGTTTCTGCCTACACTTCTGTCTGGTTTGCCAGCTTCAACTTTTCACGGATAGGGATATCTTGGCCACAGTGATCCACGCTTTGATAACCTCTGTAATATAATCTAACTGTAATGTGCTCTATGTGAGGCTAATTGTACTACCGGTAGTCCTGAACAATATGTGCTGGTTGCCTATTCATTACCAAGCACAATTCAAGATGTTGCTGTTACCATACAAAGATTGGGCCTTGGTTATCTGAAGGGGTGCTTTTTCCCATATAGACCTACCCAAGTATTGAGATCTCAAGGACAGGACCTTCTTGTAGTTCCTCCTCACTAAAAGGTGCAAGGAGGGCTTTTCTGTGCTGGTTCTCAGGCTCTGTAACAGTCTTCCTGTGGATGTTCGCTAGACACCTATATTATATGGGTTTTGGTGCCTGGTTGAAACATAATTCTTCCCCAAGGTCTTTGATATTTAGCTTCTTCTGGGTGTTGTACTGCATGAGTAAGTGATCCTACTGAGAAGGGTGTTTGGTTGGTTGGGAGGTCTATATTTAAATATGTTCTAAGAGTGCTTTGTATATTTTATCTTTTTCTTATTGGGACTTGTTGCTAAAGGGCAGGATTTAAATTCTTAAATAAATATAAATAAATAAAACATAATGTGGAATAGGTGTTCTTTTCCTTGGGACAAAAGGATGGCCCAGATTGTCTTGCATCCATTCTAATGTGAAAGTTGTTGCTGCTGAATTGTGTATTTCTTGCTCTATGTCTAACTCTGAGTTGTCTGAGAGCCTGTTATGTATATCAATAACATATTTTGGTTAAGATCTTACAAAAGTCCTTTAGCAATACCCAAGTAGTTGTAAGTGCAGCTGATGAAATCTCCAAATATCGGGGGAAAGTATTTTTGTCTCTTTGCTTATGAATGCCTAATAAGTGCACAACAGGAATGATTAACATTCATCTGCTCCCCTAAGTAAGCTGGGTAATAATTAATTGTTTCATATTGCCATAAGTTTCTTGAATTGTAAACACATGCTATATTAAAGATAGTGTTTTAACTCACTGTACTGGAAATATTGAGAATTTATATAGTGCTTTTCTGTTTTATTAATATTGTTGCTCAGTAGTGTACAGTATATCTAAATATTTTGATGTGTGTAATAAAAGTATGTTTTGAGTTAAAACTACACCACAAAATATCTCCAATCGCTTCTGAATGTGTGATATATTTCTTATTGCCACATTAAAACATTATACTGGGGAAAACAAAGCTTTTTAATGATGTTTTAAAATAGTACACTGCAAAAGTGCATTCCTTGGAAAATATATATATACATTGCACAGAACACAGGACCTTGGAAAGTAGCAAATACTTTATAGTAATTGGTATACTCATTTCATGTTTTATATTATTTTAACATTGTCTTTCCCTCCCTCATTTTGGAAATTTATCTGCACTCGTGGTTATTTTCATTTTGTAAGGGAAACTATTCAAGAACTGGAAATTAAATTAATCAAAGCTAAGTCTAGTTTTGTTACTTTAGAAAAAAACACTTTGCAAAATATTCTCACATTTGTATTCAGTTTTTAATACTTGGGAGCAAAGCAAAAATGTCCTTTAGGTTCCTTCTTTAGTAAAAATATATGTAATGTAAAATTAAGAGTAATCTTTTGCTCTTTTCCTTCCCACTTTCCAACCATCTTTTTAAAGCCCTTCACTCCTTTGAAGGAATTGGAACAGTTTAACTTCGATATACAAAAATTGCTTGAACCACTGGAGGTTGAAATTCAGCAAGGGGTGAATCTGAAAGAGGAAGACTTCAATAAAGATACGGTAAATTGGTTGTGGTAGAAGTGTGAATGCCAGAGGGATGGAAATGGTATAAATGCTGAAGCAGAAATTAGAAATTTCTGTTTGCATTTGACTTCTTACTTAGATTACACATATCATTCTGTTGACCTGTTTTAATATAGCGCCAGTATAATACAATATCATCATTAAATTTTACTTGCAGGTCAAAATTGCTTGTAAAAGAAATTCAGTTTATTATTCTTTGTGAGCTATTATCAGAAACATGCAATATGACATACATCCATCAAATATGTCCTCTTTTATTTTTCTGTTTCTTTAAAATAATAGTTTTATCATGTGTTTGACAATGGGTGCTTCGAAACACCATGGGAAATATAAGGTCTTTAAAAAACAACAAGTGTTTTGCTATACTGGTGCAAGAAACCACTAGACCAGGGTTTCCCAAACTATGGGTTGCGACCCACTGGTGGGTCGCGAGTGAATATTGAGTGGGCCCTGCCCGTAGAACGACACACCAACTGACCGAGCCTTTATTCATATTGGTAATGGTCAAATTTCCTATAGGTGGGTCCCGAGTTGGTAAACTTATATTAGATGGGTTGTAGCCCAGAAAACTTTGGGAACCACTGCACTAGACCTTTGTGGCCTGGCCTTCCACCATACTGGGAAAAAGAGCATTTCTCAGGTACATTAAAGAAAACTGCAAGACGGGATTGTTCTACACCTATCTAGCCCTGCCCCATCTCCTTAACATTCAGTACTACAAAGAGCCGATTAGAGAAAGCTTGGTAACATGAGGTCCACACGCTATCTCTCTGAAGATCCTCTGAGGTACCCCTTTTCTTACATTGGAACACAGCCTGAGTTGCCTGTCCAGGATACTGCTTCCCTGTCTCTTTTCTCTTTATTTTCACACCATAGCAAGTTACACTGTAGACTGCTTCAGACACAAGGGGAGGGGAGAAACTACACAAACACTTTAAAGAAACTGTGGGAACTCCTGAACATTATTTGCAAAATAGAATGCATCCAGACATGGCAAAAGATGCACCATCCTTTCTCAGACGCTTCCTGACTGACGGATGGGATGACTGCAAGTTGTAAAAGGATGCTGTGCTGCTTCCCATCTACCAGAAAGGATGATCATCAACTGTGTGCTGCCACTTCCTGTAGTACAGACAGAAAGCTTGATTGCCAGCTGAACACGTGCAGCATTCAAGAGAAAACCCACAGTAAAAAGCCCTGGGGGTAGAATACTGCACTTGTACTGCAGGTGATCAAAACAGAGCTTTACCCTGTGTCTGGAGACACCCATACTTTCACCCACATATGATGGTAGCACATTATAGTGTCAGGCCTATTTGCCAGGTGAAATAGAGTGCCACAACATCCTGGCATTACTGACATATCTAGTAAGTTCCTATGTTTAATCTATTAGGAAAATTTTGATTGTTTGTATTCACAGCAAATTCTTATAATTATGCATATGTTAACTGAGAAAAAGAAGATAAAGACAGCAGAAACGTCAAGTTATGAAGAAAGCCGAAACAATAATCTTCTGGCCTCCATATTAAAATCACTACATTTTCTCCCGTGTTACATTAGCTTTTTCTTGTGTATGTAGATTTAGGGTTAAAAACGACTTAAGTGAAAAACATCACTGAAATAATTTCTGGTGCATTTTCTACTTATACTTTAATTTAAAATAATTCTTATATCATTTAATCAATCAGCGGGGGAGATGGGTATGTGAACAATCCTACCTTGCAGTTTCTTAGTCTATAAGAAATTATTCAAACACATTTTCTCAGAACAAACTCCAGCCTAAGGGAGCAAGGTCCCCAACCATGATGTAATTCACCGATTTTGGCTTCAGAAACATAACAGACATAGAATTGTATTAATTCCCTTGGAGGAAAGAACTCTGTTCATATATGCATACTGTATATATATTTAGATAGATATATGATAGATAGTGAGAAAATGTGTTTTCTTAATTATTACCCCCTCAAAAATCAGAGTGAAGATGATGAAACTACTGTAAAAGAATTACTTCATCGAGGAGATATGCTTCATCAAATAATCACAGATGAAAGAAAAAGAGAAGAAATAAAGAATAAACAACACCTTTTACAGACTAAACATAATACTCTAAAGGTAGGAACTAAGATTTGTGCATTCATTCATTTATTCCTACTAACCTTTATGTAAAAGGAATTGCACAGGGTTTTATAGTAAAGGTCCCTTAGTTGCATTTTACTGTTAAAAAGCAGACACATTTGACAGCAATCCAAATAGGAATTAAAGCAAGGTTTATTTCATACCAGCTTTTACAAAGGTAGGTTTTCAAATACTTTGCACAGTAAACTTTTACTGGGAAAATGTTTGTTTCAAGAGCTATATTGTTCACATTTAATATTAACTAAGTTTTATCAAATATTGCTTTAGGCAGCATATTAGAGATGTGAACAAACTTAAAAATTGTGGCTTGGTTCAAATTCAGAATCAAATAAAATCAAAACAGGTCAATTCAAAAAGCAAACACTTTTAAATGATCCAAACAAACTTGAACTGATTTAAATCAAACCATGTGGTTCAACTGAACTCCCTTGGTTCATTTTGAACATGATCCAGTTTGATTTGAGCCCATTTGGCACATGTCTACAATACATGGAGCTGCTGTGGCCAAATATTTCTCACTATGATCAGAAGAAAATAAAAATTATAAAACCATTCCTTTAAGTATGTATTAGAAAATAGCTAAATAGTCACGTCACACCTTGCTTGGCAGGAATATCTGAAGCTGCATTGAGATGTCAGTTACTTATTTTGCTATGATTAGATATCAGAATAATATTCAAGAAAATACAAATATAGCAGAATTATATTTGGAAATTCCAGAATATCCAAATATAGCAGAATAAGTAACCAACATCTGGGTACAGCTTTGGTTTGTCCTGAATTTAGTTGGTTCTTAGATGCTTAACCAATTACTTTGCCCTACAGGAGGAACTTGCTCTAGAATTACAAATATTCAAATTTCTCTCATACCACTATACTGGTGTTCTGTTTGCTAAATCAGAATAATTTGTTAATAGTCAAAGGACAATCCATCCTACAAACAGGAGAGTGGAAAGAAGGCAGGTGCTCAAGCCTTCCTAACACTCATGTAGCAGCAATAATTTCTAGAAAGAATAGTTATTTTCCCCGGATCAGTCCATTCTATTCAGAATGGGAAGTCCACAAATAAAATGGATAAAATGAAAAGACCTGAAGATGGACTAGAGAAGGTTTAAAGTTAAAGTGCGACCTTACAGCATAGTCCTTTTATATATTGCAGATTTGCTTTTTCATGGTTGGTAAATTGTGACTTTCCTTTGTAACATGAAATCACACTATATTAGGGATGTGCATGGATATTCAAAAATTAAAAAAAAACCAATTTGAATTCGACGAATATCAATATTCGAATTCAAATCAGATTTTTGAAAATCCAGATTTCTGAATTCAGTTGAAATTTGAAGTTTGGATATGAATGTTCCCAACATTCATATCATTTGATTCAAATTGGATTGGATTTCAAAAAAAAAAAAAAAAACACCCAGATTCAAATCTAATTTTGGAAAATTCAGATTTTTGAATTTCAAATTGAATATTTGAATATTTTCAGATGCAAAAAATACATTAATGCACATCCCTGCACTGCATAGGGCAGCTTTATGAGGTCATTGCCAACTGTGTACAGTTTCATTTTTCCAGATGTGATTTTCATAGTGCCATTGTTTCCTTGGAACACTCCATCATGTTGTGCAAGGGATAACAGTATATTGAAATGTTCTGCTGTTATTGTTTTCCTTTAAGGCTATTTTTTCCACTTCTGAAAAAGGTGTTTCTGATTTGGGTGACACGTGTGTGTGTATGCCTGCATCTGTGGAACCCTCCTATCTCTATTTTGGAGTGAGGAGGCACCATTTTCTGTGGTGACTCCATGTAGCTTGTGAAGAAACCACCCTGTTCTAGTTCAGATCCTATATTATTTGTGAACAAGTAAATTTAATTATTGAGTCATAAAGTTATCCATCTACAAATAACCCAAATCTATATGTATTAAATCAAAGAAGGATGAAATGTATTAAAATAGAAACTTTAAATGTCGTAATCAGTGTTCATTTGTTGTATACCAGCATATCCAGAGATGTGAAAACCCATATGCAAAAAAGAATTCATTTTCTTCCTATCTACTGTGGCAAGAACATTTCAGAATAATGTGGGCCACAGTATATAAACCCAGAAGGTGGGGATCAACTGAAAGAAGAGCAAATAAATGCATAGGAATCTGATCAGGGGTTTATTACAGTTAAGACATTTGGAGTTACATTATTAGTCAACTATTTCCAATAAAATGGAAGTGTCAAAATGTTAGTATTACATCATTATTTATTTTATTTATGATTGACATCTGTATACAGCTTCCCGTTAAAAGAAAATCAAAATAGTTCATACAGCATTAATACAAGAATAAAAATAGTTCAAACAAGAGTCCTAGCATGTTATAAACTGACACCTTTTAGGAAAATGAGATGTGCATGTATTTTATATTTTTATAATTAAGCACAGACTGTTTTGAATGTATCATACTTTAATCTTTTTACTGCTCTATGCTAGTATAACATTTAGGCCGCGTCTTCACGGCAACCTTATCTCGGATTCAAAATGTTTTGAATCCTCGGAGTCCAGGCAGCAGTTTGGCTTAACACGCTTTTTCCATGTTAAACCACGCCAAACTGTTCTGAATCTCAATCCTGATTTCAACAGGTCTCACTCCAGATCGTGCGCTCGATACGTCTTTAATTTTTTACTGTGTGGACAGTACCGTTTTCAGGGATGAGATTCCGTGTTCAGGGTGTCCCTCCCCCAATCGCACTGTATTCAATGGCTGTCCATATTCTAGGCACGTCATGTTTAGGGTTTCCCTCCCACAAAAGCTTGCGATTTCAAAAACCCACCCTTCAGAGCAGCGCTACACTGTAGCGAGGGAACCACCCCAAGCCAAGTGGACCAAAGCTGGATTAAAACCTTGGCTTATGGTTACACTGAAGGTTTAATCCAGCTTCAGTCCACTTTCAGAGCTCTTGCAAATTTGCGCAATTGTGCTCTTGAGAAAGAAAAGGAGGGGAAGCAGCTTGGCCACGGGTGGGGAGAGCGCCGCTTGTCCGGCTCCTGCTCTGGGGCGACTCCAGACTGGGGCAAGCTAAGCCAGGCATGGAGGAAATGATGACCCTCCAGCGCCCCGGCTTTTTCCTCCTCCTCCTCCTCCTCTTCCTCTCCCCAGCAGGGCCCTTTCCGAGCAGCCGGGGGCAGTGGCAGCAGCGGGGGCAAGAACAGCCTGGTGAAGCCGCCCTACATCTGGCCCCTCCATTCCTTTTTCTCCCCTTTCCGTTCACCTGGCGGATCCTCCATGCGCCTTTTCTTTCCCTTTGGCACATTCAGTGGCTATTAAAAAAATAAAATAAATTCAAGACACGTGGAGAAAAGCTTCCCAAGGGATCCCTCCTCCCTGATCGATGTCTTAAAGGGTCCCCTTTTAATTAAAAAAGGGGGTGATTGAGGGTCCCTTTGAGAATAAAGAGAAGCCCCTTTAGAGAGAGCGCGGGTAAGATTAAATAGAAACCTCTTCTCCCCTTTTGCCTCTCCGCACCCGGATGCAGGCAGAGACAACCAGCCCTGGCCTCTGCACCCAAGGATCGGGCCGCTTTCTTGCCCATACACACACACACACACACACACACACACACACACCGATCTCCTTCCACCCCTCAGGAGACCAAAGCGAGGACAGGGGATGGATGGCCTCAAGGCTTCTCTCAGCACCCCAAGTTTCCACCTTGCAAGCCTGAACTTCTTGGACCAGCTTTCACACAGCAGCGCTACAGTGTAGCAAGGGAACCACTTCACTCCTGATTAACAATGTTGCAATTTTGTGCAATTCTAACAGTTCAGACCTTTAGAAAGTGAAAGGGAGGAAAACAGCTGAGGTTCTGTATGAATGTTTAAAGGAAAGGGGCTTTACTTGCCGCTGCTGCTGTGTTCCCTGAGCAATGGGGAAAAGAGGTGTGAGGCGAAGGAAAAGCCCCTCGGTCCCCTCCAGCCCAGCCTCTCAGTGCGAGGGAAGCATGGGTGGGAAAGGGGGATCCAGACATCTTCGGTGGGGGTGATGGTGGGGGGTTTGGAGGGAAGAGCACAAAGCTGAAAGAAAAGGGGGAGGGAAAGGTGGTGCAGAGGAAAGGAGGTGGAGAGCTGCACAGCGATGAGGGCGGGAGGAAGCAGACAGAATTTTACAGAGTTTAGTGCATGATTGCTACAGCCGATCAGAACAAAGAGGCAAAAAAGGCATGGATGAGGCACAGGGAAGGGATGGTGGGAGCAGGAAGGCTTTCATGGCAGCTATAAAATCAGACACACTTGCTACATTCCCCCCTCCACATTTCTTGTTAAATTTCTCTTCCAATACATCTGGTTCATTTTTCACCTCCTTCCCCGCCCCTTTCAACCATCCCCATCAGCTGGGGGAGAGGTCTGATCTCTGTCACTTTGAACTAAGTGAGAGGGGCTGATGCTGGGAGCGAGGGAGGGAACACCAATCAGAGAGAGGGGGTGGGCATCATGACTGGCAATGGGCGGGGAGGACAGGACTGCCGTGCAGACTCCGAGGATTGAATCCGAGATAAGGTTGCCATCAGGATGCCATCGGGATGTGGATGAACCGGATCAAGTTGAAAGCCGTGAAGACAGTTTCAACCCGGTTCAATTATTTCGGTTTCGGGAAACTGATATAAGGCATCCCGTGAAGACACGGCCTTAGTTAGTATACGTGTAGTGCTACAGAAGAACAACCTGAAGTGGATTAACCTGATGTATGTAGCTATTCTGCCTCATCCTAAGCCCATTCAGAATGAAAAATAGAAGGCACTTCTACTTAAAGCACTTAAATGTGTAATTTCTTTGTTAAATAAGCACCCTTCCTCCTGCATTTAGAGTGATACGCAGAAAACATTAGTACTTTGGTTAGAAACAATTGTATCTTAAACAAATTGATTTAAAGTTAACTTTAAAAATCTCATTTATTTTTACTCACATTGTAGTGCATAAAATGCATATATGCATACACAAAAATGCTTGTAAAAAACTTATTTGGAAGCCTAATAGTGTTTGCTCCACGAACAGGATCTGAGGTCCCAGAGAAGAAAAAAAGCTTTGGAAATCTCCCATCAGTGGTATCAATATAAGAGACAAGCTGATGATCTGATGAAGTGGCTAGACGACATTGAGAAAAAGTTAGCAAATCTACCAGACCCCCAAGATGAACAGAAACTAAAGGTAATGTTGTAATATTTAAATATTCCAGTTATATTTAGTTGTTTTAAAAAAGTATATACATGTTTATATGTATCATTGTGTAAACATATCAACACATAGGCTTGTAACAATCTAATATAGTATTCAACGTTTGTCAAAACCTGTTACAAATTAGCCAACTTACTATATCCATATTCTTATGCCTTTATATTTTTCACATCAGCTATTAAAACATAAAGAAATGAGCTAAACATGTTTATTTTGTATCTTTAAGGATGTATAACTGTTCTTAAGAAAATAAAAATAATTGATTCTGTGTCTTTATTCCAGATGAGCTAATGACTTATTCGTATACGGATGAACTCTTTTTTCATCTTAGCACATTCATTTTCATCAGATCACATTCATACGTCTTTGTCAAATTCAACAGATTTATTTACATGTTGTCAAAGTACTGCCTCTTTTTTTGTTGTACATTGTTGTATTTTGCTTTATTTCCTGTTTAGTTTTGTTAACTTAAACAAACAACTCTAGCCATGTGACAGGCAAACACTATGCATAATTTATATGTATTTCCTCAACACTGCAGTGATATTTACGGTTTTCTATCACACTGTGCTAGAAAGAATTAGACAGCGACATTTCCCCATGTTGCTCACATTTCAAAAAAAAAAAAATCTAATTACTTAAAATTTAAAACTCAGTCAGCTGTATGACCCAATAATTACCCATGTTTCTTTTCGTATAAATGTAAAATCAAATTTTAAAATAAGTGCACTTTTTTGTTTATAACAAGAGGAAAATTCTCTCTCTCTCTCTTTTTTTTTTTTTACTACTTCTTAGGAACTGATTATCTAGTTAGCTAATTGTCCTGGGCCCTGTATTGGTTTTGCTCAATAGGAAATTGATCGTGAATTGGAGAAGAAGAAGGAAGAGCTGAATGCGGTACACAGACAAGCTGATCGCTTGTCTAAGGATGGGGCCGCAAAAGCAGTGGAACCAACCCTGATACAGCTCAGCAACCGCTGGCGAGATATTGAGAGCAAATTTGCTCAGTTTCGAAGACTCAACTATGCACAAATTGTGAGTTGTTTCTGGCAAACGTATATGTTTGCAAATCCTGCTACTAATAGAACCCTACTAACAATGAAGATTCCAATTGCTTTGCCAACTTGTCTAAAACAAAGTCTCTGGCCAACGACACGAACCAGTTTTTTTCATATTATAATAGACTTTGATGGTGAATTATTTGCTATGGATAAAACCCTTTTAATATAACATAGCAGAGGAATAAAAACAAAAGAAATAACTTAGCATTAATGAAATCACATCTTTATTTTTGTTGCCTCATTTTTTCCCCATAACATTTACCAATCTAAACCTTTCAGCTTGCCATACATTTATTTTGTGCAGCAAACATGTCTAATATGTATCTTCAACAACCATCCCATGCAAAATCTAATATATATTTATATTTTCATAGTGTACAGTCTATATACACATAGAAAAACTACTTTCATGACCTGGTCTAAACAAAGTTGGATTGTCCATTGGTGTTTGCTGTGGCAGCTTCACAGCATGGCTAGACTCACTTTACCTAATGTAGAATGATCCTCTACACACACATGCAGGCACATATGCATATATCTCAGTGTGTCATTAAAGGTCTTGCAGTTCAGAACTTATATTTAATAAGAGAATGCACACTTTCTACCATTCTAGTAGATTTTTCTCTCATTGCAAAAACAAGATCTACTTGAATGCATTGCTGGGTTACTGGTTTAGGCTATTAGGTTTTTGAAGAAAATAAACTAAGATTTTTGGTTTGTTTATATGTGATTTTCTTAAGAAGGGCATATTCAATCAAAGCAAAGTGATATCTACTGTACAAGAAGGTCAGGTTTTATTACCTAGTGTTCCCCTTATGAAAATTATATGTAGCAGTCCCTACATCACAGGAAATGTTGTGAAGATACGTTCATATATCTACCAGTATATATAGATCTTTTTTAAAAATAAACAACTCCTTTATTTCAAACTCATTTTTAATATTTTGACAGAATCATAAGCTAATTTATGTACAGAAGATGCAGCACAAATGTTGGGCTTGGACATATTGTATTACTGTTTACAATGACCCCTTGTAGCAGAAAAAAAAATGACAAAATCAGTTCTTGTATTATCATTGCTCTTATGTTCTATGGAACTTTGTGGCAAAAAATGAGCTTATATCTATAATTATACTATAATATTAAACATTTAAAATGCATAAATAATTCATTTCCACAAATGAACTGTGAAAAAATGTCTGTGATCCACCCATCTCATCCAATTACAAATGGAGCCTTATAAAGAGATCCAGGTACATCCTGAAATGCCATAGATTTCAGTCACATTTGCACCTGGATCACATCCAGTGCACCTGAATGCCTGCCTAACAGTAGCTCTTGGGCTAATCAGATTCACATATCATGCCCCCTTTAAAACTCTTGGAAACAATATGGAAACAATGGCAAGAAGTTGTCTTTGGAACTGAACCTGCACATTTTGCCCCTTGTGCCATTCTTCTCCAGTTTGTTTGCTTGCTTGGAATTAGAATCTAACTAGAAATGGAAGGATTTGTGTGAAGACACACCCGACTAAAGGTAGTGGCAGGTTCAGGCGTGCAACTCCGGTACACTGGTGAGATCAAAACACTTTCACCCAAAGAAAGCTCCAAGGCTGAATATAGAGTTCAAAAAAAGTGGGGAAATTTATTTTAAAGAACAAACGTAAGGGATTTTCTCCTCCCCAGTTCTGTCTAGCCTTGAAATAAAATAAAATAAAATACTGTTTGAGTTTCAGCAATCTTCAGGGTGTCATCTTTCTGGATTTGATCTTGGTTTGATCTCCTCACTCAATGGAGCTGGTGTAGGGTCTTTCAGTTCCTAGTTCCTTTAGCTTACTTGTTGTTGGTAACTAATTTGGCTAAGTTGTTTCTGGTAACTAAATTGGCTAACGTGTCAGAAATGCCATTCCCGGCTGTGTGGGCCTATTTGCCACCAAAAGGACAGCTTTCTGCAAGCTCACAGCACAGACTGACTAAAACTAGCAAGCTTCTATCTAAAACGGAGCTTGCTGGGAAGGGGCAAAACCTGGAGAAATGCAGGGGATTCCTTCAGCTCCTCCCACAACTAATACAATGAAACATTTCCTATACTAAAACATACTAAGGGCTGAACTAATACTAAGGAAAATGCAGGGAGAGATTCAAATAGTCCTGGCTGGACATCACAATTTGCATTTTAACATAACAGGAATGCATTAGTAAAATTGCAAGTATTCAAAATATGCTGGAGTAATTTGAATTTTCCTAGCACAAGATTAAGGTGAAATTATTATTTGTTAAACGGCACAGCTTCTTTCCATTTCTTTACAGAATATTGAGATAATCCAGCATATTAAAGGATTACAAACAGGGCTAGATGTATACTCCCTGATTCCTATGGGGAATGAATTAGGCTGTTTTGTGAGGGCCCGATGGACATTACTAACCATTTTATCAATGCAAGAATTCCTAAGTGATATATTTAATGAGTCAAACAAAAAGAAAAAAGTCTCTGAATAGTGACCATTTATACATCCAGGGGCTTCTTTTCAGCATGGGTTACTCCCGTGTGGAATATTACTGAGAAGTACCACTGGTCATTACTTTCTTTTATTGTTATTTGCCATAGGAAAAAAAAAAGTAATGATTTGAAGGAAAATCTGAGCTAGAACTAATTGCATTGAACCGACTTAAAATACTCTTTCATATACAACACATCATGAATACACAATTAGATTAATTGTAAAGTTCTAATTGCTATGAACAAGAAAAGAAAGACATTGCATAGTGTTAATGTCTGAAGTGTATTTGTTCATATATACCGTATTTTCCGACATATAAGACGACTGGGAGTATAAGACGACCCCCAACTTTCCAGTTAAAATATAGAGTTTGGGATGTACTCGCCGTATAAGAAACAACACCCGGCGTATAAGACGACCCCCGACTTTTGAGAAGATTTTCCTGGGTTAAAAAGTAGTCTTATACGCCAGAAAATACAATATTTCTTGTTCACTGACACATTTCTCAGATACGCAAGACCTGATTCTAGAACAGTTTAAAAAACAAAAACAAAATATCTCTGCCTGTTTGTTCACTGCCTCTGAGTTTAAAACTGTTCTGCTTTGCTTTGCAGTGCAAACACACCCAAAGCTATTTGGGGTGAAATTAACCCCTGTTTGACATCTTTGCCTTGTACAGTCAAGGGTTTTTTAAAACCAACCAACTACTGTATCTAATTTTAAAGCTTAGATTAGCAATGGTGATCTTACTGCACCACACTAATGCCTGCATCACTTTAGCAATAAAAACCTGCTAATAAGATGTTTTATTACTCTGGATCTGCGGCAAAATTTGCTGGCGTTGATTGTCAAAAAGTGGGCATATGTCACTTGCAACCTTTATTAAGAATATGGGATAAGGCAAAAGGATTATTACGAATAGTCTTTCTGATCATGATGTAGGATATCTTATGCATAAATGAAGGGGGGGAACCGTCATATTTTAAATGTATAAGTTAAGATACACATTTTGATTTGATTTATTCAAGTGTAAGGAAGTTGTTCAAAGCTGGATCAGTTTTGGTCTTATCCTGCTTCGACATAGGAACACTTCTGGTTCATGGAGTCCCTTCTGGTAACTGCTATATATTGTATAAGCACAGTATTTTGTTTGCATATAAAAATAAACTAATGAAACTAACTCCTGAGCAAGATAACTGACAGATTCTTCATTGTGAAGTCAAGACTAGAGTGTAAGTTTAGTCATTTGTTTTACAACAAAAATGTAACATGTGTGTTTTCATATTTACATAACAGGGGGGAAATCTGCATATCCGTCTTCTATAGGTAATAGTTCTGTAGTGAGTAAAAGCAACCTGACAGATGTATCTGAGTAATTAGCTCAGCCCCATTGGCCAGCAATACAAGTGCTGCCACTATAACTTCCAGCTCTGGCTCTTTTGGAAAAGGGATGACCTGGCCACAGCAATTCATGCTCTTATATCTTTCAGATTGAACCACTGTAGTATGCTCTACATGGGGCTGCCTTTGCGGGGAGTTCAGAAGCTCCAACTAGTGCAGAACACAGCAGCTAGGCAGCTGATTAGAATAGCTGGCTGGATGCACATTACACCAGTCTTTAAAAAGTTGAAGTGGCTGCTTAGTCACCACTGAAGTTAATTCTAGGTATTAACCTTCTAAAGGCTTGGGTCCTAAATAAATAAAGTAATTTCTTCTCCAGTATCAACCTGCAGGGAAGACTTTCCTAGTTATACATCCCCTTCTGTAGTGGAGGTAGGATATGAAACTGAGATAGGACTTTCTCAGTGGTGGCCTCCAGACTGTGAATTAATATCCCCCCTGAGGTGTGCCAGCGACCTTCAGTTAATATAATCAGGAAATTGTTAAAAACATAATTATGTACCCTAGCCTTTGACTGAAATAAGAAGCATCTTCCTCCTCCCCACATTCAGTTATTAAAATTTAGTCTGTTATTCACCCTAATACCTTCAGGCATAGAGCAAAAAAACCTGTGAACACACACACACACATATACAACTGATCTTTTTTAAAAAATATGTACCTATAATAGAGCCATGGGAGGAGAGGGAAGGATGAAATCTTTCCATTTATTCCATTTAGATATGAATATTTTTCATTAGTCTGCCAAATGAATTATTTTAATTATTTAATGGTAGGGCTACAGTGTGCTGTACATGCAAAATGGTGTTAGATGTCAATGATGGTTACTATGAACTGAATTTAAATTTGCACATTTTCTACATCTTACTGCAGTATCTAAGCTTTTAAATCTGTGTTTCTCCTTTCAAAGGCATATTATGTCTGTTATTTCACTACAAGATCATGGAGTTATTTTATCATTCCAAGTAATATTTTAATTTTGATAATTGAATGTATTATGTGGGCAACGTGCCACACGTTTTTCACATTTTCTTTTCAATATAACGCAGCTTTTAGAACGGCTTTTAATTTCTGAGTATAGTGCCATTGGCTTAACAAAGATTCACTGATGAATAGAAAAGATGAACAATTAACAAAAAGGAGACTGCTGTGGATCTTTTTAACAAGATAGTTTCATTGTCAAACAGTGAGTCTTGCAGAATTAAAAAAAATGACTTGTCCTTGCACAGATTGTGTATAAACAAAAACATGGTTTTGTAATTTCAAGCATGTGTGAACTTTTCTAGTGCATCTATCAGTTACATGGTAAATTATATTTTCAGATCCTGCATTATAGGTGATGGCACACATTATTTAAATAACTATTCACAATGGTATTTCATTTATTTACACGATTCGCCTGTTGCATCATATTAAAATGCATGTATTTTACATTCTTGTCCTAAAATATTTTTGTGTAAAGAGTTTGCTTTATATATTTGATGGTTAAAGGTTGTTTAGGAGTTTAAGCATATACTGGAAGCAAATCTGCCATTTTTCAGTCCAGATCATTCTCAAATGCGTTCATCTATAGTACAACAATCTTGACATCTTAAATTATACACTTTTTCATATATTTTGGCATTTTTTTTGAGCCATCAGCTATATAGTATAAGCTTGGAGTCACAAAATAGAATGGAAAATAAATTCCAGTATGCACATATAGTACTTGAAATAAAGATTAAGATTATAATGGAATTCCAAAAGAACATTTTTCCCCAAGCATATCTTTGTTGGCTTTCCTTGCTCAGAAGGGTAATGGAATTTAAAGGACACTCAACGCAAGCTCTGCCAAGCAGCTATATGGAAATTGTTTCAACTAGTTAATAAACTTTAATGCTGAATTTAATACTATTTGAAGTAGTGCAAAAAAAGACTTCTATATTTTATTTTCTGCTTCTGTTGCTGTAGCAATAAATATACTCGTGTTGGTCTTCCAGTTATTGATTTTTATTTTAAAAGTAAAAGAAAATCATTGATAAAGTATCTTTGATTTTAGAATAAGTCATATTGCAAAATTCTAGTAGTAATTCAAGTTTGTTGCTTTCTGTTCTCTGAAAAAGACTTTTATGGGGGGACTTAAATGGAGCTGAAATAATACTGCTTTACTGAAAGCTATATATAGTTTACTCAAAAATATGCCTCATATAGCTCATTGGAATATAGCTTGACTATCGTGATCTGCTGTGTATTGGCTTAGAACTGCAGTCCAAAAGGACATGAAATACACACTCCCTGTGAGAGGTTTGCATTTCAATCAGTCACTGAAGGTCACAGGGAAGCTCTAAGGATGAAAGTTAAAATATATTTATCAACTTGGATGGTAATTGTTGGAAGGGTTACAGCTAAATATATGAGCACTGTTTTTGTTTTGTTTTTTCATGTTCCTGAATACATGTTATGAAAGATGAAATACTTTGAAAGAACCTGAAAGGTTTATGTTAATTATATATTAAAGTGCTGATGAGACAGAGCATTTATGTATCATTAGGACTGCTGTTTTTCCAGTTTTTTAAAAAAGGTTTTAAAAGATTTAGAAATAAAAATACCATGAAATTAAATTCTGAAAACCTTTTTATACAAAGGAAATCCATGAAATTTAAAACATCTGAATAGAATTAACCAAAATAACATGATCTATAAAATGCAATTTTTTTAGATTTTATTTTAAAGCAAGCTTAATATAGATAAAGGAGGTTATTGTAAAAAGCTTTTGCTCTTATTGTAAGCATATTTTTCATAGGGTTTAGGAATCTTTGACATATATTTGAATGGCACAAACAGTTTCAGTAGTATACTGTTACTTCTTTGTTAGTGTGTAAAGTGATTTATTATGACAAAGGACAGCCAGTGCAAACAGGTGTACTGAGTAGCTCATTCTATTTACATGCACCAGTTTGTGAGCTTGTCTTAAGTCTAGAAACTACAGAGCAGATCTTCATTTGAATCAACCAGGTTAACCTCAGGAATATTTTTTGATAGAGCATGGATTTCAATGATACAGACACTGCACATTAGAAACCGGTCAAATGGTGAGCATGCATTCATCAAGTTACCAGGAGTAGAACTCAACTTGATAGTACCCAGCACCAAAACGTTGCTGTTAAAAGGTGATTTGTTGTTTATACAGTAATATTTAAAATGTGCTTCTTTTATCTAATTTAATACAGTGAAAGTATCAAGGGAAAAATATCAAATAATAGTTTTCTAAATTATTCATTTTTTATATTTAATAATAATGACTTTAACTAATATATAATTCAGAAATAATACTATATCCTTGCAAAGCCATATTTCTCTCAATGAAGAAAAAGGAAAGAACTATATATATGTCAAATACATTATATTGTTTTCATAGTCTAAAATATTCCATATTGAGTATGCTAATCAATCCTGAAACTTGGATTTGTTTATATTTATGTGGGACATCTTCACAGCTCATTCTAACATTACAAATATTCCTTGAGAAAGGCACTTCTGTCAAGGTAAATAAATATTGCAAATTCCCCTGACAAGAATGTTTTCTTGTGGTCTTAAAAGACACACTAGTGTTTCATGGTAATTCATAATATTTAGTCTATTGTTTTATAATTTCAGGGAATAAAGTTCTGAATGCATACCATAACTCATATATCAGGATTTATGAAAATATTTGCAAACTGTTCTTTAAGTATTATTTAACTCAGTCTATAATAAAATATTACTTTTCTATAACCTCTCCTACATTTTTTAAAAAGTGGACATTTCTGATACTTTATCTTGGCTGCTGAAGACTTGGAGTAAATAGCTTAATTCAAAAGAAATAAAATGTGTACTTACTCCATGAAACAAGATTTAAATTCTTCATCTGCAGCACTTCCTAAAACCTTATGCGTGTATTAGCCTATAGTAATTACAATTTCCAGAAAGTCATGCTCTATACACATAAACGATAAAAGTAATAAATGATAAATTCTGCAGAAATTTTATGGTGTCAATATTATTCCCCGTAAAAATCTTGTTTTGGTGTGTGGACTTTAGACGTGAGGCTTTATTTTTTTTAAAAATACTGTCTTTCCTTTCACATGTCAAAAAGGTGAAAATAATATACCGTACTATTTAGCACAAAATAAGATGAGCAAAAGTAAATTAAATCAGTATAATTGTCTTACTGAAGAGCTAATTGTCATACCTTCAGTTAGTAATAGAGAGCAAAGCCAAGCAACCCTGAAGTAAAAAGGCATAGTAGAGTATCATTCTTTCTGCACAGCCATATACTATGGACTACCTGTCACAAGCCACACAGTGGAATAGACTACCAGTAGCTCACTCAAAGGGCTGTCTTCACTAGCAGATCCCATCACAGACGTTGCTTCTACACTAAGCTGTCAAAATGCGCAGTAAAATGAAAAATCACAGTATACACTGTGTAGCATACTCACTGTCACTACTAAAACTCAGATCCATACTTTAGTCAAGAGTTTAGGCATTGCATGGGTTCAGGTGGCCAGTCAGGTTCTGGGCTGCATTTCACAGTTAGGCAGTGTCTCATACCACTTCTCGTCGTTCTGTCTGCATTAGATAATACTCCAGTTTAATTAGATACTGCACTGTAGGAGTTGTTTCTCCCGTACCAAGGTAAGTGTGTTTTAACAGTTTTATACAGCAGTGGGAAAAGAGAAACTTGATTGTCCTGTGTGCTGGGATGATTGGGACTTTGCATTCCCTCCACAGTACAGAATGTGGCTGGATGCGGCCAGAGCTTTCAGAGGCAGCGTGGACACTGCAAAGGATAGGAACAAAAACTCCTAGCCTCGGCACTTTCTGGGAAAACCCTTTCTATTGAGTACCATTTCCAGCAGCATTTCTTGTAGTGCTGCTGAAAAGCATCCACCAGTATACTCCAAACTACAAGGGCAGACTGTCCATACATGCATTATAGTCCAGAATCTGGATTGTAGCCCTCTTGTGGACCTCTTTATACCTCTTTATAGAAGGAGCGGGCTAATTGTAATGGAGGGCAGCCATAATCCACATAATACATAAGCCATAGCCCTTATTCTGGAATTTGTCATGGAATAAAGGTAAGTGTGAAAAAGGCCATAGGCTCCAAGATCATTTTACCAGAATCCTGAGCAGATGTCTCACATTTCTACTCTCTGAAATCAGGCCTTGGTAAGGAAATAGAGGCAGATACCATATTCAACAAAAACTGCTTTAAAAAGCAAGGAAATCCAGCAAAGGTGTATGGCTAAAGTAATTCACGTGACAACCAAAGCAGATTCATTTTCACATTCCAGGCTTGGAAACAACTTGAAATAGATCCAGATGATCCAGTCAGTAAATAACATATAAGGATGCTTGCAGTTCTCCTTTTGAGAACTTTATTAAAAGTGCAGATTTGCACCTGACCCTGACTTAAAATTGTGTAGTGTTTCTGGACCTAGGTACATTCTATTCAGGAAGTATATGTTCTGCTCTCCTGAACATATAAATCTCATGACAGCCTATTTATCCATTAAAACGGATCTGAAATGGCCTATACAGCTTATGTTTTGAATTTTTTCAGAACTGCTTCTACAAGTTGCTGTCTGAGCATTTTTGTTTTCAGAGTACCACACATACCAAAAGCAGGCCTGAAATGAATATGCCATTACAGCAAGCCTAACAAGTGCACCAGGACACTTCATCAGGTTTTCAAAAATAGTTATTGATATGCAGTTGAATGATTACAGTCACAAATACAATACAAGTAGGATGTACACGGCATAAATAATAGCAGGAGAGTGGTCACTGACTAAAAAGCACATAACTAAACTTGGGAAATGCATTGCTTTTATATTAAAATTATCTTTTCAGCGTAATGTTGTTAGAACATAAGAATATAAGAACATAAGAGGAGTCCTTCTGGATCAGACCACAGCCTATCAAGTTCAGCATAAAATCTTGTCTCACATAGTGGCCTACCAATTGTGTCAGGGCATTTTCAAGCAGAAGACAAAAGCAAAACCTTCAGTTTGTCTTGATTCCCTTGCCTGCCTGTCTCTCTAATCTGAAGGCAGTACCTTAGGCACCCATCTTAGTAGCCTTTGATACACCTGTACTCCATGTCCTCCATCTTGTCCTTTATTTCTTTATTAAAAAATTCTCTATCCACCTTGCCACACTCTAATCCAGTGGTTCTTAACCTTCCTAATGCCGCGACCCCTTAATGGAGTTCCTCATATTGTGGAGACCCCCAACCGTGGGGGCAGAGCAGCCTGGAGGTGGGAGGGAAGGGTGGTGGGAGACTCATCGCAACCCCTCTGAAAGGGTAGTTCGGACCCCCAAAGGGGTCCCGCCCCCCAGGTTGAGAACCACTGCTCTAATCAATTCAACTCCTCTCTTAAATGCCATTTTTCAAGACTGAAGAGGCCTGGATATTGCAGCCTGATTTCATAAGGAAGGTGTTTTAACCCCTTGATCATCTTGGGTACCCTTTTCATAAACATTTTCTACAATATCTTTTCTGAGATGTGGTGACCAGAATTGTATACTATTCTGACCATACTATACATTTATATAGAAACACAATGACACTTTGGTGTTTGGAAAGTTCAAGTTGGAACTGAACCCCCTGACTGTTCAAAACACAGTTCTAATTTGAAGCAAACCAAAAGGGTGTTGTAACAAACCTAGAGAACACACAATCTGCTCAATCAAAGTTCTATGGTGCTTGTATTGAACTCGGCACCCTGCTGTTCAAAGACAAAAAGTTCAAAATTGAACCATACCAGCCAAACAGAAAAAGCTTTTTGCACATCTCTGGTTCTGAGAAACTTGTGAACAGGGAAAGGTATATTTTTAAAAGACTGACCATTAGGTCAACACATAAATTACCAATAAGATGACCCTCGACTTTAGAGAAGATTTTCCTGGGTTAAAAAGTAGTCTTATATGCCAGAATATACTGTATATACTAATAACACCTTTTTGGTTACTGTTTTTGTTTTCCCTATATTTTGCTCTCCCCTCTTTCTCTTTTTGGTTAATTATTAGCATAGATAGATAGATAGATAGATAGATAGATAGATAGATAGATAGATAGATAGATAGATAGATAGATAGATAGATAGATAGATAGATAGATAGCACTTTTTTGTCAACTGGTGCATTAATGAGCATTTCTGGGTATGCAATTTAATGGGATTTTATAACTTGATGTGAAATAGAGATCAAAATCTAGGGTCATGAAATAAGTAGCTTTCTTCATTGGTTAATTATGTGTGGAGGTCTTCAGAAGCACAACAAATTATGATTCATTTTCTTTGCCCTGATGCCAAAACTGTGTAATCATTTCAGTATCTACATAAGGAAAACTTATTAAACATGCAGTACAGACTTTGAGGAAAGAACTGGGAAAAGTGAACAGCAGTGGAAATCAACTTAAAAAGCCCTTTCATAATATTCACAGGTGAAGATACATGACCATTGACATTTAAAATGGCTTTATATTTCATTCCTATTAAATTCCAGGTCAATCTGTAATAAAAGGAGTCAAACCATTACATTAAATTTGTAACACAAAAATCTATAAAAGAACCAATAAATGGATAGTCAAATTCTGGTTGTGTTTCTGCTTCCGGGTGGAAGCAGCTTAAATGGAGGAAGTGCTGCCTCCATTTTGTAGTGAGGAGTTGCCACAGAATGGCACATTCTTCATGCATGGCAGAATAAGCCACCCTGAACAGGAGGCACCTTCTCCAGTGACTGCACTGGCAAGGAGACTGGCACAATTACTGCACTGGCTGCCACAAACTGGATACAGAATGGTAGCAAGTATTTTCTTGAACCCACAGAGATACCCTGGAATGGTAAGCAAATGCAGTACATGGCCTCTGCCCCCATACATGAGCAGCAAATATTGTCAAAAATCAGCAGACATTTTGGTTTCCATGTTTGTGAGAAACAAGATTATACAGGTCAACAGTGTTACAATATCTGTTGATAGTAATGCAACACTTGTTCGCAGATGAAAAGCATCAGATCCTGCTCAGATTTTATTCTGTTTAGGTATATATACCACTGTCATAGCCGAAAGACTATCTGGCTCAGTTTTGCTTATACATTTCCAAAGCCTGGAAGAATGCGATGCGTAGCCCCTCCCTAGTGGCAAGGTGGGAGCCTGAGAACTGTTCTTCATAAGTTAACATTTTATTTTATTTTCTATTTTATGTCATGATGTGCACATAAAATATCAGGGCACAAAAGAGCCACTCTTAAGACTGAATATTGATCTTTAAAGCATAGTCTTCCAGACTTCTTTAGAGTTATGCAGTGAAACTAGCTTATGAATGTGAAGTTTAGCTGCCCCCCCCCCCAGGCTTTCACTAAACTGTTTTTGTTTTTCTTTGTGAAGCCAGGTATGCACAGTGCCTTTTATGGCACTGTGATTGTGCCTTAAGCAAACAACCTTGCTCATTATGGCACATTCAGTTCTATTATTAATGTGTAGAGAAAGGAGTTCATATATTTCTCATATAATACCATTAAAATATGAATGTAATTTTAAGATTGGCTGCTATTTAACATTAACTGATAATGATGGTATCCAAGCAGTGGTGCTCAATCCAGTTAATATGTTCTGAATATTATTGATTGATTGCATATTATTCAAAGAGCAGATACTTTACATTACTGTATATTTTTACATTATTTCCTCTAACATGCAAGTCCAGAAAAAATACTGCCCATTGAATTTAGCTGTTAGGGATGCATGTGTACAGGGGGAACATGTAGGCACTTCCACCAGAGAATGAAAGAACAATCCACATGTGCTGAGAGGTCATCTCAGCTAAAGCAGTGCTATCCACAATGGTTTCATTTTTGTTCTTTCTTGTGTCTGAGGGAAAGAGAAACCATGCATCCTAAGAGGAGATAAGGGTCAAAGGAAGGCCACCTCCAGACATCACTTAAAGCCTCACATCATTTGCCATTTTGGTTACAAAATGGATGGACCGGGAAGTTGTCTTCACATACAGGAAGTTATGTTCTGGATGGCTCCAGACAGAATACAGTGGGTAAACTTCCTGGCTGCATAGCCACCAATGACCGATAGAGGGCACTAGACCAAATCTATAAATATCAGTACCATAATGCCCTTCTATCAGTCATTCCGAGAGAACTGTTGACCTCTGTGACGGAGTCTGAAAAATACAAACACAAACACAATTAGCGGTGGGAAATTATTCCGTCTGGACCCATCCAGAATGTAACTTCACGTATGTGAAGACAACTTCGAAGACCTGATATCCAGATATGTGGAAATGAAGGGTGGCCCCCCTACTTTCATGAGGTAGCAGTGGTGGACAAATAAAATAATCTGTTTGCAATGAGGCATAAGGATACTTTTAAAAGATACTTCAAGTTGTGAGGCAAAAGAACACAATTTTTAAGAATTGCCACTTACTACCATCAAGGTCTAATTATATTTTAAAAGCAATGTTCATGTATATGAATAGATGTGTAGGTGCAGCTGTGCAAATACACGCAACTAGGTATATACAAGTTGTCCTGCACTATAATGAAAGTACAGTGGAGAAAGTTTGTTTATGGCTACTGGAATCTGTATAATCAGAGTAGTGTTAACAAAAAACACTGTTGCTGAACACAAATCTGGAAGGGTCTATGGCACACTAATTGAGGCTTTCACTAAATAAAGCTAGATTTGTGGTTTTCTGTGCAAATGCATAACCAGATTATTTTCCACTTTTATAAGAATTGATATGTGAGCTAGCCTTCACTTTTTGGCTGGGATGTCAGGCATCATATTCAGTCAATCTGTTCACTAATAATGTATACCTCATCATTTTAGAGGCTATCTCAGTCCTTTCTAGGGTGTATTTTGGTACAAGATTTCTTAATCTAGCTTAGAGATTTATAAAGCATTTCAATTTAAAACTGGTTTTATCCTAAATCAGAGTAGTTTGAAGGATTTGATAGCAAACCAGACTTATAAGTTTTGAGGAAACCAAAGGAGTTCCACCCAAATGGCTTGACAGTTCAATAACTCACCTATCTATATTTCTGGTAATCCCAATTGCACAAATGATGGGTGTTTTTCCACTGCAGCCCTTAGATCTGGATCTAAGAAGATCCGGATCTAAGGAATGCGTACATTTCTTAATCCGGATCTAGTAGATCCGGGTTAAGGGAAGCACCCAATGTGTTTCCACAGGAGGTGTAGCACCCATTAGGAATGGGTGCTAACACCCCTGCTGTGGAAACAGCTTCGCACCCATCTGGGGAATCCGGATCGACCCACAAGGGGCCGGTCCATTACCCCATGTGTTTTGGGAGGCGGGGGGGGGGGGAGTCTTCGAAGCAACTTCAAAGTGAATGTGAAGTTAACTTCAAAGTGACTTCAAAGTGACTTTGAAGCCAATGTTGGGGGGGGGGGCAAAGATGCATCCCCTCCCCCTAGCCTCCTTTGGACCACCCTTTAATCCGGATTTTCTGGCAGAAGACCCCATTTAGACCCCATTAATGGGGTCTACACAAAATCCAGATTAAAGGCCAAAAAGATCCAGATTTCCCCCACGGCAGTGGAAACAATCGGGTTCAAATTGGGTGCCGTAATGGAAATGGGATCATTTGGCTCACAGCCAAAATGTACAAAAATGGGTGCAAAAATGGGTACAATTGACAGTGGAAAAACACCTGATCTCTCATTTTGTTTCTCTGATAGCATTTTGGCCTATACAAATATATATCTGCTGTCCTACATATTACCCATAGTCCCTCATGTCTTTAAACTCTATCTTCAAGGCAACTCACATTTCCCAACCTACCAGGCCTTTCAGAATGGTGAACCATGGGTCCTTCCAGCCAGACAAGCATGTAGAAGCATAGTCATAGTTGACCTATTATGTTCAAGCCATGCTTGGCCTGCTGGGAAGACCATGGATCTGTATTCCATAAAATCTAGTTGACTCAGTAAAGCAGGCCCATTGGCTTGTTGGAAAATTATGAGCCTTCCATCCTGTGCCACCTAGAAGATCAAGCCAAAAAATGCCAAAAATGTAAGTGGGGTATAGGGAGATGAATAGATCATGTGTGTGTTCATAGAAGTTCTAAGCATACTAATGATGGTCTTCAGACCATGGCCAATAATGTTCTGAGTATGTTGTAGGTATTATTTATTGTTACCACATTCAAGAACTTGGTTTATATTTTATGCACATGATATGAAATAGACTGAGCTAAGGAGTATTTAAACGTCCAAATGTAAATGTTTCCTATGGTTGCAAAAGCTATTCAAATGTCAATCAACACTGTATTTTTGTATGCCTTTTTAAAAATAAGGTAAATATAAAAATTATGCAGCATTTTATAAAACTAAAGCAAGAATTTTACTGTATATCTATCACAGCAAACTGTTTATGAGGAGACAACTGTTCTGATGGCTGAAGGTATGACTATGGAAACATCTTATGTGCCTTCTGCATACCTGGCAGAGATTCTTCGACTTCTACAAGCTTTATCTGATGTAGAAGACCTCCTTCATTCTCCCACTCTTCAGGGTAGGGACTGTGAGGATCTAGCCAGACAAGAAGAGTGCCTCAAGGTAAGGCTAAAATGCTTACAAAATAATTAAAATAATTTATCATATTGCTTATAAGATAAGATAAGAACTAGCAGCACAAACCCAATACTACAAACTACAACAATTTATGGGAACTTCCAGATGTTGAGTATTCATGAGGGATTTTACAATCATGACAGAAAATAATGATGGCTGCAACTTTCACAAATGCAACTGCCATGAATACTGAGGGAATACAGTATCACAAAATAAAGCACAGTTTTATATTGCTTACTCAGAACAAGAAAAAATCTGTTGATGAAATACTATCAAGAAAAAATATTTATGTATTTGTGCTGTAATGTATACTCACTGAAGTCCATTAACTCATGAAGCTCATGGAAAAATTGTTTAGAGAAGTTTTATAGATGCCTTTACAATTCTAGTCTCATATTGAAATATGAAATATAGATACATTTCTTCTATGTGAACTCTTCTTTGATTGCTTGTATAATAAGGAATTCACAATCTGAAAAGTCTACATAGACAAAATGAACTCCACACTTACCAGTATCCAGTACAATGCACCATATAGCCCACTTCTGGGCTCCTGCATTCCATACTAGGGTAGGCCACACCTCCTGCTATCACACTCAGTCTCTATTAGATGATGCAGACCCTGGTCTGGGTGTCCCAAAATGGCACAATAAAATGTGCTGGTGCTTATCCTTAAAGCCCAACATGGCTCGCAACTGAGTGGGCGGGATGATGTGTCGAGGACAGGTAGGAGGGGGGGCATTGTTACAGTGGTGACAGGCAGGCAGAGATACGGCACTGGGAGGAAGAAGAAGCAGGCAAGGAGAAGGGGTGTTAAATGCCTTGAAGCTATCACCCCTTCTGCCCTGTCTCCCAGCCTGTAGAGTTTGGGGAGTCCTGCCAACCAAAACCCCCCTTCTCTTACAGTGTTGCTGCTGAATGCCAGATCAGTCCGGAATAAAATATCAGTTATCCAGGATTTTATCCTTGAGGAAAGGGCTGATCTGGCATGTATACTGTATTTTCTGGCATATAAGACTACTTTTTAACCCAGGAAAATTTCTCAAAAGTTGGGGGTCGTCTTATACGCCGGGTGTTGTCATCTTATACGGCGAGTATATCCCAAACTCTATATTGTAACTGGAAAGTTGGGGGTTGTCTTATACGCCCAGTCGTCTTATACGCCGGAAAATACGGTAACTGAAACCTGGATGGATGAACTGGGTGGAGCCTGTTCTGACTCAGCTTTGTCCTCCAGGTTACTTGGTGCAACACTGCCCTAGGGGGGAGGGGAGGGGGTCACTGTAGTCCATTGGACTTCCATCTCTCTCACCAGGTGGCCAATTCACTCTGTAACGGGGGTTGAGAGTCTGTTTTTGCTGTTGGGCTGGAGAAACAGAATAGGCATGCTACTGGTGTACCGTTCACCCCACTGCCCAGTATCTTCCTTATTTGAGCTGGCTGAGGTTGTCTTGGATGTGGTGCTGGAAGCCCCTGCCACAGTGGTGTTGGGGGATTTCAATGTCCACACTGAGGCTTCACTCAATGGGCCAGTTCAGTTCTTCATGGCCTCCACGACAACCATGTGGCTGTCTCAGTTTGTATCTGGTCCAACTCATATAGCAGGCCCCACTCTTGATTTTGTTTTTGCCACAGAGTGGACTCGTGAACTGCTGTTGATAGGAGGGCTGGCTGTCAGCCCATTGTCATGGATGGATCATTCACTCTGTGGGAATGTTGGACCTATTGAGATGGTCCGCCCCTGGAGACTTATGGAATCTGAGCAATTCCTGAACACCATGGGGGATTTTCCAGTTGGCATGACTAGTGCTCCTGTCAAAGCTCTGGTCTCTCTATGGAATTGGGAGATGAGCAGGGCTATTGACACAATCACTCCCAAGTGTCATTGATATGCCTGTAGAGCCCAGAAAGCTCCTTGGTATTCCATGGAGCTACAGACCATGAACCATGAAGGTCGACAGTTAGAGTGTAGGTGGTGTAAATCTGGCTGTGAATCCAACCGGACACAGGTAAGAGCACATTATCGTCCCTACCACGTGGTGGTGATGGCGGCGAAAAGTAGTTTTTTCTCTGCCACCAATGCGTCCTCAAGTAGCTGTCCAGCAGAGCTCTTTAGAATAGTAAATGGCGTCATAAAACTGGGCTTGAGGAAGGGTGAGCCAGGGCCAGGTAACGTCTGCAGTGAGCGTTCTGCAAAGCACATTGAGGACAAAGTCGGTCAGATTCGCAGGGGATTAGATGTCACAATTAGAAATAAGGTGTTTTTCCACCGCGCTCTAGTAGATCTGGATTAAGAGAAGCACCCAGTGTGTTTCCACAGGAGGTGTAGCACCCATCAGCAATGGGTGCTAACCTCCCTGCCATGGAAACAACTTTGCACCCATGTGGGGAATCTGGATCGACCCCCAAGGGGTTAGTCCATCACTCCAGGTGTCTCTGGGGATGGGAGGGCGATCTCCAAAGTCCTGGCTTCAGAGTGATTTCAGAGTCATTTTGAAATCATTCCGAAGTGACTCCGAAGTCCCTCTGAAGAGATCAGCAGAGACTTCGAAGCCACATTAATGGGTCTATAGAAAATTCGGATTAAAGGCTGAGATGTGCCCATGTGATCTTGATTTCCCAAGGCATGGTGGAAACAAATGTGTCCCATAAGAACATAAGAACATAAGAGAAGCCTTGCTGGATCAGGCCACAGCCCATCTAGTCCAGCATCCTGTCGCACACAGTGGCCCACCAAATGCTCATGGGCATCTCAAGCAGAGACAAGGACAAACCTTCTCCTGCTCTCGAGTCCCAGCAGATGGCCCTAGAAGCGCCCCATTTCCTCCCCCCCCCTCAGCCTGAAAGATGCACCTAGGCATTCGTTCTAGTAGCCATTGATACATCTGTCATCCATAAATTTGTCTAACCCTACCTTAAAGCCATCGAGACTGGTAGCTGTCACCACCTCTTCTGGCAGCACATTCCATAGGCCGATGACCCTCTGTGTGAAGAAATACTTCCCCCTGTCAGACCTTACGCTCCTACCCATCAGCTTCATAGAGTGCCCCCTGGTTCTAGTGTTGTGCGATAGAGAAAAGAAATTTTCTCTATCCACCTTTTCTATGCCGTGCATAATTTTATATACTTCAATCAGGTCCCCTCTCAAACGCCGTCTCTCCAGACTGAAGAGGCCTAGACGTTGCAGCCTGGTTTCGTAAGGGAGGTGTTCCAGACCCTTAATCATTCTGGTTGCCCTTCTCTGCACCCAAATGAGTGCCGTGGTGGAAATGGGGTCACCCGGCTCTCACCCAAATGGGTCCTTAATGGGTGCAAAAATGGGTACTAACTGAGTGTGGAAAAACACCCAAAGTCCAGGGCAGGTGTCCAGAAAACTGTCTGGTCCAGGTCTTTTGGATCCGTTTCAATTATTGCGGCTTGAGGATGTGGACAAGCTGCTTGCAGGGTGTGGCCAACGACATGCTCTCTGGATCCTTGCCCTTCTAGGCTGATAAAAGCTAGCTGGCAAGGTATGACTGGGTGGATTCAGGAAGTGGTGAATGCCTCTCTGAGGGATGGAGTGGTTCCAATGGTCTTTAAACAGGCTGTGGTGCACCCCCTCCAGAAGAAGACCTCCCTGGATCTAGAAGATGTATACAACATACATGTGGCCAATATACCTTTCCTACGCAAGGAACTAGAGAGAGCAGTCGCTGTTCAACTGCAGGCATACTTGGAAGAAGCTGATTATCTAGACCCATTTTAATCCGGCTTCAGGCCCAGTTATGGCACCGAAACCACCTTGGTCGCCCTGGTTGATAATCTTCTCTGGGAGAGAGACAAGGGAAATGCAACCCTGTTGATTCTCCTGGACCTCTCAGTGGCTTTTGATACCATTGACCATGTATCCTTTTGGAGAGGCTATGGAGTTTAGGAGGCAGTGCTTGGCATTGGTTCTGCTCCTATCTCCAGAGCTGATCTCAAATAGTGCTTGTGGGAGGTATTAATTCAACATCCTGGGAACCTATTTGTGGAGTTCCCCAGGGGTCAGTTTTATCTCCCATGCTATTTAATATCTACATGAAGCCACTGGGAGAGGTCATCAGGAGATTTGGAGTGAGGTGTCATCAATATGCAATACCCAGCTTTGTCTCCCTGTGCCACCTGAATCAGGAGAGGCAGTTGAAGTGCTTGACAGGTGCCTGGAGGTGGTAATGGGTTGGATGGGGGGGGCAATTAAATTGAAACTGAATCCAGGCAAGACAGAGGTGCTGTGTGTCACAGAGTCTCGAATCCGTGTAGTTGGGAGATACCCTGTCCTTGACAGGGTTGCAATGCCCTGGAGAGGACAGGCGCGTAATCTGGGGGTACTCCTGGACTCTACGCTGATGCTTGAAGCTCAAGTGGATGCCGTGGCCAGGTGTGCCTACTCCCAACTACAGCTGGTACATCAACTGAAGCCTTTTTTGGCAGAGGTGACTTGGCCACACTTATCCATGCTCTGGTAACCTCTACATTGGACTACTGTAAGATGGTTCGGAAGCTGCAGCTAGTGCAAAATGCAGCTACTAGGGTGCTTACTGGGACAGCTAGCTGGATGCACATCACACCCATCTTAAAAGAGTTGCACTGGCTGCCAATTTGCTTCCGAGCCCAATTCAAGGTGTTAACTTTGACTTTAAAGGCCCTAAGTGACTTGGGAACACCTTCTCCCATATCGACCTAAAGGAACACCTTCTCCCATATCGACCTGCCTGTGCCTTAAGTTCTGGAGGGGAGGCCCTCCTAGTTGTTCCACTGCCTTCAGAAGTGAGGCTGGTGGGCACCCAGGAAAGGGACTTCTCAGTAATGGCCCCTAGGCTATGGAACAGTCTCCCCCTTGAAGTGTGTCAGGCTCCTTCTCTGATTAGGTTCAGGAAGGCGGTGAAGACACAACTCTTTGCTGAGGCCTTTGGCTAGATCAGTGATGGCTAACCTTTTGAGCTTGATGTGTCAAAAGTCACAAGAAAACCTAGCTTAACTCGGGTGCTGTGTCACATCTAGAAATATTCATAATTTTGTGAGATTTGTAAAAAAAGTTATATTTTTGATATATGTATTTTATTAAAAGCAAAGACAAATAATTCTTTACATTAATGACTTTTGTTGCTGAATTTCGTTTGCTAAATCTTCAATTGAAATTTGGTATTTCGTACACTTCAAGAACAAGCAAGCACTTCACGCCCAGGTGCCAGGGTGACCATGTGTGTCACCCAAAAGGGCTTGGTGTGTCACCTGTGACACGCATGTCATAGGTTAGCCATCACCGGGCTAGATGTTGGTCATGTTTGCCCCTCACTTCACACGCTACTGTTTTGATACTGTGCTGGTCTTTAATGTGTTGGTTTTAAATTTTAATATAGATGTTTTTGTGTTGTTTTTGTTTTTTGATATGTTGGATTTTAAAAGCTGTTACCCGCCCTGAGACCTTCAGGTATAGGGCAGGATATAAATTTAAATAAAAAATAAAAAATAAAATAAGTTTCAATCCTATATAATGCACCCTAGAATATACAATCAATAGCAGGATGATGTCTGAGCGTATAGGTCTGAGCGTATAGTTGGCAATTTCCCAACTGTGGAACACTTTCCTGGTGACACCCACTGATAGATTGAATTCACATCTTGAATATTTTAGAAAAGGCAAAGTTTACGAGAAAGAATCCTGATAGAAAATCCAAAGTGAAGCCAATAAAATCTCCCACAGCTATAGTGCCAGATGTCAGATGTTTAAATATCTTTACTCAACCTGTGGAGGCTAAGAGGTAAATTGTGATGCCATTGTATGAGACAGAAGGATGCCAGCAACAATAAAATTCTGAATGAAAAATAAAAATACATGTGAAATATATGTTGTGCAAAGTTTAGCAAGCCCAATATAAAAGAAATTCATTTATATGAAACTCACCAGTTGACTACTTGCATGATAATAACCCATTTTGTGGAAAGCAGGACAAAAGTAATACTACTAAAATTCAATTGTCTGAGAATTATCAATATCACACATGATTTCAGATTCATTACTCACTGGGATTTTCAAATACATGTTAATTAGCCAACTCTAACCTCCTCTGTGCCGTTGATTCAGCCTCCAAAACCTACTCCACAAATTTGGGAACCCATAGAGCAGATGTAAAGTTCCATTACATCTGCACCAGTGTGAAGGCTTCGGTCAGCATAAATATCAATATGGGCTGCAATGGCATGATGGGCTAAAATGAAAGTAATGAAGTTATTTATAAGAGTAAATTTAAATAAAAAGTGGTTTTCTTAACTTGCTTACTTTTAATTATTGTTGGGTACAGAAATGTACAGGGACCTTAAAATTGTGGTTCAGTTGAAATCAAACTTGAACAGACTTAATTTGTTCAAGTGTAAACTCAAACAGGTTTAAACTAGAGATGTGGAGAGATATGAATAATGTTCATTATTCGTACAAATTCAGAAATTTGTACATGAATTGAATGTTACAGCATTCGTACATTTACATTCATATGAATAGTTCAGACATTCCTTAAACTGGGGATGCATATCGCTTATGTATCCAATATTTTTGTGTTTGTATCGGATATGTATTGGATATGTATTCATTCATATCGGATATTCTTAAGAATCCATGCACATCCATTTGTATTGAATAGAAAAGGGATCTATTCAAATGAATACAAATTTTCTAACACTCGATTTGTTATGAATTGAGTGCCAAATCCCTAGTATAAACTTCTTCATTGTCTGGAAAAGGGCTTCAACTGCCCTTCTAAAGGGCAAAATATTGACAAATACCAACAGATTCAGATTGAACCGGATGACACCCCCTTTGTCTGATTTGAACTTAAACAGGCCTCCTCTAACATGGGTGGTTTGAGTTAGAACCAGTGGAACACCTGGTTGAATCTGAACCAGTGGCGGCTGGTGGACTTCAGGGCTGGGTGTTCAAAGGCAAGATGGGAAAAGGGGTGTGGCCAGGTGAGGTCACATGGGTGAGGGTCATAAGGTCATGTAGGTGGGGCCATTAGGTCACATGGGCGGGGCTGGTGAGGTCACATGAGTGGGTGGGGCCCAGGGCCAGAAAGATAAAGAAAATAAGCTCTTGCCTTGAATTTGAAGTAGTGCAATCATGACTAGCACAATCTGTGTGATTGAATACAAGGGAAAGGTACACACAGCTTCCCACACATAGCTGAAACCATGCTAAGTGCATTTTGTATTATAAGAGGGATGACTGGTACCACATCCCATCTTTAGTTAGTGAATTCCATTGTTTTTGGATATTCCAGAATAAAGCACAGATGCTCTTGAATGTCCACGCCTTATTCCATAATATCCAAATACTGCAGAACAAGTAGCCAATGACTTGATGCTTAAATAAAAGAGATTTTGACTGAGAATTACCTATCACCAACATACTGGCATCATGGAAAATAAAAAGCTCAAACAAACAATGCTAGGGTTCGAATCTGTGTGCATAATCTAGACATTTGTCCAGCAAGTGTGCTGGGTAAGTGTTCCCTGATGGATTGTCAGGGTTGATTTAATGCTCTGACTCAGAGGCCCTGAAAAAAGAAAAACTGGACTGGAAATCTACAACATTGATGTCCTTTAATATAAGGCCAAGTACAGAGGTTACTTGACTCCATTTCAGCAAACACTGTCCTCGAGCAAGCATCTAGTATCAGTATCTCCCTTTCATTAATTATTTTGATCTAACAATACAAGCTTCAGAATCATATACAAGCAGGCAGCATTAATTTTATAGCACATAGCTAACATACCTAATGCGAGTATCTTATTTTGGATCAGCACACACAGGGAAGGACGGACGGATTATTTTGATTCGTAAATATTATAAAACATTAAGCAACGAAAGAGAAGGACATGCTATATATGCCAAGCATCTGATGAAACTGATTAAAACCAATGCCATAGTCTGATGCACTGAGCAGAAGATTTTGCCACAGCACATTACATACAAGATGTTGTCTTGTTGCTCCATTTACAATATCAGATCATCGAAAAAGTGACTTACTAATATGATCTGTTGTTCCTTGTGTGACTTCAAAAGTTTCTCTTTTTAACCTGTCTCCTGCATGGGTGGCACTACCAAGCATATAGCTGTTTGCCACCTTAGTTTTATAAAGCGCCACTCAAGAAAACCCCTGCAGAAATCTGGCCAATGCCATAAATGGAAATGCCCCTCTTCCTTACCTCCTCTTTTTCCCCGTTTCTTCACCTCTTCCTCTCTCCGTTCCTCTCTGTTCTTCCTCTCACGCTCTTTTGACCTCAAACTAGTCCAAGCACCCCTCTTCCTCAGACTACACCCAATTTTTAATCCAGCTTCAATCCACATCCCCCTTCCTTAGCTCTCACAACCACACAGGCTTCACAGTGTCTGCTTTAGGAAGGACAGGACAGATTGTCAGCCTCCTTCTTCCCCTAAGGATGGCAAAGCAGCATAAGACTTTTATGCCGGTTAGGAATCCTGAAGGGAAGGGAACTCAAAGCGGCTGAAAAACCTGCTGTTCTTCCCCCACAACAGAAACCCTGTGAAGTAGCTGGGGCTGTGAGAGCTCAGAAGAGAGCTAGCCCAAGGTCACCCAGCTGGCTTCAAGGGGGAGTGCGAAATCCAAGCCGGTATTCGCAGATAACAAGAGCCCAGCTCCCTAACCACTAGAATTATTTTCTTTTAAAGGCCATTTTTGCAGGGAAAAACAGTGTGTCCTCCTCCCTTACCCACAGAATGACCCAGTGGGTTCTTTAGCACTTTATCTGGGGAGTGGAATATCAGTATTAAGAGAAGAGCTTGTTCCTCTTAAAACAAAAGGGGAAGAGATCTGTGGCTGAGCGAGGAGAACAGGACATTTTGTCAGCCCCTCTGAGTTCCCTGTTTGGTTCTCATAAGCTCAATAAATGATAACAGCAAATGACAGGAATTATACAAAAGAAGAAGAGTTGGCTTTTCTACTCCAATTTTCTTGCCCATTTAAGGGGACTCAAAGCGGCTGACAAACCTTCTGTTCTTCTCTTCACACAACATGCAGGGAGGTAGGTGGGTTCAGAGTCAGCTCAGAAGAGGGTGTGACTAACCTATGGCACTGGCTTCAGGAAAGCAGGCAGGCAAGAGTAGGCTTTTCTACCCCAATTTTCTCTCCCATTTAAGGGGACCCAAACCTGGCTTTGGCAAGAAAGGAAGAAAGGTGTGGGCCTTCTACCCCAATTTTCTCACCCATTTAAGGGCACCCAAACCTGGCTTTGGCAAGCAAGGAAGAAAGGCGTGGGCTTTCTACCCCAATTTTCTCTCCCATTTAAGGGGACCCAAACCTGGCTTTGGCAAGCAAGGAAAAAAGGCGTGGGCTTTCTACCCCAATTTTCTCACCCATTTAAGGGGACCCAAACCTGGCTTTGGTAAGCAAGGAAGAAAGGTGTGGGCTTTCTACCCCAATTTTCTCTCCCATTTAAGGGGACCCAAACCTGGCTTTGGCAAGCAAGGAAAAAAGGCGTGGGCTTTCTACCCCAATTTTCTCACCCATTTAAGGGGACCCAAACCTGGCTTTGGCAAGCAAGGAAGAAAGGCGTGGGCTTTCTACCCCAATTTTCTCTCCCATTTAAGGGGACCCAAACCTGGCTTTGGCAAGCAAGGAAGAAAGGCGTGGGCTTTTCTACCCCAATTTTCTCTCCCATTTAACGGGACTCAAAGCGGCTGACAAAGGTTTTTTGTTCTTCTACTCTTCAACCCATGAGTAGAAGGGGCTCTGAGAAGTAAGAAGGGAAGGGAGGGAGGAAGGAAAAAAGGAAGGAGCTTTGGTGAAAGGCTGTGGCCTGCTGGTCGGGCTGAAGCTGCCTGTGGCGTTACTCCGCCCCCGCCGGCACCAGGGGAAGGGGAATGGGCCTCGCTGCAACTGCGAGCTGATCCCTGGCGTTCCCTCCGAGCTGATCGTGCCTGTTTGTGCCTCGGGTCTGCTGCCGACGGCACTGGGAGAGTCTGCCCTCACCAGCCGGCTCGGTGCTCCCTTCAAGCCAACCACATGGCTGGCCCAGTCCAGGTGTTCCACACCTCGCCACCTACGGCACTGGGTGAACAGCCAGGCCAGGCTGGGATGCAGCAGGAGGGGACAGGGCCCACGCCTTACCTTCTCCTCGGAACACCATCTGCAATAGTAATGGCGCCACAAGCTTCGTCATTACGTGTTGTGGAGAGAGGAGGGGCCGTGGGCTTTTCTTTTCACTTTAGATCACCCGATTGGTTCGTTCGCCGAACCCAGGGTAAGCTTATTTTCCACGTCTCCTCCAATCTAAATACAGAATAATTTTTAGCCATTTTTGTTATTGGCCAGAGCAACTCTGTTTCCCTCTATATCAGGGGAGGGGTTTCACTCACGTTAAGGGGTCCGGCGCACCCCTGCGCGCCTTAAAGGCACCGCGACTGATCTGAACCTGTCCATTTGTGAATAGGTTTGGCACATGTCTACTTTTGAGTTTCAGTTGATCTTCTGACAGCACTGCATTGCAGGAAAAACAAAGAGGTGGTTCAAAAACAACAATTATGTTATATCACTTTTTAAGAATTGTTTTAAAGGCTTATTACCAACTTACTTTATCAAATGCTTTGAGTTGTTTTTGCCATTATCATTTTTAAGAGTTTCACTTGCCAGTATAGTTAGTTTATTCGAAAGTAATTATGTATCATGAAACTTTCTGATATTTGGTCTTTGCTTGTTAATATTTATCACCAGCTTTGCTGATCCAAGAAGCATTGAGCCAGTAAAGGGATTAGTACCAGATGAATGGATCCTTATTAGTGCTGTATAATGTCATGCATTTTCACATCATGATTTATATCTATAACTAATCACTTTTTCCCTCCACATACATTGATATTACTGTAGCTGACACTATCTTTAATGATGTTGATTAACATGGTTACAAGGAACTATTGCTGTAAGTTTAATGTAACTGAACTATTAAAATGTCAAGAGATGGCCTAGTTCCATCTTTCTCCCAAATAAATTTCATACGGCAGCCAAAAAGATCTTATGAAACCATATGCTTCAGAAGGAGTATAACTTTGATCTGAGCTTTCCAATTAATGGATATCCATTTCCTAGTAAAATCATGCATCATTGTCTTTATCCAAGATTTAAAATAGAAACAAACTGGATAAACACTATAGCTGCTTCTTGGGGGTTTAAAATTAAATTGGGCGTTATTTTTATCCCTAAAAGATTTCGATGAATCTAATTTCAAGACATTAAGAACCGGAGTTTTTATTTTATGTGTGAGGTAACTGTCTTGCTAGAATATGTTTTGTTGTATAATTTCTCTGCTATGCAACTATTGCCTGTTCCAAATACTGTTTAAACAAAACATCACAGCTGATGCAGAGAAAAGAGGTAACAAAACAAAGTTTAAAACCCTAATTAATACATAGGACATTTAAAATAGTTAAACAGCAGGAGGAATCTGGCATTGCTCTTCTGTCAAAGATACACGTAAAACATACCCTTCCTTCATTTGTGGTTCAGTGAAAATTAATCAGAATGTTTCATGGATAGGTTCAAGTGCAAAAATCCTGCTCAAGAGCATTATACAAGGAAGTGCCAGAAGTATTCTTTTCTATAAAGATGCTTTGCTAACATCTATTGTTTGTAGATGAAAAGGAAATATATTTATTTTAAAATGTTTTGCATTTTAAATATTTATACCTGTTCACCTGTTTTTTATTTTTTTACTTACACACAAAGATTATTTATGTAAATCCAGCAGTTCTCCTCAGAAACTCACAATTTCTGTTTACGCTAGATGCTTATTAATCACTCTAAACCTTTCATTCTCCCAGCAAGAATGCATTCATAATCCTCTTTAAAGGTGCTCTATTTATAAAAGTTGTGGCAAATATTAAGATTGGTACTAATATTACATATTGAAGACTGTGAGTAAGCAGTGGATCTTTTTGTCATTCATGACTGGTACAAGCTGTGCATCTAACACTTATAATATCAGTATAAAAACTGAAATATGATTACAGATTTGGTATTCACAACAGGACAATGCCTCATCCTGTACATATTTTGTTCTTGAAAAATATATTTGCATTTTGTAAAAGAGATCCACATCTGGATTCCATCAAGTAAGCATATAAAGTAATTCAGAAATTCAGTTTCACAAATGAGAGCTAAATAGTAAACTTTAAAATAATTTTCTCTAGCTGTGCAAAACTCAGTTAACTACAGTTTCTAATCTATCTGAATAATGGTACTTTTTCCCTAAAGAAAATATTTTATAGATCTTTGCCACACAGGCAGTAGAAGGGTTGAATAAGCATAAAACGGTGTAGCAGAAGAAAATCTTATAAAGAAAAAATAAATGCCAAGCCAAAATTCTACCCCTTTGATTTTCATTGTTAAGAGTAATGAAATTATTTTGGTTCCCAAACACTGTAGTCACTTAGGCCCTTTCAACATTGTATAGGAACATCCCATGCTACTGCTGGCCACTTCGTCTTGAAACAGGCAACCCATCTCAAGCTAGGACAGGTTACCACTTAGGTGTTTGCACTGGGACAGCCCATCCTGGTCCAGCTTCAAAGGCCAGGAACAAAAGTTCCTGGCCTTCAAAGTTGGCCACCTGCACAAAACTTCCAGGTACTGGCTGAAAAGGGACTGGCCATAGTATACTAGACAGAGCATAGAGAGTTGTATTATCAGCAGCATGGTCCAGTGCGGTGTGGTAGTCAATTGGAAGACACCTTCTAAAATGTTTAGTGGTGAAGTGATGGCTCTGGTGCATCTCACTCTGTCCCACAGACCAGTATGGACAGGGGACTCTACTGAAGACTGTAATCTGAACTACTCCAGTCCTGAGTGTGGATTTAGGCCTCCCTGGAGGATAGAAGACCCAGTTGAAAAGATTTGCTTATGTTTTATTCAATGTTCTTTAGTTCACAAAACAAAAGCAAACATTTTTCAGTAGCAAATTTCATTCCCAGATTTCTTTGCTACAACACCTTTCTTACACATGTTATAAACTAATTTAAAATACCACAATAACAAGTTATAAGTGAAGATGTGACCAGGGCCAAAGAAGAATTAGAATGGTTGTGTGTCTACTATATATTGTATTATTTATTTATTTATTTAAGTTCTATCAGGATTTTAAATACATATATTTATAAATTTCTGTTTAGAAAATTAAAAACAGCCTTGGAAGATACTCAGGTCAGATTGAAGTTATTCGAAATAAGAAGACAGCAGTTTTGAAAAGTGCTACGCCTGGAGAAGTAGCAAAGATACAGGAGAAATTGACACAGCTCACTTACCAATGGGAAAAAGTCAACAAAATGTATCAGGATCGACAGGTGTAAGTAAATTCTCTATATTGGATTCCGTTAAAAAAAAATTCTTTATTAATTTTACAGAGATAAAAAGAAACAGGAAAGAAATAGAGTTCTTATATAAACATATCCATTTTCTTTTGTTTTCCTTGTGACTTCTGATCATCTGATCAAATGTGTGGATTCCTATGTGTGGTTGTCTTCATTAACACCTTGAGTTCTGATTATCTATATTTAAAGTAGTTTGTTGATTTCTTTGGCTTTATATGGTTAACAATGTTATTGTTTAGATTTATGTAAAAAGTTAAAATAGATCTATTCCTTGGAAGTATTCAAGCCTTTCTTTTTTCTTTTTTTCTTTGTTTACCTTTAAAGAGTTCTGCATATCAAAAAGAAGGGAAATCTGAAAAAAATAATTAGCTTCAGATCTGACTATCAGAAATGTAGCACATTTGGATTATGTGCATGGACAAAGAAGTAGGAATTGTAAAGTAGGAAATTATATGTGTGAGGCTTAGGCTATGATCAGACGCAGCAAATATACTGTATATATATTATATACTCTGAAGCATTCTGTAAAGGACCTCAAAGGGACCTCATATATAGGACCGTAAGGGACCTCCCTTTGAGGTCCCTTACAAAATGCTTCAGAGTGGGATTGTTGACGTACTAGTTTGCACCTCCCTAAACAATCTGTGTTAGAAAATGTGACAGAAGAATTGAGAACGGGAGGTTGTACCTCGTGAAGATCCGTTCTAGACGGATGCAGCAGCCTACGAGTGGGTATGTGAAGGTGCAGGTTGCTGACTCGACCAACAGATGGCTTTTTTGGGTATATATCCTGGTCAGGGACCGCCCGTAGCCAGTCTTCCGTAGGGAGTGTAGAAGTTTGTCCCATCTGGACCGTAATATGACATCTAAATCAATGAAAAGAGAAGAGACAGTTAGGATATGCTGTGCCCCAGGGTGGGGAATAGTCTGCTGCATCCGTCTAGAATGGATCTTCACGAGGTACAACCTCCCGTTCTCCAACGGATGCAGCAGCCTACGAGTGGGATGTACGACAGCTATCTATCCCGGGTGGGAAAGGCTATCCTAACTGCTCCCGTGTTATAGCCCCAAGGTAAATGAATAGAATGCATCCTACCTCAGGGGGACTGATGTAATACTCTGCAGCCGCACTCCGCATCCTGGCGTTTCAGCTCATCCAGGTGATAATGCCTTGTAAATGTAGAGGGGGACGCCCAGGTCGCCGCTTGACATATGTCCTCCACCGAGACCGCTGCAGCATAGGCCCTTGATGTGGAGCAGGATCTTATAGAGTGAGCCGTGATAACCTCTGGAGGATCCATGGACCTGGCTTGGTACGCTAAGGCGATGCAGTTTCTGATCCATGAAGAGACAACCCTGGGGGAAGCTTTACTTTCCTTATATGCAGGGTGATAGCATACAAATAAAGACATGGTCTTCCTGATGTCCTTTGTTCTTTCAATGTACACCTCGAGGGTCCTTCTAACATCTACGTTGAGGAGCCAGTCCTCATTGTGACCCAAAGAACTGCGATTGATAGCCGGCAAACAGATTACCTGGGATCTATGAAATTTGGAGTCCACCTTAGGCCGGAACAGGGGATCTGGCCTGAGTGTGAGTGAGTCCGGTGTAAATGTACAGCATTGCGGGTGCGTGGAAAGAGCAGCCAGCTCCGAGACTCTGCGTGCTGAAGTGAGGGCCGTGAGAAAAACTGCCTTGTAAGACAAAAGTTTCAAGGGTAAGTCCAAAAGAGGTTCAAATGGGGGTTGTGCCAGTGCAGGCAAGACCACACCTAGGTCCCATGTGGGTAACCTATGCATCGTGGGCAGGGTACTGGCTTTTACCCTGGCTAGGAAAGCAGAGACATGTGGATGTCTGGCAATATCTGGGAGGCCCGGAACCTGGATAATGGCCGCTAAAGCAAAAGTCTGTCTCTTAATGGTGCTGAATGACAAGCCTTTATTCACTCCAGCCTGTAGAAACAACAATACATCCTCTACCCTGGGGGATACCGGATCTATACCCTGGGCACACGACCATTCTGAGAACACCTTCCACATGGTGCCATATATTCTCCACGTCAAAGGCCTACGAGTGGCAAGAATAGTCTTGATTACTGAATCATGGAGGCCTGACTCTTGTAACAGTCTCCGCTTAACCTCCATGCCGTCAAGGCCAGCCCGTTGGGGTCTTGATGTAAGACGCCCCCCTGCAACAAGAGACCCCGGTGGCACAGAAGCCTCCACGGAGGTGCTGTGGACATGCACAAGAGGAGCGGAAACCAAGGACGCCGTGGCCAGAATGGGGTTATCATAACCAGATGCGCTCTCTCCAACCTGATCTTCCTCAGAGTCCTCGATATCAGAGGAGTGGGAGGAAACGCATACTGCTGGCCACGGGGCCACGGGCTGGATAGGGCATCTATGCCCATGGCCCACGGGTCCCTCCTCCAGGAAAAATATACCGGGAGCTGATGGTTCTTGTGTGAGGCAAACAGATCCATCTCGAACGGGCCCCATTTTCGTTCTAGGTGGAGAAATATGTCCCTGTTCAATTTCCACTCTGCATTGACTAACATAGTGCGGCTCAGAAAATCTGCTTGCTGATTCATCTGGCCTTGAACATGTAGGGCTGTTAGTGAGGCCAAGTTCTGCTCCGCCCACTTGAATAAAAGAAAAGACAGAGACATTAGAGACTTAGATCTTGTCCCCCCTTGTCTGTTCACATGCGATTTTGCTGTCATGTTATCTGTCATTACTGTTACGTGTTTACCCTTCAAGAAGTGTGCAAATGCAGACAACACCAAATATATGGCTTTTAACTCTAACCAATTAGTATGGTGAGTAAGGTCCGACGGCTCCCACACTACCTGAGCGAAGTGAGGGCCGCAGGTACCCCCCCATCCATGCTGGCTAGCATCCGTATATATGACCACTGGAGTGGGCTTAATAATGGGTACCCCTACATAAAATCTGGGCATGTGGGACCACCAATCCAGGGATAACAGTACCTCTGGAGAGAGAGGTACCCAGGGATCCAGACGCATCGCAATGGATTTGGCAAGGGGTGTAAGCGCCCATTGCAGGGACCTAGCATGAATCTTAGCCCACGGATGCAAGTCAATGAGGGAAATCATCTTACCCAGCAAGGAAGCCAGGGTAAGGAACTTGGTCCCATGGTTGTCCCGTACCCTTCGAGCCAGAGTTGCAATACTAGAGACTCTGTCATCCGAAGGGCGCACAGTGAAGGAGACCTAATCGATAACCGCCCCAAGGTGAGATATAACCTGGGTAGGAATTAGGTGACTTTTCTCATAATTTATAAGAAAACCATGTGCGGTTAATACTCCTATGGTGGAATCGACCGCCCGGGAGGCTTCGGCCTTATCTCTACCCAACACAAGGAGATCATCCAAAAAGGGGTAAACCCTGATCCCTTGGAGCCTAACCGTTTCCAGAAGTGCGATGAGACACTTACTGAAGACACAAGGGCTGGAAGTGAGGCCGAACGGTAAACAGCGGTATTGATAATGGTTAGAGCCCACTGCAAATCTCAAATACCTTCTATAGTTAGGGTGCACAGGTATGTGGAGAAAGGCATGAGTCAAATCTATGCCAGCCATGTACTGGAATTCCTCAAGCTTCCTCCTGATGGAAGGTAGCCCGTCCATCTTATAATATTTCTTGGCCATAAATTTGTTGAGGAACTTTAGGTCTAGCACCACTCTCCAGAGATCATTTTTCTTTGGGACCAAAAATATGATAGAATATGTCCCTAGGCCCTGTTCCGAGAGAGGAACTTCCTCGACTGCTCCCATATCAACCAGTTCTTTGACCGCGTCATACAATGCTTGTCTCTTTAATGGATTCATAGGAATAGGAACCTTAACCATACGATGAACTGGAACAGACTTAAATTCCAACTTATATCCTAGGTGGATAACATCAAGGACCCACTTGTCCTTGATAGAGGACCTCCAGATCGGAGCAAATTGCTGCAGACATGCTCCAACCTTAACCTTATCCCCCCCACGTGAGGGTAACTTAATTGTTCTGGCCTGTAAAACCAAATTGTCTGCCCCTTCCTCTGCCCAAGGGCTGTTTATTAGCTGAGGAGTTACGCCCCCAAGAGTAGCGCCCTCCAGGGGGCTTGGATCGAAAGGGCTGCTTCCTTTGGTATGGCTGGCCAAAGGTAGAGGAGGGAGATGAATATGAGTGCTTATTACCTTTGGGTCTGTTGAGGGTGGAGGATGAGGCTGTAGAGGAAACTGGCATCACTTTGCGTTTATTCCTCTCTATGAGGACATCTTGAAGGGCTTCCTGGCCAAACAAAAGTTTTCCCATATACGGAGAGCCAATTAATTGCAATTTAGAGGAAAATTCCACTGGCCAATTGCGTAACCAAAGGGCCCTCCTTGCTGCAATATTGGCAGCAGTGCATCTACCTGCCACCTGGAGGGCGTCCATACTAGTATCTGCGCTGAGCATAAGCGCTTTTTTGAGATCTAGCAGACGGGGCTTGAGCTCCTCTGGCAAGACCGGGGAAGAGATAATTTCCTCTATTCCCTATATGACTGCCCTAGCAATAAGAGAATTTGTGGCAGAACAACGAGCATTTAAAGACCCGGATTCATAACTCCGTTTCAGCATCCCCTCGATCTTTTTATCATTATTGTTCCTGAGCACATGCTCCGAGTCCTTCGGGAGAATCTGATTGGATAACATCTGAAGGATGGGGGTATCTAAGGCAGGCATGGCCCATATGGATGAGGCATGGTCTGGGGGGAGGAAGAGTTTCTTAGGGGGGCCTGGGAGCCTCCTAGTAGTATTAGGCTCTGCCCACTCGTGGGTCACTATTTGCTCCAGGATTGAAGGTATGGGAATAATAAGGTCCTTTGGGGGAGGAGGCATGAGCATATCTCTAGCCATCTTGGCCTGTTCCTCAGGTACCTCTTGGGGTTTCTTGAGGTTAAGGGTGTCAGTGATAAACTGTACCACCATAGGGAGAAATTCGTATGAAAAAAGCCTAGGAGTAGCATGGGCTGGTGGTTCCTCCCCTTTAGGCCCCTCCTCCTCCGGATGTGCGGGATCTGCTGGAGCAGGTAGGGGAGCAGAGGGTCCCGGGGTGGAGGGCGGGGGTTCTGCTGTGCTGAGAGGGTCAGGAATGTCTATGGGGCCAATAGGCGTATCTGTGGGAGTAGGACGAGAACTATCTCCCTGAGTGGGGGCCAGGGCCGGATGGATGTCTGCCACGGTAACCAAGGACGACCCTGCTCTAGGGATGGGCTCCCTGTCAATAGGTCCGGTAAGGGCCTCCCGCTCCCCAGAGGCATGTGTTCTGGTAGTTGGAGGCCTGTGTGGAATCGGAGCAGGGGCACCAGAGGTATTACCCTGTATCATATTAGCACAAGTAACACTATCATGAAGAACAGAAGGATAGCCCTGAGCAACCTGATGTGAAGCATTAGCCAGGGTAGGGGGAATACCAGCCCCAGAACTAGTACAAGTGGTAACATTAGAATACAGGGGAATAAATTCAGCCCCAGAACTAGTAACAGCAATAACATTAGTAAGGAGGGGGTCACATCCAGCTCCAGAACTAGTAACAGCCATAACATTAGAAAGGAGGGGAGAAAAACCAGCTTCAGAAGTAGGAATAGTAGAGACACCAGGAGCAGTATTCAATATAGTCACAGACAGGGTGGTGTGGCCTGCCCGTTCCTGGCCCTCTGAGGTGGGAGCTCCTTTAGCCTGTAAACCAGCAGGGGCCCTCTTTCTCTTGTGCCTGGGTGAAGAGTGCTCTGTTTCAGAGGCTGAGGAGGAGGAGGGGCTCCTTTGGCGTTTTTTATGCAATTTTTTCTTGGCAGGCCCTTTAGCAAGCTTCTTGGCCAGGAGGCATAGGAGCTGCAAGTTCTCATCCTCACTGGAAGAGGAGGTGGAGGCTTTCCTCTTTTTCCCAGAGCGTTTCTTCCGGCGCTTCGGTGGCGGCAGCGGGAATGGCTGGGAGCGAGGGCACGACCCTGGGGGTGGGGATGCCCCACTGGTAGCAGGAAGCCTCGTGCCTTCTTGTGCAGCCCCCTTGCGCTCCGACCGGGCAAGGTCCGCGCATTCTGCCGAGCGAGAATTGCAAGAGCAGCGCAGGGGAGGGCTCGGCGAGTGGCGGCTGTGGCTTTTCTCAGCGCTGGGCGGGCTCCTGTGCTTCGAGCCGGAGCGGCGAACGGTGGCTTGTACAGGCGCCTGAATTAGCTCCGATGTGGGCTGTGCTGCGGCAGCAGGAATCGGCTGCAGAGCGGGTTCAGAGGAGAGCCCCTCGTCCATGGTAAGCTGGGACACTAGGGAAGCACAGAAGGAGGAGCCGCCATTAGCCGCGAGGCAGGAACGCTGAGAGTGGGGAAGGGAAAGGTCCCTCCGAGGTCTGTAAGGCAGAGGGAATAGAGGGGGGGAAGGATATCCTCAGCTCCCACCGTTATGGGATGGCAAGGCAGTAAGCCTTAGGAACGGGGTGAACCTCGACCCTCCAATGAAGCCTACTGGGGTCCTGGGGGGAGGCCAGACTACTTACATTCCTCCGAATGGAAGCCTAAGAATTCCGAAGGGGAATCAGTAGAAGGCGAACAGGCTGAAGACATCTGTGACGTAGCAGAAATTTCCTACAGGAAGCGAAGGTGCAGTCAGCGACACGACCAACAGAAGACTGGCTATGGGCGGTCCCTGACCGGGATATATACCCCAAAAAGCCATCTGTTGGTCGAGTCAGCAACCTGCACCTTCACATACCCACTCGTAGGCTGCTGCATCCGTTGGAGAACATGAGGGTTACACAGTCTCTCTTTCTGGATTTAGCACCCTTTTTGTTGTGTCTGAACATTTATCTCTGTGAAGGGAGAAGTGAACGACCCTTTTAGTCAGTAGCCCAGGAAAAAATACCCAATTTGACTCTATTATCCCATACACATTTTTAAAGTTACCCCATTAATACTATGTTCCTAATAAATGTTGGATCTGTTGATACTGGAAAAGCTTAGACGGTAGTAGATTCTTTTATCCCAAGCAGTGCCACTTCTCCACATCACCAAAGGAGGTTCTCTCTGTGATGGTAAGCCTGGGAATTAGGCTTGCTTAATGTTTGAATGATGGTCTGTTCCATAATGGTAGATGACGATCTGATCTATTTATACACACGTATGAAAACACAGTATAATGTAGCAGTAAATCTGGAATACAAGATGAGGTTTACTAGCCAATGTTCAGAGAAGCTACAGTGTGGTTCTGTTTGCTACTTTGGCTAGAAAGATCCAGGTGATGTTTTAAAATTGTTGAGTGCTCATGGGAATCCTTTCTTTTTGAACCATATATGCTTTTAATGTATTGGCATTTTGTCTTGTGATCGCTCATAACCATATACAACAAAGTGTACTAGCCAATGACTACAGTTTGAATGAAATGAATCGCAACCTTATTTGTAGTAACCACAAAAGCTGCACAGCTTTTGCCCTAGCTTCCTTTTCTTCAGCCTTCCATTTCTCAAGCCTCAGAGTAAAAGTAGCAACTATTTTCCTGTTCCATAAGCTTCTAGTACACACTGAGCACCATCAGGGTGCTGAATTCTTTCCATTCCATGCGGCGGCCTTTGGGTATTATGGAGTCCGCAAAGCACATGGCTTTGGAAGGACAACTCTTCTCTTCTTGTTTAAGGATTTTCCCCGGCTCCTACAACAGGATGTGACATCAGGAGGACCTCTGACCTGGAAGATAGCAGTTTTCCTCCAATCACCTTCCCTAATGTCGCATTGATGTCATTTCCCCCACCCCCCTTGGGATTGCTGTATAAAAAGCCCTTTTCCACCTGTAAGCTGTCTCCAAGTCTCTTCATTTTTCCCTGCCCCCCTTTTCTGTTCTTAGCAGAGTCAGCCATTACCATGTGGCTGGCTCCTGGAATCCAGGCCGGTCGGGTATCCAGCAATATCTGTCGTAACATCCGGCTTATCACAGCAGCTCTTCAGCGGCTGTTCCTATCATGGCCCCTCCTCTCTCCTTCCCAGAGCTCTGACTGCAACAGCCCACAGCTGTTTCCCCGGCTGCAGCAATCGCACTGTCGCTCCCCTAGAGCCCTTACAGCAGCAGCTCTCTGCTGCTGCTTCCCTCCTGCCCCTTAGGGCTCCAGGATTTTGAGATAAGGGACGAGAGATCACAACACTTGTTTGCATGGAATTCATGAGTGTTGTCTCCTTTGAATAAACAAAGAATATATATTAAGAGAAAGCATGGCTAGGAATAGTTTGATAATTGCAAACCCAGCCAGACCTGGTTAATTGCAAGATATTTATTTATATATCTTATGGCACTCCTGTTAATTTACAAAGGCCAAAATACATAACATTAAAAATTTCTAAAGATGGAAACAAATGAAAATAATATTTTTAAAAAAGTCAAGAGAGATTGCCAGAGGTAAATGCAAGATGAACAAAAATGTTCGTTACTTTGTTTTCCTCTAAAAATACATAGGGAGAAAACTTGTCTTATATCAGACAGAGGTTTGGTGGGTGGAAAAGATTGACACAAAATAGTGGTATTAAACAGAGAAAATGACAACATCCATACAGTACTGTTAGTGAAAGCACTATGAATGGGACAGCAGGGGGAAGGATCCACATGACTCTGTCCCCGCATTGTTTATTGGGTATACTGAATGAATTCAGCGGCTGTTGTACAATTAGCATTCATCTACAATCCTTAGAGGACTTGAAGGCAGAATTGGAGTACACATTCAAACATTCCTCTTCTCTTTCTGTGGGCCCTGCTGCTGTGCCGCCACCACATGAATACTCAGGCTATGGACTGCATTTGCCCTTATGGTGGGGTGAAAGAGTGGGAGAAGACGCTTTTGGAATAGATTTTCTCCATTGTACCATTAGAACACTGTTAATAATATTTCTGCCAGGTTAGTTGCTCAATAACTGCAGGACACCTGTGGCTCTATAAGAGTACGTCTTGCTTGTGCTTAAGTTAAATGAGGTTGAATTAATTAAGATGTTGCCAATCAATGTGCACTGAGGCTGAAGGGACACCTGTATTTTTTCTTTTTCTTTTTGCTATGCACTATTACTTGTTATGTTTTTGTGTTTCTTCCTTGTTTGTACTTAATAAAATTTAATTATTGAGTCACATACTATATAGTCACATAGGCTTAACAATGAAGTAGAATCATTATCATGCCAAAACATGAAGTGATGGAAGGGAGAAAGAAAGAAAGAAATTGAATACCAAATTGAAAACACATTGAATGAAAATATTGGTACAACTTAAAATATTGTGCAATATTTATCTATGTTTTTAAAGTTCAGCAAAGTTCCATTTCAACGTCCTAATCAGGGACTTCAATTTCAGTGAAGCTGAACTACCCAAAGAAGGGGTAGATTGTAATAACCTCTGGCTTCCACATCTGAGACTGTAAGGGGCAGAGGGTAGGGGGAAGGTGAGTATGAGATCCCTGTCCATTAGATTTTAAAGACAACTCTCGCCAGCAATCTGTTTCTGGGCTCCTTTTACCCAGGTGGCCTTGCAGCTGGTAGGTAGTGGGGCCATACAGTGCCTGTGTGTTGATGTTATTGTAATGCCTCCCGTTGTGCCTCCCGACACCAGCTCCTCGGAGGAGGAGGCAGACGTGCCCACACCCACGCCTGTGCCCCCGTCATCGCCAGGGGCAGACAGCGCCAGCCCCAACGCCGAGGACCCTGCCCGCGAGGAGCGCGTGATCTCCTCCTCAGGTGAGAGTGAGGAGGGACCTGCCCGCCCCGCCCCACAGGTGTTGCGCAGGGAGAAGCAAGTCACGCGCCGCTCATTACGGATCAGACACCTGCAGAGAAGAGGGCGTGATGCAGCTTCCCCTACTTAAGGAATCAGGTGGCGCCCAGAGCGCGTTGCAGACAAAGCTGTGCAACCTTGCTGTGTGATCGAACTCGTGCCTTGGACCTTGGACTCTGCTGGACTTGCCGACCCTCTGGAACCCCCCGACCCTGGACTGTGCCCTGACTTGCTGAAACTCTGAACCCTGACCGTGGACCGTGACCTGACCTTGAGAACGCTACGCCCTGGAGCGCCGCTGACGTGCGTGCGCCCGCCTGTGCGCCCTGCCGCCGTGAGACAGGACAGTTATCACATAAAATTATATGCACCAATAACCTTTCCTTAAGCTCTGCTGAGCCTGGACAAGACAGAATGAAGGAATTCATTGCGTTAGTTTTACATTCCTATTCCTCTTTTGCCTAGCAGACATGACACAAGCAGTGTTCATTACAAATAATATTACTTTGCAATTACAGAAATATGCTTGGGACTGTTATGTCTGAATATAAAAGTATAAACTTGTAAAAATGAGTAAATCTCAGTTTTACAATTTAAATTTGAATATAAAAAATAACAACTAGCTGTATTGTTGCATACATGCATGATAATCTGTCTTCTGTACATGCTATGTACTGTTTCATTTTCAGTTTCTCTTTTGAAAATAGAGAAAGGGAATGAAACCATAATACATAATATGCAAATATCTAGATTGTTATATGCAATCTCTAAGGGATTTCTGGAGTTTCCATATTTTACTTGAACATTTATACTAAATAGAATGAATTTGTTACAATGCATTATAGTAACAAAGCATAATTCTATCAGGGTAAAAGCTGAGAGTAATGTTTGTGTCATAAAGAAAAGGCATTCAATCTTACCCCAAGAAGTAAGTTTCAAAAAACAAGCATTATAATCATCATTATTATTAATCACCTACTACTGCTGCTGCTGCTGCTGCTAAATTTCTTTTCCAAATAGCTTTTTACTGAATATGCTGAAGCGTGAAGAAGTAGAATCAGTTTTTTCTACCATTTCAATCACATGGTGGATATTAAGCACCTCTGAAGAACCTGGTGTTCAAAGTTAAAACATCAATTCAAATGCCCAAGCTGTAGAACCACATGCTCTTATAATACTTTGGGGGGGGGGAGGTGTTATTAAATATCTTCCAGTGCAAAAGAAAAGTGCAGTAGGCATCATTTCTAATAAGATATAGGACCAAAGATGCTTACAGTTCAGTCCTCAGAGTCAATTCACTAGATGGAATGTTTAGCATATAAGAAGTACCTTTTATTGGAAAATTTCCATCGGTGACACTAATGCAAACCTGATACAAAGTTAGTACGTTATTCCCAATGGCAATTATTTTTGCTATAAGCAACCAGGGCAATAGAGTATGCCAAAGAGGAATATCACTCCTTCTTACTAACATGCCATATCCTAACACTATTCTGGCCATTCAGGTGGAGTGGTGGTGCTGTCACACTTACACAAAATGAAAAGCAAGTGCAAACCTTCTCTTTCCTGCACCTTTTGTCACTTGTGGACTCCTCTCCCAACCTGAATAGCATAGGAGCAGGTGAAACATACAGTTTAATAAATGCTTCCACTGCCAGCATCAGATTGCATTCAAATTCTATGCCATCTCAGCAAATCATCTGATTGGGCACACAAGAGAAATACCCAGGATAAACAAATTACAGAAAGCGATTACAAAACAGAAGGTCAGATTTCAGGGTGATTATTTCACTAGCATTATATTACACTTTATTTCAAGGTGCTAAAAAAAAAGAAGCTAAAATACACAGCGTTGCAAGTAGAGTAAAAAGTTAGGGGTTAAGTGGGATGTTTTTATATTAAATGTAACCCATTGTGATCAGAGGACAAGGGAAATATTTATTTGAGTATCAACAATGTAAATAAATAAATTTGTTGTTAGAACAATATTATAAAAACTATTTCTTTTCAACTATCTGTTGTCTTCATCTTTATTTGAAGATATTTAAGGCCTTTTCACACTGAAGTTCATCCCACTGAAGTTAAGTTCAGTGACACTGGCCAGCATTTGTATTGTAACTGCCAGTACCGTCCCCAACTTCCCCACCAGTCTGCAATGGACCATCTGCATTACCATAACAACAGGCAGGGCAACTTCAAGCATGTACTGACATGGTGACCATGATGTGGTGTGTGACCACTTAGTTGCAGCTGCCCTGTCCGCCTGCAGTGTTTGCATCAGGAAGTGGTGCAAACACTGTATCTGAGAGCTTATTAGGAAAATTCTAGATACAAAAATTATTCACAGCTATGGAAGATTGGGATGGCCTTGGCACTCTAGACCAATCTGGAATGGAGGTGGTGCCACAGTGTGCACATAGATTGTCCCAGTGTCTGTGAGGCCGTTCCAGCCAGGCAAATGCTAAAAGGACCATATTTATTTCCCATTAAAAATATAATCTCCCCGTGGTTTACGGGACATCATAAAGACTTGCATATCTAAAGTTTAGTCTGCTTCAGTTTCTTCAAAAGAGTAAATGTAGAAGTTTTTGTAAGATAAACTAGAGAAAAGAACTTGGAAGATTTTTTGGGGGGCATCCCTAACAGAACTTTAATCCAGGAATACATGCTCTCAGAATCATGCTTGGAAATCTAAGCTATATCATATCTAGTCCTTTCAACAGAACAATTTTATTTATTTATTTATTTTATTAAAATATTTATATCCTGCCCCATATCCCAAGATCTCTGGGTGGCTTACAATAAAAAATAACCCATATAAAACCAAACAATAAATGCATACCCCTTAAAATAGTGGAGTGAAACCCCATCCAGAATAGGTTGTTTACCCAGTTCTTGGACCTGAGAACCACCAAGGCATAGAGTCCCCATCTTATCAGGGTTCATTTTCAGTTTATTTTTCCTCATCCAGCCTGTTACAGCCTCCAGAAACAGGTCCAACATCTGCCCTGCCTCCACCGACTCTGATGACAAGGGGAAATAGATCTGTCATCAGCATACTGATGACACCCAACATCAAACCACCTTATGTCCTTCTTCAGTGGTTTCATATAGATGTTGAACAACATGGGAGATACCCTCTGGCACCCCATAGCTTAGTTGCTGTGGGGCTGAACAGAAATCTCCCAAGGTGACTCTCTGGAACCAACCTTCCAGGTAGAGTGGAACCACTGCAGCAAAGTGCCTCCTATCCCCATCCCAGAGAGCCAGTCCAGTAGGATACCATGGGTGTTTTTCCACCGCGGCTCTCAGATCTGGATCTAAGGAATGGGTACATTTCTTAATCCAGATCTAGTAGATCAGGATTAAGGGAAGCACTCAGTGTGTTTCCACAGGAGGTGTAGCACCCATTAGCAATGGGTGCTAAGCCCCCTGCCGTGGAAACAACTTTGCACCCATGTGGGGAATCCGGATCGACCCCCCCCCCAAGGGGTCAGTCCATCACCCCAGGTGTCTTTGGGGACGGGTGATCTTCGAAGTCCTAGCTTCGGAGTGATTTCGGAGTCATTTCAAAATCATTCCGAAGTGACTTCGAAGTCCCTCAGAAGAGATCGCCAAGGACTTCGAGGAGGCTTCGGACCTGTCAGCGCGGTCTGTGCACTATTAGCGCAGACCGTGTGGTCTCCCCTCCGAAGTTTCTCCGAAGAGATTGGCAGAGACTTCGAAGCTACTCCAGAGTCCCTTCGGAGCACCTCTGAAGTCTGCGCTGATCTCTTTGGAGAAACCGGCGGCGAGACTTCAAAGTCTCTGCCGATTGCTTTGGAGGGACTTCGGAGACTCGCTGCTGGTCTCTCCAAAGAGGCGCTCTAATGGGACTCTGGAGCGGCTTCGAAGTCTCTGCTGATCTCTTCGGAGGGACTTCAGAGTCACTTCAGAATGATTTCGAAATGACTCCAAAATCACTCCGAAGCTGGGACTTTGGGGCTCCCCCCCCATGGGTGCATCCCCTCCCCTTAGCCTCCTCTAGACCCCATTGCCTGTTTCCTGTGGGGTCTACAGAAAATCCAGATTAAAGGGCAGAAAGTACCCATTTGATCCGGATTTCCCACATGGCAGTGAAAACAGTCGGGTCCCAAATGGGTGCCATGGACCGTGGTGGAAATAGGATCATCCAGCTCACACCCAAATGGGTCATTAATGGTTACAAAAATGGGCACTTTTTGACCGTGGAAAAACACCCCATGATCAAAAGCCATTGAGAGGCCCAGGAAGATCAACTGAGTAGCACTCCCTCTGTCTTTCTCCCAGGGTAGGTCACCCATCAGGGCAACTAAGGATGTTTCAGTGCCATGCCCTGGCCTGAACCCAGACTGGAATGGGTCCAGATAATTTGCCTCCTTAAAGAATGCCTGAAGTTGCCCTGCCATCACGCACTCAAGCACCTTGCCCAAGAATGGAATGTTTTCAGTTGGGTGGTAGTTGTCAAGTATGCCTGGATCTAGGGAAGTCTTTTTCAGCAAAGGGCACACCACCTACTTCAAGGCAGCAGGTACCTTCCTTGACATAAGGAAGCATTAACCACCCCCTTGACCTATTCAGCCAGACCTCCCTTGCTGGCTTTAATCAGCCAAGAAGGGCAAGGGTTGAGCTTACATGTAGTAGGCCAAACCACTTCACTCATCTTGTCCACATCATCAGGCCTCAATAACTGGAACTAATCCCATGAAAACCAACCAGCTAGTGTATTGGGCACATCCCTAGGCTCTGTCCTAAGTGTGGTGTCAGTTTCTAAGTGAATGTTTTAGCTGTAGTTATAGTACTTAATGTAAAATATTCTGCAAAATTCTTTATCAGCTTCAGCAATTTCAGTCTGGTCTTACTTGGTCCATAAAATTTGTTTAGAACATCTTTCTCTAAATTAACTTGGTGCAAATAGGTCTAAGGGGTGCGGGTGGGGGTTGGCTGTTACAGGATGAGTTTGTAGTTCTCATCAACTTTAGGCTATAAAACTCCAGCAGGATTAGGTCCTGGACATTAATATAAGTTGAACAGCCAAAGTCCAGGATAGAGACAGGAAATCAGTTATGTCTCAAGTAATTTGTCAAACTACCTTGGCAGTTTTCAGGTGTGTGACTTAGATCTACCTTCTCCAGCAAATGAAGCAATGCAGTAGCATTGACAAATGAAAGGCCCTTAGCTCAATTCAAAATTGGCTCAGTATTTACCAGCTTTGTCAACAAGCATTAGGAAAAATCTTATCATTTTGTTTTCTGAAATAATTCTTCCTGATGGTGAGGCATGTGTGTTTCTCATCATGTTGTTTCTTGGGAATAATAACACCTGAAACAACCAGTCCATAAATCATTTATTTCTCTACTCCACATATATTGTTGTAATTGGAAATTTGAATATTTGCAAATGATATACTTACACTGATATCTTTCTGTGGGTTTAAGATTTCTCCCAAAGTCAATGAAACCACTGGGTTATTTTTAATTACCCAGTGTCACCTTCAAAAATAAAGATAAACATGAATCTCCTTAATTACACATATTTGTTTGAGTCATAGTTATAATGAAGCATGAGCTATACTTCCTAGATTGGAAATCATACTTGTTATTGAAAATCATACATTGGGCTTGAATGTTGAAGGCTAGTAAAAATATGGAGGTCAGAATAAATTAATCTATGATGTATTCATAAACTTCCCAATATGTAACACCTTATAGGAACATTCAATTAAACATTACATTTTCTGGTGAATTTTGACATAAAAAATTAATGAATGGAAGAAAAATTAAGGAATTTATTTATTCAGCTTTCTTGTATCCTGCCTGTTTGTTAACTGTGGAGGAAATGGCTGTGAAATTATACCAAAACCATGCCCAGTATTTTAAAAAATTCTTTAAAACCTTATTGCTTCTCTCTGGTCTTTAGTAGCTGTTGATTGCACAAATTTGTCTGGAAAGCAGCTGGCCAAGATAGAGCCTGTTTGCACTTAACTGTTTGGAATGGTATAACAATATCATTCTACTGCAGTTACATCTTGATGAGGAGAGCCATATGTCCCATCAGCACTTGCATTGCGGATGGTCCATCCCGGACTGACCAAGTTACCTTGACAGTGGCTGAAGGAACTTCTGATGTGCACTTGACTGTTACCATGTTGATTGTGATGAAGTGTGCATTTGTGCAGCTGAGGTTGCTTCTTCCTACTCTGCCTTCTTGCAGCTTCACACCCAGTAGTGGGTGAATGCTTCCAACTGGGACCATACTAGCTGCTCCCAGTCAAGCTGTGGAGATGGGTTTTTTCTTAACAGCTATGAAGGATTAGAGCAGCTCCAGCATGCTCCTGAACACTCCAGGATGGAGGTGGCAGTGCAGCATGCAAAAGGACCATCCCAGGAGCATCCCAATCTGCACTATATGGGTAAGTGTGAACAGGTCCACAGAGAAGTGCAAGATACTCTTTTAAGCTTTCTGTAATCACATAAATTATGATATGAAAATGATCTTTGTACCATTTTCCAGATTCCAATCTGTTGATAGAAGGTCATTATTTGTTCACTGATGCTTAGATCATTGTCATGGCAACTGATAATCTTCAGGTTCATCAAGTAGTTTAGATATAGACATATTTGCACTAAAAATGATTATGAGATGGAGAATTCATTTTGTTTTCTGTGTGTTTTTATTTTTAAAAAAGTGAAATAGCCTTCATCTTATGCAAGTGTTCATTAAAATATCTACGGCAGACTGATGGGCTGTAGCTCTCTAGAGTTTCTCTAGAGATACTGTATATTTTCAAATATTATTAAAATAGATTATTCATAGGATTTTTTTTAAAAAACAATTCTATATTAACATATTGCATAAAAGTTAATATTTAGACATAAAAAAACCTAATAAAATGAAGGCATAAATCTGGGTACTGTTTTATTCAAAAATTTATATTCATATTCTTATATGTTGATGGAGCATCACAAAAAAGAGGGAACAGTGGATTCTGCTAAATGACTGTAGAATCAGATCTCATACCTCATGCATTATTAACAGGGAATTGATGGACCTCTCCCTTCTTTCCAGAACCTTTTTTGTCAATTGTATATCACATTCTCCTTGCTAAAACTCTGGTGCTAATGCTAGTTATTCTATTCCAAATCACGTGAACATTCCATGGATTTTTAGCCATTTGTTTTTCATTTGTTTAGAGGAGAGTGTTCTTTGAGCAAAGGGTTTCACACTTCCCAATACTCGTTCTTGATGTTCAAAGTGGATTTACATCAGCCCAATTTCTTTGGCTGCTCTCACCACCACCATCTTCATTTCCTTACTTTTTTCTATCTCATAGGGTGCCTCCAAACATGGAAGGAAGATTCACAGCCACTGTAGACCTAGTGGTGATATGATTGGTTATGTGGCCATTGATCTTCAGCAGTGCAAGTAAAAATGCTCCTTTCCCTTGTGTGGAAAGTGTGGACTATCAAGTGTCCCATCTGGATTACAGGAACTGGCTTTGCAGGCTCTCTGCTCTCCCTGTACAGCTTTCCCGTGTCCCATGAGGATAATGGGAAGAAGCTGCAAAGGCACATTAAACATGTCTGGAGACATCTTTAGTGTTCCCACTTTCACTGCTTCATGTTTTGCACTTCCATTGAAAACAGCAAATCATAAAACCATTCTGTTAAGTTTGTTTTTCCCCAAGCTTCTGTTATCTTTTAAATAAAATATATTTTGAATCCAGGTGTCTCTTTTAACTCGCCTGGTAGTTGCCCTTGAATTTTCACTCTGGCATGGAAGGATTCCTAAAATCTCTATTCATCCTATCTTGAATATGTGCTTGTCTTCAAGTATAAAAATAACATGCTTTAAAATACTGTAATATAGATTAATATCCATTAATAAACAGTTAAACCATTGTGTCTTTTAATGCCAGGTCATAGGTGGTTTGCAGGGACAGGGAAGCAAAGAATTGGGACTAACTAGTAACAACAAAAATTAAGGTTGGGTTAGAAAATGGGTGGATGCATCTTAAAATAGGGCGTGGCAGCCATTAGGGAATCGGATGGAAGCTGAGCTGGATTACCCATAATAGAATGCTGCTGCCTTGCCATTGTTCATCTTTGGAGTAGCTTTTACCTCACAATTGATTTAATTAATGGATTGCAATTAATTGCTTCCATTTATTTAATAAAGTTTATTTCTTTCATTTTTAAATTCTGGGTGGTCTGGGGTACCATTCCTTGAGCTCAACCCAGTAATTATGTCTCTTTGAAAGAATAGGCAGGCTTTCCTAACCTTCTCCTTTGCTTCAATCTTTGAAAAAGCCTCCTTCTAGAAGTTCATCAGATGGCTATATTATATAGTTTTTGGTGCCTGGTTAAAACATACTTCTTCACCCAGGTCTGTGAAGCCTTTGATGTTCAGCTTTCTCTGGTTTTGATCTGGTTAGGAGGGACGGAGGGTAATATATATACGGGTCATATATTTCAAAATGAGTTATAAACTTTTTGCCCTACAAATACTAATTAATCATAAATAATGTGATTTTCATGTATGAAATATTGTTCAGAAATTGCCATATTGTAGAATTTTCAATAATTAATTTTTGACAAGTTGAGATATTCAAAAGTTTATTGTCAATGACATTTATGCCTATTTAGAACTTGGGAATTGTGCTGTATTGCATTTTTTCTATATTGTAATGTGATTAATTAGTTTCATTTGCTTTATTTCCTTTTGGGAAATGATAATAATTATGTTTATGTCTGGCATCCATACTAAATGTTTTCAAGCATATCTTTTTATCTTTATCTTGTGACAGAAAGCAAGTGTGAGTCCTCCCCCCCCCTTTTCCTTTTGCAAAAAATCTTGTTTTCAAGAAAGGCAGTTCATAAATTTTGAGCATAAACTTTAAACTCATATGAATGTCATGGGCAGTGGCCCAACTTAGCCCAGCTTTGGAGACTAAGAACTCCGAAGTTGCCATCCAAATCTGTTTTCAATAGCTAATTTCAGGGGCCAGTTTCAAAGGCCCTGTTTAAATAGTGCCAAGCTCGACACACTGGAAGACTTGCCCAGGGATCCCAGAAAACCACTTTGGATCAGGCTCAAGCTCCATCACCTGGTCCCATGTGTACAGGTTGCTCCCTAGACTGATCTGAATTCAGCGAGGGCTGCTGATCTGTGTCATATTGTACTTTGTATGGCTCGTCACACCAAAATTCTTAAGGAACAAAGCTGAAGAAGCTGTGTGTATAATCAAATTATGTATTGAACTTTCAGGAGAGATAAGAACCTGCATTATTAGCATCCAAATGTTTGTGGATTGAATATTTACCTTGATGGTATCTACGGTCCATGGATGGTAAATTCAGTACAATATTTGTGATTGTTGAAATCATGTAGTATATGCAAGGAAATGTTGGCTGTTAGCACTTTTCTGCAGCATTACTGAATTTGCTTGCACTTCGTTTGAGTACATTTCAGACTTCTTAGCTGGGTCCTAAGTTGTTTTGATACTAAGCAGTCACTCACTGTTTCCCTTTAATTCTATTTGCAAATTTTAATCACAGTCCCCTGAACTGTGGTCTGATTATGATTTCTATGGAAGTGAGTGAGAATTTGAAAAAGGTGTACAGTTAATTTTTTAAATAATTCCCTTTAATACATACTTTATCTTTTAATAGTTTATTTCAATATACAATCTGAGCTGAAAGGACCCTTTAATATTATATATTTTAAGATACACAATAACATCAAAACATTTTTTCTTCTTGCTAATCAACACTTTTTAAACTGATTATCAAATGTTCTGGTTTGTTCTAGGATATATTACCTGCCCAAGTGGGCGTGCATATGATCCCTAATAGTTTTGGCAGAAGTCTAGTATTATCTCTCTACCCCAGTGGTATCCGTTTGGTACTCTATGCTTCTAGCATGCCTTTTTCACTCTTAGTCTGTCTCCTTAGCCTCTCTTTCATATTAGGATTTGACTACAAAGTAGATATGGATGCCAAACGTATTCAGTAGGTGTCATGTCTTTAAGATGCCACTAAGCATAGAAACAGTCTCCACAGCACTTTTTCACACTTGCCGTCATTGTGACTACCTGTAAAACATAGAAACTATTTTATACCTCAAAACATGCAAGCTACTAAGAATAAAATATAATCTTGTGTGCAAACCTATTGTACCCAGTACATCTCTGATCAAGTAAATAACAATTTACTGTATCCAATTATGTTTTTTATGTAGAGTGGTTGTTCTATTTATATTAGAATGGGAAGCAATATTCTAAATATATATATAAATAAGTATTATCATCAGGATAAATAATGGATATCAGGAATTTTAAAATAAGGTTTCATCATTATGCTGATAAAATTCAGCTCTATTTCTCAATAATAGCTGAATTAAAACAACAACAATACTATATATTTTGGTACAGTGATAGGTTGGATAATATCCAAAAGAAAATGGATGCAACAAAGGTCCTCTTTCTGAGTGGATTTACATTATTCCTGAAGTAGCTGTCACTGGAAATGCAGAAGACTTCTGTTGCTAGGAGCACCTATTGACTGTTTTGCCTTTATATGGGCAGAGATTCAGGCTGCATCCAGACAGGACCTAAAACCCAGGATTATCCCAGTACTATACTGGGATTCCTACACATACCTGGGGTGAAATCCTGTAATATTGATATTCCAAGAGAAAACATTTCCAACCAGGTTTTCCAAAAACCGCAATATTGCTAACCTTGTCTGACCACTTGCTCCAAAAATCCATCTTCTAGAACGGTGATGGCCAACCTATGACACGCATGTCACAGGTGACACGCCAAGCCCCTTTGGGTGACACACCTGATCACCCAGGCACCTGGGCATGTAGTGCTTGCTTGTTCTTGAAGTGTACGAAATCCCAACTTTTAATTGAAGATTTAGCAAACGAAATTCAGCAACAAAAGTCACTAATGTAAGGAATTATTTGTTTTTGCTTTTAATACATATATCAAAAATATAACTTTTTTACTAGAGCTACAAACATCACAAAATTATGGATATTTCTAGATGTGACACAGCAACCGAGTTAAACTAGGTTTTTTTGTGAATTTTGACACACCGAGCTCAAAAGGTTTGCCATCACTGTTCTAGAAGATGCCCATTACAAGCATAGGGGCAGATCCGGTCCAAAAATGCCCGCTACACAAGTGTGAGAATTGATACTTGAGCACTTCTGGGTATTTTGTGCCATCAGAATAACTGGACTAATTTACTACATTGTCATAGTAACAATTGTCACAGACAAGCTAAAGGCCTGGCTTCCCCCACAATTTTGTCGTTCTGACGTGAGGGAAAGTGAGAGGCAATCGTGGGATCTAAACAACATCCCACATTTTTATCTCACTATCTGGAGGCAGTCTCAGTTGTATTCCTTGACATGCTTGGCTAGGTAGTTGGCCATCCATGTAAAAGGCTGTGTACTTTGCAGACAACATATTCCAGGAGGCATATGAGTGATTGAATTCACATTTGAAAATTCAATTGAATGTTTGAATTCACAAATGTATACATTGAAAAAAAGTATGGACATTTGATGCCCCCAACTCTTGAATATGAAACTTCAGATTTTTGCATGTTTGCCATATCTTTTTCAATGAGAATACAAACCCACAAAAATGTTTGGCTACAAATGTGAAAGTCTGAACAAACAATCTGACAACAAATTAATTTCCAGATGTTCATTTCATTTGCAAAACCAAATGTTCTTATATCCCAGCCCAACTTCATAGTTTCTGGCCAGGACTATTGTAGCTGAGTAGGTTGTCTGGTATACCAAACTGTATTGCTTACAAGGTCTCCAAGGATGAAGCAGGCTATGACATCATTTTTGCAATGTAGCCTGGTCCAATGCCTCATCTGATTCAGCATTCTACTGGGAGGCTGGCTTCTAGCAGATTAGTCAACAATGCAGATGAGGCATTCTAGGGGTCTGCTGGGCCAGTCTACCAGCACAGGGTGAACACAGCCACGTAAATTAGCCATCACTGTTAAATGGTAGCCTTATTTTCTGAGTGCCGAAGGAGGCTCCATGTGATGCTACCCTTCTAAATACAAATAAATAAAACGTTATGAACTGTATAGGTGAAAACATGTTTTAGGGGAGCAGAAAACATGTACCTTTGAGATGTTACCATTTTGGTGCAAAGTTACAGATATGTTACAATACTTCTGGGAAGTAATAGGGGTTGAATATCTAACCATAGTAAATCATGCTTCATTTCATTATTTTAGTCCATATACACAGATTTTATGAAAACAAAGTACAATATAAAATACATAATATATTCTGAACTGAGATGTTAAAAAACATTAAATGTGCATGAACCTGGTTCAGTTCAATTAGATGAGCACATATCTTAAGTGGTTCTGTATGATTTCAATCTTTTGAACAGGTTTGACTTTACCTATGAACCTATTTAAAAAATACACCAATTTTTTCATTATTTTTTTTTAATGTGTAAAAATCCAGCAAACCATTTGAGTTTGCAGACAGTTCCATGGTTTGGTTTGAACTGGTTGAAAACCTTCAATTTAATTTGAACCAGATGAACCTGAACCAAATTTGCACATCTCTTAATTCTGAAAAGAATGGGACAATGCCATTAATTTAGAACAATTGTTGTTGTTGCTGGTAGTAGTAGTAGTAGTAAAATTATTTTGAGAAACTTGTTTACATTTCCATAGATGATTATCTATCATAATAACCTTACATGTTATTAACACTAACACTTTGGCATACATAAACATAATTATTAATATTAGTTTGAAGTTTTAAATATTTCTTTTAAGGTGCTAATTGTGCTGAATCAAGTTAACAGCACTGCATAATTTTTAGGTTAATATTAGCATAATCCTTCAGGACATTGTTTAGAGGAAATGTAGAAATATAATGTATATAATATTTTATTGAATGTGAAAATGAAACATTATTTCATCAGCTACCATTTCTGTAATAGAAATTATGAATTTTAGAATTATTAAAGATGATTTTTTTGTATTAACTGTATCCTAAGTTGTTTTGACTTTATTACAAAATACCAATGTTTCTAAACTTTTAAAATTTAAAACTGGGGCTAATGTATTATTGATAATGAATGGTTTTGGATTTATGTTCGTTGCTTCAAAATAGATAATACAGTTTATCTGATAAAGTTATCCTTGTACCTTTGAATTGGCTTTGCTGATTATTTTCCCGATGTATTGGGCTTTCCTATGTGTTATCCCAAATGCATTACTTGTGCATTCTACTTTCTCAGTTTTACTGTTGTGGCCTTAAAATATAGTCAAAGTACTCATATGCTCCATTTGTGTCAAAATAGAAAAACATAAGTGCATTTAAAAAAATGCTTTGGCAGATAAGACCAGTTGTACATGTAGTTCAGCATCCTGTTCTCATACACCTTTCAACACTTGCTTGTTGTCCTTAACACTTTCACCTTCAGTCATATTTTGGGAACTATGGGTGCTTCCACACAGGCACTTTAATACCCATTAAGCACACATTCTGAACCGTGTGTCCGCACACACGTGGCTGTGTAGGACACTTCCGGTGAGGAGCGTCTGCACAGCAACACCCACTAAGCACACTTTTGGGTGTGCACGTCTGCACAGTCGGACCTATTAAGCACACTTCCAGTGAGGTGCGTCCACACCTATCCATACCTAAAGTGTGCTTAATGGGTGTTAAATAGACACCACATTTGATGTGGGCTTAATGGGTGTTTCACTGTGAAAACGCATCCCTTTAGGATGTGTCCGCACAGTGTAACGGTTCCTACCTAGGGCCCTCCCCCGGCCCGCCATGATTGGAAGTAGGCAATGATAAATAAAAAACTTCAGGATCTTATGAAGGACTTTTCTGCAATCGTTTGAGATCCAAATTAAGGAGCCTCTTAATCTGGATCAAGGAGAGCCCACCTTTGTTAGTCCTGCTCCATCCGTATAAGGATTAAGAGGCCGTTAATCCAGAGACCTTTTTGCACTAGGCCTTTTTGAATGCGTGGAGAACATGCGGGGATGCAGCATACACATGCCGGAACGGCAGAGCCATCCCGGCCCATCTCCAAGTGTTCTCCTCGCGTTCAAGATATAGAGCAGTTAAAACGGCTCTACATCCATCTTTGCACGTTCTGGCTATCCCCGACTGTCCAGGGAGGGAAGTATTCGCACACGCTTCCCTCCCTGACAGCTGTGGGCACGCCCAACCACTACCATTGCCCCAAAGTTAGCCAAACAGGTGATGGGGGCTGCACAAACTACTTATCTTTCCGGGCCGGGGTTGTGAATGCGCAGGCGCACCAAGACTGGTAGACGGGACCCACAGGGCCAGTCTACCAGGAGTGCGCACCCCTGTGCGATCACAACCCTGGCCTGGCAAGGTGAGTGACGGCTGTGGGTGGGTGGGGGGAGGCTCGCCATCTGCCACAGTTGACCAGGAGAGGTGGGACCCTGGGAAACCGGCCCCACGTGTGTCCGGTCTACCAAGGGGTCCCACAGCCCCTGACCCACAGGCAGCCAGCCCCGGGCCCTGGGGTGGGTGTGGGTGCCTGGGTGGGTTCCTGCCATCTGTACATCTCTGTCTGGCAACTTACCCGTATATTCCGGCGTATAAGACGACTAGGCGCATAAGACGAGCCCCAACTTTTCCAGTTAAAATATAGAGTTTGGGATGTACTTGCCATATAAAAAGATGACACCCGGTGTATAAGACGACCCCCAACTTTTGAGAAGCTTTTCCTGGGTTAAAAAGTAGTCTTCTTATACACCTGAATATACTATACCTCCAAAGTTGGGCTATGGTGGGCCATCAGTAATGTGGATAGTTTTGGTGTAGGTCCCTGGTTGTACTGGGTCATTTGACTAGGTCCAAGATCAGAGCAGGCCATTGTGAGGTATTATGGCATGTGCAGATTCTCCCATAGAGTTCCCACCCCTCATTATTGTTACTGTATTTATACTTATGCATTAACCTTTAATTTGCTTTTTTTTAAAGAATCAAATCAGATGTATGTTTTCTTGGTGTCATGTTGTTGTTGTTTTCTTTCTACAGTCGATTTGACAGATCATTGGAAAAATGGAAGAATTTTCATGGTGATATGAAGAACTTTAACCATTGGCTAACTGAGGCAGAACAGAATATTGCTAAAATACGGATAGAGGCTGAGGATCCAGACATTTCCAAAGCCAAACAGTGTATCAGGGTAAGACTCACTTGTACATTTTAATTTAATATTTACTTAAAATATATCTGTATGTATGTTCTTCCTGTACTAGTACATGTACTCGGGTATTTTGTACATCCTCAGAGGCATTAACACACAAGAAATCTTTTTACACAATGATCTGCTCAAGTTCTATTACTTGCACTTCATAATTTCACATGAAAGACCTCTCACACAAACTCTAAATTTGTTATTCCTAGATAACAAGAAACATAAAAGTGATCTTGGCTGAGTCCAGACACAGGTTAAAATGTGTGATTATGTTGTACCTATGTTGGGATTGTCACATATATCTGTAGCAATCACAACATAGTCCTGCGCAATCCTGCTGTATCCTATTCTGGGCAAACCCAACGTTCAACGTGGATTTTCCTGGAATAGCGATATAACCTACCTGTCTGCAAGCTTGGCATATGGTTCCTTCCTGGAGAAATGGCTTCACACACATGCAAGGTTGAAACTGCCAAGCATGCGGGCTGCCATGCATGGGGGTGGGGGGCAATGCGTTCATGTCTGGTTATTGTGTGCTGTAGAAATACCCAGAAGTAGTGGTCTTACTGCCATAGTGTCCCGCTGCCACAGTGTTGCCCCACTCTCTGGAAAGAACAGCAGAAGGGCATAGTGAGATGCAAACAAGCTCTTGCATTTTCCTGTCTGGAGGAAAATGCCACAATTTTGCATTCTGTCTGGAGTCAGCCATTGTCATTTGGTTCCCTCTGGGAGACTGGAGAAATGAAAGCAGAACAAAATGAGGAATCAGGTGCCCACAAAAATGATGACAATGACATAAAAAAGAGAAATCAGTGTTTAGTTGCTTCAGTTTAAAGAAAACTTGCAAGATTCAGGCAGCAAATGAAAGATGATGGATAATCATGAAGTAGAGAGAAGACTCACCCCCAACCTGTTTCAATCATCAGTATTATTATATTGATAAAAACTGAAGGAGAATTTTGAGGAAGCTGGAGATGTTATTTCCTTAGCAGCAGCAGGACTGTGCTTTTTTCTTTCAAGATTACATTAAATCCATTAGATTGATAAGGAAATTCAGTTCCACTACTGTATGTAGATTTGTTGAAGAATTCTGGCACTAGTAATATGTAATAGTTTGTTCTTAGATTTGGATATACTTAGTTGACTATAAATTCTAATAGGACATATGTCATGTGACCTCATTATGGAGTAATTTGGAATAAGATTTATTTCATTAATCAATTTCATCCAAAAATTATTTATTATACAGCAGTCCCACCACATATGAAGGTAAGTTCCTGTGTCTTATATCACCAGCGATCTGGTCTAATCTGATGTACTAAATAGGTTAATTTGATAGTGTGCAATACCATTTATGTAATAATTTTACCTGTATATCATTTAAGGTTACTAATGGTGTGTTATGTTTGAAGGGCTTAATGTTTTCCCCATTTTGTTCTGAAATTCTTATATTTACATTATCAGACCAATAAGATCTTACAGCATTACTAGTCCAGATTGGTTTATTAACCTTTATTATTCTTATTTGTTGTCTAAGTTGAGATGCTTCAAAGTAAAGTTTTAGGTTCAGAACTGCCCATCTACCTTGTTATTTTGGTTTTTCTCTTAGTTTGTTTAGAATTCTGAATTTCTTTGCATTATAGATTGCCTTTGATATAATTTTGATATATTTTGGTAAATACCAGTACTTTTTGATGGGGTTAAAGGAATCATTTAGAATAGAAAACTGATTTTGGAAGTATTTTCATTTTGAATGCAGCTATTTTGCCTGATAGGATGAAAATAATATTTTTCCAACTATTTATTTCTTTTAAAAATGTTTTTACAGTTTTTATGAAGAATTTTCAGAGGTTGATGGAATGGAATAAATGAACCCCTAGATATTTAAATGATTTGTTTGCTATTTTACAGTAGGTGATTTTTGGTATGTTCAATTGTCATTTTGGAGAACCATTTTAAAATAATATTTCTGATTTTATATTTATTTATTTTAGCCCTGAATTCAAATAAAATTGCTGGAATACTGGTACGATTGTTTTAGCAGTTTTTATTGGGTCTTCAGAGATTATCATAATATCATTTTCAAAAAGATTTATTTTTGTTTCTCTAGTTCTTATTTTATACCCCTGAGTGTTCATAGCTTCCTTTATCATATTTGCTAATGGTTCCATTACAAATGCAAAAAGCAAGGGTGATAAATGCACCCTTGTCTGGTTCCTCTATTTTTATTTCATTTGTGCAAGCACAGTTTATCAAAATTCTTGTGGTAGCTTTTCTGTAAATGGTTTTTAGAAATGTAATAAATATTTCTCCAAAATTAATTTTTTTTAAGGACAACCTCTGCAAGGAGGCAATACATCCTCCATATATACTGGTGATCTACAGAATGAAATGTTTTTCAATGTCCACAAAAAAAAAATCTAAAGATTTTTTTATTTGTATGACTATGAGATATAACATTTATTAAAGTTCTTATGGGGTCTCTCATTTGTTTATCCATTATAAATCCAGAAGGTTCTTCTGATTTTTTTTGAGGGTATTATTTGAGCAAATCTACCCATAAGAATACTAGTCAAGGTTTTAAAGTCCTGTGGTAGTAGTGATATAGGTGTAAACTGATCTATTTTAATAATGCCTTCTTCTTCTTCTTTTTTGAATAGTACTACTAGACCTTCATTCCATGATTCTGGAATGTTTCCAGATTCCATTACAAAGTTGAACAAGTCAGTTAGATGTTGGGCAAGAATATACCAATACCTTTTATAGAACATACTAGTAAAACCATCTAACTGATGTTTTTTCCAAGTTTTAGATGTTTAATTTTATTTATTACTTCTTGTATGTCAATTGGGCTTTCTGGGTGAAGTTTGGGCAGTTTAATAGTATTTTAAAATGTTATGCAGTCTTTGTTTGATGTATTATTTGCAGCAAATTGCAGCAGCATCCCTTTTATTACTTTCTAATTGTTACAATGTCAGTTATTATTTTTAGACTTGAGGTGTAACATTTCTTTCACACCATTCTTGGAACTTACACGTACTATTTTGATGCACTAAGCATAATATCTATATAACCTGTTTATAGTAATGTTCAACTTATTTTTAGTTTGTGTATGTAACTTTTGTGCAGGATAAAGAAATATACTTATCTGAAACAATGCAAGCTGAAGCATTTATAGCAGTATATTGCTTACTAATTGTAAGAATATCCATAATACGCATGGATATTATATCATTCATTGTTCTTGGTGTCACAGAAAAGGGCATTCTGACAGAGCTAATAGTATGTTTAGAGACTGTCTTGAGTAATGACAATAAGAAGGGTTTCCATTCTTTTTTAAGGCTCAAGTGCTGAAACCCAAACTAAAGCCTATTTTGATTTATTGTGTTCTCAGTGCACTTCAGAGCATCAGCATAATTTATTTCAGGAAGTGGGAATGAGGAGCTAGATTTCTTTTGGGCAGGAACCATACATGTCCCCCAGCTCCTTCTGCCCAATGAGAGACTTTTGTTGTGTGTGTGTGTTGTACTAAGGAGGAACATCACTATTGGGGTGGGAAGAGAGAACAAAAGAGAAGACAGAGTGGAAGTTGCACATTATCTGTGTTTTCCTTTCTCTCCAACCCCTGCAAGGATGCAATACATCCTCCATTTTCCCTAGGCAATGTGCAAGGGAAACAATGTTTCCTATCGTTAAAAGGGGATTTCTACAGAAAGGCAGAACTCTGCTTCAGCACCTTTAAGGCAAACAGCACAGTATGGCCAGTCTTTTTTTTTTTCCAGAAACAACTGGAGGATGGAGGTACATGCTGTTTTGGGTATGCCTCAGCTGCCTCTTGTTTGGGGGCACAATCCCCTTACCCCATGTCACGAATGAATTTTCCATCAGCACTGCACAACTTCAATGCGGGGAAAAGCTTCCATGAATTTCTTAGTGGGGACAGGCAGGGTGGAAGTGGTTTGCTGACCACTGGCTTCACTACCATGGCTTTTCATAAGTAACCGATTAGCACTGTGAAATCAGACTGCTAGATTAGATGGCTTTTAGTCTGACTGAGCCAAGGATTCCTATCTGAGCTGGATTCATTTGTTGATTCACTAGGTTAAGTAACACCATCAGTCAAAATGAGCAGAATCTTTTTTATCTTCTTAGCAAATTCATATAGTAAATTATGATTTCTTAAATTGCTTTTTCTTAAATAGAAAAAGTTATTTTCATGCACTGGTTTGCAAATGAACTGTGCCAATGTTCAGATATATCTCCTACAACACATGTTGATAAGGGAGTCACCAAAGGCACACCTTTTACATCCTGGGGCAGTGGGATGTCAAAATTACTAGCTACAAATTGACTTTGGTGTGCTGGTACCTGCACAGTATGGCTAGTTATTCTGGCCATTACAAAACCTGGAAGATCTGTGCAGACAGTCTCCCCATTTGGCTCAAAGGGCTCTAACTACCACTCTGAGTGGAATCAAGAGCATCGGATGCTATCTGCGAAAGAAATCCATTTTTCTCCTTAGTGTACCGTCCACCTCAAGGTGACATTGGGCTTGTCCCCATGGGGCTGCCCCTGCCTCATGGTGGATTTGGGGCAGCCTTAATGCAAATCTTAATTCACATTAAGGAGTCCCCATGAAAACCATGGTAAATCTCTGCATCGGGATGCCATGGTTTTCTCCACACACACACCCTTGTGTGAGCACTTAATCGCCAAGGTAAGGGCTTGATTTACCCCAAACGAACAGCTGAGCAACTCTCAGGCAGGTATAGGAGCTGTCAAGAGCACGGGGAGAGCTCTGGTAACGTGATTAAAACAGACACAAAAGCTGTGTCTGTTTTAATCATTTTAGCAGAGCTCTGCTTGTGCACATGATAGCTATACCCACCTGACAGTTGCTCAGCTGAGTGCAGGGCTGCTGTCAGGTGATTGTTAGGGGTAAATCAAGCCCTTACCTGGGTGATTAAGCACTCAGGTAAGGGGGGAAAGTTGTGATTGCAGCATTAGAGGCAGGAACAGCGGAACCCCACCTGCTAATGCTGCGATCGTAACCTGGGAGTGTCCCCATTCCCCCAGGATAACCCATTCTTGCCCCGTAATTCGGGGCGAGAACAGTTATAAAGGGGGGGTTCGATTTTGAGGATTTTGCACCTCATGTAGCCCGAATTAGGGCTTTGCATGGGAACTCTCGCGAGGCAAACTCATGTTCGCATCGCAGTATCCTTACCATGGGGATGGCCACATTGAATGTTCAGTGTGGGAGGACGTATGGAACATTCCACCCTGGGGAAAATTTCTGTCCCCCTCAGAGCAAGCTGTATGGACATCTGAACATAGTCTGTTTTGTCCTGACCACTACAGTAAATATTGTGGATCTAAAAGTTCTATTCTTTTATCAGAATAAATCTTTCTCTGTAGAGGAAAACAGTTTTCATGGAAGATGTTCTCTTTGGATGGCATTTATTATTTATATAACATGTCACCATCTAATAATATTGTCCAATACTCTATATTTTACAATTATAGGATACTTTACCTCATGTGAAAACATAAGGCTTTACCAGTGAAATATTGAGCTATCACTTGCAATTTCCCAGTGGAAGTACAGCACTTTAATGATGAAGAAAAAGCACAGAGGTAATCAGCTGTTATATTTCTCTAGGCAGCCAACTATGATGTACTTTGGAAAAATATAGGTCAGTGAGAAGAAAACTCTGGCAGTTTTCAACCATAACAAAAGGGGCGCCTCAGAAAGCTAGTGCGTGGCCCTTTTGTTTCCAGCCCTTCTTCAGGTAACTATTTATAGCACAGAATGTTTATGAGAAGGGCGACAAACTAGTGTGTAGACAATCACGCATCAAAGCCTTTTCTGGGACACCTAAGAGATGCCCCCTCACATATCTGCTTACAGTCTAAGTATTAAAGAGAAATGTGTTAGTCTAAAGTGCAGATATATAGAAAGAAGAATGGCAAGGTCAGACAACTCTAGGAATATTTTTAATAGCTCATATTTCAAGAATTCATAAGAAACTCAGTAAGTCTAATTGAAAACAATTTACTGAAAGTTTGTGTTTATGTGACTGAGTGAAGCTTTAACATTTAACATTAACATTTGCTGCTAATGGTCTTAGTGTACTCCTTGCCATATCATTAGTACTTGTGCACAAGCACCAACAGGAACAAACACAGCCTTCTGTTCTTCTGAACATTCTGTGCTAGAAAAGGTGGATTAGGCAAGGCTTGAGAACATGATGGCCACACACTGTCTCCCTGAGTTGCCTCTGAGGCACCCTTTTTGTTATGTCTGAATGTAGCATTTTGCATGAGTCAAAATGCCACTCCTCATCCTACCACTTCTCTTCCTTGCCACCACAGTCTAGTCTGCTATTTATCAAACCTGCTAACATGATAACATGTATGGGTGCTAAAAGTATCTACTGTAAATGAGCTAACTGAGGCAACGACAGATTTTGACTATCCAGACGTGCCACCAGGGATATGAATCATGATGTTTCAGAAAATGTGAACTCATTGTAAGGCAGATGCACATCTCTGATTGTGGATGAGGGAGCTGACCTGAAATCCGGGTGGGGGAGATGAGTGGGACAGGCCCAATCTAACTTTGTCCACCAATTTTCTTTTAGTTCAGCATCATTCCAGGCTAGAGGATCAGGTGAGAGTGTGGCTGTGATTATTGGAAACAACATTAAGTAAAATCTGGAGGGGGCTTTAAGAGCCTCTGCTTTTCATTGGGTGAACAGGACAGACTGGAGATGCTGTTGATGTACAGTCCCCCCTGCTGCCTAATAGCCTTCCTGACCAAGCTAATGGAAGTAGTTCCTAGTGTGATGTGACAAGTCCCCATGCTGAATCAAGCATCTCAATTGAGACCCAGTGAGCTGGATTGTCCAATTTTGTGGGATCACTTTCAGTTTTTGAAGATGTAGCAGACCAGATAGCCACAATATGCATACAATATGCATTCTGGATCCTTGGCTTATAAGGGTTGTCTGGGTGAATCCAAGGAGTGATGAATGCAGCTTTGCATGAGGGTGTGATCCCACTGCCCTTGAAAGGGCAGTGGTCTGTCCCCTCCTGAAAAAGCCCTCTCTGTACCTAGGCTTGTTTACCACCCAGTGGCTAACACTCGCTCTCTTGATAAGGTTCCAGAAAACGTTGTGGCTGTGCTGTTATAGGAGTTCTTGGACAAAACTGATTATCTGCACTCATTTCAGTCTGGGTTCAGGCCTACATTTGGGATGGAATAAGTCTTGGTTGTCCTGATGGCTGGCCTTTTGAAGGCAATAGTGAAGTGTGGCTTTACTGATCTTGCCTGATCATTCAACAGTTTTTGACATTGGGATGGGAGTGGGAGACAGTATATTGAAGTGGTTGTTCCTACATGCAGAATAGTGTTGGGTCATGGTGCCTCAGCTCTCTGGCAGTTAAGCTGTGCAGTCTCATGATGCACTGTTTTATATCCAATGCTATTTAACATCTATATGAAGCTACTGGGAGAAGTAATAAGGACTTTGGACTGAACTGTCACCCATATGCAGATGACACACAACTTTATTTCTCTATTATATCTGAATCAGGAGAGATGTTGAGTCACTTTAACCTATCAGAGCACAGGGGGTGTTTTGACAGTGAAGAGGTGTGGAAACCTAAAAGAGTCTCATAAATGAGAATCAGAATGGGAACAGAAAGATGTTACCATAGCAACCCAAACTAAGGACAAACTGAGAAAGGATTATCACTTATTGGGTGTGATCAGGGTTAGCATATTTTTAGTCTGGATTGCCCATAAGATTGATTAATTTAGCAAGATGTGGCTGTGGTCTAGGTGTGTTTGATCAAACACCCTATCAAAAAAGACCCTATCTGGCCCTTTTATTGCAATTGAGATTGAGTGATTCAAAAATTCTGCACAGAACTGTGCAGTTGAATGATTGCACAATCACGTGACTGTGCAATTCTGGCTTATAACAACAAAATTGTGGAATTGTTCAAGTTCAGTCTAGAATGAAGTCAAGAATTTCTATATTGTTCCAAACTCCATGAGGTTCAGTTTGATTTGAACCAAGCCTCCCACCTGAGGTTGGTTATGATATAAATCAATCAAAATAAAAGCCTTTTGGAACCCCTTATTTTTAATGGTTTAGCTAAATGTCAGCACTATGAATATATTCACTGTGTTTCTGTCATTATCTGTGTCCCAGATTATCTGTGTCCCAGTCCCGATCAAGCCTGTTAGCATTTCTTACAGATTCTTCCTTTCTTCGTGTTGTGGTTAATTCTGGTATATTGATAAGGGTGATGGGAACTGCTCATTGTTCTGATAACTCTGGCTGGTATTGTGGAACAATCTGGACTGTGGGAACTGAGAAGAAATGACAAGAATAGAAGTTTCATATATACTCTGAGCGCAACTTGACGCTTCGTGGTCTATTACCAAATAAAGCTAGAGAGCATGTTTCATTTACTCTCTCCCTATGTTCCTGAATGGGGATTTGATGTGGTGATTCTGACATTAAACGTGTAGTTCAGTTTGTCTTATTGATATTGAAAGTCCTTTACTTGACATCATTTTCTCAAAAGTCTTAATGTAACTTGGCTCAGATACTATTTAGAGTTTGTTACTAGACTTAGCAAACATAGTGAAAAAGTATTCATTTGCCTTTCTTATGAATCCAGTTGTACTTGACTGAAAGTTGAACAACATCTGCTTCTGTTACTGGGTTTGTGTACTAAAAGTTTAAATTGACTTTTATAAACAGGCCGGGCTTGGTTACTCCAGTGAGACTACATACAAAATGGATTTTTAATTCCAAGACAGCATATTGTGATTAAATATCCCAGTGTGGTTCATATTTCTGTTTCTGTAGTAGAAAGAGCACTCTGATCTGTTTATGGCTCATGAGAGAACACTAGATGTATTCTAATATAATTTTCACATACTTATATAATACTTCTAAAATACTGAATATAAATCATTTGGGAGTTTTTCACAGTTGGATTCTAAAACAGCTTCACACACACACACATCTCAGCAAAAGTAAAGGTGGAGAAAAGATATGCCATTAAATGGCCAGAAAATATACCCATACTAAGAAAACTCAAACTTGAGACTAATGGTCATCTGGTTTCCTTTAGTGAAGGAGTACACTGTAGTTTACTTTCAGCCCCACTGACTTTATTTATTTATTTACATTTATATCCCGCCCTATACCCTAGGGTCTCAGTGCGGGTAACAGCATATTTTAAAGACAAAATAGGACTGCAGGCCGAGGCCTGGAGCTAACCAACTTGGAGACATGTAAGGATGAGACTGGGTAGTAGAGGGGCTGAGCTGAAGAACTAAGTGGAGGTAGAACATTGGTGACAGAAGACGGGGAAAGAAAGCAAAGCAAATAGTTTTTCAGGATCGGCTGGTTTTCTTAGGAGTGATTTAGCCTTTATAGGATTGGGCTATAACAAGCCACAAGTTTTAAACCCATTAACACAAGTTCCAGAGTCAGATTGCCTACCCTGAGGGCAAAGAAGCCATCAACAAACTGCCCAGAAAAAAATATCAGGCTAAAAAACAAGGAGACTGCAGTCAGGTCTGCACTTGGTTGTGAGCCTAGGGAAATCCCTGTTTATGTAGGACCGAGTATTGGCATGAAAATTGTATCAGAGCCACAACAGTGATCTAGTTGTAACAGTGACATGAGGTATAGCTGGATGCCCTCAGGGAAGGAAAAAATGGTATGTGAGCTTCCTTGGGTTCATCGAAACCACTCAACCCCTCTCCATTCATGTCAGACCAGTTCAAGTAAATTGTTATTTTGCCCTTCTAAAAGGCATTTTATTAGGTAATGGACTAGTGGGAACTAGTTTGAGGTTTGACTCAAACTTATTAAAGGATGTTTGAGTTTGAACTGAACTGACCTACATATGAACCAAACCACATTTTTAAGACTCACATGCATCTCTACTCTGTTGGCCATTAGCAATTCCTGAATTGTTTTGGGTTGACACTTTATGGTGTTTCCTAAAATCTTCTGAGTTTTGTTGATAGACTGACTACTCTGTAATTCAATTCTGAAAGAATAGTTTCAGGCAAGTTGAAGACTGGCTTGCAAATTATGATATTCTTGGTGAAGTATGTTGTTGACAACGTCTCCATTCAGTTTGGATACAAATTATAGTTGATTTATGCAGATGAAACTAAGCTTTCTTAGGTGCTCTAGTTGCAGGCTGGGCCTGTACTACAACCATTTTACTTACCACACTCACTTTTACATAAATAATTTTATACATTGGTACACAAAATATTCCCATGATTCCACTTTGTATTAGCACAGAAGATTAAAGTACATGTAATTTATCTATTTTTACACCATTTAGCATGCTAGATGGCAACATTCTTTGGATGAATCTTCCTTGATTACATTGCTTCCCTGCGTTCTGGCTACCATAAAAAGAAACTTCTCTTGGAGCTGCAGAAATGCAGAGAAGCATTTGCTTGGTTCATTGCGTGGATTAGACGTAGCTGCAGGGCAAGCAGTCTACAAAATGCACACAACGCCAGCCTTGATCTTGGGTGTTTTTCCACTGTCACCAGAAGTACCCATTGAATACCCATTAATGGGTACTTAATGGCATTAAAGTACCCATTAATGGGTACTTAATGGGTACTTCTAGTGACAGTGGGAAAAAAACCCTTAACTTAGCTTTAAGGGCTTGAGAGAATGCTTCTTCCAACTTCTCATTAGGCAATTGCACATCCAGAACTTTTACTTCTGTACTACTCCTCTGCTCGTACTGGCTGAAAGCTCAAGAAGAGAGAGAGATCACACACTAAGGTGCATCCAGAAGGTAGGAATACTTTGCACGGGGAGACAGGTTTTGCAATGTTCCACTATCCCTGCAAAGTAAAGACCAAGGTTGCAAAATAAATAAAATAAAAATACTTATACTAGCATTGGCTGCAGAGGATCCCTTCCCTTCTTGTTTTCCCAGTTGTTTGGGCAAGATCTTGCAAAACATCATCGTCTCAGAGAGAGGGAGGCTGGCCATATGGTTGGAAACCCCTCCCTGTTGTTTTGGAGGACCAGGAGAACCTGGGGATGTTCTGTAATCCCTGTGGAGCTCCTTTATCAGAATAAAGTCCAGTAAATGTAAGTCACTCCTATTCATTGGAAATGCACTGACCACCAGTAAATATTCTGCCATCTTTCTGTCATCCTCAATCCAAGAGAACTTCTCTGTGCAGTATTGGCTTGGAGCAATGTATTCTGTCAATGGAGACAGAAGCACAAGAAAGACTAACAAGAACTTGCAAAACCCAGAAGTACTGCTTAGAACGTGATTGGCTCCAGGAACCCTAATGTGACAGGGTGAGAGCTTGCAGAGCCTAAAGTCCCATTCCTCTGATAAGGAAATGGCAAAGTTGATCATCTGTGAGGATGATCATCTTTCCCTTCACACTAAGGATACATCAGAGTATCAGAGTATCCTTAAGCTGTGAATTTTAAGTCTGCTGTCTGAAGGCAATCAAGACCTGTCATAGGCTACTGGCATCCATCTGAGAACAGGACTGACATCCTAACCATGTGGCTGTTGATAGCATTGCAATCCATCTGTTACAAATGGCAGCACTACTGGGAACAGCACACCTTCTGCCCTTGGGAAGAATCCAGTTGTCAAGATTATCGAACCAGCAGCAGCAGCAACCAACAGGTAACAAGAGCAAAATAAAAATAAAGATAACTGTCATGCCCTATATATATATAAAGTCTTAACAGACTTCTGAAAGTAATAGGCTTCTTATCTCTTTCCACAAGATTTTCTGGAGCTTTTTGGAAATTGGCTGATTAAAGTTGGTATCTGTGTGCAATTTAATGAGTTTTGACTGCTGGAAATATACAGGTTTTTATTGTTTGGAGAGCTGTAGTTTTAGTTATGTAATTGTTGAGAGAGAAGCATAAGGCTAAAAAGCAAAATATTTGTTATTTACTAGGTCCTTTTAGTCCCTGCCTATGTTATTTACTAAGGGTCTTTTTAGTCCCTGCCAAAAGCAAAAAAGAGATCAACAGAGTGGATCATGTCTTTTTAAAGATCATTAACCCCACATTTTCATTACTCTTTTTCAGTGTCAACTAATTTTACAGCCCTAGGTATTCCAAAATTGCCAGTTGTCAAGTCGGGAGTTAAAGATGTAGTCAAATTGCACCTGGTTTTATAGCCAATATAAAGCTGTAGAAAATACTTGCACGACAGCTTTTAAGTGCCAGTTCTGAAGATGTCTATTTTACTTGATTTCTTCCTCCCCTCCACCACCCACAAGCAAAGCACAAACAACATTAAAAATTGCAGTGCTCTGTAAACACATTAGCATTAATTACTCTTCCACATTTCCTTTTTAGCTTTTTTTTTGTTTGGAAAGTGTTATCCATCTACACAGTGACTGCATTCTGATTTGGGTTTCAGAAGATTAATTTGGTGATGCTCAGGGACTTCTGTTTACCTACATTTTGCTTGCCAAGCATTCAGCTCAGGAGTAAATGACCCTAAATTTAGATCAGGGCATTTCTGACTTCATGTGAGGCAGATCAAAAACACCCCACCGTGGTCTAGATCAAACAATCAATCCCATCCAGAACATGTCCATCTGCATTGAGATGGCTGTTCGAGTGTAGCCTCTGCACTGGCCTTGAAGCTCACATGAGTTTTGGAGCCTATCTCTGAAAGCTCTGATGGCCAGGAACAAAAGTTCCTGGCAACAAAGCTCCTAGGGAACGCATTTTGGTGATGCTTCTTATTGTGGATTCTCAGTGGTAAATTAGACAATGGAGGTATCTACCTTGGTCCAGTTTTCCACCAGCTAATACCCTAATGGACCTGTTCTGGTAGTTTGGAACAGGTGGCCATTTTGGCATGCTGATTAGTATTATAGACAGACCACACTACCAGGGGCAGGGCTCCTCTTAGATCACACTACCTTGCAGAAAGGAGGCTCTGGATCCCTTGTTAAACTGTAATACCGGTAAATGCAGAAAAGACCTTAGTATGTAAGCACTTCAAATGTTATTGAACTACAATTATTCCCCATACTTGATAATATTGTTGGCTGTTGTGTCTGGTGCTACAGGGACTAAAACATCTGGCAAAAAGATGCAGGTGGAAAGAAAGAAAGAAAGTTAGTAAAATCAAAGAGATTTGATCATTAGTTCTGTTAGTTGAGCATCCAGCTGTGACCCCAAGAGCAGATTAAAAGAGTTTGATCAGGGCATGAAGTCTGAAAGATAGGTAATGTGACTGCTCTTATACCTGTTGGTGCCATTCCAAAAAAAAAAAAAAAAAAAAGCCTAGTACCCAAACACTTGGCAAGTTAAGCACACCACTGGAAATTCTAAAGAAGCACTACCTATGATCCATATAGACCACAATTCAAAACTAAGCAAGGCATTGGTTAGTCTGTAAAATTCTAAAAGCTGTTTGGCTCTCCTGCAATGTATACCTTATATCAGGAAACCGTCTTTGTTACACTATGAAAACATTTAATATATCTATCCTAAAGTTTTAATTAAAATACAACAGGCTTCACCTCATGTAAAGGGTGTGGAAAATGTACAGAGATTCTTATAGACGTCTTCTTTTTCTTCAGTGCTCCCTGATTATTTTTGCAATAAAAAATCTTGAGGACATGTGTCATGAAACTCATAACATTGTGGATGGCCCATCTGGACCTATATCCAGTTTCTACCCTAGAAGACTAGTACCAGCTCTGAAACGAGTTCCCAGTCTTTGAATTTTTAAGCTGGGGCCTTTTCAGAGGAGCACCCACTTCCACAGGTGCCCCTCACTGTACCAGTGAAAGTCTCCTCCCATCGGTATACTGGTACAGTTGCTTGTGTGCTTATGCACACGCGCATGTACACATACACACTTTGAACTACTGACAGCTGTCCATTTCCAGGCAACTTCATCAGAGTCTCTTAATATACCAGGACAGGGCAACATGTTGGTGCTCTCCTGGTCTATTGCTCCATCCAGTGTGGACATACTATAGTGTTTTGCTAGGGTTAGGGCCTCAATGGTTAGGGTCTGTTGCCTCAATGAAAGAGAACGTGTGGCTGAATACCTGAGCTCAAGGGAATATAGAAGCCATTTTGCTTTTATGAATACAGCTAAAGAAGACATATTGGGCATAAGCACCTTCTACACTTTTTATGGCTTACATTGTAAATGGCTTTCATCTTGTTTTACAAAACAAATTAAAATGTTAACCTGTATATGGCATGCAAACAATTCCTGCCCAGCACCTCCTAGCAGTGCCATGCCATCCTCTTCTATTCTTGGTGAAACATCCTGATGACCCACCTATCGCTAGCCATGATGGGGTGATTGCTGAAGGCAGGTCAGGCCAGCAGCCCTCACCTCAAAACACCTGGGAGTGTTGAGAATGCATCTCTAGAATATCTCTAGACACCATTTAATCTATCCACAGTAAGATTGGGAACAACTCAGGATATCTCAGGGACAGCTACAGTGGATCACAGTGTAAACGTCTTCTAGCGATCCATCTGGAGCTCTCCTGGAGGTAGGTGCAAAAATAATTTAAAAAAAATAAGATGTGAAATTCCAGTTTAGATAATAATATCATTATAGATCAGTAAGTCCTTAAAATCTGTGGATGCAACAATATATAGAAAGGATAAAATGCATGAGCAAAGCAGTTCTAAAGAAATGAAGAATGAAGCAGCTATGTTATTCTGTATGTTGAGGAATTATATTATCATTAAGTATTAATTAGGATGCAGTGTTAATGAAAGTGAAAACCACCACAAACTCTGGGAAACATTAAAATTTATGTACTTTGCTGAAATGCAACAATGTTAGCATAAATCATCCTCAGCCTTATACAGAGTCCTTCCTGTCCCCTGTTTAAGAGTAAGCATCTGTCATCCCTGAATTAAGTCTTTTCATGGTTATCTTAAAAAGGACAAGATTAAGCTTTACACTGCACTAAGGGCTGAACAAAATGGAGTCAAATAATCTCTCTCTCTCTTTTTGCTCCCCAGTCTAACAGTTCCACACTGATTTCATTTAGTATCTTTCTGGTAATATGACTGATGATTATTTCAGAACTCTCTGGCTGTGTTTTTAATCTACCAAGTTAAACATCAGTGTTTCATCTACTTTACATTTTGCTCATTCATTTGACCATTTGCAATATTCATTTTCATATTTAAATTGTATTTTATATAAAAAACATTTAGTATAAGATTAAGAGGAACTTGATTTTCTTCTTAATTAACAATTTTGATAATAGACTTTGCTAAGTGCAGAGATAAGATATGTGTTTCAGTTCAAATATATCCATTGAAGTTGAGCATATTATTACTATGAGAATGAATTAATGAATGAATAAATCACTAAAATAGTACATAATCAAAAAGAATGTTTAACACTCAATACCAGTGTGATGAAATAAAAATCTAAATATAATATGAAGCTATTTGATATGGTATTATTTCGCACTTCTAAACAGTGCAAGTTCATTTCCCGAGATTTTCTTTTAATTAGAAGCTGATTTGTAATGCTATTCTTCATCTATATGAAACCGTATGTGGTTTTGTAGATTCTTTATGATGAACCAAAATCAGTTTGATGCTACGTATTGCCTGGAGTAACAAGTGTGTTTAAAAATTCCTTGTGTGATTTTCCCCACTAATTGGTTTTGACCTTAACAATGTAAGAACTGTAGTAGCTAAAGCACAAAATGTGGTGTTATCCCTGCGTAGCAGTCCAGTAAACTTGGGAGGGCTTATTGGTCTGCTCAGGAAAGATGATCAAAGACGACATAAATGAATGACATAAATAAGGAAATGGCAATTTCCACACTTTCTGGCCCAGTTCAGCAGGACTGGGCCAGGATAGAGCAATTCCATCTGCTGGACTGCTTCTTTTGTCCTAGAACAAGCTTTCTGCTCTTGGCTGTTCCAGGACAGGCCTCATGCTAGCTCCAAAAATTATGCAGTCTTCAAAGTCAGCTTCTGGGTTCTCCAATGGCTGGGAACTAAGGTTCTTGACCTCAGAACTGTAGGGGAGACCTGTTTTAGTGACTATTCACTGTGATGCTGAAATGAGCCCTCTTCTAAGCCAGAACAGTATGCTTTCTTTTGCATGTTTCCCTGGGCCACAGAATATTTTTCCCTGTTAAAATAAATATACTGGCACCCCACCAGGCCATGCTACATCCATCCAGTGCAGATGGATTGTATTAGCAAGCCTTCCCACAAATGACAGGGAGATCCAGGGAGGCCTCTGGGCCCCATGAGGATCCAGTCCAAAGGTAAGTGTAGTTCCTACTAGGCCCCCCCTAACTTCTGAAAATATTTAACCTTTGGAGGAAATTTCACTTCTGTTTCAGGCAATTTTAACAGGAAGAAACCACTATAGTATAACTTGCCACCCTGCAATCTTACAGACACAAATATGAATATTAATTCAAAGATATGAAGAAATAACCATAGAATAACAGCACAACTATTCCTTCTTATTCCAGAGAAATATGTGTAGGGTGCTTTTGGCTTCTCCGTTACAGTTCATGCTTGTTTGCAAGATTATTTTCACATTGTTTTGAAACTCACAGGTGATCCAAAAGGTTTTTGTAATGTTCCCACAGTTGCAATACCCACAATTTGAAGGACAATTCTGGAGTGACCCCAAATAAAACTCAGTATGGATGAAGTCATATTAAAGACCATGATCCCTCAGTGTAGAATCCAATAAATCATATGTGTCTCCAAGCAGTACACTGGCATAATTAGGGAAATTTTTTAGGTATCTAACACCATACATAATAGAATGTCAATAAAGAACTACAATGGTTAATTACAAGCTGCACCAACTCAACCAATGATACATGTGAAAATTCAGTTGCTGCAAAAGCAGCACTTCTCAGGATTCTCACAGGGAAAAAATGTAGAAGTATGGAAGAAATACCGGATCTAATTTTTATTAAATATGCCAATTATTTACATTTGTACTTATACCTTTGCTCTTTTTACTCCGGACATGCTTGTTTTTTGTTTGAATAGTTACAGGTAGGATGAGAAATTCATACACTGATTTGTGTTATACACAAGGTATTTAAAGAAGTTGGTCTGTATACCATGTTTCTGTTAATATAGGTCAAATAATCACCAGTTATTCCAGTTATTCACATTCCTCCCATTTTATTTTATTTTTATTTATTTATATTTCTATCCTGGCCTATACTCTAAGGTAATGCTGTATAGCTGCCCTTATAGTGAGCCAGTTTGATCTAGTAGCTAAGAAGCTGGACCCTTATCTATGTAGGAATACCGGGTTTGATTCTGTATGAAGCCAGCTGGGTGACCTTGGGCTAGTCACAGCTCTCTTCTGAATTCTCACATCTCCACCTAGCTCACAGAGCATTCTGTTGAGGGAAAGAGAACAAGAAGCTTTGTCAGCCTGCTTTGAGTCCTCTTAAATAGGTGAGAAATGTGGGGTAGAAAAGCCAACTCTTCTTATTTGTAATCTAGAGAAACACAAGAGCTTCTGTGGAATTATATCTATGGCTTTGTTTTTGAGGTCAGAAAATCAGAAGAAGGTAAACGGATTCATAATTTTAAATATTTGTGAGTTTTGTGTATCTGGGACTGCAAAATTGCAGAGGGGTAGCTAACTGTCGCTCACATATTCACGCATTAGCAACAGAGAATGGTGTTTTCTCACACACTTTCTTTCAGCTTGTAAGGGACCTGAAATTGGGAACTGCTTGGTTCAAAGTCAGTTCTGAGTTTGGGCTCTTTGGAGTTACAGCATTGTTCACTTAGGCACTTACAAATTCTGACACTGCTTAGTCTGATCAGCTGGGAGTTCAGGCGCTGCTGGTTTGGGCACTTAAGTTTGAGAACAGCTGAAAGTCAGTCACATCTTTTTAAAAACAATTCCTCTGGGCTTCGAAGGCATTAAGAGGAAGTTGCATCATTTTTCCATCTTCTGAAATTTCCAGATAAATCTCTCCTGCTTTCTTATTATCCATAGATACAATAATCTGATAGTTATGAATTTGTAAATAATGAGGAATTGAACATTTTGCAAATAATGAGAATCGAACGATAGCAGATAACGGGCAGAAGTACAACAGCAGTAGTACTATGACGTGTTTATTCAGGTAGAGCAAAACAATATTACTATGATTGCTGCTTAAGACATACTGCTGTCAATATATTTACCATTTATCAAAAGAATTTTAAAAATCTTTCTAAGAATCTCACCAAAAGAAAAATTGTACAAGAATCATTAGTTTATCACAAGTGAAGCAAAAGTGCCTTATATTTGTCATGAGATTCCTTAAAATTTATTCACATTTCATTCTGCAAGCAATGCACCACAATACATGTTGACAAGAAAATGAATGTTTAAGACCTGAGTGGAGGTGGTTTTTATCCATTATACTATTATGTTTTATGTCTGAACGGGGTAATGAGTATTTCTCCTAAAACTGTATCTTTTCTAAGATAAGATGGATTCCCAGTAATTCTAAAATAAAATCCACAAGGTCAGTATAATATGTCTGGCATGTTTTAGTATACCTTGTACAATTTATTTACGACCACAATAGTAAAATAATATATATGAAAACACTGTCCATTGTTAGGGTTGATTTAAAAATTACTAGATACTCTTGTTAGAGCAACCATGGTTTATCTCACATTATTCTATTATTTATTTTTTGTGTACATTTCTATCTCACACTGTGGCATATGATCTCAGAATTAAAACGCAATAAAAGGGAATTTAAAGAACAGAGCTAAAACAATCTGAAACCTGAAATTAAATTAGATTTACATTGCAAGGATAGAAGGATAGAAGACTTAGATAAAAAAGTTGAATATTCATCATGCATCGAAAGGTTCAGAGGGGAATCAATTCTGTAATCCTGGGATTAATTTCTGTAAAGGTGCTTTCCCACCTATTTTGAGTGCTGAGCGTGGTGGCATAGTAGAAAAGGCTGATGGGCAGGTCTACATAAGGCTGTGGGCAGAGATAACAAAAGTGGGACCTCAGAGGTGCCCAGCAGTGCCTCAGAGAGGCGGTGTGTAGCCTTTGTGTTCCCAATCTTTCTCTAACCCACTTTTTATACCACACACTGTTCAGGAGAGGGGAGAGCAGCAGACGGATGTGTGAACAATCCTACCTCAAAGTCTTCTTCAATTTGCCTCAGAGGTGTCCCAGAGATGCTCCTCCCCCCCCCACCAGTTCTTTAAGGAACTGCATGATATGCATCCAGTGAGCTTTCTTATGGGAAGACTTGCTGTTGCATTCTGTTAACAGCTGCAGTTTCCAAACCATCCTGTTTTCATTTTGCTCTGTAAATAAAGCTCTTGGATATCGAAACAAATATCATATTTCTCTTGTCTACTTGACTAAATGTGGAAACCTAGTAAAAAGCGAAATGTTTTCCTGTCACTTTACTTAGAAACTAAACATTTCTTCTTTGAATCTGCTTTCTTGTTTTTTTTTCATAAAAAATCCTTTGTTTGAAGAAAACTTCCATCTAATTACCACATCATATGTCAAAACTTAAAAGCAAAGGCTTAAAAGCTCTAATTGTATAAGGTTTCTGTGCCTGATGTCAAGATAGTTATTTTTACCTGTGGTACCTATGATGTAATTCACATTCTTTAGATACCCCATAAAGTGTGCAAAGTCTAGAAATATAGAGGAAGACTGAGGAATGTTATTGGTTACAATACACTTATGGTCAGTCATGAAATAGAAAGCAAAGAGTCTGCATAATAAAGTATAAGGAACATACTGTATGGCAGAATTAGTGACAATTACTTGCAACAACTAAAAAATCAAATTAACCAGATTGTTCTAGGGCTCAGTGATTGGAAAGTGAATATGGTATTTCCTGACAGTGAAAGACACAAAAGAAAATACAGACTTAAACTGTTTTTGAAACACGCTGCTTCTCCCCTAGGGCAAGATCTTGAGTGAAACATAGAGTTGTGTTCCTGGATACCACAGGAAGTGTTGCAGTAGACCCCAAAATGCAGTGTTCGCAGAAGTCCACCAAGTCTTCAGCTGCTCAAAATGACTGCAGCTACATTGCCAGCCATACATTTGTCCCATGGATGCCACTGATACGCAACAGCCCATTGGGGGTTTTCCCACTGACCTCCCTTAATCCGGATCTAAGATGATCCAGATCTCTGGAATGGGTCCAAGTAATCCAGATCTAGCAGATCTGGATTAAGGGAGGTACCCAATGCATCCCCATGGGCAGTGCAGCACCCAATAGCAATGGGTGCTAGCCTGCCCACAGTGGAAACGCCGGAGCACCCATATGGCAAATCCAGATCGACCTACGTGGAGCCTGCCCATCACCCCAGTTTTTTGGGGGGACAGGGGGTACAATCTCCATAGACACGCTAGAGATTTTTCTTTGTCTTAAGCTCCAGAGATTCTCCGGAGCAATCTGCCACAAACTTCAAAGATTCTCCGGAGCCTTTAACAAAGGTCCATAGGATTGGCATTGCTCTTGCATGGGGTCCTCTTTGGAGCCTGTGCTATTCTTCAGAGCCAGCTTTGGAGATTGTGCACACACACAACCGGAACCCCACAGACCCCATTGCCCAATCACGTTGGAAACACACTCCGTATAATCCAGATTTGATGCCTGCAGACCCCATTGTAGACCCCTTTAATGGGGATTACATGAAATCTGGTTTATAGGTACTGAAGGGTCCATTCAATCTGGATTTCCCTAGAACTGGTGGAAACAAATGTGGCTCTAAAGGGGTCTGCAGTGGAAATGGGGCCTTCCTGCTTTGAACCTAATGGGTCCCTAATAGGTACTTAATGGGTACTTAGAGCTAGTGGAAAACATTGTCTTCCTTCTGGGAAATCTTGGGAATTTCAGGAGATACAAATGTTTGCACTGAAGCCCTTTCTGCACTGGGTGTTATTCTGGATTATGGGCCATTCTGCACATACCCTTAATCCATTGATCAGTTTCATCTGCATTAGACAAGCATGATCCAGATTGGCCTTGATTGGGGTCACTGGTAAGCCTGTTCAAACAAATCTATTGGCAGGCCAATCGGCCCTGGTGCAGAAGGTACATCTTCATGATTGGAACTAGCAGGGCACTCATTTGTGTAGTGTAACAAATGCATCCCCTGATAACTCTGAGGCTAGAAGTGAAAGTTCCTAGCCATACTGATCCCTTGTGCCCAGCTTCTAAGCTTGCACAAACTTTTGGAAGGGGCCAGAAGCAAAGTATGTACCAGAACTGTCACGCAGATGTTTTTCCAGACCGTGCCTTTCTGTGGTCTGAACCACTGATTTGGACCACTGAGAGGTTAGTGACAAAAAGGCTTATATCTCAGAATAGGAACTGGCCATTCACATGCTGGTGCAAACTAAAGTAGATCCTGCCCTGGGCCTGCCATAGTTTGCACTAGCATGTAGATGGCAGGTTAGTATTCCAGGAAATAATTCAAAATAAGGCTCAGTTCAGAAAGGCACTGAGCTGATTTTTTTTCTTGAAAGAACAAGATCTGTTGGAGTGTTTCATGGTGAAAATCTTCTATTTAATGCAATTCAAATGTGACAATATATTCTTACATACTATATAATACCATGAGTCCAATTATTTACTTTCCAAGAAAAGAAAAATATGCACTGGAACCCTGAAACCCCTTACTACTTGTGGGATGTTTAAAACTGTGACTGTTCAAATATATTTTATTCTATTTCTATGCAGCCATTGCCTAATGAATCCTGAAACATGTTATCACACAGTATATTGAAACATTTTGAACGTTGATCATAAGACAAGAATTCAGTGTTTTACTGTATCTTTTAACATATATCCTCATAAAAGATGATGAACTGACAGACTGTGAGTGCATTCAGAAATAGGAAGCATTATCCAGTACAAGCCCATGGCTGTGGATTTATTTGTATTTGATAGGAGCTATACAAAAATTTGATTAGGATTACTTATGGTTTTAGGAAAATTAACTTCCTAAGTTAATTTTCCTTTTTCAATTGAATCAGTGATATAAAATCTGAAGTTTTCTAGACTGAATAGATTTCTTTGTCTTTTCCCCTGTGCAGGTCCCTCTTGTAAGTAATAAGAATTTATTAGACCTGGATAGATTTTATTTCATTTTTCTTCTGTTTAAGGTAAGGTGAGCCTGGGCAATGAAGATCACACGATTAGGGCCAAATCTCCATCTCAGTTATGACAACCTTTCTAAGAAATAGTGCTATTCTGTGGTGGGGAAATAACGCCTTCACAGGATGTCTTTTTTGCTATGTTATACCTCTGGATTTACTCTGGCTGATCTATCTATGCTGATGCAGCCACCCAACCAACATTTTCCAGCAAAATGATTTTAAAATCAGAGGTGGAAACAGGTGATAGTATTACACAGCAATGTTCTACATTACTAAAAGGTGGCTTAGAGAAGGGACTCTGATGTGCCAGCCTGCTTCTCCTCCCTCTCATGAACATTCTAGGCTGAAGAGGTGGACTAGAGATGGATGAGAACACAGAACACAAGGGACATATGCTACCCATATCTGAAGAATTAAAGTCACTGAATAACTAACCACAAGACCAAATAGTTACACACAGGTGATCCTTTAGACCACTTGAAATAAAATCATTCAGGATTGGGTTGAAAAACAGTATCAAGCACTGAAAACTGATGCCAGAAATATAGGGTGATTCACTACCAGATCAGCAAGCCTCCTTCTGCAGACTAAGGAGACCCCAGGTGAAGGACGTGGAAGAAAGGCTCTAGTACCCTTGCAGAATTGCCAATAATGTTAAATGATACCACCTGAACAATTTAGGTATAATATATGACAATCATATAATCCTCTTCTCAGCCAGGGATGTAGATTTTTTAACACAGAAATTTCCAAAATACCTTGAACATTGTATAGTTTTTCAGAACAGATGTTACTAGTGCATGAATAAAGAATGAATGATCCATTCTATTCAGTAATATTTGAAGCTGGCAAAGTAGCTATTAACAATATCCTTGTTTGATGCTGCCACATGAGTATCCTGGGATACTGCTTGGTTTCCACAGTTCCAAGCTGTGAACTTAATATTTTAAGAGCAGTACTGTCCAGACATGCCCTAGCGGCAAACTTCTATTTGAATTTTTGGTTTCCCAAATCACAAAATCGTTATCTTATTTGAATTATGCAGATAGTGCTCTGAGAATATAATTTATTTAATTTTTGTGGTTCCCCCTTTCTTCCCACATACGTATATTTCCTGTGCATTACAGATTTTCATTAGAATTCTATAAAGGAAGACAAGGCAGAAAGACAGATGAAGCTTTTGGGGATTCTAGCTAGTTTTCCAGAGCTTTTCAGAGAAGTGTGTTTGAGTGCTGATAAGGCATTGACTATATTAAATAGACAAAGACAAAGCATGAGTAGAATTTATTGTTTTCCCTTTTCAGTCACTGGAGGACAATTCTTTGCATTTATTAGCCAAAAAAGTGGCCCAGATTCTATCTCTTTTGAACATATTAAAGTTCATGTTTGAATGCTGGTTTTTAGAATGTTCATTTATGAAAGTAAACAATGGCAGGTACAACATTTTAACCTATTTATAAACCTGTTAGAAAGCTGTTTCTTCAACTTGCAGATGTTCAGGTCAGATCAGAGATGAAGGACTTTATGGGTTATACTAGTATATTAGTATATAACAAATAATAAAAAACATATGAGAATTTTACAATTTAACAGTTCTAAAATCATGGAAAAGTTATGTTTGTTTGTTTATATACTGCTTTCCATTAAAAGGTAATCTTAAAGAGATGTACAAAGAATAAAAACAGCTAAAATCATAATAATTATATAAAATATAGTTAAAATCAAGGATGATTTTAATTAAAATATAATTAAAATCAAATTGACTCTGGAAAGGTCTGGGATAGGTCTTCAATCAGCACTTAAAGACCAGGAGTGCCGGCACGCCATGAATATCAGAGGAGAGACTATTCAGGATTCTGGGTACCATCACAGAGAAGGCCTGAGAGTCATAAGAGGACATCCAGTGATTTGTAGTACCTGCAGCAATACTTCCCCGGAATACCTTGTTTCACATGTCAATATCAAGAGGGGCAGTCTGCCAAGTAGGCTGGTCCCATGTTATTAAGAGCTTGAATCTGACCTGTAGCTAATTGGCAACCAGTGCAGGTGCTTAACACAGGTGTGATATGTGCACAGTAAGATGCCCCAATCAACAACCTGGCGGCCACATTTTGCACTAGTTGCATCCTCTGGACCTGGTACAAGGGCATCCTGCTCACAAAGAGTGCGTTACAATAATCTAAACATGATGTTACTAGTGCATAAATAACAGTGGGTAGATTGGTGTTGCTCATACACCTGCAAAGGTGATAGTAAGAACTCCTAGATTTCAAGGGGTCAACAATGACTCAAGCAGCACCTCCAACCTACAAAGCTGTTCCTTCTGAGGGACTGCAACCACAAGACAAATTCTCAAGTCCCAGAACAATTTCAATATCACAGAATCTATGGGCGTATTCACACTTAACATTACCATTTCAGTGAGGCTAAGATGAAGCATAGAGTGAGCTGTCTCCACTTCAAGTGTTGGTACCGTCCTAAGTAGACCACCAGCACTTGGAGTGCAGATGGTTCAGCTCAGTCAGGCAATCACCATAGCAGTGACCTGCTGTGTGCCACTGCACAGCCACCGCTACAGCTGCACCAACATACCACTTGCAGGATCACAATCAGAAGAGTCTCCCAGTGCTGCTGACAGGGAGCTTACCAGCTGGTCAAGCTATGGACAAGATTTTACTTGTCCACAGCTAGTGAAGGCAGCTTGGGGGGTGGCTGGGGAGTTTCAGTACCTTGGCAGCAGTATATCATATGGACAGGTCTCCTCAGAGTAGCTGTAACCATTCCACAGAGGTAAGTGCAACAGGCCTTTTATCTTGTTTGGATTTAGTTTTATGTTATTGGCCCTCAGTCAGCCCCTCACTACATTCAAGCACATATTCAGGATATTCACAGTTGCTTGACTCAGATGTAATGAAAAAATGGAGCTGGGTGACATCTGCTTACTGGTGACACTTCACTCCAAAACTCCTTATGCCATCTCTCACTGGCTTCATTATAGATCAGTGTTTCCCAAAGTGTGGTACGGGTACCCCCAAGGGTATGGGAAGAGTTTGGTGGGGGTACGTGTGTATGTACCAAAAAAATAAAAAATAAATATATTTTGATTTTTATTAAAGCGTATGTTTTTTATGAGGTGTACTCAGTATTACGAAAATCATAGAAGGGGTACACATTTGTCAAAAGTTTGGGAAACACTGATATAGATGTTAAATAGCATTCGAGATGCAAGAGTGCCACAGCTCAACAGCCGGACCCTGAGGCACCATCACGCCAAACCATTCTCTGAGATTGTCCCTACAGATAGGAATGGAGCCACTTTAATCCAATGATCAATTAAATGAAATTTGTCCTCTGTTATTCTTTTATAGAAGACTTCTTCCTTCCTTCCTTCTCCCTCTGCCTTTTAATATAAATTAGCTACATGTATCACAAGATAATAACATGCATAAACACAGAAACTATATACATCTTTCATGTTTGTTATTTTGGGGCTAAAATTATGGGGGGGGGGGTTGGAAGTCAGTTCCTTAATGTTCTTCAACTAGTTGTCTTATATCTCAAGCAAGAAACTGTGCAAGTAGTAGTAACAATAACAGTAATGATGATAATAAGCAGAAGTAACCATCATTATCATTATCATCTAACTGATCTCATGCAACCCTATGCTTACAAGGAAGCAAACTGAATTATATTGCATGTTAATGAAACTGCTCTGCATATTGCTTTATAGAAGAATTTTTTACTTCTAAATTTCCTCATGCCAAATTTCATGGGAATATTTAAGCTAAACACCAGCTTTAAATCAGAGTTATGGTTCCTTTCAGTTCAATATTCCAGCAATTGCATAAGCACTAATACTTAAGATGGGCAATTCTAGCCTTTTTAGAGAGATTCATATGCGTGTTGTGAACAGTATTACACAGGGGACTTTTGGTGAATAGTTAAAGCTACATGAATATTGGTTGTAAGCACAGTATATTTACTGTTACTGTGGAGCTTAAAACTGTTTTGACGTTACCTGCTGGCTCTATGTACTGTATATTACAGTATCACTTGCTTATTTTCTACCTCTGTTGCAGGTAAGTTATCAGTTCCTCTGCATTTATACACTGCAACTTCTGAACATTTTAATCATACAAAAGCTTTAAAAAACCCATATACTTCTGTAACATTTGTTATGTAAATTAAGAACTAAAAAGCAAGAAAACTACAGTTGAAACTTGTTAATATGTTTTCAAGATACTGTTTATTCATCTGTGCAATTGTAATTTAACTTGTAATGTCTTCTTTAGATGAAAAATAAATACTGTATGTAACCTTCAGTTTTGATGGCAGAATTGCTCTGCCGATCAAAATCAGAATCAATTTTAGTTGTGAATGAAGACTTATTGCCTTAAAATGTTGTTTCCGTGACATCCCCACTGTTTGCAGTGGAATCCAATCCATAATTCAGTTTAGTTTCAGTCCAGGTCTTCCAGGAAGCCTTTGCTACACACAAAGTTGGCTGATGTGCCATTCAGCATCCCAGCAGCTCTTTCTCTTCACACTAGCAATGGCAAAGCATTGTGCAGATGCACTGCTGGATGCTGTGAACTGAAATAATCTGTGGGAACGTAGCAGATATTATATGCAAGATTCAAGGTAAGAAAAGGACGGTGCATTTGTAAGGGAGAATCTGCTGTTGAGAAGAATGGTTTTTAATGCTATTCAGAATGCATCTTAAGTCTCCTATTCTGAGTCGTGTATTCCGATGCAGGAGACTCTGAGCAGTAGGTGAAAGGGAATGCTTTTGTACTTGAAACATGAAGGTCCAGATTAGTTTTTTGTTGTTGTCATGAACTGTGCAGCTTTCACAAGAAATTGATAACACTGATCAGAGCTTTCCAGAAATGTAGCCTTCATTGACTATCTGCTCTCAAGGAAAATAACAGGGATTTTTGTTGTTGTTGTTGTTGTTTTAAAGGAACTAAAGGCCAGTAACCCCAAGCTACAAGGTGCTTTGAGCATCTTTGAGCCTGCTGCTTTTGAAGTCCCCTTGCAACCAATTTGGCTGAATTTTCTGGAGGGGGCATTTCATGCTCACTTATCTCTACTGGAGTCTCTTGGTTTTCTCTACTCTATCAGGGAGAGTCAAATTCTGGCAATAACAGGCCATTTTATGGTCTTGAATCTTTACTGATCTGTAGCTTTCTACTTTAAGAGCACTCTTTTGAAGCATTTAGATATATGTGGCTATACCTTCTGATTAACTTTTGTATGATGGCATGTCTTTTCAAGAAATATTTATATCTCTTAATCTGTGAAGAAATCACTAACTTGTTATTAAATGCCTATAATATTTGTCCACTTTTCCCCTGACTCTGGGCTTGGCTAAGCATTAAGGAAAGGAGATATCTTCCAAAAAGGGGAAGATATAGCTACATATTTGAATTTTGAGGTCACTAAGGATTCTTGAAGAGTGCAGTAAATAATTTGTACTGTCTCTTATTTTTTAAATGGTTTTTTGAAAGAGTTTCTATATTCTCATACTGCATTATACATTGTGTCAAAAGATTTAGTCTTAATTTTATCTAAACAACAAGATACAAAGTACAAATTCATAAGCATCATAATTGTAAAATAGAATTGTGATTGTCATCTTTGATGAGCTAACTCCAAGTTCTCAGAAGAGTTTAAAAGGGCATCCCTTAAACTCACATATTCCTATGAATATATCATTAAGATTTAGCATAAATTCTTCTAGTATAATTAACAGTAGACCATATCAGTTGGTCACGTTTCTTGCTAAAGTTGTTGTTCAAGCCATGCACTGATAGTATTGCATCAGAGCCCATGCCATAAAGAGTTTCTTATTGTCAATAAGACATGTAATGTTGTATGCCTAAGAGGCATGTCAAAGTATTTGTGATTTTTTTTTCTGGGTCCTCTCTCAATTCAGCACCCTTTGCATTGTTATCATGGGTTGAATAAGGGAGAGAAATATTATTTTAAAGCAGAAGTCATTGGTAGAATTTTAAAATGGTCATTTCAGCAGCTGCTCAGTATAGTACTATGCCTCCAATACAGAAAGATGGAGTGATATAATTATCAGGTGCATAGATTAATCCTTCCTGGCATGAAAAAACTTCAGAAACCTTCTCCTGTGGCCCATTTGTAGAACTATATCTAAATTGTATCAACCGAAAACTCAATGTTTCATCTTTGTCTTCGGTTCAAGTTTATGTTTTGAAACAATTTGATGCACTTTTTCATTAAATTAACCTGAAAGACAGTTATTACAGTATCTGAATTACATTAGATATTCACAAAGATTCAATGAAATTGTAGTATCTGTAGAATATCTATAGTGGTCACTACTTGGACAAAATTAAAATATCTATGGTATGACCCAATTAAGCAAAACAGCTGTTTTGTAACATCTAAAGAGCTTGAATCCTAATACTGTAAATTGGCAGAGGTGCCACAATATTTTTTGATACCAGTATCATTATGAATACCAAGGATATCCTATTAAGTTTATGTTCTGTCTTTGGAATCACTGTTGCTTTTTAGCTGCCCTAAGTCTTTAGTTTGGCTACTTTTGTCTTAAAGCTCTTTATTGAAATAATGTCATATGAGATGTTTTTGTTTTATTGTGGTGAACTGCTGAGTTCTTGAAATTTAAGCAATTCCCTTTCGTGTGTGTGTATGTGTGTGTAGTACATAGCACATGTACAGCACTAATACTAATTGGGACTTCAGTGAAATGCTTCCTTTCAAACTTTGGATAAAAGAAAAAAAAAACCTTAAAAGCTCAGAAAACCACCATTCACCTTCAAAAGCCAAAAACAGGAACTAAGTGTCCATTAGGGTTGAGTCACAAAATAAAATAGAACTTTTTTTTCACACTTGGAAATTATTTCAATCTATCTTAGCAACACTGTAGACCACTGTTCAGTGTTCAGTGGTCAAAAGACCAAGTAACAGATGAGCTGAAGTAACAATATCAAATGAGCTGAAGTGAAATACAGGAAGCCAGTTTTGAATGGCCAGAAATATATCTAGAACTGGTTTACTGCATCCCACGTATCAGACAGAATCTCATGTGAATCTGACAGAAACAGGCACTACTGTTTATGTAAAGAATAGACATGATTGATTATAGCAAATCGTGTAGTATGGAAAAGGTCTTTCTATTGCATAACACTAGAACCAAAGGGCACTCTGTGAACCTGCTGGGCAGGACTGACAAAGGAAAGTATTTTTTTTTTCAGCTAGAACGTCATTGGTCCATTGAATTTACTACCAGAGGTGATGACCTGCATCCTGCTTGGATTAGCTTCAAGGAAGGTTAGACAAATTCAGGGCAGACATGTGTACCAATGGCTGCTGGAATGGAAGCCTAAAAACTCTTTCCAGGTTGGAAAGACAGGCAGGATGCCTCTGAAGGCCATTTGGTGGGAGTGAAGGTTTTGCCTTTGTCTTCTGCCTGAAAATGCCCAGAAGCAATAGGTGAGCCACTGTATAAAACAGGATGCTGGATTAGATGGATTGTGTTCCAATCCAGTGGTACATCGCCTATGTTCTTGTATGTTATAAAGTTTTCTGCAGTTTTTGTGCTACTTCATTTTTTAAATTTTTTTGCCTTACAGTTGTCTCACATTTTTAGAAACCACATTAATTTTTTATTTAAAGAAAAGGAAAATGTTATACCAGCAGGTTGACCAAACAGAAAATTTATATACGAATGATACCTTTGAGTTCACTATACATACACATACACATTCATGGAATCTTTTCTTTAAAAATCCTGGTAACCCATTTTGCAGGTAAAAAGGGGAAAATTGCAATTAGTGGCTTCAGTGCTAGATAGATTGCATCCAAAGATATTTCCCTGGCTTAAAAGATCTTTCAACAAACCTTCCTAACCAGAGGGTTATCTACTTCATAAAATAAAGTTTTGTTGTCATATATCTGAATATATAATTAATTTAAATATTTGTATTTAGTTTTTGCCAAAGCCTATAGCTTTATATTGAGAGTGGATTTATTAAAACATTACGGAATTAATTCTAATTTGAAATAAACATTTTTCTTTCTACCTTTCTTCCTTTCATTAGGTCACAAAGTTTTCAGTTTCATCTAGGATTTTTATTGTGTTCATTATCAAACTATGCTAATTGATTTCACTAGCATTGATTTCACTAGCATTCCAATTCACTACTGTGAAGCTGCTTAAATTACACTTTAGGTGAGGAAAAATATATCTAAAGCATATTTAGAAGTGATGGAAAATGAAGGTTTGTGTTAATTTGGATGCACTGAACTTGTGTTTGTCAAATGCAGAAAGAGGCTAGAGGCCAAGAACTAATAGGTGCTTTCCCTAACAGTCCCTGGCTTCTCCAACTTACTCATGAGTAGGGCCACAAAGTGGTGAACTAACCCACTCCTTGTTGCTGCCATTAGAGGCCCCATTATAGTTAAATATTTTAATAAACTCTTTGGAACACATCAGTGACACTGAGAGAAAAACTGTGGCTGCATCTGCACAAGGAGCATGGCGGCTCCATTAGGGACCAATCAACTAGAAGACATGACCCCACAGGACAGTGCTGTATGGGTCGATTCCGCCCTCCCCCATGAAGCCAGCTGGGTGACCTTGGGCTAGTTACAGCTGTCTTCTGAGCTCTCATAGCCCCACCCACCTCACACGGTGTTCTTCATTGGACCAGGCTACAGCATGAAAATGACACTGTAGCCTGCTTCAATCAGAGACTGCTTGAAAGTGGATCTCCAGTGTGTTCCCTTAGAGTAGACTGATCCAGCACTCACAAGCAGATAGCAGTGATCACCTGGGCCATTCTACCAGGAATGAGAAGTCCAGTGCCATTTCTCTAAACTCCCAGAAGCAGCACAGAAATGGCACCACTTCTGAATACCCAACTAAAAAAACCCAAACAGCATCTTAGGGCACTGAGAACTTTCATCCCCAGCCTCCAAAGTTGGCACAGGCCACCTTCCTCACTTGTGACCTTCAGTTAGATGGCTCAGTCTAACCCATGACTGGACCTGCACAGTGAGAATAACCCATATTGTACAGATTTTGCCCTTGATCACCAGGCAACTCAGAGTTTTCATACCTTCAGAGTTTCCATGTCTTCGCATCCAAGCTCTTTCTACCATGTCTAAAGACAGAAGGATGGGAACTGTGTATGCATGTGTGATAATTGCAACTGTCACATATTATTAATCTCATTAAATGTTTATCAAGTGTTATTGAATGCAGAGTGGTTTGCCAGTAGCTACAAGCAATACCAATTAATAGCAATAAATGCTTATCTATGATACTCACTTTTTTTTCAAATAAAGTCAGTTACTGTTAGTGGGAACTTTGTCTTATACATCATACTATAAATTGAAAAGAAAAAAGGTATTAATAAATATACAAGCAACCAGTCGAGATGGCTTTAAGGAAGGGTTAGACAAATTTATGGATGACAGACATATCAGTGGCTACTAGAATGGATGGCTAAGTACATCTTTCAGCCTGGGGGGACAGGCAGGATGCCTCTAAGGCCATTTGCTGGCATTCGAGAGCAGGAGAAGATTTGCCCTTATCTTTGCTTGAGATGCCCATGGGCAATTGGTGGGGCACTGTGTGTGAGAGGATGCTGGACTAGATGGGCTGTGGCCTAATCCAACAGGGTTCTTCTTGTTCTTCAGTTATGTTCTATTTTTTATTATTGGTTTGTATTGTGCTTCAGATCTTCAGAAAATACTGTACGTATGTGCTATATTGATGAAATCTGGAAGGGTGATTTCATCTGGCTTCTGCTCTCTGCACACCAAACTTTCTATAAACTGTGTCACAGTCTTCCTTCTTTCCTTCCTCCCTTCACCAATTTACTTCTTTATAAATGCAAGATAAACACATTGCCTACTTAATTTTTTAAAAAAGAACCTGCACCTCCCCTCTAACTATTGCTTGAAGATTTAAAACCTAATCAACAAAATATATGTCTTTCATGATTTCAATTATTTTTGGACTGTAAGAATGATGAAACAAATTCACTTATGGTCAATTTGTTATGCTCTTAATCTTTTTTTCCCTCTTTCTTTCTTAGCACTACATTTTTGTTCCCTTTGTAGTTAAATTAGACAAGTGCAAACAAAATTCTTGATAGAAGAACTAAGGAATTAATTTTAGTTCTGCAAGATGAACTGTGTAAGATAAGAGCGTCAACCAGATTCCCTGTCTATGGCTTTAGCTGCTGGCACTCATTGAATACATATTTTCCTGCCTTGGTTGATCAGAACCACACTACTAAAACAATTTTGCTAGCCTAAGCATACCCTTAATGAAGATTAATGGGAGCTAAACCAAAGCATAGCTAGCTGTGTCCACCCTTGACTAATTGCTTGCTTTAGTGGTTCTCAGAAGAAACTTCTTTTGATAAAAGTATTATGTGAAGTCACACGATGCTTTAATTAATTTGCAACCTCATGTTGTTGATAGAGGTACTCATGTCTCTGCCTACTTCTTTTTATTTCATTGCCTATTTTTCATAAATTATATGAAGTGCTGGGTTACTGAAGACAAAATCATACAAGTTATTGCAAAAATATAATTGTAGGAAGAACTCCTATGTATTCAGTTTGGAACTTTATATTACATTTAGTAGTTGGTTTGGAAAGAAGGAAGGAAGGTTGGTTAGTTCTCTCTAAAGGATATTTTGACTGCATCTACATCCGCATGCTAAAGCCTGTATCCACATAGTAGCATCCATATGCTAAAGCCTATATCCACATTAAAGGCAGGAAAAAAAAAACACTTTCAAAGTGCATTATTTCACCTTTTACATGGATTAGAGTGTCATCAAGTCCAACCCCCTGCTCAGTGCAGGATTCGCTAAACCATCCCAGAGAGGTGCTTGAAGGACTCAAGCAAAGGAGAGCTCATGACTTCCAGTGGCAACCTATTACTGACTGATCGCCCTTACTGCCAGAAAGTTTTATTCTAATATCTAAAGAATCTGTATCTACTCCCTTGTAGTTTCAGTCTGTTGTTTCTAGTCCTTCCTTCTTATGTAAGTGGGAATAGGACTGATCCCTCCGCACTGTGACAGCTCTTCAGATATTTGAAAACAGCTATCTTGTCTCCACTCAGTCTTCTCTTCTGCAGGCTAAACATTCCTAGATCCTTTAACTGTTTGTCATAGGACATGGTTAGCAGATCACTCACCATATTAGCAGCCCTCCTTTGAACTTGCTCCAGTTCGTCAATGGCTTTTTTTTTTCTTGCTGAAGAGATCAGATCCTTAAATGTGGCTTCCATAGAATTCATCTGAAAAGTGCTTTAGATGAAGAGTGGCTTTTGTGGTTCACCGTGAAAGAATAACACTTGCTTTCCTGTTTGCATTTTTGGAGGCTGCACCTCAGGGGTGATGGAAGCCAGTGACTGGCAACATCTGTATCTTTGTTGTTTCCAGGTGAACTATCTGCACAGATGTACAGGGATTACTGTAGAGAATGGTCTGGAAACATAGGAGAAGGGAGATTTTTCTATTTAAAGATGACAACTAAAATATTGGCTGACTGATGTTCTTTTAAAGCTAGAAAAGACCCATACTGGCTCTATGTTCTGCTCCCTAAGAAAACAGAGCTTTGAAGTGAGTTAGAATGATAGGAATATTCATGTAATGCAACGTAACTCATTCGTTCAATCAAATTAAAAATACTTTCTACAGATCTACCCATACTTGGCTGATCCATGTTTCTTAGATCTCCTCCAAGGGTGTTTTTCCACTGTCAAAAAGTATCCATTTTTGCACCCATTAAGGACCCATTTGGGTGTGAGCCGGATGATCCCATTTCCACCACCGCACCCATTTGGGACCTGATTGTTTCCACTGCTGTGGAGGAAATCCGGATCAAATGGGTACTTTCTGCCCTTTAATTCGGATATTCTGTAGACCCCATTAATGGGGTCTACCATGGGGTCTTCTACAAGAAAATCTGGATTAAAGGGAGCCTGTTTCCACAGGAAACAGGCAATGGTGTCTAGAGGAGGCTAGGGGGAGGGGCTGCCCCCATGGGGTGGGAGCCCCGAAGTCCCAGCTTCGGAGTGATTTTGGAGTCATTTCAAAATCGTTCCAAAGTGACTCCGAAGTCCCTCCAAACAGATCAGCAGAGACTTTGAAGCCACTCCGGAGTCTCTTCGGAGCGCCTCCGAGGTGTGCGCTGATCTCTTTGGAGAGACCAGCAGCGAGACTCCGAAGTCCCTCCGAAGCGATCAGCAGAGACTTCGGAGTCTCGCTGCCGGTCTCTCCAAAAAGATCAGTGCAGACTTTGGAGGCGCTCCAAAGGGACTTCAGAGTGGTTTCGAACTCTCTGCCGATCTCTTCGGAGGGACTTCGGAGGGGAGTCCGCACGGTCTGCGCTAATAGCGTACTGACCACGCTGACAACTCCAGAGCCTCTCCGAAGTCCTTGACGATCTCTTCAGAGGGACTTCGGAGTCATATCAAAATGATTTTGAAATGACTTTGAAGCTGGGACTTTGGAGATCGCACCCCCCTGTCCCCTTGTGGGTCAATCCGGATTCCCCACATGGGTGCAAAGGTGTTTCCATGGCAGGGGGTTAGCACCCATTGCTAATGGGTGTTACACCTCCTGTAGAAACACATTGGGTGCTTACCTTAATCCAGATCAACTAGATCCGAATTAAGGAATGTACCCATTCCTTAGATCTGAATCTTCTTAGAACCGGATCTAAGGGCTGTGGTGGAAAAACACCCCAAGATATCTCCTCAAAGAAGCCAAGAAGTAATGAACAAGGAGGGCAAACCAGAACAACTGTTTGGATGTTTCCCCATTTGACAAGTTTAGGACAGCTTCAGCTAGTCTGTTCCTACTGGAATGATTCCCAGCTGAAGCAGCATAGTTGCCCTGGAAGAAGACCATCTGCAGTTTGTATGGTTTTTCTGGCCCAACTTACTCATTATGTCTAGTTGCTCAAATCTGGCTTTGGTGAAAATTTTTCGCAGTTGATAGTGCATGATGTGAGATTGCCAGATATTAACCCACAATTACTTCAGTTTTCCCATCTCTCCATCCGCAGTGGAAGCATCAGTTGTTCCTAAAGAGCTTCAGTGATCTTTTGAATTTTGAGTGGTCACATAACTTTAGACTTGCAATACCATCTAAAGGAAATGTATTGGCATTGTAACGTATAGATTAAAATGTGTTGCTGGATAACTTTCTAGTCACTTGTGGAATAACCTGGATTACTGGTGATGGCACACTACATGTGTGCCAAGTGTTTTCCCATTAGAGGAGGGCACCTCCAGTGACACTCTTCTCTGCAGGTGCCCATCCTGCAATGCATGGAGGCATGGACATTGTCTCTGCTTGGTATGCGAAAACAAAAAGAAAATCTTTTCTTGCTTGCGGACAATATCAAGATACACGGGATCCTCTTATTTCTGTTAATTCTCTTCCCTTCAACCATTCATCTTCATTTTTTTCTTTGCAAGGTTCTTTTTGCTTTCTCAATATTTTATTTTAGCTCCCAGTTACAATGAGTTTTGATATTATTCATGGTCAATCCTCCTTATGCTGGAAGCATTTGACTCATTTTATAGTACAACCTGAAGTGTAATTTTATATTAATTGACTGCTAGTCCTGATCACACCTTGCCTCCTGGTCATACCTTGCCTCCTGTTAGTCAATTAAATTATTCCTTAGGCTTTCTTTCCCTATCATTATTCAGAAAATTTATGAAATAGATTTCAGGAGTGAAATATACTTGTTACAGTGATGCTCTTTTATTTTTATTTGGCTTTAAACAGCACATGGATAAAATTTCGTTGCCAAATGGAAGTGTGATAGCAAAGTTCCATTAGAATACCTTTTAAAATAAGATTTTTAAAAAGCATATATACACTGGTATGTCTGAATGAATAACCTATTGTTACATTGGTTTAAACAGTAAATACTAACACTGGAAATTTTGAAGCATGTGTAGGAGTGCATATGATTGTGTAGGAGTGGTTGTAGCTCAGTGGTAGAAGACATTGCTTAGAAAGCAAATGGGCTCAAGTTCTAAGTTCCTGCAACTCTCTAGACATCTGCCATACAAATGCACATGAAGGTGCCATATAGTCAATAAAGACTCAGACCCAACTCAGTGGTACCCAACCATAGTTATCCTTGTGCATTTTATAACACAAGTCTGTGGCCAGGTATGCTACTGTGCTCTCATGTCCTATTTTTCTGAGAGGATGTTATAAATACACATTTTTCTATATTGTTATGTTAGACAGGAAAAGTTACAAGTGCATCTGACAAATTCAATTGTTGCTTTGAAAATATCTTTATCTTTGTTACTTAGAGAAGACAAGTAAACCCTATGCATTTTTTACTTCAAAAGGTGGTAGCTGTAGATTGAGACCTGTAACCTGGTTTTTATCGCCTGCATTTCTCACCTGAGGTTTTTTTTTTCACTAATAGAAAGATGTATTAATTGGCCCATGCTTAATCGTAAATTTTCCCCATTGGAATACATACTAGTAGCTGATGATTTGCATAGACTTGTGCCCTGGTTCTCAAGAAATTACATTCCCCTTGTTAGAATTCTTCAGTTGAAGATGAGAAAATGAATCGTCTCTATAGTAACCATAAGGTAGAAATGATTGTTTTTCTTCTTTAGATATCTGTGAAGTAAGAAAGCTTCATATTATTCTGTAGACACAATATTTATAAAGAGAAGGGTAGATCTAAAATTTCCTTTTTGCTTCTAGTTCCATATAATTAGTTAGAAACAGCAAAAGCAAAACTGGAAGGAGAGGAGGTACCTTTAAAGTTTGGAGGTGCCTTTAAGTTAAAGGAAAATATTATTGAGTTTCTTCTGAAAATAAATTTGAAAAAAGAAAACAGAGCATACTGTCATTCTTTATAGCTTATGCATGTGAGTGCTCCCATGCCAATGTGAAAGCAGTCAGTCTTTCTCCAGCTTACTGGACCCAGCACAGAACAGAAAGAACAATGACCAAAAAGCCTACAGGTAATAGCTAATTTGAAGTGTAGCAAAAATAATGCTAATTAATATGATGGTGAAAAATATTTCTGCTTGACTAGAGGATTTCAGTTAACATACATTTAAACAACAACTATATTTTAAAATTTCTATCTGATCAAATCATGGAATTTGTTATCATAGCAGAATTATAGCTCAGCAGATACCTATGGGGCAATCTTTTTGTCACATTATTATTTTACACTAAGGATGTGTACAAATGAGAAATTCACATTTAATTTGCAATAAAAACAAATGTCTGAAAACTTGTTCTTTCATTGAATTTGAATGTTTGAAAATTAGTATTCGCAGTTCAACTTTTTTGTGGCTATTTTTTTCCATTGAAAAAGCTGGTTTTCACTGGTAAAGCACTATGAAAGTGTGAAGATTCAACTGAATTTTTATATTTGTGAGCTTGAAGCATTGTTTGATTCATCCAAAAGTCAAATGTATATATTTTCAATTTGATGCAAAAATTTGCAAATTCAAAAATTCAGTTGACTTTCCTAATGCAAATTTGTTTGCACCACAGAAACTCCATAAGTATTCCACAATAGTAAAACCTCCTATCAACATTTTGATATAACTTAATATTTGTATGCAATAAACATATGCAATGAAATCTAGAATGTTTTGACAATTGCCACAGAAGTAGCAAGCTATTTTTTAATCTTTGAAAGTATGTTCTATTGAAGTTTGTTTTTTGAAAAGGCTTTATTTAACTTCTGCTGCCTTTAAAAACATCTATCAAAGTTTGACAGTACGTGACCACAATGCCCAATAACCATACAGTACATGTTTAAGGAATATTTTATTCAAGATTTATTATATTATTTCAAAAACAATTGATCTTAATATATTTGCATGAAAGTTAGGGTAAAAACCTAAGAAGGACTTCTCCACTATATTCATTTCAAGGGCAAGAGATGCACATGGCTCTTCTTGGCAAAACTTTAACTAAAGCACTGCTGGGAATGCACTAACAATGCTACAGGAGTAGTTTAAAGAGATTTTATGGTGTAGGGACAGCAGAATGTATGTGGGTCCATGTAGGCCACCTGTCTTCCAGTTCATCAACTCTGCTGAGAATAAGGAAGGTCAAGTAGACCATGTGTCCCTGAAATTTCATTATGGCAGTTTGGTATAAAGAGGCCTTATGGTAGTGTGGCAACTGGCTGCAAGTGGTTCAGGTACATCAGCAGGCTTCCAGTGCTCCAACTTTGGTGAGATTAAGAGTGGACTGCGCGTCCTTGAAGCTTAATTATGGCGTCATAATGGCACCATGGAGATCTTGCCAAGGAAGACACTTAACTGAAATCTGCTTTATCTCCCTGTTTGTATTGTTGAACCACTCAAAATGTAGTAAAAGTTTTCCAACTTTTTAAAAAAGCTCACATTGACATTTTATTGATAAACTGGAACGTTAAAAAAAGTATGTGATGGTGGTACTACATTAGATTTAGAGTAGCCATTCTTGCTGAATTTCCTGGAAGGAGTAATGTATTTATTATCTACATCTAAACAGACTAAACACTGTATTATGGTTAACAAATTCTTCATTTAATTAGTTTGCAGCCTTAATCCCACCAGCACTCTTTTTATTATACTTTTTAGAAGTTTTTTTTATCATCACATAATTTTGTTTTCACTTCTGTTTGAGAGCTAGTAAGTGGTTTCTGTCCCCAGGCATAAGGAGGAGAAATGTTTATAAAACAGCACCATACTTTTTAAATTGATTGTGACACTTGGCAGGTTAGATTATACAAATTATGTTAGTTGTTTAACCAACAGCTCCTAAAGAAGTAGGAAGATGGGGCATGAAGTGTAGTAAATTATTATCAGAACGGATTTCACTGAAAGAATTGTAATGTGATTAAAGTAGCCTAGTTTGGAATATATGGAATGTGTAATTTTTTCTAATATATTTGCAACCCAGAGAATGAAAATTGCATGGGTTCATTAAGCAAATAAAGCAGCAGCAATAGATTGTGGCCTTTAAATTTTTCTGCACTTTAGTCAATGTCAGTGAGTCCAGATTGGCCAGTGGAAGATGTGGGTAGGATCAATGCCATCTTCACCAATGGTACTGATTCAGATTAGCCTGTGCTGTGGCCTTCAAGCCTTGGAGCCTTCCAGGGTACATTTTGGCAGCACGTTATGGCTCACCACTGAAATGTGCCCCCTGATAGCCCCAGTCACAGAAAGCATGACTTCTGTATGCCTCCTGTGTTCTGGATCAAGGCTACTGGAAATTGGCAATTAACATGTGGATCTGTAAGCCTATGTGCATATTACACAGACTAATAATCCACTATTAAGACACATAATCCACACCTGCCACCGGGAAACGGATTTAAGAAAATCTGTTTTCCGGCAATCCAGCCTCCCGAGGATCTGTTCAAAATAGAGATGGATCCTCGGAGGCCTCCTGCGCATCCGCACACACGTGGGGCAGCTGGATCAGGTGGCCAGATCCCCTGGGCACTGCACAGAGGCTGCAGCATCCATTCCAAAGGGCATCCAGGCTCCCGTGCCACCGACGCCACCCCCAGAGCCACGGGACTGGGGCATACAGCTGCCAATCATTGCGTGTTTCTGGCGGTACGCGGTGTGTGTGAGAAGGGTGAAAGAAGACAGACTGGCCTACTTCCACCCTTCTCAAGATGGCGGCCACCGGCAAATCCAGCCCCTTGCCTCTCCGGGTGCGGAAGCATCCTGCTTCTGACCAGATTGAGGTGAGGGGCTGGATGGAACACCTAATTTTTGAGGTCTTCCTGGGGGCCGGATTCTTCAGTGGCAAGACCTGATTAGGGTCAGATCTTGCACACCGGAGTGCGGAAGCGGCCGCACGAAGAGTCCCAGTTGTGGCCTCCTGCGTGGAAGGTAGGTAATCTATGTGTCTCGTATGTGTCTTACATGTGTATTTATATGTGTTTTAAGGCCCTGTGCAGAAGCACCCAAAGTGTTTTTTATCAGTGAACACTAAGGAAAATGCAAAATCACCACCACTGTAGTTAGATGGGAGAAGATAGGAGGAAATGCATAAATCAGCAATTTGACATTCTGAGTCAAATAAATGTTGTTATATTTAACTTGCCACATCATTCCAGTTAGTTTCCAGCATATTATCTGATATGGTTATAAGTACAAGTCTGGAGAACTGATTAATATTGTGCTTAGCCATAAACCTTCCTCCATAGAAATCAAAGTAACTTGGAAAACATTTTTAAAGTATTTATAAAACAGAAGTTTTGAAATAGAAATGATAAAAAGTAACATATGTTTGCTCCAGCTATTTATAGCCTGCCTTGAGAATGCAAATCTTTCAAGGCAACAGATACACTTAAAGTTTTAACCCACATTCAGTCCACCTTCAGACTGAGATAACTTAGCCCGCATCCCCATTATAAGCTTAATCCAGTTTCCTTAAACTGAAATAATAGAACTGGATGCAAACACGAATTTGCCTGTTCCCATTACTTTCAGCTTAATCGCCTTCGATCCGGATTCTGAGGATCATACCTGGCATACGTGACTCAAGGGGGGACTCAAGTGGCTACTTTTTAAAAGCCGCTTTTCAGGGCTGCCCTGCACTCTTCCTCCTGGCATGAACGCACCACCCATAACAGACCCCTTCATGGAGCCTAGCTGGGTGGCTGGGTGGCTGCTGCTTGCCTGGATGGAAGAAAAACGGCAGCAGAAAGCCAGCAATTCTTTCCCCTCCTCTCCTCATTGCTCAGGGCACACAGCAGCAGCAGCAACTCAAGCCCCCTTCACAGCCACAGCCTTTAAAACAACTTCCAGCTGCTTTCCTCCCTCCCTTTCCCTTTCTAAAGGTCAGAAGTTTCAGAATTGTGCAAATTTGCAACATTGTTATAAGGTGCAACATTGTTATAAGAGCGCTACAGTGTAGCTTTAAGGAGTGGATTTTTATAGTGGCTGTTTTGCCGGGTGGATTTTTTTCAATGAAATCAGTATCTTTGGAAGCAAACTATTGGGGGAGGGAAACCCTAATCATGGATTCTTGTCCCTTAACACCCTACGATCCCCACAGTAAAAAATGTAAAACATTTCAAGCACACGAACCGGAGTGAGACCTGTTGAAATGAGGATTAACATTTACAATGCTTTGGGGCGATTTAACATGCGGAAAGTGTGTTAAGCCAAACTGACGTGGGGTCTGCCAGGATTGAAAATGGTTTGAAATCAAAATAAGGTTGTAATGGGGATGCGGCCTTAGCCACAGTGTTCTCTCAGGGGCTTTTGCACTTAGCTTGTCTGTTCTGGGACAGGGCAAGCATCCTATCCCAGACAAGCACCTGTTCCCAAGCAGAGATGGGTTGGTGCTAGAGCCCAACAAGACTGTCTGTATTTGGATACATTTGGTTCTGCTGCAGCCCTCGGCACTCCCTATAGAGGGCCATCAGAGGTAGTGTTGAGGGTTTGAAGGCAGGTAACAAATGTCCTGAACTAGCATGCAGAAGGCAGGTGTCTAAACCCAACCTACGTGAAAAGGGCCTCATTCTGAATGTGGATTGAATATACTTGAAATTCAGGTGTATCTTGACCCTCTGTGTCCATGTGCACATGTCTGAGAACATACTTTTATGTGAAAGGTGTAATCCTGTTAAACAAGATAAGGAAGTATTTAAGAACACTGTTTGCTTTCTATTTCTTCACCTTTCTGTCTCATCTGCGTTGCATTCTGGTTTGTATGCCCTTACTTTATGAAAGTTCCTGTTATACAGAGCTCCATGGGACCCAGTTTGGTGACAGAACAAGGTATGCCACTCCTACAAGCAGTGGTCTAGGATATACTGGTCTAACAGGGGGAATAGCTCAAATCCAACCACTAATGCAAGGTCTTAATTCTAAGGTTTTGAAAATGATAAATTGGCAAAGTAGTCATAAAAGAACAAGTAGGCAGCAAGAGTCACACTTCTCAGAATCAAGATCCTTCAGTTAATATAGAAACTTTATTTAAAACTGCAGTAAAACTCCAAAAAGGCATAAAACAGTAAAAATGTCAGGCTGTGACAGATATCAACTGACTGGACCTGTCAAAAGGCAGTACACCGGTGCAACCAAGGGATAGCCCCAACAGAGGCCTCCCTTCCCAGTATTTATTGGCCATGCACTGTGGCCAGATAAGGACAAGAAGCTTCAGGGGCAGGTTATTTAAGGTGAAATTTGACAGCTTGCAGCAGAGGGGTATGAGTGGTTTGGGTATGTAAAAGGTCCTCTTCTGTGATGGACCCCAGGCTTTGGAATAGTGTCCCAGTAAAGGTTTTTCAGGCACCAATATTATTTGATTTTCAGCATGCAGGTAAAACATATCTCTTCACCCAGCCGTTCAATGGTTAGCTTTCCTAAGTTCTGCTGGCAGGGAAGGGAAATGTGAGAGCCACTGCCCAGGCACCTTTTGCTCTCACCAAAACCAGCCCCAGTCTCCTGGCTTGCCTCTTAGATCCAGTGTTTCCATTGAGACCTTACTGCCTGTGCTGTCACACCACAGTGGCCTTGGTCTCTGGGAACCAGATAAGAATACTAAAAATGCCCTCACCTTGCCTACATTCCTTATCTTCTGCTATTAGCTCAATAAACAAAATAACCAGCTTTACGGCAGAACCATGTCTGTGTGAATTCTTTGCTTAGATTGGGGGCTGAGGGTGGTTGGTGGGCTATTCTGACACACGAGTTGTATTTTATACTCTATTTTAATTATGTTTTCTTATAAATTCTGTCTTTGTATAACTTGCTCTGGGATCCTCAGGTGAAGAGCAGAATATAAATACTATAAATAAATGATATTACACAAGAGAAATAAACAGATAAACTCCATGTGGCATAGCAAATTTCTATTCTAAAAAGAAATTCAAAAACATTTCTTTTTGGTCTTTATTGTGGCAGTATGGATGTTCCTACAATACTGAAAGTAGAAGGCAAATATATTTTCAGGGTGTTTTTTTTTCATTCCCATTAATGGTTTCTCCTCTAGGAAAACTCAAATTCAACCAAACAGCACCCACAAATTGATATTCCACAACCATCCAGACACACTGTTTGGTTGGAAGTCTGCACTGTACCCATAAGAGCTGGAGTGGCTGGCTAACCATGAGGCTGACAGCCATAAATATCATATTACAAATGACCCGCATACTGTCTGTTTCCTCCCCACATTCTTAAACGTACAGCTGTTTCTGATGACTGAATGGCAAAAGACCTAACAGAGCAGGAAGGGAACCGCTGGTACCAGGAGCTGTTTAACCTAAGATCAGCAATAACATAAGGACAGAGGTGGGAAAGCAAACTTTTTACTCCTTGTTCATGTTTCCATTGTGTATAGTTTGGCATGCTAACACAGGAGATTGTTGAGAGCTATTACTTTTTATAGCAATTAAGGTCATCAGGTAGATGGTTCAACAAGTTGAAATTGAGAGGATTAAGAGAAAACAGGACCAAATAACATCACAGGCAAAGTGGCTTTGTTAACCTATCTATTGAAGTCCTACACCCCCTGCTCAGCATCTTCCTACAATATAAACAACAAGAGTGCTACAAAAGTATAGAGTACAAACTCACATGTGATTGTTCCTCTGTGCTGATTCCTGCACAGTCCCACTCACCAAACCCCGATGCTCGTTGCTTTTGGAGAAGAATTTTGCATGCTTTTTCTTTCTTTTTTTGAAAGATGAAATGCCAGAAACCAGGTTCTTAGCATGGTAAGCCAAGATAGAATCTTGCTTTTCCTAGAACTCTGCTTCTGAGGCTGTGATCAGACACTGCAAAACAACAACAGCTCAGGTGGTATATCCAGACAGCTTAAAGCTGTCTTAAACCTTCAGATTCCCTGTGCATCCCCTTCCCATAATCCCAGTGAGGTGAGTAAAAGCTTCTCAGGGAGGGTGGAGCTCCTGCGGAGCTGTGTCCTGTCATCCAGATGGGACAATTAAAACTCCACAGTATCCTGCCTATAGGAGAGGGAAAATGCAAAATTAACTTCACTTTCCCTGCTGCTGATTGATGGTGGCATGACCAATCATGTGACTTCTGGATCAGCAATGGCAGCAAAGGTTTTGCCACTGTCTGGAGGCACCCTAAGAAATTTCTGAGGAAGCTTAGAGAAGGCTCTGAGACGGGATTGTTCATACACCAGTCAACCCCTCTCCCATCTCCTGAACATTCTGCCAGAAAAGGTGGATTAGAAAACATTTGGGAATATAAAGGGTGTGTGCTGTTTCTCTGAGGCTTCCTTTTTCTTATGTCTGAACACAGCTGGAGTTAGTGACTTGAAAGGTGGCACCACTTAGCATCCTACAGTAGAATCTGAAGAAGTAGACATCTTTCATGGCTTCTGTGTATTATACCTGAATGTCCAGGGGTAAAGCTCTGCCTTTGTCAGAAAGCCAAAGAACACCTGCATAGAATTAACTGACTGTGATCATATAGCTACCTCAGGTCTTGGGCTGGCATAAGTTGTGAGACACCCATGAATGGCTAAACCAAAGTCTGGAGGGAGCAGGACTGAGTGTTTGTCACTAAGCGCCCCAGAGCGCAAGAACTTTCAGGTTCCACTGGCCTCCAAAAGCTCCAGTGACTAAGAACAAAATTCCCTGACCCAGAGTCTCGGGGAACCATTTAGATGGCACACTTTGTTGCACTTCCAGAATAGGTTCCCTGGTAAACCTGACCCATGTGCCTTGTGTATGCCTCCTTGGTATGGTAGACCTAGATGTAATCAGATCCACTGCTGTCCTGGGTGAGGAGACCATTTTTGGTCTCTTGATATGGTACAGATTTAGTGTACTAGCAGCGGGCTGGGGCCTTTCTTAAACTGGTCTACTGGGCAGAAAGAAGGCTTCTGGACCCCTTCATAAACCAGTTTAAGGGTAAGTGCAGGAAGGCCCAAAGTTAGTTTTTGTAAAGTCCATAAAAACACCATTGGCTTGCTTTTCCATTTTACACAAACAATTCTCGTATCCGCATACATGATTTTTTTGCTATCTTTCTGTTGCTCTGTTCAAGATACAGCACTGTTTGTATGTATTGCACTTTTTCCCCTTATTGTTGAAGTTTGTTCTAGTGATTAATTATGTTGACCTAGCATTTATTATTATTATTATTATTAAAATCTAAGTGGTTCAATCCTCCCCTCCTTAGTTTTTCTCAAGGTCAGCTCTCTAATAACATATCCGTCAAACCAAACCTCAGTTTAAAATCCTTGCAAATTAGGGAGCCTGTATATACATGATTGGGTCAGAACAGTTCCTGTAATGCTTAATTGCTATGCTTACAGGGTTGGATAGATGATCCCATTTAGGCAGATGAAGCTAACTGCAAGCTGATATGCTAAGATCTTTTCAAGTGAAAAGCTCATTTTGTAAATATGCGGTGCACTGAACTCTTGACGTTTTATAATTATTCATAACACAATATAGTAAATTCACATTCTTATGAATGCTTTTTAAGTTATTTTGATGAGCCAAATTTTTGTTTTTGTTTTTTATATTAGTTTTACTCTAACCTTCGCTGAGAACCTAAGCTATGGGGTGGTACAGAAATTCAATGAATTAATTAAAGGCAGTGAAGTTATATCCTGTGTTATGAAAAACATTCAGTTGCCTTGTTATCTGTACACACATTTCTGTTGTTAACTGTTCATTTGTGTTTGAGTTCAGATGTGATCTGAGTTTAGCAGTCATTTTCTTTCCCAGTGAAATCTCACTACCAAACTCATTTATGTATAAATGACTCCAGTCCTGTTAGTTTTAGTTTGCCTTGCTTTCAGGCAAGTCAACTTATGATCGCGGTGTTAATCAGTTATAACAAATACATGTGTGCAATTAGAATTTCAGACCATAATAGCTTAGCTCTTTTTATGAGTGAAGCTCTTTGGCAGTGTGTCATAACAATCATTACTGGCTGCCATTAAGTGTTTAGCTGTCAGGTTTGAATGGCCGAAATGGCATCATGCAGTCATTTATTCTCAGTAGCTATAGATGTTCATTAGGCAATGGCTTATATAATAGCTGATATTAGTTCACACAGAATGGCACACATTGTGCCACTGACACTTCACAGTCCTGTTGCCTCTTTTTTATCCAAGTGCAGGCAAATAAATAGCAAGTGTTATTTTAAGTGCTGGCAATGTCTCCTCCCCACTTCCCTCTGGAGATGCTATCGAAGTGAAATTGTGAAACAGTACCCACAACCATATGTTCTATATAATTCATGTCATGCTCTTCTCCACTGTTTAATTCCGACAATGCTTTTCTTTATCCTGAAGCCTCTAACCATAATCTTAGGCAGTTCATTTTTTAATAAAGTGAAATAATTTTAGCTTCAATTGTCTGTGTGAGAGAGTGTAACACACACACACACACACGTGCATGCACGCACATGTATGTTTAACCTGTGTTCTTATTTCTTAAGACCTCCCTTGTTGGCAGATCTTTTCTACATATTTGCAGTATCAGGCTGGCCAATGATCCAGGGATATTGAGATATTCAGGTCTCTTCTCACTAGCAGCTAAGAACATATTCATACCATTCATATATCATTTCAAAGCTCTTGACAAATAACCGTAAAACAGCCAATCCAATTACTGTGGTAACCTAGGTAACCATCACACAGTCACTGGAAGATAGTGGACAAAGGCTGTGTTACTTTTATTGTCTAATTAGTTTGAGTTATCATAAATAGCTGAAGTAAGCTAATGGCTATGGGAGGGGGGGAACCAAAGCAAAACTGTGACATGAGCAATGCCAAGAGACAGTAATTTTGGTAGCTCCTCATCAGTATTTTTAAACATAGAAAGAACCTAGTATTTTCAAATTCTTCCTGTTCTAGGTATTCCTCCTCTGTCCTGGGAGTACAAGTGGCTCACATGAAGAATAATTATCTTAGTTTAATATGTTGACAATTCCCCTTCCCTCCATTCAGTTTTAACTTCTGTTAAGCTGCATCTACATGCAGTAAAATGATAGATAGACAGACAGACAGACAGACAGACAGACAGACAGATAGATAGATAGATAGATGATAAAGCAGTTTAAGGGAAGTCATTGCTCCACAGTAGTGTTTCAATCCTACCTTAAATCCACATTAAAGAGGTGAGGTTAGTATACTTGTTGCCACATGCTATCACCATTTAAGCTGCTATGTTTTAAAAAAGTGTGTGTTCAGACAACTTAGGTACACATTAACATTTTTTTCAAAAATATTGTTTCTTTTGCTTTATTAGGGTTGAAAATAGATTTTTTAAAATACTTCATTGATTTCTTATTTTGGAAATTTTAAGCATTCTAAAAGTGCATCATTGATCACTCCAATGCTGATATCATCATGTCAAAATCATCAGTGGTTTTAAACTTCATGAGAAAAATCCAAAGCACAAAATCATAAAGCAAAGGTGTATTTTTTTAAAAAAAAAAAATTGGTTATCATCCTAAATGTACAGGGTGACCTGTATATTTGAAAAGAGCAGAAGGCAGCAGAAGGAAAAATTTTTACCTGGCTGGCCTAGGTATGGTTTTCTTTTTGAGTTTGGATTGGTGTGGTACAAATGGAAAGGCTCTGATTTGAGGACAACATGATAATGGTAAAGGATATGAACAGTAAAACAAAAATACCAATTTGAATTTACTCCAACTGACTATATTCCAATCTGTACTCTCTGTATCCTGTGTACACAAAGCAATCTTTTAAAGGACAATAGCCATTCTTTGTATGTCGCTTCTGAATATTATGGATTTATGCTTCTGCCTCATCCAGGTTCAGAGAACTATAGTAGCTTGAAAATTTAGGACTACTGGGTAATGCAAGTTCATGCAAACTGCCATTTAAAAAGGAAGTGAAGCAATGGCCTCATCCAGATATGGGTTTAAAAGTGCTATTATGTCTTGGCTATGTTGGGATTGCCACATAAATCTATTTCAATCTAACATACCCTGTGAACATCCCATAGGAACACTATATCCTTTTTTCAAGATAACCCAGCTCTCAGTGTGGGTTTTCCTGAAATAGCAGTTACCAGTCTGGACAGTGCTGCCACTGTGTTAAATATGCATCTCTGAAGGTAGCTATGCGTGCGTAGTAGTGATGATCGTGAACTTCAGGGTATTACTGCACTGTGTGTCACAATATCACACAAGCAACAATGCCCCATGCTGTTGTAGGCAACAAAGAGGGATTTACTGCGGGATATTGTTTAAAATCTTGATTTTGGGGTGGTGTCAAAAGGTGTCCAATGATAATTGTTCTGAATCTTTCATGTTGGCTCTGTATAAGTTACTTGAACTACCTATAGGACTGACAAGACGCAAATGCATGTTTTTTGTGTGGGTCCCAGTTAACGAAAGCAATTTTTCACTGTACTGTGCTTACAACTAAAATTGTATCAACAGTGAAGAGGAGTAAGAAAAACTGCCTTGGAGAGTTTGTTTCCTTATTATCATTAAATGGTCGATACACTTGGTTGTTATAGACCCTCCAGATATAAAACAACAATTTATTTATTTATTTATTTATGTGTTTGTATTTCTATTCCACTGTATTGTTACCAGTTCTGCTCCAGTAATAAACTGTAAGCAACTGTGGAGGGAGTAAAATTTGGATAATTTGGATTATTTTCAAAGCCCAAAGAACACCAAATTTAAACCTCCCCAGGGGAATAGGTAGCTAGATCTTTTCAAAGGTTTTAATAACGAGGAATATCCAAAAAAACAGAGATAAGACCCATTTTAGACTCAAAAACCAGTGTTTCTTGTTAAACCAGAGCAAAGAATTTATTAGAAATACAGAAGAGAAGTTGAAAGGCAACAAAGCCATATCAGAAGCATTTTTCATTAAACATTTAAGCAAAACAAGGACAAACATGCAGGGACTTTAAACATGGCTAAATAACTAAACAGCTTATATCAGAATAATTCTATGCATTAAACTGGTAATTTTAGTTTTGGGGAAGAAATGTGCCCAAGCCAGCAAGGAGTTAGAAAAATCACCCTTAATACTAAAGATATTCCCTAACCAAAATTAAACAATATAGAAAAACCATAGGAAATAGGGGGAAGTAAGGAGGAATGGAATTTGCTCTCACCACTGTGCCTTAGTACAGGCAAAATTGTAGGTGGGAGATTTCAGCCGATCTGTGCCTCTTCAGGAACAAAAATAGAAAATAAAATAAAAATAAAGAAAAATGATCCCTTTTATTAATCCGGTCTCAAAAAAATAAATAAAAGCCAGGTGAAATGGACTTCTGCAATTGTTCTGACCAAGCAAAATTCAGAACAACTTTCAAAATTTAAAATGCAGCTCTGTGTATCAGGAGAAAAAAGAAAAAAGAAAAACAGCAAAGTGCCTGTGGTCTTTTCCTAGCTTTCCATGGCAGGAAAACTCCTTTGGCTAGATGAGGAGATGGACTCCTTCTCTTCTCTGCCTTTCTTATATTCAGAAATTGGAACCAAAACAAAAACCCTGCTGATTATGGTTCTTCCTTTGTTAAAATAAAAAACTGTAGCATCTTGTAACTTTTTTTCCAAAAAGATGCAAATCAGCTTAACATCACCTCCAAAAGTTCTTCCTGAAAAGGCAAAAACTGGTTCTTCAGGCGTCCAAAAGAAGTTAATTTATTATGCTAACCTGTCTCCCTGAGCAATTCTCATCCTATTGTTTCTCTTAAGTCAAAGTACAATGGAATAGCTTCATGTGTGTGCTTAGCAGATTCTTGCACCCATTAGACTCAAGACATCCCAGCGAGACCCACTTCCTCAGGAACTTCTGAATCATTTCCTTAAAATAATAAGATGTTCTCCTCCCTTACCATTCTTGTATTATGGAAGTTACCTTAAATTAACATTTCTAATTGGCGCATCTCCTGACCTCTCTTTGAATCCCTCAAGGCACTCTTTTCCAAGGGTAGACAAAAGGTGTAAACAGCCCAACATGAAATCCTGACACCCCAGTACTGGTGAAGTTTTTCTTGTTATTTCCTTCAGGTTAAAAATGTAATGGAATAGCTCATATGAATTCAGTAAATTCTCTCATCTATCAAACATTTAGTAAGATCCCCTTCCCAGGGCATTCCAAATTTTCATATATATATTTTTTAAAAAGAACAAAAGATATATCCTCTCTTCAGAAACCAGTGACCATTGTTTGTTTTGCAACCCTTGTTCTGGCCTTCAGGCATAATCTTGAGTGGTCCATCAGAGCCAGGAAGGCAACTGCAATTTGTAATTCAATGGAGAGATCTGCCCTTTTGTTTTGCAGAATGCCACAGATCCTTTCCTTGCTTTTAGAAACATTTTAGAAGTCCAAGGCTTTTATTCCAAGTTAATGGTCCAACCTCTTTCTTATTCCAATGGAACCGCACCCCAATCTTGGATTCCTGGCCCAAGACACTGCTCTTACACCAGAACTTTTTCCCAATCATATTTAGCCAATTCTTTTTATTAATAATCGTAGCTGGTATCAGTATACCCGTAGGTCTCAGGGCGGGTAACAAAATTCAGTGCACTAAACGAAACAATATATGTTAAAACAGTAATATCTCCAACATTTAAAAACCAACATGTTAAATGTGATGAGAATAGCATGCATACATTTAAAAAGAGATATAGCAAGGAAAAAGAAAACAAGATAAACATATTTAAGCAACTTTTTGTGCAGCCTAGTCTATATGCACATGCAATTTCCTTCAGCTAAGCTGTTTCCTCTACGCAGAAAGACTGTATTGAAACATGAAAAAGAGATGCCTCAAAGGAACTTCAAAGAGACAGTGTGTGGCCCTCATATTCCCAAGCATTCTCTAATCCACCTTTTCTAGCATAGAATGTTCAGGAGAGAGGAGAGAGGCAGACTGGTATGTGAACAGTCCCACCTCAAATTCTTCTCTAACCACCTCAGAGATGCTTTTTCTACTTATCTGATTACAGCCAAAGTTGCATATTTGGGATGGTGGTGTGCTTCCGAAATATAAATGAATTCAGCTCATCCCATGGTATTTTCTGGGATTGTCTATGCCCATGTTGTAATGATATAGCGGAAAGTGTTTAAACATGACCAGGCCAAAATTTCAAGGATTTTGCTCCATTGGAAGTAAAAGCATTTATTGACACAGTGTGGTTGAGGTTAGTCAAACTTGGGACAATAATACTCCCAGGCCACATTCCCAATGGAAAATTTAGTCCTGATTTTAAACCTCTTTTTTTTAATCCACGTTCAGGTCTGTTTTTTTTGTGTTCCCATTTCCACCTTATAATATGGAATTGTGGGGGGAACCCCTCCCCCCTCCCCATCATAGCCTGACATCATCAGGGTGAGGAAATCAAACACCACCTCCTAATTAAGCGCTTGTCCATGATCACATTGGAGACCGGGCAGCAACAGTAACAGCAGGAGAGGCATCCAGGAAATCTCTCTCTCTTGATCTCTGTCTTAAAGTGAGGCAAATAGAGGGAAGCTGTGGTGGTAGCAGCAGCAGCAGCAGCAGCAGCAGGAGAGGCTGGGCATTGTGCTCACAGCCTGCCCACCCAGAACAGCCAGTAGACTAAGGAGGGGGGAACCAAGAGGCAGGAGGAGAGGCCACCAGCTCAACCAGCATGCCCTGTCATTGGTGCTCGCTGCTGCCCAAACTTTGCTGGTTTGTGTTTAGTGCTTCTCTTGAATAGCAAAGTTTAGGCACACAGGAACCTTTGGGCAGCAGCAGTGAGCACCAATGACAGAGTGCACTCTCCTACCACCTCTCAACTCCCCTTTCTTCTTCTATTGGCTGCTCTGGGTGGGCAGCCTGTGAGCACAACACCCAGCCTCCCCTGCTGCTGCTGTCATGGCTTCCCTCTCTCTGCCTTGCCCCGAGACAGAGAGAGATTTCCCGGATGCCTCCTACCGGGAAGGGGGTTGCTTTGTTCTGCAGAGGTTGAGAAACTGAAAGGAAAATAATAATAATAATAATAATAATAATAATAATAATAATAATAATAATAATAATAATAATAATAATAATAATAATAATAATAATAATAATAATAATAATAATAATAATAATAATAATAATAAACCACATCTTTTGTTACAACTCTGCAGGCTGTTCATTCCTCTGCCTGGTCCCACCCCTTTTCAGCCAGCCCTTAATCACGCATTCTCATTGGCCTAGGGGAAACTGAGGAACGCCCCTTAAAACCCCTCTTGCATCCCCATTTGCAAAAAAAGGAAGAGGATTATTCCTAAATCTTGTTGTGAGACTTCTTTTTATTCATATACAGAAAATCCGTATTTCAGGATCTTTAGGGTGTTTCCATATTTGCTGCTGAAAAGCGAATCTAAATAGATCTGCTGTTTGGCAAACCATCCTCCCAAAGATCCATCACTATTTGTGACGCATCTGTGCATCCGCACATGTGTGGGGAGGATGGATTCCGGAGGACATATTAGAGTGGGTGGTATGTGGACACACCAGCACCCATTCCAAGTGTCTTTCGGGTTCCACACCAGAGACCCCCCCCCCCCCCGGAGCCGCAGGACTGGAGCATGGAGCTGCCAGTCACCGTGTGTTTCTGGTAGTGACCGGCATACGAGGGAAGGGCCTTGGAGGTGCCTGCTTCCGCCCTTCCAAACATGGTGACCGCTGGAATCCGTCTCTTCCCCTAGCCATGTGCGGAAGCATCCTGCTTCTGCACACATCTAGGGGGAATTGATGGATGTAAGACCTGATTTTTAATCTGGATTTCGGAAGCAAAACCAGTTTAAAAAACCAGTCTTGCATGCCTAAATGCAGACGCGGACATCTCGTCTACAGTACGGATGCATCACAAGGTAAATGTTTTAAATCTTACCCAAAGGGGGGGGGGGATTAATCTGGTTTCCGCAGTCAATGCGGAAACACCCTTAGTCCCCAGAAACTGTGGATTCCTCTTATGCTTTGGGAACTCTCAGCTTAGAAACTGAATTTAAAATGCTTTAGAAGTTCAATGGGAACACAGCCCCATTGTTCTTCTGAACTTCACAGTTAGTCTATTCAAGACATTCAGTCCTGCTGAATGCTGTCATGTTCCTTTTGAGTTGTAAATATTAACTCATAAGGATTTTTTATTTTTGCATATAATGGAGGACTACTACATCTATCTGCTAAAACCCAAGACTATTATTCATGAAAGTTCATAGTGCAAAAAGTGTTCTATAATATGTTTCTCTATCATAATTAAATGGCAGGCACCAATAGACCAGAATACCATAGTTGTATAATGCCATAATAAAACCTTACAATTTGATCAATATTGTATTCTGTTTGATACCAAATTATGCTTAAGCAAGATAGAGCAGCAGGCAGTAGTAATTTCCCAGTCATGGGTCACAAAGCATTTTGTAGAAGAAATTTGGAAAAGACGTATATAATGTTTGAGTAGTTTTACAGTCACCTCTAGAAACTGTGACTTCCTTTTATTTGGACCTACATAGGAACTTTCCAGGTAATTATCCATTCTTCAGATCTCTCTCTTTGCAGAGAGAGGCATAGCTAGGTTCTCAACTACGGAGAACACTCATCAGCTATATAGTACAGAAACAACTATATAAAGACTATGTAAAGACTACATTTCATGATCCAAAGGAAGGATAATTACCTGGAAAGTTCCTATGTAGGTTCAAAAGGATTGCCTTCTTCCAAAGCTACCTAGTGGCTGGTGTACCATATAATTAATACCACATGGGCACCAGCCCAGGAGTTCAAATCCCTGTAAGGGAACAGAATTTGTAATGCTGGCTGTGGGCACCTGATGAGCTGCAAATACAGCGAAACTGGTTTTGTTCTGCCTGGACCAGTGGTGGTCATGTAATGTAGTTCCTTTTATTTGTTTTATAATAAACTGTCTTTGAAACATTTTTGTTTGAGAAGAGCAGAGTGAATATGTGTGTGGTATGCATGGGGCTGTATGTGAGAGCTCTGGCCAGTGAAGGTGAGTTTAACCAGAAGACCACCTCCCCAGTGAAAGCCAGTTCACATTCTTCATTTGAAATTCACATGAACTATGATCCAAGTCAGATCAGAAGAGAATTTTCTGGTGCCACACGGCCTTCAAAGGGAACTCACAAACCAGATGTTAATAGGGGAGGTCCTTCTCACTGTGCTCACCCCACACTGATTAATGTGCCTAAACATTGTTTTTTGCACATGACCAGTAAGTGTAATGTCTTCTCAGAAGTTAGAGAACTGTCAAAAGTGAGATGAAATCAGTAATAATTTTAATTTATGCTGCACTGTGATGGACCTTCAAAGGCATTTTTTTTACACTAACCAGCCTTAGATCCGGATTGTTGGATCTGGAATAACCAGACTTACAGATCCAGATCTTGTGGAAAGGGGGCTGGCGGCACTGATGTGGCTTATGCCTCTCCTTGCTGTTTTGCAGACTCCCCCCCCCCCCAATAGCTGGCAGGGCTTAGGGGGTGCTTTTTGCACTGCTGAATAGCAGCTCCTGATAGATCTGGATCACAAAGGCATGCCATCTGCCTGTCTTCATGAACCAGAACAGTGACCTTAGTCCACTTGCAGACCTGATTTAACTGTTCTACAGTATATCTGGATTAAGGGTTTCTTAATCTGGATCTGTTTTGCGCAGACAGAGAACCAGACTAATGGTTGTTGGGGCCTGCTTAATCCACATTAACATGTGGATGAGGAGGCCTAGAATCTAGACCAGAGGCCCCTAGATCCAGATCTACAGGTAAGTGCAGAAAGGGCAAGAGTTCTTAAAAGAGTCAGGCTAGAGTTCCAATAATTTATTACAGATATGGGCTACTCTTGTCATTAAGTCTAAATTTACTTTGCCAAGGATCTGTGGAATCATTGTTATTTTTAAGAACATATATTCTACTTTTGGAATGAAGTGTTTTTTGTGTAAAGTTTTGCAGCTAAATAAATAATGCTGAATTTTTCTAATCATTGTTCCCAAAAAATACCAAATGAAGGAATTTCCTGGTCCTAGTAGAAAAATATGTTCTGCAGTGCTTGCAGATAAATCATATATTATTAAAATGATATAGCAGCTTTGCCTTTTAAAAGCATTTTTGCAAAGCATATTTGAATCTTTGAACAAAAGTTGAAAGCAATATCTTTTCATCAACTTTATTGCATCTGGCTGTTCATTTAAAATAAGCAATTGTGTGGTGCAGAACACATGAGCTAGTGCAATAGATACATTTTTTCTTCAGTGGATATTTTATTGCTTTTTTTAATGCTAACTTTTTCCTCCACCAAGCAAAATAATTTTTATACTGTCCTGAAAACAAATGAATGAACTTCTAATTAATTCTTTTCTAATGTATAATTTGATTAATGTCTGCAACTGCACTAAACATGAAACAAATGTATTAAGAATCAAAACCGTCTTTTGCCAAGCAATGGGATCTAGTAGATCTCTAAGATGCTACTAGACCCTCTCGCTTACCCTTCCCAACTAACACAGCTGCATTTTTAAATTCTTCTTTCACCAAGGCAGGTTGAGCTTTGGCAGAGATTTGTGACAATATGGCTGCCTGGTCCAATAGGGCCAAAAACCTTCAGCATCATCCCTACTCTACTTTAGAAATAGAAAACAATTAGTAATAGTGGTGCACCACAGTATTCCCTCAAAAGTAAGAATATGTCCACAGGACCAAATATATTAACAATTTAGGATTGTAACCTTTGGTTTGTGGCAGTAAGTAATCTAAGATTTTTTTAAAAAAAATAAAAATACTAATCATAGTATCTATAATAATAAGAGTAACATCATTACCACCACCACTACCATCACCAACACCATCAACACAGCTGATTTTTCCACTCTGTCCTGGATTGGTAACTGTCTAAAGGACAGGAGGCAGAGAGGAGTAATAAATGGCTGGTTCTCAGAGTGGAAATGGGTGAGCAGTGGGATCCTTCAAGGTTAGGTTTTGGGACATGTGCTTTTTAATTTATTCATAAATGATTTAGAAGTAGGGTAAGTAATAAGGTGGCACAGTTTTGTCCAGATTAGTAAAGTCTGAAAGTGATTGTAAAGAGCTCCAAAGGGATCTCTTGACATTGGGTTAAGTGGGCAATGAAATGGTAAATGCAGTCTTAGCAGTGCCAAACTATGCTCATTGGTAAAAAGAATCCCAGTTACACTTATAAACTGATGGGGAGTGAGTTTTCTGTGACAGATTAGGAAAGGGATCTTTGGGTTCTGGTGTGCAGTTCTGGTCACCACATCTCAGAAAGGATATTTTGGAACTGGAAAAGGTACAGAAAAGGGTAATCAGAACAATCAAGGGACTGGATCACCTTCATATGAAATCAGGCTGCAACATCTGGACCTCTTGAGCCTTCAAAGGCAGCTTTTTTCAGTGGTCTGGTTGAAATTCTGTATATAAAATCACATGTGGTATGGAAAAGGTGGATAGAGATTTTTTCTCTCTCTATCACACAACACTAGAACCAGAGGACACTCAATGAAGCTGATGGGCAAGAAATTTAGGACTGACAAAGTGAAGCATTTATTTACCCAGAGACTCATCAATTTATGGAATTTACTACCAGAAGAGGTGGTAACAGCAACCAGCCTGGATAGCTAAGAAAGGATTTGATACATTCATGGAACATAGGTGTATTAATAGCTACCATAATGTATGGCTAGGTAATTCCTCCAGGTTGGAGAGAGAGACAAAATGCCTTTAAAGGCTGTTTGCAGGAATTTGAGAGTGGGTGGAGGTTTTTTCTTTTGCCTTCTGCTTGACAATGGTTAGAAGCAATTGGTGGACCATTGTGTGCGACAAAATGCTGGACTAGATGGGCTGTGGCCTGATCCAGAAGAGTTTGTCTTATGTTCTTACACTCTCATTTCCCCGTCTGGAAGTCAGAGGTCTGTGGTTTCATGTATAAGAAAATAGAGTGGGGCCTTTTCTGCACTGGGCCGTATTCCAGATTATATCTTAGAATAGGGGCTTGCCATCCACATACAGGTCAAAAGTGGAAAGGTTTCATTTTTACTTGTTTGAGGAAGGATGAAACAGTACAAGATGTTATATCACATCCTTTTGTATGGTTCTAATGTAATGGGTGCAGATCTTTTATAGCTCAATTCTTATTCATTTTTGAGATACAAAATAATCTCTTTTTAAATATTTTCCAAAGCATCCAGGTTTGCCTAAGGATTCATTGAGTATGTTAATACCTGCATTATTTCTCAGTTGTTTTTCTCTGAAAAAAACAACTATCCGGACACATAGCTTTGCATGACCACACTCCATATGCTTTGTCCTTATTGTGGATTTTTAAAAGAATGAGAGAAGAAAAATACAAAGGTATATCTTTTAGTCCTTTCAGACATAGAACATAAAAGCAGCTATAATGCTAATCTTTTAACAACATAAGCAAATAGGCATTTTCTCACTTCATTTTCCACCATGCCTTTGGCCACAATCAATTGGGAAACAGAAAGTAATTGAATAAAATGTTGAAATGATATTCTTTGGTTGAATAATCAAGAGACAATTTGAAAATAGGTTGCCTGGAGTTTGAAAACAGGCAGGACTATGCCAAACCTGCTGTCATGGCTACAGTGGAACTTAAATGTTCAAGGTAACATTTTGCAATTTAGGCTGCGTTCCCATGCAATAATAAGTCTACTGAAAATCTTCTTTTGCCATGGAGCGGTCCCATGCACGGCTTTAATCTGGGTTTCCAGTGCCGCTAGGGGAAAACCCGCTTTAAAAAAATACCTGTTTAAAGCAGTACTTTCTGGAAGACGTGGGTTTTCAGGGCAACATTTTCCATGGGATCGCTCCGTGGCAAAAGGGGCGGGGATAAGAACATAAGAGAAGCCTTGCTGGATCAGGCCACAGCCCATCTAGTCCAGCATCCTGTCGCACACAGTGGCCCACCAAATGCTCATGGGCATCTCGAGCAGAGACAAGGACAAACCTTCTCCTGCTCTCGAGTCCCAGCAGATGGCCTTTGAAGCACCCCAGTTCCTCTCCCCCTCAGCCTGAAAGATGCATCTAGGATTCTCTCCCAGGTGGGAATTGCTGGCCAGAGAGATCATCTCTCTCTCTCTCTTTTGCCTGTCATCCAGCCAGCGATCTATGCAAACAGCGATCTAGGCAGGGATTTTCTCTTTGCTGTTTCTCTTTCCAATCCCAAAGAGAAACAGCAAAGATACATTGTGATGAATTGCTTCCGCGAAAGTGAAAGTGTAAAAGAGCTGGCTGGGTGGAGGTCTTGTAAAGAGTGCCAGCTGCAGTCTTCGCAAGCAGGGGAGACGAACAGAGAAGTTTTAAATTTTTCTTTTGGTCTTTTTGAAGGAAAGGATTGCAGGATCGCTGGCTGGGGGTGGGGGGTTTCAGCAGCTGGAAATTCCTTCCGCCCAATCACCCAATGAAACAGCGAGGGGCGTGGAGAAAAAGATGCAGGTAAACAAAACACGCTTCCTTGGGGATGGTCCGTTCATTTTAAATGCATGTTTTGCTTACCCCCTTGGGAACGCTTAAATCCGGATTGAACCCGCTTTTCTTTAATCCACTTCAGTGGACGGGCAATAGAGATACAAATTAGTACCATGGGAATGCACCCTTAGTCTAGTTGAAACTTCTTCATAATATGCACATTTATCTCTGCAGGAATCTACAGGTATTGATAACTAAATAGGACATAGGAACATAAGAGGAACCCTGCTGGACCAGGTCATAGCCCATCTCGTCCAGTATCCTGATTCACAAAGTTGCCAACCAATTGCTTCTGGGCCTTATCAAGCATCCGCTCTTAGTTTGCCACAAATGGTCTAATATCTTGCCTGTCTCTCCACCTGGAGGAAGTATTTAGACATAAATACTAACAGTCATTGATACACCTTGCCTTCATGAATTTATCTAATCCTTTCTTAAAGCTATCTTGGCTGGTTACTGTTACCATCTCTTCTGATAGTAAATTCCATAGATAACTCTCTGGATGAAAGAAAAAAAAACCTTTCCTTTTTGGTCCTAACTCTCCTGCCCATCAGCTTCAGAGAGTGTCACCTGGTTCTAGTGTTATGTGATAAAGGAAATAATACATTGTGTTATGTGTCAAAGGAAATAATATTTATTAATGAACAATTTGATTTTTCTCAATCCACCTTTCTCACATCATGCATGATTTTATATACTTCAGTTAAGTCACCTCTTTAATACTGTCTTTCAAGGCTGAAGAGGCCTAGATATTGCAGTCTGATTTCATACTTTAGGTATTACAGCTCTTTGATTATTCTGGTTGCTCTTTCCTGTATTTTTTCCAGTTCCAGAATATCCTTTCTGAGTTGTGGTCTACCCATTCCGTCCTTAATGGGTGCCGCTGTGCGGACGCGGTTTCCCACATGTGTGCTTAATTGGTGTGGCTGTACAGACGCTAATTAGTCAGAGCGTCCAAAAAAGGTGCCACTGTGTGGATGCGTGCTTCCACATGTGTTCTTTATCGGTGTTTAAGGGCATGTGCGGAAGCACCCAGGTTTTAATAATGAGCCTTGGGAGATCCTACTTCTTACCTCTTTCCACTCTGAGAACTGGCCATTTATTACTACTCTATTTCCTGTCCCTCAGTCAGTTACCAATCTAGGACAGGACCTGGCCTACCATGATGGATAAATTTATTCAGGAGCCTTTGATGACAACTGGATTACCTTTATTCATGTGTTTATTAACAGTCTCAAAGAATTTTAACAAGTTATTATTTAGCTTTGCAGAAATGCTGATTTTCTTTCAACAGTGTTTGCGCCTCTATATGCATACTAATTTTATACTTAATTATGGTTTCCATCACTTTGCTTGGAACTGTTGTTAAACTGACTGGTCTGGAATTTCTGGGATTGCCCCTGGATCCTTTTTTAAAGACAGATGTTACATTTGCTATTCAAAGAATATGTTTTAAATTTAGAATGAGCTGTGCCATTTGGATTGAAAGCCTTCTTCTCTTCTGAGGGAATACCTTCTATTCATGTTTTCCACACACTAGTGCTTCTGTATTATTCAATCCAATCTTTGTATTGGATTATGCATACGGAGTAGAAAAGATTTAACAGTTCCCACACAGTCTAGAAATATGTCACTGAAATTAAACTGTTCTAATTCTGCCCAAATAATGTTTTTAGACCGTGACACACCTTAGCAGTAAATGCATTTATTTATTTTTTCTATCCTGCCCTATGCCCGAGGTCCCAGGGAGAGTCACAATATTGGTAGTCAGTAATATGTATGTTTACTATTTAAACAATGTTTAAAAATATAAATAAATATTAGTTTCAAATACTAAAGTGTGAAGCTGTCTTAAAGTACTACCAAAAACAAATGTATTCCTCTGTTGACAATATTGGCATTCAGACTTTCATTCTATAGTAGTATTTTGCATTCTTTTCTTATTAATTAATTAATTTGTATTCCCAAAGGTGTCAGGGCAGGTAACAATATTTAAAATGCAGCATGTTAAAACCAAACAATATATATTAAAAACAGTACTATTATTGGAAGTTGTCAATAATATTTACTGAATTTTATCCACAGTAAAATCTGTTACTTGTTTTCAGAAAATAGAAAGATTAATATGATTAAGCTTGTTTTTGTGAGATAAAATAAAATATCAGGGTCACTTTTAAGGATTAGACCTTTCAAACACAGTGAAAACACTTTGAAAAAACTTTCCATTACTCCCCCGATAACTTCAAAGAAAATGAAGGCCATGACTACACACTGACCCTGCAGTGGCTTTATCAAATTGTGTGTGTTTGTGCATTCACTGTTGAAGTCATTGCCTTCACTGAGTCACTGAGGAGATCCCAATGCCATCTCCAGCTTTTTGAGGTTTTTGAGCTTTCTATTGCTGCTAAAGTTTTAGAATCCCAAGTGGGATACAGGATATGATTGCCCTTAGTACCTTAATCCGCCTAGTTATAGCAACGCACTTGCCTTGCCTGAAGGATCCCCCCACAATGTTTTTCTGAGACTTCTTCCCTGTAATTTCTGATATTTGCCAAAGTGTTGGAAACTTCACCCAATCTAGAAAACCTCCTAGCAGATTCCAAGATGTTCTATATATAACTCATCTGAGAGAATTGCTAAGTGTGTGTGCTACCCTCCAAGATCTCTTTGACATCTGGACATACACCTTGAACCAAAGATTTCCCCTTTCCCCTCTTCTTCTCTCATTCAAAATAAAGTGTTTCTTTTCTTTTCAAGGGAAAAAAGGCAGTGGTTTGACAGATGCCCCAGCTGACTAAGCCTAATTCATTCAGAGTGGGGATTTGAACTGACAGATCGTAGGGAATGGATTTATTAAGAGAAAGGGAAGGTGTTCAGCTCCCTCCACCACTGCCTCCTATTTTTATAATAATTTCTAACTTAATAGTGGAGTGGAGTTTCATAGTTCCATTTAGCAATGCACCCTGACTGACCAGTTTTTCCCCAGACCTTCCCAATCAAATCCATTATCCCTATTGTCACTCTGAATGTACCACTGCTCTTAAAATCCCTGCAAATGCCACACTGCACCACTTGCTACTTCAGTTGCCTACTTTTTACATTGCCGTTTGGAGTTTTAGTTTGTTGTGATAAATTTGTGGATTTATTCTGCTTGACAGTTGTTTGCCAGACCTCTAGTTCTAAAATCCTTGTACCAGGACACATGCAGAGTTCCAGAGCACTTCTCAAAATGACATCAAAAATCTATGCAAGTGTTTTGCTATAATTTTAGTCATTGACAAGATATTTGTAGAATACGTTTGTATTCACAACCTGTTGGTGTTGTTTAAAGCACCTCAGAGGCAATATAAAGATGGGTTAGAGATGATTCACAGGTAGGATCATTCACATGGCAGTATTCTCCTGCTAGTCTCATGAATGTTCGATGCTAGAAAATGTGGATTAGAAAAGTGATGAGAACATAAAGGTTACACCCTACTGAATGGCACTTTTGAGGCATTTATGCTTTTGCTTTGAGTAAATGCAACCTAGGTTTATTCTAAACTCTCTTGAGAATGAAGTATAGTTACTCAGGCATTTTGTGTTTCAAAAGAAAAAAGAACATTCTTGCCATGCATATGTTGGCACAATGTACTTTGAAACTTATTTGAATTTAACTTGAGTTATGAATTTCTTTTACCTAAAAAAAGACCATGGTGTTGTACTGATGCATCTTTACTGCAGAAAGTACAATAGAGGCAAGGGATGGAGGAGGTTTCTAGTACCTTAGAAATAGCATAGTGGAAGGTCAGGCTCTTTAGTACATGAATCATAAAAACATTTAGAAAATCAGTTTCCTGTTCTGAAGAAGACATTCTGCAATATTTATAGCATCACTCATTAAAGAATGTACCATATGCATCTGTTTTCATTTTTAAAAATACATTAAAATACAAAATATGTTCCTTGAATTAATAATTAATTATAATGTGACCGTACAGAGAAGTTCATATCCATTCTGTCTAATTAGTTGGATAATTTGATGGAAACCTTAAAAATAATTCCTTATTTCAAATAACTTGAAGAACCCAAGCTGGATATTTTATGTATTAAGATGATAAAAATGTATTGGTTTTATGATTTTTGTTCCTATTATAGATAAATCTATTTTTAGGGTAGCCATCATCCTGTAGGAGTTCAGAATGTCAGTACAAGAAAGAAAGAAAGAAAGAAAGAAAGAAAGAAAGAAAGAAAGAAAGAAAGAAAGAAAGAAAGAAAGAAAGAAAGAAAGAAAGAAAGAAAAGGGCTTTTATACACTTGCTGTGCAAATACAGGAGACCCTGCCCCACTGCTACTATGTTTCAGCTGCATCAGACAATGCCTATTCCAGATCTAGAAGGCAAAGATCTGGATTGTGGATTGACCTGGGTGGAAACCCAGATCACAGAAGTGTGCAGAAGGCACATACTTCTGTGTTCTGGATTAACACAGGGACATATTTTGGTAGCACAGCAAATTGCACTGCCAAATTGGGTCTCTGGGTTCTCTAAGTCGGGAGCTGCAGGACCAGCTTGGAGGCTGAGCTGGAACAGCTGTCGCTGTGCAAATAGTATTGTGTTCTCACACAGCAATCTGCCCCAGCTTTGGGATAGAATGCCTTGATCGAAGTTGGCTGTTCCAGAATACAACAAGTAAGCGCACAAAGAAAGAAAGAAAATGAAAATGGACGATTCAAGATAAAAAAAGTTTTAAATCATTAAACCCATAACTTCTCCATTAAAGAGACTTCTTATGTTCTTTTCCATCTCCCCTCCCCCATGTAGTGCTTAGAAAAATATTGGATACACTAAATAATGCAAAGTTTTCTAGAAGGATTTTCCCAAATTACCAGTCAGTTCACATCTGTCTCCGATTTGCGACAGGTGGCAGCAAACACCAGAATTACAGATCCAGTGTTTTTTGATGTCATCATAATGCAAATAATAGATTTGGGCCTCAAATTAATACTTTTGCATCATAATATACCAACACCGGCAATATGGTCTTTTTAAAAATGTTATTTTTAATGCAGTCCATGCTAATAGATATGGTATATATTCTTGAAAGCTCTTACGTAGAAATAGTAAAATCTGCACTTTCCCAGTCAATGGAAGCATAAGTAGTTTGTGATTCCTTTTAAGTTAGTGTTTTATTTAATATCTATATAAATAAATATAGTTTTTAAAAGATAAACTGGTACACCACTGTTGTTGTTGTTGGGTACATTTGTGTCATAGCCAAGTTCTAGTTGACTGCAGAGGCACCTCCATGGGCACCTCCGTGCAGTTTTCTTGGCACCAATATGGAAGTGGCTTGTCATTGCCTGCTTCCAGGGAGAGCTTAGGTATCCAACCAGTGATCCTTTGCTTTTCAGGCAGTTTTCTCTATCACACATTCTGCATGAAACAATGGCCTTGCTATCATTACTGTATCTTATGGAGAATACTGAATTTTCAGTACATTAAGTATTCCCAGTCTTTTCTTCCTATCTCAGGGTTGCGTTGCACACCTAACTCTCATGTTACACAAGCTGATACGCTCTTCCCCCCTCCCCCCCAGTTAACTATCATCTGGCATTATTTCCTTATGGACTGAGATAGCTGCTGCCAGAAAAAATGGTACCCACTTGGTAGACTGGTTCCCAGGAAACTACCTCTTGGGAATGCTCTTGGAGCACTTCTCAGCATGAATGTCACAGCAGAAAGTGCTCTGATGGTGACTCACTTTAGAGCATTCTTCAGAGTTTCCATGGATGTAGACTAGTTCATATCCCATTTCAGTGGGCTTGCAAAAACTGGCATCCTAGATGGTCATTTGTATCAGGCTGTAATAATCCTTGCATGCTGCAACTTCAGAAGTTAGGCCAAACTGGATATGTCATGCAGATATCACGGTATGGCCCTGACTGCCCTGGTCTAAGTCATTTGATTCAAGCAACAAAAAAGTTCCATATTCTAGCCCAGTACATGGAATGTGGAAGCAGCATCAAAGTCTATATTTTGAACATAACACCTACTAATATATATTAAGCCCAGAATATACTGGAGCTGTGACTGCTTTAATATCCATATACTATATGGGTAAAAGATTTAGCTAGATTTTAAATTTAAGGAAGATCATGGGCATGTTTCCATTTACCATCCCATGTGTCCATGGCTGAAGCCATTGCATCACAACTCCAGTCTTGGTAGCACAACAGAACTGCTGGGAAATGGAACACCCATTTGAGGTTTCTGGGAACATTCCTGAGAGAAGATCTCTCCAGATATGTACTATAAATAAAAAGGTGGTCCCTGTCACAAAATATTTTCTGCTTTGATATATAATTCTCTAGGCAGTGTCCAAACTGAGGTGATGGGCTTTTCCTTCTGCCATGGCTGATCTTTGTAAATGCAGATGTAATCAGCTGATTGCTTCCTGAAACAAACTGTTTTCCAAGCTTTGCCTTTACAGCCAAAACAAAGGCTTGTCTTTAAATTAGATTTTAATCTTTTAATATGGCCTGATTCAAAATGTCACATTTCATTATCATAATCTGTATGAATTTATGAATTCACATATGGTTCAGAAGTGTCTTTGCCTTGGCTTGGCACAGCAGTCAAAGTGGAGAATTCTGGGAAGCATATGGCTACACCCTTGACAAATGGATCTAAGGAAGTGCCCAGCAGTGAGTGAGTCAGTGAGTGAGTGTGTGTGGGGTGGGGGGTGGGGGAGAGAATAAATAAAAATTAAATGTTTAATGGGTTTTAAGTAATGCTGTTTTTAAAGGATGGCTGCATTGTAGTACAGCTTTTTTAGTTTTTAAGGTGCAATCTTTTGGTTTCACATGTAGATGGAGAATATAAGCCACTTTTGAAAATGAGATTTGTAAATCTTAAAAATAGATAAAATAATGCTTTGTTTTTGGTCTTTGAACTGAAGCATGCAACGGGACTGATTCCAAAAGATTCAGTAGTAGCCTCAGTGTTTATACTGCAGCTGCAGATAGAATGAAGCCAAATTCCAAATCTCCCTTTATATTAGCTTACAAGTAAGTAGAAGAATTCTGTTAAGGATAGCAGGAAAGTCTAAGTGTTGGCAAAATGCATTAAAAATTACTGCCTAGGTAAGAACAAGGGCATCTATATATTAAAAGAGAGAGAAAAATAAATGTATAACCTTCATTAGAGTCTGTCTAGCTTATCTATGCTAGTAATATTTATAATCTCTGTTAATCATCTCAAGCATGACAACAAAAAGCTAAGTGAACTGAGAAACCTATATAAATTTCTTCAAATAAAGTTTAACTCAATCTGCTTCGCCTGTGGCAGTGTGTCTAGCACTTTGAGAAAAAAGAGTCTCAGAAAGCAAAAATGTTAAGGGTCCTCCTGAAAGATTCTTCAGAGGATACAATACATACTCAGAAAGAAAATTGGGATAATCACTTAAGCAGAACGTTTTTGATAATCCAGGATCCAAGACTCCATGTTCTGAGAACAGATTCTGAAAAATCAGCATGAGGATAGTTTTAAGATGGTGTGAACTGGAAAACAGCATAGACAGAGTGTGTGATTGAGAGAAATCCTTATGACCCAGTGTTAAGATATCCAAAATGATATGTTGGAAACAACCATAGGTATAGCTATAGTTAGAGTTATGGTTATAGAGATATGAGATATATGTGTAGCTATTCTTCAACTATCGCGGCATCCAGACTTTTTTATACTGCACAGAGGAATGCACAGTCCCGACTGAGACATTACACAAGATGATTGATGGATCGTTGTGGCATCACATTATCAGATTGTTACTGCACACTTACCTTAATGCTGAGCTAAGGACACTCTCTGTACAATGTAAAGGAAATTCAAATTTTCCCTCCAGTCCAGGCAGAACTGCAAGAACACACAGCATGATGAGAGCAGGAAGGTGCAGCTCAAATCTGATTGGCTGCCCCAACCCGTATGAAGGTGCAGGCCAACTCAGCTCTCTCAGCTTCCAATGGGAAGCTACAGAGCTGTGTTTCAGGTAGGGATGGCTGGTTGTTGCTGCACAGTAGGTAAGCTGAACTTTTACCTTCAATTGCGGATTTATTCTGCAAGTCTGTAGGCAGCCTATATCCCAAAAAACTGATTTCAGATTTCAAACAGATTACACAGGAAAGAACATAGTTTTTATCAACAACAACAACAACAACAACAACAAAAACCCTCAAAGTTTTAAACAAACTTTCTGGGAATAAATACTTTTTTAAAAATCCATTAAAATGTTATATAAAAAACTAAGCTGCTGTTGCTTATTATTATTATTATTTTATTAGGGAACTCAGTCAGGCAGGAGAAAGTTGGTTTTTCCTTGTTTATCAACCACGTATTTCATGATAGGGTGTCAAATATAATTTTATGGTTATATATTTGTCTAGAATACTTGTCAAAGTTTGGTCTTGTTCATTCATCATAAAATCTCCCCAGAAATTGACATAAACAATAAGTCAGTGCCAATAAAATTCCATATTCTGTTTTAATAGTTTCACCATGGAGAACCGTCTGACTTGCTGATAATGTTGTTTCCACAAATTCAGAATGATGCTTGTTGCTGTACAATGTGGAACCTGTCAGGTTTTTTGACAAACACACTGCAGTCTGTCTGCATTTTCCCCAATGCCCACACATTTATATTTTCAATCTCCCCTCCTTCTTTTTCCACCCCAAAAACAATTGATTAACATACTTTGCACACGTTGAATATTATAAGTAACTTTTACATTAATATAATATTATTGAAACCAGTTAAAGAAAGCTGAGTTGTGGCTGTAGGAAAAGATGGACTCTGATTATCTTTAGATGTGGTTCCTTCTGTTGAGGAAAAAGGCTTGTAGCTCTTTCCATTGTTTACTCAGAAAATACAATGTATTTTTTCAAACTGTACAACAACTTTTCCTTTTCCTTTTTTATTTATATACCGCCTTTTTGCCCAAGGCGGTTTACAACAAATGGAAAAAACAAAGATACAATGCGAATACAATCAAAGAGATATGGCAAATAAACATAGTCAGTCAAATAAATACATAAATCAAAATTACATTGCACATTATAATAAATAATACATTATATAACAACAACAACAACAACAAAACCCTTATAAAACAGGTGAGACAGCCGGCCACTAAGCCCCTCTCCACTTAGCCATGGTGATGTTAGGGCTGGGTGCTGTTGAGTTCCCGTAGCCATCGTGGCAGGTGAAATGGTTGAACGCTGAGTCTCCCTCCTCTTGTCCATGGTAAAGATAGTCTAATGGGAGTAGGCCACCATAGCCTGAGGGCAAAAGTGGCAGGGCAAACGCGCGGCAGTTCTTCCATCCTGGGGCGGCTCTCCTCCTCCCCTCTCAGACACAGTTTTATATTTCTGAGGGTGGGCGTGGCAGGGCATACATGCGGCAGTTCTTCCATCCTGGACCGGCTCTCACCCTTGTCTGCCGGTGCTACTGCACGGGACAAATAAAGCTCTCATTCTATATCTGTACATGTGTTTCTTTGGTTTATTCTGTTAATTGAGCAAGGAAGGAGATTGGGGCTTTCCATTTATAAAGTATTATCATCAACCTCCACATTTCTAGCTTGCTAGATATAAAATACTTTCCAGAGAAGGAATGGGTATATCTTGAAACTGGGAATGCAATCTTGAAGCCAGAGTCACTATGGGTTCAAACTTGGGATAAATAAAGTCAAGAAACTTTAGCAAGTTTCTCACAAATAATTTAAAGATCTGGTTAAAATGAATGTTGCAACATAAGAACATAAGAGAAGCCCTGCTGGATCAGGCCACAGCCCGTCTAGTCCAGCATCCAATCGCACACAATGGCCCACCAAATGCTCATGGGCATCTCAAGCAGAGACAAGGACAAACCTATTCCTGCTCTTGAATCCCAGCAAATGGCCTTAGAAGCGTCCTGTTTCCCCCCACCCCCCCTCAACCTGAAAGATGTACCTAGGCAATCATTCTAGTAGCCACTGATACATCTGTCATCCATAAATTTGTCTAACCCTACCTTAAAGCCATCTAGACTGGTAGCTGTCACCATCTCTTCCAGCAGCAAATTCCATAAACCAGTGACCCTCTGGGTGAAGAAATACTTCCCCCTGTCAGATCCAATTCTTCTACCCATCAGCTTCATAGAGTGCCCACTGGTTCTAGTGCTGTGAGACAGAGAAAAAAAAATTTCTCTATCCACCTTTTCTATATCATTATATACTTCAGTCAGGTCCCCTCTTAAATGCCGTCTCTCCAGACTGAAGAGGCCTAGACATTGCAGCCTGATTTCGTAAGGGAGGTGTTCCAAACCTTTAATCATTCTGGTTGCCCTTTTCTGCACCTTTTCTAGTTCCACAATATCCTTTTTGAGGTGTGGTGACCAGAATTGTACACACTATTCCAAATGTGGCCTCACCATAGATATATAATGAGGCAAAATGACACTTACTGACTTATTTTCTATTCCGTTCTTAATTATTCCCAGCACTGAATTAGCTTCTTTTGCTGCTGCTGAGCACTGGGTTGACACCTTCATTGAACTGTCCACCAAAACCCTGAGATCCCTTTCCTGGTGTGTTTCAGAAAGCTCAGAACCCATCAGTTTATAGACATAATTCAGATATTTGGTCCCAATGTGCATTACTTTGCGCTTGTTAAGGTTAAAGCACATTTGCCACTTGGTTGCCCAGTCACCCAATGCTAAGAGATCCCTCTTTTATGCTACCTTAAATAATTTAGTATCATCAGCAAACTTTGCTATTTTACTATGTACCCCCTCTTCTAGAGCATTGATGAATAAATTAAAAAGTATTGGTCCCCAACACTGAGCCTTGAGGGACCCCACTTTTTACCTCTTTCCAGCCTGAGAATTGGCCGTTTATTACTACTCTCTGCTTCCTGCCCTTAAGCTAGTCACAAATCCAGGAACAGAACCCGTCCTTTTATTCCATAGCTGATGAGTGTACTCAGTAGCCTTTGATGTGGGACTTTGTCAAAAGCCTTCTCAAAGTCCAGATAGACAATGTCTACTGGCTCACCTTTATCCATGTGTTTATTGACACTCAAAGAATTCCAACATGTTTGTGAGGCATGGTTTACCTTTGCAGAAGCCATGCTGGCTTTTGTTCAGCAATGCTTGCTCCTCCATATGCACACTAATTTTGTCTTTAATGATGGTTTCCATCACCTTACATGGAATCGATGTTAAGCCAACTGGTCTGTAATTGCCTGGATCAGCCCTGGATCCTTTTTTGAAGATTGGTGTTACATTAGCTACCCACCAGTCCTCAGGTACAGAGACTGAGATTAGGGAAAGATTATATATTTTTGCTAGAAGGTCAGCAATTTTGCACTTGAGTTCCTTAACGACTCTTGGATGAATACCATCTGGTCACCGGAGACTTGTTAACATTTAGTTTATTAAGACATGCAAGGATCAGCTACAGTGACATCCTTTACCATGTCCTGAGCATTACTTAGGATCAAGTCCAGGACTGCCTTTCCCCTGGTTGGTTCCATGACCATTTGCTCCATGGAACAGTCATTTAGCAGGTCTAGGAATTTTAGATTTTTTTTATAAATACATTTCAGTAAGAAATTTAATTGGTCAATTGGGGAAAAAGTCACATTGCACAGATCCACATACATCTTATGTCAATATATTACATCATCCTAAGTTTTAGGGAAGCGCGCATTGTGAAATGGAAGTCCAACACCAGCTAAAGTACTGGCAGCTGTGATATCACATTTTGGGCGAATCCCCACAGCAAGCTTATTTTGCTTTCCCTAAACCGAAATAATAGAACCGAATGCAAACGCGAATTTGCCTGTTCCCATTACTTTTAACTTAATTGCGTTCGATCTGGATTTTGAGGATCGTACGTGGGGTACGTGACTCAAGGTGGGACTCAGGTGGCTACTTTTTAAAAGCTACTTTTCGGGGCTGCCCTGCCCTCTTCCTCCTGGCATGGACGTGCCACCCATAAGGGGTCCCTTCACCGAGCCTAACTGGGTGGCTGGGTGGCTGCCGCTTCCATGGATGGAGGAAAAATGGCAGCGGGCAGCCAGCCAGCGATTCTTTCCCCTCCTCTCCCCATTGCTCAGGGCACACAGCAGCAGCGGCAACTAAAGCCCCCTTGCTTTAAACATTCACATTCAGCTGCTTTCCTCCCTTCCTTTCCCTTTCTAAAGTCAGAACTTTTAGAATTGTTCAAAATTGCAACATTATTATCAGGTTGAAGTGGTTCTATCACTACAGTGTAGCACTGTTGTTAAGGGTGGATTTTTAACACTGAAATCACTGTCTTTGGAAGCAAGCTATTGGGAGAGGGAAACGCTAAACATGGATTCTCATCCCTTAAAATGGTACTGTCCACAGAGTAAAAAATGTAAAACGTTTCAAGCGCACGATCCGGAGTGAGACCTGTTGAAATCAGGATTGAGATTCACCACGCTTTGGGGTGGTTTAACACGGGAAAAGCGTGTTAAGGCAAACTGCCGTGTGGACTCTGAGAACTGAAAACGTTTTGAATCTGAGATAAGGTTGCTGTGAAGACATGGTCTTTATTGCTACTACTGGTACTAGGTCTTTTCCTAGGTCTTTAGGAAGGATATGATGGTCAGAAAGAACCAAATATCTACTAGACTGGGTGGTGGTGATAAATAATACCAGTCTTTATTAGGTTTTGTATTTGGAATTATGGGACTTCAGAACAAAAATAGATGGAGACTATATTGGCAAGGCACTGTGAAAAATCTAGAGCATGGCATTCAAAGACAAAGATACTCCTTTTTAGTTTGCAATCCTATAATTAGGGTAAATGTAAAACACAGCTTTCATTTTAAATTTAAAAGGTGTGGTTGAATCAAGGAATATATATATATATATAGTTTATATTTGAGGTCCATTTTAGCACTTTTCATACAAAACTGAGGCAGTATAATAAGCCAGTTTTGTTAAGTTTATGATTCTGCTAGTTTAGAGACAAAACATGCATCTTCTTTAAATTAGATATACAACATTATAGAAGTCATCTGAAAAAGTAGAAGTGGTTCTAATAATGTATGCACTATGATATTTTTAATAGTGGCATTAAAAAAACTGTGAAAATATTCTAGGTCACTTCATATCATTGGATCTATAATTCTTTCTCTGAATCATGGTATGATCAGAAGAGGTATAAGGAATGTCTTCATATATGGTATTATGGAATTTTGGCCATAGTTCAAAAGTGTTGAACAAGCAGAAAAGTGTTAAGCACATTGACCTTCCACAGGTTTTCCTGGTAAGCATTGCCCTTTACAAATAAGATATTTGAGAAGAAGCTTTCATGTAGTGCTACCATAATTTCTGACAGAATTCTATGTCCCAAAGAAGCATGCTCAGATAAATATGGAAAAAGTAAGATTATATCTATGCCTAGCATAATTTGGAACTCACAGACCCCTTGAAGCCTAGAACAAATATAATAAAAAGTAGCAATCAATATCAGATGGAAGCCCGACATAAGCTAATTATGACAATACACCCCTCTTCACGCACATGCACACATCACACAGAGTGTCTGGTTCTATTTAATACTGTATTTCCTTCAACAATTAAGAGGGAAATTAAACCTATTCAGAACAATTAAAAGCTGATAATAATGACATGATCAGGAGACAGGCACAATTTTTCTGCATATTGAGTTGCAACTTGAACAAAATAACATCTCTCATGTATTTCTGTATTTGAGTAATGAGTATGACGCTTAACGAAAATAACTTTCAATGCAGGTAAATAGATGGTGCTTCTAAAACGAATGACCCTTTGATTTTTTTTAAGGGCAACTTATACATTGGTGGGTCTTTGAACAGCCAGACCTACTGATTCGAAACACGGAAAGGCGTGAGCAGGATCTGTACCATCTGCATGAGAGTGCTATTCCACACTGCAGCCTCAAAGCTCACGTGAGCTTCATGGTTGCACTCCCATGCCACTAAGGGACAGAAACTAAGTTCCTAACACTGAGGCCTTTTGGGTATGTATTTTGATGTCTCTCAGTATTCCCAAACACATGGCATCTGCGTACCTTCCATATTCTGGGTCACGGTTGCTGGTCCTGATTAAATACCAAATACCAGCAATACCAAAGAAGGCCTCCCTGTTTGGCATCATGTTCTGTCTTAAGAAGGGAAAGCTATACCAAGGGGGGCAGAGCAGGATGTCATAGTTCTGCATTAACACGTGGATCTACAGGCCCAGATGTTTACTATGCAAACTCATAATCTGAATCTGAACAAAGGGAGCTAGTTTGGCTGAGAAGAGACTTTGGAAACCCAGATTTATTTTTTTCAAGTATAAATCTGATAACCTTAAATAAAGGCAAACAGTGTAAAGTAAAAAGTAATTGACTTCCTAATGCATATTCAGAACATAGTAATAGACCAGACATTACATAAATAAGATTTAAAAATCTGAATAGGTACAGGCTCTAAGATGAAATACACTAGACTTACATTGTACATTCAGAAGTTAGATCACACATGGCCAGTAGTTCGCACATATGTCCTTGGATGACTTCCATCAGAACTTGAACATGCAGCCAGACACAGGTTTCTTTTTGATTACTGTTTAGTAAATTACTAAGGGTATTTCTCAGTGAATGCTGTTTTACACAGATGGCAACTAGTTATGCACATTAACGTGAAGGTCCATTGAACAATTTAATCTCCTTTAGAAAATCCTTTATTTCTATCAGAATAAGGCAGCCACAGTTATCACTGCTATCCATCTAAGTCAATGTCCCCTCCAACAGTTTCAGGCTACATCCAGGCAGGACTTAAAACATCAGATTATCCTGGAACTATATTAAGATTACCACACACGTGTATTCATAACAATTCCACCCTAACCCTGGGATATAGGGTTGAATTCCTAGCATATCACTATTCTGGAGAACAAAACTCCCAACCCAAATTTTCCTAATATAGCAATACAGTTTACCTGCCTGGGATCCATTTTGTACAAAATGGCCACCTTGCAAGTGTGAGGTCTAAACAGGCCACCAGATTGCCACAGTGCAAGCATGGAGGCTGGTGCTTGTGAGCATTTTGTGCCATCAAAATATCCAGCAGTCCCTACAGCACCATCACAGGAGCAAGCCCCCATGATTTTGTGCTGTGCCTGGAATGGACAACAAGAGGCAATTGCCAGAGCTAAACAAATTCTTGGATTTTCCTCTCACCATCTGGAAGTAGCCTCATTCATAAATTAAACTGCATGCCTGCCTCACATTGCTGGTTGTTGTGACAGTAGTCATCAATGCAACTACCCCCTTCTCTTGGACCTCTCATAATATGTCAGTCATTCTCCCTTGTTGTTTTATCCTAATTATAATGTTTTACTCATATACCTCTGTCACACAATTGAAATCGAATCAAGGTAAGTGCTTGCTGAAGTGATGGGCCAGAGATCCAACTATATGCTAGGTATGAGAATGGTTACCACACTAAGATGCAAACAATACTTAAGATGGAGTGCAATATTGGATGCACATTTTTTGGTTGAATAGACGACAAGTCTGTTGAACAGGTAGAGTTCGTCCATGCATACATTGGATCTGCCAAAGAAAAGAGAGCAAGATGGAAATAGGAAAGAAAGAAATGCAGAGGGCACAAATGTAAGGCTGTAACTCTTTTAGCAAATACAGCAAAGGTACTAAACTTTGACAAAATGACCACAAAACTGAAAAGGGGGTAAGAATAAAATAAAGAAACAACTTAAAGCAGAGAGAAAAGAGAAAAGGGTAGAATGTATGAGAAAATCAGGACAGTGTGACAGCTAAAAATACTCTTTTGAAAATGTGATGAAGTTTTGCTTAGGATAATTAAAAAATGAATCAATAAAAAAAAATGAAGAGGTCCATGAGAAAGTGCATTGGAACACTTGTATCTGTTCTTTTCCCAGTTCTACTCTGAGCAGAACTTCATGGGAACAGTGGGCCATGTGAGAAAGACACACAGCCTCCTCATCCATGATATGGGAGACATTATGATGATGAAACAGGATTTACCACCAGAACCCCCCACCCTGGGAACTCTGAAGGCCAGAAACGTCCTTTCTGAGTCTGGCTCTCAGAGTCTTCATCCCTGGCCCCAAAGTTGGCATGGTCTTTGAAGATGGTGGCAGGAGCTGATGTGGGAGATGCCATCCCTGTCCAAAGATACAAAGAGGAAGTGTAGAAGTGACCTCAGTTTACAGGCCTTGTCACAGTACACTTCTGGGGAAGAGCATCCACACCTTGAGGAGGCTGTTACACCCTCCAAGCACCCCCCTGCCTTCCCAGAAGTTCCCTAATCATGCACTAGGTGAGGAGCATGAAATTGTGCCCCATACCTTTTCTAATCTTACCCAATCACTTACCTGGTGTGTCTAGGCAGCGGCCATTCACACCTCCTGCAGTGCTTTGGGGTTGTCGAAGTGCTGTGCAAGTGTGCTGGCACCTCAAAAATCATAGACACTACTGCACATGCACAGAATGTCAGCACTGTCATGGCAATGACGTTGGTGCATTGTCAAGGTAACGACACTGGTGCACATGCAGTCGCCCAGAGCACTGCAACCAAAATGGCAGTGCCCTGAAGAGGACCAGCCCTACAATCGAAATCGAATCAAGGTAAGTATTCGATCACAGGGGGAGGGGGGAAATGGGTAATGTTGACTAGCACTCCAAGCGCGAGCGCTAGTCAACATGGGTTCATAGTGTTCCTTTCCTTTCCAGCGGATAGAAAGGGAAGTGTGAGATTGCCCTACAATTGGTTTAGTGATAATTTACAAATTATTTCATACACCTCATTCCAGGACGGTGCAGCAACAGGTATTAAATAAAAGGAACTTCCACTTTCTCTAAATTTTCCAAAAATATAGAGAACTTGATCAAGATAATCAGTTAAACAGTACTGTAGTATGCATCCTTTATTAAGTTGATCATTTTGTTCAGTTTTTGCACCCCATTGAAACAAGTAGCTTAAAACCTTTACAGTTAATATGCAGTAGAAACAGTAAAGTAAAATAAAGCAAAATATTGTGCAGACATATTGTGAGGTAGCAATTGTTTCCAGACAAATCAGATATTGTACTTTAATTTTCGTTATCTATTGTATTAGTATTCTAGTCATTGCATTAAATATAGCCTACTTCAAGTGCAATTTCAATTACACATTCAGCTCTTTAGTCATTTTCCAGTTACTTCTGTTAATTGTTGAAATACAATTTGAAATTGCATTTATTGAAGGCACTTTCCAATAAAATGGTACTTTTGCCCTTGGTATGCCCACCCACTGCACATTTAAACATAAAAAGGAAGCATGTAGCACGATTACGGATTTAGCTCTCTTGGGATGCTAAAAGCCATGGTGAAGTTATAAATGACACAGGAAAATAATATTAATGCAACTAGCTACTTTCTTTGTTGATTTAACTGCTCCAAATCTGACTCTTCAGAAACTTTGCCAGAATTGAACTGCCATTGTTTATTTGTTTGTTTCATTTATGAGGAGCTACAAGGTGGGAACAATAGGAACACTGGAAATATTTTTATTTGCATGCAGATACCTTTTCCTCGGTTTGAGAAAAGAAAGCAGTTTTTTTGTTTTGTTTTTGAGGGGGAGCAATCCTGATAGTAGCAGCTAGAGGAACTGTGCCCCTCAGCAGGTATGTTTGAGCACATTTCCAAGTGAGCTGTTGGAAGTGAAGGAACAGTGAATCTTGCCGCTGCCTCAGGGAAGTGCCCCAGTAGGCTGGGGAATGGGGTATTTTCAGGCCATAAAATGATCTCTTAGTGCTTATTTGAAGGCGTTCCTTCTGCCACATGTGACTTTAAAATACTTTAAATAGGTTCTTTGGACTCTTTTTCATTCAGCATTTCATGTATGAACTGAAGAAGGGTACAGAATACATTGTTTGTTCACCAAAGTGTCTTTGGGGGGGGGGGAAGATTTGCGGGTTACCACCTCCCTTCCATGAAAAATGCAGAAAACTGAAACCCTAGAGCTTCCAGATTTTAAAACAGCATTTTTTTTAAAAAAAAATATGTTTCAAAACAACTTGTAGGGGCAGCTTTGTTCTGTTCTTACAAAAAAAACGTGCTGAGAAAATTAATCTCATTTCTCAGAACAGTAGTAATTATTTTTACTTATAAAGCCCAATTCATCAGTAGTTCCATACAGACATTTTCAGTGCAAAGTGTGCCAGCTTTGGAAGATGAAAAATTTCCACTTTATAAGATCACTTACGTATTCAGATATCCCTATTTCTCATAGAGCACTGATCTCGTTTACAAGTGTTACATCGTGGTTTGTCAAGTTTTGATGAAAGGGCGGTTTCTGTAATCAATTCTTCTCATTCATTGCTATATGTCAGAGCTGGATAAAAACATAAAGAGAAGCAACTAAAGTTATCCCTTCTGATGATTGAATGGGAAATTGACAAATGTGAAAAAAATTGATCCTGTGGGAATCAGGTGTGAGCAGAATGATCTGTGGCTCCACCTCCTCCTCATTTGCCAAAACTAATGACTGCTAGAGGAATCTGCTGATTTTGCACATACCTCCATTAATCCAGATTTATAAGATCCAGATCTTTGATATCCGGTCCCCATTGAATCTGGTCTTTGAAGATCTGCATCATGACTAAGGACCTCGTGCATCCACACGAGCCACCTAGCAACCGATTGCAATGGGTGCTAAAGAGGGCTTCCATGCAGATGCCATAGCACCCATCCCAAGGCTCCGGTTAGGCTCAAGCAGGAAGATCTGCCAGTGGTGCACCACAATTGGCTGAAATAACTGTCAATTAGGGGTCACTTCCGGTTATAGTGGATGAGGCATAGCTGCCTACGTAGCTGCTACGAAGCTAGTGCTCAACTTTGTAGATCACTATGAAGGATGTGTGGGCCTACATAGTATGTCTTTTGAGGGGCAGAGCTGGAGCCACCCCACTGCAAATGGAGACCTCTAGGCTTGCTCCTGGACCCCACTGCCTCAGTATACATGTGGACACATGGCCTCTGATCCAGTCTTCATGGCAGAAGATCAGATTGAAGGCACCATTAATGGGATCTACTGTTAATCTGGATTTAAGGGCCTGGTGCTGGTGGGTACAAATGGGGTCCTTAAGGGGTCTTGTGTGCAAACAGTACTGAGCAGGTACCAAACAAGTACCTGTCGGGTTCCTAATGAGTTCCTAATGGGGTCTTTGTTGCTAGTGCAAAAACAGCCCAAGACCCTTTCTGCACATATCCTTTAATGTCTGTGATACTGAAAAGCTTCTAGGCCTCACAGAGCTACGTGTTGATATGGATCTGTAAACCTCACTTCTTGTTCGCTTCATTGGCCTCACTTCTCTGCCTCCATTAGAAAAAGTGTGATGCAGATTAGGAAGATCCTGTTTGGTATCACTGGTAGACATGCTATTATTGTGTCTACTGGTGTACCAGAGGGCCTACTCTAAAGGATGGGAGGCATGCAGAAGGCACATCTCCTGTGCTATAGAGTACCAGGAAACACATTTCAGCAGTGTTCCCTAGCACACTGCATCCCCAGAAGTTCCAAGGTTAAGAACTATTAGTTTCATATAATTTTTCTCTGACTACTGCTGAAATCAGGTTGCCTGAGATCAAGGTGCTTAATATTTACCCCAGCATTTACGCTACCATCTGTTGAGCTGCTTTGTTACATCCATCAAACGCATCCCTCTGATAGCATTTCTGTATATAATTCAATATATTTTCTTTTTAGTAATACATCCTGTGAACCATAAATTAGTTCACTTCCTCTATTTTTAAAGAAAGCATAGCAGCGAATTAGCAGGTTGTATGAATATAAATGACCATGTGACTGCTTCTTCTTAAGGAACTAGGTGAAATGCAAAGTTTCTTGTGAATAGTCGGAAGCATCATTCTGTTCTTTGTAATCTTAAACGGATTAGCATAAAGTCAGCATTTCATCTGTTACCATGGAAACAGACCATGTAATTTCATCGCTTAGCAATTTTCCACTAAACTATGAACAACTTATCGTACAATATTCCTGCCACATAGGTTGTACTAAATGTTTTGGCCCTCTGACCTTCTCTGGAGGATTGCCTGTGATACGGAATTGCAATTAGACAGAAAACGAGGTCCTTACTTCCTAGGGTAAATAGCATTTAGACTCATTTTGAATTGTATCTCTGAATGATAAGTAACAGAACCATTCTTATGAGAGGGAGATCCATACACTAGAGAAGGAGAGCCATAAGCTAACACTCTCTTTCCCATGCATAAAGAATATTAGACTTGTAGTTCTATGTTTAATGAAAAGGCAAGGTGGTGTCTATCTGGTGCTCGTCTGTGAAGATAGGAGCTGCGGTTTTCACAGGGTAAAGATCATAGTTAGCAGATTCCCTGCTGCACTCCTGATGGAGCAGTCTCCTATTCATTCAGATGACACTTACAGTATCCATGACTTTGATCTTGCTGGGTAGTGGGGAACAGTCCATTTCCTGTGTTCGTTCAATGGGGCTGCTGATACCAAGGATAGAAGTTGCGAAAAGAGGTGGTGACAGGAACCTACCTGGATAGCTTTAAGAAAATGTTAGACGTATCTATGGAAGATATGTGTAGCAATGGCTATTAGAAGAGATACCTAGCTACTTCCTGTACACAGAGCGACAGTCAGGATACTTCTCAAAGTTGAAAGCAGGTGGTTTTATCTTTGTCATCTGCTTGAGATGCCCATAAGCAATTGATGACCCAGTGTGTGAGACAGGGTGCTGGACTAGATGGGTGATAGCCCAATCCAGAAGGGCTTCTCTTATATTCTTATGTTCATATGGTCTGTACTGCCCGATGCCTAGCCTCTTAGGGCAGGTCACAGTAAACTCTTAATAACACATTTTTGAAAATGGCTAAAACAATGACAGTGTCTGCACGGAAAGGGAATCTTTTTGCCTTAGCCCTAGGCCAGGACAAAGAGATGTGTCTTCCTCAATGAAGGTACCTGACCAGCCTCAGAAAGGACATTATTCCGTAACCTTGGGGCTATAACCACAAATGCCCTACTGCATGTTCTCATCCCCCCCCCCAACTACAAAATGTGGTGGGAGCACCAAAAGAGCCTCACAGGCAAATTTTAGGACAAAGGCAGGTATACATGGGAGGAGGCATTCCTTTAGATATTTGGGGCCTAAGACAAGTAGGGCCTACAAGTTAATATTGGGTGCTTTTCCACTGCACTCCTTTAATCTGGATCTAAGAAGATCCGGATCTAAGGAATGGGTACATTCCTTAATCTAGATCTAGTAGATCCGGATTAAGGGAAGTACCCAATGTGTTTCCATGGGTGGTCTAGCACCCAATAGCAATGGGTGCTAGCCTCCCTGCCATGGAAACACCAGAGCACCCATTTGGAAATCCGGATCTACCCATGAGGGGTTTGCTTGTCACCCAGGTGTTTGGGGGGACAGGGGGTGAAATCTCCGAAGTGGCTTCGAAGTCATTTCAAAGTCACTTCAAAGTCACTTTGAAGTCTGTGCAAAACAGCTCGATTGAAGTCTGTGCTGATCTTCGGAGTGAACTTTGAAGTGACTTTGAAGTGACTTCGGAGTCACTTCGAAGTTCACTCTGAAGATCAGCACAGATTTCAAAGACGCTCCAGAGCTATTTTGCACAGACTTCGAAGTGACTTCAAAATGACTTTGAAGCTTAGGTTTTGGGGCTCCCCCCCATGGGTGCCCCTCCCCCTAGCCTCCTCTAGACCCCATTGCCACACAAGCATGGAAACAGGCTCCCTTTAATCTGGATTTTCTGTTTGAAGACCCCATTGTAGACCCCATTAATGGGGTCTACAGAAAATCCGGATTAAAGCCCAGAAAGTACCCATTTGATCTGGATTTCCCCAGTGGCAGTCAAAACAATCGGGTCCCAAATGGGTGCCATAGTGGAAATGGGATCATCCGGCTCACACCCAAATGGGTCCTTAATGGGTGCAAAAATGGGTACTTTCTGACAGTGGAAAAACACCCATTAATACCTTGAACTGGTCTTGGTAGGAAATAGGCAGCCTTTGCCATTCTTTCAGGGCCAGCATGATGTGCATCTGACCAATAGTGCCAGTTTGCATCTAGCCTGTAAGTTTGGATGCCAGAGAACATTTGTTCCCAAGGATGGGACAGACAGGCATCTTGCAGAATAGTTGCCAGAATACTCTTCGGAGCCCCTCTCATTCCTAGTACAAGTTGCTTGCTTCAGGTCAGAGAGTGGTCTCCACATTTTTTGTCAGCTTTATTTTCTGGAAGCAACCAAAGAGACTGAGCAAAATGTTTGTCCTTTGGTTCAGCAGCAGGTATAAATTTGTGACATCATCATTATTTCTAATATTGCTTTATTTTACTTCTCATAAGAAAAAAAAATACTAATTAAATATGTCACCTGATGAGGACAGGTGAAAAAGTATTACCAGCAACCTTTAAAAAAATAATTGTGTTTATTTATTTATTTTCAACTTGTCAAAAATGATGCTGTCTTTCTTTAAAAATCAGCCTCCTACTGTGAAATGTTCAGAATGCTAACTTCATCTCGTGGAAAACTGGCTAATGTTTTTCAGTATTTAATCTAATTAATTCCATGAGATCATGGTATGATAATGTAGTCACAGCTTCTATGCCCTTGTGCTACAAGGTCGGCATACTAAAAGCAAATTTTAGATTTGTATGTATTTCTTGCATTTACTCCACTGAATTTTATTTGTGGTTGGCAGAATATCTGATGCAATTATAATTTATAGGATAGCAGAACAAAATGTGTCCATTATTTCAATTAGCATACATTGTCCAATGATTCATGTTTAATCTGTAAAGTATCCTACTGCTTCCTATTTTTCTGATTAATATACTTTATTACAATCTTGATTTTATTGTAGGTAACAAAAGTGATACTATGTCTGGTTATAGCAATAAGAAATACAGTAGAGATATCCACAAACAGTACTTTTGTGGTTTGATTCAATTTGAACTGAACCCCCAAAACTACAAATGTGTTATAATATAATAAAATTTTAAACTTCTCAAAAAGTTCAAAATTTAGTTGAATGTTCATCAAAAAGTGGAAGACAGTAAGACGGCAATTTATTTATTTGTAAAGTTATGAGGCCAAATGGGTGATCCAATGTGTCTTATTTTACATTATGGGTGATTCCGCACTTACCGCTTGAAATCCGGATTAAGTAGATCTGTCTCAAACAAATATGGATCTAATAAGGCCTCATGCTTCTATACATGCATGGGAAGGATGGATTGCGAGGAACACATTCTGCCTTCACTGTGCAGATGCAGTTACACAGATTTCAAGATGGACGGCTGCCCCAGGAGCTGTGTGATTGGAGCCTTCAGCCATCAGTCACCACTCCTTTCCTGCTGTGCGCGGAACAATCAGCGGCGTGTCCAAGATCCACTGCCCACCTGGCACCAAAGCCGGCTTTTTGTGCATGGAATCGCACATTCAGAGTTACTGTCCCTCTGCCATCCTAGCTGGGTGCCTGCCCAATGTGAATCCCATATGAGAGGGACTTCATGGCTGGACTGTGCTTCTCCTGCCTCACTCAACATGGCAGCTTCCTGCCACTGCCTCTCTCAACATGGCGACTTCCTGTCCTGCCCCATGTGTTCTCTCTCCCATCCATGTGCAGATGCGTACTCCATTAATGCGAATTTAGAGCACAAGTACCCATTAAGACTACCTTCACTGTGGTCTTCTGGGAAACCAGTTTAAGAGCCACTTAGCACCCATTAGAGACACATCAGTGTGGAAGCGGCTTTCCCATTGGGTGTTTTTCACTGTCACTAGAAGTACCCATTAAGTACCCATTAATGGGTACAAAAATGACATTACGTACCCGCTTAATGGGTACTTTTAGTGACAGTGGAAAAACACCCAATGTGTCTCTAATCAGTGCTGCTGTGCAGACACTGTTTTCCCGATGTGTCTCTAATAGGTGCTGCTGTGCGGACGTGGTTTTCCCAAGTGTCTAAAATGTGTTCTTAATGGGTGTTATGTGGAAGCACCCTATGATTTATCAGTCAGTTTCAAGTAGTTTGGCTTTCTGCAGATATAGAAAAGATTCTGTCTTTTGTCATTTTCTACAACAGTCTGAACCCCCACAAATTCATATTACCCCTTTTTACTGTGCCCTGGAATTGCTGTGTCTATTATTGTAAATTCTTTTTCTCAGACACAATAAGGTCAAGCACTGTATGATCCAGCTGTTAATCTGTTTAAACTTTAGATAAACTATGCAGATTGATTACGTGACTTTAATATGGGTTTTCTTGTTCTGCTACATTACGTTTTAATTTCTGCAAACGTACAACTTCTACCACAGTACAACAACAGGGGGAAACCCTTATTAATGCTGAATTGTATTTTAAGAATAATTAATCATAGAATGCAGTATTTTTTAAAAAAAATCTTGGAAACTGAATGTAATAATTTATCTTATGAAAATATAAAATTAATGTTTTACTATTTACCTGAAAAAAAGAAAAAAGGAAAGGAAACAATATTTGCAACCAACAAATGGCTGAGCGCTTGAACTGATAAAATCATTAAAAATGTTAACATAATTTTACTGAAATTTTAATTTGTTGATGCAGGTAATTAAAGTCAATTATGCCTATCTAAAGACTTCTGAACAGATGCAGAATTGGGAAGGAGCAGTGCACAGAGGTTCTAAATGCTGGTTGGCAGAATTTAAAATAGCTCTAAGCATAGCATAGGGTAGATGTCTCCCCAGTGGAGTTTTTCTAGTTGGCTTATGGGTTTTAAAAACTAATTTGAGAAATCAAAAGTAAATGGATGCAACTGCATACAATAATATTATTCTTTAATTGTCATGCCTAAGAAATTTAATCAGCAAATCCAGCATTTTAATTTAATTCTCCAGACTGTCAAAAACAACTCCTTAATTTAAAAGAATGATAGAAACAGAAAGTACATTATAAATATCTCATGTTAGGAACACTATCTTAAAACTGTGCTCGCCCTGCAATAGTGACATAATTCTGGCAGGGTTTAGTGACTATTTTAACATCAATTAGTGATCCTCTACCCACAGACCATCAACCTAGCTATGTTTGTAACTCGGCAAAGAACTTTCACCAATCACTATTCACCAGCAGTCACTCCAGCTTTATCTTTTCCAGTGGAGGTTACAATAAGGAAAAGCCTGTGCTATTAGGATTGCAAGAAAATAGGACTTTTAGGGCACGTCCCCATGCACATTGTGATCTGAATTGAAATCGGATTCGGCAATGGTCATCCCCATGCACTTTTGATTTGGTCCGATTTCTGCAGGCTACAGTAAATCGCCCAAACCAGGTCCAAACCAGGACCAAATCTGGTATTGAAAAAAACAGGTCTGGGCATGGTTTGGGGGTTCAGCACACATTGCTTTGTGAGCCGAGCCTGCACATGGGGACGGTTCCGAGCAAAACTGCTCAACCGCTCAACTACCACCAAATCTCATAGTGGCTTTGGTTTTTTAAAATTATTATTTCTTCCATTCGGTTCTGGCTTCTCTGTGCCGATAAGGGGGGGAGATGCGGCATTTGCAGTGAGCGGCACAGGAGTGGGGTGATGTCAATCTGGCTTCCAATGAGGAGAGAGGGGGCGGAGAGGAGATGGCCCTGCTCCCCCATGGCAGGGTTTGGTGCGGTATACATGGAGACAGTTGAATCCACACCCAGCCTGCGTTACTGGGAATGGCATCGGGATGGGCAACATTCAATCTCGGTCCCACACCCAGCCCAATGCATGCCCAATCAGACCCAAAAGGCTTGCATGGGGACGCATCCTTAGTGCAGCAGGATTATCAGAAGCATAATCTAAAAAAGTTCCAAATCTGTGTGCTTTGTTCTGACTTCCTCTTTTAGCCTCAAAAGTACATTGAGGCAATTCTTCCTCTTGGCTTCTACAGTCTGAAGTGATCAAATGAACTTTGCAATTAAGCATGTTATTCAAACATGGATTTATATCTACTAGGGATGTGCATGAATATTCAAAGACAAATTTGATCGAATTTGTTCAAATTTTGACATTTGAATTCAAATCAAATGTCCATAAATTTGAATTTAAACACTTGAACAAATTTTGAATTTTTGAATCTGAATTACTCAGACATTTGTATGTGTACAGGTTTGTACACGATGCATACTTGCACATACGCATCTTTCTTGCATCCATACGCATTTGTACGGATCCATACAGGATGAAAACAGGTTGCATATGGGATAAGTATGGGATGCATACAGACGTGTACTGATGCATACAGGATGCGTAAAAATGGATATTTGCACATACAAATGTTGTTGACATTCATAGGTGCAAATTCAAACTGAAAATTTGAAAGAATAGATTCAAATTTGCTTACTTCAAATCAAATTTGGGTAAATTTGAATTTTAAATATGCAAATTGAACTGAATTTTTGGATAGTCAATTTGAATTGAATTCCAAAAATTGCATTCATGCACACCCCTAATATCTACTCTTTCTGATTAGAACATAAGAAGAGAAGTGGGGCCCTGATGGATCAGGCCACAGCCACCCTGTGGCCCACCAATTGCTTCTAGGTATTCTCAAGCAGAAGACAAGGGCAAAACCTTTACCCTGCCTATGGCCTTTAGAGGTATCCAACCTATATTACTTTGGTTCTCTTTTAACTTCACTAGTTTCATTCAAACATGCTCATGTATACACTGAATCATAGGATAAGCAAATATTTAAAAATCAGAAAAGTAGTTAGTAGCGATTTGAGTAGCCAATTGGTTATATATGGATATCAGCTATACAAAATTCAGCCTCTCAGAATTAAAAGGTCCAACTTTCTTAAGGATCAGTGCAGTCTTTATACAGGCATTTCTCAAAGAAAGGTTAATCCTTTGTTTCTTGTCTCAGGTTGTACAGGCTGCAACTTCTAGGCCTCTTCAGTCTGGAGAGATGGCATTTAAGAGGGGACCTGATTGAAGTATATATAATTATGCATGGTATAGAAAAGGTGGATAGAGAAAACTTCTTTTCTCTATCGCACAACACTAGAACCAGGGGGCACTCTATGAAGCTGATGGGTAGGAGAGTCGGATACGACAAAGGGAAGTATTTCTTCACCCAGAGGGTCATCGGCTTATGGAATGTGCTGCCGGGAGAGGTGGTGACAGCTACCAGTCTAGATCGCTTCAAGGTAGGGTTAGACAAATTTATGGATGACAGATGTATCAGTGGCTACTAGAATGAATGCCTAGGTATATCTTTCAGGCTGGGGGTGGGGGCGGAGGAAAGACGCTTCTAATGCTATTTGCTGGGATTCAAGAGCAGGAAAAGGTTTGTCCTTGTCTCTGTTTGAGATGCCCATGAGCATTTGGTGGGCCACTGTGTGCGACAGGATGCTGGACTGGATGGGCTGTGGCCTGATCCAGCAGGGCCTCTCTTATGTTCTTATGTTCTTATCTGTAATTGAAAATCCTCAGGGATTTATTTGGATGTTTATCTTACCCTATGCCCAAGAGTCTTAGGTTACACCAATAAGAACAAAATGTAAAATTAACACATCAAAAGCCACAATAAATAGATGCATCTTCACTGATTTTGTGGGCAGGTAAAGTGAAGATCCATGGCATGCCTCAGAGAGCAAACTATTCCATAGTCTTGGGGCTACTGAAAGTGGTCTACAGCCAGGATTGGCTGAATAGGAGAGCTTGTCACTGTGTTTGAAGGAAGGTCACAAGGTGAATATTGTGATGGGATAGACTCTCAAAAGGGGAATCCCCTTAAGGATATTGGGATGTGGTAAAGCCATCCAGTGGTTCTAATTATAACTGTTCACCAGGAGTATTCTGGCTGCATCCATCTACATGCAATAAGAATGGAAATAGGAGAAGTGGGGATAAAAAAAAACTGTTTGAAAGTGGTAATTGGGCTAAACCACCAGATGCCTTTCTGGCATTTAATGTGAATTAGAAATGGGATGAGAAACTAATTGGGTAGCTTCACCATTCATTGCTGCCTCTAAACTGCTCTTGAAATGCCAGTAGATGTAGCCTCTGTTGATTTTCTTGAAAATCACATTATAGACATTTTTATTGTGGGATGAAGCAGATAGGTTCTAAAGGTATGGTAGCCTTTTTCAGTTGTCATTTCCAAGGATCCAGTCCAGCTCTTTTTCACAGAGCTTTACTTACTATAGAAATGTTTACTTGAGATTTATTTGACAAATACAGCTTTGATGACCCTCCAGGGAAGCATTCCAAGAGAAACTACAATATTGATATTGCACTTAAGAGACAAGCATTTCTCGATAGCTAACCATTAATGTCAAAGAGTGTTTAAGGATTAGTGCAACTTTTTACTCTAAATTAAGAGGAAAGTTGATGGCTTTCCTTTTAGTGGAACAATCCCAAGTTACAAAGTTCTTGGAAGGTATATATTTGATTCCACCCAGTAACAAGTATAGTGGCAATAAAGAAATATTTGTGGATCTCCCTTATGGGGCCTGAAATTGTATTTTGAACAGAAAGATATCCTTGTCATACAGCACAAGCCAAACTCTACCTCAACCTCAAAATTTGCATAATATTTTGAAAATCTATGCTGACTGCACCAATCATGCTGAAGCAAATCTCTCGTTATCTCTCAGTTAGCTGTTGCTGGGAGTCTGCCACACAAATCTGCTGGGGAAGAGAAGAAGGCAATCAATTGTGGTCAACATTCTGTTGCTTTGTAGCCCCATTTGGAATGGGGCAATATGATTGTATAATGCTAGCTGTAATTCATCCCTGGGTCTGACTTGAATGGACAACAGCTAGGATTGGTCCATCAGCTGCTGACAGTCACCCTGAAGCCACCATCAAAACTCATGCGTTATTTCACCTTAATATGACAAAGGAAGAGCCATAGAAGCTCCTGAGAAGCAGGTCTCATATCTGTGTTGGCTCATGAGAAAGGAGATAATTTAAGACTTCTCAAAGTTGCCCTGTAAAATTGTTACCTTGCAAGGTATCTTTGCCTTGTGCTGAACGCAGGAGTGAATTAAAAATGTGGTAGTATTTCAATTCTTATGAGATGTCAATCATCTTGTTTTGTACTAATTGAAATTTAAGTGGCTAATGTAAATTCAATGCATGCTAACCTCTGATGAGATCTCTCCATCCTGGAAAAGTCACAGCTGGTAGAAAGAGCTAACCATATATAACGCAACTACTCTTTTTTGATGATGGTATTATGAGGTGTATGTAGTACTGCACCCAATACATATAACTTATTTTATTAGAGCAATACACCAGACTCTTTAGCAGAAAGCAAATTTTCCATAATTGTGGCTTATATGAAATGCATTAATAAGAAATGAGAATAAAGTGAAGGCATTTCTGAAACTTGTTAAGTGTTGCTTCATTGCTTTACTTTTAGGTCAGCAGTGTGTAAGTAGGATAAGCCTTTTAAACATTAATTTTAGCTATTATAGTTATACTGTAACTCTCTCTCATTCCCTCACTCTCTCTCTCACACACACACAAACACACTTCAGATTTTAAGGATGTAAGGCTGCAGGAAATGTGTCTTCTCAATATGTGCGTAACTTTCATTAATGCTAATTAAGTAAAACAGATCAAGGTGCAGGACTTTTTCTTGGGATTAAAAAGCAGCAGAGTATAGCTGATAGCCTGTGGTGAGGCTGTATGCTATTAACCCCAGTCAGTCATTAATCTCTTGCACTGAAAGCATTATTAAAATAAAATATTCTAACATTCCAAGTACAGCTAGACAAGCTTTATGCAAGTGCATGTAAAAACAAAACTATAATTAATAGCACCATAAATCAGAATACAGTATGATTATGAGCAGAGAAAATCCCTCTATGTATTTTATTTCTGCATGAATTGTCTGTACCTAAAGCAACAAGGCCTATGGGTTTTCTTTTACTCTGCTTTTCATATTGCTCTCTTACCTCCCTTAACTCAAAAGTATCTATCCCATTCTCCCTCTCACACATCTATCTATCTATCTATCTATCTATCTATCTATCTATCTATCTATCTATCTATCTATCTATCTATCTATCTATCTATCTATCTATCTATCTATCTATCCATCCATCCATCCATCCATCCATCCATCCATCCATCCATCCATCCATCCATCCATCCATCCATCCATCCATCCATCCATCCATCCATCCATCCATCCATCCATCTATCTATCTATCTATCTATCTATCTATCTATCTATCCATCCATCCATCCATCCATCCATCCATCCATCCATCCATCCATCCATCCATCCATCCATCCATCCATCCATCCATCCATCCATCCATCTATTGTCATTTTTGTGAAATATATGTAAATGATATTTTAATCTAATTAAAATTATTAAATTAATTATAATTCACATTTTGGCAAAAGCATGTTAGGCAGCAAAGTCAGGTGAGTGCCAAATAGTGTTCACGTGGGCAGATTCAGTTTTCATCTAACTATGGGAAGATATGCTTTCTTGAAAAACTATGCTCCTCATGGGTGTTTGTTAAACTAAGGGTGTTTTTCCACTGTCACTAGAAGTACCCATTAAGTACCCAGTAATGGGTACTTAATGACATTTTTGTACCCATTAATGGGTACTTAATGGGTACTTCTAGTGACAGTGGAAAAACACCCTAAGGCTATCATAGGAAAGGGTTTCAAAGGCTAGAAGTTATTAAGAGGCTGTGAATTAACACATGAAGTTTACCTCAGACTAAGAGAGGGAAGGCCTTTTTCAGTCAGGAAACCACTGAATGAAATGAGAACGTTTGCTGGGTGATTAAGCAAAGGACTTTACTCTGTTCCCTTACCATTTTAGTTCTTTTCAAATGGACTATAGGACTCATAACTGATTCAATTATACAATTTATTCCTTTTATTCTATTTACTCTGTAACAATAAACCTTTGAGTTTGGTTAATTAAAGAGTCAGTTTTCTGTTTGTGGTAACATCTAGAAAGAACTAGCAAACAGGGCCAGTGAAGATCCAATTTGTGCTGAGGATCTAAGAGGATCTGGCCGAGTGAATGGGCACCTGGGCTGTCTGTTAGCCTGCCAGGCTACGCTAAAAGGAGGCAGGTGGTACCAGAACTGCCCGGGTCGTCACACTGATTTTTAAGAAATCCTGTAACTTTTTCTTTCTTTAGTCAGCCATGCAGCCTAAGATGATTTATCTGATGCTGTTTCTTGTGATTTTCATATGTTCCTTCAGTACTTCATTTTCATCCTGTAGCATTTTTAGTTATAGAACTTGCACTTGACTCATTTAAAAATCTGCATTAGCTCTTTCATTGATATTACCTGAAACCCCTTCTATTTCAGCAATATCCCCATCAGTTTCTGAAGTTCTTTTAACTCAATTTTTAAAATAACAGGTGCTTCAACAATGTTTTCTTCTCTCATGAGATCAACGTTTATCTAAGCATTTTCCAATATTTTGTTAAGAAAAATAGCTAAGTTATCATTTGGTCATTTTATTTGTATCACTAGTTTTAATACATACTGTTATTATTATTTTAATGTTCTTTGATTTTAGGTGTTATTACCTGCCCAGTGACCTCCGGGTATAGGGCAGGATATAAATGTAAATAAATAAATAAATAAAATGTATCTGTATAGAGGTGAGTTTTTTTAAAAAAAGCTATTGATCTGAAGTACTTTAATTTCTTTTCTTTTTCTTTAGATAGGAAGGCTCACATATCTCTAGAGGTTTACTATTTATCTTATCTAATTGGCATTTAATATTTTTTAGGTATCAGTTGTTTCAGGAAATCAAGAAGCTTTTCAGTCAAATAGCTGCTGCATTTCTTCACCAGAATAGTTGATCCACTGACAGCATTATTGCTGTTACAAGAAACAGGAAAAAAGAAAAAAAAATCTGTAGCCAAGTGACTGCAGCAGTTTATTTTTACATTCAAGGCCCTATTCGCAGTGATTATCTCCCCCACTCATTGGATACAAGAATAACTTCAGCGGCTTGGGGGCATTAAAGGAGACAGATACTTCCACAGTGACTGTTTTCAATCTCTTCAAGAAAAGCCTCAAGGCCTTTAAGAACAGGCATACTAACATTTTAAATGAGCTTTGGAAAATGCCATTATGAATAATGTCCATTATGAAAATTATATCCTCTCTTAAATTTAGACATCATGTAATCTTTCCTGAACACTGTGTGTTGTGGCTTTTGGCTGTCTAGTGTCAAATGAGAAGTTGCAAGAAACGTGTTCATGTTTACAAGCCATTCATGAGGCTGTTGTAGTAGTTGCAGAGCTGATTAAGATTGTGAAAGTCTGGAAATCTAGGAGTACGTGCTTAAACTGAACAACAACAAAACCTTGTACAACTGTCTGGATGTTGCATTTCACTGCAAATCATTATCAAATTCCATTACTCTGGAATATAATTAAAATACACTTATGGGATCAGTCTCAATAGGGAACAATTCCAGTGTCATTCCTCCTGGCAGTAGAGGGTGATGCAACAGTTATGGAATAGTAAATGTTACAAGGAGAGCTTACTCAAATTTCAAAGTGCAGTGCAGTCTAATGAATATTAATCTGGAATTAAAGCATGTTAATGTGGGCTTCCATTCCGCATAAATTCACATAGGCATTAGACTATAAATCAGATATATCTGTTGAGCTGATTTATCACCCCGTTAGGTACTATGAGACACTTATCTTAAGCAAAGGATAGTCAGAAAGGGCCATACAAGATCTGTTTGGATCCTTTGCTGATTCAAATTATGAATTGTTTCTTTCAGGAAGTTTAGGGTGCCAACCATTTTCGTATATTCCCTGAAGTGGCATAATATATGCCTTCCAAACATTTTGAAACGACTCTGCATTTATAAACATCTTGTTTTGATATTGTCCTGCATTTTGACTCATATGTTTACTAATACAGTTTGCAGGACTGGTTGATAAGGATCATTCAAAAACAGAGGAGAAAAAGGATGAATCATATTGTTGATTTAGAGCTTTTAATAGTTTTTAATGTTTCGGTAAAAAGGCCTTGTATTTAGATTCAGGGTTCCTTCAGACGGCAGTCGGAAGTAATAATATAGGGCAGTGGTTCCCAAAGTTGTCTGGGCTACGACCCATCTAATATAAGTTTACCAACTCGGGACCCACCTCTAGGAGATTTAACCGTTACCAATATGAATAAAGGACTTTTCAAATAACAAAGTTTTAATACAATTTTTTTATTACTTAATTAAATAATTACATCAAAAAAGTTATTTCAAATACGGTTAAATTTCCTAGAGGTGGGTCCCGACCCACAGTTTGGGAAACCCTGATATAGGGTATCGCTCTACTGGCATTATTCCTTCCTGACTAGACAGTGCTGTGGCCTGAACTGAGTTTGCATGTTTTTGTGATGCACAGTCTGGTCATTCAGCCAGTATCAAATTCCTGGATGTGTGTATTGCTGCCACCAGCACCACACATGGCTGGCTGTTTCATCCTCCACATATGTGTGATGGATGGAGCAGTGATTGCTACTCTATCTAGATGATGAGTAGAGACCAGTACTGAGTTTTCCATCAATAGTATGTAGTTCTTTTTATTGGGGTGGAGAGAAGTGGGACTGTGTTAAGGTTCCTATGATACATGAAGCAATCCCATCATGCTAGCACCACAATGGCACTATACAGTATTCCTCCCATCCAGACATGGCCTTATTCGTCATTTTAGTCATTTGTAGGAACCATTTCATACATGTCCAGTACTTTCTGACCGGAAAGTGCAGTGGATCACCATCTATTTTACTTAAAATAGCTAAATGGAACTGCCTGAACAAAAACACATAGATTGCATTCATTTGACAAGCACAGGACATTCAGTGAGAACCCTTGCATGTTGCTATTCTCATTGGTCTGCAGCTTTTCTATGAGTGGGAAATTTGCTCTTAGAGGTGACTTACACAAAGGTATAAAGGATCTTAGTCTTGATTTTGCCATGTTGTACATCCATTGATGCCATCTATGGAGAGATAACTGTGAAGGGATATGATTTACTGGAGCTGTTTTCCACTCAACACAATTTAGCCATATCCTGCCTAGCATTAGCCTGCACCATGCAGAAACCTCAAAGATGCAGACTTGGTAGTTCTGGGCATGTACATGAAACACCTTTTGGTCCAGAACATGCCACTACAAAAAAGGAGCGTTTAAGTAGTTTTTCACAGAGGCTGCATTCCCATGCAATAATAAGTCTGCTGAAAATCTTCTTTTGCCACGGAGCGGTCCCAAGCACAGCTTTAATCCAGGTTTCCAGCGCCGCTAATGGGGAAAACCCGCTTTAAAAAAATACCTGTTTAAAGCAGTACTTTCTGGAAGACATGGGTTTTCAGCGCAACATTTTCCATGGGATCGCTCCGTGGCAAAAGGGGCGGGGATTCTCTCCCAGGTGGGAATTGCCGGCCAGAGAGATCATCTCTCAATCTCTCTCTGTCTCTCTTTTGCCTGTCATCCAGCCAGCGATCTAGGCAGGCATTTTCTCTTTGCTGTTTCTCTTTCCAATCCCAAAGATACATTGTGATGAATTGCTTCCGCGAAAGTGAAAGTGTAAAAGAGCTGGCTGGGTGGAGATCTTGTAAAGAGTGCCGGTTGCAGTCTTCGCTAGCAGGGGAGACGAACAGAGAAGTTTTAATTTTTTCTTTTGGTCCTTTGGAAGGAAAGGATTGCAGGATCGCTGGCTGGGGGGAAAGCATTTCGGCAGCTGGAAATTCCTTCTGCCCGCTCACCCAATGAAACAGCGAGGGGCGTGGAGAAAAAGATGCGGGTAAACAAAACACGCTTCCTTGGGGATGGTCTGTTCATTTTAAATGCGTGTTTTGCTTACCCCCTTGGGAACGCTTAAATCCGGATTGAACCAACTTTTCTTTAATCCACTTCAGTGGAGGGGCAATAGAGATACAAATTAGTATCTACTTTCATCTACCCAGAGTCTATGGCAAACAAAGCAACATAACATTTTATATAATGTTTGCTACTAATGAAAACAACCAATTAACTTTGCATTCATTTATAAAATATGTAGTAAGTAAAAGCTAATGCTGTCTATTGTTCTGATAAGACAGTAATATCAAGTACATACCTTAAAAACCTTCTGGCAAATGAGAATGAACACACTTCAAACATGTTGATTTTTGCTAACATCATTTTGACCAAATCAGCATTCTGCTATAGCATAATATCTTGTCAGATCTTAACAAAGATCTTCTGTTCATTACCTTTTAACTTTGTACTTATTTAATGAAAATAAATAGACAAATGAAAAATGGATTTTTCATCCAGATCCCCAGTCCATCTATTACATTCAAGATTTATAGACTCAGCAGTCTGCTCTGTGGTTCCTTAGAGAAATGCAAGGCAAACAGAAGGTAGCCAGCTCATCCTAACTCCAGCAGACATTTTGTACTTTGCACAAATTCTTAGAAGATCAAACAGTATCCAAGAGTTATAGGGCACTGTTGCACACACAGAGTAGCTACTAAGAGGATTTGAAATGTATTTTAAAAACCACAAATGAGAATTAAATCCAGTGCTACTGCTAACTTGTGTCCAAAAATACTTTTATCTACTGCAGTGATGAATCATATCCCTATTAAGCATTAACAAATAAGGTTTTGGTTTAAATTCACAGCTATTCAAATGTCATACGTCAAATATGTGAATTTATGATAGGAGAGATAAGACTTTTATCTGCTTATTTGCATCCAACTCGGACTGTTCTATCCAGATCTGTATAGTAAAATGGGACATGAGGAAATTTCTTGGTATTTCCCCCCATTTCCTTCTGCGGTTTACTATCATATAATGCAGAGGCAATTCACGGCATTAATATTTCACTAACCATTCAATTCACATATGGAATATATTTATAAGCACAGATTGGATCTTTATTTTAAGAATTACACTTCATGTTGTATTCCTTGATGATTGTGAATGTTGACCATTCAAAATCTTGACAGTTTTCTAGAACCAGAGTGCTTATGGTGGCACATCTGAATGAGCGTGGGTCCATGTGGACGTCACACTTATATGCCACTCCCAATACACCATGAAAAAGCAGGGCCTTTTGGACCTTAACCCCTTATGGCACCATGAAGTTGTTGTGGAGATTGTGCTCAATAGAGAAAGAATCTAACAACTGGCTTGCAAAGGAGCGTGTGGGAAGATGTGCCTCTCTGGCCATGTTAGTATTTCTTTTTTCTTATCTTTTTTATCTCACTTTATACTCAAAGATCTCAGGGTGGGTCACAATAAAATAATAATAATCACAGTTTTAAAAATCCCCATGACTAAAACAGTAGCAGTACCTGAGTGGGATGGTGCTTCCTCAGCCGAAGGCATCTTCACCAGACACCTGAAGGCATAGAATGAGGGTGCCTAATGCAGAGGGAGATTGTTCCATAACCTGGGAACTATAGCTGAGAATGCCCTACCCTGTGTCCACACACCCATAACTACTTAGCACATCAGGATCAGCTGGCACTTTTGGTAATATCTGCACATGAAATCAACCAACCAGAGTATTATACTACAGTGATGATATGAATTTCCATAATTTGATTAAATGTAGGAACAGAAGACCACATTGACACATTGTTGGAGTTATGAAGAGTGGTTACAAATGAAACAGCTGTATAATTCCTTTATGATGTCTAGGAAGAATAAGGATACTTCATAAACTTTTTTCTTAATCAAATCAATCCATTGTCCTTCTGTCAGAATACTTCTCAACCCTTTTCTCTAATGTGAAATCACAGCAGGGTGATGAAATATAACACAAACATTGCAGGTAGAGTAGTAAAGTGTATATCAGCATCTGGCAAGTACAGGCCTCAACGCAGTACACAGATGGGATCAAGCCCTACTAGGTTCCTGTCCCTGGTTGATGTCCATGGGGCTGAAGCAAGAGAGAGGGTGGAGGAGTCCCTCTTTAGGGATTCACCAGGCACATTCACTCATCACTTTTTGGCCCCAGTTGAATATTCATCTGTTCACCCAGGTAATTAATTTGCCCTTTTGCTGCTGCTATGTGACTTTCCCTCCCTCCCTCCCTTTCTTTTTTTCTTTCTGTGGATTTTACTCCAGATTTTATTCATGTTTTCCCCTGCTTTTTGTAAACTGGCTGTACTTTTTATAAATTGTCCTGCCCTGAGTGAAGGATGGTCTAAAGTGAAAGAAATATATAAATGTAAATGTAAATAAATAATTCATATTCCCTGCAACTTAGTGAAACAGATACTGACAAAAATCAACCTTGAGTTCAAAGATTTTGAAAAATGCTTAGTCCATGACCAGATGACCTTATAAGGTGACAGGAATATACACCTGGGGACACAGTAAGAATAAGGAGCTGAGTGTGTGAGATTTTGCACTCTCAGAGTGCCTTGGCAATTCTCCCTCACAGATGTGCCAGCTCAGGCATTGTGTGATGCCCATTACCGGTACAGCTGTTGGGACACTGGTTGAAATGGCTGGCTGCTTGGCACAACATATGGTCATCTCTGTGGCTGTAGATCATGCCACCCAGCTGCAAAATGGTACATGGTTCAATCTGCAGCTGCAGTCGTGTGACCTTGACCTTAGAGTCATAAGAAAGAAAAATAGAATATATGAGATAATACACTCATGTGTGTAAAATGTAATCTATAAAGTCCAGACTTTTTATTCTGTGAACATTTTTTCCTGACTTCTTATTTTTATTGCTGACATTTATTCTACACCCTCTTATGAGCAGAAGTCTAAATTGTTTACAGTGAAAACAATGTGCCGTGATAAAAATAGTCTCTAAATACAGCCTTATGACCAGTAGACTAACACATTCAAATTGATATGATAGTAATTAAAAGAATTGCAAATGAAGAACTTCATAGCTTGTCTAACAGTAAGCAAAGGGACTGCCTCATAGATTATTTTTCATTCATTTGTTCATTGATTTGATTTGATTTGATTTGATTATTAACAGTACTTCACCAGCTTGCAGAATTTTAAAATGATTGCTTCTTCACCATTTCAGTCTGAATGGTGGCAGGCGGGCACAGGAGGTAAACTATACTTTGCAGGTTCTTCCTCCACTTCTTGGCTGTTGCTTTGCCATCTCTGCATTTGTTTTTCTCCCTTTCATGAGCTGACAGTGTTGAAGCAATATTTGCATTGAGGATTTTTCACACATCACAAAGCAGTCATTTGGGGCAGCAGTTTCCATAGACAAGTACCTTTCAATCCACTTGTCTCTCTATCAGTCTTGTGTGTGCGCATGTTTTAAATGACGAGGGGAACAGGTGTCATTCTAACAATTTGTTTTCAGATAGAAATGGCTAAAGCCTTCACAGTATGCTGCAGTTTGCAAAGTGTAGAGAGAAAAGGGAGGCGGTGCAGGAGAGAAATTGGGTCAAGCAGCTATTTCTCTGTTTCAAAAGCACCAGAACTACACAGAACATTAAAACAGAAGTCATCCATCATACTACTATAATATGAAAATATATTAGCTTTCTAACACAAATCCAGCCTCCTTAATATCCCATTTCAAGTTTAGGTTATCCTTCATGCTTTAGGCACTAAAAGAAGTACCCAAAAATCTTTGGAAGAAAATGGGAACTTTTGACATTGTTGGACTTTGCTGAAGCACACTTCTAGCACAGCTCAGAAACACTTTCTAGGACAAAATATCATGATACACTCTGAATTTCCTTATCGCTCTTGCTTTTTTCTTCATCTAAAGTTTTGCTCTGTAGAATTGCAACAGAGTAAATGAATACTTAGATTTCAATATGTTAATGAAGTGCCTTTAAAAAGCACTTTGTGGGTAATAGGGAAGCTTTACAAGCATAAAATACTTCATGAAAACAATCTGTTTGTGTTCTTTTTTCTATGAACAAATGTTACTGAGTTGTGTTTTCTTTATTGCCATTCCTCTGCAATGCAGATGTTTTTCAGTTAAAAAAAATAGGGACAACTTCATAAAAATACAGTAGTGATGCAATGAAACATTTTGAGGTATATTAAAGTATTTTAAATGTAGACATTTAGCTGCAGTAGACAAAAGATGGTCATAATGGCACTTCATCTAGTATGAAACTTACCAGAGGGATGTGCCTATGGTCTGAAGTGATTGTAACACTACTACTATAAGGACTAGGAGATGATATTTGAGTTAAACCAGGGGCCTTCTTTTCTCAGCAACTGACACCTTATTGTGGTAAGAGACCTCAGAGATGCCAGTGTCTCTGACAATGATAATATCAAGAGTAGGTTTGTCCTTTGCAGCAAAGTCCAAGGAGCAGAGATGAAGCTAGCTGTGGTCCTCAAGGGGGTTGGAGATGGTGGAGGGGGTGGAGGGGGGATATGATGGTATGAGACAAGTTGACCCACAAAAGAGAAAATTTTCCTAGTAGATTTAGACCTTTTCTGCACTTACCTCATTGTAGATCTGGGTCTGTGGATCTGAAATAACTGGGCCCATTGATTCAGATTGCATGGAGGTATGGGCTGGATCAGCATCATTTGCTTGACAGCACTGATCCAGCCCATGCTTCCCTGTGCTGTGAAGCCCACACACACCTAGGAATGCTAGGAATCAAAGTTCCCAGCCTCAGGCCTGACGTGGTGCTTTTTGATGCAATCCTATGAAGAGAACATGGAAGCATTCTGTCTGCACTCTTTTCATATTCCAGATCAAGGTCCTTGGTCCTCTAGTAGTACCAATTTAAGGGCCTCTTAATCTGGATCCTGCCTTGACTAGTATAGTTGAAACAGGACCAGTCCATTATGATCCTTAATCTGGATCTTAGGTAAGTGCAGAAAGTGTTCTAGGTGGAAGGTGAAAGAAGGTGATGCCATTCCACTGTTGCCAAAGGAATGCTTTTATGAACTTTATTATACCACTGTGTTTAGTTATAGTCACAGATAATTAGGTTTCCAGGTCTGGAGGTTCTATTCTAGATCTATGACTAAATCTAGATATGACTACATGACTAGGGGAAAGTCATAAGGAAATCTGGCCCCTGATGTTGACAGTGTCACAGAGTTCTTTGCCTAACATAGTCACACACCACTGGAATATGGAATATGAGAAGCATCAGACCGTTAACATTTAAAATTGTCAGACAATAAATGAATGAATGTTTACTGAAGTCAAGGAAAAAAACATAAAATAAACATAAAATCCAAAACATTGATATTACAAAAGACTACAAAGTATAATAAATCATAAAATACACGAGCCATTTGTTTTTCTGATACACTTTGCCCCAGACAGAATTTTTGTAATTTTGAAAATGATATCTGTGTTAGCATCAGATAGGAGAAAACTGACATAAAAGTCATTTGCTCAGCTTGCCAGATTTTCCAAGAGGGACTTAATGATCGATGGGTGTTTCTATAAAAGAACAGTGGAGTAAAATGTATGCCATTAATTCAACAAATCCATGGCAACAAGGGCTTAACCAGACCAGTTATGGGATGCCAGTGAATATCTTTTGCATAAATGAAATGTGGAACAGCAATATTTCAGATGTTGATCATGAATAAATAGAAGACTGTCACAGCCAGCTTGTAAGCAGAGGTCATTTAGTCTATCAATGTCTTTAATATGTTTTCATTACATCTTCAGTTCTTTGTAGTTCAAGGAGATCAAGACTGAAAAAGACAGTACCTGCTTGTTTCTAGGGCCCTTTTTGTACTATGCAGTCTATTTTGCCCCATGAAATGCAGGCCAATAGCAACAGGACATGCTGCAAAGACTAGCAGTAACCCACTCCATGAACTGTCTGCATTCAGACAGCTTATCATATCCCAGTCATGGCTGCAAGCTTCAAAGCCAGCATGGAGCCTTCAAGAGTTTCTGGCCTTCACTGCATTCTGATCTACAAGGATGTGTTGTCTGTATGCCTTTTGTAGTCCAGAATAAAAACTCTAGTCCAGTTGTGAATCTCTTTAAAGAAATCCACAAGAGGACCAGGAAATAATAGCATCTTGGTACAATATCCTTGTCTATCATTTCTTTACATGCAGATGAAACAGTATAAAGGAAATTTGGACTTCCCTTAATTTATTTATTTATTTTATTTATTTGCATTTCTATCTCGCCCTATACCCAAAGGTCTCAGGGCGGGTTACAATATTATATTAATCTTAGACAGGTCCCTGCCCTCAGGCTTACAATCTAAAGAGACAAGAAACAAAAGGAAAATGGTGTGGGAGGGAACAGGGAACAGCAAAAAGCAGCACTTGAGGTCTTCAGTTCCAATTCTTCTCTCCGTTTCTTATTGCTGAAAATTTTCCTATTTACTTTGAATTTTCTCTTCATTGATGACAAACTGGATGACGGTAAAGATGGTCAGCCAGTATCAGTCCCACCCTGCTTGGCCTCAGGACCAGACGTTTTCTCAACTGGTGAATTGGCTGCTGTAGTCTCTTTGCCATCTTCTGATGGAAGCAGTTGGAGGAGGGAGGGGCACTGCTGGGAGCAAGATGGTAGAGCCCAGCCTGCTTCCTCTTCTCCACTCCTCTCAGGCAAGATGGTTCATCGCCTTGTGATGGAAGCAGTTGGAGGAGGGAGGGGCACTGCTGGGAGCAAGATGGCAGAGCCCAGCCTGCTTCCTCTTCTCCACTCCTCTCAAGCAAGATGGTTCATCGCCTTGTGATGGCAGTTGGAGGAGGGAGGGGCACTGCTGGGAGCAAGATGGCAGAGCCCAGCCTGCTTCCTCTTCTCCACTCCTCTCAGGCAAGATGGTTCTCAGCCTTGTGAAGATGGCAGTTGGAGGAGGGAGGGGCACTGCTGGGAGCAAGATGGCAGAGCCCAGCCTGCTTCCTCTTCTCCACTCCTCTCAAGCAAGATGGTTCATCGCCTTGTGATGGCAGTTGGAGGAGGGAGGGGCACTGCTGGGAGCAAGATGGCAGAGCCCAGCCTGCTTCCTCTTCTCCACTCCTCTCAAGCAAGATGGTTCATCGCCTTGTGATGGCAGTTGGAGGAGGGAGGGGCACTGCTGGGAGCAAGATGGCAGAGCCCAGCCTGCTTCCTCTTCTCCACTCCTCTCAAGCAAGATGGTTCATCGCCTTGTGATGGCAGTTGGAGGAGGGAGGGGCACTGCTGGGAGCAAGATGGCAGAGCCCAGCCTGCTTCCTCTTCTCCACTCCTCTCAAGCAAGATGGTTCATCGCCTTGTGATGGCAGTTGGAGGAGGGAGGGGCACTGCTGGGAGCAAGATGGCAGAGCCCAGCCTGCTTCCTCTTCTCCACTCCTCTCAAGCAAGATGGTTCATCACCTTGTGATGGCAGTTGGAGGAGGGAGGGGCACTCCTGGGAGCAAGATGGCAGAGCCCAGCCTGCTTCCTCTTCTCCACTCCTCTCAGGCAAGATGGTTCATCGCCTTGTGATGGCAGTTGGAGGGGCACTGCTGGGAGCAAGAAGGTAGAGCCCAGCCTGCTTCCTCTTCTCCACTCCTCTCAATATGTGTGGAAAGGTGGATCCTGGGAACATATTCTGATCCAAGGCCCAGAGTGAAAAAGGCCTAAGTGATTCATCCATTTGGAATGACTGTGATTGTGTAGGGTTAGAGGGGCCCAAACAACCAGCTATAGCCAGTATGTGACTCAGGGTAGCCAGAAGCAACATGTCTCGAGTTAAAATCAGCTTATATGTATAGAGGAGGATTTTGTAAACAGCAAGGTATTCCAAAAATTGCCATCAGGAATTTATATAGTTTCACCACCGCCTGAAAAAAAATAAAAAATAAAAGTAGTAATTGATATAAGTGCAAGCCTGAGCATCATAAAGAACCTGTGCAGCTGTTTTCCTTTGAAAACTCAAAAAAGCAGAAAGAATAAGTTGACCTCGAGATCTGAAGTGTGTCCATTTAGACCTTCCAAGACCCTGAACTGCTTCACATGCTCTCTTTTGTTGCTTTTGATTTCCCATTTATGTCTTAGCCTTTTTCTTGAAAATTGTGACTGATGTAATTTACAGGGATGTTCCTAATACTTTTCTTAGGGCCATGGCTGAAAGAGACAAAATTGCATCATCCACATAAAGCAAAACAGAAATTGATCAGAGAATAAATAAAGTGCACCAATGGGGAAGGGTTGAACATAATTGAGATAGACGGGAATGGCTAATTTTAGACTTCGGTTGCTTCCATGTTCTATGCATTGGCTGGTGGGAGCTGCCTCAGCAGGCTGGTGTGGGGATTACTGTGGTGTACTACAAATGACCCATTTCCAGGGCCATTTCCAGAGTCTAATGAAATGGCTCCAGACTTGGCACATTGAATAGAAGAGAGTCATACTGGCCCATAGCCAGGAGTGATCAAGAGACTGCTTTAAGGCAGTCTCCCATCGGTTTGTTGTCTGGCCCAATTTTTGCACCAAAGAACATTCCAGAAATAGCTTTACAAAGTGGGGCCTACATTCCCAGCAGCAGCAATAGTAGCTGGATCATTCCATAAGGACAGTGTGGAAAGGACTACCAAACCATTGCACTAATTCTCCATGTTGGCAGAGTTGTGCTCTAGATTGTATAAAGAATAATACAAAAAGAGACAAGTGCCGAAGGAGCAGCCTGATTTTTTTTAAGAAGACAGACAGAGATGAAGTCAGATAGGAGACATAAGACAGATAATGAAGAAAGCAAAAAACCACAAGGAGATTTGTCTTGCTTCGTTGAGTACAGAAAGTTTTTTGACTATATTGATCACATCAGAATGCAGAACATACTAAGGTTAATGGGTATGGCAGAACACCTGATTATTTTTCTGAGGAATATTTATAATGAACAAAAAACTATGATAAGAACTCAATAGGGAAAGACAGAACAGAATAGAGGTGTAAGAACTGGCTACATGCTGTTCTCAATACCTGTTTAACTTATATAGTAAATATATACTAAGAATGGCCTGATGATAGAGATGCAGTTCAAACTGCAGGTTAAAACTTTTGTAGTCTGAGATATACAAATGATATCTGTTAGGTGAATGCAAATAAGATTTCAAATAACTTATTACAGAAATAGGAAATACATAGACCAAAGAATGTGAGCCTTAATGATTGGTGAATTTATAATTAACTATGAAGAGTGGAAGTGGTAGATTGTTTTGTTCGCATAGAATGGACAATAGACAAAGATGGACAGTGAGTGTGCATGAGAAGTAAAGAGGAAGTCCAGCACTAACATAGGTCAAAGGCATTAAACCAAAGTATTTCCAGTGGTAATATGTGATAGTGAAAACTGCACAGAGAAAGAGCAATAGGAAAAAACAAAGGAGAGTTAGTAAGAATACAATGGGCTGCAGAAAGAACCAGTTGATCAGTCCTAGATGAAATAAAACCCAACTCCTTTGCTGTAGCAGTGGTCATCAGACAAAAAGTTAAGAAATTATTATATTTATTGAATTGGTTCTATTATTGATTGTAATAGAAAACAATGAAATGCTGATCTTGGAAAATTAAATGATAAATGTATTTGTTTTGGGGGTATGCTACTGATTGTTCGAATATTAGGTGGGGTTATATCATTTATTTGATGGTGGTAAACGTTGTAGGAAGTAGATCCAATAGACAAATAAATAGTATAAAAGGGAAATCTTGCACTTTTCTAACTACCTCACTATCAAATTCCTAAGGTACAAGTTATAGGAAGGCATAATGTTGGCTATAAATGTTGGTTCCGTGATGTATGGGAGAAAGAAAACCACAAGCTGTTTGCTAAGTCAGGAAACCTATAGTTTGGTTTCCTATTTGAACAGTGAATGCAAAACAGAAAGCTCTGGGAAAGTGTAAATTTGCTTTTCAAGCAAAACACTTTGCAAAAAATAAAAAAAAAGAACAGTATAATTAAAAAGTTGAAATTGCAAGGTGCTGGTGATACCATTTCAGTGCCCGTGTACTTGGAAGAAAACTCCATTAGACTTAATGAGTATTACTTTCACTAGACATAGTGGCACAACCTGCTTTTCCAGAAACAATACTTACAAGCATTTTGCATCTAGTTTAATTGTTCACTGATAAGTGTTTTGTTAGGAACTTTGGAGGTATACTAGTAATCAATAGTGTTTCTTAAGGGAGAAGAAAAAAAATCAGCATTTTCAATTATCTGTGAAGGTTTTCAGGAGCTAGAACAAGGTATTATCTATATCCGTCTAGCATGAGATGAGTATACTGAATTGCTTAATGTACATCTTTTAATTAAAAACATTGCTTTTCTGTTACACAGTGATGTGTCTGTTTCTAACCTTGAAGAATGTCGACAGAATGCAGATACGGCTTGCATAGAAATGAAACAGTCCAACTTATTGTCAGAAGCCAATCTTAGCTGCTTTGAATGCATGGGTGTTTTGTAGTTCTTTGTAGCAAAAAAGAAATTCACACAATTCTGTCCTAAACACTATGGGAGCATTTGTCTCCAAGAACAATTATGACTGCAGTCTGAGGAATATCACATTTATTTATAAGAATAAGCAGATAGGATATTGTCATCTTTTAGATCAATTTGATTTTCATGGCTAATTTAACTGAGATAATCTGTTTTAGCATTGGTCTCTGTTAAAGTCATAACATTTGTCTCCAGCTGAAGTTGGGAGACGAAGTGTGACAAAATTCTTATGGATTTCATGTGAACAATGGGTGGGTTCCGTGGAGTTGCCCAACACAGCATGAGTGAAAGCTATGCAGCAGGGTATTGATTATGATTCAAGATCCCTTTGACCTTTTGTGTCACTGTGATTGCCATATATGAATTTTCTGTCAGTGAGATCAGAGACACAAGACTTGGCCAACAAGCTCTAGAGGCTGCAAAATTGTTGTTGTTGTTGTTGTTATGTAAAAACAGTAGTTACACACAGCAAATGACATCACTATGCTGGATTTTGTATTATATCACTAGTCGGGCGCTTCCCAAGGACCTAGGACTGCGTGATGTATCGGCAAATTGTGCAAGCAGACTCCAGTAAAGTGGCTTTTTGTAGTTGGTAGATGGATATTTTGTCAATGCCAATGGTTTTTAGGTGCCCGCTGAGATCTTTTGGCACTGCACCCAGTGTGCCGAGGATGACTGGGACCACTTTCACTGGTTTTCCCCAGAGTCGCTGAAGTTCAGTTCTCAGGTCTTCATATCTGGTGAGTTTCTCCAACTGTTTTTCCTCAATTCTGCTGTCACCCGGAATAGCAACGTCGATGATCCACACCTTCTCTTTCTCAGCGATTGTAGTATCAGGGGTGTTATGCTCCAATTTTCAGTCAGTCTGGAGCCTGAAGTCCCAAAGTAGTATCGCCTGTTCATTTATTGCACAGCAAACAAGATATTTTTGCTGGTTTTGGTAATTGTTATCACTAGTCGGGCCCTTCCCAAGTACCTAGGACTGAGTGATGTATCAGCAAATGACATGAGTAGATCCCAGCAAAGTGGCTTTCTGCAGCTGGCAGATGGATATTTTGTTGATGCCAATGCTTTTCAAGTGCCCACTAAGATCTTTCAGCGCTGCCCCTGGTGTGCCAAGAACCACTGGGACCACCTTTGCTGGTTCATGCCAGAGTTGCTGTAGTTCTATTTTCAAGTCTTCATATCTGATAAGTTTTTCTGTTTTTCATCAATCCTACTTTTGCCTGGAAGAGCAATGTCAATGATAAACACTTTGTTTTTCTCCACGACTGTAATGTCTGGCGTGTTCAATCTGTCGAAAGGCCCACAGTAGTTTGGCTTTTTTGTTTTTGAACACTTTTTCTGGTTCATGGTCCCACCAGTTTTTTGCCACTGGCAGATGGTAGTTCTGGCATAAGTTCCAGTATATCATTTGTGCAACTACATTGTGCCTCTGTTTATAGTCCTGTTTATTATTATTATAAGTCACAAAGTCTGATGGAATGAAAATGCACTTGTGATGTTTCCTGGGCCAGGTATTATTTACAAAAGTTGTGACCTACCCTAGGGCAGGTATAAATATATAAACTAAATAAATAAAAGATAATGCATAGTTACTAGTCAGGGACATGATTTCAGCTCTTGACTTTGTAGAGCCCAAGGGCAGCAAAGATAGGGAGGAGAAGATCACCTCATAATGCTAAACCAATGTTATTTCCATACAAGACTTTTATGTTTTGCCTTTCATTTTCATTACATCAGACTGTTTGACTTTTTCTCCATCCATCCTGATAAAGTTTATCCCTCTCTAGCTTCTTCTTTTATGAGATTTCATTCAGATTACAAGCCTGGGAAAGACCTTATAGAATTTACATTCTTACATATATTCTTTAATTTGTCTATGGTTTCAGATTGAGATAAAAAACACAATATAAATACATAAAAAAAATGTGCTTTGTTCTGTTTTTTTTTTTTTTAAATCATACCTATAAACTTTTCTTAATAGCCCCATTTCAGTTTTGGCATTCAAAAGATGTTTTGTTTTTTCTTTCCAAACAAATACATTTCTGGCAAGTTTGATTATAATGATTACACACAGATATGTGCTTGCGTATATATGCAAAACATGAATATTTAGACTGGTGTATCTTTGGCAGAATAGGTTATCTATGTTCATGTATAGTCTTTAAATAGTAAGGAAATTCTGCATAAATAGAACTACACTGTACCAGCATTATGTCTGAACCTGTTTGGGCCTGTTTGAATTTAGATCAGCACTGATTTCCACACTTTGAAAATGAGCATGTTTTGCATTTGTCTTGCATACCTACCTGTCATCTTCTTATGTATTAATGGAAGAAGTGGTTAAAATTAGTCCAGTACAGAAAACTTTACTGTACAATAATATTCAAACGTATTTTCTATTACATGCTTTCTCTTACAGTTAAGTGAAACTATTCTGAACACAATACATGGCAATGGCATTTTTCCCTAAAAGGGGGAAAGGTAATATAAAATGCAGTTGTTAATAGTGTAAATTGTATTTCCTCCTCTGTCTGCTTGACAGATTTCAGAAGAGTGCAGAAATTGACCTTCCATTGAGTCACACAATCGAAGGCCTTCAAAATGAACAAGCAGAAGTAGTTGTCAGATAGGTCCTTGATGGAAGCTTTTTAATACTTGTTAGATAACTCAGGAGCATGTTGCAAATTACAATGTATGGCCTCTAGGGTATTACTCTGAAGAATCAGTAAATTTTATTGTGGAGTCATAACATCTGTTCAAATGCATTTCCCAGGGGCCATGCGGTACAAAGTATTAGTAAAGTATAGAGATAATTGACACTCAGTTCCACAGAGAATTTGGAATTTGCTCTGAATGCAAATGTGGTGTTATATTGGTTATTAGTTGACAGTGATCTTCTAGTGATCATTTTTACTGTGACAGTGACAGTTGTTTTTAGTAAAATATGCTGATTGAAACTTTGATTCAGAAGTATTGCTATATGGGAGGTTTAGCTGCCATAATGGAGACTATATCACCAGTACAGAGTATTATAGCACATCAAGGGCAGAGATTAAAGGTCCCTAGCTTCAAAAGAGAGATTGCAAAGAGAGAGCACAGATGTCCTTTTTGCCACACAGGCAATGGTCTGAAAAGGAGACTTTTTCCTGCATGATGAAAAATATGTCAGGGTGAATGTGGCCAAGGGGAAACACTTGCATAGCTGTGTGCATCCCCATACAGCTTTTTTAGTCCTGATTTAGTCATGCTTAGATTATTTTTGGGACTATTCCTAAACAAAATAAACAGGACTTTTAACACACACACACACACACACACATTCAAACCTTTCCTGCAATAAAGGCAGCAAAGCTAATGCTGGTTTTAAAATTACTTTCTATTTCACACCTCTCCCTTTTGAGATTACTGGCAAAGGATCCAGCATGATAAAATGCATCCTTGCAAAGCATTTCAAAGTATTTCAAGTATCTAAAAGCATTGCAAAGCTTCTCACATGTATCTTTTCAAAAAGATACAAAATGTTTCCAGTGAAAAGCCCTTTTAAAAGGCAAGCAGCTCTCCCACCTTTTTGCCTTTTTAGAATGGAGCTCTAGCATTGCAAGCCTGGCAAGGGAGGAGTGGAGCTTTGCATCTGTAAATAAATGACCCACAGCTGGCTGCCATTGGCCAGAAGACTAGACCCCCCACCCCAAATCGCCCGGTATCGTCCCCAAATGGGGAGAAATAAATGGACTTGGCACCAAAAAGGGGACTCAATCCTGTTTTCATCAGGACTTTGTTTTCCTCCAGATTTAGACAGGATAGTCCTCATAAAATCTGGGAATAATGAATTGCATGGGGATGCCTGGATGCTGAATTCAGATTAATTACATAAGTTATGGGGATAGTCCTTCCCAAATTCAAATTGAATTTGGATTAAAGTGCCCATAGGGATGTACCTCAAGGCACCTTTTTTGTTATGTCTGAATACAGCAAGGAATTCTTTTTCTTTTCTTTCTTAGCTTTTTTTGCTGTTGCCTCAAGTGTCCTCAAAGGAGCAGTGTTTTACTTTCCTTGGCAAGGGCACATAAAGCAGGACTTTTGTGACAGATCTTAAACTATGAGTAGCAATGTATGAAAAAAATGTATTTTAAGTAACCTAGTCTGTATTCATAAGGGCAAAGAAAAAGCCAACAAACCAGTGATGAAGCATTGGGCCCTCTGGTGTGTGTCACACCACACTGTCCTAGGGCACCACTGGAACAGTACAGTTTTTGCTACGCTATCTGACCCAAGAATACCATAAATACAGGCAGTAGAAGGCTACTCTTTGGGAGGGTGTGGAAGTACTTTCCCCCCTCTGTGAATGAATGTAGGGAGAAAGACTAATTCTCTTTGCACTATTTCCTCTTAGGGTGTTTTTCCACTGTCACTAAAAGTACCCATTAATGGGTACGAAAAGCATTTTTGTACCCATTAATGGGTACTTAATGGATACTTCTAGTGACAGTGGAAAAACACCCTTAGATTCACTCCAACAGAGATGGCTGATTTGGGGCATGTTCCCAATGCTCTAGAATAGGCCTGACATAAATATCAATGCTACCGTTAGAGTATCACTTGCAGTAGTGATTCAGAACTTAACGGAGGCCCTTTCTACACTGGGTTTATTCTGAATTACATCCTAAAATAGAGACCTGGGTGAGAGAAGGCTCGGGGTGCTTTAAAGAGGGTTTCTAAAGGGTCAATCTCATCAATCCTCGGGGGGTAGAGGTGGGGGGCTTAAAAGAAGTGAAACCATCTATTTGTTCAACTTGCTAGATGCCCAGAAATCTATCTCTATTTTTTACTATGTGGATGCAGCTGCAGACAGATTCACCTCATGACTGCAATAGCCCTCACCACTGTAGATGAGTGCAGATATATTCAAAAGAGTCAGCAGGCATTACCTCCCACCATTCAGTCTGATGTGTAGAATCTGCTGTTATTTAATAAGTGTCCAGTAAGATATATTAAAAAGTTTCCTCTTGGGTCTATTGCCTATTACCACTCCAGCCCAGAAGCCAGAAGCCAGAGCCAGCAGCCAGCTTCCCCACTCCATTGGGACTGCAAGCAGAGGCAAGGCAAAGGCAGAGGCAGCAGCAGCTGAGGAAAGGGGGCGTGGCTTGGGTGAGATACTTATGCTCTCCCCAAACACTGCCTCAGGAACACCACTCCAGCCCTGAAGCCAGAAGCCGGAGCCAGCAGCTAGCCTCCCCACACCATTGGGACTTCTTAAGCAGAACTCAGCGGCGGCGGTTCTGGCAGAGGGAGAGTTGTGGACGTAGTGGTCTCCCTTGAGGGCCCAGGGAACACCACTACCCTCCCCATTCAGTGGGCTTTGATCCCTCACCATCTTACCTGAGCCCGGGAATGTGGCGGGGGCGGCCATTGGAGTTGTGCTGGGGAATGGGAGGTATGGTTTTAACAGAGGGAACAGATGTTACAAAAGAAGACGGGATCGCTGTCTGAAAGCTATCCCGTCTTCAGTTCCCTCTGTTTCCCAGAACGGCTTGGAGAGCAGACCAACCATTCCACAGAACCTCACTCTGCTCCTTTGCAATGCCAGGTCGGTAAAAAACAAGACCTATATCATCCAGGACCTCCTCCTGGATGAAGATGCCGACCTGGCTTGCTTCACAGAGACCTGGCTGGGAGAGGATAGCACTGCCATATGGGCGCAGGCCCTCCCAGCTGGGTACTCTGTCAGTGAGCAGGTGAGGGGAAGTGGGCGAGGGGGCGGAGTGGCTCTGGTTTATAAGAACACCTTAACCTTGACCAGGATACCTGTCCGGAACACAGTACATTTCGAGTGTATGTACCTCAGCCTGAAGACCAGGGATAGTCTGGGGATTTTGCTAGTCTACCGGCCACCCCGTTGTCTAGCAGACTCCCTGACTGAGCTGACACAGCTGGTCTCTGAGCTGTTGTTGGAGACCCCCAGACTTTTAGTTCTGGGGGACTTCAACATCCCGCTTGAGACCAGTTTAACAGGTGCGGCTCGGGAGTTCATGGAGACCATGACAAACATGGGCCTATCCCAATTGATCATAGGGCCAACACATTGTGCAGGTCATACACTCGATGCGGTCTTCAGTACGGAACAGGAATATCCGTGGGCGGAGGTGGTAAGTACCTCCGCATTGTCATGGACGGATCATTTCCTGGTCAAGACGAAACTTAGAGCCAATATCTGCCCCACCGGGGGTGGCGGACCCACTAGAATGGTCCGCCCTCGAAGGCTGATGGAGCCCATTGGATTCCAGGCAGCCTTAGAGGGCTTAATGGTTGGGAATGCCGGTGATCCTGTCGATGCTCTGGTCAATACCTGGAACACCGATCTTACCAGGGCTATCAACACGATCGCTCCCAAGCGCCCTTGCCATCCCGCCCCAAATCGGAGGCCCTGGTTTACGCCAGAGCTGAGGAAGATGAAGCGGGTTGGACAACGGCTAGAGCGCAGGTGGCGGAAGACTCGACTCTTATCCGACAGAACTCGCCATAGGAACTTACTTCGTTCCTATCGGGAGGCAATACGTGCAGCGAAGAGAGCCTTCTCCTCTGCACGTATTGCGTCTGCAGAGTGCCGTCCAGCAGAGCTGTTTAAGGTGGTGAGGGAAATGACGCAGGTGCCCCCTGCGCCAAATCCCTTACTTAACCCGACGACGGCCTGCTGTGACGCGTTTAACAACTTCTTTGCAGACAAAATCTCTCAGATAAGAGCCGACTTAGATGCCACCGTTGAAACGGAGTCGACAGGCGAGGCGTCCAGTGACTCCGCCGATGTAGTCATACTGGATCAGTTCCAGTCTGTGAGTACTGATGACGTGGACAAGCTGCTTGGTAAGGTGAGGAAGACAACTTGCCCTCTTGACTCTTGCCCATCATGGCTGGCCGTCCGGGGGGGGATGCATTGATGAGATTCCTCACGGATATCATCGGTGCATCCTTCAGGGAAGGATATGTTCCATCTTGTTTAAAGGAAGCGGCGGTTAGGCCGCTCCTGAAAAAACCTTCCCTAGACCCCCTGGATATGAGGAATTATAGGCCAGTGTCATTGCTGCCATTCTTGAGCAAGGTGATCGAGAGGGCGGTTGCCCTTCAGCTCCAAGCTGTCTTGGATGAAACCGATTATCTAGACCCATTTCAAACCGGCTTTAGGACAGGCTTTGGGGTTGAGACCGCCATGGTTGCCTTGACCGACGATCTGCGTCTGAGCATTGACGGGGGGAGTGTGACCCTGTTGGTGCTCCTAGACCTCTCAGCGGCTTTTGACACTATAGATCACGGCATCCTCTTGGACCGCCTGAAGGGGTTAGGTATCGGGGGCACTGCTTTGCAGTGGTTCCGGTCCTTCCTCTCGGGCAGATCTCAGAGGGTGCTGCTCGGGGACTGTAGCTCCAGTAAGAGGTACCTCACTTGTGGGGTTCCTCAGGGGGCTATTTTGTCCCCGATGTTATTTAACATCTATATGAAGCCGCTGGGTGAGATAATACGGAGTCATGGTGCTGGGTGTTATCAGTACGCTGATGACACCCAAATCTATTTCTCCGTGTCTCGTTCGTCGGCCTCGAACTCCGATGGCATCTCTTCTCTCAATGAATGTCTTCAGGCGGTAATGGGCTGGATGAGGAAAAACAGAGTGAAACTGAATCCAGACAAGACGGAGGTGCTCATGGTAGCGGCCCCGAAACCAAGAATTGGGTTGCAACCTCCAGTCCTGGATGGGGTCACACTCTCCTCCAGTGACTGTGTTCGCAGTCTGGGGGTGCTCCTTGACTCGTCGCTCCTGATGACAAATCAGGTAAATGCGACGGTCAGGAGTGCCTGTTATCAGCTTCGGCTGATACGCCAGCTGCGCCCTTTTCTGGAAGTAAGGGATCTCGAGACTGTTGTGCACGCGCTGGTAACCTCACGCCTTGACTTTTGTAACGCACTCTACATGGGGCTACCCCTGTGCTTGACTCGGAAATTACAGCTGGTTCAAAACATGGCAGCCAGGCTTGTCTCAGGAACATCTAGGAGGGACCACATCACTCCCGTTTTGAGGTCCCTCCACTGGCTGCCTATCAGCTTCCGGGCCCAGTGCAAGGTGTTGGTTATCACCTTTAAAGCCCTAAATGGCTTGGGTCCAAGCTATCTCAGGGACCGCCTCCTCCCGTACAATCCTCCCCGCACTCTCCGGTCCTCTGGGAGGAACTTACTGCAGCCTCTAAAATCTAGGCTTGCGGCGACCTCCCAGAGGGCGTTCTCTGCTGTCGCCCCCAAACTCTGGAACGACCTGCCGGATGAGATCCGTCAGATAACATCATTAGACAGCTTTAAAAAGGCGGTCAAGACGGATCTCTTCCGGCAGGCCTTTCCAGATTAACCATCCCGGCCCAGATTCCCTGATTCCTCCCGTGGCCCCATCTTAGTGATGGTTGAGGATCAGTAGAGGGACATCAGGGTTTTTAGTTTTTATATGTTTTATGCATTGATATTATGTTTTAATATGTTATACTGTTTAATACCGTCTTAAGGGGGGGAGGGATAAGGTGTTTTTAATTGTTATATTTTACATTTTACTGTTAACCGCCCGGATTGGTTTGCCATAGGGCGGTATACAAATAAATATTATTATTATTATTATTATTATTATTATTATTATTATAGATACAGTGCAGGTATAGTATGATTGTTTTTAATACTACAAACTTTTTGTACAAGAAAATAGCAACATGTTATCGTTTCATTTGCTGTTTTTCTATTCACCTAAAATACAATTTGCTACATAGATCAAATTATTATAGTCCTACTGTCTTATCTTGAAAGGTGTTTTAGTTATCTGTTCTGGTTTCTGCTTTAAATAATAAGCTAAATACAATACTAAGGAAACAAGACCTCAATGTGTGTGCATGGCGCCACATGCTGGAGACCTTCCATTCTGCTGTGGTGGCATTCCAGGTGATTTTTTGCAATGTGCAAATTTCAGGCCAGTTTTTGTTTGTTTTTATGTGTTTATTTGGGCTTTGGTTCTTTTGCTGTGCACTATTAATGGGCAGCTTCTTGAGACCAGCAAAACAGCACCAGGTTCTGCACAACACACAGTGGATAGCTGAGTGGCCCACAGCTGTAATATGCTTGGGAGATCACTTCAAAATGGTCTGTTAAATCATTCCCTCATGCAATTTTTGCACTTGGTGGTGCGCTAAACTAAAGGCTTGTGCAGCCAGAGCCTTCCCTGGGAACAAGGGCAGCCTCTTGGACACCACTGTTGAGCATATCTGTATTTCCCCAGTAGCAGCTCAAATGGGCCACACAAAAGCTACTAAATTATCTGATGTTGATAAGACAGTTCTGTGTAGTAACAGTTCGGCCTATTTTGAATTTGCTATCCCTTGCAGTGAAAGAGAGCCTGAATCAAGAATAGGAGAAAGTTGCTGAAATAGTTCACCTCCAGGCAAAGGAGTGCTGCTGAACATCTACAATTCAGTTAAGCTATACTCATGCAAAAAAGCTTCTCAAAAGCACCTAAACTGTTTCTGTACTTGCCAGTAGACTGGACTATGGTCCATTTCTGGGCCTCTTTCAAATGCCCCTTAGAGCAGACCAAAAAGCCCCTCTCCCTCCTCATATGTTCAGTCCACACAGGCTGGAGTATTGACCAGACTAGGGGGCTGGCTCAGAAAAAGAATGTCTTGTTCCATGCTACGAGCAATCCATCACATCCTGGAATGGATTGCTTATTCCAGATTACTGGGATTGCACCAGTGAAGATAAATGTAGAAATGGCCTTAGAGAAGATGCCATGTGGCCCTCAGCTCTCATCCCATTTCTGATCCTCCTTTTCTAGCTTAGAATGTTGATCAGAGGAGATGGGATAGAGGGGCATGTGAGCAATTCTACCTGCAGACCTTCTCTGAGTTGTGAATGCTGTCTTAACCTACTGTGCTGGTGACATCTATACCTTATTCTCCACCCCATCCCATGGATGAAGGCAATTCAGGAGAGAGGATAACAAAGTGTTTTTAATGATTTAATGCATTTCATATAATGAGTTGTTCAGAAGGTCCCCATTAAAGCTCATTAGCCTTTCATACATGATTTGAAATGATTCAGTTTTACACAAAATTGGTGCCTCTTTCTTCAGCAACCCAAGCAGAATTTCTAACATTGATCTGTGCCTATGAGGCATTATTTTTGCTTGTAATAAAGGCTTTGCTAACATCTGTCTGTAAGTTTAATGAGTCATCCTCAGATTTTTTTTTATTCCAGCTTTAGCATGTATGCTGTTTAAAGATGCAAATAGGAAATGGGGCACACCCTTTGCTTGATGACATAGTTCATTATACTAATTTGAAAAGCTTCCTCAGAGCAATTCAAAAAAGTTCTTTACTATACCAGATAGTAGAAATACTTGGTGAGCCCACATAATAATGATTTTGGAATTATAATTGCTAGCCCCATTTCTAACCTTGATGTTTTCACTGAAGGAAGAATGAGCAAGTCTGAAACAGGATAGCTCTAGGCACTGGCTGAATATTGTGCAAATCAGCAATATTCTGAAGTGAAGCCCTCTGGAATACTCACTTGTAGGTTAGACAGTGCGGGGGCTGGTGCTATCTCTGTGCAATTAAGGATGCCTCCAGACACGCCTCTTGCTCTGCCCCAAAGCTCCTTCTCATTCTCCAAAACTGGAGGATTGGAAGCTTTGCATTTAAGGCAGAGCTGCTTCCAGGCCTCCAGACTAGAGGTATGGAATATTCCAACTTCCAGTGCAGCTGCTTCACATCGGCCAGATGGGAAGCTCTGTCACCGGCAGTAGGAGTACAGAAAATAGCGATAAATGTGCATTAAAAGATGTTGGTTATCCAGCATCTTTTTACTTCACTGAGTGTGTGTGTGTGTGCTGCACTCCTACTGTGGGGGACAGAAGCAGTCATTTCAAAGTCTGTGCAAAATAGCTCTGGAGTGTCTTTGAAGTCTGCTGATCTTCGGAGCCTAACCCCCACCCTGCCCAGGGTCACACACTTGCGATCCAGTGCTTACCTGGTTGCAGTGTGGCAGTTTCTGGCACGGGGAAGCCTGGCTTCCACTGCACATGCGTGCGCCACAGACTTCATTTCCCAGCCACCCTCACAAGGGTGGCTGGCCCCTTCCCATTGGCCAGCCACCCTTGTGATGGCTGCTGGCCAATGGCAGCTGCGGCGCACGCATGAGCAGTGGAAGGCGGGTCCCCACTTCCAGAAGCCTCTGCGACGCAACTTGGGCAGGATGGGGGGGGGGGTTAGGCTTCGGCTTCCCTTTGCAAGAAAAGGGACGATCGCCCCTTCTCTTGTGAGGGGGAACCTGGGGAAGCGCTCTGCCTCTTTGACAGCTGGTAATGCACCATCAATCCGGCTCTTTCCCCTGCCGCTGCAGAAGCATTCACTTCTGAAGCAGTTTCAGGGGAAAAGCCAGATGTAAGACCTGATTTTTCAGGTCTTACATCTGGGTTTGATTTCGGTGGCAAAACCGGTTTAAGAAACCGGTTTTGCATGCCGATGTGCAGATGTGACATCCTCAAAGGGACCCTAATTCTATTCCCTTTGTGGAAACCACATCCTAATCCCTCCCCGAACAGGCTCTAAATGCATTTTTAGAGCCTCTGCAGAAAGTCCCTAAGAAAGCCAATTGATGGGCATCTACATGTAAAGAACGTCAGTGGGGATGGACAAATGATTTGATTTTGAGCATGACCAGCAGATTTTGATTCATATTTCATGCCAAGGAGAAAGTTGAACTTCTCATATAACTTTGAGCTGCAATGCTTGTGTTTTTCTCAAATTGAGGTCACTAGTTCATGATTCAGTAAATAACTGCAACTCTTAATCAATCAACAGCAGTTTAACTTTCCAAATATATTACATCCAAAGCAGCTTTTGAAATGTGACTGTGTTATTCATGATGCAATTTGTAGTGCCATTGTTAAAAAGAGAAATATAGAAATGAAAGTAATATTGGTTGCCTATACGTCCTATGTAGCCTCACACTATAAGATTACTAGAAATTCTACAGTAATTGTTAATCTTACATTTCTTTTCCAAAAGTTTTCTTTTTTTTAAATACATTTTTGACAATATCAAGGCCAAATCATGTTCAGTTTTGTCTGGATTTTGTTTCTGTCAGTGCAAGTAGGGACAATGTTAGCTGAAAACTTTAAAATTGTATCACTTTTGCTAAAAAAAATAAATAACTTAGGGCCTGTTCACACATCACTCACTAAAATTTTATAGTAATACCATTCCAGTGAGGCAAAGATGAAGCATGAAGGGAGCCTTCCACAGTTCAAATGGTAGTATGGTCCTGAACCAGACTACTGGCAGTTGAACTGTGGATGGCCCAGGTCAGGCAGGCCAGAAGCCATGGCAACATCTGGTGTAGGCCACACCACTATACCCACTCATAGTCACATCTGGAAGAGGATGCAAATGCTGCTCACCAAGACTCACTAGCTATTCCTGGTCAGGCTGTGGAACACTTTTTAGTTGCCCATAGGTAGTGAAGACTGGGGCAGCTTTAGTGCACTCTGGGACAATACTGGCAGTGTTGTGCAGATGGGCCTTCTCTGAAGCAACTGGAGCAGCTCCTCAGAGGTAAGTGCTGGCAGCCCCATAATATGTAATTGATAGAAAAAGTGGAACTTTAATGACTGAAATAGCACAAGTAGATTTGGAAAACTTTAATCCTGTCTAAAAAGAATAATCCAAAGGCATACTTTTCCTTTTGGTATAAAAGGCAAAGAAGACTCTTACACTACTCTGATACATGGCAAATTATGTTCTTCAATACAACAAGACTGTCAATTCTTAATTTGTGGATTGTAAGATTGGAAGAAACCTAAAAAATTTGTGAAGGAAAGATATAAAATCTCTGGTTTGTCTAAATATGGGACATCTTCATTGTTTGTTTCTAAGATGTATAAATCACATTAGTACAATTACTGGAACAATCAGCTTGCTCAAACTCTGATCGTTTTCTGAAACATCTCCTACTGTTTCTACCAAATCAAAGACTAGATCAAGCAGGAAGAAAGAGAGAGAGCTCAGGTCAGTGAACAAACCTGACAGACTCAGACCTTCAGGCTCAGATGCAAAGAATGTGTAATGCAAGCCTGTTGTCAGGTTATGCAATGACAAGACAAAAATCCAAAGGGGCAGGGACAGAGACTTCATTGAAACTGATTGTCCAGTTCAGATCAGATGAATATTGAGGCAAATCTATAAGTTTTGTTTTGCTTTTGTTTTTGACATAATAAGTAGGGATGTGCATGAATATTCATTAACAATCGAACTGAATGTTGACACATTTAAAGATTAACATTCAAAGTTGAATTGAATGTTTTGATACATTCGTATGAAGTTTCGTATGGGATGTGTATGCTATTTGTATACATTTGTATGAGATTAGTATGCTATTTGTATGCATTCATATATAGGATCCATATGCTATTCGTATGGGATATGTGTAGGATTGAACATTTGTATCTAATACAAATCCTACCACATTAGAAGGGAATCTATTCAAATGAATATGAATTTTCTTGCATTCGATTTGATACAAATCAAATACGAAAAAAAAAACACATTCGTGCACATCCCTAAGGGTGTTTCCGCACTGGTCACTAAAAACACATTAAGGACCCATTAAAGCCAGATATAAAACACTTGGCAAGTTGCCTTCTGTGTTGCAGCACACATTAGAGACACTTCGCGGAGCCCGCTTCTGCATTGGCTCGTGCGAGATCTGTCTCTAATGTGGTCTACAAGGCGCTAAAACCGGTTTCCCTGAAGACCTGAAAGAAGGTAGTCTTAATCAGGTCTTAATCTGTCCTTGTGCGGTAAATCCGCATCCACGGAGGATGCTTCTGCACAAGGACGAGGGAACTAACTGGGCCCTCCCCCCGGCTTCACTGATTGGCCACTCTGGAGCCAGGCATGGGGAACCAGGGGCCTCCCTTCTCTGGGCTCCCCCCCCCCCGCCCCAGAAGCTGCAATTGCTGCTCTTTGGGCCAGCAGGGGCTTCACCCTATACACCCCCTGCCTGCCTGCAGGTGAGGAGGGGAATGTCTGCACACAACCTGGGGTGGGTAGGGTGGCTGTAGAGTGAAGACCCCCTAGCCCGAGGAGTGGCAATTGTGGCTTCTGGGGTGAGGGGGAGCCCAGAGAATGGAGGGCCCAGTTCCCCATGCCTGGCTCCAAAGTGGCCAATTGGGGAAGCCAGAGGGGAGTGCCTTGGGAGGATAGATTGGGATGAGTGCTGTGCATCTGCACTGCACCCACGCCAAATCCGTTTCCCAATACATCCACCCCACGTGTGTGTGGACGCAAGGGGTCCGGTAGATCCGTCACAAATAGTGACAGATCTACCGGCAAGGACGGATTGCCAAAAAACAGATCTAATAGATCCCTTTTTCAGCAGGCCAGTGTGGAAAGGGCCTAAGTAAACAAGCTTGGAGCATCAGCTCTGTAGAGGAAGTCAAGACTCTAATGATTCCTGACATCATTGTATGGACAGTGCAGTTGGACATCATACATTTGATTAATAGTTTTTCTTCCTGATATAGAAGGAGTATGGAAAGTCAAACCTCTCAGGTTTAATCCAGCTTCAGCCCACTTTCAGAGTGAGAAAATGCATCAGCAAAGTGTCAAGCTGTTTTCTTTCAATGTTAAATAATTCAGAAAATTCACCTTTGGGATAGATAATGTGGAATAGATAACTTTGGTAACATATTTTTCAAGCTGAAACTTAGACTACATCTAAATGTTTGTTAAATATATTCCACTATAATTTGAGATTACAAAATAAAGCATGGATATTCCAGAATATCCAAATAGAGTGGAAAAGGACAGAATGTAGACTGGACCAGGGCACCCAAAATAACATCCTGGTCTGTTCTACCGATAGATCTCTTTTTTCAAGGTCTCCTGCATACTATGGGGTGGTGTATTAGACCACGAAGGCATGTGAATGACACACCTCTCTGGTCCTGCATACCACGGGCACCCATTGCGGGAACTCAAATGAATCTATATTATAAATAGGCACCCAACTGCATTTATAGTTTGTACTGCTTTGTATGGAGCAGTGAGGGCAAATGGATATAAAGTATGAATTAAAATTAAAGGCTAGTAATTCATGATATTCATATTTCAGTGGCAAAATAGTTAACAAGATTTCATTGTATGTTTTACAGACTTATTCTTTCCACCGGTAATCAAAAGTCTGTGATTAACTCCAAGATTGTATAGAGGAATAATCAGTGATAAGTCTAGATATAACAGTTCTGTAAAGCAACATAAGGTGAATAATTTCAAGCTCTGGGATTTTAATGCCACATTACGTAATGATCCATTCACATGAATATAACAATGTGAGCTTCCTATCTGTAGGTGATATGGTCTTGATTGTACCACCACCTTCAGCATTTAAAGGGGTAGGAAGCTGGAATAGGGCCTAGTGGTAGCCCTCGAATGATGGAATAACCTCCCCTCTGACACATGTTAGGTACTTTCACTACATACATGGAGAAGATTGGTGAAGACACACCTATTTAATCTCACCTTTCCCCTTCCCACTTTCAGGCACTGTTATTGGTTGAGTTCTAGCCCATCCTGAGATCTTTGGGTATAGGGCAGTATAAAAATCCAAATAATAACATTTGATGTCACACTGATATAATTACCATGATGATCCTCAGAAGTAGTAAAATCCCTATACTGTTGTCAGAAAACAGGATGACCAAACTAAGAGCAGATTTATGAGTTACACATCCTACCAATCGCTTGCGCTGTCTTCAAAGTAGTTAGCTAAGGCGCTGGACCTTATCTTATTCTGTCTTGCTTTCAGTGAGGTCTTCCTGAAGTATATTTATTCTGGAAGCCTGTGTTAGATTTATTTGCAATTTGTTTTTATTACCATAAGTAACACTATATTGTTTTCAGGTGCTACCTAGTCTCCAAGTATCAGCTGTGTTGACATAAAGCACTTAATCATTCAGAAACCTTTCTATCAAATATGAGCACTAAAAACTCCTTGTTAAAGGTTTTTGCTCTTGTTTAAAGAAAAGAACAACCAGGCCACCCCAAGCATTATGGCATGTTTTATAAGTGAACCAATGGTACTATTAGTTTGGCATCAGGTGAAGATGAGAGCTATTTGGTTGCCTGTGACAGTATGGCAAGAGTCCTTGAGAAGTCTGGGTCCTTGCCTACATAGCCAGCTCCCAGTACCATTGGAACACTTGGTGGCAGTGCAGGGAGGCCTGACCAGAGAAAGTTCTCAATGGGCACAGTTGGCAGGAAAACTATCACACGCCAAGAGCCCCAAGGGCCAAGGATTGTCTTCTTTTCTCTTGCCAGTAACTGGCTGCTTAAGCATGCAGGACCCGGGTCAAGTGCCCCTCAAATTGCCTATGAAAATGTTTCATTTCCTGGATGGAAGAATGGAGGTGGTGGGATGAGGGAAGGCTCAGGTGGGGTGAGGGCAGGCTGAGCAGAAGGAGTTCCAGGGACCGTGAAGGCTGCCTTCTTTTTTCTCACTTCTCCTGCTTTCTGCCACTGAATGAATTGAAGAAGCAGAGACTGCTGCATAGTCAGGAAGTGGCTCGCTGGGTTAGGCTAAAATACTGGCTAGGAGCTGCTTACTTATACTCCTTGCCATTGGACCTTGGTAAAATCCATTATCCATTTCTAGGTCATATGCTAACCTTATGTCTGCCACACAATCCCTGTATTGATCACAGGCCACCACAACCCTGCTTCCTTATTTGGTTCAGTGTTCCAGAGGGAACTTTTGACAATGAATTAGGCAATCAAATTATAAAGGAGCTGAAAGGTGATGTACATTTGGGTAAAAACCTATGAATTGGTGGGTGCTAAGCTTGGGTTCTGGTGGATAACTCAATGAAGTTGTTGACCTAGTGCAGCAGTAAAAAAAAAAGTGAAAATAAAATAAATCTGCACATCATTGTGCCTTTTTATAAATCTGTGATGGGGCCACACTTAGAATACTGGTGCATAATACTGGTCACGAAATCCTCAGTAAGGGAAGTGTAGTGAAAGGTAATCAGAATTATCAGGGTACTGGTATTTTCTTATGAGACTGGGCTGCAACATCAAGGTGCCCTTGGACTAGTCACAGCTGTCTTCTGAGCTCTCACAGCCCCACCTGCCTCACAGGGTGTCTGTTGTGGGGAGAACAGAAGGTTTGTCAGCTCTGAGTTACCTTCAGTGGGTGAGAAAAGTGCGGGATAAAAATGAACTCTTCTTCTTCTCCAGGCCATTTACAGTGAGTTCAGAGCAGGTGAAGGTTCAGCCCTTGTCTTCTGCTTGGGAGAGCCCATAAGCATTTGGTAGGCCACTGTATGAGACAGGATGCTAGACCAGATGGGCTGTGGTCTGATCCAGCAGGGCTCCTCTTATGTTCTTATGGAAATTGCTATTGGCAGAATCCTCAGTTGGTCCTGTAAATGCTTCTTGCTACATCAGACAAATCACATTCAGAGAGCATAAAACTTAAACAGATATTTTTACTGTCTAGTGTCTAGGTCCTGAAAACCAATTATGGCTTTTGGTTCACTTGAACTAGAGTTGATAAATAGTACTCTACAATAAGCTAATTGCCTGCTGGTGAGCTGCTTACTAAATAAGGCACTCTCTTGAAGAAAAAAGAAAGTATTACTTTCACAAAAGCCTAATATACTTTTTGTTGCTATTATTTTATATGTATCCTGTTTAATTAGGCAGTATCCAGGTGGATTCCATCTCTAGTCTAGGTGACAATATGAATGGCTAATATTGTCATTTGACACTAGTTTGCATGCAGTTGATAGCACTGCACTATTCACTGGGTCCTGAAGATAAGAATGAGTGATGATACCCTATATTTTAATGGAAATTTTAAAGTACATGCAGCAGTAGGGCGCAATGTTCAGCAAAGAAAAACGAGCTGACTTGGAAGTAGGGGAGGTCATCAAGAAAGATAAAGAAATAGGACATCTACTCCAAGCTAGGCAAGGCTTTTTAAAGAATATTATGGTAATGAGCAAGAACCAATTTAATTTTTATAATGCCACTAGATTTAAAATACAAGGTCAAGGTATAGTTTTTTTTAAAATAAAATGATTAAACATTTGGGATGCTCATTTTGTTTGAACTCTCATATGTTTATGTTGTAAAGACTAAGCTGACAAGGAATTGGGTTGGAACCAGAATTTCTTATGAATGCAAATTAAAGGAGAAAAACGGGGTGGACATTTTCACATCTATCTCAATATGAGGATTTATTTTCTCAAGACGTCAGCTATTTAAAGTTAGGTTGATCCCGAAGGAGTAATAAGTCTTGTTTTTGTGTAAAATCTATAGAAACTACATCTATCAAACATCTAGTTTCTGAAAATAGTTCTCTCTACAATAAAATTTCAGAGCTTCTTCCTTACAGAAACCTAATTTACACATTAGATGTGAAACTTATATCACCCACTAGTATCAGAACTGTCAGGGTTATAAAGGGTTTGATAGATTGTACCTTAGAAACAAAATTCTTGAAAGAAAGCTTTATTTTTAATGAGAAGTAGTAGATGGAGTATTCTCTTTCCAAAGATAAAGGTAGACTGAGAACGTTCTATAAGAATTTTTTTTTCCCTCCAGAGAGAAGGAATCAATCTGCTTCTCTGGAGGGATCGGATTCTGTTTCTCTTTTTTTTCTGTAATGCATCTTTAAATTGGTATCTATGCAAGTCCAATTTCAGACGATGAGTTTTAGATGGAATTTCTTTCTTGAAGGATCTGTTCCCACCTATTGTTTTATTTATATGTTCGCAAACCCCATATCATGTCCAAATTTGGGGCAAACTGTGCTCTTGATGGGATTTGGATCCATGTAATTCATATCCAGTAACTTCACTGACGTATGAGAGAGGCCCAGTCCAGATCATGGTGGTATCCAGAAGGTACAACTTACTGCTGAAATGGGTCCCTTAGTTTCAAGGCAAGGAACTTTTGTGTCTGGCCACCAGTGCTCACTGAATCTGGCTCTGAAGCTCATGCTGGCTCTGGAACCAGCATGAAGGCTGGGCTGGCACAGCAGTCACCATGCACATGGCTGTGTTCTGGTCCAAACCTTGCTGTGATTTGGACCAGGGGCCATCATGTGATCCAGAACTACTGAATAGAATTATGTCAAGGTAAGTGCAGAAAGGCCCTAAGAATAGGTTCTTGTTGTATATTGTTTCTTGATCCTAAGTGACTAACAATAGATCAATGGACTTGGTAAACAAACTGTGCTTTTGCTTCTTAAAGGATATTTCAGTCTAGTCAGTCATTAACCTTGTTCAGAGGTGTAGATGGGCTATGACAGCTGTATTGTGTTGTAATCAGAGGTCATTTGTCTTGTTGATGTCACAGTTGACATATGGTTGCAAAGAAAGCTGATTATTTCTAGCAGAATAGATTTGGATGAAGTACTATAGAAGAAGGAGAAGAAGAAGAAGAAGAAGAAGAAGAAGAAGAAGAAGAGTTGGCTTTCCTACCCCACTTTTCTCACCCATTTAAGGGAACACAAAGTGGCTGACAAAGCCTTCTATTCTTCTCCCCACAATGGAACACCTTGTGAGGTAGCTGGGGCTGTGAGAGCTCAGAAGAGAGCTGTGACTAGCTCAAGGTCACCCAGCTGGCTTCATGGGGGAGGGCGGAATTGAACCCGGTATTTCCAGATAAGAGCCCGGCTCCCTAACCACTAGACCAAACTGGCTCACTATGTACAATGCTTTATTATAAGATTGCATGTTTTGGAATCTGAAGAAATAATGACATATACAAGAATGATGATAATCCATGGAAATATGTTTTTAAATAAATAATTCTAATTTTATATCAAATGCGTATCTTGGTCATTAAATAGAGAGAGGGAGGGGGAGAGAGAAAAAAACTGTTTTAGGCAGGAAATGTACTGGATTATGCTTGTCAACCTTATCATAAGTATACAATAACCTTTACAGGGCTTTTAAATTTTTTTGCTTGAAATGTCACATAAATTATTTTCACATGAAATAAAGCTAAATGGAAAGGTTATGATACAAAGTACACATTAATATATTACTGCGTGATTATAAACCAAACATATAAGAAGTTCAGGAAACTACACAGTATTTTCTTTTTTTTTAAGTTGAGATAAGACTTTGGTTAACAGATAGCTTCCAAATCTTTGTTGTGTATTTGCAAAGTAGCGGTTAGAGTAAACCAACTTTTTTTTCCAGATCCAAGACCCTTTCACACCACTTCACCTACTTCCACCTGCTTAATGAAAATAATTATTTCATGCTATACATATGCATTAAGAATTAATAAACTGTCAGATAAATACTATCATTGTAACTATCACTAAAGTCTTATAAATGTATTTTCAGCTGAAGTATAGCTGCAGTATCACCATAGCTTTACAAAATAAGAATATAATTACTTAAGTTTTTAAAAAAGTTTCATTTATAACTCTTGCACCTTATCAGAAGAATTTTAGTTTTTCTCTTCAGTAAAATGAGATATATTCAGCCAGCCAGCAATTCATCATGCCCTATCACTAGAAAGCTTATAAACGATTAAAACATATAAAAACAAGGTTAAAATACAACATTTTAAAAACAGTTCAAAATTTAAGGGACATGTTCAGAGGTAAATGCCAGGGTGAACAAAAATGCTTTAATTATTTTCTAAAATTAAATGGGGAGGATGTTATCTTACTCCAGGTAGAAGGTTATTTCACTTAAACATGTATATAAGCTGCCAACATAAAACTGTTCTGCCCTGCTTTTTTTGTTTTAAGAAATATAGGCAAGGGGATTTATATAATCTTTTAAAAAATACCCAGACTTTTTAAATAAATACAATTAACAAAGAAACGTGTTAGATTTGTTGAGATTAACACTTTACAGAGTCTTAGGGCGTTTTTGCACTCATTATGCCTTGTTCTGGGTCATTGGATCAGGACCAGCAGGGCAACAGTGCTCTTGAGCACACCATGATCTGGAGGAGGATCATCTGCACATGGTGCTGCCCTGGCTTAAGAACAAAGCTTCCTAGCCTCAGACCACCAAGGGACTTGTTTCAGTGCTGAGTTTTTGAGTATACCACCAAGGTAGGACTCCTGGTAGTCTGGGAAATGATTATTTGGATCACCCTTGCTGGTATGCCTTGTAGACCTGTTTAATCAGGTCTATAAGTGATCCAGATCTGGATCATACTCTGTATAAAGCAGACTGGGTGTGGCATTGGTAGGCAGGACCTGTATGCGTGCGCAGACAAGACCCAGAAGATGACTATGAGGACTCATATTTCAGAACAAAGGTAAGTGCAGAAATGCTATTAGATTTATCTTGTTCCAGAATGGAAGCTGTATTGTTTAGAAACACAGGAAGGAACCTTAGGTTGAGATAGACAAGTCACCTTAGCTCAGTGCTTTCTACATAAGACTTCTCCCTCTTCAGTGAAGACTACTCTTCCTGTATAAGGACCAAAAGCATTGTGGGTAACAAAATTAACAATGTTAATTTTAATTGTTTTTACATAACTATTGTTTTAGCTGTTTTTAATTCTTTGTACATCACTTTGAGATTATATTTAATGGGAGAAAATACAGTTTTTATCTTATATGCTATTACTTTTGATTCTTGGGCAACTGCTCTTGTTTCTGTCATCTCACTTAGAGAAGAGTTTAATAATGGATACTTAGATGACAATAAACTTAGGCATATCTCAATAAAATCAATTTTGTAATTCATACTAGTACCATGTACAGAATCAATCAAGAGAACAGTGATCTTTATCAGGTCACATTAGTAGTAAATCTGATCTTGTGAGGCATGTAAGTAGATAATGAACAATGAGTGCTCTAATTGGAAGATATAGCAAATGTGGATGGTATATTGGAAGTAGCTAGAGAGGTCGATGATATAACTAACACTAAAGTTAAATTCTTTTTCTGTAGGCAAAGTTTGATTCTTAGTCTTTTGTAGTGAAATCAATAAAGGTCAGCAAGTGAAAGTGACGACTGCATTCTTTGCCATGGGTAAACTGTGGGTGGTAGATTTACCTTTCCTTGATAAATATCGTATTATAGCTGAGTTTTGAATTAAGCAGGGTAGCATAGTAGCTACTGTGTAATTATAGAAATTATGCCTGTGGCCACACCTTAGTTTTAGTGCATTTTCAAGCCAAGCCATGCTCTTGTCTTCAGGGACAACACACTAAAATTCATTTCTGTTTCTTCTGTAGAATATCTTCTGCTGATTAGGACAATCATATATTTGGATTATCCCAGCATATGATCCCTGACAGAGGATCGTCTGAAGATTTGTTTATTTGTTTGTTTAAAGGGCAAGGATCTGTGCATGGAACTGGAAGGGGTGAGCCAGGTTGGCCAGTGCTGTCCATATCTGGGCCCTTTCTGCACTTGGCCTAATTCTAGAATATAACTCAGGATAGCAGTCTGCTGGGCACAAGCTAATGCAGACTATGGCAGGGCTGACTTGGGGCCTTCCATAGTCTGCACTAGCAGGCAGATAGCACATCCCTATTCTGGCATATATTCCAGAATAAGGCCAAGTGCAGAAAGGCCCCTGGTTTGCACAGAGTTGGCTCAGCTCACTTTGGGTGCTTTTGCATTGGACCTTGAACACCCATTAAGCACACATTTTGAACACTTCCGAAATCTGCGTCTGCACTGCAGGACCCATTAGAGACACATCGGGGAGTCTGCTTCCACATTGACTCCCGCGAGATGTGTTGCTAATGTGTGCTAAGTGCCCCTTAACCCAGATTACCTGAAGACTACATTCAATGTAGTCTTAATGGGTGTTTTCGCACATCCCAAAACGGATGTGTCCACACTGCGAAAGGGTTCCTAACTGGGCCCTCCCCCAGCCCACCATGATTGGCTCCTCCGGAGCCTAGCATGGTGAGCCGAGGGACTCCTTTCTTGAGGTGCCCCCTCACCCCAGAAGCCATGGATCGCAGCTTCTGGAGCCTGGGGTGGCTCAGCTAACCCCCCCCCCAGTCCACCCTGGTGAGAGAGCAAGCAACCCCCTCCTTACCTTAATGCAGCCAGGCCGATTCTGGCTGTGGGGTCCCAGTTCCCTTTGCACCTGTGTACGGCATGCCTCCCAATTGGCCAGGGCCACACCTGGCTTCAGGAGGCTCTCTGCACAGGTACAGGCCCTGGCCAATCCGGAGGCGAGCTTTGGTCAGGGTCGCATGCCTGCACAGAGCGCCTCCTGAAGCCAGGTGCAGCCCTGGCCAATTGGGAGGCGCTCCAGATGCAGGCCCGCAGAGAACTGGAACCTCGCAGCCAGAATCGGCCTGGCTACATTAAGGTAAGGAGGAGATCACTTGTGCTCTTCCCAGGGTGGGCTGGGGGGAGGGGTTAGGTGAAGCGCCTCTGCCTCTAGAAGCCACAAATCATGGCTTCTGGGACAAGGGCGAGCCCCGGAATTGGCTCCCGCAGCTCGCCATGCTCAGCTCCAGGGGACCCAATCATGGCGGGCCAGGGGAGGGCCTTCAGAGCACAGATTTTGGGTGGGTGCTGTGCTTCTGCACTGCACCCACCTCAAATCCAGATCTAATTCAGTCCCACCCTTGCAGGTACAGATGGAAGGGGTGGCAATAGATCCTTATCTACTAGATACGGATCTATTTACCATGGATTTCCAAAATCTGGATCTAAATAGATCCGGATTTCAGAAGTCAGTGCGGAAGCACCCTTTGTCATGGGAAGAGCATCCCATTGCACCCAGCAGCAATATGGCTGCACTGCCTATGGAGCTGCCTCACCTCACTGTCCCCTTGTGCATGGAGGGCAACCTTTGGGGTCTGGGGCTTGGAAATGCATGGGACAACTTGACCTGTCCTAATCAGGGTGCCCTCACCCATTACTGCCAGCCATAGTGTGGCTGTACTGCTCCCAGAGTGACCTCACCCAGCCAACCCCCATGGTTGATGTGAACAGGCTTAAAACAGTCTGTGTTCTCAGTCCATCTTAATACAGACTATCATGTTACGGTGTGACCATGGCGTAGGGAATCTCCTGAATTTCATGCAATAGCCTGGAATATCTGCAGCCCTATCCCAGTCTTCTTCAGAAGCCAGGCAGTGAAGTTTCTCAGGCTTCAAAGTTACAGGATAGCAGGATTATAGTGGTATGGCACAAGCAGTCCACTACTGGGACTGTTTTCAAGCCAAAGAACATGATGCTGGGCTCCGTATGCCCCTTGGGCATGCTAGAAACCCTTTAAATGTCCTCCCCATGGCACAGCTTTTTTCAAGTCAAATTTCCATTTGACCTCACTGGAAAGGGTTATTTTGAGGACAAATGGAGAGGGGGGGGGGAATGTTGCAAACTACATAGTTTCTTTAGAGAGATGAGATATAAATAATCAAACATTCTTATGCAAATCTGTCCAGTCATTTCTTCTTATATCTGCCATTGTGAAACAGCAGCAAATAATTGCACCAACATTTTTATTTGGCTTTTGATATGTTTTTCATGTTATATTTTCCTTTCCCAAATTGTAATGAGATAAATTATCATTCATTTTATAGGGTGTTTTTCCACTGCAGCCCTTAGATCTGGATCTAAGGAATGGGTACATTTCTTAATCTGGATCTGGTAGATTCAGATTAAGGGAAGCACCCAATGTGTTTCCACATTAGGAATGGGTGCTAACACCCTTGCTGTGGAAACAGATTTGCACCCATATGGGGAATCCGGATCGACCCACAAGGTGTCGGTCCATTACCCCAGGTGTTTTGGGGGGCAGGGGGGTGCAGTCTTCGAAGCAACTTCGAAGCGACTTCGAAGTGATTTTGAAGCCAATGTTGGGGGGGTCCAAAGGTGCATCCGCTCCCCCTAGCCTCCTTTGGACCCCATTGCCTGTTTCCAGTGGAAACAGGTTCCCTTTAATCTGGATTTTCTGGGAGAAGACCCCATTATAGACCCCTTTAATGAGGTCTACAGAAAATCCGGATTAAAGGCCAAAATGTACCCATTAGATCTGGATTTCCCCAATGGCAGAAGAAACAATCGGGTCCCAAATGGGTGCCGTAGTGGAAATGGGGTCATCCAGCTCACACCCAAATGGGTCCTAAATGGGTGCAAAAATGGGTACTTTTGACAGTGGAAAAACACCCATATTTAGACTCATATCAGAACTTAAAATAAGAACTAATAAGAACTTAATGGATTAGGCACCAAGTCACATTGGCAAAATGACAAGCTGTTTGGTTTTGGCTTTATCTAACTCAGAAAATCCACCTTTAAACATGGAATGAAAATAATAAATTTTTGCTGATATGTTCTTTCTCTCTGAACGTGGACTGAAGCTGGATTAAAACACAGCTGTGAATGCAGCCTGAAGTGGGATCAAAAAGCTATTACTGTTTGTGTAGAATCTGAAAAATGAATATAGACAGAATTATGTTCTCCCCACAACACCATAAATGTAAGGAGAAGCACTGAGGGCCCCCAAAGTGTCCAGAAATGAAAATAGGTGGTGGCGGGGAGGGGGGGGGAGTTTTGTTAATAAATACCAATAGGACAGCCATTAAATGCTTATTTTCATTATTTGATCATGTTGTTAAAGTATTTTGAAAAAGTAATAAATTAGTTATGAGTTTGCTTGCCTTGTAACATAAAAAGATAAAAGATCAATTTGATTGATATCAGAAATGTTTCTCATTATGCTTAACAGTAAAATACTGTATCATTCAGTGACAACTGGAAATTAGCTGCATGAATCTATTAAAAATATATATGCATGAGTTAACTACATGATAAAAGAGAGTGCATGTTATTATTGTAACAGTTATCTTGAATTTTGCTGACTTCAGTGCAGTTACAGAAGATGATTGTGTCTGCATTAATATTTTAATGTACTCTTTAAATGTCATTTTCTTGGTTTGGACACTGTATCAAGAAAGAGAGGTATATGGAGTTATGGATGAATATGGATACATGTATACATTAGGCATAAATACAAAACTTTTTATTCTAATACACTTAATTGCACAGACAGAACAATCCATTCTTATCATTTACAAATACAATCTTCTAATTTAAAATATTTACATTTAAAAAAAAACCCTAAAATTTTAATGATAAAATAAAAATATGAGAAAATCCTTATATACCTTCCTTTGAAGTTCATAACCTCATCACACCACAGATTACTTTTCATCTATAGGCTTTGATATATTTTTTTTGAAAAGTGAAATCTTTCCAACTTGAACTGAAAGTTTCCTTATTCTTGAAGCCCTGTGATTTTTAAACTTTAAAGTTGCTCCTTGATGAACTTATTTATTAATATAGAACATGAAAGCCAAAAGATTTTTTCCCTAAAAATTTTTTTAAAGTTGTATCTTTGTTTCTATCAGCCAGTCTTCTAGTGTTCTAGTGATTAGAAGATTGCATGGATCTCCTGAAATACCGCTGTCAAAAATTGTAGAATATTTGGGCAACCAACCTTTTGTATCCTGATGTTCCTGTATTTGCTGCGTCCTTTTTGATATTTCTATGATGCTGTTAGCCAGTTTGGTCTAGTGGTTAGGGAGCCAGACTGTTATCTGGGAATACTGGGTTTGATTCCACTCTCCTCCTGGATGACCTTGGTCTAGTCACAGCTCTCTTCTGAGATCTCATAGCCCCACCCATCTCACAGGGTGTTCTGTTATGGGGTGAGGAACAGAAAGCTTTCTCAGCCGCTTTGAGTCACCTTAAATGAGTGAGAAAAGCAGGGTAGAAAAGCCAATTCTTCTTTTTTCTCCTCTTCCCAATTTTCCTCATACATTTCAGAGTAGCATATCCTCATAGTACAACAAATTCAGTGAATTTCTTCTAAATCTACTGGATACCAATCTCAAGAGTTAGTCTTTCCATAGTGAGTTCCATTTTATGTATTGTTATTTGTAATTATAAACTTTTACATTTCATTCTCATTTCTAAGTCAAAGCCTGAGTATGCCCATACAGCTTTATTCATGAAGCAATGGCTATAAAAGAATTGTTCAAAAATAGCAATAAGGAAGTTTTGCTTTACAGTTGTCCCAATTAACCCATCTGGAAAGCTGATTGTCATTCCAATTTATCTTTGTCCTCCCCTTAACACCCCAGGGTGTTGAGAATTTTTCTAAAGTCCAATCAAACTAAACCAATACAATTCATACTAATCTCATAGTTGTCAATCGTATCAGTTGCTAACTTCTAAAAACACTGATGCTGTCACTCAGCATCACCTGTGTGTTTAGTTTAATTGCATGTCTTTTGCCTCAGATCTAGGAAACTAGGAAATGGGAACATAGGGTCATTCTGCATTTACTTATGTTCCAGATTTTGGTTGATTTTTAATCCTCTTCTGCCCACATAATGTTGTGGACTAGAAAGGCCAAACTCGCTAGCTACTGCTGGTATTCACTATCAGTAGGCCCAAAATGGCCTCCTGGCCTGCTTCTGGTCTGGAATACTTATAGACCTTGATAGTGTACTAGAGCCACGGAGGCCCCTTTTGGTGTGTGCCTTGAATATTCCTGGCTGTCAGTGCCAAGTCTAAAGAAGATTATGCAAGCTTAGGGCCAATGCAGGGGCTGGTCCATTAAACAGATCAGGAATAGTCCCTGTCTGATCTGAATCTACAGTTCCAGAACTGCATGCACTTATTGGCCACCTGGTGTAGACTTTACTTATATGGTCATCACCTTCTCTGACTTCAGCTTTTGCACCTGAATTTTACACCTCACTGAATTGTAACTAAAAGTTTAGTGATCTTAGCAATCATACTTTTAATTCTTGTTCAGTTATTTTTCTCTTATAGAAATATTAACTTCTGTTGCTAACTGGCCACCGAACGTATCTGTTCTTTCTTTTGGACTGTAACAACTCAACTAAGTAGAGGTACATGGATCATGGTACAAGAATATAGTGTAGCTGCCCTGACCACCATTCACATGGTACTTTGGGGGCTGCATCTACAATGGAGATCCTGGTTCACTGGAGTGACGCCCAAGCCAGGCTCATGTATGGCTCACCTGTATGCTGAGTCCTTGCATTCCTGGACCAGGATCTTTGCATCAGTGTCCCACTTGTGCAGAGGCACCAAAGGTGATTCAGCACACCTGACTCTTGCTCAAGCCACTTTCTGAGTCACTGAAAATAGACAAATTCTGGCTGTATTTTGGTGAGTGAAACGTAACTGGGGGGGAAAAAAAGCCACTGCAAGGAGTTATTTCTCAGTAGTGTACCCTTGCCTTGTCACAGTCACAGCAACACATATTTTGGGTGCCACCAAGTTTGTGCCTCCCCACGCACTCCTAGAGTCCATTTTGGGAGCCTGCAAAGGACTGTTGCAACCTATAACGCTCTATAAATTATTGCTGCACCCTCCTAAATAGGAAGTCAAATGATAAAGCAATTAATATTTGTTTATAGAACATGTTTAATTAACATATTTTAATAACAATTGTTTAACAGCATAAATTTTATTAATTTTGACAATTAACTTTTACTATACTTTCATCTCTCTGTGTCTGACTTTTTCTTTTATGCAGTATATTTGGCAGACAGGAATATGGTCATCAGACAGTTTTGCATATGCTTTTGTCAACTGGCAAATCTTTGCATAAATGCATGGAACTGTCCTTTAAAACTAGTTATGCTTCAGTGAGAAATTATGTATTTATATATTTTAAAAAGCCATCTGTAGTTACAGTACATTAGCTAAATTAAAATTACAAGGACTATCAATCCTGTTTCCAGTATAAACTGATCACCATCTGTGATTACAAAGTATCCTCTTCCTTCTACTCTATCTATGCAATAATACATGATTAGTACATTATGGAAGATTTATATCCCTATAAATCAACCAATGATGTTTACTCTCTGTAAGTACTAATATTATTGAACATTTTTATTTGTTTGGTTCCCACAGAGTTGTAAATTGTTCCCATTAAGAATTATGAGTTTGAGCACTTTGAACCATTATGAATTGTTCCTAAATGAAAATGTATGAATAAGTTATATGGGCTGCTATCAAGAGCCCATTTTCATGCAGGACAATTAAATTGTGGGCTGTTTGTTTTTTGAAAAAGTATCATTTCCCAACTGCTTGTCAAGTCAGTTAACTGAGTTACATCCTAGTCCTGTTTGATGTTTTCAATGGTTGTGATCAAAGCACCACTGAGAGTGGTATTCTCTTAAAAGGTTCTATTTATTTACTTCTCTTCCAATACATGCATGTGCATTATAAATGCTTTAGAATGCATAAGGGAGAGGTATTCATTTAATGCATCAAAACCAAAAGATAGGATGCCTCCCCAAGGGATTTTAATATGATTTAATTTCTTTCCTTTGTATCTTTTTGATCATGCCCTTGTACTATGCCTTGAGACATTTTGATAGAAGGCAGTACTCTGGGCCTAGCTCTGTGTCTAATTGTGAACTACTTGTGTCTGAGATGACAGAAACAGATTCCAGAGTGGCCCCCTATGGTATGGATCCCATATCTGAGGTTGCAGGAGGGGTGAATTCCTCATCTGAGGAGCCAGACAGGGCACGAGACATGACAGTGCCTGGACAAAATAGATGATCAAAATTATGTTCTTCAGCTGGGGAAAGCAAGGTCCCCTTGAGTGTAATCTCAAGTGGAAGAAGGCTGCTCTCCTAAAACAGAACAAAAGGAAAGGTAACAGGAGCTTGGCATGGAGATTTGGAAGAATAACTGCTTGTGCTCCATGGAGTTTGTGAGGTGGATCTTATGGGTTTGGGCACTTGGTATGCAGCTGGTTTAACTGCTGGAGTGTACCTGGTGTACGTTCTGAGTGCATTAACAGGGGGAAGAGGGCTTTTGGTTTCTACTATCTCAAAGGAGCTAATGGGAGGAAACACATTCTTCAATTGCCAGACTGGAATCGTAACAAAAAACAGTAACAGAAATACAATAATTAAATAAGTCATGAAATTCTATGTGATCCCTGGAAAAAAAAGCTGTGCACGCAGAACCGGAAGTGCTATTTCAGGCAGGCTTTGAGCAGTGTGTAGTGGGAGCAGCAGCATCCAAGGGCATGGGAGGGTTTAGAAAGGGAGGAGTGTGTGTGTGGGGGGGTTCATGAAGCTGAACCACCCCACATTCATGGAGGGGTGGGATTCAGCCAAAGCCAAATATTCCCACATTCAATCTGCATCAAATCAAATGTAGGAAATTGGTTTCATGCACATCCCTAGTAGTTTGACTGCACGATGACATTCCTCCAGGTGCAAAAATCACACAGCATCTAGATAGACTATTAGACCACTTTAACTACCATTTTCTTAAAAGGATGCTCCAGGTATCCTTCAATTACAAGGCATATCCATCATTTACTGTCATATGCTAATTCTTCAAACCATTTTTTGCCAAGCAAAGTCTATATAGAACAAACAAGGGCCCTTTCTGCACTTACTTGTTAATCCAGATCAAGGAGCTGCTAAGAACGTGTCATTTGCACAGGAGTGAAACAGGTCTGGATTAGAACTGTCCTAAGAACTCACTAATCCTGTCCATTGGCAGACCATATAAATGGAGTCTTCATCTGTGCTAGCACTCTTTAGCACACTTTTGCTGTTGTAAAAACCCATTCAATGCTGATGACTCTGTGGGTGCTTCTGCATTTGCCGCCGAGAAATGGCTCTTCTAAGAAGAGCCATTTCTCGGTGATCCGACCTCCCGAGGATTCATCTCTATTTCAGACAGATCTGAAGGGCCCTCGCGCATCCACACAAATGCAGGGAGGTCGGATTGCCTGGGTGCTGCACAGAAGCTGCAGCACCCATTCCAAAGGGCATCTGGCCTCTCGCACCTCCAACGCCGCCCCCAGAGTTGTGGGACTGGAGCAGGCAGCTGCCAGTCACTACGTACTTCCAGCAGCACACGGTGCACAGGAGAGGGTGGAAGGAGGCAAACCATCCTGCTTCCACCCTCCCCAAGATGGTGGCTGCCAGGACATCCATCCCTTCGCCTGGCCATATGTGGAAGCGTCCTGCTTCCACATGGATCCAGGTGAAGGGATGGATTGAAACTTCATTTTAATCCATTTTTCGGTGGTGAGCCCCATTTTAGAAACGGATCTCACATGCCAAAATGTGGAAGTGGCCTCCTGGAAGGGTCGCTGAAGAGGTCTCCAGTGCAGAAGTTAAGTACCTAGGGGGCTTAAAGGGGCGGTTAAAACGGTTTCCACAGCCAATGCGGGAACACCCTGTCTGTGGTTGATCTGGAGCTAGCTAATACAGATCTAGCTAATACAAATTAAATTAGGTGAGTGCCTTGGGGAAAAGCCCTTATATGGAACCTTTGCTGGCCTTGAACTATGGGTTGAAGGGGTCTGCTAGGAATGTACCTCTGTTCCTGGGTGTAATAGGGAGGGTTTCAGATGGCCTTTTTTAAACTTTTTGCTTATGTAGACAGAGCCTAGTGCTTTTCTTACCCTAGAGAGTAGCATTTAATTCACCTGTGGCATATTGTTTAACATTGCTCCTAGCCTACCATTCCTTATGGTTTAGTGAGCTGGCCTTTTGAGAAACAGCATTTTTTTTGAGAGGACAGACTTCTTTCTGAAGTGTCAATTCAGCAAGGCAAAGGACTAATGAACTAACATCAGCAATGAGGAAACTGCACTGAAGACATTTTTAAAACTGCAAGCTCTTTTGAAGGCTTGAAGTAACAAAGGCGTTGAGGTAATTGTGGGTTGCTTGCCAATAACTATTTCTAAGTTGGAAAAAGAAAAGCTACTCCCAAATATACAACCACTTTCAGGAAATACATTAAATATTTTAAATTATTCAAAATGTTCATCACTAGAAACTTCTAAAAAAAAGCAATCTTGTCTATTGGGTAAGAAACTATCCCTGGTTCACAATATGCTTCATGCTGGGACAGGATGCCATTGAAGTGGAGCAAGACCATGTGCATTTGGGATGGCCATCCCATCCCAGCCCTGACTACCAGCTCCAAAGGTTGAATCTAGCCCTTGAAGCCAGGGTCCAGGTTCTGAAGGCCAGGAACTTTTATTTCTAGACTTTGAAGCTTCCTTTTTTAGTAGCATGCCACTTCTAGCACCACTTCTAGTGCTGCTTTCCTGGAGTGTTGCTGAAAGGGGTCCCCATGGGATTACTAGTCCACTGGTAAACTTTGATTATTAAGTCTAATAATAGAGTGGGGTGAGGCACCATTTTTGGCAGTTTATTTCCCTTTATGCTCCACCCTTTGTGGATGGAACATTTTGGGGTTCCGTGTCATCAACATTCTGCAATAGTTTGTGCCCCTTAGACGCCTTTATGGATTGTAGTAAGTTGGAAAGGACCCAAACTGCAAATTAGGAGGTGTCTGGTATGAGTCTGACATTCATGGCTTAAATAAACAAACAAACATACTTTTTAGTTTTAGTAGTATAATTTGTAGAGTGCAACACAATATTTCAGCTTACTTTGATGTAAGGATTTGAAAGACTCAAAGGCCGCATTCCCATTATAAGCTTATTTTGGTTTCAAAATGGTTTAAATCCTCGCAGTTCCCACGTCAGGTTGGCTTAACACGCTTTCTGCGTGTTAAATTGCCCCAAAGCGTTGTAAATGTTAATCCTCATTTCAAAAGGTCTCACTCCAGTTCATGCGCTTGAAACATTTTACAGTTTTTACTGTGGGAATGGTACCGAGTTAAGGGATGAGAATCCGTGTTTAGGGTTTTCTTTCCCCAATAGCTTGCTTCCAAAGATTTTACTGTAAAAATCCACCCCTTAAAGCAGCCACTACACTGTAGCAATCCACCCACTTTACACCTGATAACAATGTTGCAATTTTGTGAAAGTTCTGATCTTTAAAAAAGGGAAAGGAAAGGAAAGCAGCTGCTGGTTCTGTTTTTAAGGCTGTGACTGTGGAGTGAGTGGGCGAAGGGGGCTTGAGTTGCCACTGCTGCTGTGTGCCCTGGACAATGGGGAGAGGAGGGGAAAGAATCACTGGCTGCCCACTGCCATTTTTCCTCCATCCAGCCAAGTGGCAGCCACCCAGCTAGGCTCTGTGAAGGGGTCCCTTATGGGTGGCGCGTTCACGCCAGGAGGAAGAGGGCAGGGCAGCCTCGAAAAGCAGCTTTTAAAAAGTAGCCACTTGAGTCCACCCTTGAGTCACGTACGCCACGTACGATCCTCAGAATCCGGATCGAATGCGATTAAGTTAAAAGTAATGGGATCAGGCAAATTCGCATTTGCATCCAATTCTATTATTTCAGTTTAAGGAAACAGTATTAAGCTTATAATGGGAACGCGGCCAAAGGTTCAGTTGATTGGAAGCCTTAGCTGAATTTGCTTCTAAGGGTTCACTGCGCACAGGATTTATAGTGTCCACTATGATAAAATCACACATAACTGGAAAATATAGGCCTTGTAATCTGCATTTCATGTAGAGTGTCCCCCCCCCTTTCAGGAAAAGCACATCTGTTCCCCCTGTCCAGTTTGTTTTCATATTGTGATTGGACTGCAAATGCGGATTAGTAGAGGCTTGTGTGGACATTCCAGGACAGGGCGAGAGGGCATTTATTTATTTATTTTAAACTAGTGCATCAACCAGTCATATGCAGTTACACAGTTTGAATGCTACCTTTGTTTTGTGGGGAAAGTTTCTTGAAATTTTGCACAGGAGGACTGTTAGGGATCTCCATATTTGCATAGCAACATCTGAGCAGAAATTTTGCTTTTCTGCACTGGTGCACTAATAGTCAGCTATACCCGTATTGTCTCCTTTTCTTAAAAAAAGTCATTAGACATGAAACAACCTGATAAAATATTTCAGCCATCATTGCAGCAGACTCTATATTGAACTGAAAGGTAAGGCTTTGGTGTAGTGGGGCCCGAAACTTCCTTCACTCTTTATGTTTAATGTACACTTAATAAAATGTGCTACTTCATAAAATGTGTAAGATCCAAACAATTGGTAGCCTGAATTTACTGGCTTTTAGATTCTGTTCTTCTTAGGTTTGTAAAATTGGTCATTTTTATTTTTGTGATTTTTAATTTGAGATTTTAGCCATTTGTTTCTACTCTGAATTTTTAAGGTATTTTATGAAATGGTTGGTGTGTGTTCTTTGGTTCTATACCCTAGGACTTTATTTATATTTGCCATTACATTACACAATCTTGCACTCTCATAAAAATGAGGGAGACATAGACAGTAAAATAGTGTATGCTCTTTTTAAATACAAGGCATATATGTTTATCTGGGAACTAATTTTCTCCTCTTAAACAGTCAGTTCTGCCTGAAAATTATATTCACTGTTTATGAATTGTATTAATAAATACATCTTTTAACAGAAAGTAAACTATGAAAATATTATTTACGTTTCACTCAGAGATCATTTATTAAATCTTCATTATTTGTATAATCTGGAATAAAGCATGGATAATCTGGAATAAAATACATCTGGATTAACTTTACTCTGGATTATTCAAAGAATGTGGATTCTTTACTGTACTGTATTGATACCTGGTGGTTGCTTTTTTCTAAGACTGGCTCCTGGTCCTTGCATTTGAAGAATTGTGTATTAAGAGCTACAGCAGGGCTATACTCTTTATATAACTTGTTTAACTACAGGCACCCAGGCTCTCTGGTACCAATTATTACAGCATACAGAGCAAAACCTATCCCAATGCTGACCTGTGGGGCAGAAAGCTGGGGGTTTTCAAACATCTTTCAGTTGGAACAAACTCAGAACCATGTGTTAAAAAGGATGCTAGGTTTCAGTAATACCATACCTGCTTCTGTGGTTAGAGCAGAACTTGGAATTCAAGCTATCCAAAGCTCTTTTAAAATAAAAATATTTAACTTATGGATACGCTTATTCTCCATGCCTGGAAATAGACTGCCAAGAATGTGCATGGAAGAGCAATACACTTCATGGTGAGATTTCCCATTGTGGTCTGTCCTTGCAAATGCTAGGGCCTACTAGTCAAATAGCAGAAGAGCGCTTCAAGCAGCGAGTAAGGGACATCAGTGCTCAAAACAATATTGTGAGCCTTTCCAACATAAAATCATTGAAATGGCTGGCGCGAATGAAATCTATTTTCTAAATTGAAAAAAATACTTGGTTTACAGAATACCCCACTCATTAAGACATTTTACCTATGTACGATTCAAATTAACTGACTCTATGATGAAGTACGGTAAATATCATCAGATACGTTACGAAGATAGACTGTGCGTCTGTGGGGCGCTAGAGGTTGAAAACCTCCCACATATTTTGTTCACATGCCTCCTGTATTCCCTAATAAGAACAACATGTCTAGATCCCCTTCTGCAAATTATAGCTCATTGGAATACAGAGCATAAAGTGACCTATCTTTTACAGGGAGAGAACAGTCAGGCAATGTACAAGATAGCCTTGTATTTGGCTAAGGCAGCTCGACTTAGGAAATCTTTTATCGAGCTTAATGGAGTGCCTTGTAAGGGTGATGAGGATAAGTGATAATGATGATTTATACACAGACTTGGTCTTATTTTTGTATATCTTGATTTTATTCTTGTATGGTTTTATCCTAGTATATTTGTAATTTGATATGGTCAGGAGAATAATCAATAAAGATTATTCATATATTCATACACAGACACACAGACAGACACACAGACGCACAGATAGACAGACACACACACTGTATATTCTGGCATATAAGACTAATGGGCATATAATATGACCCCCAACTTTCCCAGTTAAAATATAGAGTTTGGGATATACTCGCTGTATAAGAAGACGACACTCGATGTATAAGATGACTTTTGAGAAGATTTTCCTGGGTTAAAAAGTAGTCTTATACACCAGAATATACATCCATATATACTGTACTGTATTTTCCCCTGCAGTTGACCATGATTGAATGGATCAATGGATAGTGAATCAGCAGATACGGGGGCATGCCAATATAATAATGCCCTGTATCATACAGGTGAAGGGTAGGATACATTAAAAATAAATACATTATGAAACTAATTGTAGAAACATTATCCTAAGTGGATCAAAAAAGGAAGGAAAAGAAGACAAAAAGTATTGTGTGTGTCAACATCTCTTTGAGCTAATTGAAATCAATGTCTGTTTTCTTATCCATCATTTTCCCAGGTAGCATGCTTGACCTCCATCTAAGTAGGGTTTTGCCCTCCACTTTTATAAAATTATTTGGTGTCTTTCAGGAACTTCAGGATGGCATTGCAAGGCAGCAATCTGTTGTCAGGGCACTGAATATAGCTGGAGATGAGATTATTCAGCAGTCATCCATAGCAGATGCCAGTGTGTTGAAAGAAAAACTTGGCAGCCTGAATTTTCGGTGGAAGGAAGTCTGCAAGCAGCTGGCAGAGAGAAAAAAGCGGTAGGCTAACAGCATTTTTATGTTATTTCTAACAATTCCATTTTCATTTTAAGAACCCATAAGGTTTGTCTAATTACTTTGCCAGAATTTGGGGCAATTCATTAATAATCCTGTTGCATTTTGGTTCATCCATGACATTCTTTAAAGAGAAAAAAAAATGAAAAAAGAAAGTTCATAAATATCCAGGATAACTATACAATCACATTATAGGTTTCTTAATAGCAATATATGGACCTATATGATATTAATGGTGTTTTTGAGTGTTTTGGAATGGTGGGCTTTATTTACCTCTTAACAACTCAGCATGAAATATTGTTTTTGAAAATTTAGCCCTCTTCTAAACAAATTCTGCAGAAGACCTGCCATAGTCTGCAGTAGCTTGTGGATGGCAGGACTCTATTCCAGGATATAATGCTGAATAATGTCTGATGCAGAAAGGGCCTGGATTCCATTCAGTTTGTTCCAAAGGCTGTTTCCATCCTGGTACACTCTAGCCCAGGACATGCAACCCGTCCAATGATGGGACAGGTTACCACTGGTTTAGGATAGGGCTGTTTGCACTTGGACAGCCCATTGTGTCCTAGGGTCTAGTGATAGACTTCTGATGGCATTTCTTGAAGTACCACCAAAACAGGTTCCCCGTGATCCAACCAATATGCTGGTAGGTCATAATAGGGTACCGTTTGGGCATCTGATTCCACTCTGTGCTTTGTAAAGTGCAGACTGAACATTCTAGGAGGGGCAGGGGCTTTACTGTTCTGCTATATTGTGGGGGAGACAGGTCCCTTGGACAGGTTCCTGGAAAGGACCAAGGCCCAGTGCCCAAGGCCCAGTGCAGAAATGGTGAAAGACTCAAGTCCAGATATGTCTGAGCTACACAAAGACTTCAGTCTACTATTACTTTAGGGTGACTGTCCAGAATATTATTTTCATCATAATGTTTAAGATAAAAAATATTTCCAGGGAATCATGTTGTTCTTTTAAAATAAAAACAGATTTACAAATCTTGGTTGCAGGGTTGAGTTTAATTGAATTAACAAAATAGGAAATAACAATACATTAAAAGCACTTCAAAGGATAGTGTAATGTTTAAATTATGTTGGTACTGCTGTTAATACAAGAAACTAGTCTGTAAATCTTAGCAGATGTCTTTGTTTCATAAAATTGCTATGAATTTAGAAATGTGTTGTTTTGCTTTAAAAGACTGAAGTACAGTTGCTGGTTTACATATGAAAGATACATAAATTGGTTTGTTTTTGTTTTCTCTGCAACCATCAAAACATTTTTATAGACCTGTCCTGCTCCCATCCTATCATTCCTATGTGGTTTATAGTAGAAATATTTGAGACAATGAATGATCAGTGGCTTATGTAAAAGGTTAAATAAATTCATTAACAGTTTCTATATGGTAAGGAAGAGTCTTCATCGTGTCAGAAATGCACATAAAATCAAGAAAAACTTTATTTGAAATAATGATTAATCTAGGTGACAAGATGCTTTACAAAAAAACAATTTCCTTCCATATGGAATTTATAACCTAAAATTCAACAAATGATACCTAATATTCAAAAGAGCAGTAATAACAAAGTAAAAAGAGAGTTAAAACAGGATGTATTAGCCACACGTAAATGCAGTTGCTTTGGAATAGATATGTCAATTAAAGGATGATAAAATGAATCCACTAATTTACTGGACAATAAAATAATTATCTAATAAACTGTATAAAATAGGGTTTCAATATGTAGAGGCATATCAAGGCCCTTTCTGTGCAGACCTTTGATCCATATTAAGGCTCCATGCAAGTACACATTTGGACCTCCATATCTGCACATTCATGCAGATCTATGAGGCAACACACCTTGCTGACCCACTCTTTCTGCATGAGACAGAACGAGATCTAGATAAGGGAGCCCTTAATCCATAAGGTTGCCCTCATATTCATTGCTAGTCTCTAGAAGCATGGGGGTGCAGCCACAAGGTTGCATGAGCATTTCACCCCAAGGCATGAGCTGATCTGGATAAGCATTGTCAGTGCAAATGGTTCTGATCCCACCCATGTTTCCCCTTGGTCTGAATCAGTGGGTTGGGCTAATCCAGGCCCACTGATCTAGATCACAGGCAGGTAAGTGCAGAAAAGGCCTAACTCTTTAATAGTGTCCACTAGTAAGTTATCTTATCCCCTAGTAAGTTCTTCAACCCCTTTGTGGTGAGTATGCCTTTGGATATATTATTAATTTGCTGAGACCATTCACACATCTAGTCCAGCATCTTGACTCACACAATAGTCCACCAATTTCTTCAGGGCATTCCTATGAAGAAGAAATCCTTGTCCGCCTTCAGGTGCACAACAGCAAGCATTGCCCCTTTCAACTGGAAGGTGATTTCATGTTCATGCTAGGTTGCTGACCCAGACAGGTAGCTGGATGCATATCATGCCATTCTTAAAAGAGTTGCATGGGCTGCTGATTCGCTACTGAGCCCAAATCAAGGTGTTAACTTTAACTTATAAGGCCCTAAATGACTTGGGCCCCAAATATCTTAAGGAACATCTACTCCCATACGCCTTAAGATCTGGAGGGGAGGTCCTCCTGGTTGTACCACCACCCTCACCAGCAAGGGGAGTGGGCACCCAGGAGAGGTGATGGCCTCTAGACTGTGGAATGGTCTCCCCCTCGAGGTGCATCTGTCACATTCAATGTACACATTTAGGAAGGCAGTGGAGACACACCTCTTTGTCCTGGCCTTCGATTAAATACACTTTCCTTTCCAACTTGCAGACACTGTTTTGATATATACTGTTGTTTTTTTTAAATATGTTTGATTTTAAAGGCCTGAGACCTTTAGATATAGGGCAGGATAAAATGCAAATAATAAATAAATAAATTATTTAACATGTGACTACAACCAGAGTATTTTGTTTATTATCTACTTTTAAATTATATGCAAATTCTTCACCAAGCTCTTTGTTGCTCCATTTGCTGCTAATATATTAGAAGTGTTTGTAATGCAAGCAGCTAGTGATCCAATATTTCAAGCAGAGGCCACAGATTGTACTTTTGTAAATTCATTGAAATGATTCTTGAAATAAAATATCTGCCACTTAATTGCAAATGGAGAGTTTTAAATGTACCATTTATTACCGCTAGTACCACATGTTGGAATAAATCCTAGCAAATCATTGAACCTGTAGGTAAACAAAGATATAATACTTGAAATCTTGAATGCTTTAGTAACACATTTTTAAGTATTGCTGTCAAATGAAAACATAGTGTTTCCCTGTAACTTAAAGGATACTGCTACACTGGAACAGTATTTTTTTTTTTGAAATCTGTACTACAGTGTTCCCATATAGCAGTAGTATGTAGGTTTTCAAGAGCTGTTGAAGCCAATTTTCTACATAGAGTTATATATCACTCTTTGTGAGGGTTCAGTTCTGCAAAATGGATGAGGTATTGCAAATAGTGAGAGAGTTTTGGAACAGCATCTTATGACTGATTATAATTCCTTCTCCTTGGCTACTTTAACCCCATAAAATAGCTGCTTTCTGGCACTAAAATAATGAAGATGCATCATTTGGGGGTCACAAGATTGTCAGGGACAATGTCACTCAGGGCTGTACCCATGTGTAAATTTGCCACCATTAGTCCTCTGATAGACAGAAAAGCAATATTGGTGGGACAGGCAGGGATTGACAGAATGCCAGTTTGCACACTACTTTTGATCAGGCACTGTGGGGAGACATGGTCCAGATCAGCTGAACTGGATTTCAGCCAAGTGAGTACAGAAAGAGCCTGTGTTTGGCCTGTGGTGATAAAAGGAATCAGTAGAATTTTTTTCTAATCAATGGCATGCATACCTTGAAATGCTGCAGATTAAATTTGGGAAGAAAGGCCTTAATTCTTCAACTTAAAATATAACTATAGGATTCTAGGGAAAGAACATCATTATCATAAATTAAATATATTTTGGCAATTAACCAGCATCCAGAAGAGATTTGTCAAGCTGTTCTTAAAACTCACAAGCATTATAATTGCCTTTTTAAAAAATACCGGTAGTATTTGCCTTCAGGTCTGGTTCAGCCAAAACTACCTTACCTTTTCCTGTTTCCAGCATATTCTAGTTTTACATGAAATGTGTAATGTAAGATAAAAAACAAAGCTTCCCAGTTAAGATATATGGAGGCTACAGTTTTATATTTAATGTTTTCAGTCTAACACACAAAGAAGGGACAGCTCTGATAGCCTTAGAATCTGCTGATTCAGCTCTTGTCAAGCATTCCAACCACCCAAGCCTCTCTTTGTGTATTAAAATCTTTCTTTAAAAAAATTGGATCACTTACAAATTATTTAATTGTAGTTATTAGTATACTAGAAAGTTCTTTGTTTTGCATACTTGTCTAGTTTTGTAATATCTTCATATAACTTCAAAATGCTGGTGTTGATATGTCTGTTAAATGCCAGGTCACTCCATAATAAGACCTCACTCATCCATGATTTGATTATGCCTGAGCTGACCTGTCATGTTTCAGTGAAACCTGGGTGGAGGAGTAAGGTGGAACAGACTTAATCCAGCTGTGTCCACTGAATTTTTTGTGTGCAGTATTATGCTAGGCAAGAAGGTCAAGGTTTTTGTAGCTTATAGACCTGACTTTCACCAAGAGATCCCTGCAGAATATAATGTGATCTGAGATTCTGTGTCTTGTGATGGGCCAATGAGACAGATTTGGGATACTACTGTAGCATCCACCCCTGCCACTCAATAGCCTCCCTGACCAAACACTTAGAGGTGGTATCCCATGTGATGCTGGGAACCCAAGTACAACAGTTCTGGAGGACTTTCAATATTCATCCTTTGGCCTGCATAGGACTTCATGTCTTCCATAATGGCCATGGGTCAGTTGCTATTTATGATTGGCCCAACCTATGGACACTTGATTGGATTTTGCTTCAGACTGCAGAGAGAGTAGTCATGGATACTGGAAAGTTTAGTTTCACCTCATTGTAATGGACACAGACTAACATTTGGTGAAGTTTGGATGACAGCATTTCCATACATATGGGGGACATATTTAGATGGTCCATCCCCAGAAACTTATGGAATCTGAAGGATTTCTGAATTCTCTGAGGAAATTTTTAGAAGCCAGAGCTAATGATCCTGGAAATGCTGCTGTGGAGCTTTGGAATATAGAGACACAGTGGAGAGTTGATACATTCCTTTCTTGTGCTGTGGAGTTCAAGATGCTCCTTGATTTTCTGAGAAACTCCAAATGATGAACCAGGTCAAGAGACAGTTGGAGCACAATTGGTATGCTACTAATTATGATAACCAAACACATGTAAGAGCACATAATTGTGCCCACTGCATGGCAGTGAAGAATGCACAGATGGTATACTTTGCAGCCCCCATGGCTTCCTCAAGTTACCATCTGAACCTGCATTGGGAGTGGCTGTGAATATTTTCAACCACTCCAGAATAGAGGCAGCTCTGTGATATGTAGCTATGCTTTGATGGAGCATGCATGGCCATCCCAACTGGCCAAGTGCAAACAGGCCCAGAGACAGACCCAAAAGATCAACTAATTTTTGAATTAATACAGCTAGAGTTTAATTGTTGTTGCTGCTTTTGCTGCTGTAATTTTAAAAGATGTGGTGAGGAACCATTTTTTCATGTATGTTTCATCAAATAAATCTATAATATCTAGATTTCCCCTGTTGATCTAATTTATTTCTTCTTCACACAGGCTTGAGGAGGAACAAAATCTTCTAACAGAATTACACTACAATTTAAACAAGTTTGTTGTATGGTTAGATGAAGCAAATGATGTTGCTGGCCTTCCTCTTGAACCAGGAAATGAATATCAGTTAAAAGACACTCTTGAAAAAGTGAAGGTAACTACCTTTTGAACATCCATTTTTCCAGTACTTTTTTGTCTCTTAGTCCTTATTTCAATCCATGATCAAAAACAGCAGGTTTCTTTCCTTGATCATTTTATTTATATATTTATTTATATTTATATTTATATCCCGCCCCATACCCTAGGGTCTCCGGGTGGCTCACAACATTTAAAACACACACATATCAAGACTGTATAAAACAATGCTAAAACCAATACAATTTTTTAAAAAAACACAGCATAATAATATTGAAAAAAGCATCAATCATTAGTGAATCAACAACTTATGACAATATAACAACTCTGAAAAATATATACTATTTGCAGTTTAAACAATTTTGTTGTTTAAGTTTTAATTAAGGGGGTCCTGAAAATAACTGGAAAAATATTTTAAAAAATAAATTGTGCACTGCCGTGGCAAAGTTGTACAGAATAAAATGACTATTTCATTTGGAAATTACACTGCACCACCTCAAATAAAAAGCACAAATAATATGGGGCAATGTCAAATAGTTACATATTCAAGACATATCTTACTGATAGCAAGGTAATTATAATCTGTGTTAAAATTAGGCTTAAATTGCTTTTCAAAAAAATTCAGGACTGTTTAAGTTACAGCTGAACTTACAAAGCTCTTCTTGGAATTAAGCTTCCTTATACAAATTAGAAATAACCAAAGATGACAGGAGTAGTATTTACAAGAGAAGAAAATCATTATCTTGTTCATACCTGTAAAACAGCAGATTTTCAACAGTCTTTACTGTTGAAAGAGAGTTCTAAGTACTGTCCAGAGAGTTCTAAGCACTGATTCAAGAAGACTGAAAAAATATGTGCCTGTTCACGGTAATTTGTTTTAAAAAGTATTTTAATTGTATTTTTATACTGTATGTATTTGTGGTGGGTGACTGATTTATGGTGACTGATAGATTATGGTTTAAATTTAAATGAATACATGCATAATTAAATAAATCTTTTGGGATCCAAAAAAGAAGCTTTGAAAACATCACCACAAAATACCCCTGGCTGCTTTTTGGTTTTCTTTTTTAACTAAGGATTGTCAGGCCCACAGAGATGAAGCAGAATGTAGCATAATAGAAATGTCAGGTCTTAGCAAAATTTGAGAAACTGAATAAACATTGAAATTGTCAGTGTAGATAAGTCACAACCAGAGTCTATAAATTTGCAAGGGACTTGCTGAAATTCTGCATTTGGTATCTTCCTTCCCTGTCTTAAATGGATACACCCTCATCTAGCACTTGTAGTGCCAGATTGTGGACGCTAGCAGACACGCACCAATTAAAACAATGCAGTTTGAAGGGATGACATATAAATCTCTACTCTTTATTTAGAATGGGGGAAAATGGGTCAACCAGATAGAATGCCTTCAAAATACAAGCATCTCTCTTGCCTTAAAAGGCATTAGGAAAAGGACCACAAATACAACTGATGCATGAATATATGAAGCACAAGAAATCAAAAAATATGTGGAAAGTAATTTGTATACTACTATTAGTTGTATCATGTGAGTAGTGGAAGATAGAAGTTAATCCTGAAGAACAGAAAATTTGCAAAAAAGAAAGGAAAGGAACCTAAGCAATCTCATAATAGCTTAGTGGCATAAAATGCTAAGAAGCCCAATTGTTCTCTTCCTCATTCACTGGTCATAGAGCAAAATAGAATAGAATGACTGGAACAAGATGGTTCACACCTATACATTCCAATGTCAGGAAATAGATAGGTCACTTCTAGCCCATTTTTCAAAGTCTTTCTGCACTTCCTTTGTGCTGGACCATTGAGGCTCACTGGTCTGGAAAATGGAAGGCCTGGTTTCAAGTGGTACTATCTGCTCAGTGCTTCTGGCCTAGAGCAGCATCTGCACTGATCCCAAAGATCACATGAGTTTCAGTATTGGCCTCCAAAGACTCCAAAGAACAAGGAATGGAAGGCTTGGAACCACTGGGGGACCTGTAGTGGTAGTGCACTTTTGTCGCCTAGTAGCCTGGAGAAAGCAGAATATATCTGTATGATCTGTATTACCCTTGCTGGTACATCAGTAAACCTGTTTGACCCTTTCTGCACTGGGCCTTATTTTGTGTTATATCCTGGAATATGGTCCTTTCATCTGCAGATGAGACCGAGAAAAGGATTATGGGAGCTTGCATACCAGAAAAATGCAAATGCAGGAAGGCCTTTATTATTATTATTATTATTATTATTATTATTATTATTATTATTATTATTATTATTATTATTATTATTATTATTATTATTATTATTATTATTTATAAAGCGCTATTCATGTACTCAGCACTGTACACGAAATAACATTAATAAAAAGTATTAAAACCTGCCAGTGGTGTACAATCTAAAGTAAGATAAAATTTAGACTAAAACCAAAGACAAACAATAAACAAATGTAATAAAGAGATACAATATTAAATATTAAAATATGAAGTCGCTCACACCATATCTGGAAACGCTTTCCTGAACAAATAAGTCTTCAGCTCCGACTTAAAGGACACTAAGGATGTAATAGCTCAGATGTGCTGAGGAAGGAGATTCCACGCATGAGGAGAAACAAAAGAAAACGGGTGGATTCGGGAAGGGGCAGTAGAAGTCCGATGCTGAACCAACCGTCTTTGATTACTGGATCGAAGAGTATGTGAGGGAGTATACAAGGACAGGAGATCAAGTAGATAATGCAGAACTAGACCGTTAAGGGCTTTGAACGTTAACAAATGAAGTTTATATTGAAGGCGAAAAGGAAAGGGAAGCCAGTGAAGGGAGAACAGAAGAGGAGAAACACGATCGAAGTGGCATGCAAACATGATTCTCATCAACCAAAGATAGAAAATCTATAGAAATATTATGAAATTTCCATAATATTTCCATTTTTAAAAGGAAAATCACCATCACTTCTCTAAAACTGCTTGCTTTTTTGAAGGTGAGCAAATTTAAACAACCTATTTTAAACTCTTCATTATTGCCTTAAACTATAATGATTAGGAGGAGAATACTAAAATTATGAAGGGAGAGAACACCTGTGATTTCTTCTATACCTCTGGAGAGATCATTGGAACCTCTGCCTGCTGAGAAAAATCTTCTTTCCTTTTTTTAAAAAAGAAACTCCCCCTCCTTTTCCTGAGGTGTTGTTACTTAGACCAAAAGCTGACGATATTTTGTGCTGAATTGAGCTCTTGAGTCTAGTTACTTCAGCTGATAAACTAATCAATATTGGTAAAGATAAGGGAGCTGAAAAATCCTACTACAGTTCATTTTAAATGTTGCTTTTGTCTGTTCCAGTTAAGGGTGGAAGAGCTGCCTCTGCACAAGGGAATACTGAAACGATTAAATGAAGCTGGAGGAAAAGCACTTGGTAGTGTCTCATTGAGCCCTGAAGTAAAACACAAGCTTGACACAAAACTGAAGGAAGCTAACCATCGCTGGATAAAGGTTAGACATATTTTAAAAAAAAATTGTAGCATGTGTCAGTAATTTGTTACATGGGCTCTACTATTTTTTGACACAGTCTTTTTCCTTTCCTCATTGCGCAGTGGAAATAAAGAGGCTTCCAGTAGAGATGTGCACAAATATTAGTAACATTTGAAATTTGGGCAAATTCTGCCATTCAAATTCAAGTCAAATGTTACAATATTCATATGCTAACATTTGAAGAAATACAAATATTTCTGGACATTTGTACAAATAGTTTGGAGATTTGTTAGGGCTGGTCCACATGCTAAAAATAATCCGAAAGGATTCTGTGTCCGCCTCGAGAGTGTCCGCACGCACAGCCCTAATGCGTGGTACATGGTAGTCAATACGTGTTTTAAAAACCCCACTTTGCAAGTGCTTTCCATATGAAATAGGGGGTTAACACATATTGCCCAGGGGCCATGCGGACGCTCCCAGGGGATGGTTTTTAAACAGAGCTGCAGAGCCGTGAAGGGCTCTCGCATCTCTGTTTAAAGACCTATCCCTTCCTCTTTTCAGCCTCTCTACGACCTGTCAGTTGCCCAGCTAGGTGAGCCAGTTGCCCAGCTGTCAGCTCCCCCGTCTCTGTTTAAAAACCTTTCCCCTCCTCTTTTCAGCCTCTCTACCACCTGTCAGCTGTCAGCTGGGCAATTGGGGCACACAGCTGGGCAACTGACAGGTGGTAGAATGACTATAAAGAGCAGAGAGGGATTTTAAACAGAAATGATACCCTTCGCAGCTCAGCAGCTCTGTTTAAAATCCGTCCCTGCATGGAGACAAGCACGTGTGATTAAAATCCGTGTTGCCCCAAACCATATGGGGACACTCTATTGCGTGTTATAACACAGATTTTTATCGCACGTGTCCAAAGCTTATCAGCCGGTTTGCATGTGGACGCGCCCTTAAACTGGGGAAATGTATCCCATACGTATCTATTTGTATCAGATACTTATTTGTTCATATCAGATACGTATTCATTCATATTCAATATGTATTGAATGTTCATATGAATACATACAAATAGATTTGTATCGAATATGATTTTTTGTATGAATATGGATTTTTGAACATTCAATTTGTTTTGAATCGAATGTCCCCCCCCAAAATTGTGCACATCCCAGGCTTCCAGTGATCACACATAGGGATGCACATTTAGGCACTCTTTCCTAGGGCAGTCCCACACTAGCTAGTACACTGGACGCAAGCAGACCCAGACACAGAAAAAAAAATTGAGACCCATCTGAGGTGGCTTAGAGAAGGTTTAGAGATGGGATGTTTCATATACCAAACTGCTCATCCTTACTCTATGGAGCATTCTGTGTTAGAAAAAGGTCCATTAGAGAACGTTTGAAAACATGAAGGCCACATAAGTTCTCTCTCAGGTGCCTCTTTTGATTTGTCTGAACACAGACAGCTTGTTACTCTACCAGTCTCTATCAACAAATCCACCTTACAAAGATTGTAAAGAAATGGAACCAGGCAGTTACTGTTATTTATTGCAGCCACAAAGGCAGTGTATCAATATTTACTGTATAAACTTGCAATGCAAATGTTAGGTATGATATCAGATAATTTTGTGGGTTTGTAGGAAAGAAGGACTCAATAATACTATTACCACTATTATTGCTTGTCCTTTTGTTATGTTCATTATATGTGCACTCTTTCCAAAACGGTGCATGCTACATATTCCTTGTACAATTCCAGCATACTGAAATCTAACTGAGACTTTGGTTTATATCTTTAACAAATTGCCCATCCTTTCTAAAGGTTTGTCAGAGTTGAAGTAGGTTAACATTTTGACCTGAACCTCAGATGATGAATACTTTTCCCCCGCTAAATTCAGACTTAAATTGAAGAAAGTAAGGAAAACCACTAGAACATTCAAGTATAACTTAAATAATATTCCTTTTTCATATGCAGTGCAGGCGATTAATCGATTTAAGAGGTCAGATATGGTATAGAGAGTGTTTGAAGGCCTATGGACAGAAGTTTGTAACAACAAAAAGCTTTCTGAAGAAAAAGAAGAGCAAAAGCCTCTGATAAGGCTTTACATGTAGCTGAAGAAAGATAAAAAGAGGAAAAGCAAGGGAGAAAGTGGAAGATATGCCCAACTGAATGCAGATTTCCTGAGAAATAACAAGGAGAGAGATAAGGCAGCCTTCATAAATGAGCAATACACAAATCAAAAACAAAAACAGAAGAACATAATAGAATGGGAAAGACAAGAGAGCTCTTCAAGAAAATTGGAGATACCATTTTATTATTCTAACAGTCATGTGCTCTGAAGATTGATATTGCAACCATATCCAAAGATTAGGTTCAAAGTAGAACTATGGAAAATGGCATATAACAGCCCCAAACTGTGACAAGTGAGACTCTCTTAAGCAATTTACAAACTTAATATTAAAACAAGGGTAAAACTTTGTTTAAAACAGTGTTAAACCAGCAGCTAAAATGAAAAAAAGAAGCATTGAGATGAAAAAATTCAGAGTGACATATGAGAAAGCACTTCCTGAATATCAGAAGTGAGAGCATTGTAGAGAGCAGGGTTACATCCTGACATGCTCTATGCTTCACCATCCATGCAAAGCTTTTTCGTACTCACAGTAGCACTGAAGCATTTAACGAAGTAAAAAGATGCTGATTTATCTTTTTACTTTGCACTTGCCTTTGAATGCTCCACTGCTACTGCGGGCAATGGAGCTTCCCATTTGGTGAATAGGAAGCCACTGTGAAGGGACACTAAAGCTTCTTATCCTCCAGTCTGGCAGACCAGAAGCCACTATGGCATCCCATCACAGCATAGAGCATGTTAGAATGCAGCCTAAGTGTCATCAGAGAGTAAGGCCCTCTTGTGTGTAACTGGAGCATGACAGTCTCAATGATGTTGTAAGTCTATAATAGAGAAACAATCTTCAGTAACCTAGACCTCATAGAAGCATATCATAGTCTCAAGAGGTAGTTCATTCCAAATGAAAACGAAAATGAAGGTGGAAGGTGTGTGAAATGCTCTCTTGATTTACTCAAAATAACCACACAACCTTACAATTAACATGAAATATAGGCACTCAGCATGTCTATACCAAATCTTTAGGGGGAAAAGCCTTTGATCCAGACTTGCTTTCCCACCCATTGACTTTGCAAAACCTGTGTGAAAGGGCAAGGCTCTGTGGTGTGATGTAATGTAATGTGATGATGTCATCACAGTTCACATCTCGGGTCCTGCAAGAGTAAGTGGGGAAATTCAAAACAGTTTTTGGAATGCCTCTATCAGATATATGTTGAAAATAAATATATGTTTGCAATACTTGAAAAAGATTCTAATTCTTATTTATTTATTTATTTATTTATTTATTTATTTATTTATTTATTTATTTATTTATTTATTTATTTATTTATTTATATTTCTATCCCACCCTATACCCGAAGGTCTCAGGGTGGGTTACAATATTGTTTAGTTGAGAAAATACTTGAAATTAGAAGTACTAAGGAATATGATCTGATGCAGTTGAGATTGCTATGCAAGACACTATTCTCTATCATCTTGGAATAATTTTAATGTATTAATAATGTGATGAATGACTTTGTCAAAGATGTGGTTGTATTCCTAGGCACATACCATATGCCAGCAAATCTCTGAAGGAAAAAAAATCTTCTGATTAGGAATTAGCAACTTTTCAAACTTGATACTTTACATGATAGATATGTCACACAGCACATTTCTTCTGTTCTAATTGGCCCTTTGTGCATCTGATGTAGTGACCTGTTTTATAAACTTTTTATTATCATTATTTGTTTCCTAGAGGTTTTGCAATTATGGTTTTGGAGAAATTGGCATTAATCTTGGTCACAAGTTAGCTGAAAACAATTCCTGTGATATAAGAACATCAGTTTGCCAAAACTACTCTGACCTCTACTAGAATTATTGGTTCTAGGTAGGAGGATGGAAAAAGGAAGGGACAAAACAAAATCTTCAAGAAAATCAAACACTGACATTGAGCAAATCTAACAACTGGTGCAAAAAATACTCAAATGCTAGGAACTGTTTATTAAGACAAATCAGTTGTTATCTCCTTATTCTTTATCAATTTTGTGGCAGTAGTGGATATCTAAACTTGTTCCAACATCAGAATTCTGCAGACATATGAGGAGGGAGGGGAAAGTGGAATCTCAGATGGGTTAGTTTTTGGTCCTGTTCATATTTAGCTCACTGGAATTTTATTGTTATAACATTCCAATGAAGCAAAAATCAAGCACACACAGAGCTATTTGCACTTGAAATGCTGGTATACTCCCTAAGCATATCACCAGCACTTCAAGTGTGGGTGGTCCAACCCAGACTTATGCCCTTTCTGCACTGGGCCTTATTCTGGATTATATTCTGAAACTGAGACCTGCCGTCCACATATTGCTGTGAATTATGACAAGCTATGCTCAGGACCTGCCATAATCTGCATTTAGCACATGGGTGGCAGGTCCCTATTCAGGGATATAATCCAGAATAAGGCCCAGTGCAGAAAGGGCCACTCTGGATCACCATAGCAATTGTGATATACAGCACAGCTGTGGTACCCTACCCCTTCACAAGAGTTTGCACTCAAAAAAGAGTGACAGTGGTGCACCTGGAATTACAAAAGATCAGAGCAATTGGAGGAAGTTCTCAGACACTCCTGGGTGTTCTGGGTTGGTGGAGGCAGAGCAGTGTGCAAACAGATTTCCACTGGAGTGCCTGCAACCACTGCAACCAGGCCCTTTGTTCTGTTTGCAGATGTACAAACACAGGTGGATGTATGTAAGAGCAAGAGATTGTGTACAAGGTGTCAGTCAGGCCTTCGTATTTTTTTAAATAAATGACTTTTTTTAACAGAAAGATAGTGTACTAAGAAGTACTATTGTTACATTGTCCTGATGACTCCAGAGCCTTCTCCACTGGCTGACATACTGGACCAGCAAGTGTACAAGCATGAAAAAGGGAAGCTCCTAGTACAGCTGCTAATCCAGTATATGGGCCAGTGTGAAGTTGTCTCTAGACTCATATGAATAGCTCTTAAAATGTTTTCATAATTTATTGCAGAAATATAATTCTGCAAAGAAAGAAAGAAAGAAAGAAAGAAAGAAAGAAAGAAAGAAAGAAAGAAAGAAAGAAAGAAAGAAAGAAAGAAAAGGATTGATGTCAATCGCCAAACCCAGTTCTGAAAGAAAGGGTTGCAGTTTTCTCATCTGATGAAATGAGATTTCTCCCAGGGCGAAATTGGCTTTTGGATGTCTAAAAGCAGCAGCACATGATGGAAAATAGTACTTGTAGCTGTAAAAGGAAACCAAAATCTCATGTCATAACCTATTATTCAAACATAATTCCCTGTTCAGTTGTATAATTTTGGGTGACATTTTGTTAAGTAAAGAGGAAATTTTAGTACCCACAATAAAATTATGACTATTTAGCTATGCAAGATTAAGGGACTGAAGATTGTGACAGCATAATTGTACGACTGTAATAATAATGAAATTCTTGTGAAGAACTAGGAAAATTTATATGAAATTAAGACCCTCAGCTATTACCAAATATAGAGTTTAAATCTTCTGAATTATTCATTTCCTAAGACATCAATTAACTTCACTTAATTAATTCTTGAACTAACATGCTTAAAGTTCAGATGTCTCAAATATTTTAGATTAATACTTGGCAAATAACCTTACCTAAAGTAGTTCATTGATGTTAAAATGTACGTAATAATTATTTTGTAAAAATGGTATAAACAAGAAGGGAGTATGTGTTGCATTTATTATTCTCAGATTTTTCTACCAGCTGCAGAGGTTAGGTATATAGTCTTTTTCTGAGATCTCACAGCCTCACTTACCTCACAGGGGCCCAGTTCCCATTACAAGCTTAAAACGGTTTTCCTAAACCAAAATAATAGAACTGGATGCTAACACAAATTTGCCTGATCCCATTACTTTCAACTTTGTCTTTTGCTTGTGAATGCCCAGGATGCTGGACTAGATGGACAGTGGATTGATCCAGTAGGACTCTTCTTATGTTCTTAATGAATAGTCGGCATATATGGATTAGAGATTGTGGTTTGGTTTACATCTAAACCGGCAAGAGCCCAGTTAGATTCACTTTGGTAAACACCTTGAACTGGGGGTATCAGATTTGCATCTGAACTGATAGGCATCAAAAATTGTTCAGTCAGCTTAATTGACGCTGAACCAATCTCCAGTTAGTTCAAATCTAGATCCAAGGTTTGGTACTCTCCTACCTCATAAAGCTAACCCATGTGTGGGAGACTTGAAACAGACCATTGTTCACTGTTGGTCCTACACATTCAATGGGCTTTGTGGTTAGGGCATGCTAGGTTGCCTACAAAGGCATATGGGTGAACAGAATTCTGGAGTTCCATTGTTTTCCTCCTAAGACAAGAACCCAGCCTATCTTTATACTACCTCTTCAAAGCAACAAATCAGGGCAAGCAAGAGATGATTGCCACAGAACCAGATGTACATTAGGCCAGTTTAGGTTGAACTGTACTCAAATTCAGAACTGAAAAATATTCCTTATTTTCTTCTATCTTTGGTTCACATCCAAATCTTCCAATCTAGGGTGGCTTACCCAGACATAATTTCTCTTAATGCACATACCTATTGTATCTTTTGTGTTGATTTAATAAGCACAAAATTATCACAATACTAAAAATGCTTACATAAAGAAGGCCCTTAAATAGCATTTCCAGAATAAATGAGAATAGAAATAATGTGTATACAAAAGCATATGGTCACATAGAAAAGTAAAATTGGCACAGTATTAATACACTGCTTTGTCGCTAATGCTATGGAAGTATTTCCTTTGATTAAGCAGTTAAAGGTAGAGATGCCATTAACTCCAAAATCATCCTTCCACTTCAGTATTATAATCCAATCTTATAAAGTGGTAATATATTCTTGACTATGATATAATTTGACAACACTAGTATTTTCATACATACTGTGCATTGTGTTTGTATTAGTTAAAACTCATTGTTTTTGATCTTTCTAAATAAAATATCATTCTGATTTGTGCTTTTCTGTCTACACCGATACACTGTCATCCAAGAATAGTGACTGATTGAAAAAATTATGTGTTTCCTAAAGCCAATGGTAATAATTTTAATATTTTCCTATACACCTGAGGTCTTTTTGCATGGTGTGGGCCAGAGAACTGGTGGACCATGCCAAGGGCCATCTGCTTTGCAAGCAGCCCATCCTGGTCCAACTTTGGAGGCCAGGAAAAACTGTTAGCCTTCAAATTTGCTGACCAGGGCTGTTCTACTTGGGTACTCAGAAGTGAAGTGTCACTTGTCACTCAGTTGTGGTAAACTAAACCACCTTCTTGTGCATCATCCACACTCAAGCAGTTCGTCTGATGCAAGCAATTTATGTGTGCACCATTTTGATGCTGTGGCATACTCCAGAGGGTTGTCTGATGTGGATGGAGCATTCTATCAAGAGACAGGACCTCCCAGTAGGTTGGTCCACAGTATAGAATGGGCATGTTAATCCCATCTCCAACCCACATCTAATGCGACTTTTCCTTTCCATTTTTCAACAATCTCTGAGCTATCTTTGACACAGTCAAATGTTCATCATGTTAAGTAATATAGACATAGAGCTTTCCTGTCCTTGCTTAGATTTTAAGTTAAAATAATAAATAATGCTGTGTGTTCATCTATTATAGGGATGTGCATAATATTCGTAACAGTCAAAATTTGTATGAATTTGCCTGAATTCAGATAGAATGTTGGCACATTTGAAGATTGACATTCAAATTTGAATCGATACTTTGATACATTTATACAAAGCTCAGTTACGGATTTTTATGGGATTCATATGGGATTAGTATGCAATTCATCTCTAAGGGCGAGTTCCCATTTAAGGAATAAAACAGAATATACATCAAGATTTACATCGGGATTTGCATCGATATGTAAAGCGCATTAAAAGGAAGCAATCGGATTCAACACCGTTTTTCTGTCCCCACTCTAAACACTTAAAACACTTCCAAAAATGGATTGGGAAAAGTGATTCTTTCCCCTCCTCTCCCCATTGCCCAGAGCACACAGCGGCAGGAGCAACTTAAGCGCCATTTGTCCACTCATCTCCACAGCCACCATGCTCAACAGGGGTTCCCTCCAAAAAAAGCACCCTGGCTCTGCTGCCACTGCTACCTGCAAACACAGCCTTAAACATTCACACATATCCCAGATCCCGCAGCTGCCTGCCTTCCTTTCCCTTTCTAAAGGTCAGAACTTTTAAAGAGCCAGAATTGTGCAGAATTGCTATCAGGTGTGAAGTGGGTGGATTGCTACATTGAAACCGCTGCTGTACCTTTTAACTGAAAGGGCTGATCTGCAGGGTGAAACCCCAATCCATTTCATGATGTATTTGCCCCAATACTGCTCTAGTGTTCCCACTACAGTAAGGAAGAAGCGTTTTAAAAGCCAAACCCGGAAAAAACACCTGAAAAATCAGGTGTTTATTTATTCCATTTTAAAGCCAAATAATCGTCAAAATACTCCTGAAACTGATTTCCAATGGGGATGCTGAGGATCCAAACCATTTTACTTGATTGGGAGTGGGAACAGTGGGGATCCAAACCATTTTTAAACAGTTTTTACACAGTTTTAAGTGATAATAGGAACACAGCTTAACATTCATATCAAATTTGTATGGAACATGCATATCGAATTTGAATCCTACCACATTCAATGTTTTTATTTGAATGAATATACATTTTCTTGCATTCAATTCAATATGAATTGAATACAAAAAAATTATGCACATCTTTAATCTAGTATGTTTAGTTGTGTTGAGAATGTTAGCTTTTACTGCCATTGGGCCAAATGGTTATGGAACTGGGTTAGCCAGTCTAAAACACCAGGGTCCTATTATTTATCAACTAATGTCATTTGCCCACAATATAACTGTGGAAACAATTTTTCTTACTAATATATAAGATGTTTTGTGAAACAGTCTCAAGAAAGTCATCCAATTGTTATCTTATTTAAAACAAATAGATTTGAGCATTTAGCTGTTGAAATTTCATTGATTCTGATGGAACATAGAAATTCTTTTCTCTTGAATTTATCCTTTATTCTTGAGTTGTTGAATGTTATAACTATATTCCTAGTTAATGTTTATTCTCATGTATTTTTGTGTCAAACAGTTGTGCAGGATTGTATTTGGCAAAATTAGAACTTTTCTGTTTTCCCCCTTTTTTAAAGATATCCAAAGATCTGCCTGACAAACAGAAAGAAATTGAGCAGCATCTAAATAATCTGAACCAGTTTGAAAAGCATTTAAGTCAGTTAAAACTGTGGCTTTCTCCTGTCAAAGAACAACTGGAACTTTACCATCAAGTGGGTCATCCAGGACCTGATATTAAGGTAATTAAAGACAACAACGATGATAATATTCCAATAACTGAAAATGCATTCCAGGGTTAATATTACCTTGACTTTGTTCAAGTAAGGTCTTTTACTGTTTCTGCATACTCATGTTCATGAAATATTTCATTACAGATGTACATAAATTAAAATTGTGTGTTTAGCTGAACACCCATTGGTTTGGTTTGACAGAGAACTGGTTAATTGAACAAACAGCTGTTTGCATAGTTCAAACTAGTTCAAAAGAAAGAAATACCTTTTTTTCTTTGAAAAAAGCCCTTTTCAAGGGCAGAACCACGGTATGAACTGCGAATCAAATACTTCATGTTTGTATGTGGTGTTGTTCAGCTTAATCAAATATTTGGATATCCTAACAACCAGGTGTTCAATTTGATGCAGACATCAAGAACTAGCTGGTTCACAGCAAAGCACAAATGAGCTGAGCTGATATGGAAGATCTCTAGCTTGTGTTATTTGTTTCTATGTGTGTGGTGAATTTATATGATGCACTTCAAATAATAATAATAATAATAATAATAATAATAATAATAATAATAATAATAATAATAATAATAATAATAATAATAATAATAAAGAACATAAGGATTTAAATTCTGGTTAGTTAAAGTCTTTTATATTCTGCTTTTTAGTCCAGTATTTTTGTTGCTTCTGTTTTTCTGTAGTTATTTATTTCTCATATATGTCTGAATGCCATCTCTCAAATAGCTCTGCCCTTTCCTTTCAGATCCTTTTGTGTTTGTTTAATTTTATCCCTTCTTTCCTCAAGCATCCATAGGGCATTTTCTTTTCTTTGTAGCCATTTTTAATAAAATCGAAAGCAATTTGAAAATTCAAAAGTAAAATAAACCATTGATGTTTCAAAAACACTTGGATTAGAGGGCATAATACAGTATTAAGCAGAACTTTGAAAGAAAAAACATAACAGAAAGGTCAGCATCCAGTGAAATTTCAATCCCAAGGCTAAGAACTCTTAAGCTTCCATTATTCAGCACACGGTTGTTTTAAGAACTTCTGAAATAGGTACTGTACATATAAAAATATTAATCTGAGTGCCTTTTCCCAAAAAGACTTTTCTGATTATTAAGGAGGATCATTGTGGAAGTCCTTCACCCTTGTTACCTACAGGCTTTGGAATGTACTCCCAGTTGAGATACACCAGGCACCAACATTATTTAGCTTTTGGTACTTTGCTAAAATAATTAAGACAGGAGGATTCTCACCCAGCCCCCAGATTAGTGTTTATGGTTTTTATTCCTTATGTCTTCTTTTCATCTAGTGCAGTGCAGTAGTATACAAGGTTTTCACTGTCTCAGCAGATGCCAACAGTGAAGGAGTTTTAGATGCAACTTGCGTAGTATAAGTTGATTGGGGTGGTGAAAATGACAACTTCACTGTGATCAGGGCCCCTTCCAGATTAGCAGATTAAATCTGCAGTATTAGGGTTTTTTTTGTTTATTTGTTTTTTTGCAGTTTACCTGTTGTAAAGTGGCAGTCTAACTTCAAGTCTGCAAAAGCCCCCGGTAGCTTCCTGCTCAGGGAGCTGGGAGGCTTCTGTGTGGTGCACGCAGTCACACGGGGTGAGGTGTGCATCACATGGGGTGGGGCTGGCGGGAAGCTTTGAATTCACTTAATGCTACACAGCGAGTGCTGCTGTATCAGCATTAAGTAAATTCACAGTAGCATTGCTATAAAGCGAGGCCACTGCAAAATACTGACCATCAGGTGTGACGGCTCGATCTTGGCTGCACATTCTGATGCACAGCATCAAGTAGTCTGGACACAGCCAAGCTGTACTTAAGAGACCAGGAACAATGAACCATCGCCCATTTTCACCTTTATTGTTGATGGCTGAGACAGACCTCTGCTACACAAATGAATTCTTTGCTGACAGGCCAGGAAGTGAGTGGTTCAATAACACCCTCTGACGTGAGCATTCAGTGCATTTCAAATGATTGTTTAAGACCCTTCAATATAATATATATTTGTACACTAATATATCCATCCTTGAAAATACTTTTTTGGGGAAGGCACTGCATCATGGCAATTTCTACCTCGCCACCTTCTTCCTTGGATTGTGCAAAGGGTTTGCATATCCTCTCTTCTTTCCGTACTGTGAAAAGAGAGCTGTGGGAAGGAACAAGATGTTTCCTCATTATCATACTCATCAGAACAATCCTGCCCCCAAAAAAGAACTTCGATGAAGCTTCCTTCAGCTGTGTTCTGGTGAACCAGGCATGGAGCCAAAAGCTCTGTTGTTCTTTGGAAGGGGGTAGGATTAGAAATACAATCAGAGCATCTTCTCCAGAGGATATTTCTGTATGGCTGCATCCCCAAATGACTTATTTGCCTCTCTAGTTTCCCTCTACCATCACTCTATTCAAGCGGACTTTAAAAGTGTCGTGCAATTCTGGAATAAGCGTCCGCATAAGGCTCAGCAAAACATGTGTTTAAAACACACCTTCCATCCCCACGGAAGTGTGTTTTGCTTGCCCGCATCTTTTTCTCCCCACCCCCTCTCTTGTTGATAGGGTGCCGGCAGGAATGGGGAGGGACTGTGCTCTGCGTGGCCACAACCAGGAAGAAACTCCCGACAAGTTCAAAGGAAAAACAGTCATCGGTTCTCTGTTTGTCTCCCAGATCTCCACCTCCCGAAATGGCTTCCTGTGCCAGCAAAGGCAGCGGCTGCAGCCATCGGCCACACGATCGTTCGCTCATTCACTCTCAACACTTTCACAGATCACTGTCAAAATCCACCTGGTAGAGCAGCAGTGACTGTAGCAATCCACCACTTCATACCTGATAACAATTGCAACAATGTTGTAATTCTGTGCTATTCTGGCTCTTTGAAAGTTCTGAGCTTTAGAAAGGGAAAGGAAGGGAAGCTGCTGCACTTCTGGGAGATGTGTGAATGTTTTATGGCTGGGTATGCAGGCAGCAAGCCCAGCCCCTTTTGCCACAGAGCATCCCCATGGTAAATGCTGCCAGGAAAACCCGCGACTTCCAAAAAGAGAACTGGAACTCTTCTTTAAAGTGCACTTTTTTGTCGTGGATTTTCCTCCTTTTGTAGCACTGGAAGCTCGTTGAAAAGCCGGGCATGGGGGCGCTCAGAGGCAAAATATTTTTAGAGGGCTTTAAATTGCTTGGGGACAGGACCTATGTGTGTTGCCAAGAATTTTTTTCCCTTTCCCTTCCTAACAAAAGAACCAGGCTTCCAAGGGAAAGAAAACAGGGAAAAGGCAGGAGTTTCTGTCCATTGCCAGGTGTGTGCTGTGTTTGGGAATGCAACAACAATTACAAGCTTAGAATGAAACAGCCATCAGCAAAGTGACAAGCTGATTTCATTTAGCATTATCTAACTCAGAGAATGCACCTTGGCATTAGATAATGTTGAAAGAAAATCACTGGTCACTTTGCTGATGTTCTCTTCCATTCTCTGCCAGGTGGAATGAAGCTGGATTAAAACTTAGGTGTGAACCCAGCCTCAGAACACCAGTAATATTCCATCTGGCACCAGAGTGCTGCATGTGAATACAGAAAAAGCCACACCTTCTGTGAGAGCTGAGTCTTACTTATCTCCTTCGATCTGTATATGGTATTGCAGCTCACTGATAGGGCTATAAAAGGTGACTGTGCTAGGGAATTATGGGAGACAAGACATGGGGAAGCATGCAGAGAGTCTTCTGCTAGGTTGTCTGCTGTGTTATGTGACATTACTATAGTACTGTTCTCATCCAGTTTACCCCAGTGCATCTTTGGATGCATGCTGTTGCAAGCTCTCATTTTGTTTAGTCACTTTTAGGCGGTTTCTGCATTGGGTGCATCAGCACAGAACATGGGACAAGTTTCCTGGCCCAGATCAAGCAATTTAGGATAGGAAGTTAAGGGCTGTGGGGTCCATACTGGCAGCCTTCTGCATAACAGAAGGTCCCATAAGCTGGGAATGAACATTTCCTGGTCTCCAAAGTTGAAAACAAAGATGTTGTTGTAGCAAGCCATTCCGTTATCTAGGCCATTTCCAGAATGCTGTGGAGATCTTTTAAAAACTATCTCCCATTGGCCCACTCTCCAGTGGCATTTTTGTGCTAGAAGGGCAGACCAGCCACCTCGTTTTTGTGTACAGCACATTCCCTGTGAGATGTGGGGACTGTTCTTAGCCTGCAAACCCTGCTTTCCCCAGCATAGTTAGCCTAGTCCCCAGGGATCCTGTGGAAGTTGTTGTAGGATCCCAAACTGCCATGAGAAGTAACGTTTAAATAAGTTACTAACCCTACTAATCTTCTGGTTATTGATAAGAGGGATTTCCGCACTGCAACGCGTTCCAAACGGAACGCGTTCAGGCGGGAAGCTTAAGACAGCTCTGGGTGCTTTCACCGTTCACACACAGACGCGCCGGAACGCGTTCCGGCGCGCCTGTGTGCGAAAGGTGAAAGCGCCGGGAGCTGTCTTGGCCGGCAAAGGCCGGCCAGGGGCGTGGAGACAGCTGCGGAGGCAGATTGGCAATCAGCTGATTGTCAAACAGCTGATTGCCAAACCTGCGCCGGCGGGGGAGGCGGGCCCGCGGCTGTTCGGGAGCGAGAAGCAAGCGCGAATCCTTCTCCTCCCGAACGCCTGCGGGCAGTTTGTCCGCGCCCGAACGCATGTAGAGCACTTCAAAGTGCTCTACATTTGGTACGCGAGAGAGACAGCTCCGGATACGTCGGATCGCAAGCCCCGCGGCGGCAATGCGTTTGCCGCGTTCCAGGCTGTCTCCCACGCGTACCAAACAGCCCCGTGCGAAAACGTCTAAGAGCTCATTTCCCATCAATGCACAATTTAGGCTGTGTTACGTAAAGGTCATAGGATCATTCTTACCCCAGTCTGCTTCTCCTCCATGAGCATTCTAGGCAGAAAATATGGATTAGAGATGGGACAAGCACACAAGAGCTGCACACTTTTGAACCACTTTCTTTGCTACAAGTCATCAGTATTCATTGCTGTTGTAGTCTGGCAATATCTGGGAAATCTCTGGCTTTTCCCCTGCTTCCGTACCCTAATCATTTCTCGATTAATTTAAATAAGGTATGTCCCTTTGATTTTAATATAAAATTTGTCTGTGGTGGGCCTTCTTTAACTGGCATGGGATGCTTGTGTGTTTTTTGCACTGCAAAAATATGCTTGCTAGAGAAACAGAAAGAAAAGATAGAAGCCTGCTGTGAATGCAGCTTCACCTAAATATCTTTTTAGAAAATAATTATTTGAAGCCTTAGGGGACAATGTATAAAAACAAGCAAGCACATATTTTTAAATTTGGCAATTTCCCTTCTTTCAAGTTTATCCATGTGGTATGGAAGAATCTTCTTTCATCTATAGAAAGGTCCCCCCTCCCTTGAAATCTATAAATAAAAAATGACTTTCTCTGCCCTGCAGGGGCTCTGTCAGAAATTGAATAACAATAATTATGTTGAGCTGTAAATGCTTAGTGAAAAACACCTATATCGCCTTTTTTCTTGGCTACCTGTCATAACAGGCAGGAATACAGGCACAGAACACAGGTTGTGATGTTTTCAACTCTGCAAAATGAATGTTTTGTACAAGAAGATTAATAAAACCATGAACGTGTGCAATATTACTTATTCACTGGGCAGCTCATCTGCTTGGAGGAAGAATCATAAAGATGCGGGTAGGGTGGAAAAGGCAGAGGTAGCTCATACGGATAAAGTGGGCAACCATAATAGCTCAGACCAGGTTTCTACTTACTTTGCAAGATGGCTTCTTACAAAGCATGGGCCCACAATCACCACTGAAAAAGATGGCTTCTTCATCTCTACTTCCAAATGAGGGGGCTTTGTTTCAGTGGCAGATCTAAGCACTTCTGTTTAGTATGCAAAAATGGTGCTCCTGTTGGCAATCAACTCTGGAAATTGGGTGGTGTGATGGCCTTAAAGTGCCTGCTGTTGCTGGAAATAGATACAGCCAGTGCTTTCTCAGGTGGCAACAGATGCCTCCCTTGTTAAGAGAAGATGTGGCCTCAGGGTCCCTTTCTTCTTCATTAATGTTTCATTGCAGAGATAGCTGTTATGCACATAATAAGGGAAATAGATTTTTGGATGGTTTAATTTATTAAACTATTTCTCATCTTTTGTGAAGCTAGGGATCAGAAATCAAAGAAAAGAGGAGTTCTAATGTTACATATTCACGCTAGCATTGAAAAAGAGATCAGCAATTTTCAGAATATCCCAGAAACAGAGAAGGTTAGCGAAATGTACTCCTTATGACTTATGGATTTTGTTGGAGAGGCTGTTAAGTTTTATACAGCAGTTGGAAGGTAGAAAGAGGTAGGAAGCACCAGTAAAGCCTCAAATTGTCAGAGATTTGGGGAACCATCACCATGGAAGGGAATCTTTGTAAGGTGAAAGGCTCAGAAACATATCCAAAATTGTCAAAATTACTTATCAGCTGAGAATGATTGCTTGCTTTTTGTAAATACTGATCTAATTTTACCCTGTTATCATCCATTTACTTTGTGTTTGATGTCAACATACAGGAACAAGGAAATTTTTACCTCACTGTTATTCCAGGAGAATTCTGATACCATCTGCCTAATGAAACTTGTTAACAGCCACATCATGTTTTAAGTTGCCCTTTTGTGCTATGAAACTTATTTCAAAACTGACTTTTGAGAAACTGGTGATGTCTTGGTGCATGTAAGGAAAAAGAAGTGAAGGTTCCAGTATTTCCAGCAGAGCAACTGTGTCATTAGCCTGGAATTAGAGTGGTATAGCATCTTCTTGTGCCCTGCTATGCAAGATTTTTTCCCCTGAGGTAGCTTTTTTTTTTTACTAATGCTGATCTTGCTGTGGCCATTTGTACATCCCCTATGCAAATGTGGTTTGATTGGACAGATTTCTCAATACCTTCAAAGCAAACATCTTCACATGTCTTCTTTCATGGAAATTCTATGACCAAGTGCCTGTTTGCGCTTACCATACGAGGCCAGTAAGATTGGAGCACACTACAAGCACTGCACTAGCCCTGTACCTGGCCAGCAGTCCTTGTAGTACAAGGAGAACCAGCGTCTGGTGTGTGGTTGGACGTTGCCATGGTGAACCGGGAGCTACATGTGACTGTACAGCCATAGCCATGCAGCCATATCCCCTCACCATGCAGCACCCGGAAGGAGGCACAGAATCTTGTCATCCAGATCCTCCTAGGGATGGCATTTGACTACTCTAGGGAGGGCATTGGCAACTCCAGGTGAGTTGCATCTGCAACCAGATGTAGATACAGCAGTCCAGCATGTGGCCTGGGTTACTTCATCATGCAAGTCTGAAAAGGTGCCAGGTCTTTTCTTACCCAGAGAAGTGGTTCTGTTGTGGGCAAATGAGGGAGGAGCTGTGATTGGCCACTGGAAAAGATGCTTCCACATCTCCATTTGTGACATGGTAGGATCATTTTCAGTGGTGTCTGGGAGCACTTCCATTCATAGTTATAAATCACAGCCTACAAAAATTGGTGCCTACAATAGCAGTCAGATCCTGACATGGCATGGCACAATTGCAATGAGGCATCTGCTTGCACTACACATGGAGACACAGTGGCAAAGTCTTTTTTTTTTTTCTGGATGTCTCTCTTGGTAAGTGCAATTGCAGCCTAAGGAACTCTCACATATTCCTTTTCATGGAGATTCTTAAGGCATCAGAACCTCAGTGTAGCAAGGACTTCAAGTTTCTCTTCCCACTACGTATTTGTGCTGATTTCCAGAGGAGAAGAATGCACAATTTGTGCCATCTGACTTCTTTGCCATGTAGGGGCTTTGGACAGCCAGTAATCTTTTTTTTTCTTTCCTCCCCTGAAAAAGACTACCGTACTTTGTACAAATAACAATGAACATAATGAAGAAAATTAAATGTGCAATGCAGATTTTGCTAATGTTGCCTTTTGACTTGCTAGAGGTATATGTTAGCAGAGACTCAGTTTTTTGAAGAATGTCATGTCAAGAAAAGTTTACTGTGAAAGAATAATGATGAACCTTTTTAAAAAAAGGCCTTATTTTCTGTATGCAAAGCTCATCGTGTTTTAAACAATTAGCACCTAAAAGCAATTAATTTTTTTTAGCATATATGAGTAGGAGGGTACTTTCCACTTAATGATGAAAAGAAAGCTGTATAATTATGTTAGTCTTAGGTAAGCAGAAGTCATGCTGTGCTGAATTTTCATGGCCTTAAATTTTGAGTGCAAAAGGTTCTAGATGAGGATGGCTTTCACCAAATGAGGGGGTGTTCATTGTAAAGTAAGTTTCTTGCACCAAGACTTTTGTAAAGAAAGTCAGGATAAAGTGCTGTTTAGAATGCCCTGTCTTTTCTAAAATAAGTAAAGATTCAATTGTTGTTTTAATGATAGAAATCTGTAATGTGATCTATAGTTTGTAGATGTGCACAAACTTGAAAATGGTGGTTTGTTTCAAACTGAATTGAACCATGGGTATTTCCGCATTCACCTGCTGAAAACTGGATTAAGGAAATCCGTGGATGTGGATTTACAATGCAAGGACGGATTAAAAACAAACTAAGACCTACTTTTTTCAGGTCTTCCCGGAAACCGGTTTTAGCGGCTCCTAGACCCCATTAGAGATGGATCTTGTGTGAGCCAATGCGGAAGCAGACTCCTCAAAGTGTCACTAATGTGTTCTGTAATGCGGAAGGCAACTTTGCAAGTGTTTTATATCTGTCCTTAATCTGTCTTTAATGTGGTTTAAGTAGCCAATGCGGAAATACCCCATGTCTGGTTCAAATTCTAATCTAGAATCAGTTTGGTTGTACCCATAAACATTCAATTTTAAAAGCCCTTTAAAAGGGCAAAATACTAACAAAATCAGACCAGTTTGGATTGAACTGAATGGTAGGGACTGAATCCTATTGGTTCAATTCAAGAGGTTTACTTTGAATTCAAACTGGGTGAACTAACTGGTTCAATTGGAATTTGTTCACCATATTTCTACTATATTTCTCTCTCCTCCTAAAGGAAGAATGTAAACCACGCTCAATGATATTTTTTTAAAAAAAGATCCTCTTCAGAGAATTTAGGCTAGAGTAGAGGTAGATTTGGGGAGCTTTAACAAAGTGCTCAAACAGTAAAAAAAATGTTCTTACCTCTGAAAATCAGAAAGACATATTTTAACAAAAGCAATCTTCAGTTCCTTACATAATGATTTTGTTAGAATAGGACTTTCTGATTTTCAAAGGAAGCTAATTTCGATGTCTGTTTGTACTTTTCTCTTTTCAAGATGACTAGAAGGGTCTTTTTCCACTGAGCTCCTTTAATCTGGATCTAAGAAGATCCAGATCTAAGGACTGGGTACTTCCCTTAATCTAGGCCTAGTAGATCTGGATTAAGGAAAGTACTCAATGTGTTTCCATGGGTGGGTGGTCTAGCACCCAATAGCAATGGGTGCTAGCCTGCCTGCTGTGGAAACACCAGAGCACCCATTTGCAAGTCCAGATCTACCCCATCACCCCAGGTGTTTTGGGGAACAGGGGGTGCAATCTCCAAAGTTGCCTTCGGAGATTAGCAAAGGCTCCGCAGAAAAACCCCTTGCAAGAGCCAGCTCTGAAGTCCCTCCGAAGGCAACTTCGGAGATTAGCAAAGGCTCCGCAGAGAAACCCCTTGCGAGAGTAATGCCACTGTCAAGCGTTCCGGAGGATCTCCGAAGTTAGCGGCAGATCGCTCCGTAGAATATCTGGAGTGATCTGCCACTAACTTCAAAGATCCTCCTGACTTTGGAGCTGGCTTTGGAGGGACTCTGAAGTCTTGAGTTTGGGGCACCCCCATGGTGCCTACCCCCTGAGCCTCCTCTAGACCCCACTGCCGAATTGTAGTGGAAACAGGCTCCCTACAATCTGGATTTGAAGGCTGAATACTCCATTGTAGACCTCTTTAATGGGGCCTACACGAAATCTGGATTATAGGTCCTGAAGGCCCCATATGATCCAGATTTCCCTAGCTTTGGTGGAAACAGATGTGTCTCTAATGGGCTCTGTAGTGGAAATGGGGTCATCTGGCTCTCAGCCAAATGGGTCCTTAATGGGTACTTAGTGCTGGTGGAAAAACACCCAAAGATATGATGAAATCTTCTCACTTCTTTTGCTTAGGACAGTTTATAACAACTTTTAAATAATGTCATATGAAAAACTGGGTCCACTTTTTTGAGTATATGAGTTTAAGATATTAATATAAAGCAAGATGTTTTTCACTTACTAGCTGTTGAACATACAGAGCATACAGAGTTTTCATTTACTGTGACACTTATATTTCCTAACTTTTCAATACTTTGAACTATATGGATTAAAAAAACACCTCAAACTGATCGATAACTGATAGATCATTGCATTTTTAAAATGTGACATAGTATTCCTTTTATGACTCAAGTCCTCTTCTCCACTAAAATTGGATAAAATTAAATAAAGCAATATATTCTAGCCCTTAAAGAGCACATGCTGGCATTCATCAAAATTAATATATCTGCTGTTCTTCCCCATTTCTGGTATTCTGTCATCTTAGCAATTCTTTGTTTCCAGGGTTAGGGCGTGATATGACTACTGCTCTAATGATTAAGGCCCTTTCTGTGCTGGCCCTTATTCCAGAATAGGGACATAAATATTACTAGCATGCTAGTGCAGACCAAGGAAAGCATTGGGTGGGGCCTGCTATAGTCTGCACTAGCATGTAGATGGCAGGACCTTATTCAAAGATATAATTCAGAATAAGTCCCAGTGCAGAAAGGGCCATAGTCTGCTTCCTCTCACTAGCATTATTTTGCCAAATGTTTTACTCCTTGGTCTTTGCCATGTAACAATTTCTGAATCCATTCTGGCGTACACTGAGGAGATAGAATCCAGTTGAATTTCTGTCCCCTATTCAAATTCATAACAGTTGTAGAGTTGAATGATAACTTAAGAACATCTCAGATTACAAAAACCATGGATAACAAGACTGAACTAGTTGAATGCAAAATTAGCAGTCAGAAGGAGTGGCAGAACTATGAAACAACAACCCACACTGTAGTATCTCTGCCTCAGCAGTGAAGTGCCTCTATACAAACTTACCTGGACTGAGAAGCTCATCAGGGATTGACTTTGATAAAATGGTTGTCTTGGTCTGCACTAGAACTTAGAGACAAGAACACCATTAAATGTTGGAAACTAGTGGAAATTTGAAAAAAAAAATACTAAAGAAGACAAAGACACTGATTGCACTTACCACATGAAATGGCTCCAGATGCTCTTGAGAAGACCCATCATCATACCACCATCATGGCTGTCATCCCAGAACTCATTAAGCTTGCCCTGGTCTTAACCAGGAACAGCTAGTTACCTTCCAGTCAATGGTATATGTGCAATGCTGGCAATGTCTTGGCTCTCACCAGATGCTGCTGTGACTGCATGGCAATTTGGCCTGCCTGGGCTTGGCCATCTACACTTCAAGTGCTAGTGGTCCAGTTTGGGACTGCCCTAGAAGTGCGGATGGCCACCACTGTGCTTGATCTTCAGTTTACTGGAATGGTATCATTATACCATCCAATGAGGAAAGTGTGAATAGACCCTTTTATTGCTTTTGTTGACGGCATCTGATCACCAGGAACCAACTTTAGTGACACTGTTAATTTAAATATATGAATTAGCAGACTGTCAAGTTTATGCTATGGTTATTGGGATTAATATCACAGTTATCTTCAGATATTTTGGGAAAGTATTTTGGAAAGGCAGACATATACTCCTCTTTAATGTTTTCAGAGTATATGTGTTTAGGAAGAAATATTATGAATAAAAGTAAAAGAAATTCCAGAGTATATAACATGTTTTCATTTGAAAATAAAAGCTTTTGTGGAGCGGTTTAAATGCTTAAAAACTTCAAGTGTATCAGAAGAGAAACTGTCAAATCAGCATAACGTTAACAAGGCTAGCTACGAATCTTGAATGTCATCTTTTGAAAACAAAAGGAGCCTAAAAGAAAGCAATAAGGAATTATTCATGATGCAATGCTAAATCAAAATATGAGCTTGGGAGCACAAAATAATTGATTCTGAAGTATGAAAAGCATATATAGAGTGGTGTGTGTGTGTATGTAAAACAGGAATTTTGAAAGCCACTGAGAAATAAGTAGCAAGGTATGAATAATGCATTTAAATCTCTGTTGATCTGTTGAAAAAAGTTCAGATTTTTAGCCATCTTGCCCCTTTCTGCACTGGGCCAGGAACTATATTCTGGAATAGTGGTCTGCCACCCAGATGCTAGTACACATTACAGCAGGCCATTCCTGGCACCTGCTGTAGTTTGCACTAATATATGGATGGCAGGCCTCTCCAGGATATAATCTGGAATAAAGCCCTTTACAGAAAGACCTTAGTGTACTTTACTATTGTTATTGCTGCTGCAGCCACTACTATTAATGAATCATCATCATCATCATCATCATCTCAAAATACATTATATACGTTATATATGTTCGTATATAAGGTTTATTAAACTCACCAAAAATGTTTGTTATTGTTGTTTGTAAATAATAATAAGAAGAAGCAGGATGGAAATACAGAAAATGAAGTTTGGGTTCCAGATAGCATTTACTGTTCTGTACAAATTACTCTGGAGCTAACCTCAGTGAGCATACAATGCAAAAATGATAACAACAGGCCCTTCCTCTGCCAGTGGCCTTTATTTACTTGTAAACCTTGTTGTTAATGTTAGCACCTGACACTAACATAGCATCTTACAAGTACCAGGTACAGATTTTCCTTATCTCCCTTGCCCTTAATTAAAATGTTTTGTCCTGCTGTGTTTTGTTGATGTCTGCATTTTTGTCTGATTTCATATAGTTGTTACAAATGTTTTAAATCTATGCTGTTATTTATTTTAAACACTTCTAAACTATTTCTTCATGGCAGAATACCTGGAAACAATCTTAAAATGTACATTTCACTGAGATTATTTAACTTATATGGCTTCCCTGCCCAATGGCAATAGTTATCTAGGAAATACAAATAGTAAAGCTGGCAGGTAAGCATATATTGGAGTTTGTTTGGAAAAGATTGTTGCTTATTATAGAGTTGTTGCTTTACATGAAAGGTTTCCGGATATAACATTTAGCACTTCCTGGCTGGACAGGAAACATTACTGTCTGAAACTTAGATAAATACCTCCCTAGGAAACAACAGTTTATGAGAACTTTGAAATCACAGCACAGTTTCAGAATCAGTAACAGCCTTGTATGGTAGAGAGAGATATAAAGTCAAGGTAAACAGAAAAAAAGGGAGGGAGGAATGTTGTGTTAGAAACGAAAGTGAAATTATCAACATTGTCCTGCAAACTACCAAGAAAATGGTAGTGTAGAATCTTTAGGTTGGTATTTTCTCCCATTGCTTTGTTGAAAACAGATTTCTACAGCAGCATGAGAATTTAACTTAGAGATGTGTCATTTAGAAACAGAAAGGCAGGAAAACCTTAAATACTCCTAAACTCTACTTTTACTGAAGTGATCAAAACTGATCAGATAGAAAACTATAATTGTACCTCAGGGTGCCTGTCCCCAAGGAATAAAAAGTCTGCCAAGACTCTCCTTTTGCCTCTGAGCGTCCCCAAGCCAGGGTTTTTAATGAGGTTCCAGCGCTACAAAACATGGAAATCGTGCGACAAAATACATGCACTTTAAACAACTCTTCCAGTGCTCTTTCTGTAAGTCGCGGGTTTTCCTAGCTACATTTACCTTGAGGACGCTCCGTGGCAAAAGGGGCGGGGATTGCCGCCTGCACACACAGCAGAAACACAAAAGCAGCTTCACTTTCTAAAGCTCAGAACTAAAGAGCCAGAATCACGCAGAATTGCAACATTGTTGCAATCGCTGTGAGGTGTGAAATGGGTGGATTATTGCTAGGGGTGGATTTTAAAGCGATAACAGGGAAAGTGGTGAGTGAATGAGCGATAGTGCGCTGGGCAGGGTGGATTTTTGAAAGCAATAACAGGGAAAGTGGTGAGAGTGAATGTTTTCCAGCACGAGAAGCCATTTCGGGGGGGGGGGGAGATCTGGGAGACAAACAGAGAGCCAATCGCTGTTTCTCCTTTGCACTTGTCAGGGATTGTCAGCGCTCGTGCGCTGGGCAGGGTGGATTTTTGAAAGCAAAAACAGGGAAAGTGGTGAGAGTGAATGTTTTCCAGCACAAGAAGCCATTTCGGGGTTGGGGGGAGATCTGGGAGACGAACAGAGAGCCAATCTCTGTTTCTCCTTTGCACTTGTCAGGGATTGTCTTCCTAGTTGTGGCCACACTGAGCGCAGTCCCTCCCCATTCCCGCTGGCATCCTATGAACAAGAGCAGGGGCGGGGAGAAAAAGATGCGCGCAAAGAAAACAGGGATCCTATGGGGACGGAAGGTGCGTTAAAAACACGCATTTTCCTGAGCCTCATGCGGACGCTTATTCCTGATTTGCATGGCACTTTTAAAGTCCACTTCAGTAGAGTGACAGTAGAGTGACAGTGGAGAAATAAATAAGTCTTTTGGGGACGCAGCCAGGGTACTTCCGCACAGGGGCAAATAAAACCTGATCTCTGGCACCTGGATTTATTAAAACTGGCTCCCAGGGAAACCAGTTTTAATAGCTCTGGGTGCATGGTAGATACGGTTTAACGGGGCACATCTGCATCTAAAAGATGTGGATCTACCCCACGCCCGTGCCTCCGCACACGTGGCGCTGATCCGGATTGGAGGCGGGTGCTGTGCGGACACACGGCACCCGTCTCCAATCCGGGACGGAGGGCCCACCCCCGGCCTGCCACGATTGGCTTGCCGGAGCCAAGCCTGGCGAGCTGGGGGACCTCACCGCCATGGCTCGCCCTGTCTCCCCGAAACTGAAAGCAGGTGTGCAGGATGCAGCGCGCCTGTGCCCTGCATGCTGCCTGAGTGGTCGGGGCTGTGCCTGGCAGCCCCTGCCCTCAGGAGCCATTCCGCGCAGGTGCGCTGCCCTGACTTGCGCACCGGCCAATCAGGTGGCACGCAGGACGCAGGCGCACTGCATTCTGGGTGCCTGCTTTCAGTTTTGGGGAGATGCCGAAGAGGTAAGGAGGGGATCCGCCGCGCACCCCCCAGGGTGGGCTAGGGTGGGCTTTAGGCAAGCTCGCCCTGGCTCCAGAAGCGGTGATCTGCCGCTTCTGGGGCAAGGGCAAGACGAAAGGTAGGAGGCCCCCTGCTCGCCATGCTTGGCTCCGGGGAGCCAATCATGGCAAGCCGGCGGAGGGCCATGGGCTAGCACACTTGCGCTGTGCGGCCGCATCCGAAACGGATGCAGATTCACAGCGCAAAGCCACTTGATATGTGGTGTGCTAGAACACCCATTAAGCACACATTAAGTCCGGATAGGTGGGGACGCACCCACCGGAAGTGTGTTTTTTTGCCCCCGCTAATGCGGACGCTCCGGCAGCAAACTGGTTTTGCCGCCGAAATCCACATTAAAAACGGGCTCGCTGTGCGGACACCCCTTGCGGGAAGTGTCCTACTTAGCAACTCGTGTGCGGAGGTGCACATTGGAATGTGTGCTTAATGGGTGTTAAAGGGCCTGTGCGGAAGCACCCCCAGTGTACACAGTTTCAGTTGTTATGGTTGTGAGGTATGTATTTTTCTTCTGATGGCAAATGGTAACCTTCTTTGATTTTACATCACCCTGCAGTTTCAATATTGCACAGTTTACTATGTCTCTCATCCATCCGACTACTGTGGTAGTAGGAGGCCAGAGGGTCCCTCTTTTATTTTTCTTGTGTATGGTCTCCTGCTCCTCAGGTATGGTCTGGACAACTAAGAACACACTCCCTTCCAATGGCACAATAGTATAAGAGCATCAGAGCATGAGGTAAATTGAGGTGCACCTATACCACTTTTTTCTACTTCTTAAAGTGATTTAAATCTCTCAGGAAGGCAGCTGAAGCCTTCATCCCAAGGCAAATTATGGCAGAATTCCCCTGTTAATGCAGATATCCTTCCCTTATCTCCTGCTGTTCTAATGGTTTCAGGAGGTTGTGAGAACTAGGGAAATAACAGTTTTACTGGATGAGTGACAAAGAAAAGGCTGATGAGGTTAAGAATCTGTGCAGCATAACAGTTATCATGGCGGTATCAATGGCTTTCTAATGAGACAGTCAACATTTGGATTATAATGGGGCTGCCCTTGAAGACGGTTCGGAAGTTGCAGCTAGTGCAGAATGCAGCTGCCAGGGTGCTGACCAGGACAGCTAGCCAGTCTTAATGGCTGCCACTTCACTGCCAAGCCCAATTCAAGGTCTTAACTTTGACTTACAAGGCCCTAAATGATTTGGGCCCAAAATATCTAAAGGACGCCTTCTCCCATACCAACCTGCCTGTGCCTTAAGATCTTGAGGGGAGGTCCTCCTGGTTGTCCCACCACTTCAGCAGCTAGGCAGGTGGGCATACAGGAGAGGGCCTTCTCAGTAGCGCCCCCCAGGCTATGGAATAGTAAGGCTCCTTCTCTATTTATTTATGTTCAGGAAGGTGATGAAGATGTACTTCTTTGCTCAGGCCTTTGGCTAAATGTTGGTTGTTTCCCCCACTGCCAACACTACTGCTTTAACTGATATTGTGCTGTTTTTAACATGTTGGTTTTTAAATGTTATGACAGTTATTATTGTTTTGATATAGTTTTTTAATATGCTGGATTTTAAAGGTTGTTTCCAGCCCTGAGACATTTGGGCACAGGACAGGAAATGAATGAATGAATGAATGAATGAATGAATGAATGAATGAATGAATAAATAAATAAATAATCATACATTATTTTGCCATAAAATTGCCGCTAGTGATGAAGCTCTCAGGTGTGCTGAAATCTCATTGGTAGAAATCAGATTATAATGAAATATTATAAGTACCTTTAAATCTAAGATGGAAATTTGACTTTTACAATCCACCTTAATTCATATAATTCATCTGGGGTCATCTGAGCACCTGTATGCAAAGGCTGCAGTGTGCTCTTTTCTGTGTTGGATACCCACATATAGGCTCTGTCCCCATGCAATTTAAAGTCTGCTAGAAATCTTCTTTTGCCTCTGAGCGCCCCCACGCCAGGCTTTTCAACGAGCTTCCAGTGCTACAAAACAAGGAAAATCAGCGACAAAATGCATGCCCTTTAAAGAAGACTTTCAGAGCTCTATTTGGGAGTCGTGGGTTTTCCTCGCAACATTTACCTTGGGGATGCTCCGTGGCAATAGGGGCGGTGATTGCTGCCTGCACACACAGCCAAAAAGCATTCACACATCTCAGAAATGCAGCAGGTTCCCTTCCTTTCCTTTGTAAAAAGAGCCAGAATTGCTCAGAATTGCAACATTGTTATCAGGTGATCTGTGAAAGTGTTAAAAGTGTGAATGAGCGAAGGATCGCGCTGCCGATGCCTGCAGCCGCTGACTTTGCAGGGACAGGAAGCCTTTTCTAACAGAGAACAGAGTGAAAGTAAGTGCTGAAAGTGAATGAGTGAGCGATCACTGCCTTTGCTGGGACGGGAAGCCATTTCAGGGGACGGAGATCTGGCTATTTTTCCTTTGAACAAGAGAGGGGGCGGGGGGGAAGATGCAGGGAAAGAAAACAGCCTTCCTTGGGGACGGAAGGTGCGTTAAAAACACACATTTTGCTGATCCTCGTGGGAATGCTTATTGCGGAAGTGCACGACACTTTTAAAGTCCCTTTGATTAGAGTGACAACAGAGGGAACTCAGAGAGGCAAATAAGTCTTTTGGGGATTCAGCCATAGATGCCCTTGTGAAGACTATCTGTAAAGTTGCAAGGCTACCTTGCCTGCTAGGCACCATGACTTTTTGCTACCTTACTAAATGGTGATTTGGCAGAATATTACTTGGGAAGGTAGGTAGAGTTCTCCTTCACTGGAGATATTCTATAACACAAGAAATGCATGGGAAATGCTCTACTTAATCAAAATGGTGCTTCATCTAGTCCTGCTCTTTTCAGCCACTCATGCTTTACTACAATCAAAGACCAGCAGAATACCATAAAGCTGAAACAAGAACATATATCTGGGGCTTTAAGAGTAAAAATGTTATAAACCCTATGTGCTAACCTTTTAACACTTTGCAGGCAATCTAGATGAGAATTGAGATAGATAAACTGTTGCTTGTGGAGTTAAATGATTTGAAGCTCAAAGATGGTAAATAAAGTTGGCAAGAAAGAGTGGGAAGCCCTTTAGCACTGTGTCTCTCTCTCCTCATAAGGTGGAAGAGGGATTGATAGGAAGCTGTTTTAAGGGAAGATCAAACTTAGAATGCTCTTTATATAATCAGTGCATGGCTTATCCTTAATGTCAGGGATAATTCTATTGGGCTTTTGCTAACTGCCTTGGAAACTAGCCTCTGATTTGATCTACAAATCAAAGTCAAGAGGCAATGATCTTTCTGCTTCCTCAGGGCTTACTTCATGTGTTGTGGTATAGTCTGCCACAGAAAACACCTTATTAACTCTTTCCTCATAGTTTTTAGGTCCACACATTTATGGTGCTGGTTCATACCAGTTCACATTGGTGTTCAATGTATGGCACTGATCTGGTCCATACCTCTCCATGGTTGTGGTGCTTCTGTAAGCTCTGCAATCACTCTCCTACAGAACTTTGGACAAAACTTCCTAGAATTGGAGCCTGGGTGGTTCTTTCTGGGGTTTTTACTTATTTTTATTATTTTTAGTCTGCACACCTCCCAGGATCACAGAATAAGAATGCAGACCTGATTAATCTGGACCATGATTCAGATTAAGGGATTCCTTAATCTGGACCACCAATGAGTACAGAAAAGGTGAATGAAACTGATCAAGAAGATGAGCCTTGTGTTGGACTTGAAATGTAGATTGCCGTTAAAGAATATAAATTATTTTTTGACAAAATACAAAAGAAGTGAATTAGCAGTGTACATGTTTTTGTTTTGAAGTGGTTCTTATATTTTAAAATTAACACAAGACAACCATCAAGAGCAGCATTTTATTGACAAAAGGAAGTAGAAAAAATGAAGGAATCCTTTGTGATAGTTTAGAATGACATTGAACATGGGATATAATAAATAACAATGCAGAATGTGTTTTACACACTTTCTCGTTGACATGATTTAGCTGAATTCTAAGACACTGGAACCTTGCTGTACAATTTTGTCTGCTGTCAAACTTTTGCTGTAAAATTTTGTCTGCTGTCAAGGTAATGGTGGCAGGACTGTATAGAAAATACAGATGGAAATCTGCAGGATAGTTTGTGGCTCAACAGAAAGGAAATATTTGATAAAAAGGTGCCATGTTTGGATCAAACTACAGAAGTAAATGTTACAACAGAGATACTGTTTCAGGAAGTCTCAAAGCACTGCATCATAGTGATACTGTATTCCTTTGAGACATCCACAAAAAAGGCTTCAGCTGTCAAATGCAATGAAGGTGATGGCCCTTTTTAATTCAAATTAAAATCTCTGCCTGCCAACAGGTATAAGCAAACCTTCGTGGCATTCATGACATCTATTTACATGTTTTTGATGAAATTTAATCTGTTGGAGAGAGGTTTTCGCCTTTCCTTCCAAAATACAAGAAAAATATTAAAAATCTTTTTTAAAAGAGGATAAAAATAAAAAAGAGTTCTATCTATCACTAAAGTGTGGCAGAAAATAACAATGTAATAACAGTGAAAATGAAATGCAGGAATAGTTGAAACAAGATGCTGTAAATAACAACAGTGTAAAATCCAAAGCAAGGTTTTTATTATTATTATTTTAAAATAGAAAATACAGGACAGTTCTTTCAAAAGGCTAGTGGTACTAGAATAGAAGGTCTTGTGACTTAAAGCAAAGTTAGTGAGTGGGAAATGCTATTTGTTCTAGATAAGAATACAAATCTGGATTCCACCAGATCAGCGGTTCTCAACCTTCCTAATGCCGCGACCCCTTAATGCAGTTCCTCATGTTGTGGAGACCCCCAACCTTGGGGGTGGGGCAGCTTGGGTGAGGATGGGGTGGGAAGGCAGGAGACTCATCGTGACCCCTCTGAAAGGGTAGTTTGACCCCCAAAGGGGTCACAACCCATAGATTGAGAACCACTACACTAGATAGACTTGACAAATTAAATTATGAGGCTAAAACTCCTGTAGCTTTGTCCGCCTAGGTTAAAAGATTTGTTGAACCAGTTCAATTTTGACCTTGTTCAAATCAAACTAGTTTGATCCACTTTGCCTAGAACTGAACTATCCAATTCAAAAGTAGCTTGTTCAAATTGAACTGAACCATGGGATGTCTGTCTGAATAGATCAAACCTCTTGGTTTGATTTGAATGATCAGTTTGATCCAAATCAGACCTCAATTTTAAAATGCATACATATCTCTACTTAGGTTTTCTTTCCAGCAGCAGATCCAACTAAGGAGACAAGGGAAGGAGCTGCAGCAACTTGCATAGAATTCATTCCAAAGCTTCAATTTCTATTTTTTACATTTCTAATTAAGTATTGATCAAATGAAAAAGGCTTTGAGAAAACTGAAGATTTTGAAATTAAAAGTTTTTACTGTGTGTGAAATATCGACATTATACTTTACCTTGTGATCAGTTGGGTTCAACAACCCGTTATTACAATATTATAGTATATAATGAAAAGGGAATGAGGGAATTGAGAAGATTCATACATAGTTACATAGTTAAGATTTTTATATGAAAGATAAAGGTTATTTGTTGTTGGCTGTTTAAGTGCTAATCTATATTTCTCTTCACATGATTTATATACTTCTTATGAAATTTTGAAAGCATTGAGATGTAGACACTGCACATTCTTAATAAAATGCATAAAAAAGTAGATGTTTTTAATAAGAAAACCTACAATCTTAGGCCCTGTCCATATTAGCATAATAAATCCACAGTTGTAGGAAAACTTTGCAAGTAGTGGGTCTGATAAGAGTCAGTGAATCCTAATGCAGATCGTATGTATAGGGAGTCCCAGGGTTTAGAAATTTGAGGGGTTGTCTATTCTAGATGAAGTCTCATTCCCTTAGAAGAAGCAGTCTGGGGTTACTTCTGGAATCTCTACCACTAAAGGCTCGGGAAGTGCCTATAACTAGCTTCAGTTGGTGTATCAGCTCACTCCTACCTGGATAAATACTGACCACTTTAGTCCATGCCCTGGTTGCTTCACATTTGGATTTCTGTAATATTCTTTCAGTGAGGCTGCCCTTGCACCTGGCTCAGAAGCTATATCTGGTGAAAAATGTTATCGTCAGGATGTATATTCTACTGTTCCCAGATGGCTCAAGCAGAATGCAGTGTGGGTAGTCCTCCTATGCAGTTAGGCATGATCACATGGAGCCATCTGAAATGATTGTTCACGTATGTGAAGACAACTCCCCATTTTTAATCTTGTCTTGAAATTTCACTGTAAACTTTTCAAAGTCTTTTATACCACAGCCTGATCCTAGACTGCAGTAGACTCCCAGCCATAATCTCGATTCCCTTACTTGATTCTGGGAGGGCTTTCACTGCTGTAGGCACTAGTTCTGTCTGCAGCAACAGTCTCCTTGCTGCTGTGGGATTTCAGCCTGTATGTTTGAGTTTTCCACGTTTCCTTCCGCAGTGTGAGGTGACATTTGCAAAACCAAAATAAAATATTTTAAAAAGCAATGTAAGAGTGTCTTGGATGTTGTAAGATGTGGCACTAGTGTTCATATTTCATTCTCCCTCCCCCATTTCCTATTCATTTCTAATGCACTTTGGAAGTGTATCCTCTGCCTTTCATGCACATTCGGGGTGAGATGGGGACTCAGGGCACAAGGATGTGGAAAAATACCACCTCTGAACCAGCTCTGTGTTGCCTTTGAGAAGTTTTCTTTCCTGGTGTACAAATAAGCCTTACTCTTTATAGGTATAAATCCAAGTTAAAACAGTTCTAGCAGTGAAATCCATGTTTGCTTAAACATGTGTCCCTGTGAATTTAATGGCTGTTATTCTGAAATCTGTGATATAGGACTGCAAGTGAGAATTCTGATAGTATATTATTTATGAACCCTTGTGGGATGTCCACCCTATCTGGAGGAGTTACATTTCCTAAAGTGAACCACCTTTCTACCAAAAAAATAGATTTAGATACTATTGCTAGTGCCATAAACAATGGAGAATAATATTTATAACTTGGATTTTTTTAACCTGGACTGAGGGCTCCTTGCAGTCGTCCTGACTGCATTTGGGCAGTAGGGAAGCAACAGCGGTGTGAAGGGGGACAACAACTGACACACTGATAACCTCCACTGCCACCCGCCGTTTGAGATGATGTCATCATCACCCACGGGAGTTGATGACAGATGTTGGAATGGGCAGGGTGGGGAAGGCAAACGGTGGGACATAACACCAGAACTGGGCAGGGAGGAGGCAAATAGCGGGAGATGATGAAAGATGAATGGGGTGGGGAAAGCAAATGGTGGGAGATGATGAAAGACAGAGGAATGGGGTGGGGGGAGACAAGTGGCTGGAGATGCTGACAGATGGAAGAACCGGGCAAGGAAGGCAAACAGCAGGTGGCAGTAGAGGAGACTGGCATGGTGGCGGCATTTCCAGTAATAAATATTCATATTATTCCAGAATTCCGCAGTGTGTCCTGTTATGATCCAAATAGGGCTTCCCCAGATTTTTGGACATTTAGTCTGCAGAAACAGGGAATCCCTCTAAAGTGTCAGGACACTGAAGGCTCAAGCTGAATTTAGGCCAGACTAAAATGCCAGTTGAAATGCAGCCATAGTTGTTAAGACCATTCCAAAATCTTCTTCTTCTATAAAAAGAGGTTAAATATTTTTTTTCATACCCTTAGTATAAGGGTTGCTCAGCAGTAATTACTTTTTTATTCCTAAGAATAAAGAAAGACTTAGTGAAACATGCTAATCAAATGATGCAGCTCCCATTTTTCTAAGGAAATATGGGGAAAGAATGAAGAAACTCTGCTAGCTCTGATAACCTCTTAAGTCTGCTCAAAGTCAGCTGCTGTATATGAAATTGATTCTTTCAAAATGTTTTTTTTCTTACATATTATTTTTACTCTGTTCTATAGCATTGGTCACAGAGACCTTCATGGATGACTGGGTTTATAGCTATTTAGTTTACTACTTTTATGTCATACTGCCTTTTAAAATTTTATTTAACTCTTTTTTCTTTGTTGCTATTTTTCTAAACAATTCCCATTACTCCCCCAAAGACGAAGCTAATCTACAGGGTGTATAGAGCTTCCCAGGGAGCCTTCAGACTTAAGAGTTTTTATTGCTCATAATAAAGCTAATCTACATTGCGCATTTTTATTTTTCAGGAAATTGAAGCAGCCGTGAACGCTAAACAGCCGGATGTTGAAGGGATTTTGTCTAAAGGGCGTCATTTATACAAGGAAACACCAGCCACTCAGCCACTAACGGTAATGAAGTAACCTTAGCAATATCCATTACTGCCTAATGTGTTATGCTTTCCCTGTTGTACAATTGCCCTTGATGCAAACTATGAAATCCATGAGGGAAAAAATGGAGTCTTTCTTAGGCACATGAATGTTCTGCTCCTTACTGAAAGTATTGCATGAATTATAATCAAACATTTCTTTGATTTTTGTATTTCCATTCACTAATTTGAAAGTGGACCAGTTGAAAACAAAGAGTGGATAATTACTGGGTACATGATATGGCTGAAAAGAAGAAGGAATCAGGTGGTCGAAATTGCATCACTTTCTTCCAACCTTTTTTTTTTCCACTTGGCAACTGTAATTTCTACAAGTCCTTTCCACTCCCCCATCCACAAACTGAGTGGTGTGGAACAGTTTTTGCTAAGTCTAATTTGCCAATTTTGAGAATCTCCTGACACACAGCTGATTTAAGGATTTATTTGTTAAGTTAAACTTCTGTTGCAACAACCAGTTTTCAGTTCTAAGATAGAACAGTACTCCAATTTAAGTCTGCTGCAGAAATTCATGAATCAGAGGGCTCTGTGATTAGCTTGAGTACCGTTTGCCCTTGCTGATAAAGTTGTAACTTCTCATTTTCATAGAGACAGTGAGTCACTTTCTCCCTGCATCTTCTATAAAGCTTCTGTAGTGGATTGGACTAGTACATCTTCCAGAATAGTGTGGAATTTTTTTTTTCAGATTTGTGGCTTTCATAAATGAAATACATTTTTGCTTCAGTGGAGGTCCAGACCCAGATCCAAACTATTAGGTCATAATAAACTGACCTATGAACTGATGCAGCTGTGGGAAATTTCTTCTACAGAGGCTGATTCTGAAAAGTTTGAACTCAAGATATTTTGTCCTATTCCTATATACTTCCATATAAGCATTGATGGCTGTGATTCAGCGTGCTACTGAAAGTCATGATGCTGTCCCATCATAGCTGCTGCTGGGTGAAATAATGTAATATCAATATTTAGGCTTTTATCCATGGAGAGACAATGTCACCTTTGGGGGGTAGGCGTAGGCTATAATTGAGGTTGTAAGGACACAGTTATGCTGAATTATATGGTGTGACAAAAGCTCTATTTCCCCTTATCCATGAAGGGGTTTTGTCCATATATACTGGAATATCTGCTTCCCTCCCTTCTTCCTTTCTCTCTCTCTCTCTCTGTGAGGTGGGGAGAGGGAGACAGAGAGAATGTTTTTGGCTGTCTGAAGCCTGTAGCAGCATGAAGTTTTATAAATGTTTGTTAGGCAGTATTGGTATAATTTTAAATAAATTTGTACTCTGGAAAATAATTTATGGACAACCCATATAGTGCAAGATATGATCTTAAATCAGAAGTATTTTTGAAGTACTGGAAAATGGAAAATGTATTGTTTTCTATGGGATTGTATTATTTTCAAATTACACATTGCAATTTGCTTAATTAACCACACTGTGAAGCTAATTTTTGCATCAGTGAGTGACTGTTGCTCAAACAAGTAACAAAGAAATGCACATATGTGATGGTGTAATGGAATTAGCTTCTAGATGTTTCAATTTCACACATTCACACTTTGCTTCGGGGCTTTCATAAACTGATATTGCATTGCTTACTGTGCAGTTGCTTCTTTGGTGTAAATAAATTTTATTTGCACATAGCCTTAAATCCTAAGAACGGATTCTCAAACTTCCAGAATTCATACTGACTGTAAACAGCATGTAATTACTATGACTTTTTTTTTTGAAAATAGGTAATATATGGATATCCATTACAATACACTTGATGCTATTTTAATCTAATTTACCCACTTCAGTTGCAATAAGATTTAAACTGGAGGAGTTTAAGTTTTGCAGACTGAGCACTCCAGGAGACCCCACAATGGAGCAGATGGGGCATCAGGATATACTCTTGGGCTGCGTTTACACCTACATTTTAATCCTGTTTCAGGCCACTTTCCAAGTGAGAGAATAGATCAGCAAAGCAATTAATCATTTTCTTTCATCTTTATCTAATCTAAGGATGGCTTTTCTGGGTTAAATAATGCTGAAAGAAAAGGGCTTGATACTTTGCTGATATATTCTCTCACTCTGAAAGTGGACTGAAGCTAGATTAAAACTTAGGTGTGTGTTCATTTACAGTCAACCACACTCAAAACTATATAACTTGTAAGCTGTTTTTAAATTTTTATTTCTTTGATTCCTACCTCCCTCTTTACTGAGAAACTTAGCTATCAAAGAATTTGCCTTTTTTCCTCCAAAATCTCTTAAATGCCAAATAATGTCAGTAAATATGTATTACATATGAATGTGATGCTGTAGGAGTAGGTGGGGGGAAATGAACTATTTATTTTTGAAAAGTTTTCACAGGACAACTTTCTGGTGTCTCAGGAAATAAAATGATTTATCCTTTTTTTAAAAAAGTACATTTTGTGATTAACGCATTTGTCGTTTTTTATTTTTCCTGCCCTCTTACAAATTAAAGATGTCAAGCTTGTTTACTGTATTATTTAGGATCAGCATTCATTTATTATTACTAATTAATTTATGAAATCAAAACTTTTAGACAGAGGTAATAATGCCACCTTGCATCATTAATACCATGTGGGAACGTTAGCTATTGCCAGTCTCCCTTGGGATGTGGTTGAAGAACATAGCCACTGCCCATCCAGCATCCTGTCTCACATAGTGACCCACCAATTCCTTCTGTGCATTTCAAGCAGAAGACAAAGGCAAAACCTTCACCTGCTCTCAACTGCACCTGCAATCAAGGCAATACCTAGGCATCAATTTTAGTAGCCATTGATATACCTGACCTTCATGAATTCATCTATCCTTTTCTTAAAGCTATCCAGGCTGCTTGCTGTCACCACCTCTTCTCATAGTAAATTTCTATTTCCTATAAATAGTGGTGCATATAATAGGTACTGAAATTTTGTTTTACTTTTACATACGACGTTGATTTAGAAGATTCTGTTTTTAACATATATACTTTTCTATACCAACCAATATTGTTGTTGTTATTATTATTATTGTTGTTGTTGTTTGTTTGTTTGTTTGTTTGTTACCCATCCAACCATGGATGTGTGGAGGTGGTCATGTGCACATCTGGGAATTTGATGGCAACTGAATTACGCAGGTTGCACGTGACTCAAAACACAGAAGACAACATTGAACAAAACCCAGAATGACAAAGAAAGGCGAGTTATGGGCCTTAGGGGCAGGAATTTCTCACCTCTCATGTTCCTGCTGGGTAACCAGAGTGGATAAAGGATTTAAGCTATGCAGCATTATATTTTATAATGACTATGTGTCATCAGAGTGTATAATATTAAGAAAAATAACATCACTTATTACACATATTAACAGAAAGTTTAATATAACTCTTTTCCAGAAAAAAATAGAAGATTTAAATACTGACTGGAAAGCAGTCAACCATTTAATACAAGTGCTTAAAGGAAAACCTGTGGCTGGGCCTCCAGGAATTGTTGCTTCTGCTGTGGGTAAGTACTTTGATGTGCCTGTAAGGTTTATAAGTGAAGATGTGGTTTCTACCTTATCAACATGCAAAATTAAATTAAATAATTAGATTTAAAATGGCATTTCAAGATATCGTAAGGACATTGGTGCTTATACATTTTTGTGTGCAAACACACACACTAAAGGTATAATTATATACAATTTTTTTAAAAAAGTATAATTATGATTGGAAGGGTGCTATAATTTGATGGGTCTTAGTTCCTAGGGCAGAAAGGACTAAGCAAATGCAGTGGATCAGTGATCTTAACAACTCCATGTATTTTTGTTCTGCAGTTGCACACTTGGGGATAAGGCTTAGAATGATGGGTAAATTGCCCAGATCATTAAACCAGGGAGGCAACAGCCTAACCCAGTATGAGGGTTGGATGTACTAACCCTTTCCTCCACTTCCAGTAATACAGACCTAAGAATGACTATTACAGTATTTTAGCTTAGTCTGGCATATACGTACTGTACTTTCACGCCAATATGGAAGCTTCCATTAAGGCCCTTTTTGCATGGATGCTTAATCAGGATCCATGCAGTACACATTCTAGAGCTCCCATCTACATGTTAATCAAATCCCTCCAACTCCCCTGCTCCTACTCCACCTGCACAAGATAGAGCCTGATCCAGATTAAAAGGTCTTTCATCTGGATGTCTGGCACTATCAGAGGGACCAGGGTCCTGATCCAAGACATGGGCAGTGCACAGAGAGCTGCCTGCCATGTTTGGAATTTCCAGTGGGTTACTTTTCAGAATGTGCTGTAGCATGCCACTGAAAAACACCCACACCGCCTCCAATTCCTAGCCTTGGGGTATGGATGCAAAGCTTGCATGAGTCTTGAAACAATGGTATGGGTTAATCCAGATCAGTGCCATCAATGCAGATGGTGTAGATCCTGTGCATGCCTCCCTGCAAATTGGATCAGTGGGCCAGGTTGTTCCAGACCCACTGATCCATGCCCATTAAGTGCAGGAAGGTCATATGTTCATATTGTGCTACTGACACATCTTAATCTGTGCAAGATTATAGACAACGACTCCTAATTTAATACTCCATGAAAACTAGAATGTGAATTTTTAGTTTTGGGATAGGTGTTCACCTCTTTTTTTGTTTTTGTTTTTTGTTTTGTTTTATGTTGCTCTTACTGTACTATTTTAGTAGAAAGCATATTTTTCTGGTTTTTAACTCTTTATTTTAACTCTATCCTAAATTACAATCCTTGATTTTCAGATGTGAACAGATTTTTATTACTGGTAATATTGTTTTCTAGGGAAGGGTTAAAGTGCCAGGAAAGTATTAAAGCTGCTCACAGAGGACTCAATAGATGTTAAAGATTAAAAGAAAAAAAGTTTGTTTGAAAAAGAGTTCAAACAGTGAGCCTGCTGCTACATCAGAGCCAAGATAAAAGTTAAAAGATTCACTGGTGTTTCCCCACTTCCATCCCCATTCAGAATGATATTACAGTTCAATAATGACCTTCTTGAATTCAGTTTCATTCTATTTCACATTTGTTAGTCATTAGACTGTTTTTTTAACTTAAGGAGAGAGAGCACAGTGCCTGAGAGTATTGTATTCCCATTGAAAGTAGGTTCAGAAAGATGTTGGAGAAAATAATATTGTAGTCTAAACCGTGGTTGTTATCAGCTACAGTTAAAGAGTTGTGTTTGGGACAACTTATTAGACTGTGCAGAACAAGGCTCTGGAACAGCACATTTGTAAAATCCTCTCTGACAGGGTTTTGTGTTGCAGTCAAGAAATTCCAGACAGCCAGCTCAATTCCTAAGATGCAAAGTAGTAGAACTAGGGATGTGCACGAATAATATTTGAAATATTCATTATTCATATGAATTCATACATTCGTATATGAATTAAATATCCAGACATTTGTACTTCAGTATTCGTACAAATACAAATATTTTTAGTTATTCGTATGAATAATTTAGACATACATGTGTGTATGGAATAATACATTCGTATGTATCTGTATGGATGCGTATGAGGTTCGTATCATTGGATACATATCAAATACTCAAACAATGGATATGAATGTATTTGTATTGGTTTGAATGACCAGACATTTGCTTTTCTTTATTTGTAGGAATTCAGATTTTTTAATATTTGATTCATTATGGCCTAGGAGTTTCAAAGCTTACAAGTGTGAGTTCACCAGTGGAAGACTATCAACTGTATGCATGTGGTCTTCTCAGTCTATGAGAGCTATCTACTTTAATTATGACGAAACACTTCAGATCATTGTGGGATAAACCAGGTGTCCTTCAACAAGACCAAGAAGGATTTTTTGGGGTGGAGGTGGTGGACTGATTGGCCATTAGATACATCTATTTTGCTTATTTCACGCTGTCCAGTTTTCAGGTTTGTAGAGGGAAGAAAAGTGGCTGTGTCACCCTAGGCAAGTAAGTTTTTATCCTGGGGCTCAGCAGCACTGAGGCTACCACTGTACTGCTACAGTAGGCACAGGCAGAAGGTCCCAAAGCTATTGAGTAACCCGTCTGTTGCATTTGCTTCTGATAATGCTTTCCAGTGCCACTACAATTAAAATGCAGACTTTTGCCTTCACAGCAGGGCATACTGTTGTCGTATTCTGTATTCATAGTGGATGTATTCCTCCTCTTGTCTTCAGGGAACAGAATATAACACAGGGAAAGAAGTTTAACCAAGAACAACATGGGGCTTCACATTTTCTGCTGGAGATAAAGAAATGTCTAGAGGCTGGTTGGGGGGAAAAGAGTAAGAACTATATAGTTTTTTTATTCTTATGCTCTGAAAATACATAGAACTCACGGATTAGTAACTGGCTAAAGAACATAGTAGTAATAAATGGCCAGTTCTCAAGATGGAAAAGGTGAGAAGTAGGGGTAAGTAGTGAAACAGCAAAGTTTGCTGGTGACAAATTGTTCAGGGCAGTAAAAACTGACAAGGGGTTGTAAAGAGCTCCAAAGGGATCTCTTGACATTGGGCAAATGCATTTCAATCTCAGCAAATGCAAAGTGGTGCACATTGAAACAAAAAAAATCCCAGTTACATCTGATGGGGGCCAAGTTTTCTGTGACAGACCAGGAAAGGGATCTTGAGGTTCTGGTGGACAGCTGGATGAAGGTTTTAACCCCATGTGCAGCAGCAGTGGAAAAAGCCACTTCAGTGCTAGGGTAATTAGGAAGGGAATATAAAACAAGTCAGCGAGTCTCAATTTGCCTCTTTATAAATCTCTGGTGAGGGCACATTTGGTATATTGTGTACAATTCTGGTCAGCACACTTCATAAAGGATACTGTAGAACTGGGAAAGGTGTAGAAAAGGGCAACCAGAGTGAGCAAGGGGCTGGAACACTTTCCTTATGAAAGCAGGTTGCAATGTCTAGGCCCTTTCAGCCTTGAAAGGCAGCATTTCAGTGATGACCTGATAAGTGTATAAAGTCATGCAAAGTGTGGAGAAGATGGATAAGCAAAAAATTATTTTCTTTGTTGCACCACACTAGAACCAGGTGGCACTCTTTGAAATGGGAGGGCAGGATAGTTAGATCCAACAAGGAGAAGTTTTTTTTTCACCCAGAGAGTCATTGGTCTATGGAGCAGAAGATCTTTTCTGTTGTTGTTTTGTTCTCAGGAGTGGCTATACTGGTGCAGGGTGACATGGGTGGAACCTCCCTGTTTTAGTTTAATAGGAGGACACATCTCAGAGGTGCACCAAATTGTGCTGTTGAAATATGTCCCTTAGGAAACCAATGCTAGAAACCTAAGTTCCTAGCACTTGGAGAACCTGAGAGTAGCTCTGGAGCTCACATGGGGCATTGTATGGGTTCAGACTTCTTAACGGAGAAGGGTTATTCAATTACTTTTGCGGTTCCTGCTCCTGGAATGGATCCAGGCTGGCCCAATCCTGACAATAAGTGCAAATCCACCCTTTAAGTGTGTAGAAACACTTTAGTGTTTATCTAAAGATTACAAGTTTGATTCTTGGTAGTAAATGGAAAAAATATAAATTCTTCTTTTCTCCACATTCTTTACAAATATACAAATGAAATTTCTACCAGTCTTTCAACAAACGAGTATGAGATATCATATATGTGATTTGATAAAACAAACCAATAGGACAGCAGGGTTTGGGGAAAGATCATGATTTGTAATTAATAACGGCTCTGTAGTCATTCCTAAAAATAATTAAATGGTTAATTATTGTGAGGAAGAGTGATTTTTATAGGAAATGTATTCTATTTGTTATACTCTTGACATTGTTCAGTTCTGACATTTGAGGGAACTGAAATCCCATGGGAGTGATTTTCTAATAATTCTTCAAGATAAATTTCATGACATAACAGATGCCAGTGATAGAACGGAACTGAATTTAGTAGTTTCATTTGGAACATTTTCAAGGTCAAGACCCAGTTTCAGAGAATTTTTATTTTCAACATACTTGACATCAGATGCAAGATGAAAGACAAACTCACCTAATAAAAAGACAAAGAGTTCAGACTAATGTGGCTACTCTTTTGGAATCCATCTAATAAAGCTTTCAGATTCAATTTACTCTCTGTATATAGCTAGAGGAATCTCTGGAGGTCATTCACAGTATGCGCTGCAACACCAACAGGGAGAAATAATGAAAAGAACCTGGATAAAAAGCTGACATTATGCCTTCCAAAGCCGCATGAATAAGAGCATAATAAGCTTTCTCATGGACTTAAATTCGCTCTGTTTTGTAAGGTTTTATGTATTGATCCCTGATTATAGAGCATCTTAATGCATAAATTTGTTACAGCATAGTATAGTGAATAAACACAAAAATAATATGTGGAAATTAGAAATCTGACTTAAAACAGGTAAATTACAATGCGCTAATTTTCTGCTATACAGATGCATGCAATTTGTGATTTATGTGAGGAATTTCTGTAGCTTTTTTTTCTATTGTACTTAAGAGTGATACGTTATTTTCTGAATGCTCAGAGTATTTATAATCTAGCAAATAATTCTAATCTGCAAGCCACCAGCTGATACTAGTGAGGTGGTTGCTATAACGAACTCATTATAACTCATTATTGCTGAATAACAATGGTTGTCATGCAGGTGATATTTACGTAAAGGAACCTATAGCAGCAGGTTTATTCTTAAGAAAGAAAGAAAGAAAATGCCTCATATGGATTATTTTGTGATGATAGATACAGCCAAGTGTTCATTTGCCTGAGGAGATAATATTTCTGTAACTATTACAGAATTGCTGAAGAATGAAAATAACAATCTATGCTTTGGTGGGTTATATTGTTTTATTTCTAGCAGGTACAGTATATATGTCAAAAAAACTTAAGGATGTTCAGAGTGTAGGACCTTTAATGTCTAAATAACAACATCTACAGGTGAAAGTGGCAGGTGAAAGTGACCTCTGTAGGTGATTGCAGCTGGAAAATGTCCCCCTAATGATAGCTGTGGGCTTTGTCTAAAGTCTGCACGGTACCAGCAAAAGCTTTTTGGTCTGACCCATTTTAGGCCAAACCATGTAAAACACCACAGGATGCTTCCTCTCCGTGCAAGGTGGAAGAAACCACCCTGCACAGGAGGTGCCTCTTCTTGCAACTGTGCCAGCAAAGGAGCCAGCACAGTTGCTGTGAGGTGTCCACTGCTGCCAAAAGATGAAATGGGCAGCAGTAGGTACCTTTTTAGAACCATGGCCTTCGTTTTCATTTTGGATATTTTTTCCTTCCATGTTTTCTTAATGCATGCAGGATCACATCCGTGGCTGCTTTTTTCATGAAACGGTGGATTGGAAGGCAGGAGTATTCCTAACAGTTTGAACATTCTGTGAACTAAATTGAACTTTGCATGGCATAAAGAGAGAGGCAAAAATGAACAAAGACAATCAAACCATTAAGCCTTATCAAAATTGACCTTCAGACTTTTGTCCATGGGCTTCTTAATATATATATTGTGTGAAAAATATGTCCTTGATTTTCAAATTCATAAAAACAATTAGCTCAATTTAACTCAAGTTTTAGACTAACTTTATGGAAGTAAAATATTGCGTGTCTTTGTGGAATACTGCCATTGTGTATTATCACAATATAATTCTTTCACTGTGTCAGAATTTGTTTTTCTCTTAGCAAAATATATTTCTTAATGCTTTTTAAAATGTTAATAAGAAAAGAGAATCATGTATAGTAACTTACATAAAGAAAATAAAACTGCTGTCAACTTGGGGTTGTTCGGCAATCCGTCCTCCCGAAGATCCATCACTATTTGTGACAGATCAGAGGGACCCCATGTGTCTGCATACGCACGGGGAGAACGGATTCCGGAGGACAGATTGGAGTGGGTGCTGTGCGGATGCACCAGCACCCATTCCAATCTGTCCTCCGGCTTGGCGTGCGGGAGAAGGGCTTTGGAAGCAGGCAGTCCTGCTTCTGCCCTTCCCAAAATGGCAGCCACCAGGAATCCATCTCTTCCCCTGGCTGTGTGCGGAAGTGTCCTGCTTCTGCTCACATCCAGGGGGAAGTGATGGATGTAAGACCAGTCTTGCATGCCAAAATGCGGAAGCGCCCTCCGCAAAGGGTGCTAGAAAGCATCTCCAGTGCGGAAGGCATTTAAGGTAAGTGACTTTAATGTGTCTTTCGGGTGGGTTGAACCGGTTTCCAGAGTCAGTACAGAAACACCCTTGGTCCCTAGTTAAATGAAGAAGCTTCTTCTTCCAAATAGACCTCCTCATAGACTGAGATCTCAAGGAGAGGATTTTTGCATAGTCCCTCCTCTCTCAGAGATGCAAGGGGCAGCGGCAGACAAGAGGGTCTGTTTTGTGGTGGTTCCCATACTAAGGTAAAGCCTTTCTCTGGAGGTTTATCAAGTGCCTACATTATATGGTTTTTGGTGGCTAGTTAAACTTTCACCGGGGCCTTTGATTCTTAGCTTCTTCTGGGTCTTGCCAGGAAGGGTTATATTTTAAAAACATTTTAAGAAAATATATTTTCTTCTTGTGGCTATTGCCTGGACCTTTTGGTGAAGGGCACGATATAAATTCATGATTGACAGACAAACAGACAGATAGACAGATGAATGGAATAATGTAGAATTGGGAGCTTTTTGGCAAGAACAAGCTAAATGTTGACTGCATTTAGAAGCTTCCTAAGAAATTTAAACAGAGTAAATGTGCAATAAGAAATGATTTGAACAATATACCACCAGAATACAAAGTCAATGTAAGGATCAGATTTAGTACACTTAACTTATGTGTAGGATAATCTTATGTTCTTATCAGCTTGGATAGCTTTAGGACAGGTGTAGAAAAATTATGCAGGACAAGTGTTTCACCAGCTACTAGAACCTAGGTACTGCATCCAGGAAAGTGCCTCTAAAGGTTATTTTTTAGGAAGTCATCTTCTCCTTGAGATCCCCAGAAGCAACTGGTGAGTCACTGTGTGAGACAAGATACTTGACTAGATGGACTGGCCTGATCTGGCAGGGCTTCTCTTACGTTCTTATGACATTTTGCCGGGATGTTTTAGTTGTTGAAGGGTGGATTAAACATCTAAGAAATATATTGGGAGGAGTCCCTCTTAGCTGCCCATGTAATCTTACATGATTAATTGTTGATAGTAAAAATAGTTCTTTGCTACCTCCAGGATAATAAATATCTTTTATTAATACCAATTGCAACAGCAGAAAGCCATTGCCTTTATCTCCAGCTTGATGCAATTCCTATAGTCACCTAGTTGACCAGATGATGTATTTATGGGCTTATGATCCAATCCTAGCAGGACTCTTATTGGGTTTAGTAATGTCCTCAAAGCTGGTGGACATCAAAAGATTCATATTGCAAAGCTGAGCATTATATTTGTATAACACTGTACATGATAAGTTATAATTATTGTTAGTAATTTAAATAAACTATGTTGCTTAGGAAGGCATTAAAACATCTTTGCCCCATTATTCAACCATACAAAATCCAGAAATATGTAAAGTTAAATCTTTCATAAGGATATAACAGGGATCTACAACCATAAAAGCAATTTGAAAGCTAGAATAACATTACATCAAAGTTTGTATGTTTTTTGTTTGTTTAAGAAAATTGTTTCAGCTTAGTCATTTAATACTCTTAACTCTCTTGCATTCATTTTCTCACCTACAATTAGCCAGTCTTAGGCTTTTACTGTAACAAGGGCTGGTCCCTGTGGAGCTAACAGTTGTGTTGTGCTGGGAAACAGCTGTCAAAAGCTCCTCCTGTTTATCTTCTACTTTCATCTCTGTGGTAGGAAATGTCATAGCTGTTTCTCAGCCACTGTTCATTGACCCAGGATGGAAAGTTCATTCTAATTCTTTTGCATACTACCAGGGCACACTGTTTTGCTTCAGCCTCACACTTTCAGATTACAGGCACAAAACGACATGAAGAACACCTACCTGACCTAACAATAAAATAGCCCCAGGAAAGACTGAAAAATAGTTCATTACAAAGGCATCAGGTTTCGTATTTTAGTCACACTAAAATGATGTGGAAGACCTAAATTATCTTTCCATGATGACATCATTTAATAATGGTACATTCCCGTGATGTTCATGCTTGATAAATTTTAGATATCTGGAATAGCCAGAGCTTAATAAAGTGATCTTTCTCTCAGTTTCACATGTGACATAGGATTGCTCATACAGAAAGAACATTTTATCCTACCTTGGTGCTTTGTTTGAAACACTTCTGTGTTATTCTCCACAAATTTTGCTATAAAAACAAGATGAAAACAATGTTACAAACAGTCCAAGATTTAAAGCAATGCAAAACCAATGAGAATGAAGAAAACAATTCATTAACACAAGGAAGATTGATAGGCATTTGTCTCACCATTTCTTAACTTTAACAGTTGATACAAATGTGTTCTATGTGCTGGGAAGAAACTATATGTTCCTTGTGAGGATCTTACTGTGTTTAAGCCCTAAATAAATCTTAAGTATTATTCTATGGAACAATTACCCAAAAAAAAGTGTTGAAGTAGGGGAACCAATTATCCTTTTATGAGCAACACAAGCAACATAATGTTATAGTATGAAGTGTTTCTCTTTCTATTAGCTACCCTTTTTTATATTACAGACTGTGTTGAGACTACTGTGGTTGCTGTTACTAATCTTTGTTAGAAAAAATTAAGTTAATTTATGAATGAGTAAAGCATAATCATTTAAAACCAAAAAAAAAAGTCACAGTATTTTTGACAGTCATGACTATATTGCAAAATAGAGGCTAGCATCACCATAGTTGCTATAAGGTGTTTTGAGCACCTCGCTGGTAAACTTCCAAAAGCTAAGCAAGTTGGAGTTTAGATGGGCAAGGTTGAAAGTAAGTTTAGTAGACTGAAAAACATCTCAGAAGATTGCAGTGACAATCCATTTCTGTACTAAAGTTTCATAGATTTATCTCTGCAGTCATCAAGCTCTGTCAGTTAATTGTATATTTACATCTATGTCTTTATATCTTTTTAGTGATACCATTACCAGCTAAAAATTGGGAGGTGATAGAAAAGCAATTAGTACAAACATGCTTTTTGAAACATTTTCTTAGCATTTTGAACTATTCACAAGCAGGTCTCAGAACTGTGATTTAGATTCTTTCTTTGGCTGGGGAAGGGTTCCATCCAGGCAATATCTATGAAATCATGTGGGAAAGAGTCATCCAGATTCAATACTGTGCCCTATTAAAATGCATATGCTGCTTATAGTAGGGAGCTGTTCAGTGGATATGGAGTGTTGAAAGTACAGGAAGTGGCCCGAGATTGCTGTACCAGACATAATCCATTTTAGAACACTGGGACCCATACTGGAAAAGAGGTACCAGTTTAAAAAGGGCATAAGCATTATGAAACATTCCTATGGCTCAGTTCTTCCCTTTCTCCCAGATCTTTGCCAGGAAAGGTAGAGCATATCTTCATAAAGAGAACCATTAATCTGTAACTTGGCTCCCTAGAGGAAAAGGCAAGATTTAGAAACACGTTTGAACTGGTATAATTCTCAGTGGAACCAAAAAGTATATCAAATGCTACTTGACACATTTTAGTGTAGTCCAGTCCTTGTATAATATGTGCAATGTGTAAGCATCTGCAGGAAATTCATTGGAGATGCCGGAAGGCACTGGCTGGGTTAACTACTGATATACCATTCCATTCATATCAGTCACACCTTTTGCATTTGCAGGAAAAATAAGCCATCACCTATTAATACTGCTCAAAGGTGCAAAGAGCAATCCAACACTTAAACAAGACACTATTTCAAGATGTACGCATGAGCATACACGCAGCTCCCTTCCTCACATGCAAAACGCACCCTCCTTATCCAGTGGAAAGTATTGCCAGCATGCAGCTCCCTCCTCTTAGACAACATATAAGGTTAAGGACACCCCCACTTTGTCTGGATCAAAACCCCCAGGGAGCATGCAATATGGGCTCTTTGGTTCCTGACATTTGGATTAATCGTCACAATACCACCTGTCAACTCGAATCAGTCTTCATGCTACCATAGTTCATTCCTGGAAGAACTCAGTTAGACTTTTAAACTTACTGTTCCTCTGCCACCACTAGCTGCTTGAATTGCTCTTTCCGTTCCAAAGTGGCCCTGCAACTCTAACCCTAAACTTTTTCCAATTTGGTGGCTCAGGCGAGGTAGCTGGCTTGGAAAAGACTATAACTTCATTGTTGCTGATTTGCAAAGTAGCATTCCGCCCCCCTTTTGTGCAAACCTCGAAACAAGAGAATCTCAGGTGTAGCAAACAACTTTGCCATCACTTTCTGATCACATCTGTTAAACATTTATTTCCCCAAATTAGATAATGCAGTGTTTCACTAGATCTTTCTTGCAACTAAGTGTTGTAGTTTCATTTTGATGTTTTTGATGTTTAGTATATTGTTGTTTTTTATTAATTCCTTATTAGTTCTGGTCATCAGTTGTATTGTTTTGCTGTGTGAAGTGCCTTAGTTTTAAAAAGTGATTTATAAATAATAAGTAAATAGAACATATGGAAGCAAATACAAATGAGATCTTTTAATACCAGAGATACACACAAATTCTTACTTTCCACTGTGAATATGCACACAAAAAAAAGTTCCAAATATAATTGGAACTTGATAAATTGAATTAAATGATTGACTTAGTGTTCTTATTCAGTAATGACAATGTATTCTCCCACACTTAGGAACTTCTCCTGGCCAAACTGTTACTGTGGTAACACAAACTCTGGTAACCAAGGAAACCACCATCTCCAAACAAGAAATGCCATCTTCTTTGCTTCTGGAGGTGCCAGCCCTGGCTGAATTCAACAAAGCCTGGGCAGACCTAACTGATTGGCTTTCTCTATTGGATCGAGTGATAAAATCCCAAATAGTGACTGTAGGAGACCTGGATGAAATTAATGACATGCTTATCAAACAAAAGGTAAGTGACATATGTTGATGCTGGTGTTTTGTTTGACAGTAATAATGCCTACTAAGGCAAACATGTCAAAAGAAAAAGGAGAAATTCATTATGCAATGAATTTATTTTAAACACAGATCTACCATTTTAGGAGATAAAAGCATACAAGGCATGGGATGAAACTTTGGGATCAATCTATATATTGCCTTTGCAATGCTCCATTTACTCCAATATCCAGAGAACAGAGCACAACCTTCTCAAAATTCAGTAAATAGGTTGAGCAGTACATAATGCAAGAAGAATAAAAATCTTTACCTTTTTATGTTAGAATAATTCTCTAAGAACTTTCTGAGAGGCTTGTATCCTGCTGTCATCTTATTATAGAATTATTCTCAATCCCCTTAAAGAAAAGAGCATCTCATTAATGCAAGTGTTGTCAGCAAACTTTTAAAGTACTGCTTATCTTGGGGGGGGGGGGGAGAAACAGAGAAAAATGTGGAAATATATATGCAAAAACAAAAGCAAACCTTTTAACTTCACTGTCTGTGATACAACAAAAGCAAATTTGCTTACTTCTTAGCCTGAAAGCAATTACTTGCCTCCTAGACTTATCAAAATAAAATATTCAGCTGTCATGAGTAAAACTTCATGCATTTGACTTCCATACTATTGAACTTTTGTAGACTGCACTGACCATTTCTTCTTCCAATATGACACATAAATTAGAATAATAATATTTCTGCTCAACAATTCTGCAAGTTAAAGCTAGTGTGGTGCCCATGCCTATTTAATGTGTTTATTTGCCTGTATTTATTGTAAAAATTGCCTATGTAATATGCTCAGTTAGCAAGGACAGGTAAACAGCAGGGCTTAGTTATTCTAATTAACATAAAGGAGGGGGGAAGAGAATATCCCGGGAGCAGCCAATCAGGGCGATAGCTCAAACCAGGCAGGAGGTATTTAAACCACCTGCCAAAGGGAAGGAATGGTTGTTGTTCTTCACTGGGAAGATTTGGGGGTGGGAGGTTTCAGGTTATACTGATTTACACCCTGAGGGAAACTTACCTGCATTGATCCATACTTCTTGGGCTGTGGTAAGCCAGGAAGGGAAGACTAGGATAGCCTAGCGCATTAGGGAACTAGGAGTGTATGTGTGTGGTCTTTCTGTGAACACTGATATACTTTGCAACTAATTTGTTTTATTTTACTTTTGGAAACCATTGTAACAATAAAGCTTGAGACTTCTATTTTTTACAAAGAAGAGTATTGCCTACAGTGATTTATTAGAAAGCTAAAGAGAACACTACCTTAGAAGGGCTACTATAGCTTTAAGATGCAGGGAAAGCGGGAGCCAGAGAAAGTGAACCACAGAGAGGCTGGTTAGAAACACTTAGCGCTTGCTTCAGTAGAGAAAGGAGAAGGAGGGTGGTGTGCTGGCCAGCGCTGTTGTTTTTGCTACCAAATCTAAATATATTCAGGCCTCTTAACAGGAGGAAGAGGCAGGGAAAAAAACTCTGCAGAAGCATTCTTTCTTTTACTTTGACTTCATTTTTTAAAAAATCATTTTTTCCCTATAGAAGAATATACTAGTATTCTATAATGTGGGATGGGAAATAATAGTTCCTCACCAAACAGTTAGTTGAAACTGTCCTCATTGAATTAGAATTCAATAATTGATGTAATCCAGTTGTATCTGCCATCTTCTGCCCCAGTCTTCCAGTCTGATAAAGCCACTTTCTGCTACCAAATTCCAGCCTCCCTATGAGAATCCACTCTGAAGACCTTTCAGCAGAAAAGGATGGAAAGGGAATCTTGTTGTATAAGTTTGTCCAAAAAGTATTGGGTGTAAGGATGGGCATAATTTTTTTGCATTGCATTTAAGCAAATGTCAGTATAATTTGCATCTGTTCAAATTGCCGCCTCCCTCTGTTAATATTGGCAGTTTCAAATATTCAAATTGAACAATCAACATTTTTGGTTTGGTTTGGTTTTTTGCCTGAGGGAATCACTTATGGACAGCTGAGTCTGACCAAGAGTATAATAGGTCCAAGGAAGATGTAGTGGTGGTGTGATGATATCATGGATGCATATAGAGATGGTGCCCACCCCACTTCAGCTAAATATAAACAACAGAGGCTTGTTATTTCATTTACTTTAGTTACATAACTAGCTACTCTGGCAGGGGATACCACCACAAAGAAAAGAATACATCCAAGTGCCCAAATTCAAACAAATAAGCAACTATTTACATCAAATTCAAACAAATCCAAGCCAGAAAGGGATGGAAGGGGAGGAAGAGGATGAGAGAGAGATGAACCTCCTCTTCTTTTAGCAAAAGGGAGAACCCAGCACCCAGCAAGCCAAGAGCCAGCCAGCCTCCAGCCTCACAGTTCTGATACAGAAGAGCAAGGCAAGTATAAACTGCACAAAAGTCATGGAAAGTTTCTGTGCTCCAGCCAAAAACAACTCCCCCCATAGACCTATCTGAACTACATTCCACTGCTGAAAGAGCTGATACAACTCCATCTTCACTGATTGTTTTTCAAAAGTTTGCAGGTTTTCTACTTAGTATTAAGTTCTAATTTTCTCCTGTGGGTATGTTCCTGTTTTGTTGTCTTGGGTTTCAGGTAAAAACAATTCCTTATCTCCACCATAGTATGGGGTGTCCCCCCCGCCCACATATCCTGATATTCATATACCCAAATCTATGCTAGCATGCAGCTATTATCACAAATATTTTCAGATTTGTTTGGGCTTAAACTAATTCACTTTAATAAACTGTAGCAAAGTATGTTCACATTTAAAATACCGGAAACCTTGCAGACAACTTGGGCTTGAGTTTTATATAATAAGGGCTATCTATATTTGCATATAAACCACACAACAGCATTTAAGAAACAAATTACTGCAGTCCTCTACTTCAGAGTGTTAACAAGAGTGGCAAATAAATTTGAAGTTATTTGCAGTAATAGCTGCAGGTTCAGCTATGCAGATATGTGGATTTTGCAGGAAAACAACCAAAGTAAAAATCTTGCTCTATAATGGGGGAGGGAATAATCGTCTTTATTTGAAATACAAAACAAGAGAGCTGCAGAGAGATTTGTTTTTGTTTTACTGCACTGAATGGATCAGTGAAATTCAAGGAAAGATTTAGAGAAGCGAAATAACAGCCAACAGCAAACCGAAACAATGTTTTAAAAAGATAAAACAGATGTAAAATAAAATAAATAATCTACTGTTTGAAAGTACAAATGCAAAATAAGAAGCCTTGTTTTCCTGTGGAGAATTAGCAAACAATGCTAGGAATGAATTGTTACAGAGTAACGAAAGGATCAAACAGCAAGAGTTTTTTGCATGAGCCAACAGGCTGCCTTTCACAGGCTACGTTGAAATGGAAGGGCAAGAAGAAAGGAAAACTGCAGAGCAAGCCCACACTAGCAAACGGGCTCACACTGGTTCCTTCTTCTAGCAAATGATACTAGGAATGATTTGGTATGAAAGAATTTGGCAGGTCACCTTTCATAAATCCCTGCCTGCTCATAGCAGATTGGCTTGTGTAGCTCAGTGAAACTGTGAGCTATGCTGTTCACGGCCACCCAAGACATTCAGGACATAGTGGATAGTTCTGACAAAAGGTGTTCCACTGGAGAAGGAAATGGCAAACCTTGTTAAGAAAACTGAATGAGCAGTATTAAAAGGCTAAAAGACATGGCACTGGAATATGAGCCCTTCTGGGCAGGGGCTGTCCAATATGCTACTAGAGAAGAGCATAGACCAGTGGTTCCCAAAGTTGTCTGGGCTACGACCCATCTAATATAAGTTTACTAACTCGGGACCCACCTCTAGGAAATTTAACCATTACCAATATGAATAAAGGCTCGGTCGGTTGGTGTGTCGTTCTACAGGCAGGGCCCACTCAATATTCACTCGCAACCCACCAGTGGGTCGCGACCCATAGTTTGGGAAACCCTGTCATAGACTAACTGCAAGTAGCTCCATAAAAATTGAGGTGACTGGGACAAGGATGAAAGAGTGTGAAGTAATGAATATGCAGGGGGTTTTTTGGGGGGGGGATGAATAGATTTAAGGGATTAGATGAGGTACACAGAGTGCCTGGAGAACTATGGACAAAGGTTTGTAGCACATAAATCCTGAAGAAAAAAGAAGAGCAAGAAACATCTGATGAGGCTTTACAAACATCAGAAGAAAGAAGGGAAATGAAAGGGAAGGGGAAAAGGGTTAGATACATCCAAATGAATGCAGAATTCCAGAGAATAGTAATGATATGAATGCTTTCTTAAATGAACAATGCAAATAAATAGAAGAAAAGAATAGACTGGTAAAAACAACTGATCTCTTTCAAGAAAATTGGAGTTATCAAGGAAAAGTTTCAAACAAAAATGAGCACCATCAAAAACAAAATACTAGGAACCTAACAAAACTGGAAGAGATGAAAAAGAGATAGCCAGAACACACAGAACTATATTCAAACAAACAAACACTTAACATCACTGATAACCATGATATCACTGACATCTTGGAGACTGAAGTCAAGTGGGCCTTAGGAACAATTGCCAACAAGGGGTGTGGAGGTAATGGAATTACAGCTGAACTATTCAAAATCCTAAAAGATGATGTAAAATGCTGTTTTCAACTTGCCACCAAATTTGGAAAAGGGCAGTTTACATTCCAAACCCCACGAAGGACAAAGCGAAAGAATGTTCAAACTACTGAACAATTGTGCTCATTTCACACACCAGGAAGGTTATGGTCAAGATTCTGCAAATAGAACTACCAGAAGTGCAAGCTGGTTTTCAACAAGTCAGAGGAGCTAGATATCAAATTGCCAGCATTTGCTAGACTATGGAGAAAGCAAGGAAGTTCCAGAAAATCATCTACTTCTACTGCATTGGCTACACTAAGATCTTTGACTGTGTGGATCACAACAAAGGGTGGCAAGTTTTAAAAGAGATGGGGTGACCAGACCACCTTATCTGCCTCCTGCATAACCTGTATGCTGGTCAAGAAGCAACAGTTAAAGCTGAACATAGAACAACTCATTGGTTCAAGAGTTGGAAAGGAATACAACCAGGTTTTATACTGCTACCCTGTTTGTTAAAAAAAAAAAATTATATGCAGATGGACTCATTCAAAATGTTAGATGGAAACTGTTGACACTGGGGCTGGGAAAGTCAGAAAGCAAAAGGACAAGGGATGGTAGAGCCTGGAAGGGAAAGATAGTGTCATGGAAGCAACAAACACAAGCTTGGGAAAATATTGGAAGACAGAGGCAGAATCTGACCTGTTATGGTCCATGAAATCACAAAGAATCAGAAACGGTTTGATGAATGAATGATGTTTTATGGGTCAACAGCAAGAGCTAAGAGAAAAATAGAACTTTGAAGAAACAGACTGCTTTGAAATGGAAAGAAGAGAAGAGTGGGAAATTGCAGAGCAAAGCCCACATTGGTAGGGGGCTGAGATAGACTGTTTTAAAAGCTACTTAGTCCTTGGGTGCTTTCCCACTAGCACTAAGTACCCATTGAAGCACCCATTAAGGACCCATTTGGCTGAGAGCCAGATGACCCCATTTCCACTACAGAGCCCATTAGAGACACATCTGTTTCTACCACAGCTAGGGAAATCCGGATCATATGGGTCCTTCAGGACCTATAATCCAGATTTCGTGTACAATGGTCTACAATGGGGTCTTCAGCCTTCAAATCCGGATTGTAGGGAGCCTGTTTCCACTACAATTCGGCAATGGGGTCTAGAGGAGGCTCAGGGGGTAGGCAACATGGGGGTGCCCCAAACTCAAGACTTCAGAGTCCCTCCAAAGCCAGCTCCAAAGTCAGGAGGATCTTTGAAGTTAGCAGCAGATCACTCTAGATATTCTACGGAGCGATCTGCCGCTAACTTCGGAGATCCTCCGGAGTGCTTGACAGTGGCATTACTCTCGCAAGGGGTTTCTCTGTGGAGCCTTTGCTAATCTCCGAAGTTGCCTTCGGAGGGACTTCAGAGCTGGCTCTTGCAAGGGGTTTTTCTGCGGAGCCTTTGCTAATCTCCGAAGGCAACTTTGGAGATTGCACCCCCTGTCCCCCAAAACACCTGGGGTGATGGGGTAGATCTGGATTTGCAAATGGGTGCTCTGGTGTTTCCACAGCAGGCAGGCTAGCACCCATTGCTATTGGGTGCTAGACTACCCGTGGAAACACATTGGGTACTTCCTTTAATCCGGATCTGCTAGATCTGGATTATGGGAAGTACCTATTCCTTCGATCCGGATATTCTTAGATCCAGATTAAAGGAGTTCAGTGGAAAAACACCCCTTAATACTGGATTTTACAATTTTAATAGGACATTTCTTAGTTTCCTAGGGGAAGGTATCAGAGCTGCAAAGGAGAATCGTCTCCCCTGCTATGAGAACTTGGCTCTTCTTTTCCTATCAATCCCCCCATGGTGTTTCTCTTTTCTTTATTATTTCCTCTGTGAGCCTGTGAAAAAACTCTCTGGAATGGTCCTAGCAAGATGCCCAGCAGTCTACTAAAAGTTCAGCAGAAAAAAGAAATAAAAAGACATGTAGGTGAGCAGAAAAAAGAAATAAAAAGACATGTAGGTGATCCCTAAGGACAAAATCATGAATGTTACTTTAAATTCTCCAAACAGATATTTGGCATTCATCCTATGTTTTATTAATTTCTTTTTTAAAAAAATCCTGAGTGCAGTAACCTACCTTGGGACCATTTGGCGAAGGGTGGGATACAAACATAATAGATGAATGAATAAAATGTCAGGTTTCAGGAAGATCTGAACTGCTTATTGGAATATTTTGTAAAATGTGCACACCTTATGCAAAAGTTTTTCTAAGTAGGCTTATGGTATTTCACATTTCTTTGCATTTTACATTCTTTTCACTATAGATAACAGAATGTAAATCTGGATTTTACTCTTTCCATTATTTTATCAAAAACATATAGTTTTTTTCATTTATTTGACATTGTTTAAACATGCCATTTTTTTTTGCAAATTAAACCATTCCATTTATCTGTAATACAATATTTGTGCAAAAAGGGATGCACATGGCATCATAAGCTTAAAATTTACAGCAGAGCGAAGACTCAGGGCTGAAAATAATATATTGTTTGCAGAAATTTATTTAAAATCTGTGTAATAGGAGAAAATGGGATCTTTGTTATCTGTTTTCTAAGGTGGGATTATTTCTAAATCCCCAGCTAGGAACAGATAATAAACCTAGGAGAACCCCTAAGGTGAAAACATAGATGAACTGATTCTTTGCTCAGGAGCGAACAGGAAAAAAAGTTAAAAATTTACCCTTCCCACCTCCCCAAAAGATTGTTTTATTACAAAGGTATAAATAATCCAGTTTTGTGAAGCACAGATGCTACGCTCTTCTCTGATGTCAGCTCCAATAAAATCACTTTAAAAATCTGTCAGGAGCATAATCATAAATGCCCTTTGATCTAGTTTGCTGCTTCGTGCCTATTCCCATTTGATACAAAAATGTACTAGGTGCAGTAAGTGTAAAACAGAAAAGACCAAATTTCCAAATAATTACTGAGAGTTCAATATTCCCTTTTTATGCCACATTAAAAACATATACAAGACACATAGAAAACTTACCCTCTGCACTGGCGGACGGATCAGGGGCCCTTCCAGGCAGCCACTTCCGCACACTGGCACACGACACCCGTTCTTAATGGGTCTCACTGCCGAAAAATCCGGCCTTCATGAAGACCTGGAAAATTAGGTCTTCAGTTCGTTCCCTCACCTCAATCCGTTTGGAAGCAGGATGCTTCCGCACATGGAGAGGTGAGGGGATGGTTGTGATGGGGGCCGCCATCTTCGGAAGGGCAGAAGCAGGCTGGTCTGCCTCCAGAGCCGCTCCCCCGTATCCCGTGTCCCACCGGAAACACACGGTGACCTGCAGCTGAATGCTCCAGTCCCATGGCTCCAGGGGCGGCGGCGGCGATGCAGGAGGCCAGTTGCCTTTTGGAATGGGTGCTGTGCGGAGGCCACAGCACCCAGAGAATCCGGCCTTCAGGATCCATCTTCCGCACAGATGTGCAGACGCACAAGTCCTCTTCAGATCCATCCCTATTTCGGGTGCATCCTCTGGAGAACGGATCGTTGGGAAATGGATTTTCTTTAATCCGCTTCTCAATGGCCAGTGCGGAAGCACCCAGGGACTCCATTGCTTTCATCTTCTCCAGTGGCAGAGCATTTAACACACACCTGAGTGTGTGTGTTTGTGTGTGTGTGTGTGTGTGAGAGAGAGAGAGAGAGAGATCTTTTTTAGGTATAACTTTTTAAATTTTCATTTTCATTTCAGGAAACGGTATGAAACTAAAGCAACTTTTGTACGCTCACAGAAAGAGGAAAGTCAATAGAGCAAATAGTTTTTGATTCACTGCAAGGACGTGAAAGTCTATTGGCTTTCTTTTCCTATTTTGGAGTCATTTGTTTCTGACTGTACTTACTGAACTGTTTCCCTTTTGTGTCCCCTGGATAATCTGTCTTCCTAGGGTAGTCAATTGTGCCAGAAGAATATGAGCTAGTTTTGTGCCTTCCACTAGGCTATGCTGTGAGGTATAATATGTTAGTTCTTCTATTGAGAGAATCAATTAGCCAATGAAAGAGCTAACATAAATACAATAAGAAAATTATTTCTTATGGCTCAACTCATGTTAATCAGCTATGTGTATCCAAACAATGCCTGGAGTTCATTCATGACAGAACTAACATGAAAAAAATCACACACACGGACACACATATATGGGGAATCACTCCTTTAGACAGATTCAGTCAAGAATGAAATTATATTATGTGCAAACATTTCGCATCCTGGTGCAAAGTTAATGGACCAGAAGATGCATAGGCAAAAATGTATCTGAGAGAGGTGTATGCTCCCTGGATCTTTGTTTAAAGAAAATTTGAACTGACATTTGTAAAAATAACTGTTACATCTCAAGGTAAATTATTCATTTTGTAGTTTATATTTGTTTGTAAAGGTGTTAAAATGTAAAATAAATGCAAAGAATACTTTGTGTTTCTCCTCTGCTTCTGCTAAATTATTTTAGTAAAAGGTTTTAAATCCTCCCTATTTTGTAGGATTCTGTCCATAGAACTTATAGGAGGGATTCCACTTACCTTGCTTAGTCCGGATCTAGGATGATCCAGATTTAAGAAATGGGCCCTTCAACAAATGCGGATCTGGAAGATCCAGATCCCGACAAGTGCCCAATGCGTCTCCATGGGCAGTGTAGCACCCTATAGCAATCAGTTCTAGGCAACTAGCAGTGGGAATGCCAGAGCACCCTTGTGGAGCACCCATCTGTCCCCAAGTGGAAGACGCAAATGCAACGCGAAGCAATTGGCTGCCACACATGTCAGTCCAGGGGGATGATTGGCATGGGGGGGGGGAATCTTTGGAGCTGCTCTGGAGATTCTTTGGAGTCTTGGGCAAGCCACTCCAGAGAATCTCCAGAGCCTGGCCCAAGCTCCTCAGTACAGTCTGTGCCGATCTGCTTCAAAACGTTTGATTTTGGGGTGCCTGCACCCCTGCAAGGGTGCTCCCCAGAGCCCCCTAGACCCCATTGACCCAATTGTGGTATGAATGCATGCCATCTAATCCGATCTTCAAGGCTGAAGACCGGATTGAAAACTCTTTTAATGGGGTCCACATGAAGACTGGATTCCAGGGCCTGAAGGACTGATTCAATCTGGATTTCCCTTGAACAGGTATGAATGCATTGTGTCCTAATGGGGTATGAAGTGGGAACAGGGTCATCCTGATCAGTACCAAACCGGTGCCTAATGGGTCCTTAATGGGCCCATAAATTCAACTTTCGCCTCGCAATATCCTTGCCATGTAGAGGAGCCCTTTCTGTCTTTCTTTCTTGAAAAGGTTTAGCTGCAGTGCTAAATGTTAGCACTTCTCAGTTTAGGTGGTGGCCAAGAGTGCCTACTTCCAGCTCTACCTGGTTCTCTAGCAATTGCCCCTTCTGATAGAGATGGCCCAGGGCCCTTCCAGACAATCGTAGCAGCAATGCATTATCCCACCCCTAATGAGAATTTACTTTAATACTGGTTGGAGAACACTCAGTCCACAGCATCAGGTAAATTTGCATTTTCCCACCAGTCCAGACAGGACGGTGAGAATTGCCCTTGAGAAGAGGGACAGTCAACTGCGTTCGGTTGCCTCATCCCATGTGACTGCACCGCCTGACTAACCTCTCGCAGTTTCTTCCTCAGAAGCTACAGATCACGTACATCCCTTTAAATTCTTTAGGTTTATTTATTTATTTATTTATATTTCAATTTATATGGCGCCCCATACCCGAGGGTCTCTGGGCGGCTCACAACATTTAAAAAAGATGTATAAAAACAGTATCAAAAATAAAACAAATTTAAAAATACAGTTTTAAAAGTACAAAACAGTTAAAAACAGGTTTGTTTGCAATTTTGACAAACTAGAAGGAATTAAAGAAGTACGATCATCTGCAGAGCAATATTTGTGGGTATGTGAACTAAAACAAAACATTTTTTGGCTGGCCATTAACAAATCACTAGTTCAGGGGGAAGTTATTGTTCTGATATTGTTATCAAGTATGATGGTAGCATAACACCCATATTTAGAAGTATTTGAAGTCAGTCTTCATGTCTTGAAAAGCTTTTACAATAACCAATATTTATAATTGAAAAAAAAAGTTGAAACTCCATTCCAGTGATAATAATTTTCTCTTAATTATATAATGATGGTCAAAAGTATAATTTTTCCCTCTTTTCTTAATATCCTCTCTCAGCTAGCAGAATCCATTATGACATCTGATTTCCAGCGGGTAAGCTGCTGCTGCCAACGCAATCCCATGAGTTGATATTCTATAGTGACCTCAACAATAGTGTGAACAATATTAGCTTTCCCTCCTTGTGTTTGTGCTTGTGTTTGGCTAGAAAGTATCAAAAGTAATATTTGAAATGAATTTGTCAGATGCCACTGATAAACATATAATACTCCAGGAAATAAAGTGCATCTGTATATCCACAATATGAAATACATATCCAGGAATTTTATCAGACCCATACAGTTGATTGCCACACAAAGTTGAAACATCTTCTCATATTTGGTGTTGTTTGAAGTTAAAAACATGTAATACATGTATGCAATCCAACATTTGCAAATCGTCATAGTTTCTGTTCCTGCTTGTAGAAATTATTTTCCTTGTGCGGAGTTCTTAGGATACTGCTATTCTTCATAGAATTCTACCTGTTTTATTTGTTCTTACAGATTGTAGTTGACATTTTGAATTATGTACTCTTGATATATTACTGCTCTTGCCGTCACAAATCGCATAGGGCCTTTTTGCATTTCAAAGATGGGGATGGCCTGAGGATTCTCTGGCGTGGATCATCCGCACACTGCAAAGCCGCTTCCATCCAAGAGCAGCTCCAAATGCATGCACTCGTCTCCCATATTTGTTAGTGTGGAATGATAAAAATTGTTCCACAGCTATACTAGGAGCACCAGTGGCCATCCTAGTACAGCGCCAAAAAAACCCTAGGTCAGTTCTGTTGTTAATTTGTAAATTTGTAAATTTACAAAGTGTTTTACCAGCAGCTTCACATTTCCATTAAACATTTTCCCCTTATTTAAAATACTGGTTCATTCTGTTTTAAATGAGGTTTGTCCAGTGTTTTATAATACAATGTATGGCTGAAAATTAGCTTGTGCAAGGGGTTTGATAAAGACTTTAGCCATGGTCACTTCTCTGCCAACACCAAGCCCAGAAGGAGAAGAATTACAACTATTTACTCCAAATCAAAGTTTTATTATAATTTAGAGAAAAATAATAATACTTCTCCCATACCAACCTGCCCGTGGAGGCACTCCTGATTGTTTGACCCAGGAAAGGACCTTTTCAATAATGGCCCCCAGGTTATGGAATAGTCTCCCCCGTGAGGTGTGCCATGCCCCTTCTTTGGCTAAATGTGGTTACTTCCCCCCCACACACTTTTAAGTAGTATTGTTTTTAATATATATTTGGTTTGTTTTAACATTCTGAATTTTAAATGTTGTTGTAGGTATTACTGTTTAATATATATTGTTATATTTTAATGCTTGGAATTTTTTTTAAGCATTGTTAAAAATACAAATAATAAATAATAAAAAATTATATATTCAGGAAGGCGGTGAAGACACACTTATTTGCCCTGATCTTTGGCTAATGTGATTATACTTTCCCCCCACTGTAGGTACTATTATTTTAATATTTAGGATATTCTTTCAAATGTGCTGAATTTTTAATGTGTTTGTATGTATATTATTGTTTTTAATATGGTATATACTGGTTTTTAATTTGTTGTTTTAAAGGTTGTTATCCGCCCTGAGACCTTCGGGTACAGGGCAGGATAGAAATATAAATAATAAATAATAAATACTACACGTCCACGTAGCAAACTAAAGCCACAGTTCCAGTGTGCTGTTCTACAACTCCTCTGGTGTCGTTCCCACCCCCCATCTTGCCTGAGAGGAGTGGAGAAGAGGCAGCAGGCTGGGCTCTGCCATCTTGCCCCCAGCAGTGCCCCTCCCTCCTCCAACTGCCATCGCCACAAGGCTGAGAACCATCTTGCCTGAGAGGAGTGGAGAAGAGGCAGCAGGCTGGGCTCTGCCATCTTGCCCCCAGCAGTGCCCCTCCCTCCTCCAACTGCTCCCATCACAAGGTGGCAAAGAGACTATGGCAGCCGATCCAGCAGTTGAGAAATCATCTGGTCCTGAGGCCGAGCAGGGTGGGGCTGAGTAGATGCCGGCTGACCATCTCTACCATCATCCAGTGTGCCATCAGTGAAGAGATAATTCCAAGTAAAGAGAATAGGAAAATTCCAAAAAGAAACAAAGAGAAGAATTGCAACTGAAGACCTCGAGTACTTGCTTTTGGCTGTTCCCGGTACCCTCCCACACCTTTTTCCTTTTGTTTCTTGTCTCTTTAGATTGTAAGCCTGAGGGCAGGGACCTGTCTAAGATTAATATAATATTGTAACCCGCCCTGAGACCTTCGGGTATAGGGCGGGATAGAAATACAAATAAATAAATAAATAAATAAATAAATAAATAATATCAAGACTGAAGATAGGTCATTTAAAAGTTAGTGCCCTGTTGGTAAACACAAGAAACCAAAGTCCATAAATTGATAAAATGTGAATGTTGCTCAGTAGCTTCTTGATTCTCCGTTCTGTCAGATATCTTTGAAACTGCACAAATGCAAGAGGGATAGAAATAAAATTATGATCTACTTGCAACTGTAAAACACCCACAAGGTTCTTTCTGCTTAATAGAATTTCATCATTCCACGACATCAGTCTCCATTTGAGCTCCAAAGCTGAACTGTTGTCTGAAGTGACGCTTCGGCTGCACATACCCATCAAAACTACCTACAGGCAGTGTGGTTGTCATACAGAAATAATAAGTGTGCTTTCCTACATGACTTCTAAAGGCTCCTTTTTTGGTGAAAGAAACCAAACTTGACTGCCTCAGAATTATGTAACCACCCTTCTGAAAGCTGATATTTTAGGTAGATGGCTTGTATGACCTGAAGATGCTGATCTAAGTGGATCCAGCTGTAAATGAATATTTTCTTCTTTTTCTTTTTCTTGTAGGAACTGCCTAAAGTTAGGGACTTTCCTGTTACTATTTTTAAATTGCAGAATCATAATGATTTAGTAGTGCTGCCTAATACTTAATTGCTGCTGGTCTTTTTTTTTCTTTTTTACAGTTTTGTTAAATAATACAGTTTATAATGATTTCTTGAAGGAGGAACCGTGCATGGATCTAGTAAAATGGAAATGCATTATGACAGTTTTAAAAAATATTTCTTATGAAAAAGAAAGCTAATGTCTCAAATATCAGAAAAACAAAGTACAGTATTATTAATATAACTCTGAAATCTTACATATGTAAATTTAGGTTCTTTAGTCTCAAAAACGCTAGCTCATCTTAAAAATAAATAGCATTATAAGCAAATATTTTAGCCTTGCTTTGTTATGCAAATGCAGTATAGGTGCTACATATCTGTACTTATTCATATTGGTTATGTTCTGTAAAGATGTAATTAACTTTCCTTATAAATACATACACATAACATGGCAGATTAACATAACCAACAGAGTCTGGCAATACTAATAAATGTAATTTTCCTGCTTAAAAAACAAACAAGCCAAATATATTCATTTACCCTTGCTAATTCTTAAGTGTCTAAATTGCAGTAAAATGGAGATCCACATAGAATGAATGTTTGTGAGAGTGGGACATGTTATTCCTGAGATGTTCTATGACATATTCAAAAGATTTTGGATATAAGGAACAAATGGAATGATTTAATGTTCTTGTTAGCTTAGTCTCAAAATAATTATAACTTTTAAAGTAGGGATTTATATATGGGGCAGCTTAGTGGGTGCCAGATTCTGCAAATTTATATGAAAACTCCTAGGAAAACAAAATAACCCCATGTAGACTCCAATGTATATAAAGGGCACATCTGTGGAAAATCAAATAATAGAGCCTTCCTACACTTCCTGTTGAAATGGGATAGTTGGTGCCTTGTCCCCTTTGGGGATCCTGCATTCTAAAATGGAAGAGTATGGCCCCTCTGTGGACCACTCCATCTGCATTGAGGTGGCATGAGACCTGATCTTTCAGGTCTACTGGTGTCCCAGGGGTTGCTAGACCAGCCCAGGGAGGTATGTGGAAAGATGTCCACCTCCCTGTTCTAGTCCAACACAAACGGGGAATCCATTAACTTCAATTTCAAGTGCTTGGTGAACTCAGAAGGGACTCCAGAGATCATGTGATCTCTGAAGCCAGTGTGGGGGGCTCATCCTGAGACTGAATTCGTTCCCGGCACTGGCACTGCTCCAGGCTGAGTCAGACCTGTTGGAATGGCCCACTAAAGTAAGTGTGAAAACACCCGCAGTTCATTTAATGAACACATAACCTCTGGAGAATGCTGAATTTAGGCATGATATCATTTTTAAAGAGTTCTGTCTAGGACATTGGAATCCTTGTTGATGTTGTTTAGACATTTAGTCATGTCCCAATCTTTGTGACCTCAAGGACCACAGAACCCAAAGCCCCTCTATCCTGCACAGTCTTCAAAGTCTGCCCAAGCTCATGTTTGTTGCTTCTGCAGCACTACTGAATGTATGTCATCCCCTTCTCGTTTTGAAGAGGCAGGATCTTTCAATATGAATTCTGTATTTTCAATATGCCATCAAAGTATCTGAGGCCCTTCCACATTGGCCCTTGTTCACATTCCATTTTTGTGTGGAATACAGAAGGGCCTGTTCCCCATCACATTTCATTAGCACCAATCAGACTATGGTGCCCAAAATGGCACCCTAACCCAGGATAGTTGTAGACAACAGGGCTAGAATATCACACCAAAAAAGCACCTGGATGACCCATGTCCCCTTGAGACGGTATACTACAAGAGATTATTTTAAATAATCTCTCACACAAACCAAGGGCACTGTCATGTGAACAGGGAATAGCAGGATTAGCCCAGTCCCTTTCTGGAGTCTGATGACATTTGGCTTGACTCTAGAAACAGCCCATTCAGATGTCATGCACAGGAGCACTCCAGAGGGACATCACTTTACTGTGATACACTGTCTCCTAAGGCAATGTTTAACCAACCACCTGTCAAAATTGTGGTTTCTCTCTACATAAATCTGAGTTTAATTAATGCTTTTCTTTATTTAAAGTTAGGTGTCATCATATATGGCTTCAAGACTAAATGATGTATAATATATTTAAGCAATGATGAACTCTGAAATGATTTAAGGATAACATTATACATTCTCAGTTATAAATATATTAAAATTAGAAGGGAGAATGTTCTGTCATTTATTATATATTTAATCTGAGAAAATTATCCTACCCAGAAAAAAAGTAGAAATTGTATTCTACTGAAGAGATATTTAAACAATTCCTGCCAATTCAGCAAGTGTATTTGGCTGCTTTTAGGTAAGGAACTTTTCTTTTAAGTTGGTGTTAAGATCAAAGATTCTTTATATTTCAGCTGTTCCTCAATTAGCCTGAATTGTGTAGCAAACGGCAGTTTCTGACCAAAGAAACCTATTGGGGGACAATTAAAAAAGCTAAATAAAACCTACAGGCAAATTTTACATGAAAGGGCATACAGTATCTCTCCCCTTTTTTACTACAAATGAAATCTGCAAGGTACAACTCGCATCTAGCTTGCTTATACTTTTTGGAATGATTTTTTGCTGACTTAATTATGGGAAAATCAATGCATTCCCGATTTGTATTGGTATTTCATGTTTCTTAGAACACTCCTGACCAAAAATCACAGCACATAAGTAACACCTCACATTCTTTCTGCACCCACAAGGGGAGGAGGGACCTTCTGGTGAGACAATTTGGTCTTGTGGTTAGAGTGCTGGGCTCATATCTCATAGAGCTTGAAGCCAGCTGGGTAACCTTGGGCTAATAACAACTCTCTTACAGCCCTACCTACTTCACTGGGTGTTTATTGTAAGGAGAAGAACAAAAAGCTTTGTCAGCCACGTTGAGTCCCCTAGAGGATGAAAAAAGCAGAGTAGAAAAGCCAACTCTCCCCCTCCTCTTCCTCCTTCTCCTCCATCATTTCTATGTGGGCATCCCCATGCCCGGAGTACTGCGAGGCAAAAGTGAGTTTGCCCTGTGAGAGTCCTCATGCAGACCCCTAATTTGGGCTACATGAGGGACAAAATCCACAATATCGAAACAAAAAAAACCCTTTATAACTGTTCTTGCCCCAAATTATGGGGCTAGAATGGGTTATCCTGAGGGCATGGGGACGCTCCCGGGTTAAGTAGATTGCTGATCTGCTTGCCACTGATCTGCTTGCCATAGCTTCTCCCCATGCTCCAACAGAGCCAGGATCAAGCAGCTGCTCCTCCTGTCAAGTACACAATTGAAACTGTGGCTGCAAGGGAGAAGCAAGAGAACCCTCTGTGAGAGGGGTGTGAAATTCAGCTGCTAGAGACATGACATGCCTCTGATCCCCTCCTTCAGCCAATGACAGAGGCTGAGGGAGGGGAGAGATCAATGCGCGATGAGAGATCATGGGGACAGGTGGGTTCGCGTTGAACCCACGCTGTTCTCTATTACCATGGGGACTTCTTAATGCAAACTACAGTTCACATTAAGTCTGCTCCGAACTCACCCCGAAGTAACAGCAGCCCATGGGGACAAGCCCTGTGGCTGCCCTAAGAGTAGTTTCTTGGGGATTACCAAGAACGTATTCACAGGGTTGTCTCCAGCAGATTGGAGGCTGATCTGGAGTTTGTGGATTTAGATGCCTTGCCCCCAGACCTTCAAGAAGATCCATTTTTTCCCCATGTGGATGTTGCCTTAATTTGGTTTTCCTTCTGAAAGTGCAATAAACATCAACAAATGTGAAGATACTATTTAGATTATATTCCTTAATATGATAAACATTATTGCTTCAAACTGTGTTACTATTATCATTTTAAAAGTATCTCAGCACCAGATGATCCAATTCACACACTTCACAGTGTAGAATATTTAAAAGGATTTCCAGCCCCTACAGAATCCAGAGCGAGATTATCTTGAGCTTTGCAATTAGGAATTAAAAAGACACAGCTGAGGCCAGCTCACTTTAAAGTAAATGAACTATAAACTTCAGCCGCATTTGGAGATATAATGTCAGAGCAAACCTTGGACAAACTGGATCCCATGGGTCTCCACACTCACAAGTTTGCATTTGGAGTGCTGTAGCAGCACTGAGCTACCTCAACCACACAGAGTTTTTGGCTGATCAGTGCAGCCTGTGACTGTCCAAGCCAACTATAAAGCACCACCACAGCTTGCCCACAAGGTGATTGGTGTGATCCCAAATTGGGTTCCATGTCTGCTAAAACCTACCCTGAAGCCTTCTTAGAGCACTTTTCTGTGTCCTGGGACCTGTTCAAACTTAACTTCACAGAATGATACAATTGTATCATTCCACTGCAGTTAAGAACAAGGACAGAGGGCCCTGTTTGCACTGTGAGCAGTAATGTATCTTCCAGCCTCACCATCAGTGCTCACATACAATCCCAAATAATCCAAATTGACTTGGGAACGGTTGCAGCTACTTCTTCACAGCTGAAGAGGATTGAGGCTCTCCAGGAAACTCCAGGATGGAAGAGGTGGCACGGTGTTCAGACAGAGCACCCCAGAGCACCCCAATCCCCTCTTCCCAGATAAGTACAAACAGGTCCCTAGATTCTTTGTGACTGTTTTCTCATGACTAGTATAATATAGGGATGTGAACATATTGATTTTTTGACATTCGATTTGTTATGAATTGAATGTTAGAAAATCCATATTTGTATGAATATATCCCCTTCAAATGTGGTAGGATTCTGATACGAATGCATTCATACAAATTTGTACAAATATCTGCTATGAACGTATATAACCAATACGAATGGATACCTATCTGATATGAATGGATTCTTACATGATTCATATCCAACACACATCCCCAGTTTAACAAATGTCTGAACTATTCATCCAAAAATGTTCATGTACAAATGTCATAACATTCGATTTGTTGTATAAATGTCCATTTTTGTACGCATTCATATGAATAATGAATGTTATGAATATTCATGCACATTCCTAATATAATGTACATGCCAGGTTTTTGGTCATTAAAGCATCGGAACTGCACTAAAATCTGATGTCTGGTGTATAGAATTATGTCACTTTTCCTTTCTCTTAGAAAAATGTTTTTCTCTTCATACTTGCACATCTCATATACGTATCTTATTTCTTCTGTTTGTGTATTTGTGTAAAATACATAGGACCATTTCGTTTGGAATTACTTATGGTTTTTTGCCCTAGTTGATCCATATTTTTCATATTCAGCTGCTGACTTCAGCAGTTTGTTCCATATCTCAACCACACTTATATATAAAGAATCTATAAAACCTAGAAACCTGAAAATTGGATTCCTCTTGAGCAGTCACTAAGTGCAAATATGGAAAATGTCTTAAAAGTCAGTGGTATTACTTCTCTATTAAAATAAATTCCCCACAGCTGTTTGGGGTTGGATCATACACTCTCATAATTCTGCTTCCTTAAAAGCAAGTTTATTTAAATTGTACAAGTTATACATTTACCAGGGATTGAAAACATCTTTCTTGTGTTTTATATTTAGTTTTTATTTTTGTAACCTGCCCAAAGATCTTCAAGATAGGGTGGCATAAAAATGTAAATAAATAAGTAAGTAAAACTGTTTGATCACCATAGCATCCGAATTTTGAACTCCTTCCTTTCCTTCCTTCCTTCCTTCCTTCCTTCCTTCCTTCCTTCCTAAAACGAGGCCTCAGTATATCTCCTTAATATCAGGTCTGTCAGCCCTTCCTACTTCTCTATTTCCTATCATCAGTACCTAGAAGATATTATAACTTACCAATAGAAACTGCACTTCTGATAAGTTAGCTATCAGATAATTGTGTAGATGACCTAGATGACCCAGGGGTAGTTGCACAAATGTTTTACAGTGCATTGAATTTTATTCAGCTGTGCTATAATTACACTAAAATATGACTGTGCCTCAAATGTGAAGTACTTTCAAACTGATTTGTGGTTTTTGTACAGTGCTTTTTTCAGTATCCCAAGCACATTATTTCTTCCAATGCAGCTTTAAAAAACACACATAGCCCTATTGGAAATTAGCAAAGCCAGATATGGGTGTTCTAGGGGAAGGTTTGAGGAGGGTACCAATGGATGTTTTTCCACTGTCACTAAAAGTACCCATTAAGTACCCATAAATGAGTATGTAATGGCATTTTTGTAGACATTAATGGGTACTTAATGGGTACTTCTAGTGACAGTGGAAAAACAGCCAATAATTTCTGGCTAACTGAATCACCATCCTCCACCTTAAACCCAGATTCAGAAAGAAGGCCAGCTATGGCTTGAAGTATGTTCTCCACTTTATTTTGATAACAGAATACAACCTTACGTATTCTATATTATTTGGATAATCCTAGTAAACCACATCCAGACATTTTATTCTGGATTATCCAATAATATAGAATAAATAAATGTTGTCTGGCTGAAGCTTTAGTAGCATCCTAGCTCAGTCCTGTACCCGCAGTCCCATAAGCCAGTCAGTGGGTGCACTGAGGCCTTTTCCCAGCTCCTTATCTAGCAAGGAAAAAGTAGAAACGTCAGATCTAAGGGAAATACAAGCAGGTAGGGATGGTCTTAGGAAATGGACAAATAAACACAGGGGCCATAGAGCTGACAATGGCATCATGGGTACTTCTGCCCTTCAGAGATTTGTAAGAAAGTGACGTGCAGATGGAACTTTGGCTGGAAGAGCTGGTGCAAAATAAATAAATAAATAAGAGGGCCACGGTGGATCTGCACCCATCTAGTGATGTGAAGCCTCTTTGGAGGGATCCATAGTAAACAACCCCTTTAGTTATACCTTTTTGTTGTCGTTGCTGCCCTATTTGCAAGTTTCCCCGGGAGCTAATTTCTGCCTACCCATTTACATTTTTACACAGGAATGCACTTCAGCATTGAAACAGTGGAGCAGAGCTATGGGAAGGGGAGCATTTCAGACAGGATGTGAGCATGGAACTGTATTCCTGAAAACAAACACACTAGGGCTGTGGTCACACTTAAGGTTTAATTCAGTTTCAGGCCACTTTCAGAGTGAGAGAATACATCAGCAAATAACTCATAAAATTCACCTTTCGAATAGATCATGTGAAAAGAAAATTACTGGTCACTTTGCTGATATGTTCTCTTGCTCTGTAGTTGGACTGAAGCTGGATTAAACCTTAGGTGTGACCACAGTCTCTCGGTGTTTTAATTCCTTAGGTGTGTCCTCTCCTTAATCAGAAACTCATGCAATTTCAGCGTGAATTCGTTTGAACCCCAAGTTAAGGCTTATGTGTAGTTAGAGCCTATGCTTTATACTCTGCTCTTGTTTCATTATATTAAATGAAAAAAATTGTTCAATTAGAAGGTTGGCAAACACATTTATACATCATATAGCAGTGTTATTCATATTACATCTCTTGGACAACAGAAAATCATATTGCACCTCAAATCAACAGACTAATGGGATTTTCATTGCACATAATGTCATACTGTGTCTTTTAAATAGCTTAATTGTTTTCTCCCTTACTCAGCACTTGGCAAGACTACATTGTCAAACAGATAACCATCTTCCTAATGCATTTGATGAAGGACTATTGTCCATCCCTGTTAGTTCTGTCTGATTGGTTTTATTCTAGATTTATTTCCTTGATAAGACATTGCTTTTTAGTAGAAAATATTCATAAATCTATTGTATGGATGAGTAAGTGAGTTCTAGAATTAGAAGATCGTTTTTAATTTTTATTCCTAATTAATTTAACTTATTTTGTTCTTCATTCTTAATTAGTGTGAGCAGAAAATTTGCCTAGGGTTGTGATTATTTGTGTTTCCTTTTTCCTTTTTTTTTTTTTACATCAAAACAGATAGGATTAACTGCTCTTGAAGCTACTGCCCTTGTCCATTGTATCCAGGGTACTAGAGATGTGTGAATATTAACAATCTGTGTATTTAATCTGCATTTCTGCTTTTAGGCAACAATACAGGATTTGGAACAGAAGAGGCCACAACTGGAAGAATTAATAACAGCTGCTCAGAATCTGAAAAACAAAACTAGCAATCAAGAAGCTCGAACAGTCATTACTGATCGAAGTAAGTATGAATTTTCTGTGCATAATATAATAATCAATATATATATATATTGCTGAGGGCAATGGGAGAGCTGCTTCTTGGTCTAATGATTAAGGAGCTGGACTCTTATCTGAGAATGCCAGGTTTGATTCCGGATTCCCCAATGAAGCCAACTGAGTGGCCTTGGGCGAGTTGCAGCTCTCTTCTGAGCTCTCACAGCCCCACCTACCTCACAGGGTGTCTTTTGTGGGGAGAGGAATAGAAAGCTTTGTCAGCCACTTTGAGTCCCCTTAAGTGGGTGAGAAATGTGGGGTAGAAAAGCCAACTCCTACTCCTACTCTTCCTCCTTTTCTTCTTCTTCTTCTTTGCGCTTTCTTTCTTGCTGCAGTCATCTGCATCTCACCAAATGTTTTTTCTGGATTTTTTGTTTTTGGATTCTTAGGAAAGTGCTAGAATGTGGCACATGGTCGCAGGGAAAGGAACGCCAGCAAATAAATAAAAAAATAAATAAATACAGGAACAGTGTAGTTCTGCATAAATATAATTCAAAACACTAAAAGTGCAAAACCTGCTACCCACGTGCCTTGAAAAGGACAAATTATTTTGTACTAAATATGGGTAAACACTTCTACTCTGGGACATCACATCTTTTGTATTTCTAAAATGGAGTCCCTAAATGCAGAGCAAGGAAATTACAAAAGAAATTAATGGGGAAGACATTGAAACACTGCCATTCCCACCTCATTTTCCCCTCTCTTACTATCTGGCATGTATACTATCTACATTGCACAAACAGAAAGTGGCCAGGCTTGTGATAAACCTCAAAATATGAATATATCAGAATGGGTACCCTATGGAAAAAGGTGTATGTGTATGCATGGTTCACATGGTTCTCCGTTGTGGAAGCCACAGCGGCATCAAAACCAAAAATGCCAATGGAAGTCTGCCAGTGTCACCATCTCTTGCTGAAACTGCAGTTGGATTACCAATCATAGGCTACATACATATACAGTTGAAAAAGAGGGGTTGAAACCTCTGAGATGGCTTGGAGGATATAGCTGGTAGATTACAGGTGGAATGAAAGCATGTGAGTCACACACTGCTACCTCTAAGATGCTTTTAAGACACTGCTGCTGCTGCATTTTTTATTTTTATTTATTTATTTATTTATTTTTGCAAATCTTGAGTTCAGGACAATGAGTTTCTATTCATTGGCTACCTCCAGATGGTGGCCGGATATATTGCTAGTAGGTGATAATCCGGAGTACTGCTCTTTTGTCATTATTACTTGCTAGTCAGATAGCACTGACCATATGCATTTCAGTGATATGCATATCTGGGTATCTGGTGCTGAATACCCAGAAATGCAAAGCCATCAGTTTTGGCTTTCATGCATGTCCATAAGGTGAATAAACAGCCTGTTGCCGGAAAATCTGCTACCAGTGCTAGGTTTTCCAGCAGTAGTTTCTCACATGTTTTAGGTGGCAATATAGCAAAACTATGGTAGTATTGTGGCACTACCACAGTGGCACCATAATGGTGCTACATTCCCCCCTGTCTCAACACGGCTATTGTGTGTATGTGCGTGCTTATTACATATAATTTTCATTGATATAATGCCTTTAATAATTTCAGACTAAAACTGAACTATAAACAGGAAATGGGTTTGTTGGCTCTTTGCAGACCTTCTGAAATTACAGGAAATGAATTCGTGTAATCTGTTCATTTTAGAGTCGCCTCATGTTCCTGAAGAGTATGTCATGTTTTCCTTTGAAGTAACCACTGTTTTTACTATATCTGAGGTTTTTTTTGTCATGAGAAAGCTTGATTAATTAAAATTCAGCAGACCAGAAAATAAGTATTCTTGGTGTATAACTGCATGTTATGTAGAGAATAAATAGGTCCCAAACGGGCAGTATTTCTTAGAATTAGATCAGACTAGATTCGACTAGATTCAGTTATTTATTGGGTGAATATTCATAGGTTTTCAGCATGAAATTAACAGGAAAGAACTGAAGATAATAAAATATCAAGATATATTGATTGAAATCTAATGGTTTGAAGGCAAACAACAGTAATTCCAGTAGTCGCTGGTATATTAGATGCAATAACAAAAATGCTCAAAACTCCTAAGACATCAGAATAGATAAAATGATAACTCAAAACTCCAAAAACAGCACTATTTGGAAGTAGCTAAATTGCTCAACTCTAAACATCCTAAATCATGTTTAGGGTTTGAATTAACAATAGGCCAAAATCCAGTCATTACATTTGGTGGACCCTGTAGCCAACAACTTAATAGAAATATTTCTGTGTAAGGACAATGATCTGGTATTCAGAAACTTGTCAATTTATGTTTTGTTTTATTCAGACACTAATCCTGCTTCTTTATTTTCAATTAAATGTTTTTTTTCCTTTCTGCATGCATTTTGTTTTGCATTTATAAAGTATATAGATTAAGATTTGCTGGTCATATGGCATATCATTATATTCAGGAAATGAAGCATGAAAATAAATAGGCAAAACTTTACTTCTCTGTTGCTAACTCACCTATCATCTATCTATCTATCTATCTATCTATCTATCTATCTATCTATCTATCTATCTATCTATCTATCTATCTATCTATCTATCTATCTATCTAACTCACCTATCATCTATCTATCTGTCTGTCTGTCTGTCTATCTATCATCATCATCATTTCCATATGCTTAGTTTCAAATAAGCTAAATCTTTCCTAAGCTGTAATTTGAAGTTTCGTGAGTTCAGCACATCAATAGCCAAACCCTTACACCTTAAGGCCTTTCCTGGTTAAAAATCACAAACGGAAAATGTCATTCTTTTTTTCTCAGCTCACTGCATTCATACATCCAAACTACATTGGCCTTTGGGAGATTTCTGATTTGTGTCTCCCTGAACACAGTTACAAAGAGCTGCAAACTCAAGTGAAACAGCGATAGATGAAAATCCTCTAAGCCAGATATATTGCCTGCATTCCTATGAGCAGGGATCTTTTCACTAAGGATTGTGTACTGCCATGGATGGGTATACCAAGCCTGGCCATCTCTCAGCTGAACACCTGGAAGCAGTCCCAGAAGTGTGCCATTCCTGGGCACCAAACTGAAAAAAAAACACAACCAGCAGTTTGAAGGGATAGCTCATGCCATGCAGAATAAATGTAAGGGCAGGCTGCTGGAGTAAGTGGTTTATTAAATGTGCACCATGGCTGGCTGTGTTCATTGTGATAGCTTGCACCAGCTATGCCCACTGGCATAATGACTGAACATAATAGAAACTGTTGTGCAAGAGTAAACTTTTCCACTTCTGTCCTGCTGTTACTGCTGAGCTTTTGACTCTATTAGTGCCTTTCTCTGGTCAGGTAACTTGTCATCCAACAAGCAGAACTTGAATATATTTCAGAGAGTGGGAAGGTATGAATGTCCTTCCGCACATATCTTTGGTATCTTGATGTGATGATTTACTGCTGGATCAGAAAGGATTATCCACATACAGATGGGCCATCCTACTCTGTGTCCAGCTGCTGCCTCCAAAGACCCCTTGGAAGCAGCACCAAGGCTCTGAAGATTAATATTTTTTTGTTAGCAGCATTTGGAGTTTCTAATCAGGTCATTTGAGGACAGAACCACTCCTTCTAAAGGGTTCCCCATGATATACTGGACCATGGGGGTGAGCCATCCAGACACCACGGTGGTCTCTAGTATACTAACATTGAGGTCTAAAGTTATACCAGGACAAATGCCATTTGGGCACCCTAGCCTCGTTCACACTTTATCTAATGCAGATAAAGCATGTTAGGGGAGCAACCCTGTCCACACAGGCTTGCAAACAGAAGGCCTCTATTTTTGGATATATCCCAGAAAAATGTTGAATTAGAAAAGGGCCTGAGGTCATTTTTTCAGGACTTTTTTTTTCTTATCAAATTCCCCCAGTAGATTTATTCTGTATGGCATGTGGAGGGCTCCTCAGATCATTCCTGCAAGAGGTGAGAAACAAATACTGTATATTCCGGTGTATAGAACAACTGGGTGTATAAGATGACCCCCAACTGTTCCAGTGAAAATATAGAGTTTGGGATATACTCACCATATAAGAAGATGACACCTGGCGTATAAGACGACCCCTGACTTTTGAGAAGATTTTCCTGGGTTAAAAAGTAATCTTATATGCCAGAATATACAGTAATAGAAAATAGATTATAGTAAAATATTCTGATTCACTCTGATTTACAGGGCTCCAACATGCTCAAGATAAAATTTAGGTTTCTTTTTTATTATTAAGGAAATATTAGGGTTTTTTTTAATGATTATTTTGCTTACTATCATACAGGAAAAAATGTATCATCAAGACATGTATGGTTTTCTGTGCTTTAACTTTCATCCTGTCAAATTTAATGAAATATACTGTTACTATTTTATTGTTGTATGTCTTGGCTGATAAAGAGTCTTCTGTTCATTTCTATTCTTTGTTGTGTATTAATTTTAAGATGGAATTAACAAGAGTAATTTTTCTGCTTTGTAAGCAGCATGAAAACTAATAACTGAGTCTCTGTGACATTTTTAAATGAAAAGATTGCCACATCTGTTTAAATCAAGGAGGTTCAACTTGCAGATGTTCCTAAACTAGTTGAGCACCACAATCAAAAAATATATGATAATTAAGATTTGTAGATTTTTTAAAAAAAATATGTACCATATTGGTGTTAGAGATGGAAAACAAATGAAATAGGTATTCATAATTCATCAGTAATGTTTTCCCCATGTAAGAGCTCTTAATTATTGTTTCAATGGTATATTAATTAATTCCCTGGCAGCAGTTATGATCTTTTCATTCGACATTTTTTTCTTGCTAAAAGCACGGCCTGTATTAAATTACTTACCAATATTTTGTGATGCTGTTTTGACTTATAGACGTCTATTGATATTACAATCTCTGGATAGTATATATTGTTGTGTAATGGTTTGTATAAAAACGATTTAAAAATTACCTAAGCCATGCTTTTGTTTAAAACAAAACATAAGGTTGGATATTTCTCTTTCACTCCATGTTTTGCTCCTTCACAGAAATTATGAGTTTGAGCAGAAGAAAAATAATATGCAGAATATTTTATTCACAGCCTACAGATGATCTTAAAAGTTATTAGTAACAGCCTTTTCCATGGTAATTGATTCTTATTTTCATTTATGGTTAACCTGCGGATAACATCTTCCATACACTTGTCTTGGGCACACGCCAGAGAGATCATAGCTGGCCCAGAAAAAGCATTCTGAACCAGGAACATGGCAAGGGAAGCTACCTAAGCACAGAGGCAGGAAATGTAGCTGATCACAGCATGGGTACAGTTGCTTCAGATGATCAACCAATCACAGCCATGAAAAACTGGGCAAATAAGAGGCCAGTCAGCAAGTAGCACCCATAGTCAGAAAAGGCATTGCCAGACTTGGAAGCTAATAAACAATATAGCGTACAAAAACAAGATAGGCTTTTGAGAACTTATTTGTTTAACTGTTTGAATGGCAATTTTTTGTGTCTATGCAAGGGACAGTTATTTGTAAAAGGACAAGCAAAAAAAGGCATGTCTGCCCACATCCTTAAATACGGTTCACCCCTTCCTCCATGGACAATTTAAGTCGCTAAGGAAATCTTTCCACATTTGGCATTTCATGGAGATACATCTTTCCCAGATGCAGTTCCATGCATGGAGCACCTCCTTCAGAACATGTAGATATAGAGTGGTTTGACCGCCCTAAATCTATGCTCAGGACTACCTTCTCCCTATGGGGAGAAGTGCCAGGAAAAGTGCCAGGAGAAGTACCAGGGGAGCCAGTGCAGAGCTGCACTTTGCCATGGTAGTCACACCTCACCAATACTGGGAGAACCACTGGCAAAGTTAGGAAGGGAGCTGACATCTGAAACATAAACACCTGAAATCTATGCATTCTGATTTTGAGGTTACTGGGGAGGTTCTTCCCAAATATAGATTAGAAATGAAATGAGAACACAAAGGCTGCATCCCCATGCTGGCCGTTTGGCACTCTTTGGGTGCTGCCTGGGCACGCATGGGCCAGGCACAGGACCAGGAACGTATCTTGGGCGTCCCCATGACATTCCCGGCAACGCAGGACAGGTACGGGTTGGGCACGGATGGAGGCATCCCCATGAGAACCATGCCAAACCCTGGTATGGGGGAGCAGCACCACCTCTTCTCTGCCCTCTCTCTCCTCATTGGAAGCCAGATTGACATCAGCCCACCTCTATGCCATATCCCCCCCCCCTTCCTTAGAGATACTGACAACCAGGACTGGGGTGGGAGGCACAGAAACAAATTAAAATAAAGCTTTATTCATAATAATATTTTTTTAAAAAAAAATTGAACACCGAACGCCACTGCAAGGTTTAGCGACAGTAGGCGCTTGAGCAGTTTTGCACACCTCTGCTCCACCAGGGACCACGAGAACGCCCATCAACTTTAAAAGGCAGAAAATCAAGCCTTTATTTATGGTCCTCTTGCCAATTGGGGAAATGGGGGTTGCAAAGAGAACAAAAATCAAGCCATTATGCAGCCTGCCTTGGCATTCTTGAAATGGAATTACCTCTGTGGAAATGGCAGAAAATTTAAAAACCAAGCCATTCTCCAGCCTGCCTTTGTGATCAGCATTTTAAAAAGTCAGTGGCTGCCATCTTCAATGGACATGGCAGGAACAACAAGCACACCCCACATCCCAATGATGTGGGCACCAATCTCCTCCCTGTTAACCCACAATTGTTCCCATGTGCATTCTTGGCTGCCTGAGCAATGCATGCCTGTCCCCCAAACCATGCTGAGACTTCTTTTTTCAGGTATCAAATTTGGCACCCTTCTGACATGGTTGGGGGGGATTTGGTACGCTTTTCACAGACCAAATCCAAAACACATGGGGACGAACCTTGCTGATCCCACATTCGGAACCGTACCAAAGTTGCATGGGGACATGGCCAAAGATCAATTTTCCAGGGGCCTTTCTGCTCTGCCTCTTATTCTGGTTTATATCTCATATTAGGGCTAAGCAATTATCCTGGCACAAACTACAGCAGAGCCTGCCCAGTATGTGGATGGCAAGTGCCTATGCTAAGGCCATGGTCACACCTTGGTGAAAATGTCTGTCCTGTTAAGAAGCTGAACTGGACATCCTAATGCTGTTCACATCCAGTTGCTGACAATCCATCCTCAAATCATCCTCAGTTTGGGCTACTGTGCTCACAACTTTTATGTTATGGCCCCATGTCTCCTTTACATGACTCTTTAGTCTGCCACCCCTCTTGACTGCATCCATACCACCTGCATTCTGTTAGGATAAGTTTTGTCCATCAACAGTGGCAATGGGTTGTGTTTGGGGTCCTAGGGACTGATGGCAAATTTATTTTTTACTAATTTTTTTTAATTTATATTTCTCAGGGTGTGTAACAATCTTTAAAACAACAAAATTACAAACCAGTACATATTAAAGCAATAAGATACATACAATCAGTTTTTTTAAAATCAGCATATTTAAAACAATATGGTAACACAGGTTACTATTGAAGTAAGTGTACTGTCCCCGCAAGCAGATGCAGCCAGGGCATACCCCAACCAGCATGCACCACTTTCACCCCAACTGTTCCTGAAAAATGAGAGGGTGTATTCTGCTGTTTGCCCTAAAACTGCTGAAGCAGTTCTGCTTTTCAGTAAAAGTCCCTTTTTACTGAAAGGAAACATTGTTTCCCTTGCACATTGCTAAAGGAAAATGGAAGATATATTGTCCTTAGGACTGTATTGTTTATACACTTGCTCCATTCTTTCCCTTGCTCCCCCTCCCCAAAGTGCTTTTCTGGCCAGTCTTTTTAATAAAATCATTCCAGCTTTTCCACAAAGCCACTAGAGAGCAAATGAACTGCTTTATCAGTTTAGTGCTTAAGGTACTAAGGATGAATACAGCCCATGCTGAATTTTTTTGATCCTCTAACCAAGGCCATTTCCCATCATAAGGTATAAATGAATGTCAAACCAACTGGCACCTTGAAAGCCTCGCACTGACATTTCTTTGGAAATATAAAACATTTTTACATTGCTTCCTATAGTAAAATCTCTAATCAGATTTAAATGAAACAGATAAAATAATGAATTTCATAAAAGCTTAATGGCAGAAAGGAGATCACTCCTTCAGTAGGTCCCTAAGGGATGTGATTGTGAGCACCCCATGAATTTCAGGCATTTGTGAGACACAAGACATCTCGTCCTCATTTGAATTAATTGAAGAAATTATTACATAACACTGCCTTCTTCCCTGGCTTTCATTCAAATTGACACAGCAATATGAGAATCTTGTGCTGCAAACCAATTTAATCCTGACCCAACAATGCAGTAATACAAACTCTTTTATTGAAACACTTACAGCATGTGACAGCTTTATAGCAAAACTCTTCAACCTATCAATCAATTACACAAAAGGATAGATGAAGCTACTACTGTGAATGACAGCAATGCTATTGATCTCAATATCTTAATAAAATAAGTATCACTGATGCCACAGTGAGTCCATACCATTTTTAACAGTTTGAAATATTTAAATGTTAACTTGTAGACCTAAGAAACATAGAAAGCAGGTTTTTATAGTATATTTCCAACTTTAGACTATTGATCTCAACATGCTAACAAATCTGCAATATTGGCAAATTGTAAATCAAGAGAAGACCCGTAAAATTTGGGAAAGTTTGCATTAGTGCTTCTTTCTACATGTATGAGTTTATTTCAGCAAGATCTCAAAGATGGGATGTGGTTTCAAACACTGATGTCAAATCTATAAATATATGAACATATAGTTATAAGAATGTTTGTAGATGGAAACCAAAAAGTGATCTGATATTTCTGTAACTGCTTTCCAAATCAGAATGTATTCTTTATACCCAAAAATAATTGACTAACCCACCTAATGGTAGTAACAGACTCCATTTTTAAAGACTCCTCTTCTTGATAAGAACTCTTTCTTACTCCATTCCTCTCTTCCACAAGTACTCTATAGGAAATACTTCCCAATTTCACACTGTTTGACTCATTCCACTTTCATGAACAACCTAGGCAATCACTCTGTGAAGCTAGTTCAATGCACACTATGAGGAAGATAGGTCTCAGGCTCATATTCGCGTATTTTCCACCATTCAGCATGAATTAAACCTAACAGTGGTGGTTATAAATGTTATAATAGATGAGGAAATGTTTCATGTTCTGCAGTTCTTTAAAGGACAAAACTTATCCCAGTCCACAAAACAGATTTGTCTGGTGATGCAAATATTTCAGTGTTCTGAATGATAAATAGACCCAGGTGCTGTCTTTGGCATGTCCTTCATCACTTTACTCTCATAAGTGTACAGGGTCCAAAAGTCCTCCGACTGCAGTGTTTTTGTGTGAATTAATGACAAAGCATTCCCTGTGCCCAAAATAATATAGGTTTAATGGAAAAGTGAACTGTTCCTCATTCTGCATGTCTCTTTATTGCACTGAAAGGCTGTCATCAGAGTTTTTAGTCTCTTAACTCTCAGCAGAATTTCTAAGCACTTGTACAATCTTTATTGTGTGTGGAGAATGTGCCCCTTATTCTGTATGCCTCTGACTATCCTTCATAGGCCAGCAATATGGACACTGGCTATCTACGTGATGTTTTACTGAAAATAAAGTGGCGGGAGAGGGAAGCCCAGTGGGCCAAGCTTAGGATAGAAAGATATGACAGGAAGCATCAGGATGCTTTCAAACGCCACATATCAACGGATTCCACTATTAGATGGCCCTGATCAGAAAATATCTTTGAATTGAAGAGAACGGGAAAATTGTGCCTAGCCTGTCAGAAGTAGCAATCAGACTTTTGAATTCACTGAATGTACCTATTATCAAACCGTCATTGAACAAATCTCCTCATAACAACAGAGTTTAAATGAGATTGCAATTGTCAATTCAAAGTCCTTTATACAAATTAAGGCTTTTCCTGTCAAGCATATCAAAAGAGTTTCTGACATGGAATATAGCTAAATCTTCTATCAATTCTCTTTTCAGATGTATAAAGCAAATGCCTCCAATGAACCTTGAATTTTATGCTCAGTTCTGAAGCCCTTAAAATCACTGTTGAAAGTTTATGTTTTACATTTTTGAGTATAACTCAAGCTGCAGATGCAGTTGTTTTCAAATACCACTTTCACACATGCAGCATAGTAATGTGTGTACAATCTACAGTACCTGGATGTCATTTCCTCTTCGTCAGTGCTCTCTGCATAAGCATGTTGCTATAATTTTCATCTTCAATAGATCAAAAAGACCAGGAAAACTTGTACAAACTGCCTGAAAAACATAAAACCTCTGCCATAGCAAAGTATGAATAACTCACTGTAACGCCACATCATTCAGACTTATTATTGGACACGCTGTTAAAACTCTCTGAATATATCGTATAAATATGAATGTGTGGCAGGCAGCCATGAGTGTTATAGCAGTGAAAAGTCTTCAACACATTGGAGTTCCACTTCATTAGGTAGATAATGGGTTTCATTCATTTCTAGCCTTAAAGTTCCAAGCTGACCATAATGCATCGGTAGGCATTAAAAATATTTTAAGTGCATCAGTGGAGCTGCTTCATGTTAATAACACTAATAACATTCTGTTTATATTCAGATAAAATTAAGTACCATTTTATTTTCACATCCCATTTTACAATACACTAATGGAAAAAGCGTATCCTTAAATATGTTTTGTTGGTATGATGATTAACAGTTCCTTCATCCATGAACAACAGCTAAATTCCTAATTATAACCTCATTTCTATAAAACTGATTATATAAGAATTTAGTCAAAATTCAAGCATAAGTTTGAGTCAAACATTGCACTAGGAATGAATAATAACATACTTGATCATCTCTAATTATTAACTCTTTCATATGAAGAATGGGTAAAAATTAATGTTGTTTCAAAATAGTTTTCTAAAAAAAATTAGAACTTCAAAAATTTTGCTGACTTTTTTAAAATTTAATTTAATGTTTAATTCAGGCAGTTTCTAACCCAGTGTGTTAGAACATTCTGAACTTTACTATGTTCCTAATATGGATTTGTGTGATTTTGGTACATAATACAAAATCTTGAAATGTGTTGAATGTTCCACCTATGGGAAAGACTGGAAAACTTTAAAGAACATTTTATTACCCAAGCCTTACATATCAAAACTATTACTAATATTTCAGTTGAAAACTAATGTAAGAAATCTATACTAGGACCAAGTTTATTATTTAACTCATATAGGCAGCTTTTACTGTCTTATTGTTTTCATCTGGCCCTGGCTATTTATTATTATTTTGTTGTTGCATACAGAAAGGCATTGGTTTGGTTCATTACTGCACTTATCTGAGAGCAGTGGACTTTCTGCACTTGGCCCTGTAGTTTGCTGCCAGTGTGCTCACAGATCGAGCATTTACATTGGAAGAGGCTGTTTCCAGCTCTGAAACAGCCCCTTCCATGCAGGAGGGCACTGGAATCAAATTATGTGCAGAGCACGATTTCATGCTCCACATGTAGATTTACTGCAAGTGCATCATTCCTAGCTGGAGCGGTTCAGATGGAGTGGTCCAGCTGCCATGGAACAAGGAAGTCTGCAGTTGTACGACCTGCTCCAGGACAGGTCTCCATGCAGCTTTGGAGCTAGCACAAGCTTTGGAGCCTGCTTCAAAGGGACCCATTTTGGCAGCAAAATTTTGTGTGTCACTGATATTGGTCCCCATGCTAAACTGGTTAACAAAGGTGAATGGGATATTGGGCCATTCTAACAGCTCCAAAACCACTGGTAACCTTTTACAATAAGTCCACTGGTATTTTGAAGATGTGATAATACAACCTCTGAACCATCTCTTGGGCCATTTAGCAAAGAAGCCACCTTCGGTTCAGGTGCTGATGGGGAGGGGGATGACATGAGCCATGAGCACTGCTCCAAACACACCTCCACATTTCCATTCTTGTGGAAATGTGGAAGCATTCTTTCAAGAAGCACTCTCTGCCACCTGTAATGGCCAAAGCCAGGGTACCCCCATTCTCTCACTCTGAAAGTAGATTAAATGTGTATTAAAATTTATCCCCTTTCTCCACTTTCCTGTGGTAAATATGGACCAGTGGATCTAGATTAACTGCCTCAACTGATCTGGATCTTTTGGAGAATTGTGCAGGATCAGTGCCAATCCTCCATGAAGCTTTGCAGCCACCACTGCCACACATCCAGTGGTTAGGGGTGAAAGTTCCTAGCCTCAGCCCTTAGGAAGGATTTTTTTTGGCAACCCCCCTACACACAAAGGCGCAGTGCCAAAAAGCACACCTCTAAGCCCCAGCGCTAAGAACCTTCACTCCTGGGTGTGGGGGTGTGCCATCCACATGCCTCCTTGATCCAAATCAAGGTCCTGGAAAGTCCACAAATGAACAGGAAGGAAAAGGTGAGAGCAATGCAATCAGAAGATGGGCTGAAGGTTTAAAGTGAAGGTCACAAAGTGGGAGCAATCATGTCCACTGTCTAAGCTTCATCTCCATCCCAGTCAGCAATTGGATCTCCAGCAGGAGTACTCAGCCATACTAAAATTCTTCAAAGCATGCAGGAATCGATCAAGTCTCATTAGTTTCTGTGGTTGAAGCAACTTACCTAGGTCCCCATCCTTGCAATAGGATGAAGTTACTGAGAAACTAAACTTCAACAGGGGAGTCTTTGAGCAACACAAAGGCAAAGATGCCATATCCCTATTCTCAGATCCCCATTATCCTGTCCAGTTGAAAACTGAAGCCCAAGATATGGCCCAGTTACGTGAAGGACAGCCCCATGGTTACCATGATGGCCATGAAGTCTTAAGATGCACCTGCTAATGGCATTCATGGTAAGTTTACCGAAGGCACATAGGCCAATCATCCTGGGAGCTCTGAATGCTAAACTTGAAACAACCTGTGTATGCTCCAAAACAGAGCTGTTCCCTTGACCCTTGACACCACAGTGATTCTGATTCCAAACCCTAAAATAATAATAATAAAAAGCTTAGAAATAAATATGCAAAAAAGGTTAAGGTGCTCAATATATCACTGCCTAAATTATCAATTTACACAGCAATGTTCTGAATACCTACATTCTTTCTCCAGGAATGGGAAAAGATTTGCAGGTATCCTTCCCACTGCTCTATATTCTCTGATTTCAAAGGGCCATTGTAAAAGCAAAGTGTTCCATTGAATTTCATGGCTGCCTATGGATTTGCAGCTAATCTAATAACCAAACTATAATCTGGGGACTATAGCAAGCTATAACTTTAAAATTCAGAGGAATGCTTGTCTTATCTCTCTCTTGGACCCTTGTTATCTATTGTGTTCTGATATAGACTGCTTTATTTGGAAAAGGACAGGAAAGCTGTTCTGTGATTTTCCTCATTTGTTTTTCAGAAATTAAAAATAAGTCACTTCGAATTGCACTGCATTGCATTGCATTGAACACTTGGCATTTCTTTATTCTTAACTTTTTTAGACCTCTGTATAATGTCCACAGGAACGAACCCTTCATGCTTTCAAATAAGGGTCACTGGATAGGGAAAGAACTCATTTTTCCCTCCAGTGAATACCATATGTTCATTGTTACATTTGAGATTTTATGAGGCTAAGTCACAACCTCAGCTAAGGCTCCTTGTCACGCTGTAGAATTTCTTTGCAATAATTCTACTTCTCTGTTCACTTCCATTAAAAATGTTTTTAAAGTAATGTTCTTTTGCACAAGCTGTTTGCCCTTCTATAGTGGAGGACAGACAAGCAAGGGTTTTTTTCTCAAATTTATTTTTATAAACTGATAAAACCTCTCAGAAACCTCAGCTTATAAATAAGATAACAGCAGACCTTCAGTATTCCCAGTTTTAGAATATATGAATTTCAGATATTCAGACTGGGAAGACATGTAAGAGTCTCATTAATCATGACAATCTATTCTCAGTTTGTGGAGCCCCTATATATTTCTTAGCTTTTCTGTGGGCTTTTTCCCCTTCCCCAAGATAGACTTCACCCAGTCTTAACCAGATTCCCAGATCCCTCCATACCCCTCACTAGCTCCCATAAACATTTTTATTTAAACTGATTTATTATTTATTCATTTTAAAACATTTCTATTAACCCTTTGCTGGAAGGTCCGAAGGAGGACTGCAGCACTCAGTGAAATAAAATAAATAATATAAAAGCTAGAGAAAATCAACAAAACATTATAAAGTGAAAAACATAATTAAAATACAACCTCTCCACCCTAATAGGGCAATATTAGGAAGGAGCTAAGCATCAAAAGTCTGGACGAAGAGGTAAGTTTTAACTATGAATAGGAAACCATATAACTTTGGTACATGATATACTTCTTTTATGAGGCTATTCCAAACCCTGGGACCACAACAGAAAAGGCTTTTTTGTGTGTCACCATTAGGGATGTGCACAAATGTTTTTTTGGGGGGGAGGGCATTCAATTTGAATCAAATATTCAAATATCCGAATCCATACGAATAGAGAAAAAATGAATGTATAAATATAGAATATCAATAATGTGTAAAAAATTGTATGAATGGCTGTATGTGTGATCCTTTGGGACCGTTCAAAAATTAATCAATGGTGCCTGGATTATATAAGGGTCTGTTGTAATTATTTCATCCTTTTTGATTATCATGTAGAACAAATTGATAACAGTGGTCAGATAATTTATCTCTATATATTGTATCACTTTTTATTTTGGAGCCAATTGACAAGTACTGATACGAAACAAATTTATTTAATACTGCTACAGTGAAGGTAGACAATACTATGTTATTCCTCTCCTCCCAACAAACTGCAGACTTTTGTATTGATCCTATACATTTTTAGAAGTTCAAGAAGTATGGAGGCATGGGAGTTGCATAAGGTATTAAAAAGTAAAGAAACAGAAGTACCACAATGAATAGACAAGCTGTGTTGCTGTGGTGGTCCTACCTTGCCCTGAGACAGTACTTAGGAGCTCATACAAGCCTGAGAACTTTGATGCTCTTTGTAGTTTGCACAGAATTTGTTCTAAATTGTTTTTTCATTGCATTCATACCTGCAACACAGAACTGAATTAAACCATTCTCCATATCACAAAACATCTGCATGATTTGCATATCTTTGTCAGGATCTACACAACCACAGAAAACCTTGAGATCTACAAAGATCACACAACTCTGCACATCATCTTGATGCAGAAAGGGGGAAGTGCCAAGTTGCTTTTCCTGTACAGCAGGAAAAAACATCACTTTGATGGCTTCTTCCCCCGGCCACCATTGTACGGACATTGTAAGTGCTTTTTTCCCCCTGGCTATTTGTCTATCATTATTTTGGAAGGCATGGGCCATATCTCCAGTTCTAGTGGAAGACACGGGCCACATCTCTACTTCTACTCTTATGGGTGGCACCTTCCATAGCACCATCCTCATCTCCATTTTAGACCAAGGTGATACTATCTTCCACAGAGCCTGCATTAAAAGTGGGGAAAGGAACCAGCCTGCTTCAGACCACCTTTTAGCAATTGTGCCAGAAAATGGCAAGAGCAATCACTTTGAAGATGCTGCTGCTACCAAAAATGGAAATGAAGTAGCAAAGGGTGAATTTCCACATCTTGGTAAATGGAGATGCGGGCACAGAAAATTACTGATTTCCAGGGACATTTTCTGCCCTTTCAGAAATAAACAATGAAAAGCCAAGGAACCAAAAATCCCCCAGCTTCAACATTAGTAAGGGCAGGAAGGAGATACATGTGAACTGTGCACCACCCACCTCCAGGCTGGATCAAGCACACAGGGCCTTGAAGTGGCACAATCCACTGTCATGAGGATCCCAATGTAATAATAGCAGTAATAACAGTAACAGTAATGGTAATAGTTTAGGAACAAATGCAGTAGTAAGGTTTTCTTGATTTCTGGTAATGAACGAGAGACCTCAATGCAATTTCTATCTACATTAGATTACAGTAAAATATAATTAAAATTTATGTATCATTTGACTATGGAATTACAAATCGTACAAAATGAATAGATACTCCAGGGGCTAAGACTAGAGGGAACAATCAAACAACATTCTGCAATCTCATGAATAAGGACACAAAAATCAGTTGTCTGTCTTTTGTGTTCTCTCTGTAGCAAGCAAAAAAAATGCAAACAAGTGGAACCCTCGTAGGCTCTCTTTCCTTCCTTCCTTCCTTCCTTCCTTCCTTCCTTCCTTCCTTCCTTCCTTCCTTGCCTGTCCATTAAGCTGCAGATATGTTTCCCCGTCTGCTGTGGCCATGGTCATGAGCAAAGAAGGTTTCTTTCCTTGCAGTCAGCATGGAAACCAAGTGAGCTAATGGAAGAAGAAAGAAAAATATCCATTCCTTTCTATCAGCCTAATTTATTGATTACATGGAATTTAACCTGCCTACCTGTCTAGAATTCCTGCCCATCTGTGGCTACTGCACAAGTTGTGAAATTCAGAGCCGGCTTTCAAACTTCAGAGCCAATAAAAATCTATATTGCTTGCAAAGTTCCTAGTTTTGCATGTTTGCTATTATTACAAACTATATTTTGGTTCATTATTTTGGGTACTTGTTTTTCACTGGTTTTCTTATGGTTATGATAATACTTACATTGGTTGAAAATGTTGGTTTTAAAATACCACCTGATCTTAAAATACAAATTTTGATTAAATGCAGGACTTGATCACACCCCTTTAATTGAATCTCACTATGATAAATCTTGTAAATGCATATTTATACTTTGACTTTTGACTTTGTGTCTAACCAGTTGAGAAGATACAGAACCAGTGGGATGATGTACAAGGACATCTCCAGAATCGGAGGCAGCAACTACATGAAATGTTAAAGGATTCAACCCAGTGGTTGGAAGCTAAGCAAGAAGCTGAGCAAGTTCTTGAACGTGCCAAAGCCAGACTTGAGTCATGGAAGGAAATTTCTTATACTGTGGAAGGTCTAAAGAGGCAAAACACGGAACTTAAGGTAGGAGCCAAAAAGTATCCCAGAAACAGTCCTAGAATGGGTCATGTTCAAGAGCTGAGCCTGTCTTGCAGCCACTGTCACCTATCTGCACAGCAGCAGCTACAATGGAGACCCAGCCTTTAAAACCATTCTAAACGGGTTTTCTGCTAGAGCACTCCCAGGTGCATCTGGAAGTAGCTACATATGATGACCATGTGGTCACCGCATTCCATACCAAAGCATTCTCTCATGCCGTGTCCATTGACATGTAGACCCAGTGGTCCAGGTCCACATCTGGCACAGTCTCAACATAGATGCCACCTAAATGCCCTTTTCCTATCATTCAGTTTCTTTATTATAGTGTTTACCAGCTGAATATTAATTGATTTTTGTCCTTTACTCCACTTAGAAATGTAAAGTGTATGCTTTGTTGTGTTCCAAAAGGCTGTCATTGCAGAAATAAAATAAATCAAAAATTCGCATCTTCACCTATACCTGGCAATTTCTACACTTGTGGTTTGTGAACTGTGAGTCAGCAGGCATCATAGTTTCCAGCAACTTCCAGAAAGATTTTAGAATGAAAATGTAAAGATGCTGTGGCTGGAGACAGGTACTTCCCATCCAGTGAGGATTACACACGAGATAATTCTTCCCTTCGCACAAATAGCATGCACATTAAAACATATTGGGAGGTAGACATTGTGCTTATTCTTATATTCTTCTCAGGGTGAAAAGCAGGTTTAAGGATTTTTTAAAAAGAAGTTTAGGGTGCCATAAATATGTGGCTTGAAAGATGTAAAGCCCCACCCACCCACCCCATTTAGCAGGAAGAACTTCAAAATACTGAAATATCTTTTTTGCAATCTAGGTAGTCTTCCTTAGGGATACACAATCTTTTGGTAACTGGATGTTCTATACCACCTTTTAATTGTGCAGTATTTTATAGTGAGTAGTGTGGGTGTGTTTTGAAACATGCCTTCATGTCCTTCCTCACAGATTGGACAGGTATAATTATAATCTGTCTGTCTAGATGCAATATTGTTGAATTAGTTTTACTGTCTGTTACCATGCATACTTAGAGATATTTGAGCAAAGGGATTTTTCCACAAGTGTTTTGGGCAAATTCTGACCATCTCAGTAATTTTTACATGCATGTATAGAAACCAAGTATATTATGCAGGAGAATGTTTGTGAATATAAGTTAGTTCAATAGATGTAACATATGACATTAGACTTCACAGTGTTGACTGAAGCCCATTAAAACTAGTGGAGCAGAATGCAAGGCCATTAAGAGGAAATGCCACCAAGATGTTGGACCAGGTAATGTTAAAGGAAGATGAGACATTGCAAAGGATACAACTATATTCAGGCTCACATGAAAACTGACCCAGTGAATATACTCCATTATGTATGCATTAGCACACTTGGGGTGTTTTCCCCACTGTCACTAGAAGTACCCATTAAGTACCCATTATTGGGTATTTAATGCCATTATTGGGTACTTAATGGGTACTTCTAGTGACAGTGGAAAAACCCTTGGAGTGAGATGTGTGAAGCAGGCTCTGACCTACTTAATTGTTTTGGTTACTTCCCCTTTGCCCTTATAATACAACTCTTTTTTATTGTATGAAATTATACAGCCAAAAACCATTATTTTGGCATAGCAAGAAATGACTTTAAGAAGAGCAGATCACCTTGGTAAACAGGAGAGCAAAGGGAGAGGAACAGGGTTGCTTGGCAATTAAGCCTATGGACATACAGGGATAAACATAGGACAGAGGGGTCCTTCATAAAGACAAGGTGAAGAGCAGAAACATAGGTCATGTCTCCACTTTTCTTCCTGGGGCACCCTCGTCAGTCCAGGAAGGTACCCTGCTGCCATCTCCATCTCTGACAACAATTGATTCAATTCCTTGTGGCAATCACACTGGCCCATTTGCACAGAGACGCCACAGAAAACTGTGCCTTTAGTTTCCAAACTGGAAACTAAAATGCCTTTTTCAATGGGGCCTCCCGAAGCTGCCTCCAAGCAGAGTGAGAGACATGGAATTTCAGTTGCAGTTCTTGATGCTTAAAATGTCCTTTTGGATCACTGGAAGAGTAACTGAAATAAAAAACACACAGCCCAGCTGATACAGAAGACTACCTTCTTTTAACTTTTATTCTTGCTAAAGGGAAAGGAGATTTATTCATTTGCACCCTAACATAAGTGAACGAATTAATTAATGTTCCTCTTCAATTTATGTCAAGACATCTCCTAAGATGGAATGTTTTTATTTGGGAAAGGGTTTGGAACTGAGGTGCTAAAATTCTAAAGTAAGAAAGATTGATTAAAGGAGGAAGTGAATGCAGCTATCGCCATCACATCAACACATTGTAATCTGTTGCAAGCGAATTGAATCAATTGCCTTTGGATGGAGGAGATCCCCCCTGCCCCCAGTGTGACTCCTTTGGCTGAATAAATTATGGCCATTAATCTGGTTTGACTTTTTGTAGAGAACTACAAGATAAGTTTACACTCAGAGAAATAGAATAAAAATATTTTACCTGTGGCACTATATTCTGAGGCTTTGTAAATAACTCCTGTTTGTTGACCTACATATCTTTAATATCTCCTTGGTATTTTTCCCTTAAGGCAATGGGTTTAGCTGTCTTGATTTTTAATAATACCCTTGCTTGTAATGAGCAAAGCCCCCCACAGAATAATATGTTATATGTACCCTTTATTCCTGTTATTTTTCCAAAGGTAGATTGTTTCAGTGCCTTCACACTGAAGCTTACATTTCACCAGGCTTCAGGGACAGGATTTCTTTTTCTTTGCCTGGGACTGTTTCCTGTAGAAACAGACTCAGTGCTGGGATAATCTGCAAAGCAGATAGGTCCAATCTGGGGGGGGGGAGTCTGGAGTAAAGGAAAATGCAGACTTTGACATCTGACCCACCTGGACCCAGGACGGCCTCCATGGATTAGATAAACAACTTCAGTGTGTGTGCCTGGTGTGTCTTCTCTCTTCCAAGAATGAGGCACACAACTTTATTAAATTGCTTGTTTACACATAGGACACAATAAGGATGCCATCTGTTGCAAAGATTCCATGTCAAGAAGGCAGCCATATCCAAGCCATTTTCAACCTGGAATGGCTTGGTTACACTTTTCTGCAGCTGTAGTCGGTAATCCTCAGCTGCCAGTGGGTGGGGGAGGGTAAAGTGGGTCGAGCTGACAGGTGGAAGCAGGAGGAGGGAGATTGGGTGAGGCAGCAGCAATAGGGTAGGAAGGGAAAGTCAGGGCAAGAGGGAGGAGGAGGGGAGGGAGATTGGGATGGCGGAGGGAGATCATTGATTGCAATGGCAGTGGCAACAGGGGAAGGAGATTAAAGCAATTGGGGAGAGGGGTGCCGATCCAGCAACAGGGGAAAGAAATACCTCTATGAGGGAGGGAGATTTTGATGATGAGGCAGAGGAAGGCCTGTCACAGCAAGGGAGAGGTGGGAGGGGCAAGACTCAATGCAGAGGCTTACATAGGTATCATTTTCTGGGCAGCAGGGAGCCAGAATGGGGGCCTCCTGGAAACAAATTAAAACTTTAATGCTGTTTTGGCCCAAATGAAGGAAAACCTCAATAGAGGAAGGAAAATCCACACACACACACAAAAAAAAACAGCTTGGTATTTAAAGATGTAACCGAATGGGCTGAAATTCAGACCAAAGGAGAATAAAAGTAAAGGACTTTCAGTGGACTTTGACTTTACAGTAGCCATTTGCAATACTCCAGAGGCAGTTGATGAAGAGGCTGGAGTTAGTTCTTAGAAATCTAAACTCTCAGTTTTGTCTGATGGCCCAGAAGTGGATGATGCAGAAAATTTTTTAAAATTCAGTATTTCTGAAGTCAGAAAATCAGTCCGTCTCTTGAAAACCAATGCACACATGATATTAAGTACATACAAGGGGAAATATATCTTTCAACCGGAGAGTCATTGGTCTGTAGAATTTACTGCCGCAAAGGTGGTGACAGTAACCAGACTGGATAGTTTAAGAAAGGAGTAGACAAATTCATGGAGGTCAGGTGTATCAGTGCCTACTAGAATGGATGTCTAGGTATTGCCTCCAGGTTAGAGATTTTCTGCAGAAGATGCCTGTAAGCAAATGGTGATCCACTGTGTGTTGCTGGACTATATGGGCTGTGGCCTCACTCAGCAGGGCTCCTCTTATGTTCTTAGATATACAAATAGAGTAGGGGAAACCTCTGATATATATCATTCTTGACCATGTATTGCAGGCTCATTGGCCCTGTTCACACCTATATAAGACAGGACGTCCTAATAATAATTTGAACTGAGGTCCTACCATCTCTGTTTACATGTAGATCATTATAGGTCATCCTCAGGCCATCCTTGTTCTGGGCTGCATTGCTCACACCTTTCTCCACGAATGACCTGAGCCTCCTCCGTGGAACCCTTTTCCTGCACCAAATCTATCTCTTTTCTTATTGGATGCCATTGTGTCACTTAAGGGAGGTGAGGGTGTGTATCTGTGTTTCTTTTTTAAGTCTGCTCCCCCACCTCAGTGCCCACTCTTTTTTTATGTGCTTTTCTTCTCTGTGATTAATTTTTAAAACAACAATAATAATAAATTTGTGGGAAAACACTAGATAGAGGAATCATACACATAAACTGAGGAGAGAAGGGAGGTGCCTCACAAACTTTGCATGTGCACATTGCCTGGAGCCCACCCACCACAGCACAAGTTCAGCCTCCTTTAGCCCGTCCCTCCGCTCACACTTGAGGAAGAAGGCCTGGGATGCCTGGACAGGCTGAGGTGTCTGGAAAAGAGGACTCCAGTTAGAACGATCTAACGGGGTAGGCCTGCTTGGAAAAAGAATTGAATAAAAATAACGTGTGTAATGTGACCTGAGGATGATCTGAAGTCATCCTAAACTAAAGGTGTGACTAGGGCCATTGTCTGTTATGAGCATCTTGACATGTTGTCTGAATAGTATATTTTCTTTGTTCCAAAAGTTCTGAACAATGCAGAGAAGTTGTAAGGAATCTCTCTCTGTTTGCTTATTATTATTATTATTCCCTTAAATTCAAATAAAGTCTTCTTTTGTTTGGCAATATTATTGTCATCCTTCAAAAGGAAAACCTCCCTTTGTCTGCCTTAGGAATCATACTGTGCCCAATCCTGCACGAAGGCCTTTCAGAGGTGGTGGCATTAGCAGTTTTATGCTTTACTGCAGTAGAAATGGGTGAAATCAAGAGAGATCAGATCACAGTGCACTTGATAAATTTCTGTTATGCACAACTATTGAAATTTATGGATCTTACTATAAATTAGAAAAAAGTGCTTTTATGAGTGATTCAAAATAAATGCTTTCATATATTTTGTATTACAGAAAGGAGCTTAGGTTAGCACTTTGCCCCTAATATATTTATACCACCAAGGGAATTGTTTCCAGTGTATGTGTCACTTTTAATGGAGTTAGTTGTTCCTTACTCTGAGCCAGATGCTGGTTGTCTTCTTTGCAAGCAATAACATGTAGAAAGAGTCTGCCAAGGGGGTTTTTTGTATAACAAAAATGCTGAAACTAATTTGCTTCCTCTGATCCTTGGGGTGCAATTTGTAAGGGCTCACCATGCCTATACAGGGCTTGACCCTGAAAAATATTAAGCAAGAACAGATGAAAGAACTGTTAAGCAGGTGCAGAGTTCATTTCTTCACTGGCTGAAGAAATTGAAACATTTCAGGAATTAAAAAGACTGACTCCTAGACAAATTTAGCCTTTTGTCCCTAGAAATTACCTGCATTATTATTTCTCCCATCTGTTCACCCTGGCTTCTTCATCAAGCCAGCAGATTCCTCTCCTTTCTTCCTTTTTGCATTCCGCCTGTGTTTTTCTGTTACGGCTGCCGTGGTCACCCATGTCAACATTTGACAACACAGCAAGCATCAAAGGAAAGCAAATAGGCATTTATCTATGAAGGTAGGCCAGGTTGCAGGTCAGGTCCTAAAGTGCAGCTGTGGTATTGAAGAAATCAAACGGGACCAAAAAGAAAATCAAGACAATACTTCAGGTTTATTACTACTAGTGCACTATGGCCACTCAGAATGCAAAAAAAGGAGGGGAAAAGCAAAATGTAGCCACACCTTGTGATTCTTAAAACATGATTATATAGAAAAAGTGAAATCTGAACATAAAAACATAAGAAGAGCCCTGCTGGATCAGCCCATAGCCCATCCAGTCCATCATGTGTTTCATGCAGTGGCCCACCAATTGCTTTTGGGCTTTAAACAGAAGACAAAGACTTGCTCTCAGTTCCTTGAAAATGGCCTTGAAGGGCATCCTGCCTGTCTCTCCAACCCAGAGGCAGTATCTAGACATCCATTCTAGTAACCTGACCTCCACGAATTTATCTAATGATTCTCCTTGGCTGTGTCCCCATGCAGGAATTTTAGTCCTGAAATAGTCCCTTTTGGACTAATTTGGGGGACTATTTTCAATCTGGATAGAGTGACCATCAATTAAGCTTTTTAGTCCTGGTTTTGGGACTGTTTTTAAATGTTAAAAGCAAGGCTTTCAGATCCTCTCCCCCTGCCTGCAAACCCTGCCTGCAAGAAAAGATGGGAAAATGGAAGTTTTAAAAATAAATTCTAGCTGCAAATACTTTCTTTCTCACACCCCTCACCCCTTGAGATTACTGCCCAAAAGCTCATGCACGTCTGTGAGGCAACATAACACCCCTCCCACAAACTCTGCCTGCAATAAAATCAGAAAAACAGAAGTTTAACCCCCCCCCCATGCCTAACACGAAGGGAAGGGAATTCAAATGCAATCAGAATTAATTTCATTTTCACAGCTTTCCCTTTTGCAATTAACAAATGTATCAATTCAAGGGTGCTTCTGCATTTGCTGCCGAAAAACAGATCTAAGAAGATCCATTTTTTGGCGATCCGAACTCCCAAGGATCCATCCCAAACAGGGACAGATCCAAAGGGCCCTCACGTGTCTCCACATGTACGGGGAGGCCGGATCCAGCTGGATGGATGGCTTCCGCACAGCACCCATTCCAGTAGTCCGCCGGATTCCTGCGCCACCAATGCTGCCCCCGGAGCTGCAGGACTGGAACAGGCAGGTGCTAGTCACCGTGTGTGTGAGGGAGGGGCTTCCGAGACAGGCCGTCCTGCTTCCGCCCCTCCCAACATGGTGGCAGCTGGGACATCCATCCCTTCACCTGGCCATGTGCGGAAGCATCCTGCTTCCACATGGATCCAAGCAAAGGGAAGGATTTTAATCTGGTTTTCAGCAGCAAGACCCATTTTAGAAACAGATCTCACACTCCGAAATGTGGAAGCGGCCACCAGGAAAGGTCCCTAATCGGTGCTGCAATGCGGAAGGTAAGTACCTAAGTGTCTTCTACGTGTCCTAAATCTCTGTTTAAACCAGTTTCCACAGCCAATGCAGAAACACCTCAAGTGTTTCTAAGCTTCTGTTCTTTGCAAGAGATACATGTTTCAAGATTCATGTTCCCAGCAAAAATCTTTTAAAACCGTTTTCCCAGCGAAAATGTTAAAGCCCTGTGGCATTCTTAGGGGCAAGAACAAGGAGGGGAAGCCTTCGCGGGCTTTTCAGCAGCTCTGTGACAGGACAGGTGTGGCTGCTGGAGGACCCGCGTCAGTCAAGCAATCCAGCCAATCGGGTGTGACTAAAATCGGGAGTATAAAAGCAGCAGCAGCAGCCTCGAGAGGAGAGGGAAAGAGAGGAGGACACAGCCAGATCGTGCATGTGTGTATATCTCTTCTCTCAGTAGAGAGGGAGGAAGGAGACCCGCCAAAAGCCTGAGCAGGAAAAGCTGCTGGAGGGCAGAGTCTTAAGGGACTGTTTACCCTTCCTAGAGACTTTTAAAGGGAGAGGGGAATTCAAACAGACTTTTGATTTTATTTTCTAAGGACTTTAAGACTTAAGTGCTGAGTTCTAAGCTTGCTTCTTTTGGTTCTCAGTTATGCTGTAACAATAAACATTTTTGAGTTTGTTTATTACAAAGGAGTCTGTCTGCTGCTTTGGGGATCATATAGCTGTAAAGCAGATAGGAGTAGAGGCCAGAGGGGAGGCTTAATAGTAAAAAGCCTCAAGGAACTGGTGGAGGTCTGGGTGCCTGTTTGCTGGTTTTCAGTCTGTGTTGCTCTGAGGAGGATGAGGAGGAAAAGAGCAGACAAGTCACCACAAGCTCCTTTAAATCAGAGGAACTCTCCCCTTTTTCATGCCATACGGAGCTTTCATTGCAAGCATGGAAAGGGAGGGAGGAGCTTTACATCTGTAAAAACCACCCACAGCTGGCTGTCATTGGCCAGTATGCTAGACCTCCACCCTAAGTAGCCTGATATTGTCCCCATGTGGGGGGGAAAAGCGAACTTGGCTCCAAAAAGGTGACTCAGTCCTGTTTTCATCAGGACTTTTTTTTCTCTGGATTTAGGCAGGATAGTCCTCATAAAATCTGGGGAAAAGGAATTTCATGGGGACACTGGGTGCCGAATTCAGATTCGATTCGGAGTAATTACATTGGCTATGGAGACACTCCTTCCTGAATTTGAATCAAATTCAAATGGCCATGGAGATGCATCCTTAGTGCCCTTTATTGCACAAGATTTTCTTTTAAAAAAAATACCTCTACCATCATTGTCTAATTCTTTTGGGTGTGAAGTGCACTGAGTACATGGACCCACTATAAAGATGGGAACAGCAACATGACCTGCCCTGGGATAGGATCAAGGTAAACATTTGTTTGATGAGTCTTGGGATCCTGACCATAATCAGTTAAGAGAGAAATGGGGGCTGAAATTAAAAAGAGAGTTATGGGGGAAAGAAGTGAAAAAGTGTGCCGTTAGTTTAATTATAAAAAATCATTACATGAAGTCATGTAAGACATAAAATAATGGGATTTTAATAGGTTGGCTGATAAGAAAGCTCATTGCATCACTTGGGTCTCTGTTTCAGTGAAAAAGAGGTTGAAGCAATGGTAACTAAAAAGAGGAGCTCTTCAAAGTTACTGAAAAAATTAATTGTTTCTTCAGAGAGAGAAAGGGAGAGAGAATATATAAAATATTATCCTTTTTAATAACCTAAATGGTGTTGTTTGGTAATTGCAGGATTTTAATAGGTATAAGGATGGAAGTTAATGGTGAGAAGAACCACTTTTTAAATGGCTCTATAATGGGCATGTCAGGAGGCCTATTAAATGGTATGCTTTGTATGGGATTACTAAGTTATTTAAATTCAAGTGGCACTAGAAAAGTACACATTTCCTCAATTAAACTTTATAGGCCATTAGTTCATTGCATTCTACCAGTAAAAAAGCAGCATTTGGTGATTACATTGCATAAACTCCCCTTCCTTATGAGAAAAATATTGGTTTAAAAATAACAAGTATAGAAGGGAAAACCTACCTAAGATAAAGAGGAACATTTTATAATGAAAACAAATTGCAATATGCTTGCCATACCGGGCAAGTAGTGCAACTCCAGCAGCCCCTCTGGACTGACTTGTCCGCATTATGGACCGGTCTAAAAAGAGGCCCCATCCTCTGCTAGGAAGCCATATTCTCATGGGACAAGGTGTTGGTGATGTGGCACATGCCAGCGGTGGACCACATGCAGCATTCCAGGGTGGTATACTGAAGCACCTGTTTCCATGCAAACAGCACGCAAGCAGCTGATCTGGTCTGTTGGAGCCAAGGAGTTCAGTACCATTTTTTCTGCCTACCCAAAAGCAGTTCTAGAAGTGGCCTGCTTCTGGGCACTCAGGTAAATAGCCTTCACGGCAACTTTGGAAGTTGGAAATGAAAAATCTGGGCCAGGAAGGGCTGTCCACAATGTGAATGGCCCTTAGTGTGGACCACTGGGTATTCTGCCAATCCTGGACTGGATCACTTGATGTGGCCAGAATAAGCATAGCATAGTGCAGAGCACACATTTTTGTTTAATGTTTAAGGGGCAGTTCACAAACTCTGTTTTTCTTTAAGTATGAGTTTTTCCTACTGATCTTCATCTTGCCATGATTTGAGAAAGTTGTAAGCTTATAATGATATAAGGCTTCCGGACTCTCAGTATTCCAGTAATTGGGACAATCAGTTTCACTCCAGTGTGCAAGATGGCTCTTTATTTATTTATTTATTTATTTATTTATTTATTTATTTATTTATTTATTTATTTATTTATTTATTTATTTATTTAAATTTATATCCCGCCCTATACTCGAAGGTCTCAGGGCGGGTAACATCCTTTAAAAACTAACATACCAAAAGAAACAATATTAAAACTTTTAAACAATATTACAAATTTTAAAACCAACATGTTAAAAAACAGCAGTGAACTACAACAGTGGTGTTTGCAGTGGGGGGCAAACATAGAAAACATTTAGCCAAAAGTCCCAGTGAAGAGGTGCATCTTCACTGCCTTCCTGAACCTAATCAGAGAAGGAGCCTGATGCACCTCAAGGGGGAGACTGTTCCATAGCTTGGGGCCATTACAGAGAAGGCCCTCTCTGGAGTGCCCACCAGCCTCAATTCTGAAGGAGGTGGAACAACCAGGAGGGCCTCCCCTCCAGATCTTAAGGCACAAGCAGGCCAATATGGGAGAAGGCGTTCCTTTAGATATTTGGGGCCCAAGTCATTTAGGGCCTTATAGGTCAAAGTTAACACCTTGAATTGGGCCCAGTAGTGAATTGGCAGCCAGTGCAACTCTTTTAAGACTGGCGTGATGTGCATCCGGCAAGCTGTCCCGGTCAACACCCTAGCGGCTGCATTTTGCACTAGCTACAACTTCCAAACCGTCTTCAAGGGCAGCCCTATGTAGAGGACACTACAGTAGTCCAATCTAGAGGTTACCAGAGCATGGATAACTGTGGCCAAGTGGTACCCATACATTGTGCACTGATAGCACTAAATATGAACACTTCATAGTGGTTGTAGACATTTCAGGACACTTGTGATACATTTGTTGGTTGCAGTAAGAGCGAATAAGCCCTGCCAGAACAGGCCACAGTCCATCCAGTCCAGCATCCTATCTCTCACAGTGGCTTACCAATCACTTCTGGGTATTTTCAAACAAGAAGACAAAGAAAAGTCCTCTTGAATCCCTACAAATGGCCTTTAGAGGCATCCCACCTGTCTCTCCAGCCTGGAGGTTATACCTAGACATCCATTCTAGTAGTTTTTGATAGACCAGACCTCCATGAATTTGTCTAATCCTTTTTTATACCATCAAGCCTACCACCTATTCTGGTAGTGAGATCCATGGACTAATGATCCTCCGGGTGAAAAAATACTTCCTTGTCAGTCCTAACTCTTCTTCCCATCAGCTTCACAGAGTGCCTTAGTTCCAAGCTTGTGCAAAAGAGAAAATATTTTTTCTCTATGTAGCTTTTCCACATAATGCATGATTTTATATACTACAATCAGATCACTTCTTAAATACAATCCTAGAAGTGGCAGCTTTACTTTGTAAGGAAGGTGTTCCAGTCCCCCCTTTTCTGCATTTTTTTTCAGTTCCACAGTACCCTTTGTGAGTATTCCAAATGTGGCCTCACCGTAGATTTATAAAGAGGCATAATAATGCTTGCTGACTTACCACTAGCATGGGATTTGCCAATTATCCCTAGCAATTACCCCTGTTATCCTGGTATTGAATTAGTTTTTTTTCACTGCTGCGGTGCACTGGGCCAGTTCATTGAGCTGTTCACCTAACATTTTTATAAACTCTATTATCTTCTACAGGAATGAAAAAATATATATATTTTAGAAGATTTTTTTTTAAAATTATGTTGGCCTCATTTCAGTGTACTGAGTGGATTAAGATCAGCTTCAGAAAGAATCATCTGGTACCTGGAAGGATCACTTGTTGAGACTTCTATTATGCCGCTTTCGTACTTATTCCAATAAAAATTTTGCTACATTTGCTATAGATGACTACATACAAAATAAAATTAGTGCCCTAATCAAATATAAATACATGAATATATTTATGGGAGTGTATTAATAACATAATTTCCACTTCACTTTTAATGTTCCAGTCCCATGACTGGTGAACATGAGAAAAAGCCTGGGAAAAGCATTCAAATACAAAATATTTTTTTGTGCAATTCATTAGCTCTCTGTCATATTTTATCAGTATATGTTTCTCTGCATATTTAGCAATATTCCAGTAGATGGCACTCATTACATAAACTAATGTATAATAAAGAAAAACCAAATTGTGGGAATTATTTGTTTCTGCTTTGATTTTGGTCTATTTTCTTATATGAATGACTAGTATACATAGAACTATGCTCAGAATATTTAGCATTTAAAATCACCAATTATTTTCAGAAAAGGTATTATTTTACTTTCAGAAAAGGTAATACTAAGTATTCATTTCTAGTGTACTAAAGTCTTAAGGCCCAGGCTATGGTCACACACCTAAGGTTTAATCCAGCTTCAGTCCACCTTCAGAGCAAGAGAACACCTCAGTAAAGTGACAAGTAGTTTTATTTCCACATTATCTCCCAAAGGTGAATTTTCTGAGTAATTTAACACTGAAAGAAAACAGCTTGTCACTTTGCTGAGGTATTCTCTCACTCTGAAGGTGGGCTGAACCTGGATTAAGCCTTAGGTGTGACCACAGCTCCCGTTACACCTAAATTTTAGTCCACCTTTCATCTGTCTTCAAAGTGAGATCAAAATGAAAAGTCATTTCTGCCCTAATCTGCACCAGCATGTGGATGGCAAGTCCCTATTCTGGGATATAATCCGGAATAAGGCTGCTTGCTTTGACCGCACATATGCTAAAACTGAAACAATTCAAAGAAGATTCTCATTGCCCCTGTGAAGCATTTCATTTTTTTTAAATCCAGAATAAAGTCCATGAAGGGCCTAAGGCTGTGTTTCCACTTACAAGATGACGGTGCTCTGTAACACACCTGCTCATGCATCTCTACTTGTGACAGCAGAAAGTACCTCATGGTGATCACACCACCCAAGTTCTTGATGTGATCCCAACAGAGGCACAAATTTATGGTGAACAATGTTACACCCTCAATGCTGGCAACTCAGAACATCCTTGCTCTGAAACAGTCAAGGAGCTGTCCTGTATAGGAGGAAGGGAGGGAGGAATAAAACTCTCCACTTGGAACCAAGTATTGAAGGTACAGGGTTAAATAAAATTAGAGTTAGATAGAAAATCCAACTTAAATAGCTTTCAAAAAATAAAAATAAATAAAAAGTTACCATAGGAAAATAAATTGGGCATCTACAGTGTTGAGTTTGGCCCTTTCCCTGGTCTAGCATCCTCTCTTTGCAGGAACTTTAGACACTCTTATGTTTAAAAAGTTCATATCTAGACAAGATATTAGTATCAAGTTTCTTTTGAAAAAACTACTTTTGGTTGTTAGAAGAGGTGTAAGTTTATATATATATATATTCTCAGAATTCAGCTATTGTTTTATTAAGTACAATCTAAGTCATGGCTTTGATCAATTATTCTGTCACATAGTTTTCATTAATCTTCAACCAAATTTTTCTAAAAATATATATTTCCTGTCTGTTCATCATTGCTTAAATAATCCCCAAAATACTTGTTTTCAGGAATGTTTGAAAAAAGAATATATAATAAAAACCACCAATAGCAAAATACGAACAATAATTATGAAATTATTGTTTAGTCATTCAAAGTCTAATTAATACATTTTACTAATATAGATAGTAAAATAGGGCAGAAGATTCAAAATAGTGTGTTGAGAGTAAGGAACTCTACCCCTACTAATAATGTTTTCATTCACACCGCTGTGTAAATAATTTGTCACCAATTTTACCCAAAATGAAGAATATTTTCCAGGTGTTATTAACATAGGGTCAGTTCTGTATGAGAGCAGGTGCTTGACTGGGTTTTTAGGTTCTAAGTTATATAGGTGCCTTAGGCTGTTTCCGCACAGGGGCAAAAAAACCCAGATCTATGGCACCCGGGTTTATTAAAACCAGTTCCCAGGGGAACCAGGTTTAATAGCTCTGTGTGCAGGGTAGATCCGGTTTTGCGGGGTAGATCTGGATCTACCCTGCACCCCTGCCACCGCACACGCGGCATGGATCCGGATTGGAGGCGGGTGATGTGTGGAGGCATGGCACCTGGCTCCGATCTGGGACGGAGGTGCCCTCCCCCGGCCCGCCATGATTGGCTCGCCAGAGCCAAGCATGGCGAGCCAGGGGACCTCACCGCCGCGGCTCACCCTGGCCTCAGAAGCGGCGGATTGCCTCTTCTAGGGCCAGGGTGAGCTTGCCTAAAGCCCACCCTAGCCCACCCCGCTGGGAGCACGGCGCAACACCTCCTTACCTCTTGAGGGTCGGTATTGTTCTGAGGGTCTTCGCCCAGGATGCCGCGCACCTGTGTCCTGCACGGCTCCTGAGTCGCTGGGGCTGCTACTGGCAGCCCTTGCCCTCAGGAGCGTTCTGAGCTAGCCAATCATGGCGGGCGGGGGCAGGGCCCTTGTTAGTTATACTTGCACTGTGCGGACACATCCTAAATAGATGCGTTTTCACGGCGCAAAACCACTTGACATGTGGTGTGTAACTAACACCCATTAAGCACGGATTAAGTCCGGTTAGGTGCGGATGCACCCATCGGAAGTGTGCAACTTTAGCCCCGCTAATGCGGACGCGGCGAAACCAAACCGGTTTTGCCACCAAAATCCGCATTAGAAAGGGACACTAAATGTGGACACGTGTGGCCGGAAGTGTGCTAAATAGGCACATAAATGCGGACGCGCGTTTCCCAATCCGTGCTTAATGTGTGTTAAAGGGCCTGTGCGTAAGCACCCTTAGTCTTCAGTACATGGCTGAACATTAGCAGGGATTGTTGGAACACACTGAGAGAAAAGTAACCTGTGCTATTGCACCACCTGCATCTTCTGAGCAAGTAGTGTGCATTGCAATAATAGACAGAAAAGTTAAGACATAAGTAAAATATTCTAAATATTTTCAGCTTGTATGATTTACCATTGCATAATTATCTGACCTTTTTTCAGCAATTTGCAAAGGAATTACGCCAATGGCACATAAATGTGGATGTGGCAAATGATTTGGCGCTAAAACTTCTCCGGGATTACTCAACAGACGACACAAGAAAAGTAGAACTGATGACCAATAATATTAACGATGCTTGGGCCACCATAAATAAGAGGTAGGATGTAACTTATAGCACTTGTTACTTTGCTAATGCCTAGTACGATAGCAGGCTTATTTGTTTTCATTTTTAAAAAAATACCCTTGGGAGGTAATAAAAATGAAAGGCTTGAGATGCAATGGTTAACAGTTGTTGTCGTACCTCCTTACATGTGCTGATTCATTAAATAAGAAATGCATGGTTGATAATTTTATGTAAGTTCTTGAGTTTTGTTGTTAAGCTTAAATTTTGTAGTTGCCATATTTCCTGCTTTCTGCCATCTTGCTTGTCTGTAAGAATAGTTCAAAGCAATTACACTATTGTTCTGTTGTTGTTCAGTTGTCATCAGGGTTACTTATATCAGGGGAGATATATCACCACATGTTCATAAGAAAAAAAAGTCTTTCACATAATAAGCTCTTCATTCAAGATTTCTTACATTCCTTTTTTCTATACATCATGCATTGTAGACCTTTCTGCGCTTAACTCTCGATAGTCCACATCAGTGGGTCTGGACCAGGCAGGTCCACTGATTCAGCCCACAGAAAGCCATGGCCTGGAACAATATATGATGACCCAGACCAACCACAACCATGGCCCTGAAGCTCATGTGAGTTTTGGAGCCATGCACTGAGCAGTTAAAGGCTAGGAATAAAGGTTCCTAGTCCCTGAGCCTCCGGGAGAACTATTTTGGCAGTGCACTTTGGTGTGCCACCAGAATGAATCCCTAGCAGTCCTGCTCATGGAGGCGTAGTTTCTGCATGAAACCATAGTGTGGATCAGTGTCATCATGTCCGCCAGTAAATCTCTTTAAAAAGGTCTCCTGGTAGTTATGGCCAGGGTCAGGACTAGGGCTTTTATGTACATACCTCTCTTAATCTAGATTAAGAAGATCTGGATCATTGGCATCTGATCCTCATGGAATAGGGTTAAAGTAGTTCCGCATCATGGCGAGGACCCCATGCATCCTCATGGGCTGTCTAGCACCTGATGGCAACAGGGTTGCCGTGCAGACTGCCGTAACACCTATCCCAAGGTTCCGATTAGTTCACCTGTGGCACGGCGTGAGTGGTCTATGTAGATGTCAATCAGGGTGGGGTCACTTCCAGTTACTGTGGGCATGGCAGAGAGACACAGTTTTGTAGCTGCCTACTTAGCTGCTACGAAGCTTGTGCTCAGCTTCATAGACTGCTATGAAGGACATGCAGGCCTGTGCAGTGTGTGTGTTGAGGGGCAGAGCTGGAGCCACCCTGCTTCAAATTGTGGCCTCTAGGCCCACCCCTGGACCTCATTGCCCCGGTATACATGTGGAAGCTTGGCCTCTGATCATGGTGGAAGACTGGAGGGAAGACACGATTAAAGGGGTTGGATTTAAGCAGACAATGCGTTCAGAATGGGGTCCTAATGGAATCCTTAAGAAGTCACATGTGCAGAAGATACAAAACTCATCTGTACTAATTGCATACCTGTCGGGTTCCTAATGGGGTCTTTGTTGTATGTGCAAAAGGGGCCCTAGTCTGCATCTAATGCGGGCAAAGCATTCAAAAGGGGAAGTAGTCTGGACTAAATTTGAGTGCAGAAAGAGCCTTAGATACCATTTCAATTCCACAACCTATTTTGAACACCCCTCAAAGTTATGAATTATAACATTTATATGAAAATTCTTGCAGTAAAATTGGTGCAACAATGAGTGATTGTTATTGTATACCCAATGGAACATACTGGATTTAATTAAATTTGTTTATTATTAAATTGTTATTGTATCTAATGCTTATGGTCTATAATCTTAATTTAAAATTCTAATCTATCTATCTATCTATCTATCTATCTATCTATCTATCTATCTATCTATCTATCTATCTATCTATCTATCTATCAACTCAAGAGGTGTCTTTAAGCTGTATTTAATTACAGTTTATGAATAAGAACCCAAAAGCAGACATTATAGAATATTAGCTATGACCATAATGTATTTTGGTATAAGCAAAATTAAATTATGGTATTGTACTATCTCTTAATATATCAACTTTGTGTTATATTCAGAAAATGTCTAACATTGTGACCAATAACTTGGTTACAAACATCACCCAGAGTGGCAGAGGTGAGGGGGAGGTGACGATCATGTGTTACCACCCTCCGATGCAACAGGGAGACGGAGGCAGTTGTGGCAGAGGTAGCAGCAAGCCCCCTCCCATGTGGGTGCTCCAGCGATGTGGCATTGGTGGCAGGTGACGGCAAGCACACTGATGCAATGGGGATCATGACCACCAGTTGAAGCGGGTGGCCGCGGGGCAGCTACGTTCTGCCAGTGCCACCCTCCAGGAGAGGGACTTCATAGACAGCTGTAGCTGTCAATGGAAGGGTGGAGCTGGTGCCACCTGCACGTGCAGCTCTGCTCTTACGAGGCTCATTCCTGGACCCCATCTGCACAGTGAGCCATGTAGAAGTGTGTCCTTTAATCTGGTCAAGACTGACTACCAGATTGTGGACACCATTAAGAGGGTCTCTGGGAAATCCAGATCTAGGGCCCCAAAGACCCTATTAGGACTGGAATCAGGAGGCCATCGTGCAAAGACGTGTCTCTCATGTGGTCCTAATGGGGTCCTCCATGCAGAAGGGCAGTGGAGGATCTGTTCCACAAGCATCCCTGTCAGGTTCCTAATGGGGTCTTCAGGGTCCGTATGGAAAAATTCCAGAAGCAATGTGTCTCACACAAGATGAACTGCACATTTCAATATGGGGCAGCCTACCCTGTAGAGGTATATGCCACATAAGTGCAGAAGGAGAGTGAATGTTTTGGTTAAGCTGGAAACGTGTTTGTTACTTTTCTCTCCTTTGTCTAACTTAACTAAATGTACATTTGATTGCTGTGCATTTACTCTGTGCCCCACCATTTTGTTTTATACCACTGAACCATAATGAAAATGACAGTCTAACACTTTAATTGTCAAGTTTGTTAGCAATTTGATGGGTTTTTTTCCTTGTACTCATTTTGGTAGTAGCTAGAAAAATGCACTAGAGGCATATGCTATAATTACTTGGGCAAGAGCCAGCATGACTTGTACACATGTGTCTCCATCTTTTTATAAGCATTCACTATCACCAATATAATTGTATTGTGTGTTAAGCACAGGTAGCAAGGGACTATGTGGTATGTGTCGCTTTAATTAGTGACAGCAAATAATCAGCTTGATGGAGTAAAATGGCTCCTAAAAATAAAGCTAGAATAGAGGAAGCAACTGTGGTGTAGTTCCAGGTATGAAACTGCTATCACAGGATAGCAGAGTTTTGTGTTTGTTCATTTCTTTCCATTTTAAAATGGCAGCTCCATTTGCACCCTGCTTAAGATTTATTTTAACACTGAATGGTGGAGCTATAAAAATGCTATTTCAGCCACATTTTTGAACATCTACCCATTATTATGCCCTACACAATTTTGCTGAATTTCACAACTTATTTCAAGTTATTTTTTTTAAAAAAAGATCCTGAATAATTTATTCTGAATACAGACCCAATGCATTTCCCCCCTACCCATTCTCATGGAAAAGTACATAGAACCACATGTTGCTATTTATTTCTACTGATAGTTTCATAGTGACATTCTAGTACAACTCAGCAATTCATCCAGTAGCTACTGGTAGCTTATTCTTTATACTAAAGTAAAACTGATAGTGTTTTTAATTTTTTTTATCTAATTCATGCCCATTTCCCATGGCATCCCAATATGGATTTCACCAAAACATATAGTGTTTAAGCTATAATGCAGAAGTTCCCTTCAAATGAAAGACATTATATGAAATTTGAGATGACAAACTGCTACTGTTCTAAGGAAAGGCAATGTTGTATATGCAAATCTTGTTGGAATTTAAATTATTCATTTTTCCCTACAAGGTTAGTTTTAGAGATCAGCTATTTGCACACAAGAAAAACCCTTTTCTGCTGTCATTTGTATTATTTTTCCCTGCTTTTTCAAGACTTACTGAAGCATAAAGGTAGACTTGGTGTTTAGAGTTTAAAGACTTTTAATTAGAAGGATTTTTTTCTTCTTAGTTTTATATTCTATATAAATAAAAGTTGGTTTTGGTGGGTCCCATTTCTGCCCACCCAGATCTGCTGTGAAGGATGAAAAATTCATAATTACTCAAGTGATAAGAACAATTTGGCTGGCCTTGTCTGTTTGAATTTGCATTTTAGACGCTAAAGTAGAAGCTATTACAAAAGCAATCAACATGCTTACTGAAGGCTAGTTATACTGTTCCAAAAGGTGCTAAAAATGCTTAGTGAAAATTAAAGTTTTTCTTTTGGTGGAAACAGCATACTCATTCCCAGCTTCCAACTAAGGCTTGCTTCAGTATTGGTATGTTTTAAAAGAATGATGAGAGAATATCCAAATATGGTGGAATACGTAGCTGATGTCTGGATGCAGCCAGAGATATACTTAATTTTACTAATCATTACTAATACATTGGGGTTTTCTGCACTTAGAATCATAGAATCATAGAATCATAGAATGGTAGAGTTGGAGGGGACCTCCTGGGTCATCGAGTCCAACCCCCTGCTCAAGGCAGGATCTCCTAAACCATCTCAGACAGATGGCTGTCCAGTCTCTGCTTGAAGACCTCCATCAAAGGGGAACCAACCACCTCCCGTGGCAGCCTGTTCCACTGGTTGATCACTCTTACTGTTAGAAATTTTTTCCTAACATCTAAACTAAATCTTTTCCCCTGCAGTTTCACCCCATTGTTTCTAGTCCTTCCTTGAGAGAGTGAGAACAGGGCTGATCCCTCTGCCTTGTGACAACCCTTGAGGTATTTGTAGACAGCTATCATGTCTCCTCTCAGTCTTCTTTTTGGTAGACTAAACATTCCTAGTTCCTTAAGCCGTTCCTCATAGGACATGGTTTGCAGACCGTTCACCATCTTGGTAGCTCTCCTTTGAACCTGCTCCAGGAGAGCTTACCTTAGTTTAGTACTATGGTCCCTCATGGTCCTCTTCTCAGCCTCATTGGTCTGCATATTAGCACAGAGGGGTGAAGTCCTACATTCTGTCTGAAAAGCATGGAACATAATATGGATTAAGAGGCCCTTGATATCAATCACCAGTAGACCAGTTTAAAAGGTCTACCAGCAATCCAGTGGTCTAGAACACGGTCCAGAACAAGGAGGCATGTAGAAGGCACACCTCCTGTGTTAGGGGCTACTGGAGACCCATTTTGACCAGTGCATCAAAGAACATCACTGGATTCACTGGTGGCTCTGAGACTAGGAACTTTAATTCTTAGTCCCCAGAGCCCTCAGATGCTGGCCCCAAAGCTTGTGCAAGCTTTAGGACAAGGACAAGGGCTGGTCTGGATCAGTGCCGTTCCAGACCATGTCTTTCCATGTTCTGAACCAGCAGTTTTGGGATTGAGCACTTCCTTTTTCCCCAGGAGTGGGGTGAAAGCTGCCCACATGGGCCATGTGTCCCAAGCCATGAAAACTTTGCAAGTGAGGAACAAAAGCTGGTGGCATTGAAACTTTCATCTAAAACTTCATACAAAGTGCCATAAAGTGCCTTTTCCAGTATTTCATGTCATGGACCTCGGCAGGTAGATTGCTTCAGGGGCTGCATGGGAACTGTTGGAATTAACTATGCTGTTCTTTATAGAGCAGAAGGAGCACTCCCAGAAACAAATTCTGCTCCCAGTCACATCTTCCTGCATGTTATCACAAAGGCCCAGACTTGTAGAATAACCCCCCAGTTATAGGAAAAATCGCAGCTTACGTGCTGCGAAGTGACTACCTGCCATCCAGACTAAAAGCAGCCTCCATAGCTTTCTCATCAAAAGCTGCGAGAGTTGAGTTGGAGTGCGCTGTCACGTGGGATGAGGCAGCCAATCATATTTCAGCTGCCCTTCCTGCTCTCATCATCTCTTCTCACTGTCCCGCCTGGAGTGGCAAGAAGATTTGAATTTACCTTATACTGCGTGGCCGGTGTTTGCATTAAGGTAAATTCGCAGTTACGATGGGATAATTTGTTGCCACTACGATCCCTAGATCGTGGCATGTGACAACCCCACCATGACTGCGCATTCCGCTGTGCAGTATTAAGATGTCTGGGTGCACCCACTCCTAGCATGTAGTGATGTTCTGGGGCCTTTTAGGTAGTGGTCTCTTTAGGCTATGCTGATATTGTCAAGGATATGAAGTAGTTTATTTACTAAGGCCCAAAGAAACACAGGTACTAGGCTGTCATAGCATCACACGGAATCAATCAGTCAATTATAGTATGCCAACCGTTCACCCTGACTGCAGCATTTCTGAGTTTCTAGCAAATACCTAGAACCACTGAAAGTAGATGGCTTCATGATCACACATGCACAGGTTTTTCCTCAAAGCATATTTTTGTGCTAGGAACAGAAATATTTATTGCTTAAGTTAAGTTAATTGCTGCACCTATCACATTATACTCGTCAGCTCTGCAGAATTTAAATGTAAGCTTGTGTCCTAGAAGAGGAAAAATGTGTAATTTTCAACTAATTGGAAGAAACAGAACTTGCTTCAGTCCTGTCAACATGATTTCAGTCTGGCTTTATGATGGTGATTATTATGTCAGATGCAATCAAGAGTGTAGACATTGAACATAAGGGTATCTTAGTGTTTTTTGTTTGGTCTCGTGTTCTGTAGTAGCCATAGTTAGCAAGGTACTCTTGATGTGCAGTTCAACTCATCCTAAAAGAAAAAAAATGTTTCATAGCAGGACACCAAACTCTAAAAATGCTTGTGCTGGATTTTGAATTTATATTGATCACCTGCAATCTATCCACTTTTGGACTTCATGTGCAACAAGGGCAGCATGTACAGGCACATGAATGCCTGAAGCCTTCCTTAGATTCTACAAGTACCCCTGAGCCTATAAAACGAGACAGGGAAATGATTTCCATCCAGCATTTTATTCTGTCTCTTTGGTAACATTGGCACTGTGACGTACAGTGTGTGCTGTGAAAATAGATCTTGCCCAGTCACACCACATGTATAAGGGCATGAACCATGCCAATGGACATCTGCAGGATGGTTGCCCTGTCCCAGCCTACCTTTGAAGCAGAAAAATGAAAATTCCTCCATTCTGAAGTTGCAAGTCAAGTGGACGTCTGTGGTGTACACAGAAAGGTTCATTTTAACAGACTCTGGCTTGGAACTGGACCACTAATGCTGCCATACCTAGGTGCAGGAGAGGAACTCATGCAGCTAGTGCACTCCCCTGGAACATTCTGGGATGTGGATCCCACGGTCCCAGACCACAGCTGGTGAAGTCCAAAAGAATGTGTGGAAGCTGCCCTCCTCTGGCCTATGCAGAACGTATAAGGGTGTCCATTGTACTTCTGACTGAGGAGTTTCCCTTCTCCTCCATTGCTAGACAGTGATGAGGAACAAGAAGCTTCCTTTTAGGCCTCTCTCTCTCTTTTTGTGGTTCTCACAGGTTTCTCATACTATCAGTCTTGCTTTGTTCTCAGTCAAAGAACAAGATAATGATGCAGTGCAAGATAATAATGAAAGTGAGGAATGTTAGAATATCCTGGAAAATGCACTCTCCTAGAAAAGACAATACAGTACTTGTCACCTGACACAGTTATGTGGCATTGGTAGCCTGAAGTGCTATGACTGATTTGTTGTCACAGACCTATTCTGAACAGATATATCTTAGCAAAAATGAATCATAAAGATGATTCAAAACTGAAACTTTGTTTTATTGTGTTAAGTCTTGACAGGATCCACACTGGGGAGGGGGAGCACTCCAACCATACCACGTCCCCCTTTTGTACTATGTTAGTTGTGCTGTTCTTTAATGTGGAGTCATGCTGTCTGCATGCTGGCCCTCCTCTCTCTCTCACACACACACACGCATGTGCACACAAACGCATGCATGCATATACACACAGTCCGACAAAACACTGTCTTTATTCTGACAGTGGGAGTCTTCAAAATCAGGAAATGGCTCCACAGGACCTTCCTTGAGATCAATGATTAAGAAAACTGACTTTCCCTCCCCACTGACTCAGAAGGGCCTCTGAACATGACCCAGAGATGAGGAGCCTCCATTGGGCCAAGATCAGAACCTCTCTTGACACACAGAAGAGGTGGGAAACAAATTTGTCCCCCACAACCTTGATGCTTCCCACTCTTGATGCTCCCCTGCCTGTCATGATCAAAGCCAAAGTGACTCTGGCTTTTATCTCATAGGGGGAAGGCTGTCCCTACTGTCTGTTTCAAAGCAGGGCAATTCTCAGCTTTGACACTGATAATGAAGGAGTTAAAAAACACAGGAATGCTATGAAGGAATTGAGCACTTTGAGAGCTTTTAAAACTGCCACTGAAGTGCCATGTAGCAAGGGAAGAATGTAGCATCCCTGGAGATCCCATGTGCTCCCTCCACACTGCATGTGCAAAGGGTGCAGTGTGATGCAGACACAACCCTTGCATTGGGCATTCAAGTCACCATAAGGATACAGCACAGATCCCAACTGTTTCTAGGGCAATAGCATTAAGGGAGGACTAGAAGTGAGTGAGTGAGTGAGTGAGTGAGTGAGTGAGTGAGTGAGTGAGTGAGTGAGTGAGTGAGTGAGTGAGTGAGTGAGTGAGTGAGTGAGTGAGTGAGTGAATGTTTTGATTTGTCAACAATTAAGAATACTTTCCATGTTTGAGTCCCTATCCTATAGGAAACCAAAGAAAAGGTAGGGAAGATAGACACACTGAACGCTGAAGCAGGAATTTTTCAGGTATTAGTCTTTACATGACTTTTCTTCCTCTTCAGGCTGCAAAATGTTTTGTGCTAGCATTAATATGTGCAGCTGAAGGAGTTCCTTTTGAACAATATCCCAGCGTTTCATTGAGAGTATATCTAGATATAATCCTTAGCTCAGGTTTGCCAATGTTTATTGGGAAATATAATCTTACTGCTATTTTTACTCAGCATTACACAACTCATTCAGCTAAATCCTAATGACTTTTTTAAAAAAATGAAATTTGGAAACGATGGTTTCTCCTCTTGCCAAATAGCTAGGAAAAGTAATACAAGGCTACAAAGCTTAGGTCTCCAGAGAGAGCAATTTTAAATGAAAACTATGCTAACAGTTTAATGCTGTCCTTTGTGAGGCTTAATTGGTCTCATGTAATGCTATCAGTGCATTTCAGTCTTATTAAATTCAGTTGTTTCTGCAGTAATTAAGAGTAAGAAAGCAGGTGCTGTTAAGACCTAATTATTTTAATAATCAGTTTACACTTAAGTGCCTTTGGAAGTTAGAGTTTTATCTTAAATGAATTTTAACCAAGTAATTAATATACAGATTTTGACACTGCTGTTGACAGCTACAAAATCTCTATAGAGTCTTTTTTTTTTTTTTTTTTGAATGCAGGAGGTATAATAATATATTACTGGTAAAGCACGAGAGTCCTGCTTTTTGCAGTGTGAAACATAAAACATTTAAAGATCTCAGAATATCTGGGTTAAAAAACAATATCACTATCGACTTTCCATCTGTTAATCTTATGATGGCATCCGGGATGTGTTATTTCAAATGGTTGATTACTGCATCCAACTCATGGCTCATTTAGTCCTGCAGTCTCTGTTTTCACAGTGCCCAGCCAGCTGCACAAAGAATCCCAGCAGCAGGATACAAGCTTACAGCTTGCTTTGCTTGCAGCATGTTAGTGGCTGGCCTTCAGTGGCACACCTCTTCCTACTGCCATAACTATCAGTAGCCCTGACCTCCATGAATTGTCAAAACCTTTTTCGAGATTTAACATCCAAAACTGCACACAGTACTCTAATATAGTTGCACCCTCAATGTATAAGGGTCATTATAATATTAGTATCACTGTTCTCAATACCACTTTTTTTTAAGAATGACACTTGCCTTTTCTCAATGTGCAGAGATCCCTTCAGAGCTCTTCACAGTCCCTTTTCAGTTTTACTTTTGAAAAATGTATTGTCATTTTAGCACAAACTTGGCTATTCCACTTGTCTTATGTGATTCCAGATCATTCATTAGTTAAAAAATACACTAGTCGCTTCTTCTCTTGTCACCACTATTTCCCTCAGTTGATCAGATTTCTCTACTTACCTCAGGCTTCAGGATCTGCCCCCAAATTTTCTTCCATGTAGGCTGATGCAAATACTTAATTCAAGTTCTTTGTGTTTTCCTTTTCTCCTCTTAGTACACCTTTGACTTCCAGAACATCTTAGAGACCATAGCATCCTTGGCTAGTTTCCTGCGTCTAATGTGTTTTTAAAATTGTTTTATAATTACTCTTTTCGATTTGGCAATATGCTCTTCAGAATTTTTTTCCTGCATCTTCCACTTTCTTTGCATTTATTTCTTCTTTTTATTTCATTAGGAGAACACTTCCATATTCTGAAGTATATTTTCTTGCTCCTAATACCTTCTTTCAGCACACTAAGTTAAACATATGGGCTTCTTCTCAGCTTTGAGCTACTTTTCTTAATTTTAGGAATACACTGTGGCTGCGTACGCATGGGGCTGCCAATACCTTGTGGTGGATTCGGGGCAGCCTTAATGCGAATCTTAATTTGCATTAAGGAGTCCCCATGAAAACTGGGGTAAATCCCTGTATCAGGATGCTGCAATTTTCTCCACCTACCCCCTTGCCTGAGTGATCGCCCAGGTAAATGGTTGCTTTACCCCAAACTATTGCCTGACAGCTGTCCTGCAGTCAGCTGAGCAGCTGCCAGGCGGGTATAGGCGCTGTCAAGAGCACAAGCAGAGCTGGAGAGACCTCTCTCTGTCTTGCTCACTTGCTTGCTTCCCTTCCTTGAGTTGGATCTGCTGCTGCACTCTGAAATCTGCAAAAAGGAGAAAGAAAGAGAGAGAAGGAGTGCAACCCCAAAATATTGCTTCCTCCCTCTCTCCCCTCTATTTCTCCCTCCCTCCACCCTTCGTGCCCCACCACCACCACCACCACCACCACTGCAAATGCAGCCAAAGCAACACCTTTCCATCCCTGCTCGGTAAAATATTAGCCTGCCAGCCCAGCTAGGAAGTTGCCAAATTGGGAGTGATTTGGGCAGGATCCTGAACTCGGTCAGTCCCTCCTAAGGCCTCCTGAGTCCTGGGGAAAACGATACTCACACTCTGTCCCAGCATATCCAAAGAGCATGAGCAGAGCTCCAGTAAAATGATTAAAACAGCCACGAAAGCCACGTCTGTTTTAATCATTCTACAAGAGCTCTGCTTGTGTGCATGACAACCCCTATACCTACCTGACAGCTTTGCATGGGGACTCTCATGAGGTGAACTCATGTTCGTCTCGCAGTATCCTTACCATGGTGACACGGACTGTGTCTCTATTACTGTGTTTTTAAACAGCAGCGCACCTTCTTGATCTTCCTTCTGTGTTTCTTGTTCAACGGTCTTCTCAATTTTGTGAAGTGAAAGTGACCAAATTCAATTTGCTTTTTAAGCTTGTGCTTCTTATAAATGTGAAGTTACTGGATGGTTCCAATTTGTTAAATCGAATTTACATTCCTCACTAGGCTTGAACGTTTCTCAAGTGTACATCCAGTATTGCCTCACTTTTCATTAGTTACACAACCAGTAACTCCAACACATAGTCATTTCTACTATATAAGAATCTCTTATCCCTGTCATGGATTGAGCAAACGTTTACTTAGTCAATGTGTGGGTACTTGAAGGCTCCTATTATTACCAGACTTCCTCTTTGGGATGCCCCTCTCATTTTCTTCTCTTTCTCCAGGTCCTTGGTTTGGGAGTCAGTATTACACCCCCAGTATTAAGTTTCTTTTATGAGCTGATATTCCTACCCACAGCGATTCTGTAGAATGGTCTGCCCCTTTGGGGATCTCAAGGTAACTTGATTCCATGTTATCTTTTACATTCAAGGTGGCAGCTACTTCAGTACACCATTCCCTATATTTCCTACAGAATTTGTAACTAAGAATGACCGTGTCCCACCGATTTTCACTTGTCGTGTAACAGTTATTACCACCATGTCTATATTCTCTTGTAAAACCTGGCATTCCAGAACTATTCTAGCCTGAAGACTCCTGGAGTTTGCATATAAACACTGTAATGCAACATGATACTCTCCATATCCTTTTGACTTCTGTATCCCTCTATTGTTTGGGTTTCTTTGAATATTCATCATACCTGACTACATTTTCAGTCCCTTATTCTTATTAACCACTTCCCTAAGCAATCACTCTTCTTGAACCATATGATCTTCCACTTATGTTGGCTTCTCCCCTGCTATCAGTTTAAAAGCTATTCTGCCACGTTTTTTATTTTTAGGCGCTAGCAGTTTTGTCCCATTTTGATTCAAGTTGGACCCACGCTTCATCTACAGCCATGCCTTTTAGCAAAAACATTCTCCAAAACCTTGCAAATAGGAAACCCTCCTCAGTACTTGTATCTCATCCACATTTTCAAACTTTTCAGGTCTGCCTTCCATTGCTGGTGCTGCATTTGAAACAGGGAGTGTTTTTAAGAAGCAGTCTTGGAGTTCCTGGATTTCAGCTTTCTACCAAACAATCTAAAATTAGCTTGTAGGGTCTCCCAACCACAATTTGGAACATCACTGTTGCCTAAATGGACCACATTCACTGACTTCTCCCCAGCACTATCTGGCAACCTGTTATGTCTGCAACCCCAGCACTATCTAGCCTTGAATTCTGCAATTCCCCAGGCCTATATAGCAGCCATATGATGTCTGTGACATTCCTGCCAGACAGGCAAGTCACCCTAAAGTTGGCACACCCACCACACACCTAACTGTCTACATTCAAAATGACTGTATCAGCAGCTACCAGATGCCTCCGTCTCCGAAGAGAAAAGTCTTCTCTGAGAAAGCAAAACTGGCTTCTTCTCTTTCCAGAACCACAATAGCCAAAGAGCTATTACCCTGCAAGCTGGATTTTGCTATCACACATCTGATGGTCTCATCTACCTCAGTCCCAGATGTTCCAGTTGAGCTGCCTTGGCCTCACGGCACCAAACCTGCCAATGTCTGTCACCAGTGTGAGTGTGTCATTAGATGACACACCTGGAGCTCCTTGCACACACACTCACGATCTCTGTCCGGGACTCAAATAGCTATACATGTGGCATACAAGTAACTTCCAAACTAGGAACGTGCACAAATGCATTCACATTAGTAAATTCGATTGAATATTCAAATTGGACAGATTTTTGCATCAAAACTAAGATATGGACATTCAAACAACATGAATATGAAACAACTCACAGATATGAACATTCAATCAGATCTTCGCACTTTCATAGTATTTTACTGATGAAAATAGGGTTTTACAGGAGGAAAAAAGTCGCAAAAAGTGTTCAGTCATAAATGTGAACATTTGAACGAATGACTTAATGATAAAATTGATTTTCAGATGTTTAATTGAGGAGTGGCACCAGGCTGTGTGTGTGTGTGTGATCAAAGGGTTGAGTTGGAACTCTCCAATCTCGCCCACATCGTGATTTTAGTTGTAGGAGAGAGCCCAATCAGAGAGGGGGGTTAGGAACCTCAACTGTTAAAGGGCGGGGAGGAAAAGATGCTGTTTCCCCAATGTGTTTTATGGAGCATCTTCAGTAGGAACAGCAATATTCAGTTTGAACCTAAAACGTCTCCCTCGGTGGTTCACATATTTTAAAAGAAGAAATGGCACATAGGGCCCTTACCTATCATTGAAACCCTCTCACCTTCAGATTCAAAGCCAGAAACCCCCACTTATGAGGGCGAGGAGGCTCTCCTCATTGCCTGTCAATTTGCACTGAGGAATCTCCAGCTTCAATATGATGGGTAAGAGTAGCTTCTTCCCCTTTCCCACAGCAGGATTGAAGTCTCAGACTTACAGCCAATCCTGCCATGGGTGGGGAACTTCACTCACCCATCCAGTCACAGCTATTGGTTCTCTTGGTGAAAACCAATAAGAAGGGGCATTTGCTAGCATTTAGACTACATACTGTGCATTTCAGAAGTGGTTGCTTCACTTAATTCAAAGAGGAACGTGCTTGGATCATTTTCTCCATCCTGTGTGGAAACAGGCTGTGATTCATATCAAATACTTTTGTGGCCCTCTTTGTCAGAGACTTGTTCACCAGCAGGAAGACTTGTGCCAAGTTCTTCTCATTTACACTGTTACAGTTTAAAGAAATGATCACGTCTTTTTAATACGCTCTTATTAAAAAGCTTCCTTTAACAGTGACAGCCTGTATCCCTTTTTAATTTTCTTAAAGTTCACAGGGAGAAAAATGAAAGGAAAGATTAAACCATAAGCCTTTTAGTGAGAAACTTGTTTTCTTAATTAAAAATGCATAATTCTTACTAAGATGTTAATATATTTTCTGAATCCTCAGTACCTATCACTAAGAAAACTAGGACAGGTTGCTGTTGTTATTTGAAAACTGGAGGGGGGGGAATACAATATTCCCTGCCAATAAGCAGTTCCATGTCTTGTGGAGTATGCAAAAAAGTTTTAAACACAAGTTATACTTGCAGTAGGATCCCAGTATCTTAGCAGTAGTAATAGCACTACACTATGAACCTGCCATCACTTCTAAAACCTGTTTACATGAGGACTGTGGCCAGGTGGCCTTATTAAAGTGGCAAGTATATGCATCTGTGAGGTGTGGACCACGTGGTCTTGTATGCATGTCATCCACACTGTAGTACAGAGATGTGGGGAGGCACAGGAGGGGACAGTACAGGATTTCACAGTCTCTGAACACTGCAGGTATGCCCTCTCTCTTCTGTGCCAGTCTGAAACCCGATTATTGGCATAATAGTATATTTATTGGCCACATTCGTATGTGTCAATCATGTCATATGGCCATAAAATCCTGTGTGACTTTGCAACATTGTGACAGACCCAGGAGGAGCATGTTGGATTAGCAGGAGATCACTGATGTTTTCACTGGAAGAGCAGATCAGGGATATGTGCATCAGAAAAGGGGGGTTCGGGCACTGCAAGCTCTGAGAAGTTCAATCGACCACCGTACTGGCCTGTGTTGGTCTGGCAGGCCATGTTTGGGTGGAAATGCCAGCATTCTTTAAAGAACCAAACATTTCCCTATGCTATATGGAGAGAACCAAAGTTGTAAATGGGAAGTATTCTTTTAGGCAGTCTGATCAGGAAATGGATGTGGGCTATGGGCTGTCATCATTTCAGTAACTACTAGGTTTGCACACCCACCACATAACTTCCAATAGTTATCTTGGCACTATGCTTCTTTCCATAGTATGTTGTTGGTCAATGAATGTGCCCTGTGGCAATCCCAAACTCCTGGGATAGTGAACCAAAAAATTATGATAGATATATGTTGGAAAACCCAGTGCCGATGCCACGTTTTCCATCATAAAGAACTGCTTTCCTTGTCTGTCATTTCCTCATGGAATCACTGTTTTTCACAAGTATCTGGATGAAAGAAGTGCATTAAAAAAAGAAATGGCCAGGTACTTCCTAGATCCAGGTACTTTTATAAGAAATGATAGACAAAGAAGTGATAGACAATTTAAGAACACAGGTTTGCCCAGGATTGTTTCCTGCTGTTTTGCAGGTGCTGCAGGAAATGTTTGCAGGATCTAAACAAGATCCCACAATTTCCTCTAACCATCTGGAGGCATTCTAAGACAAACTGACTTCTTGCACGTTCCAAATTTAAAGCATTTATTTCTATAACTGAAAATGGTCATGTACATTTTTTTTTTACTGTGATATCTTTTCAATAGGTTCTTCTATCCATTCTGTGTGCTTCATAGAAACAGGATGATAGTATCCAAACGTGTACTTATCCATTCTCAATGCAGTAACTGTACTACACCAGATTCTGTGTCCAGCAAAAATGTTGCCTATAATGATTGGGCCATTCATTTCTTGCAGCTTCAGCTCTGCACAGGTTGTTTATGTCCTAATATGTTCTGCTGGTGATAAAACCACAGCCAGTTTTGCATGATTATTGACCTTCACACATTAATGTGTCATGTGTCAAGATGTCTGCTTTACAAGTCCAGCTTCTCTTGAATCCGACAATTGTTTATGAATAAGAGAAACATATAAGAGGGACAAATATGTCTAAAGTCGAATTTAGTAGGATGGATTTTTCATGGAAAGTTCAGAATTGTATACTGTTTAAAATCCACGGTAAATCTTTTAATTATATCTTCAGTCTGAATAATTTTTAGAAAGTGCTTAATTTTTCCTCTAAAACAGTGGGATTCAGGCTTGTGTTTATTAACATAATAACAGTATTCATCATCACTGTTGTTAAGTGTGGTACAGACAGTTTAAGAGCTTAGTGTTTTAAGACTTTTCCCCCTCTGAACTTTGAAATTACAAATGCCATATAGTTAATATTCATGCCCATTGGGACCTTCACATGAAGGGTGGGATATAAATTTAACAAATAGACAAGAACAAAAACAGTTCTCTTTGTCTTGTCTCTGTCTTCCAGCTTTTTCCTCTATTTCTTCTGTAAAAACAAAAACACGTTTTGCCATCTGTTAGAGAAATGGATGCTATAAGCATTAGTATCCTTCTCTCACACCTTTTCCCTTTTAAGCTTACCTGAAACTCCTTACAATTTCCCTTTCTCCTTTCCTCTCCAACCACATTAAGCCCACTTCTCCTGATTCCTGCTGCCGTGCTGCATTTCACTATCTTTATGATTTTACAGAGTTAGTGAGCGAGAGGCTGCATTAGAAGCAGCCCTCAAGCTGCTGCAACAATTCTACCTGGATTTGGAAAAGTTCCTTGCCTGGCTTACGGAAGCCGAGACTACAGCCAATGTCTTACAAGATGCTACACACAAAGAAAAGATATTAGAGGATGCCCAGGGGGTTCGAGAGCTCATGAAGCAATGGCAGGTAAGTGAAATGATGTGATTTTTTTTTAAAAAAAAACTGGGTTATCTACAAGAAAGGCGCTCATGAATATACCCACTCAAGATATCTGACAACTATTTTAAATTAGTGCTTCTGTGTGTATTCTAGTAACACACAATTTTTTAAGAATATGTTTTATAAATTGTGGAGAAAGACCATGAACACTTTATTTAACTATTAAATCAACTTTAAATAACATTAATGTCAAGGATGTTAATGTTAAATAAGAAGAATTAAAGCATCTCGGGAGGATGAGAAGTCAATATTCTCTATCTTATAACTTTGAAGTAAATGCAACATCTGTTGTGACGTATGCACAGTCAACATGTAGTCATAGTCTATAAGTGTGATCCATGATGACAGTATACTGTTAATTTCCTGACTTTAGTTCAGTAACATTTCTTCAGACTACTTGTACTGATTTTGTTTTCTACACCACAGGAGGAACTAGAACTTTATTCAGGATACTGATACTTAAAGTGAATATTTCTATTTTACACTGAAAGCATTATTGATGATTAACAACAACAGACTTCAGACTATAACACTATTTAATAACAATAGTAATATAACAACATAAAAGGGAGCTTCAAATTATTTTCTTTATCTAGTAGTAGTAGTAATAATGTGAGAGAAACTTTCATACAAACCTCTTCTTCTAGGCCACATTAATAGATAAAATATTGATTAGTAACATTTTAAATTGCATTTTACTATGCTTATATTTCACTGTTAATGTGTTGTGTGTTACTGTGTTATGATGCTATACATCATTATGTCCATAATTGTGATTACTTATGTGTGCTCACATGCACACGTGGTATGTCAAACAGAAATGTACAAGGTAAAACACCATGACTCCAAAAGGTTTTATGAAGTTATTAGATGCTTATTGACAATGTACATTTTTAATACTAACTCTATACAACGTATGTGAAGGCCATATAAGTTAACCTGTGTCTGTTGTTCTAGTCAAAACCTAAAAGTTTTATAATTACTTCCTCATCAAGAAGGACCTTACCTTCTTCCTCTATACTATGTATATTCTGCAGGAGGGGGAAGAAAATGTACAATTTATTTTCTAATGCTGCTAATACTTCAAGCAGTAGAGTTGCTCATAGAACTACTCATAAGATTATGTGTTTTTCATAAACACAACTGATCTGCTGAAATGCACACACAGCTTCTTCCTGCCCTGAAACTGGCCTCTTCCCATCCCTAGCATTCCCCAAGTAGCCTTTTTCTTTTTTTTCCCTTTGCTTCTATAAGCCTAGATGCTCTGTGAAGAGTTATGAACATTAATAAGACAAGAAAACAGGTAGCAAAGATGTCCAGTGACAAAACAAATAACAGGAGAAGTTATAAAGCAGGATGTGGATATATTGCTCTGCTTTTAATTATGTTCTTTAATATTTCAAGTTATCCTAAAAAAAAAAAGAATTGAATAAATACACTACCAATTTTCCCTGATGTGGAGCCATATGTTCTTGGTGCGAGCAATGCTAAGATATAGATCTGAAACTTAAGCTCAGTTTCTGTGCTATGAATCTGCACTTGTTAATGGCTGTACATGCTTTCTGAGGCAGAGACCCTTTGGTGTCTGTTAATCACCAGTATGAATTATAATGAGACAATATAAAATTGTTTATTTGTTGTAACCAGTGGAGAAATTGAGAAGGAAGCATAGTATTATTATTTGCTTGCTACTGTAATTATACTGCATTTGTATTTAAAATGCAGTGATTTTGAGTTTTTATTTGAGCTCAAAGCAATTTGAAAGCTGAAGTGATTCATATTTTTTACCCAGTTTTCTGCAGAGAGAAAGACAAATGCAGAAGAAGAACCTAACAGTCACTCAAAGGACTTGTGTAATTATGAGTTACATTTGATTGTCTAATTTAAATACATCATTGTTTTCCCATACGGTTTGAACTGATACATGCCTATATTAAGGAAAGGGACATAATGAATTTTACTTTCTGCCTTAGTGCTTGTGGTGCTATGAAATTCCAGCTATATTAATTACCCTTGTGGGTTTGTAGCAATAATTATATGTGACATTGTCTTCCAAACATGTAATATTAGATGTAATTCTGAAATTGGCATAAATTTATACTGCTGTTTCATCTTTGTGATAATTATTTACTCAACTTGTAGATCAGTTAGATTAGATATTAATACAGCAAGCCTTCATTATTCTCAGCTTTGCTAGCTAGTTTATTCACAGAAGTTGGGTTATGACTTTTCCGTGTTACCCATGAGTAGCAAGGTTGCTGCCGGCATGCAAAACCTTCTGATGAGAGGAAGTGAAATTCCCCTCCACTGAATACTCCTCTCAAAATCCATCATTTCCATTCTTACAAAGAGTGAGAAGAGAAGGAAAAGCACACACAGCTTCTTCCTGCCCTGAAACTGGCCTCTTCCCATCCCTAGCATTCCCCAAGGTAGCCTTTTTTCTTTTTTTTTCTTTGCTTCTATAAGCCTAGATGCTCTGTTCTTATGTCTTCTACTGCTGTTCAGTTTCTGTCCCCACCTACCTGCCTTCCTTTGCCTTTGAAATAAGGTGTTCTAGTTTTACAAAGCCTTCCTGAGCCATTGCTCTCATATTACCTCATCTGAAAAGCACAAATGACACTCAAAAGTGCCCCAATGACCTTTTCGATGCTCCTCCCTCATTACCCTCATCTATGAAGCGTAGCTTCAAATTCTCCCAGCATCATTCTCCCCTTACTTGATGCTCCTTCCTTTACTTGACTTGTTTGGGCTTCTTTTCAGTTTTTTCTTTATTTTGTTTTGTCCTTTGAAACGAAAGATAGGGAACCAAGAGGATCTGTTAAGAAAAGTTGTAGGACCTTATAAATATAAGCATATATACACTAAATAGTGTGTGAATACCTTTTTGCATATGTGTAGCTATTATGAAATTAAAATGAAATAGCCAAAAAAAAAAAATCCCACTTAAAGGGAATGCAGTTGTAATCACACACATGACTGGAACCCAGTGTTGTGGACAAAAGATATATAGATATATCAGCAAAGTGACCAGTAAGTTTCTTTCCACATTATCTATCCCAGGGGTGAATTTTCTGAGTTATTTAACACTGAAAGAAAACAGGTTGTCACTTTGCTAATGTTTTCTCTTGCTCTGACAATGGACTGAAGCTGGATTAAACCTTAAGTGTGATCACAGAAGTAGACGCAGGTTTTGCAAGCTAGTTCTCCTAACTCCCTTTCCCCAAAGGCTTCAGTTGGTATTCAGATAGGTTTGGAAGCATTTAATCCTTGAAAATACCAAAGGATTAGTTTATTGTTCTAAAATGTGTCAAAGCATGCATGCATATGACAGCTGTCATTATGTGAAACAGTAATCCGAAAGTGCAACATATCTGAAATATGTTCTTTAGCAGAGTACAAACTTTTGGGGGTTTCAACTAAATAGCGATAAATAGACAATGTCCTGCAAGTTCACACAAAGGGGTGGTAATTCTTTCATAGATACAGAATTTGACTCAATACATTTTTCACTATTTAAATGAGGGAAAATTTCTGGCTCACGTGTGTCCCTAGAATGATAACTTTATCAATATAACTTTATATGTGTTATTGTGGTCAATTCTGCTTGATGAATTTAGGTTGACAGATTTTTATGAAAGGTTCTTAGAATATTTTTATGCCTTTGGTACACTCCCAAGAGTGCTAAGGAATCATTACAGCTTCAAAAATTGTTCCTATGCTTAGCAACTATTGTTCACCTGGAGGGGTTTCTTTATGTTAAAAAAGGTTTATTCTTAGAATAGCATCTTCATGAATAAATCAGGAGTCCATTTATATCCAAATTTGCTGGGTTGCAGCCTGCAAGTCAAAACAGCACTTTCCACAGTATCATAGGAGCATATTTTTATGCAGAATTTCACTTTTGAGGCTTCTTATGGACTGTGCTTTTTTTAAAAAATCTTCCCTCCCTGCTCAGAACATAGGACATGTTTACACTTGGGCAGCTAAAAAGCAGTCCACACACTGACCATGAGAGGCTGGAATTAGGAGAACCTGGATTGCTTCTGGACAGCAGCCTCTACACGTTCTATTGGGTGTGGCACAGAAAGTGGGCATGGCTGTGTGAGTGAAGCTGCACAGTTGTTCCCAACTGCTGGATTGCTGTGGCAAGGACCGGCTTCATCAGATGTCTGTTAGGATCTTTCCTTCATGACCTAAGCAGCCCTAGCTAGACATTTGCACTTACAAGTGCTGGTAGGCAGGTAGAGGACTTATAAATCCCGTCAAGTGTGAATGACTCCCACCACACTGGATCTGCAGTGTCCCAGGATGGTATTGCTATGCCGTGCCATGCTGGTAGGCATACAGGATGAGGAGGAGTTGGCTTTTGTACCTTGTCTTTCTCACGCTTTTTAAGGGACTCAAAGTGGCTGACAAAGCCTCCTACTCTTCTCCCCACAATAGACACCCTGTGAGGTAAGTGGGACTGAGAGAGCTCCAAAAGAGAGCTGTGACTAGCCCCAGGTCACCCGGCTGGCTTCATAGAGGAGTGCAGAATCAAACCCAGTGACTACAAGATGTGTTCAGCATTCTAACCACAAGACCAAACTGTTCTAAACTGGCTAGTTAATGCTTAATGTTTGCTACCTTACAAGTACTTATGAAAAATCTAACTAGATCTAGAAATTCTGATGGACACTGCATTATATTTAACCTGTTTTTAGCCATAAGCATATAAAACAATCATGTATCATATGAAACTACCATACATGATAAATTTTATATATTGTTCTCCATGACTAATTTACTTATGCATTCAAATACATGATAATAATACCGCTGAGAAATATTCCCCTTTCTTTGAATGAGCATCTCCAGTTTTTGCATTTCCTTTGTGACAAAGTGTCAAGATCTCTCCCCAGGCCTCAGACCATGAACACAGGGAGAAACCCTAACCCTGATTTCCACAGGCAGTGACTACAGTGACCTTAAGCTCACACAACACTGTAGTCGTTCCCACCATGATGAGAATTCAACCACAACACAGAGGGAAGGCAACATCTGTAATGAAAGCTAAAGAGAGGAACGCGTGTGTGAAAATGACAAAGATGGCAGCACAGTGGATTAGCTGACACAAAGGCCTTTTTGTCATGGACCTACTATCCCAGTCCAGAAGAGCCTATGGTCCAAATGGTCCACACTCTGGGGAGTAGTAGTTCTGGCCCAGCCCCCCTCCACTGCAAAGAGCCTCAATGTGCATCTCTCACTGAGTGCATGCATGACGTCACAGAATGGTGTCACAGGTAATTGCAATGTGACCCCACCCACGGAAAGAGTGATAATGGTATTGGCCACATTTCCGGCAAAAGTGTGTTTTCTGCACTTTGCCAATGGGACTCACCGACTCATGAATTGCTGCAGGTGCCATGAATAGCCCGGGATTATCAGGAGAGCCACCTGACAATTCCAGGCCTATCTAAACAGTTTGTAAGAAATGAAGTTCTTATGAATTGAATTCTTATAAATTGCAGTTTCACACATCCCTGTTTTATAAATGACTGTTTGCAAATTTATTATATTCCTAGGTAAAAGTAATCAACTCTTCTGTTTGTTCTAATAAATGGGAAAGATGGCAAGTGCATTTAATGCAGATTTGAGGTGGGCTGGTATCTCTAAGCCATTTTTGATCCCTGCTTTTTATTAACTGCGTGTAGGTGAAGGTGTACTCAGGAATAAAATCACATAGTAACCTACATTGATTTTCATAGCAGATGCCATCAAAATATGCTAACTTCTAACCCAAGCTACTAGGAATATGCAGCAGTTTTGTTGTGGTAGTCATTTGGCATAACAGCTACAATCACAGTGTGTCTTCAAGGCTGTTGGCTTGATTAAGACATTCATTAATCCACTGCACCAATTTTTCATTTCCCCCATAAGAATACAGTCCTTCCATTTATTCAGTGGTGAAGGGGTTCAAAGTATAGATAGGTGTTCAAGGTATGACCTCAGACAAGGCAGCAGCAACAGATGCATGATAGCAAAGATAGAAAGAGCTGCTGCAACCAGTTTTCAGCATTTTCAAGGCTCATTCAGCTCATTCAGAAAGGTTTAAGTTTCTATATTAGACTGCAGTCCTAATTATTTTGGCTTAAATCCCATTGACAGCAAATAGTCATATTTTAGATTTGTTGTGTTAATTTTGTTGTAATTTTTCTCACTTCTAATTTCACTGTAATTTAAATTGGTATTCATAATGATAGCAATATGGATCATAAACCAGATCTAATTAGATACACAAGTTTTTCATTTTAAAGAGTAGTTTTCTTTATTGTCTTCATATTGATTCTCCCTTCTCTGCTTTTATTAATATACACTCCACTCTTAATGAAATACTGTTGAAGAAAAGGTGAAACAAATATGGGCTTTATAATTAGGTTTTGTTGTTTTATTTAAATTTGTAAATATGTGAAACATTCAGGATTTATTTTATTTAACTTTGTCTAGTTTCTTTATTATGATACCCAATGGGTGAGTGCCCATTCAAGGAATAAAGTGCTATATACAAGGCTATTTACATTGGGATTTACATCGATATGTAAAGCACGTTAAAAGGAAGCAAAGGAGCATCTAGCAATCAGATTCAACCACGATTTTGTGTCCCCACTCTTAAACACTTAAAACGCTTCCAAAAATGGATGGGGGGAAAGCAATTATTTCCCCTCCTCACCTTTCCCCACCCCTCTCCCCCCATTGCCCAGGGCACATAGCAGCAGCAGCAACTCAAGCCCTGTTCACGCGCTCTACCTCTACAGCAACCATCCCCAGCAGGGGTTCCCTCCAAAAAAAGCACCTGGCTGCCTGGCTCACTCTGCTGCCACCACACACTTAAACATACACACATCTCCCAGTTCCTGCAGCTTTTAAAGATCAAGGAAGTAGGGAAACAGCCAGAATTGCGCAGGATTGCCTCTTTCAATCTTTAGGCTTGCGTTGGTGGGAAAGGAAACATTGTTATCAGGCATGAAGTGGCTGAATTGTTACAATGAAACAGTCTGTTGTATAGGGGAATACTCTAGTGTTCCCACAGCACTAAGGAAGAAACGTTTTAAAAGCAAAAATGGGGGGGGGGAAACACTGGGAAATTCCGGTGTTTATTTATTCCGTTTTTAAGCCAAATAATCCTCAGAATACCCCTGAAACTGATTGGGAATGAGGATGAAGAGGATCCAGACCATTTTGAAACCATTTTAATTGATTGGGGGGTGGGAACGACGAGGATCCAAACCGTTTTGAAACCTTTTTAAAGTGGTAATGGGAACTCACCTTATATTTTCTATTATAGCTTGCCTTATTATAAATTATTCCATAAGGAAAGATAAAAATGTTGCTTTCAAAATACTTCTGATTATGGATTTTTTTCAACAAATAAGAGAAAAGAATACCTTTGGTAACAGCTTGTGGTTCTTCTATTATTGCTGTCACCAGAATGAATAATTTCACCCCACTTGAAGTCAATACTTTCACTTGTATTACAGAAAACAGATGAGAAGCAAGCTACAAAATACGGCCTCACAATAAATGCTTTGAACAAGAAGCATATTTTTGTGATGTTGGGATGACACATAGGAAAAGCAGTTTGCTAGAATCAAAGCCAGTCACATGCCAGACTCTAGTAATTAAATGAAAAGCAAAATCTGACTAATTACTTTATACAGAGCAGACAACTGATGGTGGTACCTGCAGTGCAATTTAGAAAGACATGCACTGCCAATTTAACTTGATGAGACTGTCTACTACCAATATTATACTAGGTGATTATAATCTTGATGATGCATTTTTAATTGAAGATGTTGCCTCTGATGAAAAAGTGAAAAAAAATCATTTCAGCAGTTTCCATAGATGCTAGAAGCATTCCCAGGTTTGCAGTTCAATTAAAAGGCCACACTCTTCAAGATTTTGATAAGGATGCTTTTTTAACTCCCTCTATAAAACATTTGCCTAATAGAAATATGGCAGTCTTTTACAGGACTGTGTTCAGACATAATGAAAGGGCCGCCACAAAGGCACCTCAGAAAGACAGTGTTCCCAACACTTCTTTAATCCACCTTTTCTAGAACATAATGTTTAGGACAGGGGGAGGGTCTGACTGGTGTGTGAACAATTCCAATTCAAGGCCTTCTCTTAGATGCCTCAGAGGCACCTCAGTGATGCTTTGTGGTGTCTGATCACAGGCCAGGTTTTCTATTCATGGACCACACACTGCAGATGTCAAGAGGATGGGGTATGATCAGAGTCTGTTATATCATTACTGTATATCCAAGAGCCAGTTTGGTCTAGTGGTTAGGGAGCCAGACTATTATCTGGGAATAGCGAGTTTGATTCCGTCCTCCCCCATGAAGCCATCTGAGCGACCTTGGGCTAGTCACAACTCTCTTCTGAGCCCTCACAGCCCCACCTACCTCACAGGGTGTTCTGCTGTGGGGAAAAGAATATAAAGCTTTGTCAGCCGTTTTAGTCCTATTAAGTAGGTGAGAAAAGCAGGGTAGAAAAGTCAACTCTCCTTTTTCTTCTTCTTCCTCTTCTTCTTCTTCTATGCGGGCTTGTTTTTTCCTATTAATTTGACAGTATAAATCCAGTCTGAAATATCATTTATAGATGGCTTCCGAAATGACCTATGATTAAAGTTACGGTTTGAAAGACTGTGTAGCAAATCTGAACATATAACATCTCTTTAAACTTACTATTGGAAATACGACAACCAACACAACTGGATATAGTGTGAGCAAAAGAGACAAAATGAGCAAATCTCCACTGTACAAACTGGCTTGGGCTTCCCTTGTGGCTTCAGAGACCAGCTGGACACCTCCACTGCCATCATGAAGGGTACTAAAGCTCCTCTGTGCATCTTAGAGGATTATGGAAGACCTAACACACATCCTCAAACATATTTGGTAGGTGGGCTGATATGGAAATGGACAGACTTCAGTACTCCCCAGTATGGTTTGAATAGCTGTGGAGATACATCCTACATCTTCATTAACTGGATGAAAGTGTAACTAGATAAGAAATAGGTAACACAGCTTTCTCCCCCTTAAAACACATATGTAATTAACCTAAGGAAAATAGTTTATGGATCTCTCTTCTCAGTTAACATCTGGCTAATACCTTGTGATGATTCTTTAATTTACCTGTCACAATGTCATCTACTTGGGGAAAAGAAGAAGGTGTGAGACAGGATACAGAGTCCTACCACATTTGAAGGGGCTCTAGTCATATGAATACGAACTTCCTTGCATTCAATTCAATTAGAATAGAACATTAAAAAAAAAAACATTCATGCATATCTCTGCTTTATTGTGCTCCAGGTAGGCTATGGTGGTACAAAAATTCATCTACTTAAATATCTTCCATAACAATTTTTTTCACTCTTTACAATGTAACCTCCTCCATTGCCCTTCTCTAACTGTGGGGGAAACAGAATTCCATGGGATGTTTTGACTTCTTGAACTCTGGGGTGTGCAAACAAACGATGAATCTTGATGCTTTGGCTGAATAGGAGGCTTTCTCTCTCTCCAGCTGGATTCCAAATAGTATGTGACTTTTCCTCTTTAATCTCAGTTCCCATTAAGTACTTTGATGAGGTGTTATTGCTGACTTCTAATGAAGAGGAGTTTGAAACCCTCTCTCATTCTCTCGTGAGAGAATGTCATGCATATAACTCCATTATGCAGCAGAGGCTGTTTGTGCACTTAGCAGATGTAGATCCATTCACTGGACCTTCTCAACTGGATCACAGGAAGATGAGGGCCAGATCAGCACCATCTGCACTGACAGCACTAATCTGGTTCAAGCCTCCCCGAGGCTGCAAAGCTCACAAGAGCTTCACAGCTACCACCACCACCACCACCACTCACCGATGGCTAAGAGTGAAAGTTCCTAGGTTGAGGGCTTAGGGAAGAGGTAAGAATAACAGCTCCCAATAATTCTGGATTGCAGAGGCATAATCCAGATTACAGCCCTTAGTCTGATAGTCGATCCAATATATTGGGACTCAAATAGATCTAGATTAAGGGCCTCTTTTGAAGACAGAGCCAGCCTAATGAAAGCAGGGTCTCCTTTATCCACATTAAAGTGTGGATCAGGAGGACTAGGATCCGAACCAGAGGCCCTTTGATCCAGATCTAGAGGCTAGTGCAGAAAGGACCAAAGGCACCTTAGAGGATGCCATTTTCCACAAATGGTATGGCTGTGACTGAAAGTAAGGGCCCTCCACTCTCTGATGAATGTAATGTTGAAACAGGCAATATTCAGAAAATGTAATAATATTTCTAAAAATAAATTATTTATTGCCTTCTGAGACAGTATCTGAATGTACTACAATTTTTAGTGTTGGGTGATATAAAATAAATAATAGGCAATTCAGTGCTGAAATGCTGTGTGCTTTCTTCCCTATTGAAATGTCATTTGTGTTTTTGTCAGTAGTTTTTCTGTTCACTGTAGAAAGATCAGGCAGAACATTTTAAATCTTCAAAAACAACATTGCCTGAATTTGTTCAGGAGAGATTGATGGCTAGATTTGAACTCGATCTGAAAGCAAAGCAAGGAAAATATTGAGCTAAGTGCTGTCTTGCCTATAGCTGCAGAATAGACTTGGAGTTATGGAGCCGGAACTCTTCACACACTGTTTCTATGAAATTAATAGAGCTTACAAGTGCTTGGCGAAATAAAGCATCCCTTTCTTTCAGTTAAGCATGATTTTCCAAACAAATTGTGTGAAATACTCTGGCAAAACAGGAGGAAGAGGAGAGAATTTCGATTCATACTTTCATTGTCAGGTTCCACATTTTACTTTATTTCTCACTATATCAAAACAAATGAATTGACCCACCAGCCTATTTATTTTTTATTCCTTTTCCCCCCTAAATATTCTTCTCAGAAATACAGGTGTGCCTTGCATGCAACATTAAATCTGGACATTTTAAAAATAATTATGTAACGGCAAGACTCATTTAGCAAAACATTAGTGTTTTTCTAATGCCCATCTACACTTAAATTTTAATCCAGTTTCATTCCACCTTCAGTCCACATCATCAAAGAGACTAGTCAATTTCTTTCCACAATATCTAACCCAAAGGTGGACAGATAATGCCAAAAGAAAACAGCTTGTCGCTATGCTGATGTGTTCTGTCACTCTGAAAGTGAATGAATGAATGAACTGTATACAGTAACAAACCAGAGACCTATTCGCACTTAGGCCTCTGGTTGCAATTAGGACAGTTCTGGTGTATCTGTACCAGAGCTGTCCTAATTGCGTACCAGAGGTCTAAGTGCAAATAGGCCTCAGAAGTTACTCTGAAAGTGGACCGAAGCTGGATTAAAACTTAGGTATAGATGGGCCCATGATACATTATTTCTGTTCAGATGGGCTCACTCACAGCAAGGGTGCTTTACAAGTGCACATGGAAGAGAGTTTCAGGGAATTACTATGCTCTCAACCCATTTTATCTATAAAATACACATTCTGGACTTGTAAACAGTAGAAGGAAGATCAAAATGAACAGGGAGCATAAAGAGACAATTGCCTTTAGACTTGTAACATATAGGGCAGGGCAGAGTATAAATTGGCACTGGGTCCTAAAGCTTTTGAAGGAACTGAGATTAACTAACCCAAGACTGTTCTTGAATAGTGTTTGTGGAACAATGAAAAAGACAGTGAATGAATGAATTTGCCTTTTAAGATTACACTTGAGTAGTCTGGAGTTTTGAAAAAAAAAGAAAATGCTTCAGTTGTAAGAAAGAAGCAGAATAATATGATCACTTTTGGGGTGGAAATACCACAAAGTATGTTTTGAGGCATGTGTGCACACTTTCACACACTCTCAGGAACAAGGGCCCTTTCTACACTGGACCTTATTCTAGGTTATACCCTGAAATAGGGACCTGTTGTAGTCTTCACTAGCATGAGGATTTGGTATATAATCCAGACTGAGGCAATAGAAACATGGAATTATATAATCTGGGATGTAATCTAGAAACGACCATAGAAACAAACTGACCCAAAGAATCACACATGAAACAGCTTCTTTATTACAAGGCAAAAAAACCCCCAAATCTTCTTCAGGGGGAAGATTCACTAGCACTGTAGAAAAGTGAGTCAGTCTACCAATATTGCAGCTGCTCAGAGACCAAATTGCACTGAACAACTGAAGTGACATTTTACGATCAGAGAATCAATTGGTGGCCCATATTCCCTCATTCAGATATGGATTACTGTGTTTTTCAAAACAAAATAAAACAATAAGAGAGAGAATGAAAGGAAGGAAGGAAGGAAGGAAGGAAGGAAGGAAGGAAGGAAGGAAGGAAGGAAGGAAGGAAGGAAGGAAGGAAGGAAGGAAGGAAGGACTTTTAAATTTTCATGTTCATGTGAGAAGAGTGAAGTGACCACACCGATGCACTGGAAACAATGGTTTTGTCTGGAACAAAAATTCCTCTAATTGAACACAACTATCTATGACAAGGTTGTGAACATTCTCTTGCAGCAACTGCTGCTTTCTCTGCTTGCTTATTGGGAAAATTTGAGCAGCATCAAGATGAGATGCTGGCTCATAAGTAAACCTCCCTGCACACAGCTGGGTCAACAACAGCAGACCTTAAAGGGATCCTTGCTCTGGAACCAGGCCATTGTGTTATCCAACCAAATGTGTAGGAATTAGAACTCTTTGTATGAAGAAAACATTTTTGTGTGTGTGCTGACCATTTGTGCTGTTTGTGGCACATTTTGTTTTGTTTTGTTTTGTTTCCATCAGAATAGCTAATTGTGTGGCATCTGCAGAAGAGACATTTTCCTAGCTATAAGTATAATTAAGGAGTTTATTTCTGAAATCAGAAATTCTGCGGCCAACATAATGCAACTGTTGCAGTCAGATTTTTACTCTGTGGAAAAACAGTAGTAAAAATATTGATAACATTATTTAAAAGATCTCTAATAAATTGCTTTCTCAAATTATGTATGGTAAATACATCAAGTTCAAATGATACTTAAATTGATTATACCTTTCTTCAGAAGCTCAGTGCAATCTGTTCCAGAACATTTTTTTTTACATTTTTCCAAAGATTACCATAAAAATTCAAAATAAAGAAAAACTGAAGCTTGATACTTATTATTACAAATATGAATTCAAGGCCATATCCCAGTACTAACATAACAGCATATTTGGATAAGCATTGTGGAGCTCATAACAGTGGATGTTTTCTCAACTTTCCATGTCTCCTATATACTATTGATTAGTTTGATGACCAGATATACAGAAGAAACAAAAGTTACATATGCAATTAAAACAAATTGGAAGATCAGTGGTTGGTGAGGCAGCCTAAAGCAGTTTGACCACAATGGTCCTTTCTGCACTTACCTAGCTTAGATCTGGATCAGTGGATTCGGAATAACTAGGCCCACTGATCTGAAATGTGTGGAGATAAAGATTGGATCAGTGCTGGTTGCATGGTACCAATCTAGCCCACGCCTCTCTGCTCACACAAGCTTTGCAGATAACCTTCCCAACCCCTATGAAATCTAGTTTCATGGTCTGTGGGGGTGGGGTGGGGTTATTTATTTATTTATTTATTTATTTATCCCTCCCTATACCCGATGCACTGTCGAAAAGTACCCCTCTTGGTACTCCTAGAACATGGAGGTGTATCGTCTGCACACCTCCTTTGTTCTGTAACAAGGCCGTTAAGTCCCTCAGTTAGACCCAGTTAAATGATTCTACCAGAGATCTGGATTAAGTGGCACTTTATTCCAGATTAAAGGTAAGTTCATAAGAACCCGTCACCCTTGCAATCCACCCCAATCTGTTTGAGGTGTAGGTTTCCGATTTTGACAGAGTTCAAGAGGAAAAAGTGCAACCCTGTTGGTTATGTATGGATTTAATCCCTACAAAAGGAGGTTTGATGTTTGGAAACCAAAGAATCCTCCCGCAGCCAGCACCCCAAGAATGAAATTAGACTTTTTTCCTTGTAAAAGTGTACAAGATGCAAGTTAATAGTATATTGACTATGACTTGGATTTTCAGGGGCTCCAAAACACAGAGCTTTTCCCTATATAGGAAGTGTTGAAACCTTCCTGCTTTGGCCATGTATTTCTAGTTGTTCAAAACAGGTGCAGGTGAAAATTGTTCTTTAATAGACAGCCATGTTATTGTATAGATATTTATCCTGATGAAATACTGATCTTGGTTTGTGTTAGCCATTTTAGTGACTTATCATTGGGTAGTTTAACTATATCATTCTGTGAGATGATATTGTTGATCCTCTATCTGAATATGACCTTTACAGGCTCACCTGTGAGATTTTCTTTCCACATGATCTAAGCCTCCAAAAGTATAAAGTGAAGATTTTTCAGGTTCTGACATTGAATGCTTGTTGTACTTCTAATGCAATAATCCAAACAAAGTTGCAATTTTACATAATAACAGGACAAAGACATGTCTCTGACAGTCTACATGGGTTCAAAAATATAGACACATAAGAACTAAGTGCAGTGAAAAAAGAATCTTATTTATTTATTTATTTAATGTACCATAGATTTCAAAAAAACACCCCTTAGTTTACAACAAAGCAGGACTGCAACCAAAAGGTTTCTTTCCCTGGGCCTGGTTTCAGATCTCTCATAAAGGTTAGAGATTTTGAGAGCTAAGAAATGAACATAGGAACTGATTGGACAGGAAAGATAAGTTCAGATGTACAGTATACTCCGGCATATAAGACGACTGGGCGTATAAGACGACCCCCAACTTTCCAGTTAAAATATAGAGTTTGGGATATACTTGCCATATAAGAAGATGATACCTGGCATATAAAACAACCGCTGACTTTTGAGAAGATTTTCCTGGTTTAAAAAGTAGTCTTATACGCCAGAATATACAGCATTCAGAAATTGCACCCTGCAGGTCAAAACCAACAGTTTGAATTGAACCCAGAAACAAATAGGTAACCATTGAAGTGCCCCAAGCAGGGAAGGGGGATAGACTGTCATACTTCCTATGGTTAAATAGGCTATTGTGCTTTGGAACAATTGAAGCTTCCAAGTCATTTTCAAAGGTAGCCCTAGGTATAATGTGCTGCAATAATCCAATTATTTACAAAATAATGTCCATCTTTATTTCTGCCTTCCTCTTTGTCTCTCTCATACAGAATTAATCATGCATCCATAAAGAATGAAATGCTGAACAGCGCTTTGGCAAGGTTGTAATGTAGAGATCTAAAGTAAGCCGGTTGCGTCAAGATGTCCTGTGATACTGCGTGATTCCTGGGGCCGCAGTTCTGTGTGTTCCTCTTGCACTGCAAGAGCTTTTCTAGGTGCTTTTATGCACGTTCCTGACCCTTGAAGCACTTACTCCTTAGTGCTCCTTAGAAATACTATAATGGTAGAGAGAGGCTGCGTCCCCAAAAGACTTATTTGCCTCTCTACTGTCCCTCTACTGTCACTCTATTGAAGTGGACTTTAAAAGTGCCATGCAAATCAGGAATAAGCGTCCGCATGAGACTCAGCAAAATGTGTGTTTTTAACACACCTTCCGTCCCCATGGGAGCCGTGTTTTCTTTGTGCGCATCTTTTTCTCCCCGCTCCTGCTCTTGTTGATAGGGTGCCAGTGGGAATGGGGAGGGACTGCGCTTGGCACGGCCACAACCAGGAAAACAATCCCTCACAAGTCCAAAGGAAAAACAGCGATCGGTTCTCTGTTCGTCTCCCAGATCTTCTCCCCCCCCCCCGAAATGGCTTCTCATGCTGGCAAACATTCACTCTCACCACTTTCCCCTGTTATCGCTGTCAAAATCCACCCTGTCCAGCGCTCGATCGCTCATTCACTCACCACTTTCCCTGTTATTTCTGTCAAAATCCACCCCTAGCAATAATCCACCCATTTCACACCTCATAGCGATTGCAACAATGTTGCAATTCTGCGTGATTCTGGCTCTTTAGTTCTGAGCTTTAGAAAGGGAAGCTGCTTGTGTTACTGCTGTGTGTGCAGGCGGCAATCCCCGCCCCTTTTGCCACGGAGCGTCCCCAAGGTAAATGTTGCGAGGAAAACCCACAACTTCCAAAAAGGGCTCTGAAAGTCTTATTTAAAGGGCACTTTTTTTGTTGCAGGTTTTCCTCGTTCTGTAGCTCTGGAAGTTCATTAAAAACCCTGGCATAGGGGCGCTCAGAGGCAAAAGAGAGTTTTAGAAGACTTTAAACTGCTTGGGGACAGGGCCTGAAAGGAAAAGGTCTAACTGCTCTTCCTATTCGCCTTCTTCTCTTTTTCTCCCAGGTTTACCTTTTTGCACCCCCTGTATTGCTTTCCTGGTAATTTCCTGTGGTCAGAAAAATAGCTTCAAGTGGAAAAACCAAATTGGGGGAGGGGGCAGCAAAGGTTCCCTAGCTGCAATGTTTTTGACACTAGAATAAGACAAGAGGCATACAGGCAGCAGCCCATTCCTGCAGCCCATGTCAGAGTGGCATTTGAGCAATCATAGATGGTGCTGTTTCTGCAATCTGGCAGGCATTTCCTAAGAACAACAGGAGAGAAAGTGGGAACTGCAGTAGCAGTAATGTAGATTAGATATGTCAAGGAAATCCAAACAATGGATCACAAAAACTTGGGGATGGGGCCACTTACCAATTGCAGGCTGCATTACCCTTTCTAGATTTTTAAAAAAGTTTCTTACTTAATGTTACTTAGTGCTCCCACTCTGCCACTAAAAACACATTAACAACACATACAGGACACTTATATATATACTTTATTTGACTAGTCATGAGACCATTTCAAAGGACATACAGGACACATTAAACACATGCTAGAAAAACTTACCTTCCACACTGGAGGCCAGATCCGGGACCCGTCGAGGTGGCCACTTCCGCACACCAGCGTGCGAGACTCGTTCTTAATGGGGTCACGCTGCCAAAAAATCCGGACTCCGGGAAGACCTCGAAAATTAGGGTCTCTAATTAAAAGCTTGCACACATGGATAGGCGAGGGGCCGGGTGTGCCGGTGGCTGCCATCTTGGGGAGGGCGGAAGCAGACCATCCTGCCTCCGAAGCCCCTCCCTCACACACCGTGCACCGGTGGAAACGTGCAGTGGCTGACAGCTCCATGCTCCAGTCCCACAGCTCCAGGGGTAGTGTCGGTGGCGCGGGAGGCCGGAGGCCTCCGGCAATGGGTGCTGTGGCCTCTGCATAGCACTCAAGCAATCCGGCCCTGAGGATCTGTCCTCTCTGCATGTGTGCGGATGCAGAGAGGCCTCCTCGGATCCATCCCTATTTAGGATGGATCCCCGGGAGGATGAATGAATCGCTAGGAAACAGCTTTTCTTAAATCCGTTTTTCAGCGGCCAGTGCAGAAGCACCCTAAATCTCATCTACCTTATCTAATGTTATTTGTGCAGTAAATGTTATACAGTATGTATATGCTAAGAACATAAGAGCCCTGATGGATCAGGCCACAACACATCTAGTCCACCATCTTGTCCCATACACTTGTTTCTGGGCATCTCAAGCAGAAAACAAGGGCAAAACCTCTCCCCAGGCTGGAGGATGTACCTGGGCATGCATTCCAGTAGCCATTGATACACCTGTCATCCATGAATTTGTCTAACCCTTTCTTAATGGCATCTAGCCTGGTTGCTGTTACCACCTCTTCTGGAAGCAAATTCCTTAGACTGATGACCTTCTGCGTAAAGAAATACTTCCCCTTGTCTGATCTGACTCTCCTACCCATCAGTTTCATAGAGTGTCCCCTGGTTCTAGCTGGCAAGCACTGGGCTGACATCTTCATTGGGCTGTCCACCAGAACCCTTTCCTGGTGTGTTGCAGAAAGGCCCATCATATTATAGAAATAATTAGGATTCTTTTTTCCCAATGTGCATTACTTTGCACTTATTAAGACTGAAACACATTTGCCACTTGGTTGCCCACTCACCCAATGACAAGAGATCCCCCTGGAGCTCTTCAAAGTCTCTTTTAAGTTTTTTACTATTCTGAGTAATTTAGTATCATCAGCAAACTTTGCTATCTTACTAGATGACCCTTTTTCTACATCAAAAATCTGAATCTGGCCATAGCACAGTGGGAGACTAAATGCATGGAAAGGAAAGGGTCATTGATTCAGCCCTTGGTATCCCTTCAAAAGAAGGCAATGGCCAATCACATCTGTATTTACCAAGAAAATGGTGCAGGTGTGTCCATGTAGTCATCAGGATTTAACTCTGATGCAATTCTACCTAGCTACAATGTGTACAGGTCCACACATCATTTCTGGCCCAGTCTCAGCAGCACTCCCATTTGATGATCAAGCTAAGATTAAAAGCTTTGTAGATCAGTGAACTGATATACATAATTGACAAGGAACGAGTTGATAATAGATGGGAGTAATACCCAGCTAGAAAATGTACAAATGAAAATCCAGTGACCCAGCGTGAAATCCTGGTTCATTATCAGCTGCTTCTACTTCCATTTGCAGTTGCCTAGGTGGAGCAGTGTTGTTGTTCCTCTTGGAAAAAGGTTCTGGGTTCACTGAAACCGACGGGTCACAGATTGTCCACACTTTTATCTGATTTAGTCAGGGACTCTTGTCAATTTGTTCCTTGTTATTGATGTATATCAGTGCAGTTTTATATTGCTTTTAAACTTTGGTGTATTTGGTATATTGGTTGTTCTTAATATTTTGTATACATTAATTTGGATAGGTCATTCCTGGAATTCTGGGCCTTGGTTAATCCATGTTAGTGAATCTGTATTAGCGAGATTCGGAACAACCCCAGGCAGAGGCGTCTGCACTGAGTGGGCTTTAGAACAGCAAATGTGTGCTAAAGAGAGATGCAGTGCAGATGCCTAAGCCCTGTTTTGCATCAGGGGATGTGAACTGCTGTATGAGCCATTCACACTGTGATGTGATTGGCCCACATCATCTCCAACACCCAGTGCAATTGGTCATGGCCTCATCCGTTGCACTTTACATCTGGGTTGGAGAGGGGTGAGGTATCTTCAAAGGCAATGTGAAGTCACATTTGCCATTATTGTGGCCACTGTTGCAGGTGCTGTGAAAGTGTCTTCATGGTCACATTGTAACTGCACATGTCACTCAACACCACATCCACATTCCTCCTAGATCAATTCTATGTGCACATTTCTCTTCCTTGATCCTGATCAGAGAGTGCTAGCGTGAATCTTAGACCACATTTATCATAGGTCTTCATCCACTGTCCTTGGACTCCAAAGACACAAGAGAGGTGATGGAGTTCTAAACAATATATCTCTGTTCATTCTGCAGACTTACTTAGTTGAAAAAGAAAACATTCATAACAGACTGTGACAACACCAAATTCCTGTGCCATCTCTATTTACAATTTAACTTATTGTTTTGTTGTTGTTTTTGCTAAATTCTGAGCTTGTTTTAGTGTAATCTGTACCATGTTTTGGGGTGCGGAGCTTGTTTCCTTAAAAATAAGCTGAAGTCACTGTACTCTTTCTCAAATATGGCACACTCAGACAAGATAAGCTTTTGAGTTAATAAAATTCAAGAACAAACTCAGCGGTTGCATTTGCTTGATTTAGCTCCTGCTGTGATGATTCCTTTTTTATTAACTTTGCAATTATATTGCACAGCTAACCTCAAAGTACCTCAAGCTGAGTATTTTAGATACTCACTATCTCAGTAGTTCAACTTCAAATGTTTAGAGACCTGAAATAAAGTTAGACTCAAATTATTTTCCAATGCTATTGGATATTTTGTCTATAATGTTAATTCATGGGTGAGGTGTAACTGCGCACATAATTTTCTAAATACCATGTGGCGACTGTAAGGTATTTAAGATCTTGCTGGTTTAAAATAATATAATGCCGCTTTGATTTATGTTCTTTGACTTTAATTTAATTTTGCATGATTTTTTTTAAAAAGTTGTTATTTTATGCTGATGTTTACGAAAGCTGCTTTATGAGGTAGTTTTCCTGAAAGGAGACCTTATTCTTAAAAATGAATGCATAAATAATATTTGAAACTATTTCTTATATGAATAAGTCACATCTTTCAAATCTGTCATATTTTAAAAACAGTGTTATATACAGTTTACTTAAAGAAGTGCATACGCATACTAAAGTAGTCAATCTGCTATATGAAAGGTAAGGTGGCCAGCCTCCATTGGGAATAATGGACTGCAGTAAATCTAATAGTCAACAGAACCAGAGATAACGACAGGCCATGGAAGAACAGACTGCTTCCATGTTTTCCCAATGAGAGTCCAGAGGTGTGATATCCACATTCTGGCAGTGTCCCCAAGCATGATACTGCATGCCTCCAAAACTACATGAGGACAGTGGCACCACCATGGAGTTACACATAAGCCACACCAGCAGCTTATCTTTGTCATGCTTCACCTTGATGAGGGCATTTCTGACACATTGAAAAATATGCCCATGCTACTTCTGTGAAACTGGGGAACTATTGTTCCCCAGCTTCAAAGAGAGTGAAAGGCTGAAGGATGCAGTGCGCAGACACTATGCATCTTGCTTTTGTAAAGCATGGTCTCGTGCCCTTAAGGTACTGCAGTGCCCCATTGTGAGGATTTAAACACAGAGTATTATTCAATTATTTGTTTGTTTCTTTGCTTGCTTGCTTGCCTGTCTTTCTGTCTTGCCCTATACCCAAAGGTCTCAGAGCAGGTCAAAATAAAATAATTATAAAAACAGATTGGCTAAAAAAGTGAAAGTCAGCCAAAGGACAGACTGAAATCCAAAGGCTGCCTTTAGAAAGCTTAGTGTTCTTGCTCTTCTTGTTTCCTTCCACTAATGTAGTTAAGGAGCCCCAACAGTTGTGCAATAGAGAGCAGAATAGAGAATGGCATTTTGCTTGCTTCCTATATCTTATAGCATAGGATCAGGGTTTGTTCTCACTTTGTATGAACTGTGCAAATGTAGTGCAATCAATTTGTGCTGCTCCATTTCACTACATGCAAATTCCATATCTTCTAAAATAATTCCTGTTTGCATTCAATCATGTTCTATTTACAGTTCACATTGATACCTTGAACTGCTTGTAAAGCATCTCCAAGTGCGTTTTTTATGTTTCAAAAATAGTAACTTGGTTTAGGATTGTATGAAGGAATTTTTTTTCTGCCAAAGCAGTTTCAGTTAAGTATGAATGAATGCTTAGGTGTATTCAGTCTTGTTTCTAAAGGTGCTTCCAGATGGGATGAGTGCTGCGAATTCACTTTGCAGCTACTTCCTGTCTGACAAACAGGACGATGCGAAGCTGTGAAGGGAATTCACATAGGAAGCTAGGAAGCTGTGAATTCCCTTCGCAGCTGCTTCCTGTCAGTCAGAAGAGAAGCTTTGATCCCCTGCAGTATCCTTTCAGCATCCCTTGAGACTCTGAGGGTGCTTCCGGGCATTGGACACTAAATACCCATTAAGGACCCATTAAGGGCAGATTTTAAAAACCACATCTGCACCACAACACCCATTAGAGACCCATGCATCCACATTGGTTCTCACGCAATGGGTCTCTAATGGGTGTTAAGAGCCCCTTAATACCTATTAAGGGAAGACTACCTTGGAGGTAGTCTTAATGGGTACTTAATGGGTACTTCTGCAGTTAAGACACATCCACTTAGGGTGTGTCCAAACTGCAGAAGTGTCCTTAAGTGGGACCTCCCCCCATCCTCCATGCTTAGCTTCTCCAGAGCCAAGCATGGAGAGCTGGGGGCCTCCTATCTTGGAGCTCCCCCTTGCCCCAGAAGCCATGGATCATGGCTTCTTGAGCCAGGGGGACTTCACCCTACACCCACCCAGCCAGCCACCCCAGGGGGAGTGCGCGTGATCCCCTCCTTACCTTCAGGCAGTCAGGCTGATTCTGGCTGTCGGGGCCTGGCGCGCTTTGCACGTGCATGCAGCATGCCCGGATTCAGGAAGAGCCAATCATGGAGACTGGGAGGAGGGCCTTCTGCACAGCACCCACCTCAAATCTGTATCTAATACCATCCTTCCCTTGCGGGTGCAGACGAAAAGGGTGTTAGTCGATCCGTATCTACTAGATACAGATCTACTTAACACAGATTTCTGAAATACGGATCTAATAGATCCATATTTCAGAGGTCCAGTGCGGAACCACCCTGAATTTAAAAACTGCTTTCCTGAGTATCTGGAGGCACCCTAGGTCTCTAAGGGTGGGTTCACGCTTAGCTTATTTGGTACTCTTTTTTAAAAATTTGGACTAAAAAATGCTATTTTTAAATCTGAAATAGAGTCCCTGCAAATTAATCCAAATATAGATGTTCCCACTCACAAAGAGAAAATCCGAATACAGCCATTACCAGGACTTCTAAATCCCCACCCCCACCCAGTGCACTGCCTCCATTCAAAGCAGCCTTCACTTTAGCTGAAACCCTGAAGAGTCAGAAGCTGGCACTTAAAAAACAAAACAAAAAAAAAACAATTTCTAAACCATCCGATTTCTCTCCTTTTCACACCATTTCCCTGAGCTCAAGTGGACCAGCGAAGGACTCCTGTAAAAAATAAAAAAGCAGCCTGCCTGTAAAAATCAGCTGATAGGAAAGCAATTTATCTGATTGTTAGCAGGTTTCTCTGTTGCCTTTGAAGCAGCGGAGGAGAGGATGCCTTGCCTTGAAACAAATGTATCATTAGCTGCTCTTGGGATTTGCCTGTTTAAAAACCCAAGCCAGCAATGGAGGGGAGAGGAAAAAAAGTGGGCTTGACTACAAGATCGTTGGAAATGTCCTGTTTCACAAGGCTTCCCCCCACCCCCAGTTTTCTGCAGAATAGTGCTCAGAAAATCCAGAGGAATGGGAATGGGGCTTGCACTTTAAAAAAGAGTTCCAGCGCTCTTTTGGCGATTCGCGGGTTTTGCTCGCTATATCTGCCTTGAGGACGCTCCGTGGCAAAAGGGGCGGGGATTGCTTGCCTGCACACACAGCCAAAAAGCATTCACACATCTGAGAAATGCAGCAGGTTCGCTTCCTTTCCTTTGTAAAAAGAGCCAGAATTGCTCAGAATTGCAACATTGTTATCAGTGATCTGTGAAAGCCTTAAAAGAGAATGAGCGAAGGATCGCGCTGCCGATGCCTGCAGCAGCTGACTTTGCTGGGGCAGAAAGCCTTTTCTAACAGAGAACTGAGTGAAAGTAAGTGCTGAAAGTGAATGAATGAGCGATCATCTGCCTTTGCTAGGGGCGGGAAGCCGTTTCAGGAGACGGAGATCTGGCTATTTTTCCTTTTAACAAGAGAGGGGGCGGGGGGGGAGATGCGGGGAAAGGAAACAGGCTTCCTTGGGGACGGAAAGTCTGTTTAGATCGCGGCTACCATGGGGACGCTTATTCTGGAAGTGGAGGGGACTTTTAAAGTCAGCTATAACAGAGTGATGGCAGAGGAAGCCGAGAGGGGCTAATAAGTCTTTTGGGGATTGGGCCTGAGAGTAGAAATCATTCTTTAAAGGTACATGTTATTTTTGCTCCTCTCAGGTTTCATTTCAGCTTGTGCACAAATTTTCTCCTTATAATATAAGCATTCATGCATATATGTTTAGTTGTGCTGCGTGCTCTGTATTATCTACATGCAATGGCAAAAGCATTTCTGTTTTTTATTTAAAGAAGATACAATGAGGGAGATGTGAAGCATTTCTTTCTGAGCTTTTTTTACTCTTCCTCACTAAAAATATTCTGCCCAGTGTTCTAGTTCCTTGCTGTAAAAGAAAACCAGAACTAATTGGAAGCAGTGGGATGTGAGTGGAACTAATAGAGGTTGCTGCTTTCAAAATTATTCAGCAGAAACTTTCACGGCACTAAACAGCAGCACCAGCACCATACCTGAACTCCAAAAGGAAGCAAATTTTCCTCCCGTGACTTAGGCTGTTCCAGTCTGATACGGTTTCATCTCTTGCAAGGAATTTGAAACGTTCAAACTCAAGTCTAATTATCATCACTGTTCCTTCCTAGAATAAAACATATGCCTTCATCATAGTTTACTGAGACATAAGTCTTAGTAAAAATCCATACTAGGTATGCATTTATTTTGAGTCCAATCAGACATAATTCTCCTAACAACTGTGCAGACTGTGAAATTAAGATCCTTATGTTTTCAGTGACTTCAGCACAGTTGGTATTTTCCTTACAATCCATATGGTATTGTCAAAACCTTTTAAAGTGGCCAGATGGAACTGTCCTACTCTTACATCCTCAGGTACTAAATTAGTAGAGGACGTAAGACAGGGCATGCAGTATCCAGTCATCAAGCAGCTGTTGGATCCTTATGGAGCTGCACCAGAGTAAAATCCCTGTTCCAAGAGCCAAAAGAATTGCCAGCCTTTTAGGAGGCCATATGCCATACAGAACACATACAGGCAGAATGGCTGACGAGAGGTTTTGCTGCCTCCCGCATTATTGATCACTTTGGGAAATTCGGTACCGCCATCCAGTAAGTCTTCTGCTGTTTGCCTTTTGGGTTTAAGTAAGTTCATCATTGTACTTTCACATCTTTCTCAAAGAAGGAAAGTGAATTGTACCAAATACTGGCAAAGATTAAAGGACAGAAGAATTTAAATAGTGTGCTGATATTTATTGTTAGGACCAAGTTCAAGAACAGAAGTTCATAAGGAGCCATGGATTTTTAAGATTGGGCTGAAGATTAAAGTGCACTGTTGGAACCAAAGGTAAGCCAGGCCTTGAAGTCTTAGGATGAGCATCAGAAGTCAGATGACAGAAGCTGGAGCAGGCTTAGGATCAAGCAGCACTGAAATCATTCCTGCTAAAATTGTGAATAAGATTTAGGCTGTGATCAGACCTTCACTTTAAACCTTCTTCAGTCTATCTTCTGATTGCAGTGCTCACACCTTTTCAATTTTATCCTTGGTGAAGGTTTAAAGCGAAAGTGTGAGCATAGCCTTCATGAAGGTTTCCCCATGCTAAACAAACATTTTTAACATAACATGCAGGTAGTGGCTACAATGACCTAATCTCAGAAGTTGGGTCATACCTGATATGAGCGTGTCTCCAGTGTGCTGGAGAGTTTGATGACTCTGTTGCTATCACTAAGGCTGTAGTTCTTAATTTAGCCTGCCACATTTCACAGAATTGAGACTAGTGCCCAAGAAGGGGCTTCAGAGTTGCTTTTCACAACTGAACTTTTTGCATCTTGGAGGGGCATTGAAGTAAATCAACATGCAGTCATACATCTTCAGCATGGGGTGCTGTGGATATGGGTAGACTTAAGGCAAATAGGTTCAACAATGTCTACTTCAAATAGGCCAACACTGTTAAATAAATCTCAGGGCAATGACAAAACATATCCAGAAGAAAAACAAATCTAGGCCATAAATTACATTAAATGTACAGATTATAGATACAAGGACAGGACAACAGGTTTCAAGAAGAGGAATGGTTCAAAAGAGAGCAGGAACATGATTGGAAGTCATATCAGTTTGGTTTTATTAGTTCTGTGATTTATGCTTGTACTCACAGCATCTCTACAGCCCTTAAAGATGGTACTAGGTGTCCCTCATGTTCTCATTCCACCTCTAATCCACCTTCTCTAGCCCAGAATATTCATGAGGAAGAGAGGAACAGACTGGCATATGAATGAGCCCGCCAGTGAACCACTTCTAGGCCATCTCTGCCTCAGAAGTGCATTCTTTTTCTCACTGTGTGTGAGCACAAATTTAGTGCAACTTCCTCTCAACTGGGAAAACAGCCACACTTATGCTCCATTCTTCAGAAACAAAATACAGTGCTTTTTTCATCTCTTTTCTCTTCCCTGTTGTCTTCAGGGTCAGGCAGCAGAGTGAGAGACCAAAAGAAGGCTTGGTCTTCATAACAAGGGGAAGTCTTTTTTTTTTTCCAGAAAGCATAGTGACATCAATTACCCTGGATAGCTTTAAGACACAATTGTATCAATAGCTACCAAAACTGATACCTAAGTACTGCCTTCAGGATGGCAGCATGGCACTTAAGGCTGTTTGCAGGGAGTCAAAAGCAGGTGAAGCTTTTGTGTGTGTTTTCTGCTTGAGATGCCCAGAAGCAATTGGTGGGCAAGGAGTCTGGATTAGATGACTTTGGCCTGATACAGAAAGGCTCCTCTTATGTTCTTATGCTATTAAGTTGTCTTTCCAAGGGGAAATCTTGATTTATGCCTTGCCTGACCGGGTATTGGGAGTTTGAAGCACAAACCATGCTATCTTTGGAAAAAGAGGACAACTGGCAGCTATGTGAATTATAGCCAGAAGAGCTGAGTGCAGGCAAAGAGAAAACAAAGAAAACTTCTATATTGAGAGAAGATTCTGTAGGATAGGAAACTCTTTCTGCAGGAGCCACAGAAATGTCTGTATTTTAAAGTGTACATTCTTCTTAGGCTGCACCCAGATCACTTGTTTATTCCACTGTATTTGGATATTCTGGAATATCTACGCTTTATCCGAGAATATCCAAATATCGTGAATATGTATGTGAGGTTTGGATGCAGCCTTACTCTTCCTCATCCACATGCAGTGTTACAGGCAACCATGAGACAATGGTACTGGATCAGGTTAGTAGTTGATGTGTCACAAGATAAATTAACTAGATGGATGGTGCTATAGAATTCATTAACAACTGTAACATGGTGTCTTCACAGTGAGCTTAGGTAGGACAGCTCCCATGGAAGCAGCCAGCCAAAGCAGCAGCACTGACGCACATATTCCACATATCATTGCACTAATTGGCAATTAACTATTGCATGAAGTTCAAGATTTTATACTTTGCATGTGAGACTCTAAACAACATGCATCTCACACACACGTGTACACATAGGCTGAGGTTATTTGGAGAGTTCCTGCTGCAGATACCAAGGTAGGCCTTGTCTGTGGAGCCACCTACTCTGAAATGTTCTCCCTTTAGGCTTCCTGAGAAACCTATTATATATTTTAGGTGGCTATTGAAGACACAGCTTTTCAATCAAGCCTTCCCAGTGTGAAAGCCTGGGTTGTCTGCTGTTTCTTACCTCACTTTCTTCTTAGTTCAGTTCTTAACAATTGTTTTTAATATTTATTTATTTAACCTTTTATTTATTTATTTTTAAAGTGAGAGAAACAATTGTAAATTGCTTTGGGATGTTTTATTTAGGAATTTTAGAGATGTTTTTCTGTATCACTGAACTTGTTTTGTGTCAGAAACATCAAACAGAAATGGCATGTTGCTACTTGCATCTAAGAGAGAACAAACTACAGGTTTTGGAAAAGGGCTAATGTTTGTTTTAGGGGCTATCCATTACTGCAACTAATTAGTGCTGCTCACCATATTCACACATGTTCTAGGAGCATCGAAAATAAAGGCGAACCTCAAAGTCAAGCACTGCTGTATGGACAGCAGTAAAGTCTGACTGCAGAAATAACTCTCTGTAATAGTTGAGTCAGGCCCTCTGCACTTGGGCTTGTTCTGGAACATATCTCAAGATAGGGGCCTGCTGTTGACATGCTAATGAGGCCTATAACAGACCTTGCCAGGGGCCTGGCATAGTCTGCACTAACAGGCAGTTAGCAGCCCCTATTCCAAGATATATTCCAGAATAAGGCAAAATGGAGAAAGGCCCTCAGACTAAACAAATCTGACATACCATCTTCTCAAAGGCTAGGAGTAGGCAGTGTTATGTCAGAGATTATGAATGACACAAGCCATTTAGGATACATGTATTTATCCCTTCCTTGCTTCCTTCCTTGCTTCCTTCCTTGCTTCCTTCCTTGCTTGCTTGCTTGCTTCCTTCCTTCCTTCCTCTTTCACTTTCTATGTCAAAATACCTTCCAATGATTTCTGCCCGCACAAGCTATCCAAAGTCAGCAGACTGTATTTAAGATTACACTAGTTTCTAAGGCTTTGTGAGATCATTTGTGAAAGGTCCTTCTTTTAGATTTTACCTGTCAACATTTACCTTATCTGCTTTTATCTCTTTTAAAATGGTATTTGATTCCATAACATTTTAGCAATGAGGTGCATAGACTTATCTTTGTAACAGATACAATTTTATCTGACTTTACTCATCACATTATTAACATGAAGCTCTACAGTGTAATCATACCAAGATGAAATTGAGGTCGTGCCACAGACTGGTTGTAAAGGGGATTTGATGACATGAAAGATGTATAGCCATCGCAACAATACTTTTATCACATAGTATCTACCCCTTAATTACATTTAAGATTTCATTTAAAAGATGCTCTTCTGATAAGTCTCCCAAATGTGATGCTTATATTCTTGACAAACTGTAAAGAAATTAAAATGTGCAATAGGAAATCCTTGCTTTATGATGCCTCACTTTTTTATTTAGAAATTCTTATGAGGGATTATTATTATTATTATTATTATTATTATTATTATTATTATTATTATTATTATTATTATTATTATTATTATTATTATTATTATTATTATTATATTAAGAAACTCAACAATATAGCACCACACTAAAGACATCGGCTTTGATATTTTATAACGCATCAGGATCTCCCTAAGATCCTAGATGACATTATGTATTGTTAGGTAATGTGAGCAGATCCCAGCAGTGTGGCCTTTTGCAACTGACAGATAGTATTATTATTGTTATTGTTATTGTTATTATCATAATTCAAAAATATGTTTTAAAATTTGTAGTCCTACATATATTTCTATTAATCCTGTCATTCACTGCATGGCTGGTTTTATGTCCAGACAAAGACTACCAACTGCCCAAGAAAGCTTACAAACAGATACTGTCATAAACACATCAAAGGGCAATAGCTGGTCATAACAAAAGGAGCACTTAAATCCTTCACTAATCCACCATTTCTATTCTAGAACTTTGATATGGTGGGAGGGCAGACTGGTGTGTGAACAATCCTATCTCAAAGCCTTTCTTAAGCCGCTTCAGAGATGCTCTTTTATTTTTATTTTTAACTTTGTCTGATCACAGCCTAAGATGATGGAGATATGCTTCTCTCTCTCAATTTCTCTCTCTCTCTCTCTTTTTTTTTTTTTTACTGATTTTGATAACACAACTGCAGCCAAAAAGATGGGATCCAGCACAGAGGTGAGAGCTGAAATGGGAAAATTCCATTTGCTCACCAATGGTCCCAGATTGCTGCTACTAGGGAACTCCTATTAGTTAGATGTCTGAAATGGATCTGACTGAATCTGTTCTTCTATAAATGGGATCAGGGCAGAAGCTGTACCCAGAGCATCTCTGCTTATCCTCTGTTCATTCACACTGAGGGGCAGGGAGAAGCAATTCAGCACATCCATCTATGATCTTCAGAAGCTGTGGAGCAGTTAAACCTGCTCCATAGCATCACTAGGGCTGCATCCCCAAAAGACTTATTTGCCTCTCTACTGTCCCTCTACTGTCACTCTGTTGAAGTGGACTTTAAAAGTGCCATGCAAATCAGGAATAAGCGTCCGCATGAGGCTCAGCAAAATGTGCATTTTTAACACACCTTCCGTCCCCATGGGAGCCGTGTTTTCTTTGCGTGCATCTTTTTCTCCCCGCTCCTGCTCTTGTTGATAGGGTGCCAGTGGGAATGGGGAGGGACTGCGCTTGGCACGGCCACAACCAGGAAGACAATCCCTCACAAGTCCAAAGGAAAAATAGCCATTGGTTCTCTGTTCGTCTCCCAGATCTTCCACCTCCTCCCTCCCGAAATGGCTTCTCGTGCTGGCAAACATTCACTCTCACCACTTTCCCCTGTTATCGCTGTCAAAATCTATCCTGTCCAGCGCACAATCGCTCATTCACTCACCACTTTCCCTGTTATTGCTGTCAAAATCCACCCCTAGCAATAAGCCACCCATTTCACACCTCATAGCAATGTTGCAATTCTGCGTGATTCTGGCTCCTTAGTTCTGAGCGTGAAAGGGAAGCTGCTTGTGTTACTGCTGTGTGTGCAGGCGGCAATCCCCGCCTGAGTGTCCCCAAGGTAAATGTTGCAAGGAAAACCTGCAACTTCCAAAAAGAGCTCTAAAAGTCTTATTTAAAGGGCACTTTTTTTGTTGTGCATTTTCCTCGTTTTGTAGCTCTGGAAGTTCGTTAAAAACCCTGGCATGGGGGCACTAAGAGGCAAAAGAAGAGTTTTAGCAGACTTTAAATTGCTTGGGAAAGGGCCTAGGATTGTCCTTCTAATACGGTGATGGCCAACCTATGACACGCGTGTCACAGGTGACACGCCAAGCCCTTTTGGGTGACACACCTGGTCACCCTGGCACTTGGACGTGTATTGCTTGCTTGTTCTTGAAGTGTATGAAGTACCAACTTTCAATTGAAGATTTAGCAACAAAAGTCACTAATGTAAAGAATTATTTGTTTTTGCTTTTAATAAAATACATATATCAAAAATATAACTTTTTTACTAGAGCTACAAATATCACAAAATTATGGATATTTCTAGAAGTGACACAGCACCTGAGTTTAGCTAGGTTTTCTTGCGAATTTTGACACACCGAGCTCAAAAGGTTCGCCATCACTGTTCTAATACAATTGAACACTCAGCCTTTCCAGTACTTCTGTGCAAAGACTTCACGCGGTGACACATTAAATTGCAGTTCCATGCTATGTCACCGATTACTGTAGCAATAGCTAAGCATACATGGTCATTTCTACAGATGGGACCATTCATACTTCACCCAGACCCAGATAGGTTCACAGTGCAAATGCTAGCTACCATCCCTATGCTTAACTGCAAAAAGGCCGAAAGTCTCCTCAAACACCTGTTATGGGTTGTAAATTTATTAGGCCAGCAAAGAAAGCTAACACAAAAAGGTCACTGGCCCCAGATATATTAAAAATCTTACTGCGAATCTCAGTTTAAAGATGATAATGAAAAGGTACACACACACCAAAAACCGAAGGCAGCAGAAACATATCTCCACCTCTTATAATTTATTTTTAAAACCTTCTGTACCACCCTACTACACGGGTCTTGGGGCTGCTGTGTACACAAATAACAGAATGAAAATAATCAGATTGTCACAGATTGTGAGGAGAGAGACATCAAAAGGAAGAGTACCTGGCACAAGGTCAGTTCATTAGCTTTTACTGCCAAATGGGAATTATTTGAATTAGACATCACTCATTGGCAGAGTTAAGACTATGTGCTGCTTTAGAGAAAGTTTTATCCCAGTTCTTTCACTCTAACCTCCAATAATATCATTTTATTATTTATGTATAAGATAATCCAAATGGCCAGAATAAATCTGTAGGTTTATGAAGCTGAATTTAAAAACAAAACAAAACTGCAGAGTGGGATAGATAATACACAAAGACACCATTCATTGTGTAGGCAGATAGGAATGCCGTACCAGGCAGTTAACTTTCCAAGGAATGTTCCTTTGGCAGTTGCAGCCTGGCTAACTATGAAGGGAAAACATGAATATTTAAAAACTTTCTGGCTTGCCGTCCCAAAATGATAAGAAAAATTGGCTGTTGAACATAAGCTGCCAGTTGTGAATTTTGAGTTCTTCTTGCTGTTCTCCATTCCTCCTACAGCCATGGCCCTTGCTGGTGTCTTGGCATAGTACAAAGTGGCTGTTTATTACTATTGACTGTTGAGGCCTGTGCTCTGAAATGCATTCTGTCAATGGAATGTAACTGAATGTGGCATTTTGAAGGTCTGCTGTTGCGGTAGCTGTAGTTCTTCTTGGATTCCTCCTCAGCAAGACCTGCTCTGGAGCCTCTGCTTCAAGTTGAAAATGTTACACAGGAAGACATACCATGTAAAGGTCAGACGGGGCAGGGATCCTCATAGTTTCTTGCAATACAATAAAAAAAAATTCTCATGGATGTGATGATATAGCCTATCCTTGCCATGGTGCTACGCATCAGAGACAGATGATAATTTGTAATGCTTTGGGGTTTTTTTTGGCTCTTTAAAATGTTCTTTCCATCTCCATGTACTATGTATTGACATGTTTGTCAAACAGAGGTCAGCATAAACTACTGTCAGTATCTTAAATGGAAGAGTTCATGTTTTTCAGTTAGGTATATTCAGTTATTTTTTAAAAAATATCAGTGATGGTGAATCAGCGTTGTTACGTGTGTTTGAGTTTTCCATTTGGAAAACTATTGGGTGCAGTTAAATGAGGTAAGAAATGATAACTTGACAGTTTAATTTTCAAGTATAAATTTACAGCTAATGGTTTTTAAGTTGTTTCCCCTAATTTGTCTATTGATGCTCCCTATGTTTGCCTTGTATTGCTTTTTAGGAACTCCAGAAAGAAATTGAAACCCATACGGACATCTTCCACAGCTTGGATGAAAATGGACAGAAAATCTTGAGATCCTTAGAAGGTTCAGATGATGCAGCTCTGTTACAGAGACGCCTAGATAACATGAACTTCAGATGGAGTGAACTTAGGAAAAAAACTCTAAATATTAGGTATGCTTTTTGCAGCCATTCTGAGGGCAGAAAGTGGCATTATTCTTTCCCCCCACACCCTTCTAAGACATTAGCTTTTGATTTGTTCAAGTAAGGCTAAAATGCCTGGTTTCTGACAATTTAAGCAATTACAAATTACTTTGTAAGAATGATTAATTTTCTTTGTATGAATGGGATTGCAGGATGAAGGGGGCTGATGAGTTTCTATAATCCAAATAAGCATGTAGAAAAAGAGATTAACCATGCTTAACTACCAACCATATTTTCTCTGAAACATATGCTACTGCTTGATTCTGACAGTCAGGATTTCTAATACAATCATAAGCAAAAAGTAATGACACCTAGCCCAACCTTATCTCCATTTAATCAGGAATAAATCTCAACAAGTTCAGTTAAGCATACTTATGGTTGTTTTATAGCTATGTCCTCAGTACCGTATGAGATAATAAGAGATTGTTTGCTAGAAGGATAGCACATGTATAGCTGAAACTTGGAGGTTTTTCTGTTTCTTCTCTTAATACAGATACTATTTCATGTCTAAAGCAATGTATTATTTTATATGTCTTGCTTAAGACAATTCTATGGCTTTGTGAGCTGCTATGGCTGAGATACTTTGTGAACATGTTATTAACATAATCGCTTCTGGGAGCATTATGAGAATGCTTCTGAGAAAGGTTTTGGAGAAGGATGACTGTTAAACATAACTGTTTCATGCATTACATTCTTCTTGACCTATATGTCAGCTGGATATTTTGCATATTTTGCATTACTGATATGAAAATCAATATAAATCAAAAAGGCTTTCACTTCAAAACAAGTTTTTTATTTGAGTTCCATTCAAGGTAGCACCTTGGTGCCTTGTAATGGTTCTGTTTTGTTGAGCATGCTTTCTATTGGTTGTTGCAGTCTGTGAGTTTTTGGCTCTTTCTCTTGGTGAGCCAGTTTGGTCTAGTGGTTAGGGAGCTGGACTCTTATCTGGGAATACTGGGTTTGATTCCACAGTCCTCCATTAAGCCAGCTGGGTGGCCTTGGGCTAGTCATAGCTCTGTTCTGGGCTCTCACAGCCCCGCCTACCTCACTGGGTGTCTGTTGTGGGGAAAAGAACAGAAAGCTTTGTCAGCTGCTTTGAGTCCCCTTGAATGGGTGAGAAAAGTGGAGCATGAAAGCCAACTTTTCTTCTTTGTTGGTTAACTGATTTTCAGATGTGCTGTTGTCAGAGCAATTGGTCCACTACTGGCTGGAGAAATGGAGCAATTTAAGATGTATATAATTGACCCAGGCCACAGTCCTTTTCCACTATGCCTCTTGCTAAAGAGAAAAAAGTGTGACTGTGGTTGGACTCACCACTTGAAACCTTGGGAACTCCCACATGCACAGCATGGTGCCTGCAGAGGGGATTGCTCCTGATCTGGATTAATTCCTTCAGCCCAAGAGAAGGGTGAAGGGATGTCCACATGGGCCACACATGTTGGTCCATGCAGATGACAAAGATGGAAACGAAAGTCCCTTGGCATCAGAATTTCCATCTAAGCTAATGCCCCAGAAGTAGACCATATTTTTGCAGTTCTCATTGTTGCCCCATTCAAGTAGGTAAGTCCAATATCCACAAGGCAGCCATCTTTTAGTGTGATGTCCTCCTTCTAGTATGCTGTGATATGTGGTCACCCAGTGGCCCAGTGGCCTTTTACTGGTCAAGTCTATCTTTGAATGGATCAGATTCAGACTTGTTGGCTTTGTTCTGTATGTTGCTGATGTCAGAATGTATGCCCTATCTTCATACCCTGAAATTTGTGTTCACAAAGAAGCATTGGTAGGTTGGTCCAAACAGAGGCTGGGATGAAGTACAACCAGTGTACACACCCTTTTGAGAGTCAGAGTTGCTTTTAAAATGTGTTGACTGGTGAGATACTGTCAAGATTAGAGCCTTCAGTATAGTCATGACATGGGTCTCAGATGTTAAATGACCAGGACGTATCCATTCCCTATGGTCAGGTGGTGTTCAACACAACAGCAAGCACTTCACACAAATGCTATTAAGACTGAGGCTGTGTTTCCACCTCTGGGTGGAGAAAGCTCAGTGGCAGGGGAGGAACCATGGGAAAAGGCACCTTCTTTGTCTCCATTTTGGAACAAGGAGGTACCATTTCCCATGGCACTTCCATGGATGGTGTAAGAAAGCACCCTGCTTTATAAGGAAAGACACATGATAAAGTGGCAATTATGATGCATTGAAATTAGTATAATTCATTTGCAAGCAAAAAATATTGGAACCACAAGATAAAAATGTAACATGGATTAAACAAGCCATATTATACGATATCTGACTTCAGGATGATAAGTATTTTGCATATAATAGTCCTGATATAACTGTGGTTGAGAAGAGCTATCTGTGGCAATTGTTGTAGCAGTACCTGAAATAAGCAGAGTTAAGGAAAAACAGCTGAGAAAGTTACCAGATACAAAGAGTCACAAACTGAAATCAAATGTCTGTAGCAAAGGTCCTTTCTGCACTAGACCTTATTCTGGATTGTATTCCAGAACAAGAGCATGTCATCCCATCACCCTTGGGTGTTGGGACTCCAGTGTTGGTGGGCTGTAGCCCTCTAGAGGGTCCTGGTCCCCAACTCCCATCATTCCAGTAGTCACAGGATGGGAGTTGTGGACCAGGACCATCTAGATGGCTACAGCCAACCAACACTGGGGTCCCCACACCCAAGGGTGACCCCAAGAGTAGTCCAAAAGCAAAACAACCCAGGGCCTGCTATAGTCTGCAGTGGCACATGGATAACATGCTTCTGTTTTGGAATATAATCTGGAATAAGGGCCAGTGTAGAAAGTGCCACCTTAGTGACGTCTTAACAATTCTGGATATTGAGAAAGTCACTGTTCAGTCATTCTAAAAGGTAACGCTAACGGGAACAGCAGATGTTCAGCTGATATCTCTGATCTTCCTGGATCTTTCGGAAGAATCCAATGGCCAGTCATCATAAGTATCTACTAGACTGCGTAGTAATAGATAATCCAGTGTCTTTTGAAACCAAGCACTTTCCGCAAATATTGGCTCGCTTGCCTGTGCTTGATAAATAAGAAAGAGTTCATAGGGTGTTCCTGGGATAACCAAAGGCAAAACCCTTTTCAAAGTAATATATGAAATATTAACTTTTGCAGCTATAACCCTGAGGTGGTCAGCATCTTCATAACATTAATCTTTAAAACAATGAATTATGTGCAGCTGAAAAATTTAAGGGCTAAAATAAGAAAAAAATGATTCCCCCCCCCCCCCCCGCATATGTAAGGAATGGACCATATACCTTTGAAATCTTTCATAGCTTTAAAAAAAAGGGGGGAGAAGGAAACTTAGAACAATAAAGAAAGTGAGAAATGCAGCACAGTATGTTTTCCAAAAAGAGGCATATTATTAAAGAAATGCTTCCACAGCTCTCTTCCTGTAAGTCTGATACCTGAAGACATTAATCAAATCAAAAAATAGTACCCCTGGTTTACTATGGTTACTTTGGCTTCTTGAATTAAATATAAAGGCACTGTTCTTTCTGTGTAGAAACAGTAAGTTATAATGAAAGGTTTAGTATAGCCAAGACAAGTAGGTGGGAAAGAGAGCTAAACCTTTAATCTTCCTATATCAAGAGAGAGGGAAGATACAGCAACTTTGAATATAACAAGATTTTGTTCCTCACTATAGGAGTAACCCACAGTAAGTAGAACTAAGTCCCATTTCATCTTGAGACAAAGGGTCCTGAGGTTGAAAAGTGGAAGGCTGTTTGCAAAGAAGCAATTTAAGTTACTGTTAATAATGTTTGATTTAGGCTTCATTCACACGTAGCAAAAAAAGAAAGAAATGTGCCAGAAAATACATACTTTGAGATTATAGTGTGTGGTACTCGTGTTCTCATCCCATCCTTAATTCACCTTGCTTTAGTCCATAGTGTTAATTTACTCTTGAATAATTTACATTTTAGCAAGATCACCATCACAGGGTTGTGGCTTCTTTTCTCATTTGAACATTGGAGTTAATTTAGTCATTTATTATAAGAGCATAAGAACTAGATCAGATCAGTTCAGAAGGATGTTTTCACAATGATCTACTAATGTAGTACTTATAAGAAATGCATTCTGCTCAGACTCTCTGGCAGCTTGTCTGTGCAGGCATGAGACTTCAGTCCAGTACTATCATTCATCATAATTGGAAGTCATTGGCCTTTTTTCTACTTCTTGTGTGTTAATCTGAATCAGTGGATCTGGAATAACTGGGCTCTCTGATCTGGATTACTTGGAGGCATGGGCTGGATTAGTGCCATCTGCACTGATGGTGTCCATCTGGCCCATACCTCCCTGCAGGTGTGAAGTTTGCAAGAGCTTTGTAGCCACCACCCCACATACACACCCCCAAGGTTAGGAATGACAGTTGCTAACCTCAGAGCCTGGGCAGGTGTTTTTTGGCAGTGTGCTATGGGGAGGGTGCTTTTCTGCATGCTTCCTGTGATCTGGAACAAAGTCCTTGGTCTGCTTATAGATCTGGATTATGGCCCTTAATCTGGATCTGGGTCTATCTAGGGCAGACTGAGCCCAACAGTTGGGGGTGGGGCCTGCATTAATATGCAGATCAGAAAGTTGGTGATCCGGATTAAGAGGCTCCTTAATCCATTCATTGCAGAAAGGGGCAGAGATTGCCCTGTCCTAAGTGAATTTGTCTAATCTTTCAAAGCCAACCAGATTAAGTTTGTGCAAACGGCTGTTCAACAAGATCAAGCAGCAGCAAAGGGACCTAGGATTGCTAGGTGCTCTGTCTAGCATGATTGGACTCTCTAGCGAACCTGGGCATAATTAATGAGATGGCAAGTGTGGTGCCCACACCAAATTTCAGTGTTGGGTGATGTAATTTAAGCTGCAATGAAAGCACATTTGATGTGGAATCAGTATGGAAGTTCAACAAGACAGCCGGAGCAGGTAAGGAGGGGGCAAAACCTCCCTTATTAGCATAAAGGGAGGGAGAAGAATACTCAGAGAGCATTCAACCAATCAGGTGTCTAGTTATGTCTGGCTGAGGGGGTATAAAACCCGCCTGCCAGAAGAGAGTGAGGAGAGAAACTGTGCACTAAAAAGAGAGAGAAATATGAACTGAAAAAGAGAGAATAGTCTGTGCACTGAAAAGGGAGAAAATATGTACTGAAAGGGGAGGGATATGCACTGGAAAAGGGGAGAAATATTTATTTATTTATTATTTGCATTTATATCCCACCCCATACCCGAAGGTCTCTGGGCGGGTTACAACAAATTGAAATAGAATATACATTAAAAGACATTAAAAGTTCAACAAATATAAAACAGTATACACTATGTTTAAAATAATAGTGTCTGTACTGAGAGGGAACATAAAAAGCTTAGCCAAAGGCCAGGGTAAAGAGGTGAGTCTTCACCGCCCTCCTAAATGTTTATAAGGAGGGGGCATGACGCACCTCGAGGGGGAGGCTATTCCATAGTCTGGGGGCCATCACAGAAAAGGCTCTCTCCCGGGTGCCCACCAGCCTCACTGTTGAAGGTGGTGGGACAACCAGGAGGGCCTCCCCGCTTGATCTTAAGGCACGGGCAGGTTGATATGGGAGAAGGCGCTCCTTTAGATATTTGGGGCCCAAGTCATTTAGGGCCTTGTACATCAGAGTCAACACCTTGAATTGGGCTCAGTGGTTCTCTCAGGGCAGTAGATCCCAACATAGTTTCAGACCTTCTAGGCTGGGGACATAGCCAGAAGGGGCAGGAGAGAAAGGATTCTGTAGTTGGAGAACTATCTTTGTGTGCTTGTGTACTGAGACACTTGTACCATATATTCCGGCATATAAGACGACTGGACATATAAGATGACCCCCAACTTTTCCAGTTAAAATATAGAGTTTGGGATATACTCGCCGTATAAGAAGAAAACACATGGCGTTGACTTTTGAGAAGATTTTCCTGGGTTAAAAAGTAGTCTTATACTCCAGAATATACAGTATTCTTTCTCAGAACATTTATTTTGTTTCCACACTTGTTACAGTTGTATGACTAAAGCTTCTTATTTTGTTTTATTCAAGAGACTTTGCTAGCTTCACTATATTTTTAACCAGAAGATTGTTACAGTTACAAAGTGCATATCTCTTCAGGAACCAGGGAAGCTGTGGCTAGAGATAATAAACAGCAAAAAGGCTGGTTACAGGAGTTTTAAGTAACAGGCAGGTGGGAAAGAGTAAAGCTTTGCTGGCATTCGCTCGTAGGCGTGAGGCCTGGACAGACCACAACAGTGTACATGCTACCAAAAATATAAAATTACAAAAGCCCCTATAGTAAACAGACAAGGGATAAAGAGTTGAAGCTGACTTGCACTGGGAGATGGGCGCCACAGCAAGTACTACAGAACTTGCACAGGAAACTCACCTAATAACCACACCATGCTGATGCCACCATTACTGCCATGTTTTGTGAGCAGGTGTGTTCCTAGAGTTAGTTTCCAGCCTCTGAAGTTTCCGGTAGGAGTTGTTTTTGCCAAGTGCCCCAAAGCAGTGCACATTCAGTGCCTGATGTTTAGGTCCATAGTCCACATATTGTCATCACAAGAGCCACATATCAGTATACCAGCTAGATCACTCTGTGGACTGCTTACAGGCAATCCATGCTTGGAGCAGGCTTCAGAGCTATAGCCCACTCCAGTGCTTCTTTCTTTGCAGATGAACCTATCTACCAGGAGGTGTGGCCTCCCAGTAGACTACTTCATAGTACAGAGTGCTCTAGCCAGTCCTCTGGGATGATCTGCATGCTTCCAATCATTCACTGAATTTATGAGTTTGGTCATTTGTATCTTCCCACAGTTTCTAAAAAGTATAATAAATTTTGCTTCCCAGGTCACATCTGGAAGCTAGTTCTGACCAGTGGAGACGGCTACACCTTTCCCTACAGGAACTTCTGGCATGGGTGCAATTGAAAGAAGACGAGTTAAAGCGACAGGAACCCATTGGTGGTGATCTTCCCACTGTCCAAAAGCAAAATGACACTCATCGGGTATGAATTTCCCAAATTAGTTTTGCATAATAGATTATAGTGTGTACTCCATGTATGTGCATGTGTGTTTGTCTGTGTGTATTTATATAATATATATGAAATAATGTACTTTTTTGTGTGAAACAGGCTGATGTTGGAGTGGTATGGGTCCTGACAAAACATACCAGCAGCTTCTACTAAAGCTGACTCAGTGTTCTTCCCCTGTGCTTATAATAAGTTATTCCATCCTTTCCTTGCCATCTTTTATCACAGCCAAACCATAAGTGAAGTTTATTGTAACCAGCAATGGGGAATAGCCTGGCTTCATTGTCTCAGGATCCTAGGCCTGTAATAATTGACAGAGACTAGGGCAGCATTCTGACAGCTGTGAAAAGGGCCATCTTTGCAGTAGGATCCTCCAGTCACACCACTTCACTGGACCTCTGAGGGCCGGAGCCTGCAGAGTTGCAGGACAAATGTTGCACAGATTTGAAGCTTCTGACTGACCCAGTTCAGAGCTGTCTGATTCTAAACTACAAAGGGACTTTGATGTTTTCATCCCCTGCAGCAGTCGCAGTGCATTTAAAACCTCCCCCTTGCATTAAAACGATTTATCAGGATCTTTTTAATGTGAACTTACCTGTGATTATTCTACTGTTGCTGCTGGTGATGTAGCTTTCCATCTGGTGGGTGGGAAGCCGCTTTGCTGAAGCTTCGGATCTGCCAGTCTGGTGGACTTGAAGCTGGTTTGGTGTCCTGCTAAGCTTCTGGCTCACCAGCAATGAGAAGCAGCTGTGCAGCTTTGACGGTGTTTGGAGCCACTCTGAGTGGCAGCCTGCCTCACTCATCGCCAGCATCACGCCCTCTCCGGATGGTGGCAGCTGGGGTACAGAGTATGTTATTGTTGCCTACACTTAGGGAACCTTATGAGTGAGTGTATTGCCTCATATGTGAGCTGCAAGACCAATAGAAGAAGAGTTGGCTTTTCTACCCCACTTTTCTTACCCATTTAAAGGAACTCAAAGCGGCTGACAAAACTTTCTATTCTCTCCACAACGGAACATCCTGTGAGGAAGGTGGGGCTGTGAGAGCTCAGAAGAGAGCTGCGACTAGCCCAAGGTAACCCAGCTGGTTTCATGGGGGAGGGTGGAATCAAACCCGTTATTCCCAAATATGAGTCCAGCCCCCTAACCACTAGACCAAACTGGCTAGTGGGAGGAGACATGCATTTGCTGTGTTGCAGAGACACTCGGCAAGTAATTCTCATTGAGTGTTTAAACCTTAAGAATTTGTTCATACTTAGCACTTTTCTGTGTGTTGTTTCAGCACAGAAACAAGCACAAAACTGGGATGGTTCAGGCATCCATACTTTGGAATGCCTAATCCATCCCAATTCTCACCGGTATTTCATTATGTTCCAGGTAAGTACAATCATCACTGGGCAACCAGGCAATGTGGTGTGAAAATGCAACTGTGCCACCCTCATCCACACATCCTTTGCCCAAAAGAAGTGCAAAGGTTGTGAGCTAGAGCATACTGACCAGGTCCCAGATGTGGCTAGTACAGCTGTGGAGCACTTTTCAGTGCTCCATCGCTATCCAGCTGTGGGATGATCCAGCACACACATAACATAAGTGGTTCCACCTAGTGTGGATGATCTGTGTTATAGCATCTCCCAACCTTCCCTGTGGGCCTAATGCAAAAAGGCCCTCTGTCTGTGCTCACAGTAGCATGTGACGCTCATGTCCTTATCCCATCTCTAATTCACCTTTTCTAGTCTACAATCTTCACGAGGGAGGAAGGGCAGACTGACATGGGAACAATTCCACCTCCATACCATCTCTACAATGCCTCAGAGGTTCTTTCTGCCACTGTGTGTGATCATAGCCTTACTTTTTATCATGCTTGCTAATCCATTATGTTGGCCAATGTGGAGTCACCCTGTGATGATTCTTCATTTAGAAGATGTAGGATAGTGTGATCAATGTCAGATCAGCTATTGGCATATACAGATTTCAGAAATTACTTTCAGAAACTTAGATTGAATATTGACTTGGTCCTACTTACATTAAAGTTTCAAAATATAAAATAATACTTTCATCTAGGAAGGAAAATAAGCTGCATTTAACCCGGGAGACTGTTGCAAGTTTAGGAATGCATCTGCCTGAGACATGTGCAGTAGTCCAATCCCTGTTTTATATATATATAAAAAAAGTGTCTGTATATCATAACATTGCCCTCCCTGTTGATAGTAAACAGCGTCTTCACAGCATTCACCCCAAATTGAAAAGTGTTTTATTGGTACAGCTGCCAATTGTAATATGTCTGAAAGAGGATGTACCTGTTTCGTTTACAAGGAAGCAAGCTCAAGTATTTTCTGTTTCCAAAGTTCTCTCTCTCTTCCCATCTCTCTTTAATCCTCCTAAACTAGGTCACACCCTGCCATTCAGGAAGCAGGCATGCTTTATGGAGGCATTTATGTACAAACTGTTTCATGTTAGCCTCACAGTGTTAGCATCCACAGAAATGGTAGATACTCTCAGTCGCGTGTTAACTGCCAGCTTTGATATGCCTAACACCTCCTTAGAAGTGTGCATGTAGCAGGTCCTTCCCCAACTTAGTTGGTACTGAAATACTAAATATTTCATTGACGGTGAAGTAAATAATTCACAAGGCCTTCTAAATACGGAGACTCCTGCTGTTCAACATTATGAGACTATTAGTGACCATCCAGGCTTTCAGGAAAGGAATTTCTGCATTGCTATTAGCTCCTTTTCTTTAGAAAACTACTATGGCTGTATTAACTCATGGCATTTAGTGAGCCACCTCAGTGGAAAGGTTGTGCCAGGAACTATTTCACCTTCCTAGAGCCCACCAGATTGGCACAGCCTAGGTTGCTGTGGTGGTGGTGGTGGTGGTGGCGGCGGCGGCGGCAGCGGCAGCCATTGTGATCAGCAGTAGTGGGTGCCTCCAGACACCATGTTAAAAATATTCAGTTTACCGATACAGTAACATAAAGTGCTTCCAGGGAAAATAGAATACTCTGTGTTTTAGATATCACAGCAGTCAGGATGTTTCTGTTCATGTGATCAGCCCCTCCCTGTATGCTATGTTCTTAGGTGAAGATAAGTTCTCAGAAAAGTTCACGCAATTCACCCAAACACACAGGAAAATGCAGGGTACCCTGCAGTGAATGTCCTTGAAAGTACTATTTAAAAAACCCAGAGTATCAGGTTATAATAAATGGAAATTTGTAAAATCTGTCTGGCACATGGAAAGCTACTGGCATTCCACATACATTTTTGACCCTGTCTGGACACAGCCAGTGCCAGCCATTCTAATGGCAATGGGACTAACTATGGTGGACCACCATCAGGGCACCTTGTCAGAAAAATGTCATGGGAGGGAGGTTACTTAGGACATTTTCACACCTAGTTTTGGCACAGAATCAGGCAAAGAACTGAGATGGGTACCTGAACTTTGGAAAGTCCTATCCATCCCAAACATACCTGGCACTTCATTATGGGGCAGGTAAGGTGTGAAAGGTGCATGCCAGAGCATACTAGCTGTGTTCCAGATGCAGCTAGTATAGCAGTGGGGCACTTTTTAGTACTTCACCACTATCTGGCTGGGGGATGGCCTAGCACACGTTGCGCCAAGTGCTAAAATCCCCTTAGTCTTGGGGATGAGCCTTAGTTTCCCTGGGAGCAACCTTGACATATGCTTAAATGCAGCTTGTGATTCATAATAATCATATTAAAATTTGCTTGTCCAAGAATCAGGTCGGTTTTTTTCAAAGCTATTCCGTCTTCTACAAAAAGGAAAAAAGATTCATTTGGATGCCCTCTGGGGAAGATTTCCTCAATCCCCAACTTGGTGTGGTTTGTTATCAGTTAATGAAAACGTTTGTGTACTATTTATTTAAAATTAAAATCCCATAATGTTTTACAAATATAACCATAAGAAGAAGCCTAAACTAATAAAAATGCCTTCCTCTATGCCAGATCTAGGTCTAGAATTTCCATAGATATGTCCAAACAAGATTCAGGAGTACCAAGAGACATCCCTCTTCTGGCATATGTCCGCATTAGCCCAGCATTAATAAAAATGTGCATTATACAGTAGTCACAATAATCTCTGCAGCATTAATGTGTCGTTTAACAGGTCTAAATGAGGCGATCACTCTTCCCAGTATTCTGTCATTCCAAAACTTTAGCCACTAGTACTTGTCAACACATGGAATATCTGAGACTTTGGCATGTGCAGTTTTGGCAGATAAACATCTCTGAGTTTGTTATAGGGTATGAGTCACTAAACAAGTGTATGTGCTCACACGTATTTCATGCTTGCGTGCTTGAAAGACAGGGACAAGTTCAATTAGAGTTTACTGGAACCAGTGATTGCTGTATATCCTATCCTTGAACTGTAAATTTAAGTGCTCTGCTCTGTTTCATTGTTTCTCATTAAACAAATAACACATGAAAAAGAAACGGGGCTTTATGGAAAGATGTCATGGGTGGGGGGAAGAATGGTGTTATAAAAATAAGTGAGCAGAAAAAGGAAGTAATGTGAGTGACCAAAAAGCGTTCTGAAAGAATACAAGAAAAGCCTCAAAATGTTTCTATATTTTTATAACCCTTCATTTCAAATTAGCATTTTTTAAAATGTAATACGACCTACTGAAGTTATCATCCAAATATCTCATGTAATTAGAAAATAAATCTTGATGATCAACCAAAACATGATAGGTAGAAACATCTGTAATGTCATCTTCATATTTTGAAGAATCTTTGGTATGGTTAAATTACTGTGGAGGAAGTGGAAAAGGTAGATCTCTTAGGTGTTGCCAGTTTAATGAAAAGTTTTAGCCTCAAGGCATAGGGGAACCCATTTAGGCAGCGCTAATTTTGTGTACTGCCAAAATGCTCCCCTCCACTCTGCTGGCCCATGAAGACAGACCTTCCACATGCCTCCTGGGCCAGTCACACACCCAACTATTAGTAGACCTGTGAAATCATGTTTATCAGTATCCTGGTCTAGGTAGCCATTTTTGCCAACTGGACCAGGCTATGCTGTGCCCAATGTGAACACAGTGTGCTGGTAGAGGGCATGGCCTCTCCATAAACTGCATCACTATGTGGAAGGGAGGCTCCTGGGTGTGGAAGGGAGGCTTCTGGACCCCTCCATGAACTCTTCTAAAGGTAAGTGTGGAAAAGGCCAGACATACGGTGTTTTTCCACCATGCTCCTTTAATCCGGATCTAAGAAGATCCAGATCTAAGGGATAGGTACTTCCCTTCCTTAGTGAGTCAGTTTGGTCTAGTAGTTAGGGAGCCGGACTCTTATCTGGGAATACCGGGTTTGATTCCTCCCTCCCTCATGAAGCCAGCTGAGTGACCTTGGGCTAGTCACAGCTTCCTTCTGAGCTCTCACAGCCCCGCCTACCTCACAGGGTGTTCTGTTTTGGGGAGAAGAATAGAAAAACTTTGTCAGCCGCTTTGAGTCCTCTTAAATGGGTGAGAAAAGCAGGATAGAAAAGCCAACTCTTCTTCTTCAGTGAATGTTAACTACAGACAAATTCATCTAGGAAAAGCTGCTGTTAGGGGCTTCTGTTTTATTCTTTGTTCCTTGCTTGTTCCTCAAAAAGCTCTAGAATTCTGAACCACCAAGCCTGACTTTCATTCTGCCACTCTTCAAAATTATGAAACTACACTTAGAGTGTAATATCAAAATCCAGATCTGTACCATTCATCTTGCTTATCTTTAGACTCCAAACTTACTCAGCAGAGGAGCTGAAGATAAAGCTGAAAAGAGACGGCTTCTTTGCTGACAGAGATTATCAAGTGCATGAAAACTGAATCCTCCATTTGATCTTCTCTGTACATGTGTTGGATAGTTTGCTTTTGAAATTGTTGATGAGATTGTTTTGTTCCACCACAAATCATGACTGTATAGAATTATTCAGAGCCAGGTCATTGACAACACTGATTTTGAATGCACAAATCTTCTAAGAGATTAATTTGGAGTTCATTGGACTGATGCAAGTAAGACTATTTAAGCCACAGATCAAGTGAAATTAGATAGGATGTGTCTTCTGATCTGACACCTAGGGCAAATCCCCACAGCAAGCTTATTTCGCTTTCCCTAAACCAAAATAATAGAACCGGATGCAAACGCGAATTTGCCTGTTCCCATTACTTTTAACTTAATTGCGTTCGATCCAGATTCTGAGGATTGTACGTGGGGTACATGACTCAAGGTGGGACTCAAGTGGCAACTTTTTAAAAGCTGCTTTTCGGGGCTGCCCTGCCCTCTTCCTCCTGGCATGGACGTGCCACCCATAAGGGACCCCTTCACCGAGCCTAACTGGGTGCTGCTTCCATGGATGGGGGAAAAATGGCAGCGGGCAGCAAGCCAGTGATTCTTTCCTCTCCTCTCCCCATTGCTCAGGGCACACAGCAGCAGCGGCAAGTAAAGCCCCTTTGCTTTAAACATTCACATTCAGCTGCTTTTCTCCCTTCCTTTCCCTTTCTAAAGTCGGATCTTTTAGAATTACGCAAAATTGCAACATTGTTATTCCAACCATCAAGGTGTGAAGTGGTTCCATCGCTACAGTGTAGCGATCGCTGTTAAGTGGATTTTTACACTGAAATCACTGTCTTTGGAAGCAAGCTATTGGGAGAGGGAAACCCTAAACATGGATTCTCATCCCTTAAAACAGTACTGTCCACACAGTTTCAAGCGCACGATCCGGAGTGAGACCTATTGAAATCAGGATTGAGATTCGCCACGCTTTGGGGTGGTTTAACACGGGGAAAGCGGACTCCGAGGACTGAAAACGTTTGAATCTGAGATAAAGTTGCCGTGAAGACACGGCCCTAATGTCTAGTGAGCGTTGGGCCACTTGCTTGTGAGGCCCATCTGCAGCGAGGAGCCACATCAACTCATCAAAAGTTATTGAGCCATCCAACATTGGACTACTGAAAAGCAGTCCACATTGCTTACCAGGAGCAGCTAGCTTTCTCCTGGACACTGCATCTGCAGCCTCTTCAGGGTCCGGCACACTGAGTGGTCTTGAAGGTGCAACTGCCGCTGCAGAATCACACACAGCATCCAGATTTCCATGTCAACATCTGAACTTGCACTGGATGTTACCTTAGAGATTGCCATGGTGATTCAGCCTGGCTTGGCCTGGCCATTCACACTTCAGGTGCTGATGGCCCAGTAGGGAGCTTCTCTAGCACCCAACATGCAAATGGACACCATTGCACTGGGTAGGGATACGGACGAATTTTTTTTTTAATTATTTGATTCATATTGAATCCAAGAAAATTTGTTTTCCTTCACAAATTTTAGAACATGGAAGGATTCGTATTCGATACAAATGTTCAATCCCATACAAATCCCATATGAATGCATACGAATAGCATACAAATCTCATACGAAACCCATATGAAGCTTCATATGAATGGATCAAAACATTCAATTCGAATTTGACTATCGATCTTCAAATGTCCAAATTCAGCCGAATTTGTATGACTTTCTAATGCTATGAATATTCGTGCACATCCCTAGCACTGAGTTGTTAGCAGCCCAGTATGGCATTGTTATACCACACTGGGTGAGTTAGTGCCAGCAGGCCCTGAGAAGGCCTTATACTGCTGCTGGATATGAACAACACTTTTCTGGTGCCTTGAATGTGCAAAGAGGACACAGGGTCTGCCTGATCCTTCCCTTTCAATGAGCATCCATTGCAGAGGAAGAGCAAGGCTGTTTGAACAGCTACCACTCCAGAGGAGATACTGGTCTGCAGCGGGAATGGCCATTTCTCACTATGGTAACCACTGCGCTTGCTTTCCAGAAGCTTACTGAACTTTACAGTGATTAATTAATTCCTGTTTGATTTTAAACCTACTGCCCTAGTACTGTTCCTCTGCTACACTACAAAGAATAAGGGGATCTAAGCCTAGAGAGAAGTTGACAATGTCAGCAAGCTGCCAAGTAGTTTTCAGCGCTGAGTACACGAACAGCGCTTTATAAATAAACTATAATAATAATGATAATGATAATGATAACAACAACAAGGTCCCAGCAAGCTATTTTCTTAACCTTTGATATTATTTGGTAAATTCATTGAACCAGTCCAGCCAAAAAATGCTGCAAGTAAAGGCAGAAAACCAGATCCCCAAGAAAAATATTTAGATTAACCTCACTTCAAGGCCAATTAAAATCTCTGAGGGAGGACATCATTAAATTAAGCGGCCTGCAGATGGCATGACATATGGTTCTATTGCGTTCCTGTATCATTTATAGGTCTGTAAAATCTTGAGATGCAAGAACTGCTGTAGAAACATGTGCTGTCAGAAATAGTTATGAAGTCTTATTCTTCACTTTCTAAAGACTTGAGTGTGATCTGTTTCTTTCATGTCTAGAGAAACCCATCCTGATCATCAAAAATGCTCAGCATTTAGTTACATTGATTTTTTTAAAAAATCTTGTGGAGTAAGCATGCCTTGTTCCAGGTACTTTGGTTCTCAGCGGGGGGAAGTCTCATAAATTTAGGTCATCTGCCTATTCTTTAAAAATCTCTTGGGAAGAAAGTGTGGAAACTGAGATCTCAAGATTTCTTTGGATGGAACTTTCACTAGTTCTTTTCTAAATCATTCTTCTCTTTCCTCATCCTCCACAAGTATTTTCTGGAAAATAGGCACCACATAGTGGCAATTCATTTCCTTCTTTGATACAAAGCATTTTTATAGATGTTTGGAATTCCTTCCAAATGATTAGTTTGTAATCCTTTAAAAATTGGGATGGAGGGGTAGGACACACACCTCTTTTTAATCCACACATATCTATATAATAGTCATGTGAGATAATCTAGAGCTTTATTTCACTCTGCAAAGCCTTCCTTTTATGATCTGCCCCCTCAAAAGACTGAAATTTATTTTCATTGAGCATTTTATGTATTTTTTTTTAAAGTGAAACAATTTCAACACCTGAACTAACGCTTCCTAAAAATTTGGTAGAAAATAATTTTGAACGCTGCCCTTTCCTCAGGAGCATGTTGCCTGGGAAGTAGTATGCCACAGGTTTGCTGCCCAATCTTTCCCTGGAAATAGACAATTTCAAGCCATTTCTGTATCTGCCAAGAAAACTGCATGGAGATAATGATGGAGGAACTTGCCAGAGTCAGACCCAGCAAGCAGTAATGATGCTACTTTCATTAAAATACATAGCTTTCCGTCTGCTTACATGATCTAGAGAAGAGATTTGAAATAATCCCTGCACTGCCCGTGACACCTGATGAAGGTCTAAAATGGTTCAATCAATGCATAAATTCATTAGAATTTATAATGGCAGTGTGCCATTATAGCCTATGCATTCATGATAAATGGAAGGTTTTCACTTACGTAGTTTACTCGTTCACTTGTCAGATCATGTATTCATCTGGCCGATTTCCTGTTCCGTCACCTCAGTGTGTGAATAAAGTTAAATTAGGCTGAAATCATTGGCTGTAATTTTAACATATATTTGTGGGAATTCAATTCAATAATAGGCAGGGCGGGTTAAAATGGGTTTACCTAGGAGCTAGGGCTTTTCTAGTTCTCTCTTTTAAAAAATTATATTGGCATTTGAGGATCTCAAGGATAAATCTTACTGTTAGGGTAATATACAATTCTTGAAAGAATACTGCTATGAAAGCAATACAGCTACACTATGATGCTACCTGTGTAGACTTGACTGTTTCTGTATTTGATAATTTATTTCTAAAGTTGGGTTTAAAAAAAGGGTAAAATGTAAGATTAAAAGTTTTAAGAGTTTCCACATATAGAATAGACCTACAAAAAAAGTTTAAGAAACTGCTTTAAATCATAAGTGGCGCTTAGTCCACAACCAGAGTGTCTAGTGCCCATTAAGTGTGCATTATCTTGATCACAACATTTCATTTTCCCATGCCAAGGCCAGTCTGCATAGCTCATTCTGTCACACCCTCACTGCTCAGTGTTATGGAAGTTGACTTGTACTTCTGCCTCTATATTTTTGAACAAGCTATTTTGGGGGGGGGAGGAGGGGGCATTTGCACTAAATGGCAACTGTGTATGAGCCACCATACATGTATGGTAGCCTGAAGGGTAATGACAGAACATGCATGGATACAGTCAACCTCTTGCACATAATCCCCCCTGACTGCAATCTTCCTGAGATGCTAAGGACCTGCATTTTTTATTTCTATACTCTCCACCTTCCCCCTCCCTTCTACACTCTCCTAGAAAGAAAGATAGACAGAAATATACCCTGGGAAAGAAAGGGAAAGCACTTAACGGTTTTTAAAATGCCCTCTGTAATTCTATGGCCTTCCAGGTTAGCCATGCATACTCTGACAGGTGTGCATCTGCACACTGTGGGGCTAACTCTATCCTGAAGGAGCTCCAAACAGACATGGTCATCCTCAATCTTACTAGAAGTGCCTATGATGATGCTGTGTGTGGTGGCGGCGGCAAATCTGTGCCATGCATTTGTGCGCTGCTTTGGCTGATGGTTGTAGCAATGGCCGACTCCACATGACCATTGCTGCAGCAAGGCAAACATTGCCAGATGGCAGCATTCACACATGGCCTGCTGCAAGGTAGGTTTGGGATGGGAACAGCATTCAGAATGTGAACACCAGCCTCTAGCTCTGAGCTTAACTTCCGTGGAACAGTCTCACAGAGAGATTAAGTACAAAAAGAACGAGAGACAGAAAGGCAAGGTGGTTCCATTCCAGATGGATAGGGGGAAAAGACACCTCTGTGTCTCTGTTTTGGAGTGTGGGGGTCCACTTTGCAGTGACCGATTGAGGTGCCTCCATGCAGGTGTAAAATTATGCCCTACAAACATTGTGCGTCTGGCAGTGTTTGCATCTGCATAGGGGAAAGCAGAATTGCTGCAAGACACCTGCTGCTGTTGTGAATGAAGACACAACAATGGCAGCAGGTGTCTTTTTGAGCAGTCATAGGGCATGTCTATTTTGAAGCAGACACACAGCCAGGGGGCTGGTGAGGAGGGTATCTGTCTGCTCCAAGAAACACCTCAGGAGAAGTGCTTGAGAAAAAATACTGCAAATCACTCATGCAGAAAAGGTTTTCTGCATTAACCTCTAATCTGGATGATAATCCTCTTCTGGGCCCCTTTTGTCTACATGCTGGTGAAGGCTAGATAGGCCTCATCCTAGCAAACTCATCTACACAAGACAGAATGTATTGTGGATCAGGATGCACAAAATGTCTTCCTGGTTCACTTCTGGTATGGAATACCAGTAGACTTTGATAATGAGATCTAAAGCAGATGGATCATGCCAGTATTGGGCAAGGTCCTCTCTGTTCTTCTACTAATGTGCACAGAAAAGGTCCAGAAAAGGACTACAAGGTATTGTATTTCTGGCCAAAGGTAAGTGCAAAAACCCTACAGTGTCTTTTTGGCAGATAATAGATGAGTTAGTTTGTTAGGACCGGGAATGTTACCCCCCCTGTCCCCATGCTCCAAATACTGTAAGGTGAACGTGAGTTCACCTCAGGAGAGTCCCCATGCAAAGCCCTAATTTGGGCTACAGGAGGGATAAACTCCAAGAAAGCAAAGTTAAAAAACACACAACCCTTTATAACTGTTCTTGCCCTGAATTATGGGGCAAGAATGGGTTATCCTGGGGGCATGGGGACACTTATGATTGCAGCATTAGCAGGCAATTGCACGAGCAGAGCTCCCATAAAATGATTAAAACAGCAGCGGCTCTCGTGGCTGTTTTAATCATTTTACACAAGCTCTGCTTGTGCTCTTGACAGCCCCTATAACCACCTGACAGCTGCCCAGCTGACTGCAGGGAAGCTGTCAGGGGATTGTTTGGAGTAGAGCAACCCCTTACCTGCGTGATTGCGCACTCAGGCAAGGGGTGGTGGTGGAGAAAACCATGGCATCCCAATGCAGGGATTCACTGTGGTTTTCGTGGGAAGGGGTGGATTCGCTTTGAACCCACCCTGTCCTCTGTTGGCATGGGGACTCCTTAATGTGAATTAAGATTCACTTTAAGGCTTCCCCGAATCCACGGCAGGGTAAGGGCAGCTCCATGGGGACACGGACTTAGGTTCATCATTGTGTTTATTCAGACTAGAAACACATTTCAAGAAATTGATGCCTCGTGGAAGCTACCATATTACTTTATAATTCAAAGGCCAGAACAGGAACCAAAAGAGAAAGGAGAGAAGAAGGAAGGTGAAAAACACAGTATGAGAAGTTATCAGTATTAGTGTACCAATTCTAAAAGAAAATAATAATATAAACATGCCATCATTGTAGGAATGCTTCACCAATTACATGTGTGTTTTCCCTTGGATTTCATAAAACAAGATAAAACATGGGATTTGCAGTATTATAAGATTACAGCTCTTTGTCAAATGTTTGCTGTCAAATATCTTCCTCTAAGACTGCAAATCTGTGCACACTTAACTTGTGGGTAAATTATTCTGAATGCTACATGGCTTATTTTTAAGGGAATATGTAAAGTATGGTACAATAAAAATGTAACCTTATGCCCACTGTTCCGGAGGTAAGTTCCACAGACTTAATTGAACTTACATTAAGCCATGAAGGTAAACAGAATGTGCTTAATATTTAATGTTGAATAAATTATTTGTAGCATTATTTAGGCTTCAAAATGCTTTGTAGTTAAAATTCTTGTGTAGACAATAACCCAGCTTTATCTTGCTACTCAAATGAAGCTATTTAAACAGTCATAATTTTTATCAGTTTTTTAATTGTAGTTGTCGACAATGGCAAAGTTATATTTTTGAATCACTGTGGATTTCATGTGAATTTGTTAGAAATATTTTGCCTTTCAGACAGTATTAGCAGTGCTAGTCCTGTTTAACATAATACCACTAAAACCTTGTGGCTTCTGGCAAGATTTCAACTTTTTATTAAGTCTGATATTAGTCACAGAAGAGGTCCAGTTTAACAGCATACAGCTTAATCAAAACATGTCCCCATTTGCCACACAGAACATGTTCATTGATTTCAAGTATATAAAATGATTTTGAGATAGTCTGAATTTTCTGTTACAGCTCTTTTGTTTTTACAAAGGGAATAAAATGTGTGTAATAAGATGTACCTCTGAAATTATTTTTACCTGTGATCTAAAACTGGCTGTAGTTGACACAGAAAACATTGTACAAAAAAGGTGCCAAACTGGCATAGGAAACTTACAAAAAAAAGTAATACAACAAACAACTAATAACTGTTTTCATTTGTGTTTGTTTCATTTCACAGGCATTTAAGAGAGAACTGAAAGCTAAAGAACCTGTTATCCAGAGTGCACTTGAGACAGTACGAATATTTCTAGCCGAACAGCCTTTAGAAGGATTGGAAAAGCTCTACCAGGAGCCTAGAGGTAATTGAATGCAGTGCTATAATAACATATTGATGGTGAGATAAGCAATGACAAAAACATCCATAAATTCTTATTGTCATTGTCAGGGCATCTCTTACATATTTTCAAGTTTAGCAGGGGAAGGGTGAGCAACATAAAATATCATTCAGTAATCCATTTGAATATTATTAATATTGCCTCACAGGAGGCAAAACAATTTTGCTTGAATATATTGTGCTTTTTGAACAACTTATTGATCCTCAGTTGTAGAAGGTGTAATGTTTCTCCATATACCCCAAACAGTTTGTTAGTTCTTAAAGATCGCTCCTAATATATATCACAACTTGTATGTGATTAGTGATAAGTGAATGTCCTCTTTTAACTACAATGTGTTTATTTTATGTAACAGAAGTATTATTAATTTACATAAAGAAAAAGTACCTTTTTTCCAGTCTCAGTACTTTTTTCATGTTGTTGACTTCAGCACCATTTCAGCAAATTATGAAAAAGAAGATGATATGGTCATGACTGAATTAGTGCTTTGATTATAGTGATTGGACATTTCTGCATAATGATATCATATGGTACAGATGTTGAGATTTTTTTCACGAGAGTCATGCACAATTAAATTATACAATCATCAATTTTTATTTTTATTTTGTTCTTTGTGTTCAGAGCTGCCCCTGGAGGAAAGAGCCCAAAATGTCACTCGGCTCCTTCGACGGCAGGGCGATGAGGTCAAAGCAGAATGGGATAAATTGAATCTACAGTCTGCTGAATGGCAAAGAAAGATAGATGAAGCCCTTGAAAAACTGCAGGAGATTCAGGAGGCAATGGATGAGCTGGACCTGAAGCTGCGTCAGGCTGAAGCTATCAAGGGGTCTTGGCAGCCAGTGGGAGATTTACTGATTGACTCTCTCCAGGATCACCTAGAAAAACTCAAGGTAAAATTGTTTCTTCATTCATCAGCATTGACGAGAAATATGCTCACCATTTCTCCGCTTCATTTCCCCCCTCCAGGTTAACAGGATAGAAGTCTCATGTCTTTTTTCCCCCTAAGCACAAAATACAGCAAAGCACAATGCCTGAACTTCCAAAATAAGGTTGAAGAGGCAAATAATATATATATATCATACATTTAATAAAGCATTTTAGCTGTCAGACACTATCACCATAAGGAAAAACTTGTCAAAAAATTCAGACATGATACTGTGACTGATTTTTTTAAAAAAAACTCAAGCACACTCAAATGAATGAATTCATTGATTAGTCCATTGACCATATCAAGATTTCAAGAATAATCAAATGTGTACATCAAAATTACAAAATAGTTTTTCAAGAGATATTTCTTCCATTTGTTCTTAACAGCACTGATAAGTTTTTCATTATATAAATCATTTTTCTCCATTCAAAATAATAGCTACTATTATGTGTTATGTGATTTTCTTAGAGCTATTTCATGTCTTTCGTTCTTTAAGAATTCTGCCCAAAGCAGCTTTGTGCCATTGATTTGGCTTCAGATAGAACTCATTTACCACCAACAAGACAACTCTTTTTTCTTGGACATTCCTACACTTACTTCTCATGGTCAGTCTAAGTGGTCCAGTATACACAGTCCATTCCAAGCTGAGATGGACTGCTCTGGGAGCAAAACAAGGCCTCCCACATTGGAATAGACTGTTCCACTCTGACCTCTGTCTGGCTCCAGATTTCACATGAGCTTGGAGATGGAAAAGGGGTCTCTGAAAGCTCTAAATTCCAGAAACAAAAATTGCTGAACTTTGGAGTTCCTAGGAGACCCATTTCAGTGGTCTGCTTTGTGCTGCATTAAAACTAAGTCTCCAAAGTATACTGGATCACAGAAGAGTGTTATCCACATTGTAAACAAATGTAGAGTAAAATTTTGGATAATTTGGATTAATTTGAAACCCAAAAGTACACCAAATTTAAACCCCCAGGGAATTTGTAGTTAGACCATTTACCCAGGCTTTAATAATGAAATTTACCAAAAACAGAGACAAAACTCATTTCAAAAACCAAAAAGCCAGCATTTCTTATTAATCAGTGAAAAGAATTTATTAGAAATGCAGAAGAGAAATCAAAATGAAATATAAAGCCAGATTAGAAACAAATTTCATTAAAACATTTAAAAGAACAGAGATAAGCATGTAAAAACTGCAAAATGACTAAATAAATCAACATTTCCCATTAAGGTATCTTTGTGCATTAAGCTGAGCCTATCCCCTTTTTATTAAAACAATTAGTTTGTAAAATTTCAAATCTTAAAGAAAAATGTATGAAAGCCAAAAAGAGAATAGAAAATTCCTAAAACTAGAAAAAAAATCCCTAGCCCCCCCAAAATAAAGAAAAGTAGGGGGGAATGAATGGAGAAATCTTTTATCTCACCAACATGTGTTCTTGAAGTTCTCAGTTCACCAGGAATCCAAATTAAAACAAACTCCACAGATGTGGCAAAACATACCCATTTCAGGAACAAATATGACTTTAAAAAAGGATTCCCAGCTCTTAACAAGGGATGTCTTTAAAAATGGGAATGCTCTTTCGGTCCTAGTCAGACTGGTCCTCAAAAATGAATAAAAATCTCCCAAAATTAGAAAGAAATACTATTTAAAAATGGTATTTTCAGTTGCCATGACCAAGCAAGCCCAAACTCAGACTGCAAAGTATAAGATTTAAAATGATTCTCCAAGAAAAACTCCACTCACTTCCTCTCAAACAGAAGTTTACCCTAACTGACTTTTTCCTGTTTCTGATGTCTGTTCTTATACGCAATTCAACCCAGAATTTGTGACCTCAGAATAAATCCTTTTAAAAGATGTGTCTTACCTAAGACCAATGTATTCCTAATTTGGACGTGACCCAACATATTACAAATTAACCCAGATTTCATCAACACTTCCTCATGAAACAAATAACACAGGTACGACATATGTTATCCGAAACTCAAATATTTCATTTCCCTGGTCTTGAGTTTAACAAGATTCTTTCCTCTTGGCTAATTGTTAATTCTTGCTTCACTGAAAGAAATCCAATCAAGTATTGGAGCAACCCTTGAGTTAATCAAGCCTTGGAGGAAACCTGAGTTAATGGGCCTTTCCGCGCATGCCCTAAAACTGGAATTAGGGCCAGATGTGGGAAGGATTTGGACATGGCATCCTCACAGAGAACCCAATTAGGGTCCCTCTGGGGACGCCACATCTGCACATCGGCGCGCAAAACCGGTTGCTTAAACCAGTTTTGCCACCGAATCCTACCTAGATGTAAGACCTGAAAAAATCAGGTCTTACATCTGGCTTTTCCCCTTAAACCAGCTCGGAAGAGAATGCTTCCGCACTGGAGGGGGAAAAGCTGAATTACCGATGCATGCCCAGCTCATGGTCCCTGTTTGACAGCTGGGCCTGCCTACTGGCCTCCGCCATGGTGTGGCCAGCTGCAGCCTTCCCTGGCCTTCCCCTCGCTAGAGAAGGGGCCATGGCCCCTTCTCTTGTCAGGGAAAGTTGAAGCTAAACGTCCGTTCCCCCCGCCCCAGGGTCATGCGGGCCCGATTGGGGCCTTCCCTGGCCTTCACCTCTGGAAGCAGAGACCCAGCTTCCACTGAGCCTGAGTGCGCCGCAGCCTCAATTTCCCAGTCGCCCTCAGCCAGATTGCTGAGCAGAGTTCTTTTTGAGCACAAATCACACCTGTGCTTAAGCTACCAGTTTGCTACCCCAAAGAACTTGGGGCCATGGTAACTTAAGGAATGCCTCTCTCATTACAACCCTAGAGGAGTCCTGAGATCATCTGGTATGGTCTTACTGCAGGTCCCATAAAACAGAGAGTGCCAACTTATCTTGGCCTGCAGTTGGGCCTTCTCTGTGGTAGCACCTTCTCTATGGAATATCCTACGTGGGTGCCTACGTGTACTATTTTCATTCACCTATTAAAGGCCCATCTCTTTATCCACACATTGACAAGTGGTATATGCATGTTTTAAATAAATAATAAAGTAATGTTGATGAATTCTTTTGTTTTGTATTATCTTGTGGCACTGTTTTTCAAACCACTTCACTTGGATCCATTATTCATTAGATCCACTAGCTGAGCAGTGGACAAATACACTGTAAGAGACTTCCATATTTGGCATTAGTTTGTTGTTTTGTCCAAGCTGCCTGTCAGTCACCAAAATCTGGGTGACTGGGTTAACCTGTCTGCAACATGGTATTGTTCTTCTGAATGGCAGAACTAGTGTGAAGTAGAAATATCTGGGTGAGTGATCTGTGGAGCTAATCTTGGGCCCTTTCTGCACTCACTGGTGATTTGGATCAAGGAGCACATTAATGCCTATCAGGAGACATTCATTTGCTGTTTAATTTATTCATAGGGTTAAAATTTGATATACACACAGACATATACATACAAATTTTAGCCTTTTGGGGAGGAAACAGACACACAAGACTTTTTGTCCTTTATGGCAAATGTTGTTCATAGAATGGACTATTGCTAAGAGATTTAAAAGTATAACATTCTGTAAGTTTAAAAAACCTATTAGTCCTGTTGCAATCTCAACAATAGAAGTCATCATGTTTAACTGACCTTAGGAACAGAGTTTTAAAGGCAAAAAGAGACAGTTTTGTAGGGTACAAATAGCATTAGCTGGTGTTGCAAACAGATAAGAAGAAAAATGTGATTTATTGCAGTTCTGCTGAATAACTGTGGTGCAGAACAGAGTTCACCTCCAATAAGGACAAATTTTAGTGAAACTTGGAGTGGGAGCAATTTCAAATCATTTTTATCCTTGGTAGCCTTAGATAGATACCTTCCAGTTGCGTGATAAGGTTGGTTCTCTGGGAAAGTATTTCCTGAGTAGAAATTCAAGCCAGTAACAGACTGTTCACAGCAGGTCTGGCTAACATGGCAAGGTGGCTTGATTTTCCATGGTGGCATGCCTATTGCTTTTGGTAATGTCAAAATTCCTCACATATTTTTCCAGACTATGCATGATTAGAATCTGCAGATGCTTATTATTGTGGGACATTCTTCACTTGTGGTAGGATATCTTATTTTATTGCTGTGCTAAAGAACAAATCTGAATGCAATACTGTACTTCTTTTTTCAGCATTAACGATTCAAGGGCTTCTGCCTGCCAAATCAATGAACCTGATATGCTTTTTAAGTGTAAAACATAATTTTCATGTGTATACTCAGCCATGATTCCTCCACTTAGAAGAATTATGTACTATAAAAGAGATCTGTCATTTCACACTGGAGTTGTTCAAAAGAATGTGGCATACAATACCGTATAGTGTGTGTATTTCCCAAACAGAGAAAGATCAGAAGAAGAAGAGTTGGCTTTTATACCCCACTTTTATCACCCATTTAAAGTCATGTCCGGAGCACACTAAGTCATGGTGGACAACTTCTGGGATGGATGTAAGCCCCTAAAGCACCTCACCACCCCTATGTGCAGTGGTGAAGGAGAGATGATATAATTTACCAGCCCAGTTTATCTCTGCACCACTTTTGTGCCAGGCTAAAAATGGTCAACTTTCTGGACCCCTTGCAGCTACAGAATGTTTATTGCTTGCATGCCTACATAGTGTGGAGGCTGCAACCCACCATGCCTCTTGCCCATTGCCATCCAAAGATTAGCTTTATTCCCAGGAAACGAATTGTGGTGAAAGGCAGTAAAGAAAATGAACAAATGAATGAATGCTTGCTTGCTTGCTTGCCTGGAAAACGGGAATAAAAGCAAAGCCTGTTGGCCGGGAGGTCACAGCTGACAGGCTTGTTTTACTCCTATTTCCAGGCAAGCTGCTTACTTGCCTGGAAACGGGAATAAAAGCAAAGCCTACAATCCCGGCTGACAGGCTTGCTTACTCCCTTTCCAAGGGACAGGGAGTAAGCAAGCCTCTCCGAGGATGGTGAACCCTGTGTTCAAGATCCCAGCTGACAGGCCTGCTTACTCCCTTTCCCATGGAAAGGGAGTAAACAAGTCTCTCCCATCCCCATGTGAGGTCTCGGCACACTAAGCAATGTGTGCTGAGACCCCAAACCGTCCCTAGACTTCTTTTTTCAGGTACTAAATTTGGTCTTGGTCTGGCATAGGTTTGGGCGATTTGGTCCAGGGAAATCGTACCAAATCTAAAATGCATGGGGATTCCCCTTGCTAAACCCAATTTCGGATTGGGACCAAATGTGCATGGGGACGTGCCCTCAGTGACTATCTTTCACTTTTTCTTCCCTGTAGCCCCTTGTCATTTAAAGTCAGAATACACAGCACCAGAGGAATGGCCCCACCTGGTGTAAAATATTTTCCCTTTAGAGAGTGTAGGTTTGGCCTGCCAATTTTAGATCTGAACATTTTACATTCCTTTTTTTTCCTGCCTCCTGAAAGGCATCTATAATATATGGGTACTTGTAAAGGATTTTTTTTTAAAAAAAATGTTATCATAGGACTGGTGTGAGCAAGCTTTAATTCAAGCACAGTTTGTAAAGCATAAAGTTCGGCTGACAAGAGCTGATAAAGCTACTGAAGTACATCTTTCTAAGCACAATCTTTGCCTAAAAAAGAGTTTAGTTTCCTTGAAGACAGAGCAACTTAAAAATTGGTTTAGCTATCCCCTTAAGTCAGAAGCTGAGCCACTCAAAGGATTTCTTCTGAAATATTATAAAGTGGATGGGATTAAAAACAAGAATGAATCTGCTGCTGTATGTCCATATATAACATAAAACTAACTTTTTCCTTTAGATGAGTATGGCCTGCTGATTTCAGCCTGTGCAAACTCTGCATGGACTTGATGTAACAGAATATGGCTTTGTGGTTACAGTGATCTTTTGACTAGGCTTTTGTTAACATGCTGGGCAAACTGACTCATGCACTTATAAAGATTCTTTATTTCTTTTCAGTCTGTTTCCAAGAGTCTAATATTGGACCAAAGTCTGATAAACTGATATGGGTGGGTGGGAGGAATCTAAACCAAAAGGTTTAGTTCTGTATAGCATTGAGATTTCTGGGGTATTTTATAATCCCATAGACTGTCCAATGGAGCCTTCTACAGAGAAGTCCATTATTAATAATACAGCTGGTTATATTTCAGTCCTCTAGTTGTTTTTTCAACAACCCTATGAGCTAGTCCATTCTACAATGAAGAAGAAGAGTTGGCTTTTCTACCCCACTATTCTCACCCATTTAAGGGGACTCAAAGTGGCTGACAAAGCTTTCTGTTCTTCTTCCCACAACAGAACACCCTCTGAGGTGGGTGGGGCTGTGAGAGGTCGGAAGAGAGCCGTGACTAGCCCAAGGTCACCCAGCTGGCTTCATGGAGGAGTGTAGAATCAAATCCAGTATTCCCAGATAGGTCCAGCTCCCTAACCATGAGACCAAACTGGCTCACTGAAAAGTGGAGGCTGAGAAAAAAAATCCAAAAATATTTAATTAACCCATGGTTTTGGTTGGTTATTTTTTAAATTTTATCCTCACTCCAGGGGATAAGAGCTTTTGTCTGGATCTATATAATGAAGGTATCTGCCATTACAGTTTGGGCACAAGTGAAACTATAGGACATGTTCTATTGTACTGGAGTTGTTGAAGTGCTCCACAGTAAGACTATTAGTTAATAATTTTCACAGTTCCCAGGTTGCTCTTATGGCTTTTAGGTCTGTCTTTTTACTTTGAGAAAGGCAGCCAGCTGTGGCTCTTTCAGTAACTCACTTCTACACAGTGGTGTGTAAAGTGCGCCATCAGGTAACTAGAAATTCCAGCCTTTTTTTTTTTAGTAAATATATTTTGATGCAATCATACTAACCTGTACTGAAGCAAGATACAATATGATATAAAATATATTGTAGACCAAGAACAAGAATTTAAAACTAGAAAGAAAATTAACCCCCTCATTAGTAACACCCTTCCCTCCAGCCACGCCAAAGCAAATAAACAATTATTTAACAAACCAAAATCAAGCAAATAAGCAGTATTATTCACTAAATTCGAACAACTATAAGCAATCAATTACAACAAATTCTAACAAATTAGAAAGCAAGCCAGAAAGAGAAAGAGATTGAGAAAGGGAAGCAATAGAATGAGAGAGAATGGATAGAGAGATGGTACTCCTCTAGCAAATGAGAGACCCAGCAGCAGTAAGTGAAAAAGATCAGTCTGGACACCAACTGACAGTTCAAAAGCCAAGTCAAGCCCAAACACCTCCCAAAACTCACACAGCAACTGAAAATTTGAAAAAGGAATTGAATAAACAAGAGAGTAGAGATTCAGATTTGTATGGTGTGCTTCAGTTCAAACTCAAACTGGGATGAACTGAATTGGCTCATTAGATCATAGATAAGCCCATCCAGCATGTTAGAGTTGGCCCTCAGAGGTCTCCAGAGGTTTTGGCTTTTGGAAGAGTCCTCTGCAGATAGATATTGCATCAATATCCAAGCTTAGGTTCTAAGAAGAAACCTGGAATACAGCATAAAAAGTCCAAAACTGCTACAGATGAGGTGGTTCTGCCTAGTTCAACCTTGAACCAAATCTGTACAGGATATAGGCTGAGAGGAAGTGATACCTGAAAACAGATAAGGCCCCCTGCCTCTTACAGCTATGTATATAGGCCAAAGAGCATAAATAAGTCATTCCTCCACTTCCACCTGCATAACATGGTGGCTGGGCTTACTATGGTCTGATTATCATTTAATCACCTGAAAGCTCTGGGCAGCTTATTTTCCCACAGCCTATGCCAATGCAGGGCTGGGGAGGGGGTACCATAGCCCCAACTATCGAACTGGTTGAAGAGAACTATCAGCAGTTTAGTTCACTGCTTCAAACGTGAAGCATTTTGCCCACATTCTCAATAATGAGCTTAGGATTTCCTGGGTGTTTATTTCATATTAGGGTTAGATGTCCCAAATGTTAGGCATTGAAGCCAGTATGAGGAAAATGTAAAGATGTGAACAGGAGGCAAAAGGGTTAAGGAACAGGAGACAAAGTGTTCAAGGACAGCTATGTGTTTGGATTACGTAAGGATTGTGCAACACAGTCTTGTGCAACACAGATTGTGCAACACAGACTTGTGCAACACAGGCTTGTGCAACACACAGGAAGTGAGTCACCACCGCTTGATAAGAAAAGGTATAAAAGTGCTCACATACTGCTGTGTGTATTGATTGCTGGTCGGGAGTTTGGATGGAGAGATGTATAACTTGTACATGCAGCAACCTTTAAGAATAAACCTCTGAGGAGAGAGACTTCGGCTTCAGTCTGTTTCTTACGCAGCGGGCAGGAGGGAATTCCTGATAAAGCTGGACAGCTCCAAGGACGTCAGAAGTTTCCGAGGCAACAGAAGATTGCCTTGCCGGACGAGTCTGGTGATTTACACCAACACCAAATTAGTCTCCTTTCATGGTTTAATAATGTTTGTGGATTATTTGGCACTTCTAAACAGCCTACTGCACCAGAGAACATCAGGCTATCTTAGGTCATGGATGAGAATCCAGACACCTTTTCAGTAACTGCATATTGCTGTTAGTTAGCCAAAAGGCTGTAGTGCACGAAGGCTAGGCCACATGGGAACCCATTCACACCTAGGTAGGTAAGAAACGTGTGAGGATGCATTCCTACCTCCCTAGGTGCGAATGTGGAACCCGTCCCTGAGTGGCCTAGCTCATTGCGTGTGTCTCGTCCCTTGCCCAGTTCTTGTGAGCTCTAGGAGATGCGATCATGTCCCGCAGCTGTTCCGGAATGGATACCCAAACACAGATTTACAATATCTTCAAAAAGTAATGACTTCACTTGTTAGAATTACTTTTCTTCTTCTTTTTCTTCTTCTTAGTATGTGAATCATATCAGTTGTGTAGTATAGAAGGTTTTTTGGTTTTTGGAGGCTTTTGCCTCTCTGGAGCATTTTTTTATTATTACAAAGCTTGGCCAGAGCTGTTTCCAAGTAGTTTATTCTATGGCACTTCATGTTGTGCATTAATGAAATTGGAGCCACATTCTCTTTGACCATGAAATGAATTCTAATTTGTTGAATGTGAAAATGCAGTGCCTCCCTGCTGACTCTTAAAAGCTGTCTCAAACTGTCATGTAGGAATTCTTAATTCACACTTTAACAGCAGTTTGTTTCTTATAGACAGAATATGTTTCTATGAAGTTATATTATCAAATTTCCTAAGGATTTTCTTTGAAGTCATTCAGAGATGCTGGTGACTCAGTTTAAGGCACTGTACATGTATACACAGAATTATGTCCTGTTGTCTTCATTGTTTCTTTTTAAGAAACACAATCCTGAGTTAAGCCAATGGCTCATATAATCCAGTGTCTTTTTCTGACAATGGATCAGCCAAGTGTTGATATAAAACCTGCAGGCAAGATAAGAGTGGAGTAGCACTCTATGTATTCATATTTTCCAGAGGCTTATCACATCTGTTCTCATAAGCTATCCATCTCTGACATCCATAAATTAGGGATTTAGTTGGTTGGTTTAGTTCTGTTATTAGTTCACATTGTGTCTCTTAGAGCATGGAAGACTCATCTCAACGGTGTTTCATGTACAGTGCACATGTGTGATTAGTTGGTAGAGAGGTACCCCTGAACCATATCATTAGCCAGTTGATTTGGTCAGCTAATAAGGCATCATTCTCCTTTCCACCAATTAAAATAATCATTCTTCCTAGTGTGTGGTGGGAAAATTATTTCTTATTAATTTTCTTTAGCTAAATCTGAAGTGCTCCACAGTAAGACTATTTCTAAAGTTGACTGTACTTTTCTTGTTCCTTTTTTGCTGTCTCCTTCATTGTTGGCCCTTTGGTGCCTAGAGACTACACTGTCTCCCTTGCTCCTTCACCTGCATTCTGTCTTCTGATTGGCAGTTTGTGAAACCAACTGCCTCTCTTCAGCAGTCCTCTTCAGCAACTTCAGATGTTTCTGATTCCTTTACTTGCTTATTGGCTCCAAAAAGGTTTCACTTAGTCAGAGGATGTGTCCTTTAGAATTTAAAAGGATGTGAACTTTTGCATCCCCATTCTGTATGAACTTACAGCATTCTTCAGTGTCTCATGTTATCTCAAATGATGTTATTTTAATGGAGAAATTATCTCTGTTGTCCCCAGCAGTATCTGTTCTATGGTGCATAAGTATACACAAGATTTTCTTCACATGAAGTCAGATTGATTTACAGTGAAATCACACTGAAATGTAAGATCATGCGTCAAATGTGATTTTTTTTTAACACAGTGCTTTTCCCCGCATAAATATGTGTTCCTTCTTCCAACATGTTTTTAAATTTTATTTTGGTGTCCAATATTGATGGGAACTAATAATTTATGGACATTAAATTGTACCTTTTGGTTGTTGTATTTGTAAGAATGTGCAGAAATGCACTTCAGCATTGATTGTAGGCTTGACAGTTTACACAGTGCCATTAGTATTGTTATTAGTTGCCTATATAGACTATGCAGAGGTTTTTAATTTCATTACAAAAGGTATGTTAAGGAATAAAATAGAAAATGTCTGAAAGAGGAGTAAAAATAAGTAATAATAAGTAATTGGCAAAAATAAAATCAACAGTTTAAGTGAACTAGAGCATCATAATTATACATTACAATATACATGGCATCCTGTCATGCCCTCAGAGAAAAGCTAAAGGATAAAGTCCCCATGACACAGAATAATTCTAAATGCTGTGGTATTAACACTATGAGCCAGTGACTTATTGAACAGGCTTTTCAAGACAGAAAAACCTTTTTCAGACCTCTTCTCAGTACTCTGTTTACTAAAATCCGTTGAAACAGAGAGCAGACCAGCAGTTCAAACCATTCATAGTGTGCTGTGCTACACCATGAGAATGGAAATGGCAAAAAACCAGATCAGCCTAATTATCCCTACTGGGAAAGTTCCTGGACATGTACAGAAAAACTAATACTGGTCTCTCAGGAGTGTAGGATATACTGACCCAGTCAGTTAATTAGGCACATGATGAAATGGCAGGAGATAAGTGAGAGTGAAAAGACATTGTGAAGAATTGACATATGAAAGACATGACAGCCAATTAGAGTTTATGCCAGCATAATCAACAATGGATACAGTGGATGCTGTCCAAATGCCTCAAGTTAACCCAGAGAATAACTGCTTTTTTTTTACTGTGTTCCTATAGAATATGCCTTAAGAAATCATGTAATAAACTTGTGGCATTGCTAAGCCCTTCCTGTAGTAGCAGTTTAATACTGAGAACTGTCCCAATAGACATTCCAAAATGTGGAGACAATTTACATCTATTAAATTGTTCTGTAGTGCAGAAATGCATGGTGAGACTTGAGTTTATACATTTGATCAGTATTATAAGAAATATATGTCATGGTTTGAAACAGACAGGAAATTTTCAGTGCAAATGAAGGTGTTCAAGATAATATTTGTGGCTCCAGATACACACAAGCCTTACCTCCCACTTCAAAATGAATCTCAGATAAAATCAATATGCATTTATCGGAATGAAAGAACAGAACAGCAATACTCAATGCACACTGGTGAGAGAGTTAATTTACTTATGGACCGTAGTCATTTCCCCACCCAGCCCCCCAAGCATAGACTGGTGCTGCATCAGTATCTTGGATGGCAAAACTAAATGAGTGTCAGGCCTCCCAGCAAACCCACCCAGGTCTCTGTAATACATACCACTCCAGCCATTGCATCCACAATTAAATTGGACTGACCTGGCATTTAACAGCAAGACCACTAAGCCAGTGGGCAAGTTGACAAGTCTTCCCTTTTTCTAAAGGTTGGGAGTAGGAATGTGCATGAAGCCAATTTCTCACAGGTAAGGGGGGACAGGAGGCCACGGGGGAGCTTTCAGAAGGTGAGAGGAAAGCTTGGATTTAAAGGGGAAGCCAGTTTTGCCCCTCACCTGATATACACAGGGTTTCCTTGTCATTTATTTGGCTTACCAGCTCTTTGATGAAGTCGCTTAGTATAGTGTTGAAATAACGTCTAACTCAGTTTCAGTTCTAAAAAGATCATACCAAAATGTGAGATTTCATATGAAAGAAAGTGGCATTCCACTTCAAACATAATTATAGGGTGTTTTTCCACTGTCACTAAAAGTACCCATTAAGTACCCATTAATGGGTACGTAACAGCATCTTTGTACCCATTAACGGGTACTTAATGGGTACTTCTAGTGACAGTGGAAAAACAGCCATAGAAGGGAATTGTGGGGTTTGTTTTGTATTTAGTTTTGCACAGGAGCATTCCTTTAGCTTCTGTATTTAGTTTTGTATATTTTTTTTGCACAAATATTTACGGGAAAAAAATTGTATTTAGTTTTGCACAGGAGTATTCTAACCAAGTTATACACTCTCAAAACTGATTCCAGGATGGCAAACCTAACTATAACTGCACAGAGAGGGACAGGGAAAACACACAGCTAGGTGGTCCTCACAGTAGATAGGCACAGGAACATTCCTCCTTGAAAACATATTTGCACAGATACACTTTTGCCCAGGAACAGAGAACAGAAAAAGGGAGGAGAGCTACAAACCAGAGATTCATGGCTTGTGCAGAGTAATCATTTAAAGTGGCAGGGAGGAATTTTAGATGTGATGTGGTAGGTAGAAGAGGTATCTCTAGCATTATAGACACAATTCTTTCCTCAGTGTATCAAGAAAACCAATACACTGGATATACATTATCTACTTTTGATCTGTTGTCTCTTGATGTAAAATTCAAACAGATTCCCTTTTAAATTGAGGGATAAAGTTTATGCGTAGCTAGGACCTACCAAAAGTGTGGAAATGTGTTTTGTCTTCATCTTATTCATTCATTTAGAATGCTGAAAAGTTAGAACAAGCTATTATTAAAAAGGGGATGAGGGAGGGAGGAAGAGAGGAAGGGAGAGAGGGAGTAAGGAAGGAAGGAAATCATTAAACAAATAATTGAACAGGAAGGAAAAGTGCTGCAGATCTAAAGAATGTAGCAAGTCTGGGCAGGAATGTTACCATTTTGACTCCTCCAGACAACCAATATGTTTAAAAAAATTTAAAAGAACTTTAAACTCTAGATTGTTGATATTTTTTGTGTAAAATCATATTTCAATATGGATACTTGCACTGTAATTAGAAGCTTGTAATCACAGCAGTAGAATCAAGACAGCTATATAGGTTCTTTCACAAAGTGAAGTCACCGAGAACTTTTCAGTTGTAAAACATAAGAAGCCTATTGAGATGCAAAAAAAAAAAAAAAAGGGGGGGGATTCTGACTTTAAAGGCCAAACAGTCAGTCATGTTCTGCTGATGAAAGAGCATATTCAGAGAGTTGGATGTGTGCAATTCATTTCTTTAGCCCAGTCACAGAGGAAGGCTTTTGAGCAGGGATTTCAACTGTTTCTTCTGATCTAATCAGGGGGGTTAAAAGCAAAGAAGGCAGGCACTTTTGTGTTTTATGATCCCTTTATAACCTCAGGCCTTTTATACAGAGAGGCAAAGACAACATTTTGAACTCTTTTTCATCCAGTTTGAAAGTTGAAACAGCTTCACAGCCTTCACAAACCAAGACCTGTCCAGGATTTCCAAACCACTCATTTCCATTCTCCTGCCACACCGGCTTGTTCCCACTCTCCCACCAGTGAGCATGCAGAGTCTCCAATGGTATTTTTAAAGAGCTTATTGTTCCTTTCATTCCCCTCCCCCATTCACCAAGGCTTTTTGTGCTCCTGGCAAAACCTTGGCATTTTCCTAAGCTTGCAGACGATTGCCTTGTGAACTGATGATACTATTTTATGTTGCAAAGTAATAATGCCTGCAGGATGTTGTGTAAAGAGAGAGCACATAGGATTGTCACAAATGCTTCAGTTGTGTTTTCACATTTAGACTACATTCGCACCTAAGGTAAAGGCCAAGTGGCTAGCTGTTTTCATTTTGGCATTATCCAACTCAGAAAATTCATCTTTGGGCTAGATGATGGTTACCTCCAGACTTGCTTAACACTGTGCCGGCCCACCGCTGCCGCTTTCTGCCTTTCAGACAGGACAGTCAAAAGTCACACAGGGATAGCACGTGTTTCTGTGTTTCTGGTTTCCTGTTCACCAAACAGGACGCTCCATTGCCCGCAGCAGCAGCAGCAGCACAGCATGCTCCTGAAAGTGTGAAGTTAGAAGGTGCTGCTAAAAAAAACACCTGTGCAGCTTTGGGGCAAGTCTGGGCTCAGCCAATGTGGAAAGAACATGAATGGCCACTGTACTGTTGTGTTGTTCCCCTCTGAATGTGGTCTGAAGCAGGATTAACATTTAGGTATGAACGCAGCCTATTAGAACTGTTTGTGTGTTTTTGGCTTAATATAATGATAATACAGAATATAGGCTGCGTCCCCAAGCAACTTATTTGCCTCTCTAGTTTTCCTCTACTGTCCCTCTATTCCAACGGACTTTAAAAGTGCCATTCAATTCCAGAATAAGCGTCCCCATGAGGTTCGGTAAAACACGTATTTTAAATGCACCTACCGTCCCCAAGGAAGCGTGTTTTGTTTGCCTGCATCTTTTTCTCTCCGCACCCTCTCTGCTTGATAGGGTGCCGAGGAGACGACCCCCGACAAGTCCAAAAGAAAAATAGCCATATTTACAAGTTCTCTGTTCGTCTCTCCTGCCTGCAAAACCCACCAGAACCATTTATCACTTTGGGATCCAGAGCTTGCTTTCAAAGATAGTGATTTTAACCACTGTGAAAATCCACCCTGTACAGCAGCCATTACACTGCAGCAATCCACCCACTTCACACCTGATAACAATGTTGCAATTCTGGCTCTTTAAAGTTCTGACCTTTAGAAAGGAAAAGGAAGGGAAGGTGCTGCTATTCTGGGAGATGTGTGAATGTTTAAGACTGTGTGTACAGGTGGCGGCAGCAGCAGCAGAGCCAGGGTGCTTTTTTCAGAGATCTTGGCCACCAATCCCCGCCCCTTTTGCCACGGAGCATCTCCATGCACAATGTTGCTTGGAATAGCCACAGCTTCCAAAAAGTGCTCTGGTAGTCTTCTTTAAAGGGCAGTCTTTTTACCATGCATTTTCCTCCTTTTGTGCCACTGGAAGCTCGGAGAAAAGCTGGGCATGGGGGCACTCAGAGGCAAAAGAACCTTTTTAACAGACTTTTTATTGCTTGGGGACGGGGCCATAGTGATAATACTGAAATAAAATAAAATATATGAGTATTTCTATTTCTTCCTAGCATGGAAGAACTGGTCCTTTTTCTCAGGAAAATAAATAAGGCAAATACTACCTTTCAGAACCATGGTTTAACAAAAGCATTTCCTGGAATTCATTCATACTGAACATTCATATTGAACATTATTTGCACACTTTAATTCATTCTAACCATTCATTCATTCATTCTTCTGGACAGACAATTGACACTTAAAAAAAAAAAGTCCTGGTGTCTTTTTTTAAGATTTAAAAATTGTTACATTAAACAATAGAGAAGAAAGATATTATAATGTGATCAGTGCATATGATTTTAATTTACATCTCTACATACGAAAAGCAAGCATTCTTTAGAAGGAATTTTAGTCTGCAGTACTAACCCGAGTAATGCAGGTGGGAAATTGTGACAATAGAACTAAATGGAATAATTTGGATAAGGTATCTGAATGCTTCATTTGACTCGTTATCAAGTTTATGCACATGTGGCCAGGGGAAAGAAGGTCTAAGAAACTGGAGAAGTGAACTGAGCAGGTACTATTATTTGCTGTAATTGGAGTGGTGATTTCATAAGGGAACTCCCTGAAGCTGGGAAAGTACATAATGAGCCTTTTCTTATTGGAATAAATTTATTTATTAGTTATTTTCCCTAAAGTCCAAGGACTCCAGCGTTTATTTCATATTTAGAAAAGTGAGAACTCCTGTATCAAGAAAAAAACCCACAATATTTATTTCCCCAATAATAATGACTCACTGCCTATTTAATTGAATTCATAATGTAATATTTACTCTAAAGGAGTTAAATTAGCCTGGCTTCATTTATTTAAAAAGCACAAACATATTAGCAGACATAACTGTGCAAGTGTACATTTCAACTGTGTCGACACATCTTTTCCATATGTGTCACTAGGTAAGATCTGTGGGACTATTTGCACATACCTTTCTGGGGTCCTGATCAGTGGGTCTTTGCCTAGAGAAACCGTCTAGTCCACATCACACTAAGGCTTGCACTGGAATAGTGCCATGCTTATGGTGACAACTGTGACCCAGCTCCTGCACCAGCTCCAAAGCATCCAGTGGCTCAGAATGAAAAATCCTAACCTCAGAGTTTTGGGGGACCAATTTTGACAATGCACTTTGTTGCACAACTCACATAGATCCGCTGAAAGTCCAGAAAAACAAAGCTGTGTACCTCCTGCATGCCTCTGTGAGCTCAACTGCCCCATGCTAGTATACCAGCAGTCCTTGGTGTTGAGGACTATTGGTTATCCAGAACTGGAACTTGCTGATCTGGATTATGCTTCATCTGGCACAGATGGAGTATATTAGCAGAGAGTGGTGCCTCTCTAGGTAACATCAGTGTGTGGACAAAAGAAGGCCTGAAAAGGAGTTCTGGGAACTGTATTCCAGAATTAAAGTAAGTGCAGAAAGGCCCTTTGATTCCTATTGGTCCTGCTCAGTGACAAGGCTCTGCATGTCATTGTGAGGATGTGACATACAGAGGGAGTATCAGGAATGAAAAGGTGAAGAAGCATCCTCCTGCCCCAGGGGTACACCCACATACTTTGCATCTTGCCTTCATCTTTGAAGAAAAAGGGCCTCTATTGCACCTGAAGAGGGCCTTTTCTGATAAAATACCTACACAAAACAGGCATGGAAGTTGCTCTTGCCACTGTCCTGTGTCTACATGGCAGGGTGCCAGGTGCTCTAGGAGTGGTTTATCACTTTTTGAGGAAGGAGACTTTTTGAGGAAAGGACCCTCTTAGTGCCCTTTACAGAGTGATTTCCATCAACAGGCACCTCTGACATTTGAACACTGCTACCTTGGGCCTTTCTCAAAAGTGTGGATGTTCCCTGGGTTAGGTTTGTTCTTTATGAATGTATCTAGAGGCCATCATGAACTGACAGAAATCTGAAACATGATACTCTAGAAAGCTTTGAGGAAAATTGTGCAGAAGGCTGCACTATGCTAAGTAAAACAGTATTTTTTTTATACTCATTCCACTTAATATTTTATGAGAAGTTCTATAAAAACCTGAGTAAGAAACCTGTGTTTGAGTCTTGTTCCTGATACCATAATAACAGAGACTGATTTAGAGCTATACAAAATGGACTATGCTGCTGCGTTTGTGCTCAAGCCAATAATGGCTACTGCTACCAGAGATGGCTGTGATGTACCAATGCACATGAGTCTGGGACAGCCTTGTGTTCGCTTTTACAGAAGACAGTCTTATTTGAAAGGCTGTTCTTTAATTTGATAATTGGTAAGACTGACCATCCAAAATGAGTCTTTGGAGGCTTTTTAAACTTCAGTTTAAACATGAAGAACCTTACAAAGAAAATAGTGCCCAGGTGTTAATCTTTCAGTCTTCATTTAGCATCTGGACCACAGACACACAGCCAGATGTCCTCTTTTATTCTGTCCCCATTCTAGCTCAGCTATTTGGAAATAAATTAAATGTTACCAAGATACTTGCAGAAGTAATACCACTTATCATAGAATTGCTCATTTTTCTTCAGGAAATATGGAGCAGCATATTATGTAAACAGAACTGTTGAAAAGGCAGAAGAGCGTTGTTTGTTTGGAAATTTGACAGAATCATGTTTCTATTTTCTGTTAATCACCATTTGATATACCTAACAGAAAAAAACTTCCATCTACATTTTCTATTCAAGTTTCCATTTCTGTCTGGTCAACGAGGAAAGACCTTAGTCTTATTCTTGCAGATATCAACTATACAGAAGAAGCACGGAGCATAGCCCAGTGAACAAACTATTCCAACTCTGCAGATGAAAGTAGAAAATGAAATCTGCTGCTCTCCAGATAGAAGAAAACTAATATAGAAAATCAAATTACTGTATTCAATATCTTCTTAAGTCCACCAGCTAATCCTGGTATTATCACAGAATATATTGTGTCAAAAACTGTGTAGCTAGTTTTGAAAGAACACTGACAAAATTTATGTGGCTAATTTCAGCATCTTTTCCCTAAATGGCTCTTTGTATTAGTCCTATGTATCTTGTCTGAGACCCTCATTTAAAATAATTGCTTGGGGCTAAGGAATGGGGTCACTTGGACACGGCTTATGATAAGGGACAGCTAGTGATCTGAAACAGGAGTGTGGTGTTGGGCGAGCAGCAGCACAGCAATTGGAAGTGTTCCATCACTCCAGGTCAGGCCTTGATATCTTTCCAATCAAATTCCAGTTCACTTGGTCAAAGCTATTCAAACACAACACTCCAGTCCCCACACTACCTCTCCACCAGCGCAGTTTAGCTGACCATTCCCTGATTGCCATTAGATCCTTCCCTTTCTAACGCTCCCTTTATTTTCCTAAGTTCTGGCAAATATTGGTTCTCCAATGCAACAAATGCAATACTGCACAAAACACCATTGGCACTGCTGCTCAGTTAATAGAAGAGTTTCCACTTTTAGGTCGTGGTCACATTTTCACTTTAATCCTTCTTCAGTTTGTCTTCAGAGCCCACTGCTCACACCTTTTAAATCCTATTTTATTTGTGGACTTTCCTCCCACATTCATCTGGCCACATTTGTGGATAAGGGGGTACAATTGGGGGGGGGGTTGAGTAGCCAAAGGAATGAGAAGCCAGGGGTGGGCAGATCCAGCCTTCATTGAAGCTTTGATGAAGCTTTGACAAAGCCGGATCCATTTGATTTGTGGTCGAATGGGGGGCTATGAATGTAGGGCTCTTTTGATTCACCTGCGAAGGTTTAAATTTGTATGAATTCATATGAATTCTGAATGTGCCAGATATTTTTGCACATCCCTAGTGGATACTGCATGAATTTCCCTTCCCTTTTGCCCACTGTGTGATTACATGATAATGAGTCACAAAACTATCCTGTAAGAGCGCAAGGGATCTTGTGATATGGAGAGGGCTGGAGATCTAAAAATGTCTCAAAGGAGTCTCAGGACAGAAACAGAAAGGTGTGTATATAGTGACAGACTATTTCAGCAAGGTATGACCCATGGCCTTAGAAAGAATAATACATCTTTCTATAGAGCAGCAGAGAACCGACAAGACCTTGCCCTCTTGAACTTGTTTGATTCCAGGTTTGGGCTTTTTAATTGGTGATCAAAGTTGGACAGACTACATAGTATTTATGTTTTACTTTTTTTCCACAGGTGTACCGAGCAGAAATTGCACCGCTTAAGGAGAACGTGAACAATGTCAATGATTTAGCCCATCAGTTTACCTCATCTGAGATACAGCTGTCTCCATATACACTCAACCAACTAGAAGACTTGAATGGAAGGTGGAAACTCCTACAGGTAATGCTGCCTAACTTGAGTTTCAGAAATCCAGTAAACATTTATCAGGTTGGAGGCACAGGCAAGATGCTTCTAAAGGCTGTTTGCAGGGAGTTGAGATCAAGTGAAGGTTTTGCCTTTCTCTTATACTTAAGAATGCCCTGAAGGAATGGGTGGGCTACTGTGTCAAACAGCATGTGGGACTAGGTGAGCTGTGGCCCAGTCCAGCAGGGCTTCTCTTATGCCCTTAACTGTGTTACTCAATATAAATAGAAGAAATAAGCAAAGAATTCTATTTTTAAAACTATGTATGTATTTCTAATTATCTTGACAGCTGAACTTATTATGAAGGCCTGTAGTTTGGTGAACCAGTAATCAGTTTCAGCACAGCAATATCTCCTTTTGTACAGGGATTATATCCATGAAAAGCCTCATAAATATATAATTCACAAATATGAAATCAGTGAACTGGTAGGAAAAAAGAGCTCAATGTATACGATCAATGGCTCTATATTTACGGTTTGGTGCATGTAAAAGGTGTATAGTAACTGGTGTGGGAAAGACTGCAGAGACCCCAGAAGTGTTGTGAACTATCAGAACAAATGGCAAAACCAACAAACTGGGAAGGATCAAAAAGTTTATAGAAAAAGAGAGGTGACATGAGGTTTTAGCAAGTTTTTAATGTATTGCTTGTGGTTACTGATATTCTGTATACTTCCTATTTCATGAATACTTTATGTTTTGTGGATGCAAAGTGCATTAATAGCAAGGAACAATTGTATAACATAGCTTCTTCCCATCTTTCTAAAAATTAGAACAAGGCTTCTCACTTAGGTCACTTACTGTTACCTAAATGTGCGATTTCATCTGTGATTTTGGTTGGTGGTCTAACAATGTCTGCATCACAGAAGTAAATTTAAAATCACAATACATGTGTTATTTGTGTTTTAAATTTAAGGTGAGAAAAGCTTCTGGAAATAAAAGAAAATTAAAGCCTAGATATACCCTTGTTTTACTTTCCATTAAATCAGTTTCTGATGCAGGCAAATCACATCAAAATAAGGGATCACGTGTCCAATGTGCAGTATTTACTGTGAAATGTATGTTTTCTGCTTTTTCCTGAAGGTAAAGCACATTTGTTCTTCTAAAGCATGTCTGTTTTGGGGTGTGCCTATATCCTTCCTTTGTAAAGGCAGAATATGAGCAATATTTCTGTCCTTCCTATGAATAGCATAGTCAGCCATTTCTTAGGGAACACAAATTCAGCCTCTTTGTTTATGTGTGTGTTTTAAAGTTTATAGAGTTGTGCAAGAGTGTCAGTACAACTCCACCCATAAAGCACTTATTTAATCCACTGTATTTGCATGATTTGGAGTAAACACACCAGCTGCATCCAGCCATATTTATAACATAAGAACATAAGAGAAGTCCTGCTGGATCAGGCCACAGCCCATCTAGTCCAGCATCCCGGCACACACAGTGGCCCACCAAATGCTCATGGGCATCTCAAGTAGAGACAAGGACAAATCTTTTCCTGCTCTTGAATCCCAGCAAATGGCCTTAGAAGTGTCCTGCTTCCCTGCCCCCCCCCCCGGCCTGAAAGATATGCCTAGGCATTCATTCTAGTAGCCATTGATACATCTGTCATCCATAAATTTATCTAACCCTACCTTAAAGCCATCTAGACTGGTAGCTGTCACCACCTGTTCTGGCAGCAAATTCCATAATCCAATGACCCTCTGGGTGAAGAAATACTTTCCATTGTCAGATCCGACTCTCCAATCAGCTTCATAGATTGCCCACTGATTCTAGTGTTGTGCGTTAGAGAAAAGAAATTTTCTCCATCTTTTCTATACCATGCATAATTTTATATACTTCAATCAGGTCCCCTCTTAAACGCCGTCTCTCTAGACTGAAGAGGCCTAGATGTTGCAGCATGGTTACATAAGGGAGGTGTTCCAGCCCCTTAATCATTCTGGTTGCCCTTTTCTGCACCTTTTCCAGTTCAACAATATCCTTTTTGAGGTGTGGTGACCAGAATTGTGCACAATATTCCAAATGTGGCCTCACCATAGATTTATAAAGAGGCAAAATGCACAGCGAAATGCACAGTCCCTATCAGGGTATCTCACATGAAGATCAATGGATTGTTGTGGCATTGCATTATCCAATCAGGACTGCACACTTACCTTAATGCTGGTAAGAGGACACTCACTGCGCAGTTCCCTTCAATGAAAGCAGAACAGCTAGAAGATTAAGACGAGAACAGGGAGGTCAGCTCAGATCTGATTGGCTGATGGTGCTCCTTAATTCTCACAGCTTCATTAGGGGGAGCTATGGAGCTGCCTTTCAAGCCCGGACAGCCAATCATTGCTGCGCAATAACTATTCTGTGCATTTACATTCAACTGCAGATTTATTCTGCTAGTCTGGAGGAAGCCACCCAGACACATTTTATTCCAGATTATTCATGCTTTATTATGGATTATCCAACTAATGCAAATTAAGTAAGTGCTGTCTGGATGAAGCTTATGACTTTGATCTATGGTGTGATGTGTGGATACTTCACATTTAAATTTCTCCTCAGATATCCTTGTAATTCACTTCGGCTTCCTATCCTTTGCTTGATGAGTATTTCAGTTTGGGGCATCAGATTTTACTGAGGTACACAGCTGTAGGCAGAATGGTTCCTTACTTCTTGACTCTTTTGTTTGCTAAAGAAATAACATATTTGCTAAAGAAATAACACATGTTTGCACATTTGTGTTGGGGCACAAAATATAAAATAGCAGACTGTGACAAGCTCTGCAAGTTAACCAGAACATTAGCAAAGAAAAGTTTCAAATGAGGAGTCTCGGGGGCAGTAGTATTTCCTGTGCATTAGATTCCATAGTTTGTTTTTGGTGTGCAAAGTAGAAAAGTTGGAGTATACACATTGTATTTGCAATTTTTATTGCTCTTTTCCTCCAATGCAGAGCTGAAATGGGAAGTATGAATTGTGTGTAGCTAGGCTTTTTTGTGGAACTTTTCATACCTAACTGTAGTATCCCATGCAGTGTTTGCATTGCGAGCACCGGCCTGTCCCAAACTTCACCCAGACATACCTGGGCTTTGGTGAAGTGCAGATGCTCCCATATGGGAGTGCCTGCCTCACTGCAGAAATGGCCATGCTTACCAGGCCATTGCTATGGTGATTGGAGGATGCAGCACACAACTGGGCAGCCATGCTGCTCTGCCCTCATGCAGCCGTCATACAGACATAATGTGAAGGTTGCATCTGGGACTGTACTAGGAGAACCATGGGTGCTCTTAGTGAAACTGTGGAGATTTTACTGCTCAACACCTTCTGAAGATCACAGATGGCCACCCATGTTAGGAGCAATTCTGGGACAGAAGTGTCTCTGTAATGTGCTAATGTGTTGTCGGAGCATACACAGTTGTTCAAGAGTCCCAAGCAGAGAAAGGCCCTGTGTGTAGTTAGGCTCATTGGAAGAATTTGCTATTGGCTTATACATGCTATAAGATTAACTGGATAGTGAAAATTATGGGAAAATATGTATTACAAGACCACCACTGGCTCAGGCAGGACATGACCGGTTTCACAGTAGTTGCTGCTCATCAGGTGCCCACAGCCTGTAATTGGCTGCACAGGCTGCGGGCACCTGATGAGCAGCAACTACTGCGAAACCAGTCGTGTCCTGCCTGAACCAGTGGTGGTCTTGTAATATATAGCCTACACACCACAGGTTGTAAAAAACTCTATAGCTATTGTGGCCTCCGTGGCTGAGGAACTAGCTATGCCTCTCTGCAATAGAGGGATAATTGAAAGGAGACAATACCTGGAAACCTGCCTATACTTGGCCTATGGGAAAATAGATTTCTGTGTGTGCATCTTAATGTGGATGCTAGACACTAGGGATGCACACAAATGGTTTTTTTGTGTGGGTTCGATTCAGAGAGAATTGAAGGCAAGGAAATTTGCATTAATTCAAATAGAGTCCCCTCAAATATGGTAGGATTCAATTTGATACGAATGTTCTTCAAATGTTATTCGAGTCCCATTCAAATCCCTGCTGCGGGTTGTGTCTATAAATCCCCTATAATTCTTCTATGAATCCTCTATGAATGCATCAAATCTGTTCTGAATCCACTTTGAATCCGCTCTGAATCTGCTTTGAATCCTCTGGATCCATTGCAGATGTGACTGGGCAGATGCTTTCCCACCTCCTCAGGTTCACAAATGTATGAATGTATAGAAGCATTTGATTTGCACTCGAATGTCAATCTTCAAATACACCAATATATTCAAAGTTTGAATTTGAGCAAATTTGTACAAATTTTGAGTGTGGTGAATATTTGTGCACATCCCTACTGCACACTCAGTTATTAGCATGGTACTAAATGTGTTTAAGAGGAATAGTGCAGAGGAGTGAGGGGACATGGCTGCTGTTCCATCAGCCATTCATTTTCACTATAGTGAGAAACTGAGTTACTGACGGATTGCATGTTTTCTTTATGAAAAGTTTTTAGCTTCACACTATTGTCCTTTGAAAACACTACTATATGTGCACTACTAAGCTGTGAGCTCCCTTTCACCACTAAAATCCTGTGTTCTTTTTAAACAATTCCTGGGAACGTTAATTTTAAGCTATAACCTTTACAAGCAGTTTAATTCTTTGCACAGTTCATGTATTACAACTGCATCGGTAGAATCAGATAAAAATTACAGAGCGTTATATTCACTGGGGTCAGTGACAAGAGTTTGAACAGGCAAGCTTATCAAAAAGATGGTTTTTGCTTTTAAAAGTTAACTAAGCTTTCTTCATAAAATTAAACCTTGAACACGCACAAAAAAAAGTTGAACAAAAAGTAATGCAAAGTAGAACTCATACCAAACTTATAGTTTATACCGTACAGTAGTGATTCATGAAGATTAGCACCCTATCAAACTATTGTAAGCTTCAGATTTGCAAATAAAAAGTCACTGAGCATATGGAAGAATGGAAGTTGAAATACTGAAAAGAGGAGTTGGAAGAGCATAAAATGAATAACAGGAATAAAAATGGTTTTGTAGGCTTTCTTTTAGGGCTTGTCCCCATGGGCTTCAATTACCTCACTGCTGATTCGGGGCATTTTTAATCCACTTTGTAGTTCGGATTAAGATGTCCCCATGTGGTGGAGGAGAGCGCGGGTTCAGTTCAAATTCACTTGTCCCCCAGCAAAAGCGGTAAACCCTGGCATTGGGGAAACCTCATCCTTTTTTCTCCACTCCCTTTGCCCTGATTGGAAGCTTTTAGTGGGCGTGCGCACGTCTGCATGACATCAAGCACAGATCTGTGCTTGGAGAAGGAGAGCTTAGGGGCTGGAGGGATCCCCCTCCACCCTTGAAGCATGACAGCCAGCCAGAGAATGAGAGGGGAGCCAGACAACTGACCTAAAACGTCATCTGACAGTGAGAGGCAACTTTTGCTTCCCAGCACTAGTAAGCTCAGATTGCCAGCCTAGCCGGCAAGGAGCTAATTAATATGCACCTCTTTCTAAGGCTCGCTTGTGAGCTCCGATGAGTCAGCCACCCTCCAGTCTGGCCAGCAAGGAGCTAATTAATATGCACCTGTTTCTAAGGAAAAGAGGCAACAGGCAGCTTGAATCCTTTAGTTCTAGGTTCTGCAGTCCCTTGAGCACTTGTGTCTGTGTGTGCGTGTGTGCATATGTGTGTGTGGGAGAAGACAAATGACAGTGCAAATGACAGTGATTTGACCCCCTCATCACTTCCCTTCAGCACAATTTAAGCTAGCATGCCAGGAACAGCTAGCACAGATGAAACCCTGCCCGCTAATGACACGATTGCCAGCCTCCTCCCCCAATAACCCAGGAGTTTCCCTTGAATCAGAATAATACGTGCTTGCCTCCTAATTCGCTGTGAAAACAGTTGGAAAGAGGGTTTTTTGTTTCAGTTTTGAGGATTTTGTCCCTCACATAGCCCAAATTAGGGCTTTGCATGGGGACTCTCGTGAGGCGAACTCACTTTCGCCTCCCATTATCCTTGCCATGGGGACATGGACTTAGTTTGCTTTCTCAGGCCATGGTTACACTTTTCACTTTAAACCTTCTTCAGTCTGATTGCAACACTCACACCTTTTCATTTCTATTTATTTTATTTGTGGACTTCCTTGGAAAGTCCAAATGGAGGGTGGAAAATACAAAATGAAATAGATAAAAATGAAAAGGTGTGCATGTTGTGATCAGAAGATGGACTGGAGAAGGTTTAAAGTGAAGGTATGACCATGACTTCACTCTCATGTTGCTTCTCATGAGCTGTGGGATAAAAGGATTAAATACCAACTAGTATATTTTTAATCAGTTTAAAATATAACACAAAGTCAAAGCCAGTGACGATTTTCCTCCCTCTGTTGCTAATCTTTAAGGGCGTAGAAAAAGTGTTCTTTGTATGCAAGCTGCAGAATGTAAGATCCAGGTTTTGCATGTCCTGCATGGATTGAGACACAGACGTTAACAGCAGCTTCATAGGAGGGAGCTTTTGCCTCTTAGTCCAGGTAAGGCTGTGATTTTCCCTTCCCACGAGTGTTTAAAATGACACTCCCTCCAAAAAATCCAGGCCCTAGAGTGGTGATGGCCAACCTACGACACGCGTGTCACAGGTGACACGCCAAGCCCTTTTGGGTGACACACATGGTCACCCTGGCACCTGGACGTGTAGTGCTTGCTTGTTCTTGAAGTGTATGAAATACCAACTTTCAATTGAAGATTTAGCAACAAAAGTCACTAATGTAAAGAATTATTTGTTTTTGATTTTAATAAAATACATATATCAAAAATATAACCTTTTTACTAGAGCTACAAATATCACAAAATTATGGATATTTCTAGAAGTGACACAGCACCCAAGTTAAGCTAGGTTTTCTTGTGAATTTTGATACACCGAGCTCAAAAGGTTCACCATCACTGCCCTAGAGGCTGATTCAGGCAGCTGTACTGACTGGATTACAGAAAGTGTGTTTCAGTGTGTACATTCATGGACTTAAATATAACTGAAAGAACAAAGTGGATCAGAGAATGCTTGGAAACACTATACCTCATATTATTGCATGTGTGAAAGATAGCATACAACTTCTGGAGCAAACTATTGTTTGTTCTTAAAGAGATCTTTTTTTCTTTTTTCTTTTTGCTCTTGCTGTAGATAAGAAATTATTGTAAAGTATTTATTCAAGTTATTCTGTCTTGAATTTTAAAAAATCCATTTGGTTCATTTTGCAGCATCTACTTTGGATTACAAAATTGACCTCCCGCTCTCAATTTTAATTCAAAATCGTCCTGTAATTTATAAGGATTTTAAATCTTAAAAGCATATACACACAAAGTGTTAAAGATCTTATTTATTCATATAATAATAAAACCAATTTTTGCCTTCCCAGCTGAGATTTTGATCTTTCTTAGCCCTTATTTTCCTCATTTAGTTCCAACAATTTGCTCTTGTGCGTTCTTTGAAAATACGAGTGGCTGCCAAAGTTGCAATTTCCATGGTTTCTGAATGGTCTTTCACTGAATTAATTGGTTATGTAGCTTGGCCGCTGTAGCTGGCACCATCTATTCTTCTGCGAGTTTCATATTTAATTCTACAGGGCTTCTTCCATGCGGAAATCTGCATACTGATTTTTAACAGTCTGGGAAACCTACGGGAGAAATATGCTCCTAGCTATTGTCTGCTTTCTGAGTAGCAAAAATTATTCCAATTTTCTGTTTTTGTATTATTGAAGGTAGTAGAATTTTTGGGTTAAAACTTTCTAAATGTCTGGTTCTTTTAACACTTATCCCAATATCAAACTATAAACCAGAATGGCAAATTACATCTAAAAATCAATAGGATTGTTCTTTAAACTTCTTAGCAGGGCATGCCAGCACTTTAGTGGATCTCTTTTAAAAGTTATAAGAAATTACAGTCAATTTTTAAAAGTATTATATCATCTGAAAGCTGAAATGTCTCTTTACTTCACCCAGGAATGCTATTACTAGTTAGACCTTGGTGTAATAGCTACAGTATTTTTTGTTGATCAAGTTTTCATCTACTCTTGCCAAAAGCCACTCTTGTAGGGATCATTGACCATCCATCTTGTGTTCTTGCTAAACCAAGACTATGCCTTTTTGCTTTTCTCATGGATTTAGTTTTCCTTGGATGCCACCATAGACAAACAATAGTTAGTCCACTGTGCCTCCACTGTGGGAATTCTTAGCTTTGTCAGCAGTCTTAAATAAAGAAAGGGGATGTGATAAAATGTTGCTGAGAACCAGAGTATTATACTCTTCCTGGGTGCTTCCACACTTACCTAAGTAAATCTGGATCTACCTCTTCTGGATTTAGTAAATCCGGTTTCCAGTAGATCCGGATTTACTAAATCCGGTTGCAGGGTAGATCTGGATTTACGAGGGTAGATCTGTATCTAATAGATACGGATCTACCCCCCCCCCTTGTCCTTCCACAAACTCGGGGGCAGGACGACTTATATCTGGATTTGAGGTGGGTGCTGTGTGGACTCTGTGCGGCTCTCCCCCGGCCCGCCATGATTGGCTCCGCTGTCATGGCTCGCCCTCACCCCAGAAGCTGCGGATCGCCATTTCTGGAGCCAGGGGGAGCTTCTCTGAAGCCCTGCCAAGCCCCCCCAGGGGAGAGCACGAGCGATCCCCTCCTTACCTCTTTGGTGTTGCCCCGATTCTGGCTGCGGGGTCCCAGGAGGCTGCGCGCCTGCGTCCTACACACCTCCTGATTGGCCAGGACTGCTTCTGGCAGTGCCGGCTGTCAGGAGACTCTCTGACGGCAGATTATAACAATAAATAAATCAAAATAATTTTGCATTCAAAAACCTAAACCTTTTTGGAGAGTATCCTGAACTGTGTACTCTGCCATTGTTTTCCATTCTTCTTTCACATCCAGTCTGTTGATTCCCCATCCATTGTAGTATACAATAACTAGAAACATCAAAAGTATAATATTCAACAACATATCCATACCAGGTATCCAAAATCCATTTTGCCCCATCCTTCCAACCCCATGGTATGGTAGCCAACCCAGCCCCCAGCAATTGAGAACAAACATACCGTCGAACTAATGGAATATCTGGATCCCTTTATATATAGAAAACCAACACAATTCTGGTTAGTGTCATATTGTAACTGACAAGATAAGCTGTATCTGTTAAATTATGGTAGTTAAATTTAGACTGCTAAACACAAAACTGAAACTCAGCCCCTCCAAGGTAGATTTCTTCCAAATGCTGCCTGCTCCACATGCTGGCACTTCTCAGTACATGAATGAGGCATAGGTACTGGCAGGAGGCCTCATAATTTGCACTAGATAACATTTGATAAAGGCTGGACCTCTACAGAAAGGACAGTCTGTCCTTGAACCAAAATCTAATTAAAGTGCAAGTGCTTAAAATAAAATAATATTGAAAGACATCAGGCTGAATCCATCACAACTTGGGACAGATTATATATCCCAGTATGGAGCAATGCATCCTGTACCAGGATAGCACCACAGAATGCAGAAATGGGCAGAGATGATGATTTTATAGAACAATGTACTCCTAATCTATTTGGAGATGAATTTAATATCCAAGGGGCGTTTCTATTTCTTCTGAATTTCCAACCCACCCACCACCCCCTTGTGTAGTTCATATTGCTGTCATCTGGGGGGGGGGGATTTCAAAACAGTTTTTGAAACAGTCTTTACTTTCTTCATAATCATGGAGGAATATATAATATTCATATATATTTATATATAAATCATGGAGGAATAGAAAGTTATTCTTATTGAAATCTAGGGCAGGAGGACAAATTCCACAGGCCTAGGACTTATTCACAGAGGAGACAAGCAGACACAGAGGGAGGCATCCACACTTGAAGTCCAGATGGTCTGGGCAGGCCAGCTTACATTGATCATGTTCCATGGCAATTGGGCCTACTGTATGCAATTGCACAGCTGCAGCCATGCCATCCCACTACTCACAGCTTTCCACGTGGAAGAGGGTTAGAATGATGCTGACTGGGAGCTCACCAGCTGCTCCTGGTCAAGCTGTGGATGGATTTTTACATATCCACACAGGTATAGAACTCCCAGACAATTTGGGATGGTGGCAACAGTGCACAGTGACATGCTGACAGATAGGCCTCCACTGGAGTGTCTGCAACTGCTCCTCAAAGGTAATGTGAACAGGACCCTAGGAAAAGAAATGTATATTAGGCAGTAGCTAAATGGAGTTGAGGAAGGCTGTCTTCATGGAAATGGTGCTGTTTCAATAAAGTCCCCTCCCTTTCACACCTGCACCATAAAGTCACATTGGCTGTATTTTGGGTGTAGGTAGCTGTTGGAGGGACTTGGGGATAAGGAAGGCAGGAAATGACACTCTTAACCCCTTCCCCACCAAATCCCATACGAAGCTTCATACAAATGTATCAAAACATTTGATCTGAATTTGAATATCGATCTTTGAATGTGCAAACATACAATTCGAATTTGAATGCCCAAATTTGGCCAAATTCATAAGAATTTTGAATGTTACGAATACTTGTGCACATTCCCACTCCCTGGCAATTTGGGGGGAAGATGATAATAAACATCGCTCCTTCTCCTCAGAAAAAGAGATACCCTGTGGGTTTCTCAAGACTTTTATGGCCCTTTCTGCACTTATTATTAGTGTGGAATAAGAAAGGATCTACAGGTCTCTGTTCTGCATGCTGATGCAGTTTCATGAAGGCCCTGCTCACTCCTAGTATTCTCCATCCATACAGTATGGAGCTTCCACCAAGTTAGGGTGCCTAAAAAGGCATCCTGGCCTGTGTACCTCAATGCATAGTTGCATGTAGAGGTCTACAGGCATACTAAGGGTTTGTATACTACACCATAGAGGCATGTGATTTTGCCCTGCTGTCTGGAAGCAAAAGCAGGATCTAACCAAGATCTGGAAGCTGACTCAGTTGTTTTTCCTTGAAAACTATCATAAGGACTTCATCCCTATCAGCATAATCCTATTCATTAAAATATGTTATAATATGTTCAGTGGGGTTTATATTCCAGGAAATGTGCACAGGATTGCCACTTGCATTTCAATTTTGAATCGCATTACTGCATGCCTAGGGAAAATTGAATTTCCCATCTTCTATTGCTTTTTTAACCATAATTACCCTCCAAGTATAAACCATGTGTGATAGAATTTCCCCTATGTATATGAGGGAAGTTTCAGCTCTTCTGTTCTTACAGGTATTTTTATGTTTACTAGTCAAATTACTGCATGGAAATGCTAAATAAAAGTCTGTGAAGTGGTAGAAGCCTGATTTATTTATAGAGCTGTTTTGTGTTTTGCATTTCCTTGAAGGATTATATAAATCCCATTAAAAGGGCTGTTTCTCAGGTTTTTTTCCTCTTGCTTTTGAGAAATATATTCAGATGCATCAAGTGAATTTTCAGAATTTTAATTATATCTGTACCATAGGAGCTGCAGAAATATAAAAGGGGGTTTGGGTAGATTTAATTTTAGATTGCAGCTTAATTAACCGCATTTGAAAAAACTAGTGCAACTTTAATTAAATGTCTCTACATTAATTTAATCATTTAATTGAAAACGTGTTGGCATATTTCTTACAATTTATCATCCTTACTGTTTGAAGGAAAGGGTTTTCATTAACCAAGTACTGTTCAATCTCCGTCATCATTATCCTTAAATTCTATTGCCTGTCTTTCAATCATTTGTATTTTTCAAGGTTTTGATTTGTTCAGTTATCTGAACCGCCTTAGATGTAGCTAATGTGCTGTTCACACTGCTGCTATTTCCTCCTTGAAAATCAGGTTTTCCTGAGCAGCAAGCTTCAAGCAATTGCTTGCTCTTTTCCACCAATCAATTCAGTTATTCTCTCCAGTCTTACAAGATGTTTTTTCTATGCAAAAATCCACATCTTCAGATATCTAGATGTATGCAAACTTGTTCCTATTATTTCCAATTGTTTTAAACTTTAAAACTGTTTGCACTTGAACAGAAGAAAAGCATTAACTGATGTTTCTTAAATGCCGTCATACACTTTACAAGGATACAGCATAAAACTCCTGCCAAATTATTTAGAAGATACGCATCTAGAGTTCATTAAAGTGAATTTGTTCAATGCAACCGCAACAAAAAAGGAATAAGTTGAAATAATAGTTCTTTGTTTGTATAGATTGGAATAGCGAGATATGCAGATTTTGAAGATTTAAAAAATGTTAAAAATTTCTTTCTGACATCTGTGGAATGCCAACATTTTTATCTATCCAGCAGTTTGAATGTATATAATTCCATCCCACCCATTGTTTTTAATTGCATTTAATTTAACTGTGGTACAGTCACTTTGAAGTTCACTCTGAAGATCAGCACAGACTTCAAAGACACTCCAGAACTATTTTGCACGACTTCAAAGTGACTTCGAAATTACTTCGAAGCTTAGGTTTTGGGGCTCCCCTCCAAGGGTGCTCCCTCCCCCTAGCCTCCTCTAGACCCCATTGCCAAACTAATGTGGGAACAGGATCCCTTTAATCCAGACTTTCTGGCTGAAGACCCCATTGTAGACCCCATTAATGGGGTCTACAGAAAATCTGGATTAAAGGGCAAAATGTACCCATATAATCTGGATTTCCCGAGGCGCGGTGGAAGCAAATATGTCCCTAATGGATGCCGTGGTAGAAATGGGGTCATCCGGCTTTCACCCAAATGGGTCCTTAATGGGTGCTAAAGTGGGTACTAAGTGACCATGGAAAAATGCCCAACGTCAAACTGCACCTCTATCTCAGCCAAGAAATTTACATAGAGGTTTCCATGGAAAGTCCCATAGAGTCAGCCAGGAGTCAGCCACTAATTAGTGATACCCAGAAACAGTTAAATCAAGTTACGTAACTTATGATATGGCAATGGGGGTTGGTTTCCCTTCATTTCTTTAAGCTCCAATGATGGGAAGTGACATATTTTAAACAAACAAATAACCTTGCATTCAGCAAAATGCTTATGATACAAATTGTGCCCATACCTGGTTTAAATGCAGTGCCCATAGGGATGTGGACGAATATTAGTAACATTTGTTATTCCTACGAATTTGTCCAAATTTGGACATTCGTGTACAAATCAAGTGTTACGACATTTGTACATTAACATGTGTACAAATATGAATGTTTCAGACGTTCGTACAAATAGTTTGGACATTCATTAAACTAGGTAGGTGGGAAAGTAGCTCTGCCAGTCACAATCTGCAGTGGATCCAGAGAGCTTTCAACATGGATTGAGAGCAGATTTAAAGTGGATTCAGGACAGATTTGATAGTTTCAGAGTGCGGATATGTTTCGGGATCCATATTGGATAGGTATTCGTTCGTATCGGATATGTATCGGATATTTGTATGAATACATTTTTATCCAGTAGAATCCTATCACATTTGAATGGGATCTATTCGAATGAAAATGGATTTTCTAACATTCAATTTATTACAAATCAAATGTCAAAAAACCCATTTGTTCACATCCCTGCTGCCATGTGATGATGCACCTTCAGGGCTCTAACTCTTCTGTTGACACAGTTTTTACCTCTGGAGAAGAGGTTTTGAAATACATCCAGAGAGAGAGAGAGGCGTGTGGGTATCCCTTTCCACAGACCAACAATACCTCAGCTAGAAGGGGGGCTCCTAATACTGTATTTTCTGGCATATAAGACTACTTTTTAACCCAGGAAAATCTTCTCAAAAGTCAGGGGTCGTCTTATATGCCGGGTGTCGTCTTCTTATATGGCGAGTACATCCCAAACTCTATATTTTAACTGGAAAGTTGGGGGTCGTCTTATACACCCAGTCGTCTTATACACCGGAAAATACGGGTACATGTTTTTCTGAATCTGTTGCCTGTCACTTTGCATTAGAAGTGGCAACTCTTGGAATTATGAGAAATGAACTTCATTTGTTTCCACTCCAAAACTCCTTGCTGTTAACTACTAAAATAGGAGTATCTGAACACTTTTACTTTTGAAACTAGAATCCTGACTCTCCTGATCAGTGTTTTATGAATATTATCTATATACTTAGTTTAAAATCAAGGCTACTGTACCTAAATGTTTCTCTTCAATTTCACTAGTTCTAGATAATCTAAAGAGTCAGCCAGACCCACAGGGCAGTTATTAATATTTGCTTGCTATTTGTCACTGGTCTTTTTTGCACTGAGCCTTATTCTGGATTATATCCCAGAATAGGATCCTGCCATCTATCCACATGCTAGTGCAGATATGCCAAGCCCTGCCCAGGACTTAAATGTAGTCTGCGCACTAGCATGTGAACAGCAGGTCCCTCATCTTGGATATAACCTGGAATAAGACCCAGCAGAGAAAGGGCCACTGACTCTTTTCCTTTGAGTATCATAGCAATATAGTTAAATAAATAAAGTTAAATGCACAATGAGCATTCAGAGGTTATGTAAAGAAAATTAATAAAATAGTGAAACAAAACAACAACCCTGCAATCATCTATAATATTTTACAATAGCTCATTACTAACACATGCCACTCCAGTTTGAACGATATTGGCATACCATTCAATTACTATGTTTTAAAGAAATGGACAATTATCATTTCCTTATTTAGCTATAAGAGTTGGGCTTTGGTACAAATGATGTCAGTAAATTAGCACTGTAATCAGGGCATGCAGAATCATATTAATACAGTGATAAAAATGTGGGCCACATACATCCAGTGCACAAAGCTTGTATTTTAGTGCTGCTGGTTTTTTATAATGATGTAGCTTTCTTCTTTGTTATTTTGAAGGTAAATATTGTCAATTATTTAAGTAATGCTTACAGTGACTTCTGAAGAGTCAATACCCACTTAAAAGAAATCTGCTTAGTCCTTTAGATTTCTAAATCCTTTAGCGTTGCTGATTCAGACATTAATACAAGAATAACTGTTCCACAAGGGATCAATGTTCAAATAAGTTTAAGATTCCGTTTTAAAAATGCCTAAAACCAGGAAATGATACCTATATTAAAATCAACCCATTGGCACCATAACTAAAATATGAAAGTGCTCTTCACAATAGCTAAAGTTATTGATTCTATTTTTAACTGTGCTGCACACACAAATGCAAAGTCAACGCTGCTGTATTGATACTGAATGTAAAACTGAAGGAGAATTTCTTCTTTGGGTTAGACTACTCTGTAACCTGATTGAACGTTACATTTTTCCCCTCCACTTTGTGTTTGATTCACTTTCTGGAAAACAAAAACAAGCTTTTGAACATCTCTCTTTTCCAATACAACTACAATTGTTTACAGACAATTTAAAAACTGAGTGTAAATAACTCACAAAAATATAATTTATTTTCTTCATCACATTTAATATTTGTAGGAGTCAGGATTCCCATTTTAAGGAGATATATATTATGGGGAGTGGAAGACGGAGATAAAAATAGTCTTATTTTGAAATTGTAGATTTTACTTAAAGATAGTGTGGTCCTGATATGATATCTACTTTGAAGAAAGTCGCATTATGTTTGTTCCCAAGAAAATGAAGTTAGGATTGCAGTCTTGAATCACTGAAGCATCTTAGATTGGGAATGCTAGCTTTAATAATCCATGGACCTGTTCACACTTAGTTCAGTGGGATGGTATAACAGTGGCCCATCCCAACCTGGGCGAACTACCATGGCAATGAGCGCAGCAACATCCATCATGCACAGGGATGTTGCCGTGGAAGTCAGCCCATGAATCGCAACTGCACAGTCACAACTGCACCACACCATTCACAATGTTTGAACCCAGAAGAGAGCGCAAATGCTGCAACAAAGGAGCTTAGCAGCTGCTCTTGGTAAAACTGTGGACCCGTTTTTACTTGTCCACAGCTATGGAAAATCAGGGTAGCTGGAGAGAACTGGACGCTCTGAGCATGGACAGATCTCTCCAGAGCATCCATAACCATTCTGTTAAGGTAAGTATGAACAAGCCTTATGTATGACAGTCTAGGCATGACATAGGCCAGGTTGCCATTTATTCAGTGAAATAACCAATTTCCACTTTTATATGTATCTCTGGTTAGGGATTAGAATGAGTGGTCCAGTGGTTGCAAACCCAGAAGAAAAGCCCCTTTTAAAAAAATTATTGAACCAAGTTTGAGATGAAACTTCTAGACAATCGCTTGGAATATTCCAAGATCCAATAGAAGGAGCCCAGACTCTTTATGGAAGACTTAATGTTCTTGAAAGTCAGATATTTTAAAATGGAACCAGGAAGTTGATGCTCCAGTAAAAACTCATGTCTCCACCACTGTCCTGCCAATTCACCCTAATTTGAGAGAGAAAGAAAAAATGCAGTGTCTGTTCTGCCCATGCTGTCCATAACATTGTAAACATCTATTATATTAGTTTGTAATTGCACATATTTTTTGTTTCAGTTTACTAAATTATCAAGCTAACTTCTTACACACAAGTAATATTTCAAAATATTTCTCAGTATCTACGCCCTCCATTCTCCATGCAATATTAAAAGCCACAGTTGTTTCCTTCCCACAATGTACATGTTTCCCAACCACATCTTTTTATAACATTGAGTATCCTATTCTGTGCATTGGGGTTAAAATGGGACAAAGTAGTTGATTGCAAGGCTTACAATTGTGTCTAATTTCTAAATTGCTTCTACTGTATTACAACTTTTTACCCTTTCCTTTGACAGTAACTATGTAAGTTAATCAACTTAATAACTGGTAAAGTTTTTTTGATACACTCTAAAACTGTCATGGGTAAAAGAGCAAAATACTTCTATCCCAATGACAGTTTATACTTTAACCCCTCTGACCCCAAACTTATGGTCATATATTAGATGCAGCATAGGTTATATAGATAGTCTTTATAGTATTATATCCCAGTTAAGATAGGCAGATTCAATTACATGCAATAATTTTTCATGCAAACACTTCCATTAGGTCCCAGAATGGAAAGTCATAGCCAATCCCACTTCTGAAAGACGGGTTGGTTCCATATACTTGGAACCAGAAGAAAAAGTATGAAAGACGTCCTACTTTTTCAGTGTTGGGGCAAAAGGTTTACAGGAAGAGTAGTATCCTCCTTTTACTGTTCTTACACTATGGATTTCTTAGTGACATTGCAAAGTATTATTATGCAACCTTGCCAGGTAAAGTCAAGATGGCTATCTGAACAAATCTTCTCTGAGTATCTTCCTGACACATACAGTAATGACTTTTCCTTTGCAGGAACTTTCTAAAAGCAAAAAGAGAAAGAGAAAAAATGCATTTCACCATCTCTTATGTGACCTCTCAGTTAATAGCCTTAGTGACAAATAATCAGAGGGTGCCTCTAAATTCATGCATGCATGTTTGATGCATTTGAATGAAATGGACTTTGTAATCTCATATGGCATTCAGATGAAAATGTGAGCATGCTGAGATAATTTCTACTCTTACAATTTTTGGAGTGATGCCTGTGGTTTCCTGTTTTAGACACCACACTTTCTGGTTTTAAATCATCATTTCCAAAGTGGGTAGCAAAGTGAAGAGTCGCTGACATTGCAACCTGCTAAATAGAATTGTTAGGGGGTGACTGTCAGATATTTTGCACAGTGCCCTAAATCTCCTTCCTCTTTCTTCCACCCTGTTTTGGACTTTAAATAATGCCCTGTTAAAACTTTATTCACCCACGACTGGCCGTGCTTCTAAATGTAGTGGTGGCAAGTCTCCAGCCACTAGGCCTTCTAGTTTGCTCAGAATACCATGAGCTAATTACAGTGGTATGTGCCTGGTGCCTCACCAGCTTTAGGTTTTGCAGCAGAGTTCAGAACAAATCAATTATAATCAGCTTGCCCAATACAGCTGTTCGTTGTTCAAAAAACAAGTGAATTGGATTCCTTTTTCTTCTTACTGAATGGAAAAAGCTTTTGTTCATTCCGTGGCCATTTACAGAGCAGAGCGAAGAACACAGAAAGCATTTACCTAATTTTTAGATCATGTTGATTGGTGATTCTCATACATGAGTTTTTTAGGTTCCTGCAAAAGGAAAGAATACTAGATAGGGAGTCAGAAGAGACGGGTGTATTTGAATTAGTTATTTTTAGATGCAAAGGTACCAGCCTTCTTCTGAAATACAGTTTTTTGCAAAGTACCTTTTGCCCAGCCAGTACATGAGCATGCTTACAGTAAAGCCATGGATTCCCCTCTTCCTCCTCCTGATCAGGTTGAACATGTGTGAAGTATATGTGGAGTATGGGATCATTGCTAGCATTCAGTGCAGTGCAGAGAGAAGCTGAAGAGGAAAGCAAGGACTCATTCACTTTGTTCCCCAGAATCTTTTCTCCAGATTGCAGTCACCCCAAGGAGAGAAAAGATTTTGTTTGGGCAAGACTTGTTCAAAGCATAAAATGTCCAGTAAGGGCAGTTCTTTCAAACAGATTATATGAAGGAAGCCAAAGCCCACAGGTTCTAGGCTGGAAACGGAGAATTCATGTTGGTAACCTATTAGTAAGATAAACTTCTTTGGAAAGAACTGAAACAAGAGAGAGGGATGAACTGGGTTTTAGGAAGAAATACTCATTTCCAGTTACTCCAGGAAGATCTTAAGGCGAATCGGTTGGTGCAACAAACTGCTCAAAGGTAGATCGCAATTGGCTGACATGTGTTCTCAAGGGAAAAGGCTGGAGGAGAGAGAAGGAATTCCAAGGCAGAAAAATAATCCACGTTGACAATCATAATCAGAGCGGTGAATATATATATATAATTTGGAAGAATATACTATGTTCAGTTATAAGTACATGAACAATTATTTTCCTGGCTAACTACATGTACAGTATGTTTTGTTTATACTTTGCTGCTAAATTATTCTAGTTTGCCAAAGCCATTATTATAAGTGTAATATGCCCTTGAGCAACTTTGCTGCTTATTTAATCAACCTGCCCGTGTCTTAAGATCTGGAGGGGAGGCCCTTCTGGTTGTCCCTCCTCCTTCAGTAGCTAGGCGGGTGGGCACCCGGGAGAGGGCCTTCTCTGTGGTGGCCCCCAGATTGTGGAATGGTCTCCCCTTGGAGGTGCGTCAGGCCCCTTCCCTGTTTATATTCAGGAGGGCGGTGAAGACGCACCTCTTCACTCAGGCCTTTGGTTAAAAGCCCCCCCGCCCCCGCCCCCCAGTGCACACTCCACTACTGTTTTTGTACCTCCGTTTTTTAGTATTATTATGTTGGATTTTAAACCTTGTATTGGTTTTAGCATCGTTTTATATAGATTTGATATGTTTTTGTCTTAAAATGTTGTGAGCCGCCCAGAGACCCTCGGGTATGGGGCGGGATATAAATATAAAATAAATACAGCCGTTTACCCCAAAATACTGCTTTGCTGTAGCCATGAAGCTACAAATTTCTCTGCTGGGCCAACTTTAGCCCTTTTTGCCCTGCACATTATTCCAGATTATATCCCAAAATAGGGACATGCCATTCACATGCTAGCACATATTACAGCAAGTTCCAGTAGATCCCTGTTCTAGTATATAATCTGGAATAAGGCCTAGTGCAGAAAAGGTCCTTTGACTCTCTTTTCCTACAAGTCTAAAATAGAAAATTACTAGCACTGCACTGCACTGTTGGTGATCCTGTTTGAGGTGGACTTCTTTGAAACATTAATCCTGTGGGAACTTTCTGCCTTGTAGTTATTTCCTTATCCATAAAAAATGAATGGTGTTGTGGTCAGGACTAAATGGTAGTTGTAAATCTAAATGATTAAAGTGATACTAGTCCTGAACTGCAGGTACACACTGGATTTTAAAACAAAAGATGCTGTGTTTTCTGCTAAAATGCAAACATTCCCTCTGTGACCCAGTCTTTTCAATAAATATGTTAATGTTAAGAGATATAAAGTATTAAAAAGACCATTTTGTGTTTCCATGTTCCCCAGAGCCCTACAGAAACCATAGTAACCAAAAGATGGCCATATAGGCACAGGGATTTAATTGATGACTTCAATAAAAGAAAAGCTGTTGAACATTTCTGCAATGTTTGTTCTGTGAAATACAGGTGGCATTCTTGGAAAATTTGTACATGTTGTTCAGCTAAAGTTTGATTGGCAATATTTTTTTATCTGACCTGTACACATTCACAATGTGACCTCCTAGGGGGCAGGCTAAGAATGAATTCAGGACTAGTGTAAATGTTCCAGCCAATAACATTTATTTAAAAGGAGATAAGACTTGGAGGAAAAGTATACACTGTATTAACTAACCTTGTATGTATAAATGCAGATACTTTCCATATCTCTTTTAAATGTGCTAGCAAGCAATGGGAAGATAATTTATGAGGGGTGTGTCTGTGTGTCTGTGTGTGTGTGTGTTGGACTCTGACTGGTACTTTCCCTGTTCAATTCCACTCTCCTTCACGAAGCCAGCTGAGTGACCTGGGGCTAGTCACAATTAGTCATAGTATCTCCTTTGAAATTTCCAAGAATTAAGGTTTGCATGGTTTTACAGGGGGAAAAATTAGCTTGAAGAACAGTGTTTGCAGTTACTGCTGACATGAATCAATGGCTGATGTGATAGTTGTTTGTAGTTCTTTAATCAAGTCATGGCAGCAGTTGAAGATTCATCCTGAAGGTCTGGCACCCTCATCAGGATGAATGTAAACCATGCAGGAGTTTTGATTGTTGTGATTACTCTGATAATTAAATATACTCAAAAAACATAGAATATAAGTGAACACTCATAGTCATCTTCTGGGCTTTATCGGTGTATGCATTAGAGTGGCACAGAGCGCCACCACCCCACAGTTGTTGTTTGGATCACACTCCATCTAAAGTAGACAGACCAAGAGATCCTTTATCTGATCATTGGAAATGCCTGATTAAACAGATCCAGGGCAATCTGGATCACAGAAGCATAACCATTTCCCAGACTATCAAGGGACCCATTTCAGTGGTGCACCAAAATCTGCTTTAGAAATGGTTCCCCATTTGTCTCCACTGAAATGGGTTCCCCAGAGGCTCTATCCTAGAACTTCAAAGCCCATGGAGGCTCTCGCGTGAGCTTCAGGGCCAGTACAAGGGCTGATCTGGATCAGTGCCATCATGCATACAGCACTGATCCAAACCATGCCTTGTTTGTTCCAGATCAGTAGGACTCACAAGTTGGCCTCCTCCCCCAGGAACGGAGCAAGATAGGAACAGAAAAACCTGAGGCTGCATCTCCAAGCAACTTATTAGCCTCTCTAGTTTCCCTCAACTGTCCCTCTATTCCAACGGACTTTAAAAGTGCCATTCAATTCCGGAATAAGCATCCGCATGAGGCTCAGCAAAACACACCTATTGTCCCCACAGAAGTGTGTTTTCTTTGCCCGCATCTTTTTCTCCCCGCCCCCTCCCTGTTTGCTAGGGTGCCAGTGGGAATGGGGAGGGACTGCTCTCTGCGCAGCCACAACCAGGAAGACAACCCCCAATAAGTCCAAAAGAAAAATAACCATCTGTCCGTCTCTCCCCCCCTCCTGCAAAGGCAGCTGGGCTGCAGCCAGCGCTCAGGTTGAAGCAATTCATTAGGCTATGGCTTCCCATGCCGGCAAAGGCAGCAGCTGCAGCCATCGACCGCACAATCGTTCGCTCATTCACTCTCAACACTTTCACTCTGATCACTCTGGGCTCTGATTGGGAAGTGAAAAATAGAAAAATAGCCATGGGTATTTACAAGTTCTCTGTTCATCTCCCTTGCCCTTTACTTCCAAAGGTAGTGATTTGACTGTCAAAATCCACCCCGTACAGCAGTCGTTACACTGTAGCAATCCACTCACTTCACACCTGATAACAATGTTGAAATTCTGAGCAATTCTGGCTCTTTAAAAGTTCTGACCTTAAGGAAGGGAAGCTGCTGCAGTTTTGGGAGATGTGTGAATGTTTAAGGCTGTGTGTGTGCAGGCGGGCAGCAGAAGCAGAGCCCGGGTGTTGTTGTTTTTTGAGATCTTGGCCGCCTATCCCCACCCCTTTTGCCACGGAGCTTCTCCATGCACAATGTTGCTTGGAATACCTGCGACTTCCAAAAAGTGCTCTGGTAGTCTTCTTTAAAGGGCAGTCCTTGCCCTCCTTTTGTGCCACTGGAAGCTCGGAGAAAAGCTGGGCATGGGGGCGCTCAGAGGCAAAAGAACCTTTTTAACAGACTTTTTATTGCTTGGGGACAGGGCCTGAGACTCTTTACAAAGTTATATTTAAATTATCTATTAAGTATGGATATGCCATAATACATCTTGCTTTTGCAGAGAAATAGAAAAGCTTACAGGTTTTTTATTTGCCTACCTGAATAATTTCTACAAAAACAGGCCACTAAATATGCCAGAATAAAACCTGGGGTATTTTTCCGCTGTCACTAGAAGTACCCATTAATGGGTACTTAATGGGTACTTCTAGTGACAGTGGAAAAACACCCCTGGTGCATTTCTATGACTCCTGTTTCCTGTAACTATGACTTCTTAATTATATTTTTTGTAAAAGGTGATGCATGATAGAATCTTGTTGAGGAAGGAATTCTGAGGGGGGAGGGTTGTGTAGCAATTAAGAATCCATATGGCACTGCCGCAGTTTGCTGATCTTTGGGGACTATGTAAAGTTTGTTAAGATTTGGTATAAAAATGTAAATGACTTGCTTTCATAGTAAAAACTTTTTCTCTTCTATTAGCAAAAGACAAAAAGAACAGTTAAAGCTTTCATTATCTATTGTTACCCAATTAACTCTTCCTCAACAGCTATGACCTTGTATCTCAGTGTTGAGTACACTTCTATCTTTTGTATGGAAAACACCTTCCTATAAAAAAGGCTGGAAATAGATCCTTCAGAATCTTCTCAATCCATTGTGATAAATACACTTCTTTTTTCACCCCACTTTTCACTTTGAGATTCCGGAGTAGGAAAATTAAAACAAAATGTCAAAATTGGTAACAGTTAAAATATTTCAGTGAATCAAAGTGACAGTGCCTGAAAGTAGAATGTGACGCGAAAGCTAAAGACTTGAAGATTAGAAGCATGGCTGGCAAAGCAGTCCAATATGAAAGATATTACATAACGGGATCCTAAGCCCCACACAGAAGGACACCACTCTGGCTGTTTTCAATGCTTCCAAAAACACTTAGTGCACTTTTTGTCATCATGGCACAAAACATGATGGCATGACTCTAATGTGGAAATATATTCTTGACAAGCCCAATAACACTTATCACAGGATCAGGTTGCTTGGGAGGGGGGTTGTGGTGTGCTGAAATGATGTTCCTATGCTGCTGTGAGGGAAAACTTACATGTGATGATGCAGATCTATGGGGAAAAAGGCTAGCAAAACGTGTCCCCCTTCCAAGTGGTTCCTCGTGTCCTCGCCTTCAGCTGCCTTGAATATGTGTTGCATCCTCTAGCAGGCATTTGATGCTGCCAAAAATGGATACATGCCATCCAAGATAACTCAGAGGCATCTGAAATGACAAGTGGAGAGCTGGCTTTAATCTAAAGTCCAAACAATACAAAATACATAGGCCCATCCAATAAACAAGTGGAAGCCATTATTTGAAGATTGGTACTTTTCTTGAATTTCTCCAGTGCAAAAGCTCTGCCTTAGAACCGGAGGTGATCCTTATACCAAAATTCATTTCCTCACTCTGTTAATTCCCCAAATCAGTTCCTAAAAGGCATAAAAATTTAAACCAGTCTCACTTGTGTGCCTATTCACTTCTCTTTCTTAAACAGAAACTCAAAGAAACCAATTATATATGGTCAAAGCCTTCTATAGTAGTAATCTGTGACAAAATTCCCATCAAACACTAGAGGATTTACTAACAAGTTTTAAGACAATCTGTTTGGTTTCTATTTTATTTTCAATTTTAAGCTAAAAGTTTTTGTTTCCTGCATTTATATTTTGCTTTAACTCCTTTTTGCATTTGAGTTTTAACTAAACAATAGGAGACTACATATAACAAATTCTTGTTATATATAATGAATGGTGCTCTTGTACCTTCTTGGGTCTGCTTTTCATAGGACTCAGTCCCTTTCAGCATAGCAAACTGGACTTAAAGGGGATGAACTGTACCATGATGGGTGGAACCTGCCTTCTCCTCCACCCAATGTCTTTACTTGTGGATGGTGCATACCAGAGTTGGCAGCTCTCTACCTCTCTCTGTTCCATTCCTTCCAAGCAGTTTCTGCTTTGCTTGCCACCATGCCTAGGATGGTCCCATCTCCCATCCTGCCCCCCACTGATTCCTGTTTGTTCCAGTCACAAACTGGTGGACTCTGTCCATCATTTTTAAAAATATAAATAAGTTTTGCGCTAGACTTATTAAGCAATAGGATTTTTTTTTCATTTGCTCTCTAGGGGTTTTGAGGAAAAGCTGTAATGATTTTTTTAAAAGGTCAGAAAAACACTATTGGGAGGGGGAGCAAAGGAAAGAGTGAAGCAAAAGTATAAATGATACAGATCTAAGGACAATGTGTCTTCTACTTTCCTTTACCAATGTACAAGGGAAACAGTGTTTCCTTTCAGTAAAAGCAGACTTTTACTAAAAAGCAGAACTGCTTCAGCAGCTATAGGGCAAACAGCAGAGTACAGTCTATCATTTTCCTTCAAGGACAGCTGGGGGGTACATGCTGGTTGGGGTACACCTCAGCTGCATCCCTTTACCCCAAAAGTACCCTGTGTTACCATCAAGTTTACCATCAGCACCACAGAACTCCACACAGACTCTGTTGCCACTGTTGAATTCAGGTGGTGTTGATGCAATCAGGAGAGGTGGAGAACTAGAGTCATATAAAGAAGGCTCAGGGTGATAATATAAAAGGTGTGAGCATAACAGCCCAAAGTGAAGATGATTTAAGGATGGATGACCAGGAATTAGGTGTGAACAGGATTAGGATGGCTTCAGTTCAGTTTCTTAACAGGATGGACTATTTCAGGAAGGCGTGATCATGGCCTTTCATTACTTAACTAACAGTGCTCCCATTCTTGAAAGGTAAGGACCTGAATGCTTCTTATATTCAAGAAATAAAAAGCACCTGGTTTTTCTCTTCCTTGAGCAGCCTTTTTATCCTGTAAAGAGCTAAAATCTCTGCAAATTTATCTGGGAGGAAAGCTATGTTTGCACATCACTGTAGGTGTAACCAGAATGGGGGATTTCATTAGTTTTCCATCCTGAATAAGCTTGAAATCCATGCTGCTGCCCTGAGGTGGTGAGTAGGGTGTACTGATGCAAGGGTGGCATTTCTAGCACTCATAAGCCCATTCCTTATTCCTGAACAAATTTCAGAATAAGAGGAGGCAGTCTTCAAGTTAGTGTGGACTAGACCATGTGATGCCTGCTGCAATCATGCTTTGCCCATATTGGATGAAGCGTGGACTGTTTTAGACCATCAAAATGGTTATAGCCCAGTATAAGTGAAGACCTCTTTAAAGTCATCTTCAACTTGTCTATAACCAGCATTGGGAGTTGGATATACCCTTTGCTCCTGTTGAAGGTACCTGTGCTTGTTGTGCCCTCACCCAGATGTGCACGTAGCCAAGGACTCGGCTACCCCTAAGTTTTAATTCATGTTTGATCTACTTTTGAAGTAAGGGAACACATCAACAAATTAACAAGCTGGTTTTTTTTTCCATGTTATCTAACCCAAAGTTAGAATTTCTAGGTTAAATAATGCAGAAGGAAAAGTGCTTGTCGTTTTTCTGATGTGTTGTCTCACTTTGAGTGTGGATCAAATGTGTAACTGCCCTAAATCTCATCATATAAATGAGAGCTTATTTTTTTCATGCATTTCATTGAACTGTACTACAGACTCACAGGCTGTGGTCACACCAAAGGTGTAATTCAGTTTCCTTCCACTTTCAGAGCAAGAGGGGAATCTTGTCCCTTTGTTGATGTATTCTCTCACTCTGAAAGTGGACTGAAACTGAATTAAACCTTAAGTGTGACCACAACCATAGTGCTTTAAAATAGTTGTTTTGATTGTTTAGAATACACCCGGTTCTTTGTGATACCTTCTTTCAGTTTGCCTGCTCAATTTTCTGTCACTGATGCTTGTCTCTCTTCTTCATTTTGTATTTTAAATGCCTGATATTATCCATAATTTGCCTGTATTTAAAGAGCAGATACCATTATTGTGTAATTAGAGTTCTCTTCCGTCCTTTGTAATGGGGCATTGTTTTATCCTAATTAATCCTTTGTAATGGGGCATTGTTTTATCTTAAATAATTCTCTCAGGCCATGTTCCCACCTGAGCTGTTTAAAACGCTTTTAAAAATGAAACAAGAAAACCCAAAGCAAACACACATTCTGGCTGATCCCACTTCCATTACCTTAAATTGCAGTCAATGCCAATTGTGTTCCCACAGAAAACACTTCCAAAAAACACATTGGGGAAAGTGATAATTTTCCTCCTCGCCCTTTGACCACCCCTCTTGAGTTTGATCCAATGACATGGTCAAGGGTGGGGAATCTCAGCTCCCTCTCTCTCCTACTTTTGCTGCCACTGTTTGATTCCCCAGACAGACAGTTGCTCACTAAATGCCATTTTACGTGTTGCACAAAATCATAAGAACATAAGAGGAGCCCTGCCTGCCTCCCCCAGCGCAGACTGCCAGTGAGAAGGTCCTGAGGCTCCCAGGAAGGGAAGAGTGGAAATCCCAAAACATAAGAGACAGCAGGATTAATGTGCCTTCTGAGCAGCATCTGTGTTCAGACCCGGAAAAAAACATCTGGTATAAGCAGCATGCCAGCCTAAAGGGTTGCAATTTCCTCTCCTGTTCTGCGATCACAGATGCCCCAGATCATCGCTTCTCAGCCTTTTAGCTAAGATCAAATGTAGTATCTGTTCTTATCAGTTTAATATCTGATATGTCCTCTATTTGAGGACTCTATATTAAATGGATTTTTGGGATTGGGTTTAAAAAAAGAAACAGATGCCCCAAATCTAGAAGTGTGCAGTATTGCTGGTGCTGGCACTATGGTGATGCTCTCAACTACCACTAGCAGCAGAAAGACCGGGTGCCCCCGCCAACAGCTTCACAGCAAAAACGGGGGGAAACACCTGTATTTTCAGGTGTTTTTTTAATGCATTTTTTTTCAATTTACTTCCCTGAAAGTGCAGGAAGCCAATTTTCAGTGCAGACAAACAGTTTTCATACCCAGTAAAGTCCCAGTGGAAATGGGACAAAATTGTGAGTTCTTTTTTTCTTTCTGATTTCAAAAAAGTAGTCTTAAATATAAAAACTTTATCAATATGAAACGTATGTCAAATCTATGATAAGTTTACTGAAATATTAAAAAAGAAATCACATAGTTTCAGATCAGACACAGGGGAAGAAGCAACTCTGAGGTATGTTAAAGAGGGCTTTGAGGTGAGATTGTTCACATATTAGTCTGCCCCTCCACCCAACTCATGAACATTCTGTACTAGAAAAGGTGGACCAGAGAAGGCATGGGAGCACAAGACCACACACTGTATCTCTTAGGTGTCCCCTTTTGAATACTGACTGAATGATGTACAGATATAGGTAATGTATCCGCTTCCAGATGAAGGTAGCTCAGATTGGTGAGGAACTATGGGGAGAAATTCCCTCCTCGTCTCCATTTTGGAGTGAGGAGGCACTGCCAAATGGTACTTCCTTGAGTGGTGGGATAAACCATCACACACAGGAAGTGCCTCTGCTGGCAGTCTCACTCCCCAACGGACTGGCACAGTCACCAGGAGGCATCCACTGGTGCCACAAATGGAAATGACAATATGCGCTTATGTTTTATGAATGGTACTCTGTGTGTTTAGGAAAGCAACAAATGAGCCTTCCATCTACATTTTCAGAGTTTACCTAAACTTCAGTAGATAAGAAAGAAAAAAGCTGGAATGTAAATTCTAAATCTCATAGAAGGGACTTGATTAGTAAAATTGAAAGTAGCCCATTATGTTCTGGATATTCTGATGGTAGCGTAATTTAATTTATAACAGAAACAAAAGAAGAACACTTTTTGTGAGCATTAGAAAAATGTTTGGCACGCTTTTCACAAAACATAAAGTAATTTTATAAAATGGAGAAAATCATTGTGCTATCAGAGTGGATTTATTATTTATGTCCCATACTTTAAGATCCATAGATCTCTATCAAGAAATAATAACAGATCTTACAGAAAAGACAGGATTAAGATGAGAACATTGTTTAATCCTGCATTACAAACAGTGCATCAGCAGTCCCTTACTATCAAGTGCTCTGAACTATTCAGATGAAATCATTTGAGCAAGATAGCCTATTGCCACAGCGAAGGGATTTAATTTTACATAGGTTACAGCCAGGCTTCAGAATTCAGTTTTTAATATCATCTTGCAAAGTACTGTGACATCTTTTGAATTAATTGCCACAGAGTGCTCTAACATTCGCTAGCATAAATGGGTTTCAAAGGGGATTTAGTATTACATGGATGAGGGTTGCTTGGTAGAGGTGCCAGAAATCTGTCATTCACATTCAGAGGCAGTATACTCCTGACTGCCAAGAGCTGCCAGCAAACAAAAGAACGATGAAGGTTATATTCTACTCTCGTAAGCTGCCTACTAATATGTGAAACATTGTGAGAGACAGAATGGTGAGCTAGATCAATCGTTGACATGTTGCAAGGGCTGGGTTGAATTCTGTTTAAATTGTTCTCTCTGTGTGTATCTTTGTTGTTTGGCTTTCTTAGTGATATCCTTATCTGATACTGCAGTGCTATTGGCTGCGGTTGTCTTTATTCCTTCAAAACCTGTGATTTCAGTTATATCTCGCATGTAGGCGAACTCAAATTTCACAGTTATTATAAACAGTGCAGAAGTATTTACAATATGGAGCTGGTTGAGAAAAAGGACCAAGGGTGAAGGATCCTAAAGAAATATGCTGTCCCTTCACCAAACAGAACAAGGATAATTTGAATCAATTGCTGTTTCTTCCCTGCAATCCATCATTCTGCTCGAGTTACATGATTTCCTGTGTGATTACAGGAGGTGTTAGTTATGTTTTGGGGCACTAGCTCCATATTTGGAATACAAATTTAGGTTGCATCCAGACATCAGTTACTTATTCTGCTACATTTGGATATTCCAGATTAAAGTATGAATATTCCAGAATTGCCATGCTTTATTGCGGAATATCCAGATATAGAGGAATAAATAACTGAAGTGTGGATACAACCACAGTATGGTGTTAGGCTTTAGGCCTTATTCTGAATTCTATCCTGGAATACCCCCCCCCCCCCCCGGGCCTGCTATAGTCTGCACTAGCATGTGGATGGCAGATCTCAAAATAAGGCCCGGTTCAGAAAGAGGCTTGGAGTATCCTATCATAACCAACAGCCCAAGTCCTGGACCATTTTCCTATTTCCATATTACAATCCAGAGGTGGTTACCTTTTGTGCTATATATCATACACTCTGGTTTCGTACCCCAGCTCCACCTCCTAGACTTCTTCAAGCCTTCACTTCCCTAGGAAAGTGACCCTCCGAAATGAGGGTGGGGGATGGATCTGGCATCTGTACTTTGACATGTCAGATCCATTCCACACTTTCCCATTGCTTCCCTAAGTGCTGTGTAAGTATGATAGTCAGAATTTCTGGGCCACAGCAACAGGAATATGCAGTGTCATTGATGGGTTAACATGGAATCAATTGGGCAATGTGGCATCAACTGCATCAGCGCCGCCCAGTCTTGTCCTCCAATCTCCCAGAAGAGGTACAAATGGAACCAGCTGGGCTGGGTTAGTCTGGTGGCTGGAATAGTTGTAGAGCACATAATATCTTGGTCTCAAGTTGCCTGTGAACAAATCATGGACAAAGCTAGCTTATACAAAAAGACAGCTCTAATAATATTTTGACTACCCTCCCACAATGTATTTTTGTGAAATTTTGGGGGCATTTCTCTTGGAAAGTTCTTGTACTTAAATTATCTCAGTTTTGGACTCTAAGCAGAATTAAAAAGAAGGAAATGCTTAAAAACACAGATAAAGGTCATGGAGGGGTGAATGTTTCATTACTGTTGAGAAAGTCTTTATTAAAAGTTCATTATGTAGGAGTGTAGGCATTAGTCTGCTCCTTTATGCTGCCAAGTGTGTGTGAAAAATGCTATTGTCCTAAGTCCCAAAGCCAAACAAGAAAGATAAAGGAGTTCATATCAGTACTAAAGGAAGGCCTTGTCTGTAATAAACCAGACTCTTTAGATCCTTCAGTTTGTCTGTTCCTCTCCCTATCCTTTCCTTAAAAAAATCTCCACAAAACTTTGCAGTATCTGACTTCCCATGCTAATAACCCATGAATCAAAAAGTCTGATTTATACTGCAATAACGAACCCAAGTGCTACAAATAGCAGAATTTCTGTTTGTAAAAAGTCACAACTGCACCGTGAATAACTATTGTGAAAACACCTTTAGCAGCAAAGGAACTAAATATAATTTTTATTGTGATACCTGTGACTAACAATAGGCCTATTTATTTCGGAGGCATTCTATACTGCATTATTTTTGGAATATTATAAGCAGTTGAGAAAAGAAATTAAAAATATTATTAAACAAATAAAAGAAGCCAAAAAAAAACATTAAAAACAATGGGTGAGACAAGGAAGGAAACATTCAATGCTGCCTTTGTAACCATCTATAAGATGTGGGACTCAGAGGGCGCGTCAAATTCGGGAAGGAGTGTCTCCATGCATTTTACCTGGAAAAAACTGTTCTCATTGCAGTTTGGTGGCTCAGAATGCATTGCTTTGCGAGCCGAGCCTGTACATGGTGATGATCCTAGGCTATTTGGGGAAGAGATTGGTGCTCGTATCATTGGGAGGTGGGGTTTCATGTCCTGTGCTCGTTGTTCCTGCCCTGTGCATTGGAGATCACAACCGAGATCACAACTGCTGAGATTTTTTTTTAGTAAATGGTGTTAAAGCTGAAACAATGAAGGTCAAATGGCCTTCACTGTCCCACGAGACTTTTTAATCCAAATATTCCACTCCCCTTGCCCAATTGCCAAGGCAGGCATGATAATGGCTTGCTTTTTCTTCCTTTTCCGCTTGCCGGTTGTTCTCGCAGTTACCAGCTGGAGCGGAGGTGCGCAAAACTGCTCAATTGCTCAACTGCCGCCAAACCTCGGAGCGGCTTTGCTCAAACAGCTGAGATTTTTTAAATTATTATTTTGGCTGTTCAGTCTTGGCTTCTCTGTGCTGCTAAGTGGGAGGGGATGTGGCATTTGCAGTGGGTAGTACCCGGGTACGGTGACGTCAATCTGGCTTCCAAGAAGAGAGGGGGCGGAGAGGAGAGGAGAGGAGAGGAGATGGTGCTGCTCCCCCGTACCAGGGTTTGGTGCAGTTTGCATGGGGACAGCTGTATCAGCATCAAGCCCACATCCAGCCCACGTTACTTGGAATCGCATGGGGATGGGCAACATTCCATCTCGGTCCTGCACCTGGTCAAATACAAGCCCAATCAGAACCAAATGGCTTGCATGGGGATGCGGCCAGAGAGTATTCCACTGAGTAAGTGCTACCTCAGAGGAGATCAAATGAGGCAACAGGCAAATGACATTCAGTCTACAGAAGTAACTCACTAAAGGTATGATCACACAAGGTATTTTTGGGATGTTTATTTACAAATGATTGGCCCATTTGTGTATGCAGGAAAAAAATCTGTGTCACATAGTGTTTAAAAGAAGTGCCCCAAAGCCTCCTATTTGCTTCTCTTCTCCTCATGGTCTTTGCCTCAATGCATAGCAACATCTCTGTAGCAACAAAAACTTGCCATTCATTGGATTCTGCCATCAGATTTCTGGATCTCTGTTTGGTCTGCCTCTACCAGCCATTTCCAGTGGCTGCAGGACCCTCACCACATTAATCCCAAACAGGATTCTTGCTCTGAGAACTTTTTATCTGTGGAAGGGACAGATAAATGGAGATGGGCTAAAAGTTCTTTTTTAAATTTCATGTCTCAAAATCACACTGGGACATTAAAAAATGTGTGATGGTGTGGGCCTGCCATGAGAAAGGTCCTACTTCAGTTAGCCCAATTCTAAAATGTTTAGGATTTTATCTACCAAGCACTAATACATGTGTTTGTTTGTTTGTTTGTTTGGTGGATGAGTAGCACCCAGTGCAGTCAGTCTTGTAAGTACAGATGTAAAGGTGTGCATGAACAGGCATCCCACTTAACAACTCAGCTGCCACATTCTGCATTAGTTGCAGCTCCCTTAGCAGGTATGACAACTCTAGATACTGTACAGTGCATTATATTGACTTTTGGAGCCCTAAATGACTTGGGCCCCAAATATCTAAAGGAACGCCTTCTCCCATACCGACCTGCCCATGCCTTAAGATCCAATAATGAGGCCCTCCTGGTTGTCCCGCCACCTTCGGTAGTGAGGCTGGTGGGCACCCGGGAGAGAGCTTTTTCTGCAGTGGCCCCAAGATTGTGGAATGGCCTCCCCCTCGAGGTGCGCCATGCCCCCTCCTTATATTTATTTAGGAGGGCCTTAAAGACACACCTGTTTACCTCGGCCTTTGGTTAAGGATTTATTTTCCCTCCCCAGCTATAATGGTATCATTTTAATGCACTACGGAGTGCACGTTTTTAAATTTGTTGAATCTTAAAATGTTTTTAAGTGTGCATCTTGTTTTATTTGAACTTCATTTTAATCTGTATCTGCTCTTAATTTGTATCCTGTTTTAATTTATTTTTACCTGTTGTAACCTGCCCAGAGACCTTCGGGTATGGGCGGGGTAGAAATGTATGTATGTATGTATGTATGTATGTATGTATGTATGTATGTATGTATGTATGTATGTATGTAAATAAATAAATAAATAAATAAATAAATAAATAAATAAATAAATACATAAATAAATAAATAAATAAATAAATAAATAAATAAATACCAGCACAGAGATAATAGTGGTCAGGCTACACCTTCCCAGGCAGGTGTAAAGCTGGTAAACTGAACAAAGCTGGTAAAAAGCATTCTAGTTATAACAGTGATGCATTCTAGGAGCACTCTCAAGTCCTGTATCAGTTCCTACTGAAAGTGCAACCCATGCAGAATGGGTAAATTCCCAATTCCGAAGTTTAGGAACAACCCATCCCAAAGGCTTTTATGTTTCTGGGTTTCAGTTAGTTTGTTGGCCCTCATCCAGCCCAACACCACATTTAAGCATTGATTCAGGACTTTGAGAACTCAGATTGTTTTGTTTTGTTTGGTGGGCTACTGAACAACTAAAACAGGTAATTAGCTTGTCGTAAATCTGCCTAGTCGATAAGGCAATCAGTCTTTCAAGTAATCAGCAAAGCACAGCCAGAAAGTTTAGCTAGAACCACTGAATGGGCCCAGGAGGTTAATCAGCTAGAGGCAGGGAATCCATTGTTCAAAACATAGTGAAAAGGTCAAGTAGTAACATGGTGAATTGAGCAGAACTAGTATCAGAAGTTTTAAGAAACTTTATAGGGACACCTCCCAAGTGCAAGACCATGTTAACAGGAAGGTAACAACATAAAATAGTAAGGGTGTACAAAACACTATTTCAGTCTTGTCCAAAATATTTGCAGTAGCCATGCGAATTGATAGGAGGGCTGAGTGTCAGCCCGTTGTCATGGACGGATCACTCGCTGGTGAGGTTTGGACTCACAACGGCAATCCCCCTCTGTGGGGACAGAGGACCTATTGAGATGGTCCGCCCCCGGAGACTTATGGAATCTCAACGATTCCTGAACGCCCTGGGGGATTTTCCAGTTGGCATGTCTGGTGCTCCTGTCGAAGCCCTGACCTCTCTCTGGAATCGGGAAATGAACAGGGCTATCGACACGATCGCTCCCAAGTGCCCTCGGCCTGCTTGTAGAGCCCAGAAAGCTCCTTGGTACTCCATGGAGCTCTGGGCCATGAAACAGGAAGGTCGACGGCTAGAGCGCAGGTGGCGTAAATCTGGCTGTGAATCTGACCAAACACGAGTTAGAGCACACTATCGTGACTACCACGTGGCAGTGACGGCGGCGAAAAGTAGTTTTTTCTCCACCGCCATCGCGTCCTCGAGTAGCCGTCCAGCAGAGCTCTTTAGAGTAGTAAATGGCCTTATAAAACCTGGCTCGATGAAACGTGAGCCTCAGCCATCTAATATCTGCTGTGACAGTTTTGCAAAGCACTTTGAGGACAAAGTTGCTCAGATTCGTAGGGGATTAGATGTCACAGTTGGACTTAGTCCAGGGGAGGCGTCCGGAGCACTGTCTGGTCCAATTATTTTGGATCAGTTTCAATTGTTGCGGCCTGAGAACGTGGACAAGCTGCTTGCAGGGGTGCGGCCGACGACATGCTCTCTGGATCCCTGCCCTTCCTGGCTGATTAAAGCTAGCCGGCAAGGTATGACCGGGTGGGTCCAGGAAGTGGTAAACGCCTCTCTGAGGGAGGGGGTGGTTCCATTGGCCCTTAAACAAGCTGTGGTGCACCCCCTCCTGAAGAAGGCCTCCCTGGATCCAGAAGATTTAAACAACTATCGCCCGGTGGCCAACATACCTTTTCTAGGCAAGGTTCTAGAGAGGGTTGTTGCTGTTCAGCTGCAGGCATGCTTGGAGGAAGCTGATTATCTAGACCCATTTCAATCTGGCTTCAGGCCCGGTCATGACACGGAAACCACCTTGGTCGCCCTGGTTGATGATCTCCTCCGGGAGAAAGACAGAGGGAATGCTACCCTGCTGGTTCTTCTGGACCTCTCAGCGGCTTTTGATACCATTGACCACGGTATCCTCCTGGAGAGGCTACGGAGTTTAGGAGTTGGAGGCAGTGCTTGGCATTGGTTCCGCTCCTATCTCCATAGCCGATCCCAGATAGTGGTGATGGGAGAGACTGAGTCGACACCCTGGGAACTCACTTGTGGGGTTCCCCAGGGGTCAATCTTATCTCCCATGTTATTTAATATCTACATGAAGCCGCTGGGAGAGGTCATCAGGAGTTTTGGAGTGAGGTGTCATCAATATGCAGATGATACCCAGCTCTATCTCTCTGTGCCATCTGAATTAGGAGAGGTGGTAGAAGTGCTTGACAGGTGCCTGGAGGCGGTAATGGGCTGGATGAGGGCCAATAAATTGAAACTGAATCCAGACAAGACAGAGGTGCTGTGTGTTACAGGCTCTCGGGTCCAAGTAGTTGGGAAATACCCTGTCCTTGATGGGGTTACAATATCCGGGAAGGGACAGGTGCGAAATTTGGGGGTACTCCTGGACTCTGCGCTAACACTTGAAGCTCAGGTGGAGGCAGTGGCCAGGAGTGCCTACTCCCAACTACGGTTGGTGCATCAACTTAAACCTTTTTTGGACAGAGATGACCTGGCCACAGTTATCCACGCTCTGGTAACCTCCAGGTTGGACTATTGTAACGCGCTCTACACGGGGCTTCCCTTGAAGACGGTTCGGAAGTTGCAGTTAGTGCAAAATGCAGCCGCCCAAGTGCTGACTGGAACAGCTAACCGCACGCATATCACGCCAGTTCTAAAAGAACTGCACTGGCTGCCAATTTACTACCGAGCCCAATTCAAGGTGCTAACTCTGACTTATAAGGCCCTAAATGACTTGGGCCCCAGATATTTAAAGGAGCGCCTTCTCCCATATCGACCTGCCCGTGCCTTAAGATCTGCAGGAGAGGCCCTCCTGGTTATCCCACCGCCTTCAGCGGTTAGGTGGGTGGGCACCCAGGAGAGGGCCTTCTCAGTGGTGGCCCCCAGGCTGTGGAATGGTCTCCCCTTGGAGGTGCGTCAGGCCCCTTCTCTGTTTACATTCAGGAAGGCGGTAAAGACGCACCTCTTCACTCAGGCCTTTGGCTAATGCTCTTTATTCCTCCCTCCTTCCAAAGACCACTGTTAAACTGTTTTTATATTGTTTTTATTTTTATTCTTATCATCATGTTGGATTTTAAACCTTACGTTGGTTTTATTATAGTGTGGTACAATTTTAATGTGCTTGTTCTTAAATGTTGTAAGCCGCCCAGAGACCCTCGGGTATGGGGTGGGATATAAATATAAATATACATAAATAAAATAAATGCTCCTCTTACATGACCACTCACTTTGTTAGGTGGAATAACTAGCAAACATGTTTCCAGGAGTATCAGTGAGTGCTCTCCTGAGCTCCCTTTGGGCCTTTTTGCACTTACTTGACTGGTGTGATATAATAATACTATATGACTGTGTTCCCATTCAAGATTTAAAGAGATTTGAAATCCTTTTGAGAGCTCACCATTCCCAAAGCTTTAAAAGAATCCTCAGTTTCTGAGGATTAAAAGTCCTGAGATGCGGATTATCTGTATTTGAATCAAATGAGCTCTCACTGCTGGATTTAGAAACAATCCTCACTGTAGCAATGGGAACTCAAACAGGGTTTTTTTGGAAGGAGGGGGGAAAGAGCCGTTCTTTAGGGGCATTCTGCTCAGTTTCCCCTGATCCAATGATAAGCTTGATTTCCTCCCCTTTTCCTTGGGTTCTCGCCAATGCGTGCTAAAGATCAGGCTTGATTGAAGGGAAAGAGTGAGCAAAGCTTGCTGTAGCTTTCAATATAATGAGAGATCAGACCATTCCAATGTAACAAGATATCAGACCACAGTGGGAGCAAGTCAAAAGTATCTGATTTTATTTAAAGAGGCAGCAATCAGAAAGACTTTGGCCCCGATGTCATTTCACAAACCTCATGACTCTTAAAAGCCTGCCTAATTTGTCCCTCGGCCCTCGATCTCTTCCACATCATGGTTTTTCCCTCCCCCCTGCCATTTTGCACTGTTTTGCTTTACCAATCTAGCACAAAAGGGGAAGTGGAAAAAAACTGCTGCCGTGATCTGAATCAGGGACAGGCTTATTTAGGGGGTGGGGTTTGAATTGCCTGGCCCGATGAAGTCAGGGTATGACGGTGCCCAGTTGCTAAATGCATGGGGAGGGTGTCCTGCTGAGGGGAGGAGGGAAGGGAGGGGGTTTCTCCCCTGCAAGTTCACATTATGAGCTAACAGTGGGAATGCCAAAACAGACCTTGCAGAATCAAACCTGATGACTACAAGATATGAGTCCAGTACTCTAACCACAGATGGCAAGGCCACAGGAGGGCAGATCACTATGGCAATACCAGCAACAACATTTGATGTTTGCTTGGATGTTGCCTTGGTGAACAGGATCCAGACTATACAGCTGCAATCACACTAGCAGCATTGCACCTGTAACAGTTTGCAAACACTGCTGTCTGGGAGCCACCTGGCCACTCAGAGTAAAGCTACAGGCTGCATTTTAGCAGTCCACAGCTAGTGAACTCTGGGAGGGTTTGTTGAGCTTTGAAATGACTATTTTGGAAGGGTATGCAGCTGTGCTTACCCAGTGAGTGGACCATTGCTCCTTAGAAGGTAAGTGTGAACAGGGCCCTTGTTCCTGGCTGCCACTCACAGCCCTCTCAGAGCCTGGGGAACATGGCTACTCATCACCATTTCAGGTTGTGCAATGACATCATTCCCAGATCCAACACAATTTTAAGCTTACCTGGGCTTCCTCAACCCCTTAATCTGTAGCAGCTCATCCATCAAGGGTGCCCAAACTGATTTATGGTATGTGTGAATGTGTCTATGCTATTTATATTCACTATTGTATTTGCAACCCAAAAGAAAGAGAAACAAACACTTTTGTATTCTACTTTTTTTTTGCATGTTTTTAATACTGTAGTTTACTTTGTTTTTAAACATTTTAACCCTTAATAAGCTGTCCTGAGCAGAACTCCAGAAATGATCAAGGAAAAGAAAAGCCATTACAGAAATAAAAATTCAGAATTTGGCAGTTCAGCTAGAGCTCTCCCTGAATTGGTCCTGGTTCAGCTTGAACTTGAACTAGCTCAATCTCAGTTTGATTTGAGGCTCAGCCAGTTTGGCCATAGGAAAACTTGTTGCACCCATCCCAAACCTCCGCATGCGGAGGCAAGGAGGAAAGTGGCTGTGGTCTTGTAGGTGTGACCAGGCCATTCCAAACTGAAAATGGTCTGTGTCCCCTGTCCATCTTAGAGATGGACAAGGTAAGGACCTAAATGTAGCCTAGTCTTATAGGTGCTTAAGTAGTCACTGAAGTTTTCTTAGTCAGTAGATTCTTTAAAGTTTGAACTGATAGTTTTGTTGCTAATAACTAATTGTTCAAAAATCAAAGCACAAAGACGGTGATATTGGCGTACGAATGCAATTACATTATTTACAAATGTGAAAACCAATTGCCATAGCTGAAGAGCCACAGAAAATACTGTAGAAAATGTTGGTTACTGTGTAATCCAGAAACTGTGGCTACATCCAAACACTTTTTTTTTAAGTGGCTTAGAAAAGGCTTGGAGGTGATTGCATGTGGTAGTGAGTGTTCCCATCCCATCTCTAGTACTATTCAGATTCCAGCATGTGGCAACTTTCACTTCTAAGTGCTTTTGAATTCCCACCTTTTTCAAAACTGTGTGTAGATGCAGGCTGCTGCTCAATAGGAACTCCCATTACTTCTTGTTATCCAGCATTGGAGGCTTATAAAACCACGTCTTAAATTTAACTTCCACAGACTTCTAATTGGAGCTATAAAAATGAAGATCAGTTTAGATTAGCTGTGGACTTGACAATTGTCTGGATTAAGCAAGAACTTTATACATGGGTAATTGGGTTCTTATGCAGTGTGCTTATCATTTCTGTTTCAAGACAGTACCATGCATAAGTTCCAGTAGCCACAAAAGGAGGCAGAAAGGCAGCTTTTAATATTAATTCATCAAGAAGACTGGACAAGTGGAAAATTTGTTTTTAACTTCATGCTTATCCTTATAGATATGTTTGTATATATATTAAGCTTATAATCATACATATCCTCATAGATATGTTTGCATACTGTATAGTGTATAAGTCTTGTGTTTATAGAGATTCACTACTACATGTACTAGTAGAGAATGTCAACAAAATACTCTGATTAAAGACATTCCAGACATGTTTAAAATGCTGGCAAGTTGCCAACATTGTTGTGGAGCTGGAGACAGCCTTGACAGTACTTTGGGGCACTACCGTCTACTGCTTTCATAGTCCAAAGTACAGAGAGTAAGAGAAATCCTGCACAAATTTTACAGTACTGGCATATATTCAGACAATCAATTGATTGGTCATGCTCCTTTGACATTATATTGAAAACCAGTTCAGGGAACTTGCCCTTTGCATGGAAAACCAGAAAGGGAAAGAAAAAAAAAGAGGTAGCTACTGCAAGCTCCCAGAAGTTGCTTCCAGCTTGATGGCTAAGAAGCGTGTGCATGTCCGGTTTTGAGGAAATGCCAGCATGGCCCTTTGCCGGGGGTGGGGTGGGGTAGAATTCTGTAGAGATCCAGCATTTCCATGCAATGTTTGGAGTGTCCCTGAAGCATTAATTCTGATACTTTAAATAAGTGCAGCAGAAATCTACTTTTACAAACAATGGAAGACAGGGCTTGTTTCTTTTTAACAAGATACTTCATTGTCTCTTTTATTACAGAGTCTTTTTTCTTCTTCTACCCAGGTGGCCATTGATGAGCGAATCAAACAGTTGCATGAAGCCCACCGAGATTTTGGCCCTACTTCTCAGCATTTCCTTTCTAGTAAGTAATTGCTCTTCCTCCCACCTACCCCTTCAAATTTTAAAGTTGTGTTTATAGTCACTTCTTCAGATGAATGAGTGGATATATTTGTTGACCCACGTTATATTTCAGGTAGAGTGCAGCTTATCATGTGAAAACAGTTTCATGAAATATAATGTATTTACAAAGAATGTATCTAGCATTCTTTGTAAGAATCTCATTTCTCCAAAGATGGAATAATCACATAGGTAAATGAATGATTTGCCTATGAGAAAGAGAGAGGGCATATGCCTGCATCTGAACCTATATTTTCAGGAAGGAAATCCGAAGAATTAAATTAGATAGAGGACACTAGGGGAAAAAGTCCTCACATATCTTAATAAACTTAATGCTAACAAATCACTAGGGCCATATGACATTTATTTTTAATTCATATGTGAAATTGCTGCTAAGATCAGTCTTTGTGCTGGGGTGATCCAGAAAATTACAGACCAATCAGATTAACATCAGTTCCAGGTAAAGTGATAATAATAGTTAGGAATAAAATTAGTACGCATATAGGCGAGCAAGCACTGCTGAAAAAATCAGCACTATATGAAGCAGATAGGTAGGAAAGTTAGAACCAACAAGAGGAAGGTTTTTTTCACCCAGAAAGCCTTTGTTCTTTAAAATATACTACCAGAAGTGGTGACAGCAACTAGCCTGGATGGCTTTAAGAAATGATTAGACAAATTCATATTGTGTCATGAATTCGGTAACACCTCCATGTTGGAGAGACAGATGAGATTCATCTATGAGCCATTTACAGGGAACTGAGATCAGGTGAAGGTTTGTATTTGACGATGCCCATAAGCAATTGAGCCACTGTATAAGACGAGATGCTAGATTAGATGGGCTGTTACCTGATCCAACAGGGCTACACTTATGTTTTTGTGTCCCAACAGAAAGTAATAATGCTTCTGAAAGTTACCACACTTTGAAAAGGATATTGTGGAAGTAGAAAATGTGCAGAAGGGGCAACCAGAATGATTAAGGAGCTGGAACACCCCCTTACAAAATCAGACTACAACATCTAGGCCTCTTCAGCCTTTAAAGACAGGGGGGTGACTCAAGTGGATAAAACCATGCATGGGCTGCATCCCCAAAAGACTTATTTGCCTCTCTACTGTCCCTCTGCTGTCACTCTATTGAAGTGGACTTTAAAAGTGCCATGCAAATCAGGAATAAGCGTCCGCATGAGGCTCAGCAAAATGTGCGTTTTTAATGCACCTTCCATCCTCATGGGAGCCGTGTTTTCTTTGCACACATCTTTTTCTCCACGCCCCTGCTCTTGTTGATACGGTGCCAGCGGGAATGGGGAGGGACTGCGCTTGGCGCGGCCACAACCAGGAAGACAATCCCTGAAAAGTCCAAAGGAAAAATAGCCATCAGTTCTCTGTTCATCTCCCAGATCCTCCACCCCCGGAAATGGCTTCTCGTGCTGGCAAACATTCACTCTCACCACTTTCCCCTGTTATCGCTGTCAAAATCCACCCTGTCCAGCGCTCGATCGCTCATTCACTCACCACTTTCCCTGTTATTGCTGTCAAAATCCATCCATCCTAGCAATAATCCATCCATTTCAAACCTCATAGCGATTGCAACAATGTTGCAATTCTGCGTGATTCTGGCTCTTTAGTTCTGAGCTTTAGAAAGGGAAGCTGCTTGTGTTACTGCTGTGTGTGCAGGTGGCAATCCCCGCCCCTTTTGCCACAGAGCGTCCCCAAGGTAAATGTTGCAAGGAAAACCCGCAACTTCCAAAAAGAGCTCTGAAAGTCTTATTTAAGGGGCACATTTTTTGTTGCGCGTTTTTCTCGTTTTGTAGCTCTGGAAGTTTGTTAAAAACCCTGGCATGGGGGCGCTCAGAGGCAAAAGAAGAGTTTTAGCAGACTTTAAATTGCTTGGGGACAGGGCTATGGTTTAAAATATTTTCTCTATCACACAACAGTAGAAATAGAGGGCACTCTATGAAGCTGATGGGTAGGAGAGTCAGACCAGAGAAAGAGAAGTATTTTTTTTTCACCCAAAGGGTCACTGGTCTATGGAATTTGGTGACAGAAGAAGTGGTAACAGCAACCAGCATGGATTGCTTTAAGGAAGTATTAGACAAATTCATGGATGACAGTTGTATCAATGGCTACTAGAGTAGGTGCCTAGGTTCATCCTCCAGGGTGGGGAGACAGACAAGATGCCTCTAAAGACCATTTGCAGGGATTTGGGAGCAGGTGAAGGTTTTGACATTGTCTTATGCTTGAGATGCTCATAAGCCGTTGGTGGGCCATTGTGTAAGACAGGATGCTGGACTAGATGGGCTGTGGCCCAATCCAGCAGAATTCTCTTATGTTGTTCCTATGTTCTTAGATTTACAATGTTATCTGGTGAACATTAGAACTATATATACAGAGACATTCCCTATAAATGGAACACTAGCTCAACTTGAATGGACTTAGCAATAAACTTTATTCATGGAGTGCTAAAGTAGTTTTTAAGATTCGTTTTTAGAGAAGGGAGCATTAAAAATGATATTTTCTACTGGCGATCTAAAATGTAACTGTTTTCTCTGCCAAGCCAGACTTCACCATGTGATTTTATTGCAGGCTTAGGCCAGGAAATAGTCTCAGTAAAGTGATGTTGTAAAAAGGAAATAGAGGAAAATCTAGGTTACTTTAAAAAGGTTTTGCATGAACAATTCAAAAACTACTGCACTCTGTTTTTCAGTGGCTTCTTTCAAAACATTCTCTTTTTGAGTCCATTTATTATGTTTTTAGTTGGTCGTTGCCATTTATCCGAATACTTTGTACTGTATATAGTTAGCAGCTTATTCCCAACTGTAGCTTCTTTAATGACCATGGCTATTTTCTGTCGTGCTTCTGCAGTGCTGAGACTGATGTCCAACTGAGGGTAGGAGGAAATTGATTTCATACCTCTGCTTATTAAAGAGTGTCAGTTTTTAAAACATCATCCCTTGACTGTACTAAGAAATCCATAGTGCTCAGGTACTTATTCAAAAATTACACTCAGTCAAGGACTCTGCAGTTCATCCTTTCACTGGAATAGTGGGAAGAACAAAAAGCCAGATTTGAAAAGCTGCTTCAAGAATGCCAAGTTTTAAAAAAAACACCCAAAACTTTCAACTCAGTACTGGTGGGAGAGGGAAGAAGGTTATCACTAGTGCTTTATTAAAGATGTTTTGATGTCCTTTGAAAGTTTACTTGAAACACCATCAAAGCAGCAAGGCTCAGATTGAAATGAAACTGCGTGAAAACCTATTGTATTGCGATTATAGAAGGTAAATAACAAAACTATATTTAATGGCTTATATTAGAGGAACTGAGCACAGACTCGGAATAATGGTGTCCTGCTGCTTGTTTGATGCATGATGAGGAGAGCAACCAGTTGATACTGTGTTTTTCACTATCTAAAACATTGCATAGCAATGTCATGCAGAATCCACTTTGCTGCTAGTATCCCAAGTAATTAATTAAGTAGGTGTAGGCACTGAGTATGGCAGGTCTAGGATATGCAATACAATGTTATATTAAAGATCAGCTTGTTTCCAGTTGATATTAGAAGAAAGCTGGTTTCTCTACTTCCAAAGAACAAGTCCTTTAGAAGTCACATATTTAAAAAATACGGTGTGGTTTTATAAATAAATCAATTTTAATAAGTAACCATTCCTTTTGAAGGTTGTGTCTTGCCGCACTTCCTACTGATTTCTGTTTCAAATTCATTCAAGTCTCAATTGCTAAACTGGACTGCAGTTTTAAAAGCAAATTATTGTGGATGGTTTCATCCATTTGTTTTCACATAAGTTACTGAAATTATTTCACTTCAGTGAATAATGATTTTTTACGGTGTTCTGATACTGAGCACACGTTGGTGCATCTCGACTCAGAAGTAAGCCTGGCTGAGTTAAATAAGATTTACTACCAGCTGAATGTAAATAAGCTGCACTTGAGTTAGTGGGGCTGAGTCATTGGATTCAGTGAAAGTTTTGAGTAGACATGAAATGTACAGTAGTAACACTGCTTGTTACCTCCTGTGTCAGGATCAAGGTAAGTAGACAACCAAATTTATAGCATAAAGATGGGTTGGATTTTATTCATCACATTCATTCTTTCTTTATAAACTTAGAGCTCTATCTGTAAGAAAACTATTGGCAGTTAAATCTGAATGTTTTATACCTAAGCTCAGCATTTTAACCACTATATCCAATTGGTTATATTGTATTTAGTCTCGTGCTACAGTGGTCCATTACATATGCTTCCACATTAATTTACTTATTCCAAGTACATGAACCCCTGAAAAGGCTCACTCAAACTTACCACTGATCCAGTAGAAATTCTTTTAGTCTGCTATTAACTAATTCTCACTCCTTAATATGAAAAAAAGCCCCTTTCTGCACTGGGCATTAGATCAGAATATATTCCAGTCCAGGGTTCAGTCTTCCACAACTATTGTGAAATATGGTCCCATCCATCCCCCTTATCCCCCTTAATCCACATGGGTTACAGTGTCAATATTCTGGACTACAAAGGCTGTGGAGACAACGCACGTCCGTAGGCCGGAATACTATGGGGAACCTGTTTTGGAAGGTCTGAAATAATTATAGAGCACCTTTTACTTTAGAATACATTGATTCCTGGTAGAACACTTTTTAAATGTTATTTTTATAGATTTTTCTGGTTGACAATATTCCGCTATAATGACAGGTCTATACTTGTTACTCATACAATTCAATCCTCTCCCCACCCAACCCCTTCACATCCATAAATTAAAACCATTTATCATATAACAGGAAATTTTCTTCCCTTTCCATTTTCCAGCTCTCATCCCCTCTTAATTGCCTCATATAATGACATACCGTCACCCATTTCCTTTTTGCTGTATATGGCCCATATATATTTGTCCTTTTTCATTTAATAAATCAAACTTTATTGCATCTGTCTTGATATAACATTTGAAGATTAAAACAGCAGCCACTAACATGGTTATAGTGAAACACATACAGTATACCTGAATTCATCGCTCCCCCCCCTTTCTCTATGCTGTAGGTAGATTTTCCATCTTCAGAGAAATGAACAAAATCTAGTTAAGAGCTGCAGAAGTGAATATCATGGCATTCAAAACAAATGAACCCATGAAAATTAATTCTGGTGCAGATGTGACAGGATCAAGGGCGTTTTCACACTTCCCTTCCGGTCCCATGAACAGGAAAGGAGTGCAATCAACTAACATTGACTAACACTTGCAATTGCAATTGCTAGTCAACGTTAGCCTACCTCCCATCATGATTGAACACTTACCCTGTTTCTAATTGCTGGCTGGTCCTTTTCTGGGTGCTGCTACCTTCTGTGCAGTGCTCTCCATGACTGCCAGTGGAGCTGCCAGCACACTCCAATGACCTCCCCATCCAGCAGAGGTGGGAATGGTCTCTGGCTGAATGCTATCAGGTAAGTTGGGATAAGGGTTGGTGACGCTGTGGAGTACAAGTTCATGCCCCACATGCTCCAGCAATTAGGCAACTTCTGGCCAGGCAGTGGGCATTTCTAGCATGTAAGCGCCTCCTACAAGTGCATATGCATCTGCCTAATTGTTGAAAAAGGCCCCATCCAGACAGGGTGAAAATAGTACCATTATAGTGCTGCTATGGTGGGGTCACCTCATGTATCACAGGCAACTCACCATACCTCCTTTTTCCGCCATCCCTAAAAAGTGCAAACTGCTATTGCTGAAAAACTTGGTGTGTTTTCAAGCAATAACACTTTTTAGCCGGGGCCCTTATCTTCTGGACATAGCTGCCATTATAGCTCTATCCAGTGTGTATGTGTGGAAGCTTGAAACAGCTGATCATGCACGCACAGTGGTGGTGACATGCACATCTGGGAATTTGATGGCTGCCAAATTGCTCAGATTGTGCATCATAAAAATGTGCAAAGACAGTACTGGTTACAGCACTATCTAGGCAGGAAGCACACCTTCACTCTAAACCTTCCTCAGTCCATCTTCTGATTGCAATGCTCTCACCTTTTCACAAATGAAACAGACAGAAATGAAAAGGTCTGAACAGTCAGACCTGAAGATGTACCGAAGCTGGTTTAAAGTGAAGGTGTGGCCACGACCAATGGTAGGGGAGCAGTAACCAGTATTATTGCTTCCTACTGTGAAATCCAGCTGCCATCCAGAGATAGCCAAAATTATTCAGTCAGAAGACCATGACTTTGTTTCATTTCACCTCAAACTATATTACATTTATGGACCTCAGTCATACGTTTCAATCACAAAACTAAATAAATCCCAATAAATATAGCTAGAAGCAAGCTCGAATAGAGGAGATTTTGTTTCTCCACATCCTTTTGCATCCTTTGAACAGGACTCGGTGACATGATGGGGAGTAATGACACAAGTGCTACCTTGCGCAGGTGAAGCTTTCCTGCAGGTGAAGCTTCTACATAATTTAAATCAGTTCCATGTTCCTGTCCCACTGCCTGTGACCGATATCTTTGACAAGTGTGTTGACTGCACAAACATTTTTTCCCAACAATGTGGATAACAGCATGAATGTCATCTCTGTATCTTCTTTCACAGCTACTCTGAATAGACATTGAGGGGAAATGGAAGCAATTTTTACCAGGCAATCTATAACTGAAATGGAATTAAATGTAATTTCTCTTCTGGTTTGGTAGAAATAATCAGTGCATGGAGTGGGAAGATTTAATCTAAGCCACTGAGTAAGAATCAATCCTTTCCAGAAAAGGAAAACAAATGCTGGATTCCCCCCGCCCCCTTGATGCTACGTATCTGACAGAAAGCGATCCCATGCTGATGCAATCAAAAACAAGCATATTCCTGAGAAAGGAATGTTATAAGAACAAGAGCAAGGGTCTGACCTTGAGGTCACAGGAGGATCCCATGAAAGCAAGATTCATGATAAAAGGAACACGGAGCATCTAAGGGAATGTATTTGTAAGGACAGAGACCTAAAGAAAAGCATTAAAAGCAAGGTTACAATCCTTTTATATATCTTTTGGAAGAAATGCAACTTTGAAGTTGTGAATAGCACAAAATGAAGAAAGAAAAATAAACGTGTCTTGAAGTCTAGCTTAGGCGGAATGGAAAAACAGAATCTAGCAAGAATACCACCAGCATTCATTAGGCTTATAGAATTTCTTCTGTGCTCCTCACTGTTACTTCCTGCAATGCTCTACAATGTTGGATAGTCAGGTGTGGTGCTAATAAGCACTTCCTAGTTCACACCTTCTATTTGCAGTTTGCAGGAGGATGGGTAAGAAGAATTAGTCCATTGTTGTATTTCTGCATTCATGTAGTAAGTAGTGAAGTGAATCAAGAGAATGCCACATGAATATTTGGGTCCAGGTGTAAGAAATCCAGTTATTGAACGTAAAATATAGCCTTATTCCTATAAGGAGAATGCCTTGTAACCCCATATGTATTGATTAAAATGTTTTACTGCTTAAGAACACTAGCATATATGCTTGTTGTCACATTAAATCAGGACTTTTTCAAATAGTCAGGTAAGCAATAATTTATACTAAGGAACGAGAACATTTTTTCCCCAGCCTTGGAGCAATGTTCCCTTTTGGGCTGACCTCTGGGCAAATACAATCGGAGCAAACAATGTGACTTTTACCTTTGTATAGCTGGCCATGTGCAAACCATGCAAAAAATTAGAATAGTGACATCTGTCTCCATCCGTGGTAGCAAGAGTCATATCACTGTTCAAGAAAGCGTATGTTTTATTTTTGAAAAAGCACTCTTAATATAACTCTTGTGCTTAGAAGGCTTGTGGCATTTCCCAAAGCTAAACATCCTTTGAAATCTGGTGGTATCACTAAGACATTGAGAGAGAGAGAGTTCCTGGATGTTCCTGGACTCATCACAGCTTTTCAGCTTGGCCCCAGGCTATGAGCCCAACAAGGAAAGTCTTGCCTGTTTCTCCTCCTTCCCTTCTTCCTATTTCTACATCACTTATCACAGGGTGGTGGGCTATTCTGACACTTGAAGACTAGGTTGAGGCACAGGTCTGAGATGTGTCTTTAGGCCACGGTCACAGCTTCCTGAAAAATTCACTGTTTGTATCAAATGAAAGGTGTTTGAATGGTTTGAATTTGAACTGAACATCCTAAAGTTTGAAACCAAACCAAACCACAGGGTGTTCCAAAGAACCACCCTATTTGAGTTTGAAAAGTTCTTTTTTGCCCTTTTCAAATGGCTATTTCATGCATTTTAAGAGGTTGAATAACCTTGAACAGGCTTGAATTTCAAAGACCTTTGTTTCAAAAGAAATTTTGAATAGACATGAAAAAGCAAATCACCATTTTTATGTTCCTGCACATCTCTACATTTGACCCCCTGCTGTATCAGAACTACACCTTTGCTGCCTGTTCTATCCCAGATATGATCGGACATCAGAGGCAATGAGCTCACAAATTTTGAGGAGTGATGTCACCATTATAATGATAATTTTAGATAAGCAGATAGCAGCAAGAAGGGGAAGAAGAGCATGGGTTAGGAAAACCAAAGCAAAGAATAAGAAATGGAAGGCCAAGTCACTTAGTGGTACTTTACTCATTCAGGTGCTTTCTGATTAAACACCCCCCATCACTGATTTCTCAGGTGAGGGGACCATCAAGCAAGGCACTCACAGTGCTTTGTCCACCACCAAACTCCATGCTTATCTGAGTTCTAAAATAGCAAAAGATGGTGGTGCAGACTGGAATGATCTCTCCTTCTATTTGGGAACAATGGATGTCCCTAGACACCTATGAAATATGGATAGCACTTCAGTCCATGGGTCTGTTTGCACTTGGCTTTATTCTGGACTATATCCTGGAATAAAGGCCAGCTGTCCACATGCTAGTGTAGGCTACAGTAGGCCCCAGGTGAGGGCTGCCAGAGTCTGCAGTAGCATGCAGACAACAAACCTCCTATCCTAAGATGTATCCAAGAGTACAGTCAAGTATGACCAGGCCCCATGATTGTTTAAGACAGTGCATCTTGAATAACTCAATGATAAAGCTTTAAAGGAAATTTCTTAAATCCTTCATAGCTTTTATGAAACAGTCTGGAATGACAAGCAGAGCTAGGGGAATATATACAGTATTTATATTTTTGCATATCCTGAAATTTGTGCAGTTACTGGCATAGTCAAGTTTAAAACAGGCATTTTTTCTAATTACAGGGAAACATGATGATGATGATGATGGTGATTTATTTAATTATTATTTCAGCAGTTTATTTGTTCTTGGCAATAATGGTAGACCACATTTTTTTAAAAATGTATATTTAAGCTTAATCACTTAGGTAGCATTTTTCCAATGCAATGAGCACGCATGCATGCACATATACATGGAAAGAGATTCTGTGTGATGCCCCTGTGATTACTTGAGGGTTGCATCTGCTGCCTGTATATGATCAGAAATAGATTTGTGCTGAATTTGCAAAGTTACTAGCTATAAACACTTTTTACCTTAAAGCATAAGCAGGTGTTGGTGAAAAATTTAATACTTACTATCATAGTCCTGCAATATGTATTATGCTCTCTTTTTTTTTTCAAACTTTATACTTACAGTGTAATGTTCTTTTTTTTAAAAGGAAAAAGGAAAAAAAGATTATACTATATTGTACTGCACTGTTTATTGTGATTGTTGCTCTTCCTAAGAGCATCTGGGATGGATAATATTCTCAGCAGTACATACTACTGATAGGAACAGGTGTAAGTTCCACCACTTTGTTTGAAGCCCATGCAATGGCAACATTTTTTTTTATCCAGCTTATATTGGACTGAATCAGAGGCAGATTTGCCAGCATGGTAATGGAGTTCAAAGGAAAGCTTATGCCAGCAGTGAGAGAGGAGCTTCTGCCTGCAGTCGCCCACCACAACAAGAAAAGGAAGCAGAAGATTAATGAGATCTTTCAAAGTTCATCTGAATTCTCTGTTTTCTGTGTTCCCAATAGGAACATGTATGTTGCTGCTTTTCCTAAAACGTTCTTCCCTGATGCTAAGCCTATGAAAAGGCTACAAAGGCTTTGTTAGCTTTCAGTGTGCTTGACATCAAGGAAGCACACAGAATGTCCCAGGGTCAAATAATTTTCTTTTCCCTATCAGGAACTGGAGAAATAAATCCCAGAATTCTCAATACAATCTTTGGGTGCTTCCAGACACAAGGAAAAGCTTTGTAACTGCTGTGGTTCTGCCGGTCATGTGATCGGGCACATGATGATCAATTGGCAGTGGTGGTGCATCACCAGCAGGGAAAGCTTAATTAGCAGCTTTTTATTTCACACAGCAGAGTATCTATTGCTCCATCTGGACAATAGGACACGGCTCCACAGGGAATTTGGACCTTTAGTCATGTCTGGGGGCACTCTTTATCTTTGACTAAGTTCTCTGCTACTTATGTTGTAAAACGCATTTTCAGATGTTCTTTCTTAGGAAAGCAATTTGATTGCTACTGGCCAGCTGTGTCAGCTAACCTGGGATTAATAGGAAAGGGAAATAACAGTGTTGGTGACATCTCTAGATGAAAATACTCCCTCCCCAGCTATTGTTGGCTCTTGTAGAAAAATAGGTCTAGGACTGATAGAGCAAACTACCTGGAGAACAGAAGGTTGTGGTTTGATTCCCCAGCCTCTCCCCAGAAGTAGGGAACGACAACCTCCTTCTGTATCTCTAGCAAGAAAACTGCAAAGAGGTGCCTGTGGAGGTGCCCATGCTGTCAACCAGGAGTTGATCATAACTTGGGGGTACCCAAGAATATGAAGAAAAATAGTTATTCCCCTTGAATCTGTATTCATAGTGATTGTATTTGTATTATATTTGTATTCCATTAGGTCATTAAACATATTTGATGGCATCTTACATTTTTATTTTAAATATGTGTGTATTCGTATAGCTCTCCTAGAGCATTGTATAGCAAGGTACTAAGTATGCAATAAAACATTTGGTGCTTACTATTTCATGCCGTCTGTAGAGATTAGTTTTCTACAGTGCTACAGAAAACCTGAGGATTATGCATCATTTAGAAGCTATGCATCATATAGATAGCACCATCACTACTTGTAGTTTATGACTCTAACTGGCTTTGTTATGACACCCAAAGGCAAAAATTGCTTTCAGGCTAGCATTGTGGGAAATCTTTAAAAGGACACACAGTTTAGGGTTTCATGAATGCCGAGTTTTGATTGTAATGTTGGAGAAGTAGAGATAAAAAGCTTCAGTTCAAAACTAAATGAAGTGTTTAGAAACTATCAGTTCAGGAAAAAGTTGCAGTTGCTCTTTTGAGATAAATTAGAAGAGCTTTATGCAAAATATTGATAGCAGTTGTACTAAAAATGCACATCAGCTGAGCAATATCACAGATACAGTTATGTCTTTCTGGTATTTTAAAGCCTTCAAAAATAATGCACAAGTTATACAACTGCTTGTAGATTTCCAACATAAAAGTAAATAGAAATCATTATTTTTATATTTTGAATTATTTTGCAGCTGGCAGTGAACTGCTTACAATGAGTCTCTGTATAGCAGAACAGATACAGGACAATCTGAGCAGGCGTTCACTTTTGTTGCCTTGGGCTACATCCACACACAGTGGTACCTCGACATACAAGTGCCCTGACATACAAGTGTTTTGAGATACAAGCCGCCGAGCGAGTGATATTTTGCTTTGAGATGAGAGCAAGATTTGAGATACGAGTATGTAAATACAGTACAGTACATAACAAAAACAACTGAGGTGGTGTTTTGGGAGCTGGAATGGATTAATGGGAAAATTGCTTTGAGATACGAGCGATTTGACATAAGAGCAAGGTTATGGAACGAATTAAACTCGTATGTCAAGGTACCACTGTACATTAAATAAAAGTAGCTCAAAGTGCATTCTGCCTTTATGGTAGATTAGGAGTGGGATGGAAACAGTGTCCTCATTCTGTTGCCCAAAATTACTTTTGAGTTTCTTGGAAATGTTTGTGGATGCAATCTAAATGGCCATGGCGGTAATTCAGAACTGTCTTGTTTTCATCCGCTTCCAGAAAGTATGGGTGGGTTCATACTTAGCCTAGTATGGTATAACAACACCATACTAGGTTGGTCCCTACCCAGCACAGAGTCTCAGAAACACACAGCCTGTTTGTTGCCATCATGAATCTGATCATGGGAAACCATCTCATCCTTACTGTGTAGCTTTGCAACCCATTGACTGGCCAAGAGGATCTGCCAATAAATGTTGTTCAACTTTCAAGTATTCAGTGTAGCAACCAGTGTAGCAGTCTTGGAGGAAAGAGTGATCCTATCACAGTCAGTCATCCTATCACCAGTCAGGAGTAAAACAGAAAGGAGACTGTTTTTATAACTTTGAAGAGGGGTGATTTGCAAGTTATAAAAAGGAGGGATATTTCCAGTTCTTCAGCTTGTACAGCACCAGTCAGAGAGGAGGAGGAGGAGGAAGAGGAGGAGAAGAGCTGGCTTTTCTACCCGACTTTTCTCACTCATTTAAGGGGACTCAAAGTGGCTGACAAAGCTTCTGTTCTTCTCCCCACAACAGGCACCCTGTGAGGTAGGTGGGGCTGCGAGAGCTCAGAGGAGAGCTGTGACTAGCACACGGTCACCCATCTGGCTTCATGGGGAGAGGGTGGAATCGAACCCGGTATTCCCAGATAAGAGTCTGGCTCCCTAACCATTAAGACCAAACTGGAGAGGAAGTTCAAGATTGCTCTGCAGAATGAAGAATCTGGTTTAAAGCTGCTGATTCCTATTCTTAAAATTTTGAATTTTGGCCCTTTCCATATAGGACATCATCCCATCCAGGGGCCTCCCTTCCATATGCTAGCATGGGATAAAGGGTGCCAGCCCTCTCTCAGAATTTTACATGCACACAGGATAGAGCATAGAGTGGGATAGGGTATACAGTATACTAACAGTGGGCCATGTGTGCCAGTCACACACTCCCGTTTTTGAACACGGAGGCCCATTTTGGCAGTGCCACAGATTATGCTGCCATAGTGGACCTTCTGGGAACATGGGAAAGGTGAGGCATCGCTGGACAGGACATCTTGTCCTCTCCCAGGATTGAAGAGGTAAGTGCAGAAGGGTGTATTTGCTCATTTTTTACTTTGTCAGGTTGTACAGTGCCATTAAGGAAAGGCATTTTGGCATGCACACTGCTATGAGCTGATTCATCAGTTACAAAAAAGGCACACCTTCTTTACTGCCTCTGGGAATGCCCAGCTCTAGCATGTAATAATCCAGAAAGGAATACAGATTCTTTAGCAACCATTTTTATGGAGTGAAAAGAGAGCTCTTATCTGAAGATAATCTGGTCTCTAGGAAAAACATACTGGATCTGGCATGCAGAAAAACAGTGATGTAGCAACCACCTACACCATGAAATCATGGGTTGCAAATGTAATATAAAGTCCACTACAGATCCCTTTTAAATGAATACTAAAAGTTTTGCAGATGTAGAATTGTGCATCTGGGCAGATGACTATACAACATTTTATTCTACATATATATGTAAAACAACCATTTTCTTTTTTAAAAAGCAAGACAATAGCAATACTAATGCTATCTTTCAAAAACTCTTGATACCTTGACTTTAATTTTTTGGATTTATCCTTGGAATTTATGCCTTGTCTATTCAAACAGACTAATGTGTAACATACAGTATACAGAATTAAATAAGGTAAACCTGTGTTTTCTGTCTTTATCTTAAATGGTCTGATAAAGTCTATTTTATTTATTATTCATGTTAATAAGTATACCTACTTAGCAATGTCTTAATTAAAAAATGTATACTGTATATTCTGGCGTATAAGACTACTTTTTAACCCAGGAAAATCTTCTCAAAAGTCGGGGGTCGTCTTATACACCCAGTCGTCTTATAACCAGAATATACGGTAATTGCAGTATGTTTGTTTTAATAATTTAGTGGACTTATAGTAGAATGCAAATTAATATTGTTTTGTGGCTTAAGACATCAGTATATTATGGGGCAGAAATTTCATTTTATCTCTAACTATTCCAGAAATGTTTTGGTTTGTTCTTAAAAATGATGCTACAAGGAGCTTAACTATCTTATTAAGTTAACTGTGGATACAAAGCATACAGATTAAAAAAACCTAAGGGAACACTTAAGCATCAGAGTATAACCCAAGTCACTTAAATTTCAGGGATAACAATCTGTCCAGTTAGGAAGTTAGTTGTTGTGAATCAATTTCATCTGCTTTGATGCAAATTAAAGTGACAACACTAGGGGTGCATCCCCATGCAATTTAAAGTTCACTAAAAATCCTCTTTTGTCGCTGAGCACCCCCATGCACAGCTTTTATCTGGGCTTCCAGCGCCACAAATTAGGAAAATGCGCAGCAAAAAAAGTGCCCTTTAAGGAAGACTACCAGCACACTTTCCTGGAAGATGCGGGTATTCAGAGCAACATTTTGCATGGAGACGCTCTGTGGCAAAAGGGGCGGGAGTTTTCTCTGAGGTGGAAAGCGCTCTCTCTCTCTCTCTTTTTTTTTTTTTTTTTTTTGCCTCTCATCCACAGCCAGCATTCATGATATGAAAACAGTAGGCAGGCATTCCAATCACAAAGAGAAACAGCAAAGATACATTGCAATGAATTGCTTCGACCCGCCTGCAAGTGAAAGTGTATGAGCAAGATCGCTGGCTGGGGGGGGCGCTTTCAGGGGGGGGTGGAGATCTTGTAAACTGCCTTTGCAAGCAGGGGAGACGAACAGAGAACTTGTAAATTTTTCTTTTGGACACGCACGATTGCACGATTGCTGGCTGGGGGAGGCGTTTCGGCAGCTGGAGAACTTGTACATAGCGTAATGAATTGCCCGAGCACCCAATGAAACAGTGAGGGGCGGGGAGAAAAAGATGCGGGTAAGCAAAAGACGCTTCCTTGGGGATGGTCAGCGCATTTAAAATGCGCATTTTGCTGAGCCCCATGGGGACACTTAATTTGGAATTGAACATGCATTTGTTAGATCCGCTGCAGTAGAGGGACAATAGCGACACAAAAAAGTACCATGGGGATGCACCCTAGGGGGGTAACAGCAAGACAAAACCCAACTAAGGAATAATTTTGGAGGTGTAACCACAGACAATACTCTCTCCTTATCCTTCATGGTTTATTCTTTTCTAATTTTTTTCATTTTGCTAGGGTCTTTGTCACTACTGGTAGTGTGAGGTGGTACTTGAATCTCATTTGGGTTGCATAAATAGTCTAGCTCGTCTAGGATGGGATATCCATATGTGTCATTGCAAGAAGATTTGATGTGTCTCCCAGTACAATCTTAAGATTTATGGGGCAGATTCCAGGACATGAGAAAAGCTGGACAGGGACATAGAAGAGCATCAACACAATCAGGACTGGCATCTGATTCATACTCCTGAGAGAAAAGGAAGTAAACAAAGACCATAACAGCCAGCTGATCTGTGAAGTCTACTAGGCTGTCTAGAGTGGAGAATTGTTAGGGCCTTTTCACACATGCCACTGGAAAACGGATCTATAAAGATCCGTTTTCCAGCAAACCATTTTCTCCAAGGATCTGTCCCTATTTGGGACAGATCCTCAAGTCTGCGCATGTCTGCACATGTACAGGGCGGCGGCAGCAAGGCCAAATGGGGGAAATGGATTGGGGTGGGTGCTGTGCAGACGGGCCAGCACCCATCCCAATCTGGCCTCCGAAGGCCCTCCCCTGTCAAAGAGGGAGAGTGCATGATCTCCCTCTTTGACAGCTGGGCCCTCCCCCTGGCCTACCCTATTGGCTTCATTGGAGCCAGCACAGGGAAGCTGTCAGCTGGCTTCCCCAGGTTCCCCCTCAAAAGGCACGATCGTACCTTCTCTTACGAGGGGATACCCGCAGCCTACACCCACCACCCCACCCAAAGTCATGTACGCGCGATAGCATACTTACCTGCTCGGTGCCAGGTGGCTTCTAGCAGAGGGAGGCCCACCATGCATGCACATGCATTCACCGCAGCTTCCCATTGGCCAGCCACCCTCAGCAGCAGCCCGACAGCAAGCAGATGAGCACGTGATCACGCATGCGATCACGCACGCGACTCTGGGCGGGGTGGGGGTGTAGGCTGCAGCTTCCCTCTGCTGTTCCATCAGACTTTTCTGATAATTTCTTTCACACATAAGACTAATATTGAATAAGGTTGATGTTGACGGTATAAGAACTCAGTGTCAAATGCTGATACTCATAACCAATCATGTGGGAAGGAGAGATGTTGAGTAGGTAATATTTTAGATATGTTTTAGTGTCTATTTTATCACATTCTCTGACCTATCCTTGGATCATCAGCTGAAGGATGGGATACAAATGTAATTAAAGTAAATGTGGTGTAGACAGGGCAGTGTTCTTAACAATTCAATTTAACTTGAAAATGAGTGCAACCTCATTGCATGCTTATATATGGAAATTAAATATTATGTCAATAAATAGATTAAAAATTAGTCTTTAAAATCTTTCGATTTGCAATTTGTTGAATGCTAGAGATTACGACATCTTAACAGAGGTGTTTTTTCCCAAAATTTTAATAGAGTAGGCTGTTATCATTATAAGATGCAAGATGTATGAATTTTCCTTTTCTAATAAATGTTCAGCTAGTTTCTGGTTTGCTTGATAATATATTCCTGTATAGTGTGCAGAGGCACAACAGAAAGGCACTTTTGAATTTTCTGCTGCAAATAGGAAATGTTTCTATCCTGACTATCAGTAATACACAGGGGGGAGCTCTCTGGTCACATTAGAAACCATTTTCCATACAGTTCCTTTTGACTGAGTTCTAAAAGTGATTTTACTGGGAATTAAAGGTACAGGTCTATTACCTAGCCTAGCTTTGTAATGGATGGTAAACCTCTACTGGTATCCAGAGATAAGAAACAGCTGTTTTCAGTGTCAGAGCCTGTGCCAGAAATGAGATGATGGTTCTTAGAGCAGAGTTGTAGTAGGTACCCATGTATTTTGCCAACTCAAATTTATGCAAGGCTGAAATCAGCTAGTTGAGCCAAAACTGCACTACAGGCAGTCTCAGCACAATCTATTGAAGGAACATTAAATCCAGTTATGTAGAACATTGCCTACTTGTTTGTTATTTTCAAAGCATTTAAGTCCAGTAAAGATGATTGCTTGCTGTCATTTCGTTTTGGTGGGTTTTTTTAAGTAAAAAGAATACAAATAAAAGCCTAGAATACTGGATAAATTTCTGAAGTAGTACATTTCAATTAGAATGATATTGTTTGAACTAATTTAAAAAAATAATAGAAAATGCAACCCAGAAAGATGCCATCATTTCTATAGACATATTTAGGAACACGTGCATCCTCTGGAGAGCATGTAGTTGGAATGAACTAATTAGTATATAAAAACAAAACCTCTTCCAGTTTACTGAAGCATTCCTAGACAGTGTTGCTCCAAATATAATATACACCTATGCAAAAATGTCTGTATTTTAAATTATGGATACATGAAACTATTCTGTCACCTAATAGTTTATATTGCGGTACCCATGTTATGTCCAGCAATAGAAATTGGACAGGCTGTACTCCATCCTAAACCTCTATTTCTTTATGTGTTTGCTGTTACAGCTCTTCTAGTAGTTGAAGCATAAAAAAAACCCAGATGAATGAGGAGATAAATGTTACAGTTCTCTTGATCATAATCTTGTAGAATGAGCCACTCTCCAGAAATTCTTACATTGGGTCTGAGCCATATTATTATTTGAATTCTGTGTAATAAAGAATCACAAGAAAATGACATTAAAACTGCAAATCAAAAGTTGAAACTATCTTGTCTTTTGTATGTGTAAAACAAAATTTTAACTATACATATAGTTATATAATGCCATGCATTACTTCAATTTAAATTATGTTCAACTTGTAAAATAAAAGCCTTTTCCAAAGGTACTACATTTAAAAAAGTATTTCATTGGGCTTTGATACCAACTGTTACTTAGAATATTGGCATTCTCAACAGTTAATTAGCTGCACGCATTTACCTAGTTGTTGTATTGATATTATCCCATTGATTTCTTGATTATATCTTTTTAATGAACATTGTATTGTATTGGGCTTTTACAATTTATAACAATCCAAAAGAACATAATGCATTAGTAAGTTTTTGCATCATTAGTGGTACACCAAAATTTGTTCAATTTTGACAATAATCAAGTAGCAGGAAACTATGAAAGACAAAACAGGAGACTATGATTACAATGGAAACCCTAGAAATATATCACAAGGCAGGCAGCTTCTTCAGTTTCTTATCATTTCTTATCATTTAAGAGGTTTTTGCATTTATCTTTGCAGCTGAATGAGTTCAATTTCACTCAGATTAGAACAGAAATTTCAGAACAGCAGCAGATTAATCCTTTCTGCCTTCATGGGCAACTGAGCAAACAGGGCCCATATCAGTGTGGCCAAGTGTAAAATTGTAATTCCAGAGATTAATGTTGTCTTTCCTGTTTGCTTTGAACTTGACCTCCATGTCTCTTTTATTTGATTTTATGTTTCGTTTTTGTTTTGTTTTTTGTTAACAGCTTCTGTCCAGGGCCCCTGGGAGAGGGCAATTTCGCCAAACAAAGTGCCCTACTACATCAAGTAAGTATTAAGCTATTATGATTAAGTACTTGAGGCTGTTGGCTAATTAGGTTGTTGTCTTGAAACAAATGCAACAATTCAAATCTATTGGTCCATTACCACAACTCTGTTCGTTTCAGGTTTGATTCCCAATTCCATCGCAAGTATAAGGGAAGATTTAAAACATGCCTGGAATTCTTAATAAAAACATCCAGGCTTCAGGCGTTACAATGTGAAGCTGTAATGGTTTGTGTTTTACTTTATATGTTTGTTCAACTACCACTGTTGCTTGGTAAGTTTTGTTTGTTTTCTTAGCACTAAGAGATCTTGCTACCTCCCCCCCAGTCCAAATTAGGGGAGTCACATTCTGAGAGAGAAACGGTGGTGTCTTCTTCAAAAATGCAGATTCTAAATCTCTCTAAAACACATGGGTAATTGCTTGTGTTTTTACTTCCTGGCAGTGATCAATCATGGCACGTGACCAGTGGTGCAGGGTCAGTGCTCTGTTTTGATGCCTCAGCCTTTCTCCACAATTCTAAACACTGCCACAGTTTCTGGGAGTCATAATATGTTTCTTTATTACTTAAAAACAAGAATCCAAAGTGGTAGTTGAATAGATTGTTCAAGTGCTGACTTCATTGTGTTCTATATTGGATTGCCAATTCATGCATGATAAATGCATTGGGAAAAGTAGAGCTTTTTCGGTTTTGGCAGGAGCAGTTGCTGTTCTTGAGTATGTTTAGAATATAAAATAAGTCCTCCCCAAGAGAGAGTTTCATGTACTGTTCACCTTCATCCTTTTGGAGTTTTATATCTTGGAATGAAATACACTGGTGGGTGAAACATGAACAAATACATGAGGTTTATTTGCATTCAGCCAGTGCAGTCCTTTTCCCCCTCACACAATCCACAGAGGATGCATGTTAGGATACGCAGGACTTCTGTCTAAAAGCCTCATTGGAAATTCCACATTTATGCTGAAATACTGTCATACGGCAACAGTCTTTGGATTACATGTGGAGTCATTGCTTTCTTTAGGAACACAGTTTTACCACTCAATTTATATTGCATTCATTCACTTCAAGGAAACCAAGTATAGTTGGACCTTGCATAATTTAGGGTGTTTTTCCACTGTCACTAGAAGTACCCATTAAGTACCCATTAATGGGTACAAAAATGCCATTAAGTACCCATTAATGGGTACAAAAATGCCATTAAGTACCCATTAATGGGTACTTAATGGGTACTTCTAGTGACAGTGGGAAAACACCCATGGTTTGATTTTTGGAATTTGACTTCCTTTCTATACCTTCTTTTTTCTTTATTTGAGGTTTTGTGTTTGCACAATTATTTAAAAAGTAATTTCTTTTACTCAATGGAAATTTTCAATAATGCTATTTAGCCCCTGAGGTTCTGTTGCCTTACACAGGTAGATCAAGCCACTCTTCTACAGTTGCACTCTTCTATGTGACACTCTAGTAGAGTAGAACTTCCTCACCATTGACTTAAGTCATGGTCATATGACTTCTTTAGCATCTTTAGGGCACAGTGGGCAAATGAGCTCATTTTCTTTCTCCTTACAGTGTGCCCCAAAACTCTGAAAACTGTCCTCAAAGTCACCCTCGCAATAGGCCCAGATAAATGATTCTGAGGATGGACCACCAGCCTGCTTACCTCAACCTTGTGGAATGACAGATGGGGCAGGAGGTTCATGAATGGCTGATTACCACCCATGCCATTTTTTCATCTGATTAAAGGTGGCCCACTTCTGTGGTCATTTCTGATCCATCACAAAAGTAGCACAGATGGAAACCTAATATCTGAAGAACTTTTATTCTATAGCTAATAGCATTTCAGAAGCCATCATGATCCACCACCAGCTATCAGCTGTTTTCCTGCCACAGCAGCTTCCTGCATGGGGAATCCCACATCTCCTATGCAAAACTCGTAGCAATCTGGATGTCATCTTGCTTTGGGTGACAGTGCCATTAGCATATTGATAGTTTGGACCGTTCCTTTGCCATGCCATTGACTTACACTGGGAGAATATGCTTCCATGGGTTCCCTAATGCTCACTTTTCCATAAATGGTTGTTACTTTACTCAGTATAGTTTTGCACTACATGGCAGTTTGTGGGGAACAAACTATGCTGTTGTAGAAGGATAACTGCATTTTTGTACTGGAGTGAAAAGGTAAATGTCAAAGTTATTTTCCTGTTTTTTTATTATACTTGTTCTGTTGTTCTTGTTCTTGTTGTTGGGTACCACCAAGTTGTTACTGGCTCCTGAGTGACTGCACGAGCGTCTCTATGTAGTATTTATCTGTGTTTCATTAGTAGAATGATTCTTTGCTATTTACTTTTAACTGTTTAGTTATGGTATATTTCTAGCCTGTTCAGAAAATCAGCATTATGTCTGACCATTTTCTAAATTGAGGCCTAATTTTCTACTACAGGACAACATAAATTATTTATGTTGAACAATTGTAGATGTAGTTCTTGCATACTTGATTCTTTTCTGCTTTTTAAAATTTCCTTCTTGATGATCTGGATTGTTGTATTTCTTTTTCCTCTTCTAATTCAACAATAAGTTATTTTCAGTGACAGATCACTTTACAAGCTTATAAATCGGGAATTAGCATCTGAAATGTCTTCTTCGATATACCACTGCAAGGCAAGATCAGTCCCCTTGGTTTTAATAGTAACCATGTTTATATTATTTAGTATGTGTTTACAGTGTTCAATTGATTGACTAGCAGTAGGCACAAGCCACTGAAGTTTCTACACTGTGGTCAAACAGTCCAATTTTTAAGAAGAAGATAACAAGCAGGTTGTCTTCTACCAGCAATTAACCTGCATTAAAAATTCCATGCCTTTATTTGAGAAAGGTGGTGTCGCATGCTTGCTTATTAAGGCCAAGAAACTACTGCTCATAGTGCTTCCTACTGCAAGCCGCGAGTAAATTCAATCAGAGAATCAACTTTCCTGAAGTACTCAATTTGCCTCACATTTCCTTACATGAATTTGAAATTGTAAAACTGATTTTTTTGAATTATGCCCTCACTAGGCATACTTGTGTAGAGGGATTGTCCCTATTCTTACTTACGCAAGATGGAAGGACTAGAAACAATGGTATGACATTTCAAGGGAGTCAGTGCAGATTAGATGTTGGGGGGGGGGGAGGGAAACGTCCTGACAGTAAGGGTGATCAGTAAATGGAATAGGTTGTCAGAGGAGGTAGTGAGCTCTCCTTTGCAGGAGCTGGTCAAGCAGAGGCTGTACCTACATCTGTCTGGGATAGTTTAGGAAATCCTACATTGAGCAGGGTTTGAGCTCAATGGCCCTAGAGGTCCCTTCCAACTGTGTGATTCTACGTCTTTACCACTAATTCCCTACATAGAATTCTTTCAACCTAAAATTCTTCTGTTCTACAGGTCTGTTCAAAGGGCCTCAACAATAAGGGTGTTTTTCCACTGCACTCCTTTAATCCAGGTCTAAGATTATCCGTATCTAAGAAATGGGTACTTCCCTTAATCCAGATCTAGTAGATCCGGATTAAGGAAAGTACCCAATGCGTTTCCACAGGTGGTCTAGCACCCAATACAATGAGTGCTAGCCTGTCTGCTGTGGAAACACCAGAGCACCCATGTGGCAAATCTGGATTGGCCCACAAGGGATCTGCCTGTCACCTCAGGTGTTTGGGGGGACAGGGGTGCAATCTCCGAAGTTGCCTTCGGAGATTAGGAAAGGCTCCGAAGACAAACCCCTTAGAGAGAGGTGCATATTAATTAGCTTGCACCTCTCCTGTGAACACTGATGAGTCAGCCTCATTAATATGCACATCTTTCCATGCCTGGACGCAACAGGCAGCTCCCAGCCACATTGCTCTAGCAAGGGGTTTGCCTGCGGAGCCTTTGCTAATCACCGAAGTTGCCTTCGGAGGGACTTCAGAGCCTTTGCTAATCTCCAAAAGCAACTTTGAGGGATTTCGGAACTGCCTTCAGAGGGACTCCAAAGTCTTGACTTTAGGGCACCCCCCCTATGGGTGCCCACTGAGCCTCCTCTAGACCCCTTTGCTGGATTGTAGTGGAAACAGGCTCCCTACAATCCAAATTTTAAGGCTGAAGACCCCATTTGTAGACCCCTTTAATGGGGTCTACATGAAATCTGGATTATAGGTCCTGAAGGACCCATAATCATCCGGATTTACTTAGCTGTGGTGGAAGCAAATGTGTCCCTAATGGGGTCTGTGGTGGAAATGGGGTCATCTGGCTCTCAGCCAAATGGGTCCTTAATGGGTGCTTCAATGGGTACTTAGTGACAGTGGAAAAACACCCTAAGATAGCAAGATGGTGTACAAAGTAGTTGCTAGAATCTTTTAAAAGCATACTAATTGGACAGTGTTTAACAAAAGCTGTATTAAGGAATTTAGGGCATTTACCCCACTTCTGCTGGAGGCAGGTTCATTTGGGGTGGATGGGGGAGATGTCCCCATCAGTTGTGCCCTCCATGTCTCCATTTCAGAATGAGAAGGGGCCATTTTCTATGGCATTTCCATGTAGAGCGGGAAAAAATGCTCTTCAACAGAGGCACCTCTGTGAGCAGTCACATCAGGAAATGATCATGCCCTTAATTACTGTTTCTGTCTGCTGTCTGCATTTGCATCTCAGATACTATGACTATTTCAAGACTAAATAAGGTGAAACTAATTGTGAAAAGAGCTGTCAGACCATTCCCCCCATGGATCTGAAATGCATTCTATGAACAAGTGACATCACTTGCCTGTTCTTGGAATACTACTTAAGTTTTGTTCACTGCGTCTCACATTAAATGTAGCAGAATTGGAAAAAGTGGGCAGCTGAAAGGGCCAGAAAATCTCCTTGATGAGGAAAGGTTAAAATGGTTGGAACTTTTTAGAATGCAAGTGGCATATACAGTATGTAGTATCTGTGTCAAAAACTGAGTTGAGGTACTGAGCAAGTATAAAAGCAATAGAACTGATTGGGTCATCACTATCTACATTTGCCACAGTAGAATGCCTCAGTATTCAGTGGCACCAGCATGGCAAAGGTCAATGTCTTTCTCTTATTGCGCTGTAGCTTTTTTCACCTTATCTTCCCCTAGGAAGAATGGCTACTCCACACAGCCATCCCTACTTGAATCTAAACGAAGGGTACAGACACAATCATAGGGCATTAGATTCCTGTTAATATAGTTTGAGGCTTCTGAGCCTATCACTGGTGTGAGCAAATTTCCAAGCAGTCTAAATTTGTGTGTCTGTTCAATCCGCACTCCAAGTGCTAATTATTGAGGCACCACTATCTGTTATTATGGTGCTTTATTTCAAAGCCTTCATTTTCTACTCCTTCCTGGTTAGTTTTACTGATGAATGAGACTTAGACCATGATTGACAAGCTCCTCTAGTTTATTTCAGCAGCTGCAATGCAGGAGCCGAGCAGGAGCCTGCCATTTCAAAGTTTCCTCTCCAATATGAGTGGAGATAAAACATCTCTGCTTGCTCTTAGCAGCTTGTGAGCACAGTGGAAAACCAGTGTTCCACCAACACTCTCAGGAAGAAAAAAAAAAGCAAGCAAGCATCCTTTTTTTCTTTAGAACAACAACAGCCAGAATATTGGAGATTTTACAAAGCAGTGTAGCAGACAGTAAATTAAAAAAGAGATTTTTTAAAAAGGACAATGAGCTATAAAAGATGACATTTAGTTCTGTGTCTTCTGTCCAAGTGCAGTTTGTGAATGGGAAACGGAAGTTCAGGACACTTTCCTATCTTATGGTTCTTTTTGTCTTCAAACTGGAATGGGCATGGAACCCCAGAGAACCCAGAGAAAGGATACTTTATGAGACAGAATGCAAGGGGAACATTATTCAAAACAGAAGGTTATCTGCTTATTCCAGACTGATTGGAGCTTGAAAAAGACCACTTTGGGTGAACAGGATCTCTAGTTTCTGAAACAATATGATTGCCAGAGGTATATGGTATGTTGATACTTCTACTACTACTAATGCCATTTTAAAGAATCAAGTGTAACAGCAACCATATAAAAACTGCAAGGCTATCCTTTCCATTTATTGCATTTTGTAAAGATTTGCTACACAAAAAAAAACATGCAACCCTTTAGGGGACTAAGTGCAAATCAAACCATAGGGGCCATGTGTCCATGGCCGGCTGGCATATTTTCTTTCATTGTTCCCCTCTTGATGAAAAATTGCTGTTCTGGTCTACTGAGGAGGATCAAGCCAGGTAGCATCTAAGTGATAGGGCTGGAAGTAGGAAGATCTGATGTAAACAAATAGGTAAAGCAAATGCCTTTGTGTTATATAACTATGGCTGCATCCAGATGAAACAGATATAGTGCCATTACAGTACTGCTATGGTGGAATCACCTCATGTATTGTAGGCAACTCACTACTGTATAGCCCCACTTTTCTGTCCACGGCACATGTGTGGAAGCTGAAATAGACACCCATGTATGTAAGGAGGTAGTGACACATGCATCTGGGAAACCAGTGGTGGTTGAATTGCCTGGATTGTGCATCACCAAAATGTGGAAAGAGAGTGCTATGACCATCACTGTCTAGATAGGAAACAATACTCCACTACAGGGTTTACTGTTAAGACTTGCTTTTAACAGTAAATTCTTTAGCTGAGCGTCATTCAAGAAAACATGGTGGAATGGTTATAAATTACTGCTTGCTTTCTCTTAAGAGAAAACCAGGAATAATTTATAACTATTCCACCATACATGGGAGTTGGATAAAAACCTACATTTTATGAACTGTATCATATTTTCTGTTCCATGTAGCTTTACGCCTGAATCTCCATGGCATTTTAGGCAAGTTTATATGAAATTCTCAAGTACTTACATGATCACATCTTGTCTTTACCATATCACTTACAAATAATCTCATTTTCACCTGAGGCTATATAAGTCTGCATCAGTTCAGTGGCCTGAGGAAAGAAATGTGAAAGTCCAGCTCTGCTAGTCTTTAGTCAAGTTCCCATTGTTCATTTCAGCAAAGGCACAAGTCTCAACAGGAACAGGTAAGAAATGTAGCAAGCATGATTTAAAGGACCCTTCAATTTGTATGGAGTGCAAGGGCTGTCTATCAAAAGTAGGGGGATAAGGTTTCTAGTCAGAGTTGAAGTGTAGTAACTTTTTTCTTTATTTATTACAATTTATATCTCACCCTTCAGCCAAAGATCTGAGGATGGGTCACAACCTACTGTAAAAAAATGCAAAGCTTTAAAACATATTTAAAATATAACTCTCCTTTGGATGCTTCCTGTAGTTGTTTTCTTGGATCTTCCATGTGGCCTGGAGCTTTTTTAGCTTTTTAAAAAATCCACTTGCACATTCATTTACAGAATTAATCCATAAGTATGTAAAAGCAGGGAGTACAGTCCTGCTTTTTTGTCTGCCATCTTCCCACGTGACTGCACAAACTGATTACTGAAAAGGGCTCATTTAGCTGACAGGAAACAGGCCATAGGTATGTTAACAGTGGCAACTCTCGCCCATTGTGGCTGGTAGCAAGGAGGAAAAAGTATTACAGAAGAATTAAACCGTGAATCAGAGTAGGTAGAACTAATGTTAGGGGGCAATCAGACACATTTAATAGGACACCTTCTGGGTGAAGTTGAGGCAGTAAGGACAATTAAAATGTCTAACATCACCTTATTCCATCCTGAAGCCTGGGAATGGGTGTCTCTCTTTCATACCGGGTAAAATAACACCAGGAATTGACTTTTTCCTTTAGTCAGAAGCTACAGACACAGAGGTGGGAAATGCAGCCAATCATAGTGTGTGAAATGGCTGATACAGATGTGCAACCAATCAGAGCTCTCATTGTCAAAACCATATTGCTAGACTTTGAGGTGAAGAACACTGAAGTGAGGAACAATGCGGTAGGGTTATTTATTTACCTGTTTGAATATTGTTGCTATTTTGCATCTGCAGAGTAGATGCTTTTTCTTAAAGAGACAATTTTAAAAAGTCCCTGTCTGATAACATCGTTAGGTAGCACTCTGTAAGACTGAGTGAAGTGGCTCATACACACTTTCTTACCAAGAAAAATTATTCTGAATTGATTCCATCCCTTCACAGTCAGATTGTGGCATTTATATTGATTTTGAGCAGCAAGTGGATCTTTATTACCATGGCTATGATTACTTGCTTACAATCTTTAAGGCTTTATTTATAAAGCCTTGGAATAAAAAATAACCTAGAAAATGAAAAACACTTTCACATATATTCCAATATTGTTCTAACATTTCAGTGTTTGTTTTACATTGCAGTCTTTCCTTTCTTATTCTACTCTCCATAATCAAATCTTACCCTTAAAAAAAGAGAGAGGGAAGATTATTCTGTTTAAGATAAATCATGGTCACATTATGATTTTAACATGTTTCACCTGCAGCAGAAATTTAGCCTTCTGCAACTCATTGTGACCTGCAGATTTCGTTCATGTCAGAGAGCTACACAACAAACAAACAGATTAACAGGGTGTGATTTACATTTCATGGGCAATATATGAACTAGGGATGTGCGCAAATGTTTTTTTGACATTCTATTCAAATCGAATACCCGAAAATACGATTCAATTCAAATCTTTTAAATTAGAATTTAACAAGATTTGATTTGTATTTACCAAATTCGAACCTATTCATTTGAATTTTTGATTCAAATCCGCAGATACGAATGTGAACAACATTCATATGTGCACGTACGCATCTTCCCGACATCCATACACGTCTGTATGCATCTGTACACATCCATATGCATCTTGTAGTTATCCCATATGCAACCCGTTTTCATCCCATGTGGATTTGTACAAATGCATACGGATGCGAGAAAGATGCGGATCTTCAGGTATGCATCGTGTACAAACCCATACATATATGAATTTCCAAAGTTTGAAATTTGATTTGAATGTTTACATTCAAATTTTGGGACATTCTATTTGAGTTCGAATGTCAAAATTCAGCACATTCAATTGGATTTTGAATGGCTAAGAATGTTCATGCACATCCCTAGTATGAACTTTGAAAAATACTACTTGAATTAATTTTGATTAATAAAGTATATCCCAAAGTAAAAATTAAAAGATGGTAAAACCTAGGTATTTCTGCTGCCCCAGCCAGAGGGCTCTGGCAAAATAATACATAGACACAATCTTACTATATTTATCCTATGTACAGAAACATACAAATGCATTAAAGTTTGTGGCAAGCGGTCACTATGCAGTTCTATGTCTGTACAAGTAACTTACTAGACTTGCAGCATACAAACCTATTAAGGAGTGTTACATCCGTTCTGTCTTGGCAATGGAAAGCCCTGTGAGATCATTGCAATGGTGTGTGAAGCCCAAGCTTCTTCCAGCTGAAAAGTCTGGAGAAAAAGGTGGCTGAGGAAGGTGACGGAGACAAGCGACTGTTACTTTTCATCCTAGTAACAGTCATCTGCCTTTTGTCTTCCCCTCATCTTTGCAGAGTTGCCAGGCTTGAGAAGATGCCAGAACCTGAACAGGTTTATAAGCTGCAAAAAAGCAAAATAAACTTGTTCATGCACATTCTTAGCACAAGGCCACAGATGACAGACAACCTGTAACTGGAAAGGCACAATGAGCAGAGGAACATGAGAAGTGGTGGTTGTGATGGACACCCAAGGGCTAATTATCAAATTAGTCAGACAGTGAGGTACAGCTAGAGAAGCTGTCATGTCAGAGCGAGGTGTGGCTTGCTCATTCCAGTTGAGAGGGGGGAAGTCCACTCCAGGAATAGCCAATCAGGGTTCAGCATCCAGGGAGAGAATGGCTATAATGGCCTAGTCAACAGTTGTTTTAGGTTCTCTGCCTCGGAGTTAACTGTCCTGGGGGAGGTTAACAGGAGGGAAACAGGCTCTAGGCTATCCTGAGGGAAGCTGGGAAAAGAGTCCTGAGGTGAAGTTTTCAGTTTAAAGAAAAGAGAGTTCTGCTGTTTGTTCAAAGTGAAGTCAAAGTCTGTGTGCTCTACAAGAAGTCTGTTACAAATAAACCAGTATTTGTTTAATCTTTGTGTCCAAGGCTGCTATCTGTGAGTGGAAACAGTGAATGAGGGGGTTCATATAAGAATACTGTACCTTTAAAAAGTCTTAGAAACAAAGTGGCAAGGCAAAAAGCCAGCCAGGAGGAAAAACCTTTCTGTTTTAAATTTGAAGACACAGAAAGGGAGGGTGAAGGGATATTGCCTGCCAACGCCTAGCTATAGCTCACAGATTAAGCGCATTACAAGGTTAAGATACAATAGAAAAGGACAAGTGGTCTGGAGCCTGGATGCCGCTCTTGCAGCAGGGAGAGAGTCCGCTCCACACCAGGGGCAGCGGGGCAAGCCCAGGGGGTCCGCTCACGCCCCCGGTACCTGTTAATGATCCTTCCACATGTTCACCTACGGAAACCTTGTTATGACTTTTACTTCCTCTAGATAGTCAAGTTAGACCTTCTTCTCAGCGCTCTGCCAGGGCTGTGGCCGACCCTGGCGGGGCTGATTCAAGTACCTCACTAAACCATCCAATTGGTAGTAGTGACGGGTGGTGTGTACAAAGGGCAGGGACTTAATCAATGTGAGCTTATGACCCGCACTTACTAGGAATTCCTCGTTCATGGGGAATAATTCCAATCCCCAATCCCCATCACGAATGGGGTTCCATGGGTTACCCGCATCTGTCAGTGTAGGGTAGACACACGCATCACAGAGCTGTTATTGCTCAGTCTCGGGTGGCTGAACTCCACTTGTCCCTCTAAGAAGTGGTCTAGGATGATGAATGGAGGTTGGAGAGAAAGGGGTAGGAGAGTAGAAATGTCCTCAGAAATAAATGATCTTCTCAAGAGTAACTGAGGTTTTTTGGCTCTAGATTTCTATATGCAAATCAGGAATTCTAAAACTAGGAAGACAGGCCTAAATATTACAATGTAATATGTAGGAGCCAGAAGGCAAACTACTTAAGGAGTCCCTTAATCCTGATCATGGGCCTCCTGATCACTGTGCATCAAGGAGGTCCTACTCGCAGTGGCCTGGTACCACTTGCACTGGATGGAATTAGGTCTGGATTAAGGAGGCCCTGGATTAAACAGACCTGGATCTTAGTTGTTTGTAGACCTTGGAGCCAAGTGGAGGCACAGGCCAGATCAGCAGACAGCGGGTCCCACTGATCTGGATTACCAGCTTGGTAAGTGCAGAAAGGGCCAGATAAACTCCCCAATGAGCTCAGGGTAGAAGAATTTGAGATTATGGTAAGATGCATGTCAGGAATTCAGGGTTCAGGAAGCAAGGAATTTAGTTCAGGATAATCCACTGTGAGGGTGCATCCCCGTGCTAGTTTGGTATGGTTCCGAACATGGGATCGGCAAGGGGTGTCCCCATGTGTTTTGGATTTGACCTGCGAAAAGGATGCCAAATCACCCCAAACCATGCCAGAAGGGTGCCAAATTTAATACCTGAAAAAACAAGTCTCTGCACAGTTTGGGAGACCGGCACACATTGCTTAGCAATCTGGGACCACACACAGGGACGATCGTGGGCTAAGGGGGAGGAGATTGACGCTCACGTCATTGGGAGGTGGGTGTGCTTGCTGTCCCTGCCCTGTCCATTGAAGATTGCAGCCGCTGACTTTTTAAAATGCCGATTGCCAAGGCGGGCTGGATAATGGCTTGATTTTTTTTGCATTTCCATGAAAGTAATCCCAACCCCGTTTCACAAATGCCAAGGCAAGCTGCATAATGGCTTGATTTTTGTTCCATTTCCAACCCCTGTTTCCTCAATCGTCAAGGTGATCATAAATAAAGGCTTGATTTTCTGCCTTTTAAAGTTGATGGGCGTTCTCATGGTTCCCAGTGGAGCAGAGGTGCACAAAACTGGTCAAGCACCTACTGCCGCTAAACCTCATAGCGGCTTTTGGTCTTTTAAAATTTTTAATAAATTTATTATTATGAAGTAAGCTTTATTTTAACTTTTTCTTGTGCCTCCCAGCCCAGTCCTGGCTTTCAGGGCCGCTAGGGGAGGGGGGATGAAGCACAAGGGTGGGCTGATGTCAGTCCAGCTTCCAATAAGAAGAGAGGGGGCAGAGAGGAGGGGGCACTGCTCCCCCATACCAGAGTTCAGCAAAGTTCGCATGGGGACACCTCCATCCGCGCCCAATCTGTCCCTGTCCTGCGTTGCCGGGAATGACATGAGGATACCCGAGATTCATTCTCAGTCCCGCACCCGGCCCATGCGAACCCAAACAGCACCAAATGGTTGCATGGGGACATGGCCTGAGAGAGACAAAATATTCAACAGAAAATAGCATATACCTCTTAGTACCAACAGAAGACTTAGACCCCTTCCAGTTTAGCAGATTAAATCTGTTGTATTAAAAAAAAAATTGCAGCATACCTGCTGCAAAGCAGCAGTCTGGTGTTCAGACTGCAGCAGCCCTGCTTGGAGAGCTGCAAGACTTCTGTGTGGTGAACACGGTCACATGGGGTGAGGTGAGCATCATGTGGGACTGGTCAGTCAATGGGAGCTGAGCTTCAGTCTCAGGTCTTGTTGGCTTTTCTCGCAGTCCTGTTCAGACTGACAGGAAGCTTCAGATTTACTTAATGCTTCTCACTGAGTGCTGCTATATCAGCATTAGGCAAATTTGCAGTAGTGTCACTGTAAAGCAACCCCACTGCAAAGTATCGACCGTCATGTGTGATGGCTCAATTTTGGCTGCACATTCAGCACAGCCTCAGGAAGTCTGGACTTGGACTTAATACTGAGGCAGGCTGTGGATTTTTCTGAGACCTGACATTCCTACGAAATGAGACCACAGCTGTGACTCAGCAGCCCAGACTGCAGTTACCTCCTAAGGATCCCTTAAAAGTGTTATTGATGGGAAGGCCAAGAAAGTGAGAGCACTGTGACTCTCAACCTCAAAAGCAGACAGAGCTTAGGCAAACCATTATGAAAGGTTTGTGCAGGGAAAAAGGCACATTCATGGACATTCCAAGTTCAACACAGATCATCCCATGAAGAAAATTAAAGGACAACAAATCATTTCCAAATCTTCTCTTGCTGACCACTAATTGTTTATGATATGGCAGCAGAAACTTGTAAATCACCATAAGCTTACTGTGCTTAGGAAACTGGCAGAGTTGCTGAATTTGTGCTTCAGTGTGTAAAGCAGTTGTTCCTAGTGTGATTTAGTCTAATAACTTATCTGATGCTGAAGGATAAAAGGCTTCTTGTTGTAATGCTATATTCACATTGAGAATGCTAGTAATAAGTAACAGCCACCAAACACGTAAAATATCCTTAAGCCCTGTGGAGGGAAAAGGGTAATCCACTAATTCTTTTATACTGTTGGCATTTACTGTTAAGCAGCATTACGTTACTACTTTTGCATATATTTGTATTCTATGTGACTTCCATTTCACATTTGCTCAATTTACTAATAAGCCAGTAAACATGAATTTAAGGCTCAATCTAGCTTGTAGGAATTGGACGAGATTACTTCTGCTTTATGCACCATTATTTAAAAATTAAGGCCTTCTTTACGTGCAAAACCGCAGAAGAGGAAACAATTGAAAAATGTGTAATGAAAACAAAGGAATGAACATTCATTTTAGTCCAATTATGGCCAACTATTTATCACTTGTTTTCCTTTGGCTAAAACAGAGTATCACTGAATATTACCCAATACTGTTGGGCAAAAGAATTGCATTTAATAATAAAGTGATGATGATGATACCAGCATATTGAAATCAGAAATCTATGGCAAAGAAAGCAACAGCCATGCCAATAGTTGTTGGTACCTTTGATGGAATTCCAAGAGAACTAGAGTGCCATCTTAGCACTTGGGCATTGATAGAGCCACTATCCATTAACTACAAAAGGTAGCACTACTGATTATCCTAGTTCCCTGGCAAGGATCCCATTGTCAGAGGACAATCATAAGCATCTGTCCAACTGTGTTCAAATAACAGTAACTGTGATAATCATGGTGGCAGAGGAAGTAGTGATTTGGTCTTATTGTTTCCAACATATTTGGGACATCCATCAACCTACTTCTGTGTCTTTGGAAACAGCAATATACTAGGGAAATGCCAAATGTGAACAGGACTTAGAGGACAAGTACTATTAGGTATTTTCCCTAACAGTCATGGCTCTATTTAGCTCCGCTCTCTTACATGTGAGACAATCTGTGAAATGCAGAGCTTACCTGATTTTTTCCTTGCATCATGGCTGCCATTATAGGGCCCTTCATGGGAAGGGCTAGAGCATGTAATGGTGTGCATGCACATATCATGAATGTAGATGTACAAAGAGTCTTAGAGCATGTTCACATATGCATGTTGATTCTACTGGTCTACCGTTTATATATAGAGAAGTGTGGCCTTTGGGAACAGTTTGGGTCACATACCCTTAAAAGAAAACCTATGCAGCGTACTTGAAGACTGATCTGTTTTGCCTACTTTGGATGTGACCTTTGGTTGCTTATTCATGGGGCTAGAAAGGTGTTTTATCTGACTGCTAGTTTTTGCCTTCTCCACCACCACTACACTTCATTTGCAGATGAAGGTGCCCTTGAACTGGATCACTGGTAAACCCCAATATTGAGGTCTAACGGCAGACCTGAACAAAGAAGGAACATCTCTGTGTTTCAAACTATCAGAGGACCCATTTCAGCATCACAGTGAAGTGCACCGCCTAAATGAGTTCTCTGATGGCTCTGAGGCTAGGAGCATTTGTTTCTAACTCTTCAGAGTCCTTGGAGGCTAGCTCTGAAGCTCATGTGAGATTTGCACTGGTGCAGAAATTGGGCCGGACCAGCACCATCATATCGACATCACTGTTCCAGACCATGCCTGGCCATGTTCCAAACCAGTGGGCCATGCCAGTCCAGATTCACTGGTTCAAATCATGATTTTCCAGTGCATAAACCCTGATAGGATGATATGCTAATAATTTATAAATTATCAAGGTGTTGTTTTTTTCTGGGGGGAAAAAATCTTTAATTAAACATCATGGGACATGTCCTCACAGAATGGGACATGTCCTCAAAAAAATGCTGCACGAAATACATTGGAAATATTTGAAGCTTGCTGTTCTCATACTTTACTTTTAGTAGTTTGAAATGCTAGAATTAATAAAAGGGAAGTACTGTGTAAGAAGACAAATTATTATTCATTGGGGAATTCTAAAGACAACACATCAACATTAGTTTAGATGAACCAACATATCATTATGGCTATATTTTTCTCTTCAGCTATCAGTTTCACAAATGTGAAAATATTTAAGGAAAAAAGAAGAAATAGAATATAATTCACAAAATTGGATCTTGGAAGTTATCCTTTTGCCGTAATATCAATTTTGCTTTTCTCAATATGATCTACCTTTACTATATTATTGAATTTACTATTCATTGACTGGTATAAAATATATTATTCTTACAAAGACTAGACTGTAACAGTAAATATATCACAGAAATGGAGGATGTAAGTGTCCCTGTAACAAAGTAGGTATGTCAATTAATCTTAAGAGACATTCATGAAAAATATTAGAAAAATGAATCAAGTGTGAAGTTACATTTCTAAATAAAGAATCAATGGGAATATGTCATTTTCACTTGTGATTGGTTCATGTGAACAAAATTATTATTTTATTCCTTTTGGAACAAGAAGAGTTGTTGGCTTTTGTATCCCGGTTTTCTCACTCATTTAAGGGGACCCAGAATGGCTGACAAAGCTTCCTGTTCTTCTCCCCACAACAGAACACCCTTTGAGGTAGGTGGGGCTGTGAGAGCTCAGAAGAGAGCTGTGACTAGCTCAAGGTCACCCAGTTGGCTTTGTGGGGGAGTGTGGAATCAAACCTAGTATTCCCAGATAAGAGTCCAACTCCCTAACCACTAGACCAAACTGGCTCATCAAACAAAACAAAAACAACAATGGTACGTACAACTTAAAAGGTAACCCCTCTATGGCAGAACTACTCTTGATAGCTGTCTACTGAAAAATGTGTATGTGGCCCAACAAACTTAATAGACTAATTAGTATTTAAAGTACCCCATACTGTAGAATCTTTGTAGCCTCCCTACAAGACCTTAACTAATTTAGTTCTATGTAAAAATATTCTTCATGGAAGTTCCCTGCACACCAAAAAGTGGCGAGAGGGAAAACTAATCTAAATATACATAAATTCTAGCAAATAACTTGTGTCCTAAATGAAAAGAAAATTGACTTAACTTTTGCGCTCATAAACAATGTATGAATATATTTCATTTGTTCTCCTGATTGTATTATAGGTATACTTTCTCAAAGAACCTTTTTTAAATATATATATATACAAAATATACATGAACAAAGAAAAAGCACACACATAAATACATAACAAATAAAAAATAGGCTAATTTATGTAATGCATACAAGAAATTGTAGTTGTTAGTTATTGTGTATCATTCAATGTGTCCAATTAGTTAAGATGCTTTATCAAGAATAGTTTTCCCAGTTGAGTTTTAGGCTGCATTTTTGCTGCCCTGTATTTATAGGAGTTGCAGTATTTTCATTGGGAATCCGTAATATAGGACAAGAATATAGTCTTAAAATAGATTTACTCTAGTATTTACTATTCCTGAGCATTTTTTTAAGAAAATGACTAGACACACTTTTACCATGACAAAAGTAATAATTTATGAAACTTTTCTATCTTAGGTTTGACATAGTTTCTTTTGAACAAATATGCTTCTATTGTACTTTGAAATTAAGACTGAAGGTGCAGAATCCTGATGTAAGTGGGGTCCTTTCACACAGGGCAAATGTTCTACATCAAAGTGTTTTATATTTTAAAAACCTTTTAAAAAGAGAACAAAATCCTTGTCATTGGTAATTACTTCTGACAGTGTGGGTTTTGTAGCAATCTACAGACCTGTACTTTGTGCATCAACATTCCTTATTATTCTAATTAAAGTGGAACATTGTGCCCTTGCGAATCATTAATGGGTTTTCATTTCATGAATGACATTTGCAGGAGTTAAAACAGGCAGTTCATATGAAGTCCACAGGCAACTGTGTTAAAATTAGCATCACCATGGTAACAGTCTTCCATCATTAGCATTCAGGGCTACAGGAAATGTTTTGTTGTGCTTTTGTTTGCAAATAAAGGATTTTCCTCCTATATTTTATGTGATAAAAGGGGAAAACTTGACAAATGCACGAGGTTCTGAAAAATATCATTATGTCTGATTGTTATGATTTAAGGATGGGGTTCTCACCGCACACACACATATGACATTTTATGATTTCTACAGCTGTCTGTCTTCAAAATCTTGGGCAGCATTTATTCTTCATTCATTTACTGTTCTCTAGCACAGTAATGTCATCACAAACCATTCAGAATCAATAAAGTAGTCTGTTTACTGAGTAAGCATTACAAAATTCATCTCCAGCAAAACACTAGGGATTGATGGTACTGTTATCTGAGTTACAAAATTCCAGTTAAGTCCACATGTGAATAAGTAACAGTATCTAATGATATTATTGACTAAACTCAGAAGTTCATCAGATTTACTAGAGTAACTCCAAGTTCCTATCTGCAGTTTTGTAGAGAACTGGGAGGTTGTCTGAAAGGCAATCAAATACAATGGAAATCTTTTTCAGACACCAAACTGACATTCTAAAATCAGCTTCCCTTCACTCTGTGGCACTGGCTTGGATTCAAGGATCCAGATTCTATTCATCTGTGTGACAGTCCTATACAGCATGACTGTACAAAACTCTTCTTTTCCTCTTGCTGTTCTTAGTGGGAAGGAAATCACTTTTAAAAAAAAGACTGGTATTACTTGAAATTTTAGTATAAGCTGCCTTTGGTTTCCCACCTCTGCTCTAAGACTCTAGATGTAAAAGAGCAAACATTTTTGAAGAAGAACCAGCATGACTTTTCCAAAGACAATCATATCTACCAAATTAAAGCCCAGTACGTATAAGAATGGTTTAGAACAGGAGTCCCCAACCTTTTTTGCACCAGGGACCAGCTTCTTTTTCCATGGCATGGTGGGGGCGTAGTGTGGCATGGTGGGGGCGTGGGTGGTGTGGCAGCTTGTTGCAGCAGTGGCACGGACTAGCAAAAAAACAAAAACCCTATAGCCCAGCGCCGGTCCATGGACCGGTGGTTGGGGACCCCTGGTTTAGAAGACATTGTCTGTTTTGGAGTTTCAAAAAGCTTTTGCTAAAGTTCTTCCTTAAAGAATCTTGAACTAATTTAGGACCTGAGGAATAAGATAACTTGAGCTGCATTCACACCTAATTTTTTATCCAGCTTCAGTCCACTTTCAGAGCAGAACACATCATTGAAGAGAACAGTCATTTTCCTTCCACATTATTTAACACAAAGGTAGATTTTCTGATTTAGATAATGCTGAAAGAAATCAGCTTGTAACGTTGCTCTCAGTCTGAGTAGACTACAAGTAGACTATAGCTATGGAATAAGAAATAGAATAGAAGATAGTGTAGTAATGTTAGGTATATGGAAAGGCTTATATTACGGCTCAAGTTTTTGAACTTATTAAGCAGAGATACACAGTAAAATGATAAAATTTGCTGATAGCTATTCAATCCTTCCAATTCTCCTATCAAAACAGTAGTATTTTGTAAGGAATTGGGTATTAAAGGGGGGAAAGGTATGTCAGTTAAATACAAGCATAGGTTTCCTACACACAGATTACATTATCTATGTAATTCCTGTTCTTTGCTGGACTTAATATAGCCCCATTTATTTTAGCAAGAAAGCATTGGGTATAATTCTTATTATAAATTATAATTCAGAATTTCTCTTAAATTTAGCAGATTCAAGTTGCACCTATCCTTTTGATATCTATGACAAGTTCTAACTTTTTTTTATGTTAAATCAAAATTATGTCTTAAAAATCAGGCACAGAATTATTCTAGTCTTTATTACTTTTAGGCATGTCTATTTTCTATTAATACATTACTGTATTTTTCTATAGAAGCTGTTAATGCTAGTTTCACAGTGCAAGGCCTAGCCCCTTTTGTTTCTCTCTCTTCTGCACTCTGGTGTGAAACGGCAAGTGTGCTCAATCCACATCAGTCTAAGTGGCCCAAAGTAGCTCCATAGGCTGGAACAGCAGTAGGCCTTTAAAAAAAGGTTTACTGCAGTCTACTCGTCACTAAATGGCAGAGGGAGGCAAGCGTTAAAGGTGCATGCCTCAATGAGCTGGTTCCATGGGGGCAGGCATTTCAAGAGCACACCAAATTAGTTCCTGGCCATGAGAGCCCTCACAGCAGGCTCCTAAGCTTGCATGAGCTTTGTAGTAGCATAGGCTAATACAGAGTGTCCTGGAACAGCCATCGTAAGGGTAGATGGCCTTGTTCCAGGAGAGCTGTACCCACTCTAACTGGAAGTGGTCCAAGTGTGATAAAGCATTACAGTCACTATAATTCTGCAACACAAGATAAATTATGAATAAACATGCATAGTATTTATTTGTATGCCACTATTACAATTTTCCAATTCAAAGCAGCTTATTCCCATATTAAGTCATGGAAATTATGGCTTCAGAACATACCTAAGTGGATGCACATATTTAACTACTATATATGAAACTATTTCCTTAAATCCTTACTTCATGTTGTTCTTCTAATGAGTTGTAGCTCTAGCTAAACTCAAGCCTTACCCTGCATTTTAAAAGGAAATCTATTTGAGCAGGAAGAAATACAGATAATATGCATCCCATGTATTTGTTTGTCTACCACATTTATTTTTCTGATCTCTCCTCCTGTGCAAAAGCTCCTCTCCCATTTTCTCTTCTCTGCATTTGCTCAAAAGTGATCTTGTGCAAATTTACTTTTGAGCAGCAATATTGATGCCCTTTTTTATTTTTAATCCTACATGCTTGTGTATTTCACCTGCTCCCATCCACATAGCTACAATTAGGGTAGTATCCAGATTAGCGGATTAAATCCACATTTGTAACAAAATATGCAGCTTACCTGCAAAGCCGTGAAGCGCTGTCCTGATTCAAGCAGTTTTCCTGCAGCTTTCTCAGAGAAAGCTGTGATAACTTCCATGGTTTGTGCAGCAAGGTGCACATCACATGGGATGGGACAACCAATGGGAGCTGAGCTGCAGGCTCAGCTCTCATTTGCTGTTCCCTCTGTGCTATCCAGACTGGCGGGAACATTCAAATTTATCTGAAACTGCAGAGTGGATACTCATCAATCCGCAGTAGGTAAATGTGTTGTTGCTACGCATGTGACACCCACGGCCCTACTGCGCATCAGAATGCGCACTATCCATAAGACACACTCCAAGGTTCTTCCTTTTCTTCCATTTCCTGTTTTCTGCTCATTTGCATAAGTGGCCTGTCTATTTTTTAATCCCACCTGCTCGCGCATTTTCTCTGTCTGTGAATGTTGGCCTGGAATCCATACCACTCTAAATCACTGGTTGCCTCCACAATAAACGAGAAACCACTCACCTTCCTCAGCACATCCATGTCCAGTCTGTATAAATCTACAACATAAGCACATCGTTTTAAAAAAGAAGCAACATGTTTTCGATGCAGAAAAAAGCATTCTGCAGAAAATGTAGATCGGAAGGAAAATACAGCTTATGAGACATGACATCTTACATTTTAGTATAATTTCCCTGCAGTGGAAACTGATGCAATTGGTGATTTTTTAAAAAATATGTGCAGCTAGGCACAACATTTAAAGACAATCTTTCTCACGAATAATGATTGGGGAATCTTCAGAACAGAAAGCCTCAAAAATTAACGAAAAAGTTTTAAATTCTAGAGGAGAGCTTTTAAGAATAGCTTATGTGACGGTTTCAGGGGTCAGGCTGCAATGGGCAGTAAGGTTCCCATGTCCCTTGCAAGCCTGTTTGCTGAAGGCAGGGCTTTCTGCCTAGGCTAAGCCCTAGCAAGCTGTGTTTACAAGCCTTTTTGCAAGCCCTGGGCATAGGCTGCAAAAAGGGCGGGAAATCCTGTGCGGGCCCGAGTGCAAAGATTGGCTACAGCTGTTATTTTGGAGGGAAAAGCTGTCCGGGGATCTAGGAGCTGGAGGGGCTAGAGGAGGAGTTTCCACCTATCTGGCATGAGGGATAGGAGCTTCTATCAGCAGTCTCCAGCAGCATTTTATTCCAGCAGCTTTCCCCAGGAGGTGACAGCCAATCAGGGCCAGAGGGGAAAAGGTATAAATGAACACAGAATACAGCAAACTGCGTCTTCGTGCTGGGACTGATGCTGAAGGGAACAGAAGAGAGCTGAACCCGAGGGAGCCGGACCAGTAGCTGACCAGTGGTCTTTTGACTGTGCGATTTCTGAAGGAGACAATCATGGAGGGTTGTGACTCTGAGGGAAACTTCGCAAGCAACTGACCGGGACTGGATGGTCGGTCAAGCAAGGACAGGCGGTGCCTTGTGATCATCCAGAGCTGCGTTCTAGTACACTGGCTAGGCTTGGGCTGAGGCAGAGCTAGTCAGGAGGCTGGAACGTGGAGAGGTTTGACTTTAAAAGGGGAACTATTTTCCTTTAAAGGAATAGGAGCTAGTAGGCTGGGAAGCTCGTAGCTTTAAGAGACTGATAGACTTAGATTAACAAATACCTGAACTTTATATTGCTTTCTAGTATTGCTTGTGTATAATAATAAACCTGTTTTAGTTTACTGTTTATACCACTTGCTACCTGTGGTTGTTTTTACACTGTAGTACTCACTCGGCCGTTGCACGAACTCAGCATCCTAACAGCGCCCAGCCACTCTTAGGAGGGCAGGCACTGACTGGAACGCTGGGGATCGTGGCACCTTAGAACATTTTTGTTGAAGGATTACACATTCAGTGGAATGAGTAGAAGAAAACTGAGCATTGCCCTGTTATAAGGAAACACTGACCTACTTAATGTTTAATGTAGAATTGTCCATGTACTAAACATATTTTATCTTTTCTAACGCATATTACTCTATTTTCTTTTTAGGGTAAAATTCAGGTTGTCTGTTTCAGCACCTGACTTGTATATACCAATGGGTGCTTAGTCTATTTCTCCACATCCAGTAGAGGCAGCTCTGTTGTGGGTGGAGCGAGGAATCTATCCTGTCTGCGGCACCCTCCTTGTCTCTGTTTTCTATGTCTATGCATAGCATGAAGAAACTGTCCTGCTCTGGAGGTGCATCTTTGATTCACTGCACCAGAAAATGGCACACATAATCACTTTGAAGGTGAACTGCCTGCTGATGCCAAAATATAGGGGGGCAGCAACACATGGCTTTGGGGATGACAAGAACATCTTACTTTGGATGATGAGGTTGTTTTATTATGTCTATTTATTTTTAGTTCAGGTCAAAATATAATAAGCTGAATATAAATTTGGTCCCCATGTAAGATGGGCATGGTTGTTTCAAATGCTTTGGAAGACATTAAAACAGCATTTTGTACACCCTTACAACAAAGAATACAACACATTTTGGGATGTCAACTAGGTATTCCCAGAAGTCCATGATTTAGCAGTTCTAGGCAATGGAACTTCTCATTTTAAAACAAGCCCCAATTTATTATTGTCTGAAAAAAATACTATGCTAGGGCCAAAATAAGCAAAGGCTTCTTCTGGTATCTTGAGGCTGTTGGGGTAAATGAAAGTTACAGGGTTTGCAGTTCAACCTTAGCTAGATTTTCATTAAAATCATGTGGAGCCTCAGTATGTATTTGATACAGAAATGCAATTTTGTGATTATGTGAATTTACCCACACCTATGTAGGAGGCAAACTATAAAGAGGAGCATACCGACTGGATGAAGCAGGAAGAAAATGGTCCTGTTTCTGAAATGTCACAGAATTCCCTTGATTTGGTTCCTTTCTACTCTTGCAGATCAGCCAGCTATACATATTCTTTTTTTACCATTAATATTTTTTAAAAAAATAGATGACAAAACATGGGATTAACTATTGTATAATAAAGCAGCTGCAGGAAAAGCAGGTGTGGATGGTATCAGATAAAATCTTTGGCTCAAGACTAATAATGAACATCATTTCTGTCTTCATAAAAATTTCATATTTTTGATTGAATTTCCATTTGAAGCAGGTGCATACATGTATCTGCAAAGCGGCAAAAGATAAACCTAATTTTGCTTTTCTTTTTTTGCTACCCCAGTTATGTGGTTATTAAGATTTCCTTTTTAAGAGGAACAGAATCACTCAAAATTAACATTCACAGCTGAGCTTATGAGCAAGATGACAATCCACACCTACTCTCTGGCACCTATTAAGATTGCACAGTGATAATGGCATAACTGAAATTCAGCTCCGTCTTGTAAAAGCTGTCACTGTAAGTAAATGCATCTTCCAGCATAGCTCAATTTGTAGCTTTTCCTTCATTCACCACTGTAGTACTTTTTCTTTACCACAAAAAAGTGGCAGTTACTAATTTTACAGCATCTCAAATACACGTTTCAATAAAGCCCCTAAATCCATCTGACATTTTACATATTCTTAGTATCAGCTGAAATAAGATATCTGAATAAAAATAAGGAGTGCTTTTAACAACTTGAATCTTAAACTGAAGAGTGAGCATCCATAAGACAAAAAAAAAGGTTGCTACTTCTAGGAACTGATGCTTTGTTTTGTGAGTGCTGCAAATGTATTTGTCCCTTGACTCCTGTGTGCTTTGAATGCTATTGGTGATGTGCTAAGGTGGCCCATTTCAAGCAGGCCCAGGAAACAACCCATTTGTTATGTTTGCTAGGAGGCTGAGCCAGGCTTACACTGGATGGCTCATCTCTAATGTGAGTCAAACCTTCTTTTTAAAAATGACTTTTATTAAGCATAAAATTTATTACTTAACAATGATCTAAAAACTTCAATTGCTATATTTTATATTTTCATTAATGAATGGTTAGGGGTGTGCTCAAATGCAATTTTCCACATTCGATTCACAGTGAATCGAAGATTCAAAACTGAATTCGTACGAAGAAAGAAAGAAGAATGTCTGGACATTCGAACCAATATGAATATATTTGTATCTGTTTGATCAAATATTCAGTACGTATCCAGTGATATGAATCTTGTATGCAACTGTATGCATCCCATTTGGATGCCGTTTTCATCTTGTATGTATCCATACGGATGCATATAGATATGCACAAGGTGCATACAGATACGTTTGTGATGCGTACTTATCCGTACACATGCAAATGTCCAAATTATTCATACCAATAGCTCAAAATATTCATATTCATACGGATACTAAAGTGTGAAGGTCTAGACAGTCAATTTGTATGCAAATGTCTAAATTTGTCCAAATAATGAATAGTTTGAATATTCGTGTACATCCCTATGGTTATTGATGCCCTTGACGCTTCTTCTGAATTTCTGATTTTGGGGCCAGTTTGGTTTTGTGGTTAGAATGCTGGACTCTTATCTGGTGGTTACTGGGTTTGATTCCACTCTCCTCCATGAAGCCAGCTGGGTGACCTTGGGCTAGTCACAGCTCCCTTTCTGAACTCTCACAGCCCAGACTACCTTACAGGGTATCTATTGCGGGGAGAAGAACAGGTTTGTCGGCCACTTTGAATCTCCTTAAATAATGGGCAAGAAAAGTGGGGTATAAAAGCCTTCTCCTCTTCTTCCACCTTCTGCTCCTCTTTTTTATTCTTTGACCAACCCGATGTCTTTGTCTCTCCTTATTCTTCAAAATATGCTGTTGGTAATTCTTTCTCTAATGTCAGTAGATAGGCAATAAAGGGCTGCCAGTTGCTAACAAAAACGGATGTAGTTTTATCTCCTAATAAATTTGTCAATTTGCTCATCTCCACAAAATCCATCAACTTTTATCATCTAGTCCTCCAATAATGGAATTTTTGGCATTTTCCATTGTTGCACATATATCAGTCCGGCTGCAGTAAGAACATAAGAAAAGCCCTGCTGGATCAGGCCACAGCCCATCTCGTCCAGCATCCCATTGCACACAGTGGCCCACCAAATGCTCATGGGCATCTCAAGCTTAGACAAGGACAAACCTTTACTTGCTCTCAAATCCCACCAAATGGCCTTAGAAGCATCCTGGTCCGTCCGTCCCCCCCCCTAGCCTGAAAGATGTACCTAGGCATTCATTCTGGTAGCTGTTGATACATCTGTCATCCATAAATTTGTCTAACCTACCTTAAAGACATCTAGGCTAATAGCTGTTACCACCTCTTTTGCCAGCAAATTCCATAAACTGATGACCCTCTGGGTGAAGAAATACTTCCCCTCGTTGGATTCGACTCTCCTACCCATCTGCTTCAAAGAGTACCCCCTGGTTCTAGTGTTGTGTGATAGAGAAAGTTTTCTCTATCCACCTTTTGTATACCATGCATAATTTTATATGCTTCAATTAGGTCCTCTCTTAAATGCTATCTCTCCAGACTAAAGAGGCCTAGACGTTGCAGCCTGGTTTCGTAAGGGTGGTGTTCCAGCCTCTTGATCATTCTGGTTGCCCTTTTCTGCACCTTTTCCAGTTCCACAATATCCTTTTTGAGCTGTGGTGACCAGAACTGTACACAGTATTTCAAATGTGGCCTCACCATAGATTTATAAAGAGGCAAAATGACACTTGCTGGCTTGATTTCTATTCCCTTCCTAATTATTTCCAGCACTGATTTAGTGTTTTTTCCCTGCTGCTGTGCACTGGGTTGACACCTTCATCGAACTGTGCACCAGAACCCCAAGGTTCCTTTCCTGGTGTGTTGCAGAAAGCTCAGACCCCATCAGTTTATAGATGTAATTTGGACTTTTGGCGCTGATGTGCATTACTTTGCACCTGTCAAAATTAAAGCACATTTGCCACTTGGTTGCCTGCCCACCCAATGCTAAGAGATCCCTCTTCTAGAACACTGATGAATAAATTAAATTAATTTTTAATTGAATAAATTAAAAAGCATTGGTCACAACACTGAACCTTGGGGGACCTCACTTTTTACTTTTTTCTACCCTGAGAATTAGCTGTTTATTACTACTCTCTGCTTCCTAGCCTTAACCCAGTCACAAATCCAGGATAGAACCTGTCCTTTTATTCCATGGAACTTTGTCAAAAGCCTTCTGGAAGTCCAGATAGACCATGTCAATGTCACCTTTATCCACGTGTTTGTTGACACTCTCAAAGAATTCCAATAAGCTTGTAAGGCATGATTTACCTTTGCAGAAGCCATGTTGGCTTTTGTTCAGCAATGCTTGCTTCTCCATGTGCACACTAATTTTGTCTTTAATGATGGTTTCCATCACCTTACATGGAGCTGATGTTAAACTAACTGGTCTTTAATTTCCTGGATCATCCCTGGATCCTTTTTTGAAGACTCGTGTTACATTTGCTACCCTCCAGTCCTCAGGTACAGAGCCTGAGGTGTTAGGGAAAGATTATATATTTTTGCTATAAGGTCAGCAGTTTTTGCATTTGTGTTCTTTAAGGATTCTTGGATGAATACCATCTGGTCCCAATGACTTGTTAACATTTAGTTTATTAAGACATGCAAGGACCTCTTCCTTGGTTATCTCTGTCCAGTTTAATTCTTCAGAAAATACAGGCTCAGCTACCTGCATGTATCCTCTGTCTTCCTCTATGAATACAGAAGCAAAGAATTTGTTTAGTCTTTCTACAATCTCTGTGTCTTCTTTAATTATCCCTTTCTGTCCTTTACCATCTAATGGTCCAACTGCTCTCCTGGTTGGATTCCTACTTCTGATATAGAAGTTCTTGTTATTTCTTTTGATGTTTTTAGCAATGTGCTCCTCAAAATCTTTCTTAGCTTTCCTAACTGCCATCTTGCATTTGTGTTACCAGTGGCTATGTTCCCCTCTGTTCTCCTCATTAGGACAAGCCTTCCATTTTCTAAATGAACTCTTCTTGTTGTTCATGACTTCATCTATTGCACTTGTGAGCCACATTGGTTTCTTCTTGGACCTAGAAGTCCCCTTTCTTCTTTTAGGTTGCACTTCCATTATTGTATTTTTTAAGTAGTCTCCATGCATTTTGAAGTGATTGAACTCTAACTTTCCCTTTCAATTTCCTTTTTATTAGTTTCCTCATTTTGGGAAAGTTTCCCTTATGAAAGTTGAAATAGTAATATAACATTATATTTTTCTAATCCCTGATTTATCAATCCCAGTGGGAAAATTTCCAGTTTAAAACATAACTATCTTCAACATTTTTTTGCATTTCAGTATGTACCTGGAGCCAAAAGGCTTTTATTTGGGGGAATGCTTAACCACATATGATAATAATTCCATCCTCCTCCCCATACTTCCAGCATTTATTTTGACATATGCTATCATTTTTAGACCGGTTATTACTGCTGTAACCCATCCTGAGACCTTCAGGTGCAGGTGAAGCTAAAAATATAAAATAAATGGTGAACAGCTTACTAAGTATCACTGTTTCATCTGGACTGAACTTTACTTTTACCATTCTGACAGTAAGGGTCAATAATTCCCTGTCTCACTTGCTTAAATTAAGAGGCAAAATACCTCAGGTAATTACATTTGTGACAAGACAATAATTTTAAATACGTATGGTTCTAGAGTGGATTTTAAAAGGTTAAATACAGCTATTGCACTTATGACAAGACAATAATTATCATTTATTTCAATAACTTACAGAAGATTGGTTTTTTTCTAAGCACGATGAGAAACTGTGACTACTGTTCTGGACCGTTGCAATCCTATATCCAGTGCATGGCATTAAGTCCCATTTGCACTTGTTTCTGAATAGGCATGTATATGAGTAGACTAGTAAATCTGAGGCTCTCATTCCAGGCATTAAAAGACATTGGGGTTAATGATGGCTTCTGTTCTGAGCAATGACTGCATACACTTACCTTAATTCAAATGGCTATATGTTTGTTTTTTAAAAACATCCAAGTGCTTTAGATAAAATGATAAAAACAGTAATAAATACTGTGGAAAATTTGATATTTGGTAGGAATTAACAGCACACCGAAAATACAAATAATGTAAGATACAATATAAATCAGTATTAAACAGCCCTAACAACATTTGTCTAAACAGAAGTGACTGCACTTTCCTTCTGGCACTGGAAGGATACTGTATAAAACTGTCATTAGGCAAAACCTATTGAACTTTTATATTTCCATTAAGGAAAGCAATGGACAAAATGGTTGGACAGATCACAGAGAACAGTTCAGATGTTTTTGGAAAAGTTATGAAATTCTATTAAAGTCAAATCAAAATAGCAAGCTTTCATCTAAACAGAAGTCAAACCCAACTCTGGGGTGGGAGTGGTGTTTTTTCAGTGGTATCAAACAAAAACAGCACTCACTGTGCATATAATTGATTAGCAAGCCTCAGGACAACTTATAAAAGGGGCTTATTAAGAGCCATTTTTCTAAGACTGTCTAATCTTTTATGTACTTGTGGCTGCCATGTGAGTAGATCACTTACACAATAGGTGTTTCAGCTCAATGGTGTTAAAAGAAGAAACTCTGGATCTATGCAGATTGGACTTAGTCAGCAGTTGGATGGGAGTCAACACCTGGAAAATTTGTCATGCCAATTAAAAGCCAACAAAAACAAAGCAATCTAAAAGCCTTAAAAAGTAAGCAGTATGCCGTAGTTAATAGTGGTTTGGAGAAATCTATAGGAAAAACGAAGGAGGAGCGTTTTCCCTGCTTCCTGTCTTGAGACTGTAAAATGAAAGGTTATAAATATAATCAATAAATAAAGCAAAATACACAAAAGATGCAAAAAGTCAAAAGTGCCAAAAAACAAATGCTAAAAGTTGCCTGTTCAGCATGAGAAAAGCCTTTAGTGTATTTGAAAACTGCTGGTATAGAGATGTCATAGGAATAAGACCTCATTATTGGCCGCAGCATGCAAGATTTCTGCTTCTCTCAAGTTGTCTCATGAGTGCAAAATCTTTGTGATCTAAGAAGTGCAATTTATTTGCCAACATGCTGTCTTATACACAAAAAGTCTGTTAGTAAAACTAAGATCATAGACTCTCTGTACTTCCACTATGCTTGTGTACTGAAAATAACTCCCATGACATTTTATCAGGTAATTGGGTAGAACATGGTGGATCAGAGAACCGAGAGTTGTCTTCACGTACGTGAAGTACTGTTCTGGATGGCTCCATGAAGAATATGATGGGTTTTTCTCCTTGCAGTGACCACAAACCACCGATAGGGGCCACCCCTTCAAATCTGTAAATAGGAGCAATGCTTGTCCCCTCCCTTCAGTTGTTCTGAGAGAGCATGTATTCAAACATCTTTATTCTGAAAAATACAACATCATTAGTGGTGGGAACTTATTCTGCATGGAGCCATCTAGAGTGGTACTTCACGTATGTGAAGGCAACTCTCCGTACCTGGATGGCTCCAGCAGAATATGATGGGATTTATCCAAGCTAACACAGGTTGGGCCCTTTTCCTGAGACCCGTTTTGTTACCTGAATGGCATGCGCAAGCACGCTTCTACCAAACACTTACCAATCTTCTTCAAAACGATCTAACCTGTAGTGCTTGAAGAAAGTGGACACAGAGGACCATGTTGCAGCTCTGCAGATGTCCTCTAGTGGCACCGCCATCTGAAAGGTTGCTGAAGTCAGAGTTGCTCTGGTACTGTGAGCCGTAATTCCCTTCAGCGGCATCTTTCCAGCCAGGTCATATGTCAATGAGATGCAAAAACGTCTGCTATGCCTTTCTGACCTAGATACTGAGGGTAGAAATTCACAAACAGAGAAGAGCACTTTCTGAACCCACTAATTCTTTGAATATACATTTGAGTGGCCCTCACTGCCTTAGAGTCTCCCAACCTTCTTCCCCTGGAACTTGAGACCCTGGGGAAAATGCTGGTAATACTATGTCTTCCCTCCTGTGAAACCTCAAATCCACCTTTGGTTTAAAAATGGATCAAACCTCAAAGTAACAGATGCAGGTGTTATCTTGCATAAACTAGATGCTACAGATAGAGCTACAACGTCTGAGACTCTTCTAGCCGATGTTATAGCCACTAGAAAGAGTACCTTATATGATAGATGCCTTAAAGATACATCTTCAATGGGTTAAAAAGGATCTCTATTAAGTACTCCCAGAACCAAATATACATCCCATGTGGGAAACCTATGCATCACTGGGGGAGCTTAGATTTAATGCCCCATCTCAGAGGCTGCTGGGAAAGTGAGTTATTTGCCCCTGTAGCAATGACAGCCATTTCCTGACTGAACATTATAAACGAACATTAGGGCAACCGTGTCCATTAATGGACCCCCAAACTCACAAAATCATCCCCAGGCACTAAAATTACATTTCAAAGAGCCCAGACAATAAATATCTACTTTATCTGGTTGCCCTCGACTCGCAATTCCCAAGAATTACTAATAGCGCCCTTTTCTTTTAGTTTAATTATTCCTGACAGAGACTCTGTGTCCTCTTTCAAGGGAAAAACATTGATCTAACAGTTTGATCGCTATCTTTCATAAGTTCTGACGATTTATGAGGTTAAAAAATATACCTCACCCTGATCACTCATCTTGTCAGCTGTTAAACACTGCGTAAGTGTACTAGCTCTCTCTCTCAAGCTAGTGGCTGAAACTGCGACTGGGGAATGACTGGAGGGAGGGGACAAGCACTGGTCCTATTTATAGATTTGAAGGGGTGCCCCCTATCGGTCGCCTGTGGCTACTGCAAGGAATTCTGCTGGAGCCATCCGGGAACTACTAGATGATGAAGATGATACTAAAAGCCTTCTGTTTTCTTCATTAAATCCTCTAGATGGATTACAAGCTTGCTGAAAATAAATATAATGTAGGGATTGGCACAAATGAAAACTGGTTCAGTTCATAAATGAACCCAAACGGCAAATGAGGTAAACAGTTTAGCACTTTTGAGTCAACCACCATCCACTCTTCTTCCACCGTGGCTCCATTGTGCCCAGTCATCCCCATGGCTTCCATGAGCTCCAGCCTGTTCCCCATGCTCCTCCATGGTTTCTCCAAGGCCTAGGAGAGATGGTAGTGGCGTGCAGGGAGCTTTCTAGGCCCACTAGCAGGCCTTCTAAAATGGAAAGCTACCCTGTCCTTAATGGGGTTGCAATGCCCTGGGACAGGTACATAACTTGGGGGTACTCCTGGAGTTGGTTGAACCACCACCGTAACACAGTAGACCCATTTTGCAGGCAAGTAGCTAGATGTCCATTTCTGCAAAAAAGGGATAGAGACAAATTATTACGAGCAACCATTAGACAATAGCACATTGGTCAGAATGTAACTCCTTTTCAAGCTATATCCCAACATGCTCTATGCTTCGCCACCTGTGTGCAGCTTTGTCCTGTCTGCAGCAGTGGTGAAGCATTTCATGAAGTAAAAAGATGTTGACTTGTCAGCACCTTTTTACTTTGCACTTACCTTTGAATGCTCTGCTGCTGTTGTGGGTGGGTGACAGAGCTTCCCATCTGGCAGGTGGGAAGCCACTGTGAAAGGATACTGAAGCTTCCAGTCCTCTAGTCTGGCAGACCAGAAGTCACTACAGCAGCCCATCACAGCACAGAACATCTCAGCACGCAGCTTCCATTACACTGCAATCCTATATCTGTTTATTCAAAAGTGCACCCTATTCTAATAAAGATGCTTGCTTCTAGTATTAGCCTTAGTCCTTCATTCACTGTATAATTACAGATGCTTCAAGAGAACAAACCTGAACAGGACTCTTATCAACCATCAGATGTGTGTGTTTATTTTTTTAAATCCTATTTCCTTTTTTTAATAATGTAGTGCAACACAAATGCATATACTATTTCCTGACATACTAGCCTAGAAATCCCATCGGATTTTAAGTTCTTCATGATTTTGATATATAGAGGGCAGAGGAAACATTAACTCTATCATCATACAAAAAAAAATTCTCTAAATGTTGCAACTGGCTTTATAAGCAAAGCTAAAGATGACAGAGATGTCAGATTCATGTTCAGTCTCAGCACAGAGCACAGTCAATAAATGAAACATGGAATTACTGGCATTTCATGATGTCTCATAAGGGACAAATCTGAGCCCTACAAGGTTAAAGGGAAATACACTCCATTTGTAGGGATTTTTTTTCCTTCTGTGTCTCAGATAGTTTCTTACCTTAATCCTTGTTTTGCACAGAATTGTTTCACGTTATTTTATTTATTTATTGCCACTCATCTTTCATACTCAAAATTTGCTAAAAAGCAGAACTGGCATTGGTTTCGAATGCCAAACAAGCCTGGAGGCTTTTACACTTTTGTAAACAGCCAAATGCATTTTTAAAAAAACATATCTAAAATTTGTGAAGCCATAATAATCTCTAAACAGTTTCTCCCAGTAAGCCGATAACATTTTGATGTGAAGATAAAAGTGTTAATATGCTTTTGAATTGTGGAATGACTCAGATTCCCCTGTCTGTCCTCTACGAGTGAGTGTGTGAGTGTTGTGGGTGGGTATAACAAGAAGCCAATTTTGGTTTTCACCTTCTGTGAATCTAATTGAATACAATACTACATTTGTTACTGGAGGAAAAGAAGATTATGCAAGGCGTCAGAATTTCAGACTAGTTTTTATTCTCCTTTTACTGGCTTCAGTGCATGGGAAAAGAGGGAAGCCTCCGTGCTGAAGGACAAGTTCAGTCTACTATTAAGGTGGACTGGGGACTGAGCCATTCAAACTGTTTGCTGCTGCTCACATTCTCACAGGCAGGTCCTTCTGAATGTTTTGACATAGGCTTAATTACTTATGAGGCAGCCGGCTTCCTATAATTTCCCTGAAGCTGCAGCAGAGTAAACAGAGACTTCACCTTTGAAGTGCAGCTGTGTGCAAATAGAAAGGAAAGTGTTAGAGCGACTTATATTTCCACTTCCATAACTACTAATAACTGTGAAAAGGAATAAACCAGTCTGGATAACCCAAAAAAATTCAAGGAGAAAAAGACATTCATCTATATTTAGCACTGAATATTGTAGCATAGTACAAATATTCTGGGGAAGCATACAGCCCAGTTTCTCAACCATCTTTTACTTCCACAATAGGAAGCAAAATTATAGCTATTCTAGGCCCTTTCTGCACTAGGTCTTATTCTGGTTTATATCTTGGACTAGGGACTTACTATCCTCATGCTGGTGCAGATTATAGCAGATGCTACCCAGGACCTCCCATAGTCTGCACTAGCATGTAGACAGCCCATCCCTAATCAAAGATATAATTCAAAATAAGGGCAAGTGCAGAAAGGCTCTTAATTAACACATGGACTTCTGATCTGTTTTAGAATTTCCAAAGGCTCTCTGGTTTATCTCCTACACATTATAGGCTACTTGTTTCCAAACCAAAACAATTAAATCTTCTTTTGAATTCTGAACATGTTGAAAATTTGAAAAAAATATTTAAACTTCTTTTAAAACTTGGTTTTATAATATTTATTTGTATTTATAATGTTGTCTGACACTTGATGTACTGTATGGCACAACAGTTGTGAGAGAATTCCATAATATACTCTTTCAAAGAAGATTCGGATCTAAGGAATGGGTACATCCCTTAATCCAGATATAGTAGATCCAGATTAAGGGAAATACCCAGTGTGTTTCCATGGGTAGTCTAGCACCCAATAGCAATGGGTGCCAGCCTGCCTGCTGTGGAAACACCAGAGCACCCATTTGTAAATCCAGATCTACCCACGAGGGGGTCTGCCTGACACCTCAGGTGTTTTAGGGGACAGGGGGGTGGAATCTCCAAATTTGCCTTTGGAGATTAGCAAAAGCTCCAAAGAGAACCTCTTGTGAGGATCTTTGAAGTTAGTGGCAGATCACTCCAGTAACTTTGAAGATCCTCCACAGCCTTTGACAGCTGCATTGCTCTCACAAGGGGTTTTCTCCGAAGGCAACTTTGGAGCCAGCTTCAGGGGGGCTTTGAGGTCTTGAGTTTGGGGCACCCCCCATGGGTGCCTCCCCCCCCCCCAGCTTCCTCTAGACCCCATTGCCCAATTGTAGTGGAAACAGGCTCTCTATAATCCGGATTTGATGGCTGAAGACCCCATTGTAGACCCCTTTAATGGGGTCTACGGGAAATCCGGATTATAGGTCCTCAAGGACCCATATGATCTGGATTTCCCTAGCTGTGGTGGAAACAGATGTGTCTCTAATGGGGTCTGTATGTGTGCATGGGTGGTGGCAGCAGCAGAGCCAGCCAGCCAACCAGCCAGGGTGCTTTTTTCAGGAGGAACTCCTGCTGGGGATAAGAACATAAGAGAAGCCCTGCTGGATCAAGCCACAGCCCATCTAGTCCAGCATCCCGTCACACACAGTGGCCCACCAAATGCTCATGGGCATCTCAAGCAGAGACAAGGACAAACCTTTGCCTGCTCTCGAATCCCAGCAAATGGCTTTAGAAGTGCCCCGCTTCCCCCCTCCCCAGATGGTGGGTCAGATGGTGGGTCTGGAGGTGGAGCGGGCGAATGGGGCTTGAGTTGCCGCCGCTGCAGTGTGCCCTGGGCAATGGAGAGAGAGGGGTGGGAAAAGGCTGAGGAGGGGAAAGAATCGCTTTCCCCAATCTGTTTTTGGAAGCGTTTTAAGTATTTTAAGTGTAGTGACACAAAATCAGGGTTGAATCCGATTGCCAGATGCTCCTTTGCTTCATTTTAACGTGTTTACCTAGCGCTGTAAATTGCTTTGTATATTGCATTTTATTCCTTGAATGGGAATTGACCCTAAGGGTTTTTTTTTCTTTAAGAACTTCTGAGGTGGCTTTGAAACTGTTTGGAGGCAGGATTGTTCATATGCCAGTTAACTCCTTCCTCCTCCCATAAGAATTTGGTGCTAGAACAGGCAGATTAGAGGTGGGATAAGAACACAAGGGCCACACACTAATGTATCTAAGGCACTTTTGAGACAATACTTTTACTACACGTGAACACAGCCTTAATAGCACACTGGGTGTTTCAAGGGATATTTTGACTTCACCGTAAGGAATAGGAATGACCATAAGAATTAGGAGGTGAGTGCCCAATGAGGTTCAGGACTGCCGGGTGCTTCACCTAGCTAGTCTGACCTTCTTTGATGTCAAAAGCAAAGTGAGTGTGAGGGAAAGTATGCATCTTTTCCTCAGCACACTCCCTTCCACTGTTCCACTGAAAATGATTGGCTTCTCTTATCAATTAATCCAAGACAATATATAACTATTTAAGATCACTACAAAAGGACTCCATGGTAGCAGCACAGGCCTCCACTCAATCTTAGCTAGGATATCCCAGTGTGGGACACCCCATAACACAGAATTCATCGATAATAAATTTATGAGAATAAAGGTAAGAAATCTAGTTACTGCATCACTCTATGGCAGATAATCCAGCATCGACCGTTTATTTTCCTGACTTTGTGTATATATCATGGAGGTTTTCTCCTCCTAGTTATAATAAGGTCTTGCTACTGTTGGGTACCCATCCAGTCATGGTTGACTCCTGTCCTGGTTGATTACATGGACAGCTCCATAGGCACCTCTATGCAGTTTTCTTTGCAGAGATACAGAAGTGGTTTGCCATTGGCTACTTCTGGGGAGAGTCTGGAGATCAAATGTGCAAGCTTTTGCTTTCCAGGCCACTTGCATTACTGCTGAGCTACTCCCATCCCACAAACGGGACCCGAAGGGGCTAACAAAGCTTTCTGTTCTCCTCCCTACAACAGACACCCTGTGAGGTAGGTGTGGCTGTGAGAGCTCAGAAGAGAGCTATGACTAGCCCAAAGTCACCCACCTGGCTTCATAGAAGTTAGCAGAATCAAATCCGGTATTCACAGATAAGAGTCCAGCTTCCTAACCACTAGACCGGTGATGGGCAACCTATGACACGCGTGTCACAGGTGACACGCCAAGCCCTTTTAGGTGACACACCTGGTCACCCTGGCACCTGGGCATGTAGTGCTTGCTTGTTCTTGAAGTGTACGAAATACCAACTTTCAATTGAAGATTTAGCAAATGTAAAGAATTATTCATTTTTGCTTTTAATAAAATACATATATCAAAAATATAAGTTTCTTACTAGAGCTACAAATATCACAAAATTATGGATATTTCTGGAAGTGACACAGCACCCGAGTTAAGCTAGGTTTTCTTGTGAATGTTGACACACCAAGCTCAAAAGGTTAGCCATCACTGCACTAGACCATAAGCGGACAGAGTAGTTTGATTGAATTGATGGCCAACATGTACAATCACAAGATGCAAGTTCTTCAAGAGTGCTCAGGACTTTTTTGCACCTTCTCTTCCCTGAGACCTTGTTCTAGGGAGCAAAGATATGGGCTGGATCAGGCATCCACACTTCCAAATGCCTGATCTATCCCAAACTTATGCAACACTTCTCCAAGAGCCAGGTAAGTGTGATTGTCTCATTGCCATGTGCACCAGCCCTTGCTGCAGTGACTGGATGTCATGGCGCTCATCTGCAGCTGTACCGCCCCACCCCACGTACCCTTTTGCCCAGAAGAGGTACAAAGGGTGCATGTCAGGTTGTGGCTGGTATAGCTGTAGAGCACTGTGGGGGATGGTCCAGTCTGGAACAGACACAGCTCTGCACAGTGCAGATGCTCCATGCTGGACTATCCTGGGATTTCCCCTGTGGGGCTACTACCAATCGGCTGCTTGATCCTTACTAGCCTAGTATAGTAAACCATATCAGGTCAGCAAGTACAAAAAGGTCCTTAGTCTCTGAAGGGCTATTGTTCCTCAGCTTAAGTTGAATTTATCTTATATATTTAGGGAATTGTTCATAATGTGCATAGATTAAGGTGAATTCACATGCTGTCATTGTATCTGTACATGGCATTAGTCTGTAACCTGTTTTGCTTGCAGTATGAAAAATAAAATCTTTACTGTTATTTTAATGCAGTTTACTGTGCAGAAATATCATCTTCGGAAATATTTGGCAGGCTTGGACAGTTCTCACCCTTACAATGCAAAGAGCACACTTCCAAGCCTGGATCTTTATGCAGAGTAGAATATTTTACTTTTCTTTCTAAGGATTAAAGAGCTAGCATGCTACTCACATTCACCCGAAGGGGATGTTCTTACAGAACTGTTTTAAGTAAAACGAACTATCTTCTGTATAGATATAGGATATTTTTATAGGTTCTACCAAGCATTTTTCCAGGCTGCTTGGGGTTTATAGACTATCTGTTCCCTTCCTCTTCAGCTAGCACCTAAAAATTCCCATCCCATTCTGAGTCTTTAAAGTTAGGCAGCAAATACCAATTGAACTGCTGCCTAAGAAGAGTATAAATGAACAAGTATAAATGAACAAATAGAAATGGAGTACTTGTACACCTATAAGACTGATAGAAGCATTACAGCAAAATATTTTGCTTATAGTGGCCAGTTTTATCCATTACTTATACATGCAAATTTGCAATGAACAAAGCAAATCCAGCATCGTTTATTTTCAGAAAAAGGTGACATGAATGGGAGTATTTGGCCCCTGAATCAGTAAAGAGTATTGATGGGGACTTTTATCATTTACTGCGGTTGACCATTTTTTAATGCAAACAGTGATTCACTGTCAAGTCCACCTAATTTTTTTTCCTGTTTTTATAGTGATTTACTTATCCAGGTTTGAGGTGGGAGAGAAATACAAATAAATACATAAATAATTATAAGGAAAATGTAGTGTTTAGCAGCGGGTATGTGGCAGCAGCATCACCTAAAATGTCACCATCTTTCTCCTGTCTTCCATATAGATGGTTGAAGAGCTCAAGTGTGCCGCAGTGTAAACTAAAGAGGCTTTATAAAAGAGATTATAAAATCTACCAGTGAAACCTTTGCGGGCGTCACAGACTGGTCCCACCATGAATAAAGAAATGTATAGATCTTTTCTATGATTCACTGAGTGGCTCACTCATTAGAATAAATATTAATTTCTGAATTTCAACTCCTTCAACCTCATTTATGCATACTCTGTTCATTTCGTATTTATCTAAAGATTGAATGAGTTGGGAATGATCATCAAAACTGTCTCTGTCACTCTGGTTGATGACCTGAACTGCAAAAGAAGAGATAATAGGGAACTCTATTTTCTTCCTTACGCTCTTTAAAGTTATTAAGAATTACTGGAGCTAGCAATACACAGATGATAGGATGTGGCATTCTGGAAGGTAGTGAAGGATCTGGACTAGAGTCCTGCTGAAACAAGAGGATGGCAGAGGAATAGGGAACAGAAATTTAGTGATGATAACTAGGCAGTTCCTGTACCCAGAAAACTGAATATTACATTTTCTTACCGGCATCTTTTCCCCCTTGGAACACATTGTTCAAAACAGATGGGGGTTCACCTGCTATGTGCTATAAAAAAATCTTCTGAAAGAACAGTTCTAGAGATCCCATTAGGAGCGGAAGCCCAAAGCGGAGCCTTTCTCACTGTGGCACCCGCTGGGTTGAATTTCAGGCTCCTTGGAGGGACCATGTCAAGCGCCTTTGTTGTCTCTATTGCCATTATTAAAATTCACACAGAGTTTGGATTTTGTTAATGAACCTTTTGAAGAGTCAGTCTTTTTTGGGAGCCGTCTCCTGCCCCACTCCCTGCCGTTTATATACTTCTGTAGTCTTGCCTTTCCCCTACCCTTACGCTTCCCAACACTCTTTACCACCGGGAGAAGGCGGGAAACCGAACCGAGGTCAGAAAAACCACAGACGGAACACCAGTTGCCCCAGTTAAGCATCAAGCTTCGCCCGCGCCCTCCTTTCTCTTGTGTCGCGTCAGGGGGGAAGATGAGGCCCCAACTCTTCTTGCTTCTGTTACATAAGATCGAGTCCCCTGTCTTCTTTTCCTCGCCGAATCCTGACATCCCCCCCCCTTCCCGCTTGGATGTGCCACCGCTTGGTTCTACCTTAAATAAATGCCTCCCCCTCCTTCCCCGCACACACACACACACACACACATGTTGCCTTCCCTCCCCTTCCACCCAAACCGTGCCGCTTCTTCGGACTCCCAGTTCTCTCCTCTCTCCTCCGGTTGTTGTTCGCAGGTTGAAGAGGTGGAGCCGAGGCAGGGGGCGCTCCGCCCCGTCTAGCCCTGCAGCGCAGCCTCCCCCCCCGCCCTGCTCTCGCGCGCCCCTCGCGCGGGGATTCGAGGCTCGCCGCTCGCGCGCTCCTCCGCAGTGCTCCTCGCGGGCGTAGACCGGAGCAGGGCAGGTCTCGGCGAGGCTGAACACGCGTCCGCGCACTCTCACGTGCGGAAGAGAACACCCCCCCCCAACCCCCCGCCGCTCTCTCTCGCTCGGCGTGCTGCGGAGCTGGGCTGTTAGCAGCCATGAGGGAACAACTCAAAGGGTAAGTTTAATCGTGATTCCTTAAAAAAAAAAAAGAAAGAAAGAAATAGTCCGACGATGAAAGCCGCGCACTCGTCGAAGGGGGCGAGCCGAGGGAGTGGGAGGGTAAAAGGGCAACTTCTGAGGCCGCCTCGGCCCTGGGAATTGGCGGCCGGCGAGGCATTTGCTCCCGGCCAGCTGTTTCCTCTTGGGCGCCGGGCAGGTGCCTGGCTGGTGGAAGCTGCCGCCTGAACTCTTTCTCCGACTGGGATCGCGATTCTGCTCCGATGCCGGCTTGGAAGTGGATGGGGGATTCAATCCCGAAACAAAAGCTGCTCCGCCGACCCTTTGCTTTCTCAACCTTCAAGGGTTTCTCTCCTCCCCCCCCCACACACGTTTCATTCTTCTCCGTAGTGTTGGCTCGAAAAGCCCTCCATCCAGTATCCCCACGTTTCCTGAGGCAATCAATCCTGCTAGGGGTTTTTTTTTGGGGGGGGGAGGCGGTTGTTGTTGTTGTTTCCTTTGGTTCTTCGTTCCGCTTTTTTTGTTGTTGTTGTTCGTTTCGTACGGAATGGGCAGAAATAAACCTTCTTCTCTTCCATTTATACGTGGATTAAGGACCGTGCCGAAGGAAGCCTGCCGGGCTTTCCATCCACTTTGCGTGAAAAGGTCACATTTCTGCTCCGTTTCTTCTGGGAATTCGAACTGACATTGAATTCGCTGCGTTCCCTCCCTTTAACGATTCTTTCGTGTCTCGGTAAATGGGAGTCTAGTTGGAACATGCTGGCTGTTTAGGTATGAATGAGACAATATCTCCCGCTCACGTAAGAGGAGGCAGCGAAGCAGGAAACCCGGAACGCCAGCAAGGATCTTCTCTCCAGCGCGCGCGTGTTTGTGCGTGTTGTGTGGATGGTAAATGGGGAAACTTCCAACCAAACAAAGCCTTGCTGGACTCTTTGCTACAAGTGGGAAAAAAACCAAACCTATTTCTTACATAAATTGGCTTGTTGTTTAAAAATATATACCTGGGACACAAAAAATGTTTTAGACCTAGGAATTTTTAAGTTGCAAGCGTTCTACAATTTTGGATGTCACTGACAAACGGGGAAAAAATAAAACATTTCGTCGTCTACTGTCAGCATTTATTACAAAGTACACATCGTGGGATTTTATGTAATGTGGAATAGGTTTGTGTTTTTAGGCTCTCTTAGGAACTGCATCCTTTGCTACCCTGCTCCTCAGTATTTGGCATCGCCTCTGAGTAGATGCATTGGCATGGTTAAATGGTGCCTGATTGGTACAAACACCAAGATCATGCTAGCACTAAGGAATCGGTTTCCTCGGGATTGTTCGATTCTGAATATAGCAAGACCCTGCAGTGAAATTGCTTTGGCAGAATGAAGAGGATAAGCTTTGAAAAGCAAATAGATCACTGGACAAGTAACAGCTGGAGGGGGTTGGGTCAGCAAGCTTTAACAACTGTGAAATGCTGCACATCAAAAGAGGGAGGAAAATAATTAGCATGCTGCCCTTAGCAGTTAACATTTACTTCCTTCTGTTCTTGCTTTATATATATATATATATTTTTTTAAAAAAACTTTTTTAAAAAATTAGTGCTTTGTCTTGGGATTCTGAAAATTCCAGCCAAAGCCAGTGAAGCTAACTTTTCATCTAGAAACAAGCTGATCCCAGGGTTAAAAAGAAACCATTTTTGCATGGGTCAGTGAAAATCCTTAACAAACCCTCAGAAGTTGCTGCAGTCCGGATCACTATTGCATTATTTTCATGCTGTTTACTTTTCTTTTCAGGATGTTGGATGAAGATATGAAAAAAAAGGTTTCCACTCTGAAAGACAGTCTTAAAAAATAAATGAGATTTTAATTCGCCCAGAATAACTTTAGCATCCCCATGGAGGTTTAACATTCCATTATAGTAATAGCCTCCCTCCCCCCCCAAAAAAATCTTATTACATATTTTCCAATGGTCCACTTATATCAGTGAAAACCTCAGGCACCTCTTGAAATCAAGAAAGGCAAATAGCCTTTTCAGTTCCACAGCTGGAAATTAAATTATTTCAGTGGTACACAATACCCTAATTTCAAGTTATTGCTAAGTGTATGGTGATGGTTCTCTCTTGGCCCTTGGGAGTGTTTTGTTATTCTTCACACATACACATCTAGCTCATACTGCGTTTTTCAAATGGTACTGGGAGGAGGGTGCGAAGTTGCTCAAATGCTGTTGCAAATTAAGAAGAATTTTTTGAAGAGTAAACGCTGCACTACAAAAGCTAGCTAGTGGTTAGATATGGTAGGATCCCAAAATCTTAACAGTTTATGGAAATAGAAAATACACAGTTCATGGCGTTTATTTAAAATCTTCTCTACAGCAAAAGAACAGAACATCCTTTAATGATGAATAAAGCATTTTGGGGGGCAGAGAATGGTGAATTCAGGGGCAACTAGCCAACAAGAACAGCACCTTGGGCAGCACCTCAGAAGAGCAACTTCAGTCCATTTTCCCCTCTAGTCATGCATGTTTCAATTCAGGGTTGCTTGATGTGTGCCTAATCTCTTACATTGAGTGGAGCCAGTTTGCATGGGAGCGTGCACAGAATTGCATCATTATAATGTTTTACTTACCATTTGACCTACCTATTCTGATCCCTCCTACCACTTCCTTATCCTTGGCCCATCAGTTCCTGCTGGGTGAGATACCTAGAATTCACCACTTCTGTACTTAGCTTCTTGGGCTGACTAGGGCACGGGTAACAGATCTTTTTGATGTTTTTAAATGTATAAATTGCTTTTCTGCAGGGAGAAAATGTCCAGGTGACATATAGGGTAGCTTTGTTTTTTTGTTAAGGCTGCCTGACTTAGGAAATGAGTTCACTGGGGAGTCCTGTAAGGGTGGTGAGGACAAATAATGATGTTATTTTTATTTTGTTTCTCAATTTTATCCTTGTATGTTTTATATGATTTTATCTTTTGTAAACTTGATGTGATCAAATGACTAATCAATAAAGTTCATTTGCATTTGCTTTTCAGCTAAATGAGGCAGTTTAGGGTGGCTTGTGGAAGTAAGAAAGGACTTTGAATTGAAAGCCTGTGAGACATTGGATATTTTTCCCCTAGAGGACATCCCTGAAAGTCTTTAACAGCCTAATGTCACATTTGGTTTTACATATATACTGGCAAAGTTTTCTGCAGATGTTACGTGGGGTCTTCATGGTAGGCAATCCCTGCCAACAAAGAACTGCTACAGCACCTCTAGCTGAGCAACTGTGTTTTTAAACACTGCATTGGGCTTATATTCTGCTTGTTATCAGATGTAGAAGGTAGAAAATTACTTTTAATCGTAAAGTGACAATCCTGTTTAAAAACCTCTGCTATTCCAGTGCTGATATGTTCCTTTATTTTTGTTCAATAAGGGTATATATTGTAAATATTATTTAGGTATTTTCATTTGAAATAAGATGAAGATGGACAGCTGCAGTCCAGAAGCACATTCCATGGGATGTTGGCCAGATTTGGACTTCATAGCTGTGTGCTATGGTGTGCTGAGTATGGCCCAATTTATTCTCTTTGTTCTTCCTCAGAAATATACCGATAGGAAACAAACCAAGAAGGGTCCATCAGACCCTGACAAGACACCACACACACACACACACACAACCCCCCCTTCCTAAGAGACCAGTAATACCAAGCTTAGCAGCCATCCAGATGCTTTAAAAGATTGTTGCAGATTCTTGACAAAGATCTGGCTTTGTTTCACCATTCAGACCAGTGCTTTGCAGTGAATAAGCCAAGATATTGGGTCAAGATCAGTTCTCGCCTTACTATTTATTATGCCTGATGCTAGTACAATGCTAAAGCAGAGTTAATTGCATTGTTTCCTCCCAGCCCAAGCAAGGAGCAAATTGGGTGCAATTGGCTTTTGCATGGTACATAAACTTTGATTTAGCTTAAGTTACAAATGCAGACAATGTGATGAATCCAAACAGTTGAATATTCTTCTCTTTAAACACTTAATTTTATTAACTGTATAGGTTAATTATGTACTACCAATAGAAAGAAATTTATGTAGGATTTTCTCTTCCTGGTTACGCTGCCCCTCAATTGTAAACAAAATATGTGCTGTCTAAGGGGAAGTGCGAGGAAAGTCTTTTAACATAAGAACATAAGAACATAAGAGAAGCCTTGCTGGATCAGGCCACAGCCCATCTAGTCCAGCATCCTGTCGCACACAGTGGCCCACCAAATGCTCATGGGCATCTCAAGCAGAGACAAGGACAAACCTTCTCCTGCTCTCGAGTCCCAGCAGATGGCCCTAGAAGCGCCCCATTTCCTCCCCCCCCCCTCAGCCTGAAAGATGCACCTAGGCATTCGTTCTAGTAGCCATTGATACATCTGTCATCCATAAATTTGTCTAACCCTACCTTAAAGCCATCCAGACTGGTAGCTGTCACCACCTCTTCTGGCAGCACATTCCATAGGCCGATGACCCTCTGTGTGAAGAAATACTTCCCCCTGTCAGACCTTACGCTCCTACCCATCAGCTTCATAGAGTGCCCCCTGGTTCTAGTGTTGTGCGATAGAGAAAAGAAATTTTCTCTATCCACCTTTTCTATGCCGTGCATAATTTTATATACTTCAATCAGGTCCCCTCTCAAACGCCGTCTCTCCAGACTGAAGAGGCCTAGACGTTGCAGCCTGGTTTCGTAAGGGAGGTGTTCCAGACCCTTAATCATTCTGGTTGCCCTTCTCTGCACCTTCTCTAGTTCTACAATATCCTTTTTGAGGTGTGGTGACCAGAATTGTACACAGTATTCCAAATGTGGCCTCACTATAGATTTATAAAGGGGCAAAATGACACTTGCTGACTTATTTTCTATTCCCTTCCTAATTATTCCCAGCATTGAATTTGCTTTTTTCGCTGCTGCCGCACACTGGGTTGACACCTTCATTGAACTGTCCACCAAAACCCCGAGATCCCTTTCCTGGCGTGTTGCAGAAAGCTCAGACCCCATCAGTTTATAGACGTAATTTGGATTCTTGGCCCCAATGTGCATTACTTTACACTTGTTAAGATTAAAGCACATTTGCCACTTGGTTGCCCACTCACCCAATGCTAAGAGATCCCTCTGGAGCTCTTGGCAATCTCTTTCAGATTTTACTACCCTAAATAATTTAGTATCATCAGCAAACTTTGCTATTTTACTATGTACCCCTTTTTCTAGATCATTGATGAATAAATTAAAAAGCATTGGTCCCAGTACTGAGCCTTGAGGGACCCCACTTTTTACTTCTTTCCACCCTGAGAAATTGCCGTTTACTACTACTCTCTGCTTTCTGCCCTTAAGCCAGTCACAAATCCAGGACAGAACCTGTCCTTTTATTCCATGGCTGGTGAGTTTCACCTGACGTCCTCTCCTAGCAGTGTATCAGTGAGATTGGGATCACTCACAGTGCAAAAAAGCATCTCTGATGTGGTTTAGAAGTGTCTTAGGGTGTTTCCACACTGGCTGCAAAAACCCATTTAGAGACACATTAAAGACACATACAGAATACATATAAGACTTACCTTCCGCACTGGAGGCCGGATCCGGGACTCTTTGTGGTGGCCGCTTCTGCACTCCAGCGTGCGAGACCCATTCTTAATCGGGTCTCGCTGCCGAAAGATCCAGCCTCCAGGAAGACCTCAAAAATTAGGTCTTCCATCCAGGCCCTCGCCCTGATCCATTCATAAGCAGGATGCTTCTGCACATGGAGAGGCGAGGGGCTGGATGTGCTGGCAGCCGCCATCTTGGGAAGGGTGGAAGGAGGCCGGTCTGCCTCCTCCTGCTCTTCCCCCACACATTCGCCAATGGAAACGCGTGGTGACTGGCTGCTGCATACTCCAGTCCTGTGGCTATGGGGGCAGCCAGATTCCCTTTGGAATGGGTGCTGTGGCCTCCGCACAGCACCCAGATGATCCAGCCAGCCGGATCCATCCTCCCCACATGCGTGCAGACACGGGAGGCCTCCTCAGATCCATCTCTGTTTCGGACAGATCCTCGGGAGGACGGATCACTGGGAAACGGATTTTCTTAAATCTGTTTCCAGGCAGCAGGTGATGAAGCACCCTTAGAGACAGTTCCAAGCTGGGATCATTCACATATTGGTTTTCCCCTTCTTTCTCTTTGGAACTTTCTAGGCCAAGGATCGAATGGAACAGGAGACTCTCCCTGAGGCACTCCTGAGCTGCCTTTTTGTTGTTGTTGTTATGTATATAATATCCTAAGAGAGAGGACTTGCTTCGTTGGTGAGAAAAGCAAGTCTCCCTGTAGCTGTAGGGCGGTGATGGCCAACCTATGACACGCGTGTCACAGGTGACACACCAAGCCCTTTTGGGTGACACACATGGCCACCCTGGCACCTGGGCGTGAAGTGCTTCCTTGTTCTTGAAGTGTACGAAATGCCAACTTTCAACTGAAGCTTTAGCAACAAAAGTCACTAATGTAAAGAATTATTTGTTTTTGCTTTTAATAAAATACATATATCAAAAATATAACTTTTTTACTAGAGCCACAAATATCACAAAATTATGGATATTTCTAGAAGTGACACAGCACCCGAGTTAAGCTAGGTTTTCTTGCGAATTTTGACACACCGAGCTCAAAAGGTTCGCCATCACTGCTGTAGGGTAACATTTCCCATGCTGTTTCCAGAGTTTGACTTGACAGCAGTTATCATCCCAGTTATTGACTGTGTTAGCTTGGGCTGATGGGGATTTAGAACTTAAATTATATCTGGAAGGCACCTGATTTGGAATGGGTGCTTCAAAAGTATATGAAAAGATTGTAAATTATTGACTTAAGGTATTGATCCATCAAACTCAAATTAATTGGAGCATCTGTTTAGGACGTCTCTTACTTCCTTGGAGATGCTGAGGGCTAAGGCACCTGCATATAAAATATGATCTCTTACTGTAGGGCAGCTGTATGAACTGAAACTAGAATATACATGCAAAGGGGGAAATTGTTTTTGTGACAGCTGTGGTTGGAAATTAATTGGAATCTGAATGCACCTGAGAACATAACACTTTGCACTCAGATTAGTTATGGAAAACACCATGGTTCCCTGAGTGTATATTTATTAATTTTGTTTATTTAAACATTTTATAACTTTTTCATCTTAAAAATTTCAAAGCTATTTACAAAAATCCAAAACAGAGTTAAAAGCAGTTAAAACAACCATACATGTAAACAGAACCATTCTTTTCTATATGAATAGCTTGGAGCAAAGTGTAAGGAGAACAGAAGATTTATTTATGACTGGAGGCAGTAGTTTATAATGGCTATTTCCTGGGAATTGAAAGCAGGTGAAGTCTTCTGACATTCTCCAACAGTCTTCTGCTGGAGAATGCCAGAAGTAATTGGTAGACCATGGTGTGAGACAGGATGCTGGACTAGATTGGCTGTGGCATGATTAGAAGTGTTAAAAATCCTAAATTTAAAATGTCAATCAGCCAATCAGTTTAAACATACTGTATGTTTAAACATCTTCTAACTACATATAGCATAATTTCAAACAAAACATCTATGATTTCGTCTTCTGAACTTATAATGTGGCAGCTGTATCTTAAGATAGTCCACAGAAGGGAAGTCATTGAATTGATCCATAAGCACTATATTGTGAGCAAGGATTACTTAAAGTCATTTGCAAAATGCTAAAAGGTTCCAGACAGTCTAGCTGATCCCAGATTTAACTAGATAAGAACTGAAATCACAAGTTTGATCGTAGAAGCAACATGAAAGAGGATATGGCCTTTTCCATGCTGCTGGTGCTGTTTGCTACCAAGAAACATAGTCCCAGCGCAGGGTTTCTCTGCAGATCCATTTGTCTTTGTGCAACAGCTCTGTCAGTGTGGGAATGCCCTTCAGACCAAACAACACTGGGAGACCTGCAACTTCTCCGTTTCTGCTCTGTGTCATTTACAGCATTTTATAATCCTACAACGGAGAGCCTTGGGGGAGACAGTATTTTGATTACTGCACATTCTTTTACCATATCACACTATTTCAGCATTGTGGCAAAAAGATTTTGTCAGAACTGCCGTTTTTGACACAGGCCTGTATGCTTTAGAGAGCCTTTCTTATGAGAGTTAAAAATTGTGGCAGCTCTCTGTTCAGAGGTGTGATTATGTTCCTAAGTGTGACTGAAAAAAAGCTCAGACTTGCTGAGCTGGCACTTTACTTCGTACAGTGTGTACACACACATACACTCGAGCAACCCCAAAGCTAACAATTAAATGGCCTTTGAAAATGGCAGAGAGCTTGTGAAGGGATGTCTCAGTGGAATCTAACCTTTCCTTGAGCTGCACTTGTGTGTGTGGAATTGTTGATAACTTTCTAAGCGGCAAATATTCCTAAAGAATGAGCTTTTTTCCTCTCTTCATTTTGGGACGGTGAAATTGCTGCAGTCTTCTTGTGTTCTGAATATAAAAGACCAGTAAACTCTTGGTTTTTTTTAAATGCCATAGAAATGGCAAGTTGCTTAAAATTGTGTGCAGAAGAGGAACAATCCCTGGATCTTGAGCTGTTCCCCCCGCCCCCTACACAGGCTTTATTAATTTCTAAACTGGTCTATAAGCTGGTTATGTTAATGTGACAGTGTGGCAGATTTTGCATGGTCCTCGCCCTGAGCAAACTAGAACTTCCAGCTTCCAGAGTGAAAACCAGTGATGGCAAGGAACATATAAATACTAAGGCTGTTTACAGAGATAACAAAAAGGGTGCCTCAGAGGCTCCTCAGAAGACAGTGTGTTGTCCTTGTGTTCCTAACCCTTTTCTAATAACCTTTTCTAGCACAGTATGTTTATGAGAGAAGAGAGGGGCAGAGTGTTGTGTGAACAATCTCACCTCAAAGCCTTCTCTTTGCTGCCTCAGATATGCTTTTTTTTTTGTCTTGTCTGATCACAGCCTGAGTTACTTAATTTCTGCCAGTACTTATTAAAACAGCATTCCTTTTCTAGTGGCAAAAAAGACTGATCAGTTTATTTGTATGCTACAAAAATATCAGAACAGCAGGTCAAAATACCTTGGATAATACAGTTACGAAACTATGCAATGCACCATGCAGTTGGAAAAGTCCTGGTTGTCAGGGATAATTCTAGCAACGGAAGCATTCTAGGATCAAGACTAGGGTGAGTTGACATCTTTGATCTGACCCTGCATCCATCAGTCACACAGAGAAATAAATATACCTGCTTGAAGGTAGGTGAGAGTAATTCTCATCTCCTCCCCCGCCCCACACACACACAAAGAGGAAGCACTGCCAGAATTCCCAGGCTCCAACATTGATGGTAGCAGAAATGGAGCTGAATGCAAGTTCTGTAGCTCAGATTAAATTGGTTGCTGAAAGCTGTGATAAAAGAGTAGCACTTTAAAGCCTATTTAAAACCAGTCAAGAATGGGATTCATCTGATATTCTGTCATACCATTGCTGATAGGGAATCCGTTGCTGAACTCAGGAGTCTAACTTCATTTAGAGATGGCATTTCCCTCTGGCTTCAGAGGTGGATTTTACATTAAGTATTATCACTTGTAAGGTAAAAGAAGTTCAGAAATGTAGTAATGGAAACCACTGTAAACTGGACCAAAGAAAATAAATTACATTTTGCTGCCTGACTCTCTGACCAATAGCCAGATTATTATCTTTTGTATCATTTGAAGTTTCTGGAACAGTTTTAAAGGCACGATATGTATGGATAGCAGAATCATAGAATCTAGCAAAAAGCAGCTTTGATAGCCGTCCCAGCAAGGTGCCTTATTTTGTGCTTAGCCCAGAAGCTCTCACCAGCTGAGGGACTGCCATAGCATCAAGGATACATTGCAAATAGTATCAAAGAATACAATTTGGAATAGAACTATTTCCCAGCGACAGTGTAGCCACATCTTATCAAAATTAATTTTCACTTCATTTATTCATGTTGTTTTAGGCTGTAATCAGACACAGCAAAAAAAAAAGCATATCTGAGGCACCTATAAGGCAGATTAGAGAAGGCTCTGAGGTGCACTCCCCCATAAACACTCTGTGCTAGAAAAGGTGGATTAGGGGTGGGATGAGCACACACAATCTCTGAGGCATCCTTTTTGTTATGCCTGAACACAGCTAGGACTGGCTGCAGGCTCTAACGTTTGGACAGCTTTCCTGAGATTAGTGGATATAAAAAGATAGAACTGAAGTAACAAAGTAGAGTTGAGTATTAACCACGCTTTAGGCTAAATTTCGCAAAGTTTGTCCCACTAGTTTCAGGTGAATCTATAGAACCCTGGAACCCCAAAGGCTAAGGGATGAAGCAGAATTTTCAAAGTATCACAGTATGATATCAACTTTTATTTATTTATTTACATTTATATTCCATCTTGTATCACATGGTCTTAGGACTGGTTGCAGCACATTTAAAAAGTTGAAAACAAACCTTATAATGGATTAAAATAAAAAAAATAGAAATTAAATCAAAATTACAGTGCCCAAAGGGAAGGATAGACTACTCAGAAACTTGCATAAAGAGTCTTCACAAGATGCCTAAATATGTTCAGTGAAGGTGTCTGATAGATCTCAGGGAGTATCAAGAATGTGTTCTTAAATGTTGCCACTTTTTCAATGTCTGAGTTAAAAACATAACTAAGAAGGCAGCTTCCTCAGCTCTTAGCTGACAGGCAGGTATGTATTAAAGGAGACATTCCCTCATATATTTGTGGTCCCAATCATTTAAGGCCTTATAAATGAATACTGTCAGTTGAGTTTCGTATTGAAATCGGAGCCACTGCAGGTCTTAAAGGACCAGTATGGTATGCTTCTAGTTGGCTGTCCTGATGCTGAATTCTTTACCAGCTGCAGCTTCTGAATCATCTTCAAGAACAGCCCCACAAAGAATTCAGTGGCCTATCAATCCTTTTACAATAGGGGAGATCTGTTCTCTGCGATAGAAAAGAATTAACAACTCTTCTCAAACTCTTCAGCTCCCTGTCTTGTCTCCTTTTCATAACAGTAAGAACAAGTGATAAATGTTTTCTTCCATGTTCTCCCTTTCTAGTCTCTTTCACACTAAGGGGAAAAAAAGCTTTTCTTCATTTAAAGGACCATTGTAAGCATCTATAAATAACATCACATTTGGGCTTGAGCTACACAGTGTGCATCCTTGCATATTGATTTTGAAGTTCTGCAGAAAACAGAACATCTGACTGAGCATGTTAGTGAGCACTTGAACCTGTATCTCTGCTAAATGTGCAGTGTGGCAAATCTTTTTCAGAGACTGCAGCAGACTGTGATCGTCATACAGTCATAGAATTAGGGAGCTGGAAGGAATCACAAAGATCACTGAATCCAACGGATCTTTCCAAAGCAGAAAAGCAGGCTTGCTTTAATAATTTTACCCACTCTGATAGTTGTTCTTTCCTACTCCTGGGGGGGGGGGGGGGTTATCATAAAGTGCCTCCAGACATAACTGGCATTGTTTGTGGTTGAACTTGCAGCCCATCCTACAAACATGACACACCATTTCATCCCTTATTCTATCCCATTTCTCTCCCACTTGGGATTGCAAGCTCTGATGCCTTCCAGTGCTTTCCCTCTTCTAAGTAATTTCATATCAAAATTATATCTGCTTGGAGTGTGGCAAACAGCATAAAAGAAAAATGCATTCTGATTACAGTAGTAGTGTCTGCTCTGCAGAGAAATTAAAGCTTGTCCATTTGTACCAACTCGACAACAGTAGAGTTGCCCAGAGCTATCTTTTGCACACATGCAAACAAATAGTTTAGCAAACAAAGAATGAAACTAAACATATTTAATTGCTGATACAGTAGCTAAATTGCTGAGAAGACGGGGGATTGAGCAAAATTGCTTCAATTTGGTTCACAAATCAGGCACCATAATACGTAATATGAAGTACCCATGGTCAAGTCATGTTTGCCATTAGTAGTAAAGTAGCTTGGTCTTTTTTTATTTAGTCCTTGACTCAGAAATATGACATGGGTACCCATAACTCATATTAAGAGCAAAGGAATATTGTGAAACGGTCATCAGCAGTCTAAGTAATTAGAACTACAGCTCCGATCTATAGAGCCATCATTGTTTTGCTAGGGCTGTGGTCACACTTAAGATTTAATCCAGCTTCAGTCTACCTTCAGAGCAAAAGAACATCATCAAAGTGACCGGTAATTTTCTTTCCACAATATCTATCCCAAAGGTGAATTTTTGAGTTATTTAACACTGAAAGAAAACCACTTGTCACTTTGCCAGTGTATTTTCGCACTCTGAAAATGGACTGAAGCTGGACCTTAAATGTGACCACAATTCAAGTGCATACTGTTGGCTGAAATAGACACAGTTCAGGATCACCATCAGGTCAAGGATGGAAGATGTTGTCTTTAAGAAGATCGGTTCTCTAAAGCCACAAAAATAGCACCGTCACATTTGGGCATATAGAAAAGGTTCCCCATTATCAGTCATTAGAATAAGCCAGAAAGGGCTGTTAGAAGGTGTGACAGGTAGTCCTCAACTGGAACACTTATTTCCCCAAACCAGGGCCCTCTCTCTTCTCAGGTTCCCTCTGGCAAAGCGCTGGCAGCGATTCCCCCCCGCACCCCCCCCCTCCTCCTGCCTATTTCACAGAATAAAAGATCTGGATGGCTTTTCCTTTCAGCTCACTGCTGACTGCTGTTAAAATGTTACAATTCTTCCTAGTGTCTCCAAGCCTCTTTTCTTCAAGTATACTGGGAACTCATTGACTACCATGTGTTTTCATGGAAACAGTAAAATATAAGTTTATTGTAACAAGATTCATAGATGTAAACAGCTTTGAACATAGATTCACTCTTCAAGGAAATATAACACTTAAAACTCAGTGAAACAAGCCTGCTTAATGATATCAACAGCTTCAGTGTTCCTTCTTAACTGGCACTCTCATAGTTTTACTCAGAAACAGTTGAGCTCTCTAACTTTGTCCCTCCCCTGAGCAACAGTTACGGTCAGTTTCTTCTTCCTGGCCTGACCCACAGTCAGTTATCCGGATTAAAGGCTGAGATGTACCCATATGATCCGGATTTCCCTAGCAGCGGTGGAAACAAATGTGTCCCAAATGGGTGCCGTGGTGGAAATGGGGTCATCCGGCTCACACCCAAATGGGTCCTTAATGGGTGCAAAAATGGGTACTTTCTGACAGTGGAAAAACAACCCTAATCTATACACGTGTTGCATTTCCAACCCTAGCTTTCTCCCAGCAAGTCAAAATGAATATTTATACGTGGCAGACTAGTGTTCCTTTTAACATTCTCTATTCTACATATTTTAGATTACATGATTAATGTATTGCTACATATTGCTCTGCGCAGTACGGTTGAGTTTTAGTAACTGATTGCATAAATGCCCTATACTGTTTTAACTGTTGCTTTGCCTACTACTTGTACCGTACTGCATTGGTCTTGATTTCATTTATGACTGTTTGTATATCTTAATACATTTTTATTACTGGATTAATTTTCATTGGTTTCATTTAATTCCATTGATTCTTCCTCCACAGTTTCCAAATTATCTTTTAGTTTTACTTTCAAAACGTGTGTTCTAGTAGTTCGCATGAGATTTGCTTGTACACTGTAAGTTATTAAAATACCCTGTAAGGATCCTTGTGTTATGACTCTGTAATGCAGGATGGTGTTCCTTAAGAATACTCTAATCTCCTGTTATCCATAATCCTGCCATTTAGGAATACTAGGTTGAGGTTTTAAAGCATTGAATGAGATGTTAATTTTAAGTCAGAGACTCATCTCTAAAACCAAAATTGTCTTTTGACCTTAAGAAATAGGATCCATGCTGTTTAGCTCAGACTATTGAAGAATAGCCACAAGCATTGTAACTGCTTAGTTCGGTGTCTCAGGTACATTTAATTCATTTAATTGAATAAATTTAATGACAGAAGAGAAGTTGAGCAATCTGTTCATACTGTCCTTGTTCTCTGTTCAACATGACTACCAGCTCAGCTATAAATTGTTTGAACAAAGCTTATGAAGATGATGAAAAACTTCTGATTTAACTTAACAGCGGGTATAAAGTATATAATGAAATAATAATTATGTATTGAATGGTTTTTTAAAAACTTTTAAACCTATAAAAGTGTATTAGCACCTCTTCTGGGAATCGGAGTTATCACAGTCTGGATCTGGTAGATCTTTCTGGAAACTGGAAATGGCACCTGCCCAGTTCTTCACATGGCATATACTGTCTCACACTAGTAGGACTGTCAGCATGGCGGATGGGCCCTGCTGGTCCAACTTCTGCTACTGAGTTTGAAGGCTGGGTCAGCCCTCAGGGCCAGCCGCCAAAGGCCAGGAATGTTTTGGTCCTAGCGTTTGGGGTTTCCAGGAGGGTACATTTTGGTGAACGGTGCCTTCCCAGCACCACTTCTTCATTGTATTCCAGCTTACAGAGGTGTGCCATTCATACACCTCTGTGGTCCAGAACACAGTCCCCCAATCAATTGTGGACCTTGTTGTTGATGTCTCCCTAGCCTAGTCTGTAACTTTGTCCAATGTGGACTGAGTATACTAGAGAAGGGTCCTGCCCATCCAACACTAGCATGTGGAAGGGAAGTCCCAAACTCCTTCCTAGCCCAGACCATCAACGATCGCATAAAGAGCTTTAATATGAGTGCTGATTTTTAGGAATATCAAATATATTCTTCTGTGTTTTAGTCTATGAGTTTATGTAGAAGAAATTTGAATAAGCTGAGAAAAATAAATTTTCTTCAAATAGCAAAAGTAAACAACATCACGAAGCATCATATCTGATGCTTCCTACATGTTCTTGCAGTACGATGAATCAGTGTTAGAAATGATTTTTTCCTCCTAATAACATTAATACGATGAATTGCACTACGTAGGTGTTTGTCATTTTAGGCATAACATTCATCCCACTAAATGGTATGTTATGTAACTCTATAATCATCTGTGAATTTGCTTTAAATGAATTTCTCTTCTCCAGTCCTGAAAAGCAGAATGGTAGTATTTATGTGCATATTTAGTTTTATGGCATATTCTTACGGAGTACAGTAATGTTTATCAAATCATGTTGTTCATTAAAAAAATAGATGTCATTTGTAAATGTTGTTTTGACTTCTGAAAATCTGACTGAAAATTAATAGGATTAGTCTTTTTAAAATGCTGTTATATTTATTATGAAGCATCTTAGATCGTTCTACATCGTTTAACCTGTGAAAAGTCACACATCTGCCCTGGGCAGCAGAAGTTTATCCTAGTCATGTTTCAAATTCCATTATTTGATTTTTTAAAAATTCATAAAAAGAAAAGTGTATTTATCTCACTGTTCTACTACCCATGACAAGGTGCCTCAACTGTTTCCTCCTTTTTGAAGTCAAGTTCTGTATTGTTTTACATCTGTGATAAAGCATGTTGTAGACAAAACAAGCAGATAGCACCACGCTGACTCTCCAAGGATTTGTGAAATGTAACCTTCATCCCCTTCTGCATGAACCTTGATTTTGGATCATAACCCAGAATAGGGACCTGCTGTTTGCATATGAGAACATTCTGATTTCAAGAGGAAAAGAATTTTAAGAAATAAGTCATAACTAAAACCTGTAACAGTTTATTAGAATTTTACAATGCTAACACCAGCTTTGGAATAATCAAATTTAATCATTAAGTATTTTTAATTTTTGTCTTGCAGTCATGACACACAAACTACTTGCTGGGATCATCCCAAAATGACTGAGCTCTATCAGTCTTTAGGTGAGTAAAACTTTCATTTTAAACAGCTTTGATTTTATGAATATTCTTCTTGGAGCATCACAAATAATTCTGAGATAAAATCATTGAAGTATGAGGCCACATTTAGGGGACTAGAGGGAAAATTTGCCAGATCAATAGTTTTAAGTTTTAAAAACAAACAGTTCCTTGTGTAGAGAGGTTTTACCACATGGTTGTGTATAACGTCGTCCGCTATAGTGCAAAACTGACCATTGTACCTGTTGTCTTTGATGCAATTTATTACACAGTGGTTTTAAAAAATTGAATCAGTGCTAGGGATGTGCACGAATATTCGTAACATTCAGTATTCGTACAAATTTGGACATTCGTAAATGAATCAAATGTTACGACATTTGTACATTGCTTCGGAGCATTCACCTGTGCCTGTCACATCTGCAGTGGATCCAGAGTTCATTCGACATGGATTGAGAGCAGATTCAAAGAGGAGACAGTACAGACACAAAACACTTTTCATCAGTAGGAATAGGGAAAATATTCTGCACAATGTTTCTTGCATTTGACATGAGTCACTTTTCATCTGCATGCTAGATGGGTAAAAAAGTGGTGGAAAAGGAAGACATTCCTTTCCCCTCACTTTTTATCCTTGTTGAAGCAAAGAAATAAAAGAAGGAAGGAATAGAATTGAAGACAACTTGAGAGAACTGAGTAGATGGCTAATTAAAAGAAAACAAGGACTGAAGGTATGAAGTCATTTCTCCCAGTTTTAATCTGAATAAATATAGAAGCTTCCATATCTATGTAAGAATTCTTCTCTTCTATGTCATGTGCATGACCTATATATTCTGACAGTGAGTTCTTGCAGTGGCTAACCAGCTGTGCAAGGAATACTGCCCAATAAGGCATGAGCTCCCGAGCAGCTCCTCTCACCATCTCCCAGCAACTTGACTTCAGAAGGCGCACTATCGCCTACTACCATCACATTCTTTATTATTGATAGCACTGACTTCCATTAAGTGGTCCAAACCACTTTTTTTTTAAAAAAAACCATCCAAGCTGCAGGCTTTTTTAAAACCATCCAATGGCAGTGGTTCCCCAAATTTAACTGTGTGTTGTGTTAAAAATCCTCTTTTGTCATGAATTTTCATTAATGATTGCCTTTGATGGTACTTTGGGTTAGTCTTTCAGCTCTGCCTAGATTTGTTACCCAGCTGTCCCCCTGCTCCATCATTTGCTGTCAGCTGGCATTTGGTCTAGAAGCATTATTAATAAATAAATCAACAGAAACATATTTGCTTTCCATGAGTTCTTCTCTCTCTCTAAATGTTCATAGGCAACTGTTTTTATATAAGGATGCTACAAGAAGCAGTATTCTTTCATTACTAGGCTTAAAATGTTGAAATGCAATACCTTTGTTCATGTAAAAAAAAAAAAGTTTCTCTCCTTCCACACATAAAGACTGTTGTTTTGATCCCAGTTCCCATGTTACAACTGAATAAAATATTTGATCTCTATAAAACTCTGCTTATATATATGATCAAAGAAATAGTGGTCCAGGCTGTTCAAAGATAACTTATGCAATCACTTATTTTAGTCTGGCAGTTCAGATGTCCTGCTTATGATGTGAACATCCCACTGAAGATACTGGTTGTAATCTAGTAGAGAGTAAAATGTGCTCAAACTGATTATAATTAGAAAGCTTAATTAAGCACACTTAACACAAACATTGGATAGTGGCCAGTGGTGTTAGGCATAAGCAGTAGGTTGTTCTCAATTTATGTTTGGGTTAAGCTGTTCCCTCAGAGCTACCGTGAGGTGGCATATGCATGTCACTATCAACCATCAGGCTTGCAGCTAGTCTTTGAAGTGGGAAATCTGCCCTTGGAGGCAACCTAAGAGAATTCTGAGGGTGCTTTTTGCCTTCATGAGTCCCCACTGCCGTCTGGATAGATGATAATGGCACACATGACAAATTGTGGATGGAAAATGGCTACCTTCTGCAACTATTTCCTGCCTGGCACTTAATCACACTGGGTGGAAATGTAAAGAATGGCAGGCAGTGGATGCCAGGTGTGTACATGCTGCACCTCTCATCCCAGCAGATAGTTTTCCAGATCCTGTTGATTAGACATTTCTTTCTATGATGTGAAGATGCACCCTTAGTCTATATTTCAAAAGTGTGTTGTTTTATCATCTGTGAATATAATCTGTGGATGTGCAAAAATCAAGAAAAAAGGACTAAGTAGTGCAAGTATTGATGCCTGCTTGTGGAATCCCATAGGGAACTAGTGGCCATTTTAAGAAAAAGGTGCTAGATTAAGCAACCAGCCTGCTTAGCTTTAAGAAGGATAAGTTCATCATTGGCTAGAACGGATGCCTAGGTTACTACTTTCAGGTTGAAGAAACAGCAGGATGCCTCTGAAGGACATTTGTGTGGAGTTGAGGGCAGGTGATAGTTTTGCCTTTGCTTTCTGCTTGAGATGCCCATAGACAGTTGGTGCACCACTTTGTGAAACATAGTGTTGGACTAGATGGGCTGTGGCCTGATCCAGTAGGGATACCCTTAGGTTATTATGTTCTTAAGTGGGGAACTAGTCTGATCCATCAAGATATTTTGTACATTCTGATGGACCACTCTACCTGGTCAGAACCCAGTTTGTCGAACTTGGGGACTATATTTTTGTCTGTACTGGGACCTATGAAAACTCTAAAATATGCCTCTCTCCCCCCCCCCCCCTTGCTGGCATGATTTTATATATCAGTGCAAACTTATAATTGGATGCTGTTTTAGAGAAACCTTGAGTAAAACAGAGATTATCTACAAATCTACAGAGATTTGCAGATTATTACATTTGAATTTTACATATTTCTTGAAATAGTAAAAGCGTGTTTATTTTTTCTGCCTTTCAGTCTGGTTTCCATCAAAAAGGTTGAACTGGGTGTTTGGGTGTGCATAGTCTACCAACCTGTAGAGTATTGCTCGTGATTCATAAATTCCTAAGCCTGTTACATATAATATAAAAAAGAAAATGGGACAGCAGAGGATGAAGTAGCTAGATAGTATCATGGAAGACTTTGATAGGTAGTGGAGAACAGAGAGGCCTAGAATGCTCTGGTCCTTGGGTCATGAAGAGTCAGGCATGACTGAACAACAAATAAATAACTATTCACAAGTAATGTTTATACTTTTAAAGTAGACCCTGTGGCTTGCAAGTAGTCTCCTTCCCCAGAGCTCTTAACAAGGTGGTTGTTCAGAGATGGTCATAAGCACCCTCTGAGTTTGGTCCTGAATCCAGAACCTATCTGGTTCTGGTTTTTATTATATGTATGTGAATGTTTGTTGTTTGCTTATTTTCATTGGACAAAACCACTAGAGGACTGCATTAATTTGTTTGAAGCATAATAGTAAAAACAGTCCAACAGAAAACGCAATATAGGAGTTGTTATATTATGGTTCATTGTGCTTAAGCAGGATGTTCAGTCCCCTAACATAAACTAGATAGGCAATCCTTGACTTCTCATTATTTTTTAAACCAAGCAAACAAATACTCAATATTGACTAGCCAAGTTTTTTTTGTCTTGTTCACTCTTTTTTTCAATGGAGTGGGAGAGCAAAACAGGAGTGATTGTACTGTGTGAGACACAAAGTCTGGCCTGTCACAATCCAAAAGCTAGTTTATATTCCTTGTGGATGTGTTTTATGTGCAATATCTATAGTTTGTTTCTTATGCAAATCACTCTGGGATCTAAGGGTGAAGAGTGGCATACAAATGCAAATAATAATAAGTAGTTGCTGACATTACTGTTTACATTCCAGCATTTGTATGCAACGAAAGACTCTGTTGGTTTTATTTAGTCCATCCTGTTTTTACTTGACTTAGTGGAAATGGGTTTGTGGTTCTGTATTACCAGCTATTTCTAAGCTGTATTTTGATCTGACTAATAAGATGGATGGATGGATGGATGGATGGATGGATGGATGGATGGAAGGAAGGAAGGAAGGAAGGAAGGAAGGAAGGAAGGAAGGAAGGAAGGAAGGAAGGAAGGATTTAGTAGAATATTGCTTGGGCTATTCTGATTATTTAATCACATAGGGATTTAACTGTAATATGGGTAATATTACAGTAATATTAGTCAAGGTTACATCTCATTCAATGAACACTTTTAAGAGCCATAATAGCTGTTTACTAACTATGTTTAGCAGCAGCATCCAGAAGTAATTGACATGTAAATAATCATTACTCTGTTATGAGATAAATATTTGGAATTTTTTTAAAATTATAATAATGGACAATAGTGCATAAAAGGTACAAAAACTGCAAATAAGATTTAAAAAACAGTTGTGACATCTCTGTGTTGCAGTGGATTAAAAAATGGTACACATTTTTACTAAGTAAAAAGTAAGAGTAAAGGTTAAAAAAACTGAAACTCTCGAAGGACTAGGACCAAGATAGCTGTGAAAAATTAAATGTGGATTATTTTACACTCCACAGTTTCAGTGCTTACCGAGAAGATAAGCTGCAACTTTGGAACTGTTAGCATAAGTGGATACATTATTAGTATTTACTAAATGGTATGTTCTGCTTTGTTTTCTCACTGTAGAGTGTTTTTTTCCATATATAAGCATATCGGAGAACCTTGGTTAAAAGTTTGGTGTATTTCAAACTTCAGCTACAGCATGTTGACCAGCTGTGAACAAGAAGAAGAATGACCTTTTGTACCTATGTTTATTTTTTAAATTATGTGTTTCATACGTATCAACTACGCATAATTGAGGAGAGCGTTCAGTTGGTTCAACTATTATGATAGTAGTATCATTTTGAGTTTCTTGCCAAGTTCAACAATAATGGGATACTTTTACAGCATATCAGAAAATGTGCAAGAAAAATGAAAGCCATGCAATAGTGGATGTTACAGTATATTCTTGGTGATACGAGCCCACTATAAAGGATTTCTGTACCACTTATGCCACATTTCAAGGTATCTTCTTTGGCAGAAGAATTTCTTCTTGCTAATATGAGATAGAGCTCCATTCCTACTCTAAGAAGATAGAACCTGACAGTTTCCAATATAGCTGTAAAACTGATATTTTCATATTTATTAGTACTGAATATATTTTAGACATAACACCCTTCCCTGCCAAATTCCAAGTGGTGAAGACCTATTCAAAGTTAGTCAGAGGTCTGATTGCTGCAGCAATAATAGCTAGAGTAGTAAGAAACAATTCTGCACGAGTAGTAGACCAAACATTTTGAGAGACGCCCATTAACTCAATGATCTCAAGTCTATAGGAAGAGACACATCCTCAAATAACTGGGAACCAACTTACTTAGAATTATATAAGTTGAAGTTAAAACTTTAATTGGGCTCAGTAATGAATTTTGTTATTGTTGTGTTGTGTTGTGCTTGTGGACAACAATAATGGTGCGTTCTACTGTTAGTTGCAATTTCTAAATCATCTCCAAGTGCAGAGCCACATAAAACACATTACAATAGCCCAACTGGGAAGTTACCAAAATGTGGGTTACTCGCCAAGTTGTCACTGTCCAGGAAGGGCTATAGCTGGCAAATGCCAAACCTGGAAGTAGGTTCTCTCAGACCCCTGATTGCCAAGTGACAGTGATGGATCCAGAAGTACCCCTGCTCTGTTCTGTTTCCAAGAGAACAATCTCATGAACAACAGGTTGTCTTCATATATCCTGTAGTCAAGTATACTTCCTCTGTATTATCAGACTTCAACAATTTATTAATCCAAAGCTCACCTCCATCATGGCATTGTTGCTTCTTGGCTTCCCCAAATTTTTTTGGAATGGAGAGATACTAACAGATACTCAATCCAAATCTTTGGAAGATTGGTCCCAACATTTTCATATAGAGTGAAAAGCATAGAGAGTAAGGTTGATGACTGAGGAGCCTCATGGCTTAATTCATTCCATGTATGAAAATAATTGTTAAACCAAGCTGAGCCCACTCCCAGTGGGTCCTAAGCCCTATCAACAAGAGAGCAGAGGCATCAGTGACAGGCCCCTCGGTCATAGGCCTACCGTCCAGTTGGGTAAAGGTCACAGGTTGTGGCAATTTGCAAACCTTAATTCCAAGAAGGTCCAGTATATGGGGGTGAACCAAGCTCCTGGAGCACCCTGAGTCCAGTAAACCATGAATACGTATCAGTTCCCCCCCCCCGAGTGGCATAAGTGCAATTGCACTGTAAAAGCAAGGGGTCGGGCACTCACCCCCATCTCCGGGTGCCTAGATGGCTCCACCTGCTCAACGGCGCCGCTCAGAGCAGGGCATAGTCGTTTCCCCAGGAACCCATCACTGTCCTCCTCAAATTCCTCCACAGGGGACACAAAGGCAGCAGATGCTCCCCTGATGAGTGGCGTTGGCCCTTGGGCATCCCGAGGCAGGTGGGCAGGTGTCCTAGACGAGTGCAGAGCAGGACCAGGTGGGGAGCGTTGTGTTGAGCTGGAAACTGGTAGCAGCTGCTGTTCCTTTTGCAGTGGGCACTGGCGACAGGCTGGTGGGGAGCACTCCTCCTCGTATGGCAGGAGCTGATGGGTAGGGCACCTTGCGGCAACATGGCCCCTACCTCCACAGGAGAAACAGAGTCCCAAGTGGCAGCATTGTTTCCTGTCCTGGTCAGCTGCAGGGAGGTGGCTATCCTTCATTGCTGGACAGCTTTTAAGGGTGATCAGGTCCAGAGCTGCCTGGTGGCGCTTTGTCAGCTCTACACTTCGGAGCTTCGCTTCAATGTCCCCAGTCAGGCGGACCCATCCCAAGAGGGTGGCAGGCTCGTCCCGCAGGATGGCACGTTCCAAAATCTCTGGGCGAAGGCCTTGATGAAACTGCAACACCCTGGCTGCTTCTGGCCATTCCGGGACAGCAGCAACCAGTTCCCGAAACTTTCTGGCGTAGTCAGCCACGGAAGCAGAACGCTGCTGCAGCTGCTGCAGTTGGAAGAGGGCCTCGTCCCGACGGAATGGGTCCTCAAAACGGTCTCTGAGGCTGTTGATGAGAACAGTAAGTGATCTCAGTTCTGGGCCATCAGCATTGCGGAGCTCCACAACCGAGTCAGCTGTGGCACCCTCCAGCCGAGCACTGAGGAAGCGGACCTTGGCTGCCTCGGTTGTAAAGGTGTGCCCGTACTCTGAAAAAAATTATGCCACTTGGGTCAGAAAAAATGACAGTTTTGAGGGCTCACCAGCAAATCTTATGGGGAAGTCTCTGCAACCCGGTTCTTTGATTAAGAGCCAGTCATCCCTTAGCAGGTAGGTCAACCCAGGTGTGGCTGGTAGCTGGGCAGGGCCTCCAGTTCGGGCAGGTTGCCTGTCTCCTGGGCCTCGTAGTTCTTTCAGCTCTTTAGTCATGCGTTGTATGCTTAGGTCTTTCTCATCTAATTTCTGCCTCATAGCTTCATTTTCTGCTCTGAGTTCAGTGATTTCAGCCTTTTGATTTCTTCTCATTGGTTCTCAAGCCGGGTTGCTTGGGCTGTCCCATGGCGTGGGTCTGCGTGTCCGGGGCTGGCCCATCAGGTCCTCTGCTATCTGTTCAGCCTTTGCTGCTGTAGATTTAGTCATGCTGTTGATCCCCTCAGAAGGCAGCTGCCTCAGCAAGGGATCCATAGTGGCTTCCAACACTTGATGTCCAAGGGCAAGTCACTGCTTTTCACCCTAACTTAGTCAAAGTGGAATAAAATGACAGCAGCCTTGAGCACTTCAGAAGGACCTTGGGCTATAAATTCAGTAAAGAAGTCAGAGCACCTCTTTCATCTTTTTTTATGAGAAGGAACTGAAATCCATATTCATCTGCAAAATAATGATTATGAGAGAAAAATGAGTCTCATTTGCAACTTTTGCTTAAAGATACTTGTCTGGTTTTATTTTACTATATCTATAGATTTTGTGTTGAGCTTGAGAAAGGAATTCCCACTTGGAGAACAAGTTGAAAGGTGTATGTGTGTGTGTGTTTGCACATGTGTGTGTGTGTGGTATAAGTGATTTGGGGAAAAATGACAATCCAATGTTATGTTTTAGTTTCTAACTGTAGTGAGAGCACTATGAGTGGCTGATAGGATTATTTCTTCTTTTAAAGTTGCTTACACAAAATATGTGTCTGTATGGGTTAAGCAGTTTGCAGGGTGCCGTGGTGAGCAAGTATGTTCACAGAGATGGTAAAGTCATAAAAATAATTATGGGAAAAGAGTAGGTGATTTTGATGGCTGAAGAGGATTAGGCGTTTCTACTATTCTAGATATGCTGACTAATTGCTGTAGGGTTTTTTTTTTACTTTCTCCTTAGCTTTTCCCCCAAACGTTAACATTTACATTACTTAAAGAGCATTGAGAAGCCTTTTTTCTTTCACCAGATGCTATTTATATGCTAATCTGTGTTATCTCACTTCTCAGCCTCATTTGTAACATTGAAATCTTCCTTCTCCTCTGTCCTTAATTGAAGTATTCTTTTCAGAGTAAGAGTTCAGATCTTTTCCAAGTCTTCACAACAAAATTGCAGCCATAGTGCCTTGGCACAGCTCTTTACAGTATTAATTTGCTTTCAGGGTAGATTAATTGTCCTTGTTTAAATTCCACAATTTACATTCCAGAGCCACATCAGGTTTTCTGGGGTGCCATGGGAGGGAGATTTGGCAGGAAGGAATAAATGCCAAAAGGATGAGAATGCTGTTATAATGTTGCATGATAGTCTTTTAGCCAGAATATGCCAAATACTTCTTGTTGAATCTTGTTATTGGGTACTACAGAGTTGTGGCTGATTGAATGAGCACCTCCATGAGCACCTCTGTGCAGTTGTCTTGGCAGAGATATAGAAGTGGTTTGCTATTGCCTACTTATGTGGAAAGGCAGGGTTAGGGTTAGGGTTAGGGTTAGGTAACCTTCTGCTTTCCAGACAATTTGCTGTAGTGCTGAGTTAGTAACATTATATTAACATGACTGTATATTTTAGTATGCATTCAAGATAAGCAATGCCCCAAAAATGTACTCCAGAAAATCTCATTATATGGTTTTACACAGAACAATTAAAGGCTATTTTTGCTATTCCTAAGAAAAAAAGTAGTGACAACAAATGAAGTTAGCTAGGTGAGTAAGTAGATGTGGAAGCTCCTTGTAAGTGTTAATATTGTGTTTACACTCTATGAAAAATAAACCTCTGAGGTGGCTCAGAGACAGATGGCTTTGTTCACACACTAGTCTACCCCTTCCCATCTCAGGAGCACTAGTACACAAGTGACACACGCTATTGTCTCTAAAGCTCTTCTGAGCTGATTTTTTTTCTAGATGTGAATGCAACCTAAACAGTGTACTGTAAGAGTCATTTAGGTGTTTCTGACACAGGAGCGTTCACTGATGAAACTGTACCATTTCAGATCAGCTATATAGTATCCATTTGTAGTAAATACAGAGCAGATTGAAACAAAGATGGTGTAAAACCCAAGATTATCCCAACAGAGTGTTAGGATTGCCACCTGTGTCCTTGGCAATCCCACCATAGCCCTAAGATATTGAGTGAAATCCCACAATATTGCTATTACCATTGTGGGAAAAACAAGTCCCAACCCAGATTTTACTGAGATGCTGCCTTGTTTGGGCAGTATCTGCTGATGTCCGCCATCTTGGAAATGGCCACCACATATGTGCCAGACCAAACTAAGTTTTAAATGGAGACCTTGCATGCATGGGAGGTGACGATCATGCACTTCTGGATAATTTGTGCCATTGCGTCTGTACAGGTAAGTGCCCAGACTTGTTACACAGTCTTGCCATCTGCCAGAGACACCAAGAGACAATTGTGGGGATTCAGACAAGATCCTGCATTTTCCTCTCACTATCTAGAGCAGCGGTTCTCAACCTTAGTAATGCCGCGACCCCTTAATGCAGTTCTTCATGTTGTGGAGACCCCCAACTACGGGGGCAGGGCAGATTGGGTGAGGATGGAGGGTAGTTTGACCCCGAAAGCGGTTGTGACCCACAGGTTGAGAACCTCTGATCTAGAGGCAGCCAAAGTGGAACATGAGCAGTTTCATTATTGTTCACTATCACTGTTCCCTCTTACACCTCTTCATAAAGCTTCTGAACTAATTAGGTAGATCTCTTTGAGCCACAAGCTGTATTTGCTATATTGAGAAGGATTGTCTCCACTCTACCTCTTTCTGGAGCTCGCTCCCAGCTAAGATTGGAACAGTGATTTATTCATCTTTAATTTTATTGTGATATATGTGTTATTTCTTGCTGTATCTTGTAAACCACATAAAATCTAGATGAAAACAGTGTACAGTACAGGCTAAATCGGTGATGGCCAACCTATGACACGCGTGTCACAGGTGACACACCAAGCCCTTTTGGGTGACACACATGGCCACCCTGGCACCTGGACGTGTATTGCTTGCTTGTTCTTGAAGTATACGAAATACCAACTTTCAACTGAAGATTTAGCAACAAAAGTCACTAATGTAAAGAATTATTTGTTTTTGCTTTTAATAGAATACATATATCAAAAATATAAGTTTTTTACTAGAGCCACAAATATCACAAAATTTTGGATATTTCTAGAAGTGACACAGCACCCGAGTTAAGCTAGGTTTTCTTGCGAATTTTGACACACCGAGCTCAAAAGGTTCGCCATCACTGGGCTAAATCAATACATAAATATGCTCCAGTCTTTCTCATATACTGTATATTTCAGTATCTTCATCAAACACAAAAATAAAGTAGGGAGGGAAAGCATGTATGTGTGTGTATGTATGTGTGTGTGTGTGTGTGTGTGTATGTATATGTTTATATAAATATAAAATATTGAGATCTTGCTTATTTTATTGGGCTTTATTTCACACCAAAATTAAGAAAAAGGAAATCAAATGGCTATATCTTGCCTCTCCAGAATCATTATTTTTGTCAAGAGAGCTCAGGAAGGAAAATTTACAAGGAGAGGAATAAAAAGAGGAGAAAACCATGAACGTGAGATATGCAGATCCTTGCCAAACTTTGCATGTGCAAAGCAAACCACATGATTCCAGAGAGAACAATGCATCTTTATAAGAATTGGTGCCAGTGTCACTTTCACCTAGATTTGTACTTCTTCTTGGCAAGATGAGATTACTCCCGATGACCTGCCACTTCAGTCTGAACAATCCAACTCTTAAGATACCTATTTGAGTTTACAATGAATAGGAACAGAATAGAATCTCTCTGCCAACTAGCAGGAAATGCTTAAATTTGGGATAAAGCATGATAGTGCCTATATTAAAATATTTCATCACCCCACTGTTGCAAAAAAAAAAAAAAAAAAATGAGCCAGCAAACCCTTAATTCTCAAGACAAATGTCTGAGCCCAAAATGTTTCTCTAATTATATGTAGTCAGGTGGACTTTTATTACCACAAAGCTCTATACAGAAGGCTACTTGATGGAATTCAATTATAATACAAGGGAATGTTTTACCAAAGCAAATATAACAATCATGTGCTTTCATGAACTGCAGTTGTGACGATCCAGGAAGGAACTGTCCTAGACATTTCCTTTTAGTAAATTCTCTAGTCTTTAACCAGAATTGACAAAAGTACTTCATTGCTTTCTTTCTTTATATATAATAGGTAGAGTTCAACAGTACAGTAATAAAAAGACACATATGTCTCCCTTGAAATTAGCTAGAGTGACATACTCTACTTCTTTACTAAGATGTCAGTTCTGTTGAGTTCAGGAAAGTTTAGCCTTGGGTAAGTGGACATAGAATTGCACTTGCAGTAAGCTTATCTTTGAGAATATAAGTGAGACTGTGAGGGTTTATGGACATTTAATATGTTGTAGCATAAATGCTACACAACTGCTGTGGAAGCCTGTTGTTTATCTAAATCTTTTAGTGATAGACAGTTGAAGGAGCATTCATATTTTCTTTTGTTTCATCCACCCAATAATTTGTGGAAACAGAGAAGCTGGCCATATCACACTGCCTGAAAATCAGGGGTGGGAGGTTAGGAGGAAGGAAATTATGAAGATAACCACCCAAATGTACTTCTTATTGATGTAATCCTTACTTTTAAAATGAGAAAACACCTTATAATTTATAATTAAGGTGTATTTAATGATTATCAAAGGATGAAATAATTGATTTCTCTGTTTTTATATTTGTTTTCTTTTAGCTGACCTGAATAATGTTAGATTCTCAGCATATAGGACTGCCATGAAACTCCGAAGGCTACAGAAAGCTCTCTGTTGTGAGTATAGTATTTTGTTACAGTCTTGGTATGTTGCACTTCAGAAATAATTCAAATAAGATAACTCATTATTGGCTATTCATATATATTTCCTCTCTCAGACATGTGTATCACATATACCTTTGCAGTATGGGATCTATGAGTATGTAGGACTCTGTAAATATTATTGAAAGCAGGGAACATTGTAAATTAAAGCTACTGTTCTGTAATGCACAGAATTTTGGTCTCTATTTTTCTGAAAACATTCTCAAAGGAGCAACTACTAAACTATTTTGAGACAATGATAATAATAAACAGATCTGATTCAGTCCATTTTTGGAAACATGTAGAAGGAAAAAGTGGGAGACAAAATATACTGAGCACCATTGTTTTACCTTTAATTTTGCTATAGGAGTGAAGTTGTACAGCATATTATTTTCAGTTTGTTCCCTATTTAGAAAGTATTTGCAGTATGTTTGAAGAATAGTTCAAAAAAACAGCTTGGGGGTTGAGTGATGATACATACTGAGGTTTCTTTCTCAGTCAGTCTAATTAAAATGTGAATTTGTTTCCAGCTACATTTTTGATACACTTTTAATTTCAAGCTTTTTGGTTTCAGTAAATTTATTTTTTTAATTATATAAGATCTTGTTTCTGATTTCACTATTAATTCAAACCATCCCACTCTAACATGGGGAGTCAAGCTTGCTAGTTGAGGCATCCAGCAAACTCAGCCCTAAAGCAAGGTGAGTCGACATAAGCTGTCCTTGCTTCTGACTGCCTCCCTGGCTTTATGCAAAGCTGAGAGGAAATTGGACAACTGACAGCAGTGCAGTGTTGTGACGAAGTATAGAAGATCTGAAGGTATTCCACAAAAAACACAAGCCTACAATATTTTTCTCACTTTCCCTTCCCAACACGCTGGCACAAGAGTTGCAACAGTCCACTTAAATTTCTCCTCAGCTCATAAGTGGGCTATGAACCATACTTTGAGAAAGCTGTGGCACTACATAGGTATTTTTGCATACCAGACCTTTCAGAGAAGAACTGAGCATTCATTCTTTTATCAGGAATTGGGATAAAGTACTAAACGCCAGACCATCCCTCCCCATTTCCTTAGTCAACACACTTGGAAAGAACTGTGAATTTCCCCAAAGAGCAACAGCAAAGTTCAACAAGTTTTATTTATGATGATGATGATGACAACAACTATCCCTAGCAAGGTAGACTAGAAATAACTAAATTGGCTGTAGTAACAGAATCGCTTTGAACACTTGTAGTTAGGGTATTTGGTGGCTTAAAATTACTTAAACTTGCCTTCTTGCTGATTTGGGAGATTATTTAACAGGTCAGTCACATCTCCAGAATACACATTGTAAAAATAACAAAAAGGAGGTCACACAGAGCTGCAAACGTAAACCCCAAAGTCTTTCATGCAGAAAATCTAAACACCGTTCCTTATTTATACCTATTTACATTATCCTTTCCTGCTCAAGGAAAATGCTGACTCCTAGAATAGCCAAGGAATTCAGAAAGAGCCATTCTCTCTTCCTCCTTTGCTATTTCATGATGAATTTCTCCACCTTTTTAGATCAGTGGGTCTTTCAGGCTTAAAATTCCCTCTGGACCACCTATAGCTTTCTTATTTGGAAAGCCTCCCAAAAACCTTCCTATTTAGAGCATCTAAACTTCCAGACAGAAAGATCACTGAACCTAAACATGTCCAGGACTATTACATGTGATAAACACATTATGATATCACACACACACACACACACACACACTAATACGTATACATACATACACACGTGCACACACACACATACACACCATTTGACTTTTTTTCTGTTCTTTTTCTAAAATATTCTACCTAGCCTTCTCACCTTGCCTTCTGTGTAGCTGGTACATTTGTTGTTTTTGTTAATTTTGTTATTGTTCTTTGTTTCCTTCCTGACTTCCTAGATGAGGTAGTTATGAGTTCTGTAGCTGAATGATCCTTATTAACAACACGTATCATGAAAGAGCTAAATCAATGGTTCAGAAAAAGCCATAGGTATTTGGAAGGATTGAGTAGGTGGGTCAGAATTTTAAAAATACCTTAGTGGTTGATGGTAGAGACAGAAAATAGTTTGGTTAGGAAAAAAGTGAAGACAATCTGTGACAGTGGCAAGAAGTAAGGAAAAGGGCTGAAAAGGGTAGAAAAAGGAGGTTCACTTTTTGCTAAAAATGTTTCACTAATGATGCTTTAGGGGACTGTTAGAAAATCTGGGATTTAAAGGTGCTAAAGTTTTGAGGAAAAAATGTGTCACATATTTTGCTGTGAAAGAACTTGAGAACTTGGCTCCGTACTAATCACACATATCTAATCTAGCATTAGGACAGAAGAATTCTGTTATTTAGTTCTTAAAATTCATCCATCCAGCTAAGCTAATGTGTTGTATCTGTCTCTCATTAGTGGAGTAACATCAAAAATAAGAATCTTTATCAAATAGAAAAAAAAGAATAGCTGAAACAGAAGAAGAAAAAAGACTTAACTGGCAGCTGTTGATGACAGTATCAGTGATCCAAATGATAATTTAACATAGTTGTGATGAAACCCATATCATCTGGAACTTTTCTCGAATCTTGCACAGACTGACTTGAAACAAATAGCAACTGCCGGTGGCCCTGTTTGCGCTCTTCTTTGTTGTGCAGTGGAAAGGCTCATGCTGACGTTGCATGGGCATCTGTCTTTGCATATCCACAGATTGGTAATAAGAACAATGCAGACACAATCTGGAAGGGCTTCTAGACAGCCATGTAAAATAAAACTGCAGGTAATTACTGAGCATTTGCAGAAATGGAATAGCAAGTGTTCAGTGGAGTGTGGACCTTCTTTGCAGTTTCCTCTCCTACTTGGAAGCATTCTATCACCACAGAACAAAATGGGAAACTACCTAGAACTCCTATGTATGTCACCTTGAATCCCATGATGAAGAAAAGGATGGATGTAAATGTATTAAACTTGAGGTTGGATTGAAACTGAATACAGGTCTGTGCATTCAAGGACTAATTTACACTGGGTACTTGCAGTTCGATGTACAGGACCCTGTTTCAGTGCAAGGCCTTCTGGGTGGGCCTTTTGATTTGCATTCTGGAGTGGAACAGAAAAGGTTGTGCCCCCTTCTAAGATGCTTTATCCGCACTGAACAGAACAAAGCCTGGTTGAGACTGCCAAAACGACTGCCTAGAATGAGATGCCAGTAGACTTTTTTTAAAAGGTCTACCAGTAGTCCAGGGGCCACTAGAATGGAACAGGGAAGCGTGCAGAAGGGTGCCCATCACCTTTTTTTCACTTTAGCAGGAAATTCTATTTCAGCAGTGTGAGAAATAATGGGTCCTGCTAGGGCTCCAAAGCCAGGAACCTCACAGCAGACCTCAAAGCTCATCCCAGCTTCAGAGCTGCATGGGGTTGGGGCTCTGCTGTGCAGAAATAGCTGTCCAAAGTACAGATAGCATTGTGCAAGGACAGCTGGAGTGGAAACAGCCACAGAGTTCCATTCTTTCCATTCTGGCAGTGCTTGAGAATCTGGGTGCATGTAAGAACTTAAATTCATGGGATCTGAAAAGTCAGCTGTTGAAGCCACCAAACTTTTCTGTAATAAACTATAAGTTCAGTGATAATTTGTTCGAAGGTTTTGTCATTTCCTCTGCCTGCTTTAATAATTTTCTGGTATGCATAAAATGCTTGATCTTCCATGTGGTACGAAGATGTGCTAAAACATTTTCTACCATGCAGTGCAATAATGGATCAGCAGAAATTTATAATTAATTGAATTTCCCCCGCCATTTCAAACTGGAAAGGGAATTCATTTTAAAAACAGTTTAAAGACATCAGACAAACAAGACATTAGATAAGACAAATGCAGTATTTCTGACCTTCGCTGTCCGGTGTGGTCATTGTGGTCTTCTACCACTGAATAATGTATATATCTATTTTTGATAAACTGAAAATATGCCAATGAAGATTAAAAGTAAAAGCTAATGCCTTATATGTGCTTCCGCTGAAGATGGATTTTGTTACTGTGTGGGAGATGTCTTATCATTCACAGTACAGCTAGCTGATTGTTTATTCAACTTTTTTTTAGAGCAAAATAATTTCCACACTACTGGTTAGGGAATATATCAGTAATGCCTTGTGCAGTTTAAAAATAAAACCCATAGTCATTTTAAAGATACTGTTATTTATTAGGATTGAAATTTTCCAAAAGAGAATGACCTCTGTCTGATGGTGATTTAAAATGAAACTGCCACCTGAAGCCTTAAGAGATTTAGTTAATTATCATTTATTTATTCTCTCAGAAGACATGTTAAAAGTACTTTGCTACATTTGCAATTGGCTAATAAATTTGTATTTTAAGAGAAGGCTCTTTCCATGATTTTTTTAATGCTACTGAAAAGCGATTCCTGGGTGGGAAAGCATTTTTTAGCCAGTAACATGTTATGTGTTGCTAAACTACATCTGATTTGGCTGTACTTCTGATTTAGATAAAGTGAAATTAATAACTCAGACATAAATAAAAATGCAGTATCAAATCACTGGATATCTATGTTTCCATTTATTTCCCACTCTGTACTCTGAGGTCTTAGGTCAGGTTAAAACAGACTGCCTATTCAGCCAAAAGTCTGCGTAAACAGATTCCAGAGTATGGGGTCTGCCACCAAGAAGGCCTTCAGTACCAAGAATGCTAAGGTTGCTTCAAGATGTCCAAATACAGTAAAATAAGTAACTAATGTCTGGATGCAGCTACACATACAAATTAGAAACAAATTATAAGATTGCCATATGTAATAGTTACAGTAGCATGCCAAGAAGAGGAAGATAGACTGCCTATTCAAACAAAAGTCTGTGTAAAAAGATTCCACAGTGTGGGGTCTATTACCAAGAAGGCCTTCATCCCAGGTTCCTCACTCCTTTAGCTTCTGAGAGTGGTAGAACTACCAAGGGGGCTTCCTCAGCAGTTTTACATGATGTTAATCCAACATAGGTAAATATTTTTTACTGCATACACTTCCATTTTATTTACAGCATTTGAATCCCACCTTTATTTCAAAGGCTCAAAACAGCATGCTATTCTTCTTTGTTTTAGCTTTCAAAACTTCATTCTTATAAGATAATTTTGAAGTTGACAGTTTTTCTACAACTCAAAGCAGTTTCTCACAAATGTTTTAAAATGTTTCTATAGTGGATCTCCTGAGTCTGTCTGCTGCATGTGATGCCTTGGATCAGCACAACCTCAAACAGAATGACCAACCAATGGATATACTTCAGATCATCAACTGTTTGACTACCGTTTATGATCGTCTAGAACAAGAGCACAATAATCTTGTCAATGTCCCTCTTTGTGTAGACATGTGCCTCAACTGGCTTTTGAATGTTTATGACACGTATGTACAATATTTGATTATAGCTAAATTTGTAGGCTAATTGTGACACTGAACAGTTTGGAGGCAGCTAGTTATGGTCAAAATGCAGGTTTAATGCAGCACATAGTAGATGAGTGATGTCCTTGCTTAGGCTGTGTTCACACGCGGTTTTAAAAAAAATCATTTCTGAGGTGGCCCAGGACTCAGTTGCCCTTAACTTGCTTTCCTTCCATATTATTTAACCAAGAAAATTCACTTTTAGTTTAGCTAATGTAAAAATAAAGAAGTTAGTTTATCAGTTTGCTACTAATATGTTCTTTCATTCTGAAAGTAGTTTGAAGGTAGATTAAAACTTAAAGGTAGCTGGGCTTTTGGAAACAGTTTACAAATAGGATCATTCACAAGCTAGTCAGCTCTTCTCTTTCAAGAACTTTCTAGACTAGGAAAGGTAGATATGTGTGAGAGGGAAGATAAGAAAACAGGTGCCACATCTTACGCTCCCTGAGGTGCTTTGAGGACACTTATTTGCTACATGTAAATGTGCAGCCTTAGTTTTAGAATGATAAATAGTCCTCAGAATTATAAATTAAAAAATAAGTTGCATATAGGTTTCATAAAGAGCCATTTTTATGTGTAAATGAAAATTTAAACTTAAATATCAGGCGCTCAAATGATTCTAGTTATTCACACATGTGAGTATCTTTTGAACTTGGTGGCTATAAAAATTAATTTTGGCTTTAAAAAAATTTACTTATTCAATATTATTTTAGGATACAGGGCAGTGAGTGCCTTAGTAGAAGTCACTACATTAATTCAAATTGTTTGGACTCTGGATTTGGAAAATCTGTCAGTGTCCAAAATTCATCCAGTAACTGGCATCTTTTTAGCAGGAATAATTTGCAGTAAATCACAGGAGATTTGGTTAAAGGCATAATGTTTCAGCGCTAAAATTCTTCAGTATCACAAGGATGTTCAGCTCTGTTTTTCTGAAATTCATTAAATTCAATTTGAAATATGTAATACTATCACTTACAGCTTAAATTGGAAAACTGGTTCTTTTCCATAATTTGCCCCAATTTGCATTGTAATGAGTAAGAAGACATCTGCACCATATTCTGGTTTAAAATGTGAATTCAAAGATTATGTACCAAAATGATTGTTTTCAGTGACTGAGTTGATGAAACTGCTAAGTTTACCCAAATCTAAATGGAATTTAGAATTTCAGGCCAACTGATAGTTGAGCTGAAATTTGCTGATTAAAATGTGTACAAATAAGAGAACATAAATGAACAGCTATAAGTAGAACAGAACATAAACGTGGCTTTATGTAATGGGAGATCCCTTCCCTCTACACTTGCACACTAGAGAATTATTTTAGGCAAAACTACAGAAGGAGAGGAGAAAATCCAAAGCTCTTTAAACTATGTGCTACAGTTCTTACCAGCTCCCCAAAGGGTGGCTGGTTACTCTGGGACCTCAGTGTGAAATAAACTCTGTTTTAAATGTGAAACCTAAACTAATGACTTGCATAGCTGGAATGGCCCAAGTGCTGAATATTAAAATTCTTAAGTAATTAAAATAATTTTAATTAATATTTTTGGAATATTGTGTGCCTTCAAGCAACATAGTCATGAATAGAATTCTAAGCCAAGTTCCTTGGTGGACATCACTTCTACTTTCTCAGATACACAAGGCCTACTATTCAGCAGGGGGAAAGGGTCACAAATTGCATAATGTGGAAATGTTAAAAGTTCTAATTTTCAAAATACAGAAGAGTTTTGAAGTGTTTCTTGGGTAATTTTAGACATTAAACATAGTTAAATGTTTGTTTTATTGTTTATCTTCATTTCAGGTAATTAAATAAGGGCTTTTCTAAATTCCTTTTTCAAATATTTTGAATTTTGTTGTAGGTATCATGTTAGATTTAGAAATCATTTTACTGACCATAGCCTTCTCATTTATATTTTAATATTTTTAGGGGTCGAACAGGAAGGATCCGAGTCCTGTCTTTTAAAACTGGTATAATTTCTCTGTGTAAAGCACATTTGGAAGACAAATACAGATGTAAGTTTGACTTATGTCATAGTTTAATATAATTGTCACAGAAATACTACATTTAAAGGCCCCAATCCTGCTGCAGCAGCTTCTGCTTAAAACATTCTGTTTTTCATTTCTTATTTCTGTTGATTTTACAATGAAATCCTCAATAGATATTCTTGCATTTCCTATCACGTTGCCATACTGGCACTTACATGGACAACTGGAAAACTACTTTGTGTGCTATAAAATCATATTGTAGTATGGTTCACTGAATCGCAGTCATTTTCTTTTACCCACCCAAACCTCTTCAGATGTTAAAGAAGGAGAAGATATTAAGAGATAAGAAAGAGTGCCACATACCTTGTGCTTATTTATTAAAATTTTCCGTATTGCTTCACATTTGCACACATGTAAATGAAACAAAATGTGTTTAAATTGAAGCAGATGCACTGAGTATTTGTAAGAAAGAATATTCGTTTTCAGCATAATATAGGATTAATACCTATCATGGACGTATAATGTAGTATATAATTTTTTTGAAGTTGATCTAAATTGTAATCTGTTATAGTTCACGTGAATCATAGTGAGAGTTTTTCAGTAGTTTCTTCTTCAGTGTTAGTTGTAAATATGGACTTACGTTGGAAGTTCCATATCCTTTTGTGAGAAAGTCTCAGTTAATACCTTTTTTATATTCTATTTTGTGTGAAATACAGGATGCACAATGCTAACTTTTGAATTGCATATTGGAGAAAGTTCCATTTCCAGAGTGTAACTACCGTAACTAAAGAAGTAAAAGAAGCAGAATGTTACAAGGACTATTTACAATTTATTTGGATATCTGAAATCAAATAGATATGCAATGATTCCCACTGTTCTGGTGACTTTTGCTGTTTTTCCCTCGTTAACAGATCTGTTCAAGCAGGTAGCTAGTCCCACAGGGTTCTGTGACCAGCGCCGTCTAGGCCTCCTGCTCCATGATTCTATACAGATTCCAAGGCAGCTGGGTGAAGTAGCGTCTTTTGGCGGCAGTAATATTGAACCGAGTGTTAGAAGCTGTTTTCAGTTTGTGAGTATATTCTGCATTCTTAATCCTTTATTTTGTACTTTAAAAAGTAAATCTTAGCTATGGAGAAACATTTAGGAAAATGTTGTCTTGGAATGGCAGTTTCAGTCTCAGTTACTTATCCAGTTCTGTGCTGCAGTGCGCTATGAAGATTTCTGCATGTTAATTCGAATTAAGTTCCCATATAGAGCTCATAGATCTGCATGTTAATGTAAGTGCAGATCTAGAGATATTAAAACCTATTTTTCAAGAAGTACTCATGCAATCTCCACATGCCCAAAGGCAGGAATCTTTAGAACTAGAGGTTTGGTTAGGAAACCTGTGTAGCAAGCAATACAGTAGAACTCTAGCAGGGACTTCAGTGGCAGCAGCAGGCTCAGAATGAGTATGGGAAACTAAAATTCAGTTCGAGAAACCCAGGAAAAATAGACCAATAAAAGCATGTTGCTAAGTGGAACTGTGGGGCTCCAAAGTTAAGCTAGAAGTGCTTCCTAAAACTACTTAGAAGTGGAGAGACATGGGACTAATCACGTTCCCTTTTCACTTTTAATTTGTTATCTTCTATGATTTTCCTATTCAGATCCCCATTGTAAATTAATTAAGCCCCATCAGTTGGGGTCCCTGCTGAGCCGCCAAGTTCTTTTTCCTTGCCATGATTTAAAAAAAAATCTTAAAGAGGGAAGAAGTGGAAGGGGAAAGAAAGGAAGCATACTACCTTTCAGGGCAACAGGCACACAGTCATACGCAAACGAATTCCATTGAATGGTCAGTCTTGCAAGAGGCCTTAAGATCAAACAGTTTCTGACATTTTGACTGACTTCACACCAGAGAGCTGGCAGTATCAGCAATCACAGGGAGGGGCATCCAGAAGACTTGGGTTAATACCCCCCATAATAACCCCTCAAGCAAGCCAGCAAGGACATTGGATTTGATAAGTTAAAGCACTAAGCCAAGCTAATCATACTCTTAAAATCAGTTATTGGGATACCTTATTCCTTGGCATCAATGGAAAGCTCAAAAACTTGTAGGGTGAGAGGTGGCATGGATTATTCATGGCAGAATTCACTCATTTGAAGGCACCTGCGTGCACAGAAACACACAAGAGTTCAGCCCTTATCCCTCCACAGAAGAACACACAGAGTGGTGAAACTCAGCAGGAGCACCCAAAACTATGCCAACTTAGTTCCTATTATACCCCAAAATGTGATTCAAGGGTTTGGTGATTCAAGGACTTATACGACTTGTTGATATTGCTTGGTGATTCGAGGACTTATAGGAAATGTTCCTATAAGAAAAAAAACCCCACTCACTTAAGATTTCTCCAGGAAAAATAAGTAAACAGCATTGGGTCTAACTTGGTGTGATCTGACTCTATCCCTGTTTACATTTTAAAATTATGTCACTTCACTCTGTGATGCAGCATTTAATTACTCAAGTGAAGTTATCAGTCTCCATGGTTGATAGGATTATGCTGCTCTTGCAGCAATCAGCATAATATTTTTGACTTTAAGGAGAGGCTGAACCAGCTGAACGGAAGGGATGGGTTGATGCCAGGTGTAAACCATTATCTGAGCCACGAGGCTTTTAAAGATGTTACCGTAGCTGCAGGATGGGAAAGAGGGATTGAAGCTTTATTTCTAAAGCACTTGTTAATGTTTTTGTCGAATACATGACACTGAAATGATTTATTTTCATAACATTTCCATTCCTAAAATTTATGCTGTGAAACAGGGACCAGAAAAGAAGATGGGTAGGAGCTAGGTAGAAGAATGGTCAGGAATGGTGGAGGCTCTCTATATTTGACAGTAGGCATGGCACCCTGTATGATGAAGAGAAATGCAGACCCATACTCTTAGGTGTTCCCTAAAAATTACACTGCCGGAGGAAAAAGAATAGAGGGTGATAAATAGGCATATAGTTGCCTTAAAATTTAATATTAACAGGAATGTATGCTGGAGATGCAACCACACTGAGGCAGGTTGGTGCATTCAGTCTTTTGCATACCATTAATTCTCACACTGACCTCAGATTGCTTGATAAAGTTAGAAAAAGGAGCATTAAGTCCATTGAGCATTTATTAAGAATAGCATACCACTTTTGCTTAAAAGTCTCATTGCTGGGTTAATATTGGGCTCCTATTCTAAGCCCTCTGGGAATCATACTAGCTTCATAATAATCCCTTTGTGAACCTGTAATTTTACACTTTTAGATGAATATTTCTTATATAGATCCCATGTATCATATCAGTTCATGTCGACCTTATAGTTCTCAAGGCAAAAAGTAGTACCTAAGAAGAAAAAAGCTTGAATAACTAAATATAATCATCTGTTATGGGAACTTTTCATGAAGGGCAAGAGATAGGTAGGTAGGTAGATATCAAAATACAAAAGCAACAAGTATAAATACGTGGAAAACTTAAACATATAAACATATAAGCAAAAATACCCTTTATATCAAAATACTGTTTTTTGGGTACAGCAGACTTAGTTGACTTCCTAGGAACCTGCATGGGGACCTCTATGCAGTTTTCTTAGCAGAAATATGGAAGTGATTTGCCATTGCCTACTTCCAAGGAGAGGCTAAGCACCCCTCTGATTTCCAAGCAGTTTGGTTTACCACTGAGTTACAGCCACCACCTATATCAAAGTATAATGATCCAAAATATAATGTACAAAGATAATATCTATAAATAATATGACTAAATTTCAACAAATGCTTGTTCCTTACCTCCCCTATTTCTTTCATTTCCCTATTGAGAAATGAGGTCAGACATTTTGTTCTCAGGAAATTATTGTACAGTGTACTATAAAATTTTATAGGTCAAAAAATGTAGCAGTGCCTAATATGAATTTGAAAATTGTAGTGAGTGTCCTAGTTTATTTTACTTTTAGTCCTTAATGTATAAGCCGCTCTTCACCCAGAAGTCTGAGGGGTAGCAAAATAAAAGACCTAAAAGAGACAAAAACTGCGTCTATTTAAAAGCATACAGGGTACTTACAAACCTAAATGTTGACAATAACTGTACTTTTTAAGCACTTAATAATCAGAGGCCTAATGAGCACCATAACTGGACAGTAGTGAGAACACTCTTTCATGTGATATCATTCTTCAAGCCTCTAAACATAAGGGCACTGCCAACAGAGCCTTTCCTCTGATACTAGCATTCAGATCTAGGCTGATACATGGAAAAATACTTCTTTAGATACTTGGAACCTAAGTCGTTATAGCCACATCCTGCACTAGTTCCAGTTTCCAAACCTTCTCCAAGACTAGCCCCATGCGGCATGCTCTGTAGTAGAGTTATCTGGCAGTTACCAGAACTTGAATGGGATTATCCAGGAAGGACAAGAGCAGGCAAAGCAATGTCACTGTAGTCATTAGTGACAGAAGTACCTCCAGAATATGCACCTACTCTTCGTGAAGGATCTTTCCATCAAAGTTTGTTTTTTCTCTGATTTGTGGATTCAAGACCACAAAATCAACTATGGTCATTTCTCCATTGGGATGGTCTAGCAGAACCAGTCCTACCTGGCTGCAGGAATGGCTCCACAGTCCTGGGATAAGCCTTTGAAAGGCAGTCCTGGTACAGCACCTGCACTGGCATTGAAAATTCTGCAATCTTCAGGGTTCTAGGAGCTGAAGTTCCTATCCTCTGTCCTTCTGACTGCTGTGTACCAAAAAGAAGCTAACAAAGACGGTCCCATGGAGTCCCACGCATAAAATGGCATTTCCTGTGCAGAGATGGAGCAATAGTCATTATACCTTTCCTCAACTAGGAGGATTATGCGTCTTCTTATTTGGGCAAGGGGAAATTGCTAGTTACACAGTCCATCCCTCAGAATCCTTTTGGGGTTTTTTTCTGGAAAAAATAAAGGCGGGCAAAATGGTAAAGGGCATGGGGAAAGTGACAGAATATATGGAAGCACAAATGTGGATCTTTGTGTCATCTGGGATTTCTTCGCTTAAGTCTTCATTTAGATATGAGCTTAGCAGAGGAAATGATAACCTGACATTCTATACAAGTAAAAGATGACTGAAAAAATGCCTTTCTTGTGTTTGTTTTTTTGTTTGTTACCAGTAACTCAGTGAATTTTCAGGATATTGTTTCTGTTAGGTACAGCTTAATACTTGAGGAACAGGCATTGATTTCATAGGTGGTGAACTTTATTAGATACTTCTCATATGTCATAGGGTTTCCTAATTCAGTCAGTAGCAGTGTTACCCTTGGTCCTCTATGGAGTATGCCACTTAAAGGGCACCTGTACTGCCCAAACACACCCCAGTTTAAATGTGAGGCAAAGGTTTGTATGCCATTTATGAGGGGTAGATGAGCATCTTTTTTTGAGCAGTGGACAGTCAAGCACAGCAACAAGAAACGAAGTGCTGCTCTGGAAGTTGCAGGAACATGGATCACTGTGGCTAGACTGTCTCTGTCCCAAAAAGGCCATAGTTGGCAAACCAGCCATAGTTAGTGTTAGTGAAGAGCCCAAGAGCGATCCCCAAATAACATACATGTCTTTTCCAGGGCAAAGTTGCTATTGGCTGCTATTAGTGTTAGGTCTGGACTCAAGAGTGGATTCATTCCTGGTGTGTGTCATTCAATGAAACACACAGAGAATAGGAATTTAATAGCTTTATTTGCCTGCAAATGGTGGGGACCAGGAGATCCCACTCCTGGGTGGCTTGCCTTTTTCAATTCTTCAATATAAGGATTTAGCTTCATCAAATGTCTCTGATTGGTTACAAGAATATACTGCTACAGAGCTTGCGTGTGTAAGCATACAAATTTTACTTCTCACCTCCCCCCGCAGAACATGCTAAGCCTGACCTTGTATGTGTCTGTTTTGCCATGGCAATGAGGCCTTTACAAATGCATTGCATCCCCCACAAAAAAATATGTTTATGCCTGATAAGGGAATGCCTTGCAGCCTCGTGTGTTTTACAACTAACATCTTCTGTTCTTTCCATGCAGTACATGTATTAGCAACAAACACCTTCTGCCCCTTTCCAGGGTTTTTGCCTCCTATTAGATGCACAGTCGCAAAAATACACTGATAAACACATTCATGTTGAGGTCTGATAGTCACTATTATTTTTGTTTTAATAGATTAACATTTTCCAGAATTTTTAATTAGAGTCTTGAGTTTGAGAGAGAAATTTTAGCTGCTGCACATTTGAATAGCAAAAGGTTCTATAGGTTGATTTATTACTAATCCAGCTGTTAGAAGAATCAATATTCTTAGTCTTTATTTGTCTCTTGGCAGGAAATGTATTATGGGGTAGGCAGAAGTTGTCATTATAAGGTGGCTAATATTGCTGAACAATGGAATCTTGACTATTAGTTGGAGATATGAAAAATATGCAGAATAAACAGAACAGAATAATTTAAGCGAACACTGTACATTAATGTAATTTATTCATTCGATAAGCTACTGCAATTATTTGGGAAAACTGTGTTAAAATCAGGTATGTTTGAATTTGGGCAAGAGCTTTTTTAATCAATCACATTTTTAGAAGACAGGTGTTTGGTTCGTTCTCTTTTTTTAAAGCACTGTATAACCTTATTGAGAATATCCCACTTTCCTCACCAAATGTTTCTTGGCATGTGCATAGCAATAAACAACAGATGTTAGAAATCCAACGTGAATTTATATCTCCAGCATAACAAACTATTATTTGTAAATTTAGAAAAGCATGGAAAATGTTGTTTTTGTGATTTATGGTGGGGCTTTGACAGTTAACAAAGGAATATGTTGATGAAGGAAAACAATTCTTTATAGTTTGCTTTTGTTATTTGAAATGCACTCTGATAGAATACAGGCTCGTTTCTTATATAAAACCACCAGCCACTGCTTGTTTGGATTTAGAGATTATTACAGAAATTGTAGTATCTGTCCTTTGCTGTTTGTCCTTGGTGATTTTTCTCATTGTGGTTGTAAATCTTCTTATATTATAATTTCAGAGCTAGTTCTGGTACAGTTATCTTCAACAAAAGATATTGACATACTCACATAGTGGTTCCACTATGCACATAGTGGTTACGTAGATAAATATTAGCAACCAGCAGTATAAAAATGGATCTGCAGAAACTGCAGAATTAAAATAGATCTTTGGGTGTTTTTCCCCTGTCACTAGAAGTACCCATTAAGTACCCATTAACGGGTACAAAAATGCCATGGGTACTTAATGGGTACTTCTAGTGACAGTGGAAAAACACCCTTTGTTTAAATATTCCAAGATATTCTCTCTACTTCCTTGTACACAAAAAGCACCTACAAATGAATTTGCAGTGCTCTGAGCTGTTCATTCTTATTCTGCCTATACATATTGCACTCACCATGGAATTTATCTTAAACTTGAATTGGGAGTGGATTTTGTTTTGTTGCATAGTATCCATTTTATGGACCTGAGAATTTGTATTTAAAAATATTGCCAAGCTTTTTCTTCCTTGTATTTTAATATAATATGTTAAACAAAATAACGCCAATACAATTTCCAAAACCTTCTTGACATGTAAATGCAGGCTTGTTAATCTCTCTACATGGAATTATATGGACAATTCACCAACTCTTTCCCAATAATCTCCTCATTTAAAGCTTTCTAGCCTTTGTGCCCTAAATTGTACTCTTTGAGTTTGTTTGAATGTTTGCATGATTTGGGCATTAGAACAGATGTGCAAGTCTTTAAAGGACCAAATTAAAGTGAATATAACATGTTTTTGCATTGTTTCTCCCGTTTGAAGATTTTTACTTTCTTTGGTATTGCCCCTTGCAGCTTTTTGTTTTGTTCTTTTTAATTGTAATTATGCTTCTTGTCTCTCACCTGTCCCTCTCAATTCCTGTGCTGCTGTTTGCACACTAGCAAGCACGCACATGCGAAGAACTATGCTGAGATAATTAACAGACAATTATGGACAACTGGGACGTTTGCTCACTAACAGATAGGCTGTTGTGTACTGTTTGAAATACCAGACTGTGGCAGCTCAGCTGAATTATTATCTGCTTGTTTAGGTGGTTGATTTAGCCTGCTTCTAAGATGAGCAGCTTATAATGTTTGTTCACATGTAGATCTTCTTGGCTGTCACAGAAATTAGCCACCCTGAGAGTGATTTTTTTTTCCAGTCCTGAAGTCTGGTAAAACTATGCTGCATTCTTGCAAGTGAATCTGACCACTGCTGATCTGCATCCATCCAAATTCCTTGGCTGTGTTCACACCTAAGTTTTAATTCAGCTTCAGTCCACCTTCAGAATGAGAGACCCCATCAGCAAAGTGACAAGCTGATTTCTTTCAGCATTATGTAACTTAGAAGATCCACCTTTGAGTTAGGTAATGCATGAAGAAAATGACTGTTCACTTTGCCTATGTTTTCTTCCATTCTGAAAGTGGACTGAAGCTGAATTAACACTTACGTGAAAACACAGCCCTTAAGAGGGGATACATTTTGCTTCCTCTAACAAAGAGACTACCAAGCTGGTTACAGTAATATTACAATAAAAACATATGACTAAAAGAATGGCAGTAGCTCTATGGGGAGAGCAGGGAGTGCTCTCAGCCAAATGCCTGTTAAACCCTGTCTTTAGAACACATACAGTGGGGGTGCCTAACATCTTATAGGGAAAATTATTTTCCTCATTACAACCAAGAATACCCTTATATGTGTTCCTACCCTCCTAAATACTGCAGGTCGTGGGACCACCAAGATGGCCTCATCAGCAGATCTTAGGGTGTGATCAGATCTATGTGGGAGGAGGCATTCCTTTAGATATTTGAGAATGCTGAATTACCATTTCACATATAGAAGCCAATTTTTACTTTTGACAGTAGTGATATATCTCCAAGGATATCATTCTGTCTCCTTCAGCGACACAAACTGGTCTGTCCACTACTCTTCACAGTTTCTGCAATCTCTGCTGCTATAATACTCTACCAAATCATAACACTGACCTTCCTCTGAATACTAACAATTATGTGTTTTTGCTTGTGTTTCTGTGTGTGAGAGAGAGAATAGTAATTATCTGAATGAAGTTTTTAAATAAAAACTTTATTAAAGTTGTTAAACTATGTTAATTAACATTTTACCATACATATAGCAGGTATTAAGGAAATACAAACCACACAAGCAATAAAATTAATTAACACTTATAAAAGCAAAATACAGAACTAAAGCCAGGAACAGTGATCAGTAATAAAATTGCTTAACTCATCTCAATAAACCAGTAGGTTTTATAGAGGGCAAAAGTGTTTCAAAGTTAATGATGATGTTATAAGAAGCTAGTTGAAAGGATTTGTTTATATACCTCTGTGTCAGGTATAGGGCAGGACAGGAATGCAGATAATAAATAAACACAGATCTTTTGTGTTGCTTTTTAAGTTTGGTTTGGTAACGTATATGAGAAGAGGAGTGAGAATAGTTTGTGTGATGGGCAAATTATTTATAAAGATTAACGGTTCCCAAATAATTTGGTGTCTTTCTCTTATCTCACAGGCCAATAACAAGCCTGAAATTGAGGCAGCACTTTTTCTGGATTGGATGAGACTTGAACCACAGTCCATGGTCTGGCTCCCTGTATTACATAGAGTGGCCGCTGCTGAAACCGCCAAGCACCAAGCCAAGTGCAACATCTGTAAAGAATGTCCAATTATTGGATTCAGGTATATTACCTTACTTGTTAGGGGAAGTAGATCATTGAAGTGATGAACCTGTTGAGTTCATAAAGCTACCCATTAGAAATTCCTCTGGTTCCAGTGGGTTATAAAAGTGGCTGCACTTGAAGGAGGAAGGTGTGACTTTGTAGTCATTGTAGGAAGGAAAGAAGATGCAGGCAAGTATGGCTGGTGGATTGCTCAGTTTTGGGGACTCCCCCCCCCCACACACACACACATATGCCCAAAACACATCTGAATGGTCAGAAACTCCTTTGTTAAAAGATAATGGTAAGTTATGCATTAAGTTGCACAATTAACATGAAGTTTCTGTTTCTTTTCTCCATTTACTGTATGTGTTTGAACAGCACACAGCCAATTGGTTTTGAAATGCTGTATATTATCATGCTTGACTGCTTTTTTGAGCCACTGAAGAAGAAGAATTTGGTTTAGTGGTTAGGGAGCAAGATTTTTATCTGGGAATCCCAAGCTTGATTCCACACTCTTCCATGAAGCCAGCTGGGTAACCTTGGGCTAGTCACAGCTGTCTTCTGAGCTCTGACAGCCCCACCTACCTCACAGGATATTCTGCTATGGGGAGAAGAACAGAGAGCTTTGTCAGTCACTTTGAGTCCCCTTAAATGGGTGAGAAAAGGGGTAAAAAAAACCAACTCTTCTTCCAGTAAGGAAAGTAGATCCAGGTGATGGAGATCGTGTATGATCTGGGGTATCTTAGTCTAATTCTGAACAAAGTGGGTGCTGGTTTTAACTCTAAATCAGCCTGGGGAAGGGTGACATGTGGGGAAGGGCTAACTCTAGTCTGTGGAGGTTTTCTGACAGGAAACATGTGATGGTTGTGTGTAGGTTTTCATGGCCAGTTTCAGTCTTATTAGTAGCATTTTGGGGGGCTTCAGAAAGTCCAAGTGCATTATGATAGGAAACAACTGACTATTTAGGGAAAAAACCACTCCTGATTTGTTAGCTTCAGCCTTAAGAAACAGAAATGGAAAGACTACTAGGTGTCAAAAGTCACAGCACCTGAGAACATAAGAACATAAGAGAAGCCTTGCTGGATCAGGCCACAGCCCATCTAGTCCAGCATCCCGTCGCACACAGCGGCCCACCAAATGCTCATGGGCATCTCAAGCTTTTGTTCCTTGAAGTTTCAACAGAATGGTCATAATTCCAGTGATAGCTGATGCCACTGGTGTGAGGCTGTGTATGGACAAAATAGTAAAAAGGAAGCAATCCCAAGCACTCCCAAGATAAATAAGGCATTATAAGGCTGCATATTTTTTGCAAAATTACATAAAAATTGATCCCCTATGAAACACAGTGGATTAGGCTTGAACTAAGTGATGTAAATAAGAATGGATGTAACCTCTGCCTAGTTTTCCTTTCCGAGTTCTTAAAATTGATTAATAATGTGATCTAATGATGCATGATACAAGTTTACATTCTATCAAAAACTGGTTATTTTACAACCCTCCCCTAACTTGTAGGTTCATTGCTTTCAATCCAGGTGTGGCACTTTGTGTGTTTCTAGATCAGCAGTTCTCAACCTTCCTAGTGCCGCGACCCCTTAATGGAGTTCCTCATGTTGTGGGGACCCCCAACCACAGGGGCGGAGCAGCTGGGAGGTGGGAGGGAAGGGCAGCAGGAGGCTTGTCACGACCCCTCGGAAAGGGTAATTCGACCCCGAAAGGGGTCCCGACCCCTAGGTTGAGAACCACTGTTCTAGATTAATACAAGGCAGTCCTCTTTTGCATGTGAAATAAAAATCAAATTACATGAGTTTAATGTGTAAAAAGAACTGTATAAAATTATGTACTTCTCCCTGCTTTACAGGTACAGAAGTTTAAAGCACTTTAACTATGACATCTGCCAAAGCTGCTTTTTTTCTGGTCGTGTTGCAAAAGGTCATAAGATGCACTACCCAATGGTGGAATACTGTACACCGGTAAGCAACAGCATTAGTGCCTCCTGATGATGATTTTTTCTGGGTAGAAGTGGGGAAAGTAGTACTCTGTGTAATTAAATGAAGATAAGTATAGTAAAGTTTTGATAATTAAACCATCATGTTCTCAATTGGCTTTTAAGGCAGATCCTGCTGCACACCATGAAATCTATTTTAAAAAATGTAATGATAGTTGGAAAATCTTTATTAGCAGTTCTCTTTATGCATTGCTATACAAAATAGATAACTTGTTCATGTAGTGTTGTATTCAGACTTTAAATAATTGCTTATATGAATTATGCAGCAAGCATTACATCTTTCCAAAAGATACTTGTGTCATGGTAGCTGAGGGGGAAACGAATTGAATGTTTCTAGCACAATTATTCTACCCTTTCTCACTTTAAAATTCAGTCCAGTGTAATTGCCTTGTAAACTATCATCTGTAGAAGCAAGCTCATAAGAGTAATAGATGTGATGGTTGTGACATTTAGTTAGGTATGCTGGTTTTATGGTAGCAGTCACCTTTTGTTTCAGGCTGGGAGGTGTTTTCATTCCATTAGCTGATATAATGGTACATACAAGTATCAAGGAAATAAAATTTATTAACTGTAAGAATAGTTGGACATTAAAATAAGAAGGTTGAAGTAGTGAGGTGTGCATTCTGGAATATTTTTAAGTGAGGAATGCACCTTTGTTATAGATTTAACACACCTGAAAAGCTACTTGCTTTGGATATAATGGGAATAAATACCATAATACCCTAAAAATAAATATGAAAAACCCACTATTTCCATTCAGAATGTGTCCCCGCAGTGGATAAATTATTTTTTCTTAATTTCTTAAAGATTTCTGTAGTAGGAGAGAACATTTTGCTTTATTATTGCTAGAAAGGCCAAGTATATTGTTACTAAATGTATTAGAGTCCAAAGAATTTAGAATCTCCCTGAAGTATAAGTATAGGGTTCAGAGATTTTTTTCTAGGAAATTAAAATGGCTTACTGAACCTAAACAAAGTTTATTCTATTCAGTTGTGTTTTACTTACAGTGCAGTTTTTGAGAATGGCTCTAATAGATTAATGGAAATGCTGTTGAAGTTGTTTGCAAGTTTAACATTCCTGTTGCAATCAAAGCTGATCAATAACTACATACTTTCTAATCCAATAAGTCCTTAAGTGTGATTCTTGCTGCTTCCAACAGTTGCCGATCTCCATCTCTGCCAGACGGCAGGACAAAACTGGGGGGTAAACCCAGGTACTCACCTATCTGGATGGTTGCTCCAGTGGTGGCATAGTGCATATATCTGCATGTTTTGACTGCCCCCCCCCCCGCACATTTTTAGCCCATTTTGGCCTCATAACTTGTGGTGGCCATTTCCAAGATGGCGGATTCTGGGAGTGAGCATATGGACAGGATAACTTATTACTACATCAGGAAAACCTGAACGTTGTTTTCCCCCCAATAGTGATATTATAGGATTTCCCCTCAGTATCCTGGGGCTATATTAGGATTATCACTGTCATGTAAATGCACAATAGTAAGAGAAAAATTGTGAGCCCTTTAGAATTTTTAGTATTCTTGTCTTTGTATGATGTAAAATACTATTTGATCTTTATCCAAGTCCTAATAGTAATGAATGCCTAACTTTGAAAAGATTAAATTTCTTCACACATATTTATTGAACATATTGATCCAACATGAACTGCCTTTACTTCAGAACACTAGTGAACTTTGACATTTAGTCATTTCAAGATTCAAAAATTTGCCTGCTTCATCCATTTTGATATGGATTTACTTGCATATTTAGCTTGCATTGTTGTACTACATGACCCACTTTTTGTTAAGCCTCAAGCTCACAGCTGGACTTCCAGGCATTTTCCTAAAATACTCTGGTGGCATGCAGAATTCATTGTAAACCAAATGATTATGAAGTTTCTGGTTTCTGAGACTGCAAAGCAACTGTAAAACACGATGGTCCTGCTCCCAGTATTTACAGTTAAAGTCTACGTTAGAATGCAGTATTTAGTTTCCTCCAAACGTGAAATTTCTCATTTATGTCAGAATTTTACGCTTTTGTCTGTAGACAGAACTTACAGTAGGCTTTTGAATTTTGTAAAATAATTATTTTGGGCAAAGTATAGAAAATATCAAGTAATAACACATTAATAACCTTTTATTTTTCATGCCATTCTATATATCTTTCATTAATACTATAAACCCAGTTTTTTAATCACATTGTATTTCAGTATATTTCACCTTTAAATTTTATATAATATGTTCAAACACAAAGATTTACAGTTTATATAACCTAAACTATTTTTGGACATATTTGAATATTTTACCCTTTCTTTATCCTAATCTCCTTTATTCTGTTCTGTTGAGAGAGTCAAACCATTTACATTAAATAATAAAATCTCTATTTTTGTAATTTTTTCTTTATAAATCTCTTTATACAAATCTTCACAGTCAGATCACTTTTAATCGTCTTTTCATCTTTCTCCCCTTCCCTTCTATTCTTCTTTCTCCTAAGTCCTTTTCTTCCAACCTATAAGTCGATCTTTTATTTTCCTTTTCTTCTTCTCATTTATAATCCCAGCATATATATTATTTTCTTCTGCAGTATTTGTTCAGCAGCAATCAGTAGACTTCTGAATGTCCAGGTGATCTCTGGCAATTTTAAGGCAGGTACCAATGCTTTTTTCAAAGAGAAGTAGTTTACTTCCTAGTCTTAATCCAAGTCCAATATTTTTCTTCAGTGTTTTCCTTTGTGAGGTCCATGAGTATTAGCATTAGGCAATAGAAAAGATATCCTCCCAAGTGATTTTGGGGATGACCATTCAGTAAGAAAAGCAGCAGTGATGTTGTGTTTTCTGTTTACGTAAGATTTAGCTGATTAATGAAGGCCACACTCTTTTACAATGGCTGTTTCTGTACTCCACCCCCCTGGCCCAGGATATTCAACCCATCCCGCACTAGATTTCCGCTGGTATGGAATAGGGCCTCTTCACCTGGACAGTCATTCCTAACCTAAACTCCAGAGCTGACCTCAAAGAGTGCACCGGACCCTCGCAGCCAGTGCAGAAGTTTCATAGTTATTGGCATGCTGATTTCTGGTGGTGCTTCCTGGAGCACCACCAAACAGGTCCTACTAGTAACCTAGTAGACCTTGATGTTGAGGTCTCCTGGTAGACTGCAGCTTATTTTAGGCAGAGCAGCCTCTTCTGCCAGCTGGGTTACCTTTGGCTAGCCACAGCTCTCTTCTGAGTTCTCACAGCCCCACCTACCTCACAAGGTGTTCATTCTGTCTGTCTGTCTGTCTGTCTCTCCATTCATTCATTCATTCATTCATTCATTCATTCATTCATTCATTCATTCATTCATTTTTCTATCCTGCCTTGTACCCAAAGATCTCAGGGCAGGTTACAGTATTATATTAATCTTAGACAGGTCCCTGCCCTCAGACTTACAATCTAAAGAGACAAGATGCAAAAGGAAAATGGTGTGGGAGGGAACAGGGACATTGGCAGCAGCAATGTCCTTGCAATGGTAAAAATACATTATTTTCTTTTTCTCCATTGCCCACAGGCAAGATGGCTCCTTCATAGCCTGTTTGATGACAGTTGGGAGGGAAGGGGTCAGTCCTGGGAGCTTGATGGAGAAGAATAGAAAGCTTTGTCAGCCACTTCGAGTTCCCTTAAATGGTTGAGAAAAACAGGGTAGAAAAGCTTCTTCTTCTTCTTCTTCTTCTTCTTCTTCTTCTTCCTTCATTATTAGGACTTCAGTGAAGATTAGATCACATTTTCAGTTATATTAATATAGGAAATTCAGATATTTCTTAAGACTTCATGAACATTTTATTGTAACTACACAATAGTACTTTTCAGATCGGTGTTAGGCTTGCAGTGGGGTTCTCTGTGATCCAGTTCACCCATCATAAAACAATGTATGTCCTAGCATTTCCCCACTGCATGTATCCCCTTCAGATCCTTGCAGTTCCCATGAAAATTCAGTGTCTTAGAATTGTGGATTCTTTTGAAGTTGGTAAAATGTTCCGGTTCATGAAAAGGGGAAATTTGGTACGACGTGGTGGACAAGGGCTTTGAGCAACAAACAAATCCTAAGGTTGTTAAGGCCAAGTTAGCTAAATATGACCTACAGGTAAAAAACTGCAGCATAGGACAGCTCTTAGTTAACTTCCTAAGTGGTTATACTGGGTGACCCTGGGCTAGTCATAGCTCTCTTCCTGAGCGTTCACAGCCCATCTATCTCACAGTGTGTCTGTTGTGGAGAGAAGAACAGAAAGTTTTTCAGTTGCTTTGAGTCCTCTTAAATATGTAAAAGAGGGGTATAAAAACCAACTCTCCTCCTCCTCTTAATTTCCACCTAGGTTAAGATAATGAGTCTAATGCTGCATGGATCTAAAAGACAGCATAGTGCAAACATGTCTGAACAACAGTTTCATTTTAGGAACTGAAAGAGACAATTGTTAATCTTCAAAGTAATGAACTGCATTAACACATTTTTCTTATCTATAATTTGAGGAAGATGAATCACATTATGCTGGCAATTGTTTCTACTTGCCTCATTCTTAGCAACAAACAAAATATTCATTAAGATGTAATGTATAGAATAGTATCCATTTAGTATAATTGACTTAGTTTATTTCTTTCATGCCATTTAGACCAATGAACTGTGGAATATAATGAGAATACAGTATTACCATACACCATCTTTCTTTTCTTAAGAAAATGACTTATTTTAGAAGAGACGTGATTGCTACATATGCACCATAAATTAATATTTTTCAGAGATTTTTTTTTTGGAATGTTGAATATATTGGACACATTATATGAAAATTATATATGCAGTGTACTGGACTGGCAGAGTTTAGAGGTCGTTCTAAAGAGTTATGCATAGACAAAGAAAAATGATCACAGTTTTCAACATGGTAAAACTCAAGAAGTTGTAACCTCACTCCAGCACATTGGTCCTAAAGGGGAACTTTGGTGTAAGTCAAAATTTGTGTAAGCTTAGATTACTATAATATACTCCATATGGGACTTCTACCTGCTCCAGAAATTTAGTCTGATGCAAAAGGCTACTGAGTGTGATGCTATGGGGTGCATGGTATCACTCTGGTGCTTAAGCAGTTCTGTAAGTTGCCAGTTAGCAACTGGAGAAGATTGAAGTTTTTTATGGTATATAAAATCCGAAACAACTTAGGGACCTGGATACATGACAGATCACCTTTTCGACTACAGGCTTCTGAGATCATCTAGAAATTTCATGCTCTGGTTACCTTAGGTTAATGAGGGTCACCTTATAATTACCTAAGGGTGCATCTACTCTGTAGAATTTTCTTCCCTCTGACATTCATGGAACTTAAATTACTGAATTTCAGGTCTGTATTGAAGATAGCCATTCCTTGTGTAAATGGTTCTTTCCCACCCACTGTTTTAATTGTTTTAATGATAGTTTATTTAACTGTGATACTTTTTAGATAACAAGGTTTGGAGGTGGGAGGTTGCTCTGAAGTGGTATAAAATTATTTGCAATAAATAAGTATATGATAATAAATTGCAAATATTGTTTTCAGACCACTTCAGGAGAAGATGTTCGTGACTTTGCAAAGGTATTGAAGAACAAGTTCCGAACAAAGAGATACTTTGCAAAACACCCAAGAATGGGTTACCTGCCTGTGCAAACAGTGCTGGAGGGAGATAACATGGAAACGTGAGTAAAGAGAAAATAACAAAAGCAGATAATATCTCATCTGATAAGCTCCTTGAACAACCCAGTTGGCAGCTGCTCCCTTGACTTCCTAACCGCGTAGAGCCTCTTCCATTTTTTCCATTTTGGTTCATTTTGGTTAAGTGTAAACACAAGCTGACGTTTCAATTGCTTCTCCTCCAATTGCTTATCTTCTAGTAATTTCTGCTTCAACAAGTACAATAAAAATATTTGGGTTTGTTGATTGACTTTAAAAAATCTCAGAAGTAAATTGCAGTTCATAAATATGTACACTGGGATAGCACCTTAGGCTCTCTGGATGATGGTAGGCAGAGTTTACATCATTCCTTATTGTCAACCCTGCTTATTGTTGACCATGCTTATGGAAAAGTAAGAATAATGTTCAGTTACTTTATTTTGATATGAGAAGATGTTTATTATTTTATCCTAAAAGTAAGTACGCAGTACAAACCTGGAATTTCTCCTTCTATATTTCTTCCTGCAGCAATGATCACATAAAAATGTGTGGCTGAACTTTGCTTATGCTTTCTCCTACCTAGCGAATTATGTTTTAAAGGCAATTGCACTGCAGCTTGTTAGCTTTATTTTTTTCTTCCTCTTTAATATTTTATTTCTCATATTTTTTGCTGCTTTCCATGGACATTCATGTTGGTCTACTGGATCTTCTTGTTTTTTGGGTTTCTTTTAAACTTTCTGTAATTATTTTGCTGCTGAGTTTTTTCTGCCTCTCTCTTCACCTCCTCATTTTTTGTCTTGCAGTCCTGTTACTCTGATCAACTTCTGGCCAGTAGATTCTGCGTGAGTACTTTTGCGGAAGTTTGCTGCTGTTGCTTCTGCTATTGCATTTCTCCACTCTTTTTGTTTTCAGTTTCCATTTGTTTTTTTACACATGTGTCCATTCCCTTCCTATTTTTCCCCATTATAAAAGTCCAAAAAATAAAACAGAAAAGTGGTCCAAAATAAATAAATGTATGATGTTATCAATTCCGAAACATTTTGAAAAATATACATGGTAAGTTGTACATCATAAGTGCAACTAGAATATATTTCTGAGAATTGCATTTTTCTTCAGTACTGTCAGTACTTTCGTCAGTCAATTCAAGATGAAGCTTTTCTTGTTGCACCCGGAAGTTTTCTTTGCATGGAATTCAAAATAGGTTCCCTTGAATAAATTTTAATTTAAAAAAAAAAAAATTAAGAGAACTGTACATTTTAAGAAAAACAAAAACAAAACAACTACTATCTCTCAGTTGGAAGCGCCTTTTAATTTATGACAGGATACATTTACTGACAGTATGATTAACTGTTAGCATGGAATCTTGTGCTAATATAATATCCAGAATTTTGTTTGATTTTTTTAGTTTGTTTATGCATAATGTCTGCATAATATTAGTAAAGGAATGATCCTAAAATTAGTTTATTAATGTTTCTAAAACGATTGGGAAGAGTGTGACTTCTGTTTTTGGTTTGCAAAAGTGATTAGTAAAATAAGCAACACAGAAACTGGACATGAATGAATACTAATTTGTTGCCTGTATTTGGAGTGTAAAGTTCTATAAAGATTTAATGCCTCTTTCAAGAAGACGTTTTCATTAACAATGCAGCCTTATACGTAGAATATAAATGTTGCTTATGGTATAAAGTAGTACTGAATCAACATGCTTTTTGCTGCATGAAATTGAAGACCTATGTGGAGTGAAAGGAGCTCAAAACATACACCCTGGGCCATTAGTAGATTATATTTTTAATTCTGTGAAAATTTTTCTACGTGTGATTTGCTAGACCACCAAATATTGCAGTGATCATAACTGCCAGACCTGATAACAAACTCACCCAGTCCTGTCAAAAATTCAGTTTCACTTCTTAGACCTAATCTAAATAATTATAGATCTAACATTGTGGTATGTTCTCTAACCTGGTTCAGAGAACAAAGGAGAATAACATTGTATGTTACTCTTACCCAGCACTAAATCCTTTGATAACCTGTTTCCAGAAGCTTCATATAAGTTGCCTCCAGACAATGTGCAAAACCCAGGATTGCCACACAGTTTCTTAGCAATCTCAACTCCAGCATAGCCTTGAGTTAGTGTGGTGATAGGCCAGGATAAAGTTATTGTGGGTAATGAACTCCCAACTAAGGTTTTCTATAACAAATAAGAGCACTTACCTGTCTTAACAGCTGATTGCACAATCTGCCATCTTGAAAATGGCCATTGTGCATGTGCAGAGCCAAACCCAGGCAAACATGGTAGTAGTACATGTGCATAGGATGGCCATCCTTCCTGCATTTCCAGGTATTTGTGTTGTCAAATATGCAGATGTATGTGTTAAGCCATTGCGAGTAAGTGCCTCCACTTTCTGCACACTGTTGCCCTGCCTTCTGGGCAAAAAGGCAATAATTCCAGGAGTAGGATTCCTTCAGAATATTGCTAAGTAACACAGTGAAGTTGAGAAATCTGATTGTGGCTGTAGATGTTAAATAACATGAGAAACAAGATGGAACCACCACCACCATGAAGAAATAGGAAGTGAATCTGCCTAATCTCAGGTTCCAAGGTCAAGTAAGATAAATAATTTTTATAATAATTAACACTGCAACCACCAGTGCCATCACAAAGTTATACAAAAATAAGAGAATCTGAAATGTCAGATTCAGACAAGCAACAAGATTTAAAATGACAAGAAAATAAACAATTATTTTTAACATGCCAAAATCAAGCAAATATGCAGTAATTCAAACAAATATAAGCAAATAGTTATAACAAATTCAAACAAATTAGCAAGCAACTATTTTCAAGCCAGAAAAAAGAAGGAGGTTGAAAGAGGGAGGGAATAGAATGGGAAAGGGGAGAACCCAGAAGTGACAAGCCAAAAAGACAAGACCAGCACCAATTCATGATGCCAGATTTTCCCTGACACCATGACATAAACACAAGTAAACTAGAAAATAAGCTATGCAAGCTGTCACTCAGCCTCCAGTCCCCAGTCTCAGAACACAACACAATAACCAATAGGAAATTGAAATACATTGGTTAAAAAACTGCTATAGACCAGGCTGCAAAATGAAGAATAGAGGCCCAGCAAATGTAACCATCTTTCAGTGAATGTCTGATTTTTATTTTTGCTTTGCACGCGAAGGGTGATCTTGAACAACAGGAGCATTTGCCTTCGCATGCAAAGGTATGAAAACTACTTATTCACACAAAGGGCCAAAGTGATTAACATATTCAGCACATTGGTATTAGATGCTACCTCAGGGACATCTTTGAATAGTACATACTTGATTCATGTGTTGAATTTGAGCATATATGCCACAGCTTCTCATTGTCCTTCCTTTGCTTGCCAGTCCTATTTATGACATTTTGTGTGGCTAGTGGGTACATCCCATTCACAACCCCCAAAGCATTTTTATGAGCCTTTGCCTGATTAGCCAGTCAGATATAAAGCTCAAGTGATGCCTATTCCCTTCCTATGGCCTTTCCAATTTTCCATTCCGGAATGGGCAGAACAACTATAACTTTAGACCTAAGTGAGCATTAGTGGAATCTGACCAGCAGGATGTGCAGCAGTGCAAAGTGTAGGACTGCAGTTTTAATCCTCCTCAATCCCCCCAGCCTCAATTAAAAATGCACATTGAAGTTCCTTGATTGTAGTCTTTCCGTGGACCACTTAGGTTGTGGAAAACCAGTGGCTTACAGACTGTAGTTATGATAATACAGCTTCTCCCTGTTATAAAGGATTTTTTACGCTGTTGTATTTGTTATCATTGGCTTGAAAAATGAAACCTTGCTAAATAAATTACCGGAATAAACAAATTTAGATTAGGCATTTCAGGTTCAGTTAGGGATCCTGTTTAAGCTGCATCAGTTTTAATTTCCATACTTCTACTCTGTACTGTGATTTTATTGTGGCAAGGCAAATTTCTATTTATTCAGCTTTGAATTACTTAACACTGTCCAGAACTTACTTCAGTTTCATATTATGTCACCATAAGATACATAACTGGGCATAACTTTCCTATAGCTCTGAAACTGAGGACCTCCTGGTGGTATACTTATTTATTCTCTATCAGTGTAAGTCTTTTGCCCTCCAGCTGAATACATTAAAATCCACTATTGGTATCAAGAATTATAAATAGCACATTTTCTGCCTTTGTTATTTTCTCTGTGTGGAAAATGTTAAGTTCTTCACATCTTTTGGACTCAAATATATACTTCTCTGATCTTTAACAACTGCTGATCTGACCTTAGGTTCTTCAGCTTGACTCTCATATTCAGTTTCTTTTGACTTTTATTCTTAGTGGCACTGGACCTTTTTTTAGATGCAGAAATACAAGTGATATTTTTGGCCTTATTTTGGCTGAGTATTTCTTGACAAGAAACCTAGACTTTGAAAGAGACAGTTACCTGTATCAGCGTCCCATTGATCTTCAGGGTTTTGATCTTTTCTCTTTCTTCAGTTTAACTTATAGACCAGTGATGGCCAACAAGTGACACACCAAGCCCTTTTGGGTGACACACATGGTCACCCTGGCACCTGGGCGTGTAGTGCTTGCTTGTTCTTGAAGTGTATGAAATACCAACTTTCAATTGAAGATTTAGCAAGTGTAAAGAATTATTTGTTTTTGCTTTTAATAAAATACATATATCAAAAATATAACTTCTTTACTAGAGCCACAAATATCACAAAATTATGGATATTTCTAGATGTGACACAGCACCCGAGTTAAGCTAGGTTTTCTTGCGAATTTTGACACACCGAGCTCAAAAGGTTCGCCATCACTGTTATAGACACTGTATAAGACTTGAAGAAATAGAAAATGTCTGAAATTATATTTAGATTATGCTACTAAATACTATTTTTCTGCATTGAAGCTTGTGGTATATATAAGTTCATAAACTAGGGTTTTCTTTGGGACAGTTTTAATGTTCATTGACCAAAGGCTACTAATAATTAAAACTAAAACAACTTTTATATTACTGAGCTAAATAATAATAGTAATAGCAATAACATTTTCCCTCTCATTTAACTATAACCAGTTTGCCAGCTACATCCCTCTTTGAATAGAGATGGTTTGGCCAGAGTGATCCATGTTCTGTAACTTCAGTATTAGATTAGTGTAATGTGGTCTATATAGGGCTACCCTTGAAGATAGTTTGGAAACTGCAGCTAGTGCAGAATGCAGCAGCTAGACTGCTGACATTGCTGACGGGACACATATCATGCCAGTCCTAAAAAAATTGTATTGGCTGCCTATTTGCTACCAAGCCCAGTTCAAGGTGCTAACATTAACCTATGAGCATGTAAACGGCTTGGGCTCCAGATACCTAAAGGAACGTCTTTTCCTATATAGGCCTTCCCACGTCCTAAGATCTGCTGGTGAGGCCCTCTTGCCTGTCACACCATAGTTAAAGGCGTGGAAAAACATGTTCTAGGTTGTAGACTCCAGATTATGGAATAGTCTCCTCTCCATGTTGAGAATATCTTGTCCTTCCTTGACAGTTCTTGTGGAAGATGAGACTTAAACATTGAAACAGAACCATTTAATCCCCAACAGCATTCCATATTAGTTAATGAATAATGTGAGACAAATTGCTTTATTCATTTAAGGAAGACTGAACTGTTCTTGCTATTGCAGAAGTGGAAACTAGAAAGTTCCAAAAAATACATAATAACCAATCTGCCCACATAAATTTCATTTACAAAATTTAGTAAGTCCTAGGTGTTTCTTGTAGTTGTATAAGATTCTATCCAGATTGTTCCATTCATAGTTAAAATAAGTTAATGAAAACCCATAATAATTAATTTAGATTTGAATAAGGAAAAATACTTGTCTCAATATTAAAACATTCTTCTTTATATTCTTATAGAGCTCTTTTGATAGTACTTCTTCCCATAGTTAAAAGGAATTCTGTTTCATAGTGGAACTGAAGCATTTCTATAAAGATTGTAGTGACGCAGGCTGAACAGAAAAAGAATAAGAAGATCTTGCTTTAAAGAAAAATCCTGCAAGGGAAAATAAGTCATTGCCTTAATCTTGTGATTAAAATTGTTGTTTTTCCTGTCATTTGAGACCTCATGAACCATAGCATGCTATACTCTTCTGGCCTCCACTGTCTCCTAATCATCTTCGTTGTTTCCATGATGCTATCTGTCCATCTCATCCTTTGCTATCCCTATTTCCTTTTGCCTTCAGTCTTTCCCGCCATCAGGGTCTTTTGCAGGGTCTTTGTTCCCATTGTGTAGCCAAAGTATGTGAGTGACATTTTAGTTATTTCACCTTCTAATGAACAGTCAGGGTTAATTTCCTTTAATATTGACTTATTTGGTCTCCAAATCCAAAGAGAAGTCCAAGAATTCGCAGAAGTACACCAATTGAAAAGCTTTGCTTCATTGGCTTTTCACATTCCTAGTGGTACAACTCTTAACAACCATGTTGGTGTTTGTGGGCAAAGTGATGCCTCTGCTTTTTTACTATGCTGTCCAGGTTTTCAATAGGTATCCTCCCAAGGAGCAAGCATTGTTTAATTCTGTTGCTTCAGTCACCATCTGCAGTGATCTTTGAGCCTAAGAAAATGAAATCTGACTCTTTGATTTCCTCTTTTATTGGCCAGGAAGTGATGTGACCAGATAACACATTTTTATTTGTTTTTGTTTGTTTACTGTTGAGCTTCAAACCAGCTTTTGCACTCTCTTCTTTTATCAAGAGGCTACAACAATTCTTCACTTCGTGCCATGAGTGATATCAACTGCACTGTTTATATTTCTACCACTGATCTTAATTCCAGCTTTTGATTAATCTACTTTGGCATTTTGAATGGTGTGCTCTACATATATGTTAAATAAGTAAGGTGACAATATACAGCCTTGTCATATTCCTTTCGTAATCTTCCATATTTCATTCTATTGCTTCTTGACCCTCATAGAGGTTCCTCAGGAAACAGGTGTGGTGATCTTCCTATCTCTTGAGGGAACTTGCTACAGTTCAATGTGATCCACACAGCCAAAGATTTTAGTGTGGTCAATGAAGCAAACAGACAATTTTCTGGAACTCACTTGCTTTCTTCATAATCCAGTGAATATTGACAATTGATCTCTAGTTCCGCTCTTCTTTGAAACAGCTTGAACTTCTGGTAGCTCTCAGTTCACATATTGTTGAGACCTAGTTTGCAGAATCTTGAGCATAACCTGCTAAACGTGTGAAACAAACACAGCTGTTTGGCAGATTAAACATTTTTTTTGGTATTGCCTTTTGGGGGGGACTGGAATGTAAACCCTTCCCAATCCATTACTGTGTTTTCCAAATTTGTTGGCAACTCTTTAACAGCATCATGTTTTAGCATTTTAAATAGTTCAGCTGGAGTTCTGTTATCTCTGCTACTCTTGTTATTAAGCAATGCTTTCTAATGCCTGCTTGTTCTAAGTTTAGTGACCACACCATTGTGTTACCAGTGACATTAAGATCTTTATTGTATGGCTCTTCTCTGTTTTCTTGTCACCTCTTCTTACTTTCTACTGATTCTGTTTGATCCCTACTATTTTTGTCTTTTATCATGCGTATTTTTGCATGAAGTTTTCCCCAGATAACTCCCAATTTTATTGAAGAGATCTTTTGTCTTTCCCTTTCTGTAGTTTTTTCTTTGCATTGCTCATTTAAGAAAGTCTTCTTGTCTCTCCTTGCTGTTTTTTAGAAATCTGCATGTATTTTAGTGTATTTTTGCCTTTCTTACCTTTCATTTTCCTTCTTTCCTCAGCTATTTGTAAAGCATCATGAGAAAAGCCATTGTGTTTTTAGCTGTTCTTTTTCTTTGGGATGTACAGTGTTCCAAACATCTGACCATAGTTCTTCTGGCAGTCTGAATCATATCTGATCCTTTAAATCTATTATTGTTTCCACTACACATTCATAATGAATATTATTTAGTTCATACTTGAACAGGTTAGTTGTTTTCTCTACTTTCTTCAATTCAGCTCTGAATTTTGCAGTATGAAACTTGTGATCTGAGTCAGAGTAAGTCTCAAGTCTTGTCTTTACTGACCGTATAGAACTGTTTCCATCTCTGACTGCAAAGTATATAATCAGTCTGATTTTGGTAATGACCAACTGATGGTGTCCATGCGTAGAGTTGCTTTTTGGACTGTATCTTGACAAAACTCTGTCACTGCCTCCATTTTGCACTCAAATGCCAAACTTTTCTGTTATTCTGGCTATATATTTATTTCCTACTTCAACATTCCAATCCTCTATGATGAAAATAATGACTTTTTGTGTGTGTGTTATTTCCAGCAGGTATTGTAGGTTTTCATAGAATCGACCAACTTTAGTCTCTTTGGCATCAGTGGTTGGGGCATAGACTAAGATTGCTGCATTGCTGAATGGGTTGCCTTAGACATGAGAATAGAATATTCTTTCATTTTTGAGACTGTACTCCAGTACTGATTTTCTCACATTTTTATTGACTGTGAGGGCTACTGCATTTCTTCTAAAAGATTTTGGCCGTCCAAGGAGGTTTAATGGTCTTCTGATGTAAATTCACCCATTCCTGTCCATTCCAGTTCACTGACTATCAAGAGGTCAGTGTGATTAAAATACCACCAAGCAATATTTCTCTCATACATCTCATACAACCTGTTCCTAAGAGTAAATGTTACAAGGATCACTGTTCCAGTAAATACTTATTTAATATCTTAATGACAGTAGTGTATGTTAAATTTGAAGTAATGCCTGGAAGGAATTGCGAAGTTCTTTGTAAAGAAAATTGGCTTTTGTTTATCTCTTGTGCGCAAGTCAAATCTCCCCTGTCTGTCTCAAGGGAGACAGAAATACCCCAGAAGTAAGTGCCTTTAAAATGTTCCTGCTTTGGTGGAAGCAGCATTATTAGAGTCATCAATTTCCACCATGATACAGGACCTTGGGAAGGGGAGATTCCTGGGGTGCAGATATGCAGCTAAGTCTCCTAGCATAACTAATCCTTGAATTCCCATCATGCTTTCAAAAAGATGATGGAACTTTTGCCTTTAGCAATTCTTATGTTCTTAAACCCTGGTGGTTCTCTTATGAAGCATATTAGTTATTTTGAATTTATACTATCAATCAGAAGTTCATAACAGGCTTTTCAAGATAGCCTATACAGGAAGAATATCTGGTCTTAACAGTGGTTGATTAGATCTTCAGCTTTAAAGAAGTTTATAAAGATATTGTATTTTGTGCTGAGGAAAATAGGCAATCCTTGATGTACCTATGTGCTTACTCATGTTCCTTTATGCTCTTTGAGCCTCTAGCTTTACTGAGAGAAATAGTATGGATCTTTACATGTGGTTTTTTATTGCATATGGAATTAGCTCTTGAAAACAACCAAAGCCAGTGAAACAAACCCAACTTCAGGATAGCAATTCTCCCACTCCGTCATTCTGCGAAGTGCTGCAGAGTGCAAAGCACTCATGCTCTACAGCTTGATTATCTGTTTGCAAAATCACTTGATTGGAATTCCTGATTTACATTAGGAGTTCTTCTGTGGCAGTGGTTGGCGATTCTTAAAAGCAAATGCCACTTTAAAAAGAAGAGAGGAAAATGACTCAAGTCTCTGTAAGTAAAAAGCATTAGTGAAAGAGAGGAAGATTGCTTGAAAGGAATAGCTTACAAGACATTTTTTTTCACACAGAGGCATGGGCCTGCTTTTGATATAGTGACAACTCTAAAAAAAATCTTCTATTACTACAAAATATTTTTTACAGGTAGCTTGAGGAAAGTGGCAGAATCCATGCTGCAACACCAAAGCGCCATTTCTAAGACTCAGTTACAATATGAGGCCCATAACACTGGTATTTACTTTTTTCTAATTAATATTATTTGTGTGATTAATCAGTGTTTTCTGCCTTATAGGCCTGCATCGTCCCCTCAGCTTTCACATGATGATACCCATTCACGTATTGAACATTATGCTAGCAGGTATGAGACCAGGTGGACTGTTAGGCAAATCTTCCTTGAAACAATTACAAAATGAATACGTCATTGTTTCCACCAACACAGCTCCAACCAGAAGGCATTATATTAAAATCATTACAAACTCCTGAAGTGGGTGGTGTACTTGTTTACTAACTTTTACTAATCAGCTTGCTAACTAACTTTGCATGCAGGAAGTCTGCATGACGTATAGAATCCATGTAACGTAACATGCTTCCATACCAGTGTTCAGGTTCTGTATAAAGCACTGTGCTTTATCACACATTCTTCATTCCAGAGGAATGCTTCAGTAGAATCCTGCAAAGACCATGTGCTTTAAAATATAAATGTGAAAATACATAGTTCAAAAATGATAAATCTGGGTAATTCAGCTTCCAGATGTTACTGGAAGGAAAATTGTTGTTTTGCAGAATCATCTAAACATCAATAAATTCATTGTTATTGGAAGGTATAAACATTGGGGTACATTCTAAATTCTAATCTATACAATTTATTCTGCACAGTGGGTCAGAAATACTTCTATTTTATATTTATATCTTGCTGGCAGTCTTCTCATTTTACCCTCATGACATTGCTGTGAGGTTGGTTAGAATGAGAAGCAGGGATTGGACCAAGGTCACCCAGGAATCTTCTGTCGCCAAGTGTAGAAATCTGACCATTTATCTCTCAGATTTTATTTAGACTTTCTGGTCATTAGATTTATACAGTGGTTTCATCCACATGTTGGGGGGGGATGGGCAGGAGTTGAAGCATATACATGTCCGTTTGGCTCTTGCCCCACCAGACTTTGAGGCCTGAGAAAGGTTTAGAGGTTGCGGAACCTTTGTTCCTCAGCTTCTGAAATGTCTACCTTTTCCCTTCAAGAAACACATAGGAAATGCCTCCAGAAGTCAATTAGAGAAGACAGTGATAAGTTTCCTCTGCCATGATGGAAGTGCAGGAGAGGGTGAAAAACATTATGTCATTTCTTTCTACACCACAGGAAGGGTGTTTCCAAGTGCACTTTTTGATCATTGGAGATGTCTGCAAGACCAAGAGTAGAGTGGGCCTATGAGTGCCCTCATCAAGTTCTCCCAGCATTTATTCATCTTATATAGGTTTACCAAATCTCTATAATCATTCTACAAAAATCTAGTATTCCTAATATAAATTCAAGCAAAATAAGGTTGATTTTCCACCTGTAAATATCAGCTACATTGACCTGCAATGAGAAATTGTTATACCACCTGAATAACAAGCCCACAACAGCAGAACTTCTTGTTACTCACCAAGCTGTCATTTCAGTTTTCATAGTCACATACTACCATTAATAGCAAGGATATGGATTAATTCATTTTCTTTTCTAAACAGGCTAGCAGAAATGGAGAATACCAATGGAACGTACCTGAATGACAGCATTTCTCCTAATGAGAGCATGTAAGTATGTCATCTGTGAACAGATTATGTGTGTGCTTTCAAACCTGTCGTAAGAAGAAGAGTTGGCTTTTCTATCCCACTTTTCTCACTCATTTAAGGGGACTCAAAGCGGCTAACAAAGCTTTCTATTCTTCCTCCCACAACAGAACACCCTGTGAGGTAGGTGGGGCTGTGAGAGCTCTGTAGAGAGCTATGACTAGCCCAAGGTCTCCCAGCTAGCTTCATGGAGGAGGGCGGAATCAAACCCGGTATTCCATGATGAGTCCAGCTCCCTAAACACTAGACCAGACTGGCTCACTGTTGACCTACTGTGGAAATTTGGATGACCTAAGAGACCTCTGCAACAGCTGTTAGGGACTGAGGTCATTAGGTCTATTCAGAGAAATCATCACTTAGTACCGTATTTTCCGGCATATAAGATGACTTTTTAACCCCGAAAAATCTTCTGAGAAGTCAGGGGTCGTCTTATACACCAGAAATACTCTCACCCGGGTCCTGCTGGCCACAGCTGCCAGCACAAAACGGGTGCGCAGCCTAAACTGAGCCTTGGACTTGGGGAGAGACAGCAGCCTTACCTGCTAATCCCAATAATGTGGCTTGTAGCTTTCCTTCTAGCGCTGACACGAGGAAAAAACCTTGCTAAACGGGTGTTCCATGAGCGAAATATGAAGAATCCTGCCCTCATTTTCTCTTCTCTGCTTTAGAAGAGTCTGCCTCTCTAGCACGATTCGTCTCTATGACCCAGTAGGGGAGGGGTTGAAAGCAGAGAGGCTTTTGAAGAGACAATGATGGCAGGATTCTTCATATTTCGCTCTGTGGAACATCCCCTCCCCTACAGGGTCATAGTCGAATCGCGCTAGAGTGGCAGACTTCAAAGCTGCATTGCAGCCACAGATCTTTATCAGAGCAAGGTTTTTCCCTCACATCAGCGCCAGAAGGAAAGCTACAAGCCACATTCTTGGGATTAGCAGGTAAGGCTGCCATCTCTCCCCAAGTCTGAGGCTCGGTTTAGGCTGCGCACCCCAGTTTTGCAAAGTCTCCATTTTAAGTAGAAAAATTGGGGGTTGTCTTATACCAAGTCGCCTTATACGCCGGAAAATACAGTAGTTCAGATGGGGAAGCTTTTAATCAGAACATAAGAGGATCCCTGCTGGATCAGGCCACAGCCCGTCTACTCAAGCATCCTGCCTCACACAGTGGCCTACCAATTGCCTTGGGCATCTCAACTACATGATATTCAAATGGAAGTTTTGTGTGAGGTTCCTCTCCATGTATCAGTCAGTCCAAAACAACAACTGTGAGGACTGAAATAGCAAATAGAGGAGTCTGCAGAGCACTGTTATTAGAAGACTGTGACGAAAGGGAGTTGACCATCCATACATCTTACTCTGACCTTCAGAGCCCTTTAATTACACAAGAAATTCCAAATCTGATACAGCATTTTTGTCACAGGATCCACATCTTAGATATTATTGCCAAAGAGTAATTTCAGGTTGTTGATTGTTTGTTTTTTAAGTATAACATGTTCTAGGATTTCCATCTGAACTAAAATGACAACTATTGTTATATGAATGTATTTTGCAGACATGAGCTTATCTGTAAGCTCCTAACTTGACAGGGTTGTGTTAGTACAGTAGACAAAGAACTGCAAGTGATGATCATTTCCTGCTGGCACTAAGGAAAGAGAGTTGCATTACTGGTGGAAGTAATTAAAGTTGCTGTCAACTGTGACTGCACAAGATACCAGTTCTGAACATGGTTCAATGAGATGGTATAGATTTGTGTTGCATGCCTCCCTCTGAAGTATGCTTTTTACTGAATCAGGACAGAGCCCCCATCAGTTCAGGTCTGTGACCAGAATGTTCTTTCTATGGAGTCCTGAGACCAAAAGATTTCCAGCTATATAGACAAGCTCCACTGTGTGCCCTGCAGTGTGTACATTAGACTTTCTCTTGGTGTTGAGAACATTTGTATAGGAAGATCAGGCACAGCCATGCTAACTTGCTTCCTCCTGTCATGTTCTTTGAATAGATTTCAAGAAGACTAACGTTCAGTTATTTATTAAGATTTATTATGGGGTGGGGGTTGTCATAAGCAATTGCACATGTAGCTTTTTATTAGTATACAAATTCATAAATAGCAGTATAAAAACGCTAGACATGAGCAACAAGTAGAAAGTCTAGTTACTTAAGCAACTGAGCCTGTAAATTCTAACTACTAGTGGGAGCACTTTAGGATAAGCTTTTAAAAAAATGTCAGAAGAGTCACATTAAAAATCTATTGGATGTCCAGTGCACGTTCTTAGTTCTGTAAACAGTGATTCAGTAGCCCTTTTGCCTCTTTTTTGACCTTCTCAGTAAAGTGCAAAGTCAGCAATCATACATAAGTCACCATGGACAACATAATTGTAATTCTGTCTTACTAGTTATTTTCTTTGCAATTTTAATCTTTATTGTAGTTACAGTTAGTTATTGTATTTTAAAACAGCCAGTTTAAAAAATCATTAAACTTAGTAATAAAAGGTGCACAAAATTACTACCTTGCATAAAATTCTGCAGAACTAAATTTCAACAACAAATACAAAGTAAAACCTAACAGTGTTAGCTATAATCCAAGACAATACGTGTTATGTTCTGCCCTTGTTCTATCTGTTCTGAGCTTTATTGTAAGGTCTCTATATATCCCATGCCTTAGATAGTTTAGCTTCTAGGGGTATTTTGTTTGCTTGCTTCTTTATGATATTTTGTTATGTATAGGTTTATGAATTCAAAAATTTTTTAAAAGAAAAAGTCAGTGCTAGACAAAATCCCACAATTTCCCCTGCATTCAGCCTGGAATTTCCACTAGCTAGTGTAGTTCAGACTTTTTGAAACCCTAAATATTATAGAGCAGTTGTATGTTCCATTAATTAAGCTAAAATAAAAGATACAAATTTCAAGCTACACAGGACATTATAGCTGTGGTGTTTCCTGGGAATTCTAGTAACATTTCTTCTATCTCTTCATTAGTTTTTAATATCCATCCACAATTACCCGAATATTCCGGCATATAAGATGACTGGGCGGCTAAGACGACCCCCAACTATTCCAGTTAAAATATAGAGTTTGGGATATACTTGCTGTATAAGAAGATGACACCTGGCGTGTAAGACGACCCCCAACTTTTGAGAAGATTTTCCTGGGTTAAAAAGTAGTCTTATACGCCAGAATATACTGTAATATAGACTTTTAAAGGATCTAAACAAGGAGTTTTCCTCCTCTACAATTAATGATGTATTCCTTATCTCAGGGAAGTTGCACCACATAGTCTATGAGGAACTGGTTTCACTCCTTTAAGAACCTGCTTATCATCTAGGTCCTTAACTGTAGCCCTTTTCTGTATGAAGTGTTGTTTGCTGGCAGAAACCAAGAATACTGTTCACACGTAGCAAGAATATTTGAAAAGCGCTTTGTATGGCCCGCATGTTCTAATCTACCTTTTCTATAGAATGTTTATGAAAGAGTGGAGGGGCAGGCTGACCTTTGAACAAACTCACCTGCAAACTACCCCTATGCCGTCTTTGAATAGCCTCAGAAGTGCATTTTCGAATGCAACCAAAGACAGAATATGCCAAGCCATAAACCAGCAACAGAAATGGATATTTTTAGTATTACCTGTGTCACTTAAAATATTTATCTGTCAGTTCCCCCGAGCCAGTTTGGTCTTGTGCTTAGAGTGCCAGACACATATCTTGTAATCACTGGGTTTGGTTCCGCACTCCTCCACGAAGCCAACTGGGTGACCTTGAGCTAGTCACAGCTCTCTTCAGAGCTCTCACAACCCCACCTACCTCACAGGGCGCCTGTTGTGGGGAGAAGAACAGAAGGTTTGTCATCAGGTTTGAACACGCTTAAGAGTGAGAAATGTGGGGTATAAAAGTTAATTCTTCTTCCTCCTCACATGAGAAGAGTTAAAATAATCAATTAGCATTGAAAGTATAATAAATAATTCAGTTCAGTATTCTTAGCAGTAAGCAGGACAGATCACATGGTAGTTACACCCATTATTTTTAGCCATCAGAGGAACAAGTGTTCTAAGACTGAGGTTTAGGGAGTTCATTCTTCTTCACAGTAAGGATAAAGGAATTCTTAAATTCTACTTCTTTCATTACTTTTTAAAACTTTTTTTAACAGAGATGACGAGCATTTGTTAATCCAGCACTACTGCCAAAGTTTAAACCAGGAATCCCCACTCAGTCAGCCTCGAAGTCCTGCACAGATCCTCATTTCTTTGGAAAGTGAAGAAAGAGGCGAACTAGAAAGAATTCTAGCAGACCTAGAGGAAGAAAATAGGTAAGTTTTACTGTTCTTATGTGTGTGTGCATGCAAGTTTGCTAGGCAGAGTTGTTACATTCAGTGCTTCAGTTATAATGTTTGAAATTCAGCATGCCTCAAAAGGAGTTTTATGTGCTGATTCCTTGCTAATCTTGAACTGAGTGGAGGATATCTCCATCACAAGTAGCCAAGGGGAGCATTTTCAGCCATCAGCATAAGAATGGAACTCATACAGCATAATGATCAGCTTGTGAAACAGACACCATCGGTCTGATCAGATACAGCCAAAAAAGCATCTTTGAGATGCCTCTAAGGTGACTTAGAGAAGGCTTCCAGGTGGGATTGTTCATGCCCCAGTCTGCCCCTTCCCCCTATCCTGATCTAGAAAAGTGGATTAAAGAAGGCTTGGGGGCATGAGGGCCATACACTGTCTCTCAGAAGCGCCTTTGAGGAGCCCCTTTTCTTATGTCTGAATACAGCTTATACCTAACCGTCATGTTGCACTTTTGTGTGAACTCAATGAGCTATTTCTGGTGTAAAATGCTTACCTAGAGCATTCTTTACCTAGAGCAATAAATCCCCATTTTCACTGGAGCCTTCAGCTACTATTGTAATATGATGAGTAGCAGTTAATGAAGAAGTTACTGCCAAAAGCTGGAGAATTGCTGCCTTCTGGACAATTGCTGACATCATTTAATGAAACAGAGCAGTTTAAAAATGATGCTTGGAGGGAGCTACATTCACATAAGCTACCTCATGAAGAGCTCCATAGACCTAAATAATAATAAACCGTACATTGAGTAATGAAGAGAAACTACATCTAGAGAAAAGGCATTGTAAGTAAGATTTGAGATAGAAATGGAGAAGTTATTTGGGCAGAAATACGAGAAGGATCATCTGTTCAGAAAAATGGTGTATAAAAGGATTTGGTGCTTGCATAACCACTGTGAGATTGTTAGAAAAGGACTATAGAAAACATTGCAGAATATTTGTGTCCCCAATGGGATTTTAAATAGAACTGCATAATGTGAGCATGAAAAGATTCATTTTTAAAATTTATAAATAGCTAGTCCTCTTATTCCCAATTGCAAAACAAAGAGCAGCAGTACCATAATTTTTTAATACAGGAGTTCTTAAGCCCATCAGTGGTCCACATGTTCTATTCAGATGATTCCACAGAATGGTGATACCTGTCAATGTCTTAGCCGGAACCTCCTAAGAGATGTAGGCAGGCATTCTGTTATATCTGGGGGGGGGGGGGGACACATGACGGTGTTCTTAGGGGAAAAACACCAAATAGCCTCTGCTTCCACAAATACAACAGCAGAATAGAAATTGCATATTACTTGTAAAATTCATATGTGGGCCCACTGAGAGTAAGTGCTCCATGAAGTCCTTAATTCAGCATTTTTCATGAGGCCAGCAGGACAAAAGATGAAGAATCATTACCTTGGAGCATTTCAGCATCCAACTGTTGTACACTGAAGGGTCTGCAAAACTGCATTGGAGAGAAGGAATATGAACTTTTAGATTTTAAATCACATCTCAGAATACATAAAATGCATTTTCCATTGCATCAGCTATAAAGAAATTCTCACAAGGGGTCCATCTTTTTACAAAGTACTCTGACCATGACATGAAAGAAGGAAATGAGCAAGCCCAGAATCTTGCACAACTAATATGAGGAAGGAAGGAAGGTATTTACATATTAAATTTACACCCCATGCTACTGCCTTTAGGCTTCTAGAGTGGCTGAGAAAAAACTTCACCATTGTGGTCCCTAACATGTTTTAACCCTCATGAGATCTTTCCTGGCAGGTCAGCTTCTCAAAGGCTCTTCCTTTTTCTTTTTTTTTTTAATCATCTCAGATTACTTATAGACATCTCTATTTAAAGCTGTTGTATAGTGCCATTGTAATACTATTCTGGAAGTTCTTAATAGCCCATGAATCAATTGTGCCCTGTCCTGATTTATAGTTTTTCCAAATACTCTCAGTATTTCCCTTGCAAAGATATATTTTAACTCATGAAATAGTTTTATTAGTTCAACAATTCATCTTAATAAGGTGTACTCTGTAGCCTAGCCAATATTATGCGGTGTTGTCACTTGACTACAAATAAAATTACCTGGCCCAGGCTGTAATTTGGCAGGAAGTATCTGTGCACTTGCTCAGTGTGAGGGGATTATGCTGTTATCTCCCTTCCTCTTGCTTTTCCTTCTGCATCTATGTACTTTAAGAACCTGTCTTTTACCGAGACTAATTCTGATTGACACAAACAATGTCGGAAAAGGTTTGGCTAAAGGCTGCTCTGGAGACCTTGGTGGAGTAGGTGGGAAAGATTTTTATTTCACTACAGTTTTATGTATGCCAGAGCACCTTGACTGCAGGCAATTCCATTCCGCCTGGGAAGGTGAATTAAGAATTCCTGAAGACGCAGTTGCCATTTTCCACTGCAACTGTTGCTAATCACGCTGGGTCAATGAGCACAGACATTTTCACTCATCATTCATAGGGGAACATAGCTAGTTCCCCTCTGAGTTTAAAAAAAAAAATCTGCCCTGCTAAATTAATCTGTACGTGCCTTGCAAATCTTGTCATATTAAATTAGGCTAACTCCAGATGTGAGGAAAGCCCTGTGATCATCTCAACACTCTGTTGGCAATGACACACGCACCTGAGATATTGCCAGTGTAATGCCAATTGCAGTATGCAAAAAGCACATTGTAGTGCCATGCTTATCTGCCCATCTGGTGAGCAGCACACGCATTTAGCATACACATAAATTTTCTTTTTCTTCAATAAACTGCTGATTTGTTTACTCTGATACTACCTCTTCATTCTGTTGCTAATTCCTCAGTTATCTAGTACTGTGACCTGACTCAGCACCTAAACGTATATATCCTTCCATATTTACATGAGGAAATATCCTCCTTGTGGTCATGTTCTAGGCAAGTAATGCCATTAAAATATTGTGAATACAAATGAGATATTAATGGTTTTGCAGCCTTAAACTCCAAAATCTGAACCAAATCCGATTACTGTATTAAAATGTAGTGAACTTTTTTCTTAGATGCTAGCTGTGTTACCTGTTTGGAAACTATTTTACATAGGCAAATCCCGAAATACTTTGTAGGCTTAATCTGCAAATATCTGCACATCTCACAGCAAAGTTAAGATGCCTGCACTTCACAGTGAAGTTTAAGTGATTTGCTAACTGAGAAAAGTTTGTTTTTGCTGTTATCTATGGATTTCATCAGACTGGAATTTAAGAGTTGGTAAACCAAGAAGGATTTTTGGAATGCTGAAGTTTGAGATTGGCTTTTCAACAACATAAGAAAAGTACCCCAGTTCCAGTCAGTTATGAAGGAATGTGTTGTAGCATCTAATAAGGATCAGCTCAGTATCAGCTTGCATTCCAGGTAGAAAGAAATGTGAAAATGCAGCATATTGATCTAGTATTGTTTCTGTCCCATTTTCATTAGAAACCTTCAGGCAGAATATGACCGTTTGAAGCAGCAACATGATCACAAAGGACTCTCTCCACTGCCATCCCCACCTGAGATGATGCCCATTTCCCCCCAGAGTCCTAGAGACGCTGAACTCATTGCAGAAGCCAAACTGCTTCGCCAGCACAAAGGCCGCCTGGAAGCCAGAATGCAAATCCTGGAGGATCACAACAAACAACTAGAATCTCAGCTGCATAGGCTGAGACAACTGCTGGAACAGGTGAACCTTCAATTTTCTCCTCCATGCTAATTGAGGCTTGATCAAACTGAATGATAATATTAAGCATACTTCCACTTTACTATGTGCAGCTTGAACATGATAGCAATGTATTATACAGTTGCCTTTGTTTATCTATTGAAAATTAATAATGCGGAGTACCTAAATGTAAACACTTGTTGAATTTTTTGAATGCCATTCTTCTGCTTGCTGAAAAGAAAGTCTCAATGAGCAGGCAATGTCTGGTGTCAAGTCTTCATGCAGCCTTGAGTCTAATTTACAGACTGTGGATAATTGAGAGGAAGATAAGCAAGGAAAAACAAAGGATAGGGAAGCTGAAATGAATGAAGTGACAGAAGATGTACTGAAAAGAAACCTCCTGTCAGTGATGGTTAGCATCTTTGGAGATCTCTGTTCTTTTCTCATGGCCTAAGAGACAAGGAAGATGGGGGAGCCAGAAGGAGGGAAATCAGGGTGACAGAAGGAGGGGGCAGAGGCACGCTGCTCATCCACTCTTATGATTTGTCTTGTGCTCCACTTCCATGCAGCCTCCTTGACCAGAAGATCCTTGAAAGGACTTAGCTGGAGATGAAAATTTGAAATATCAAAGAAACCCTTTTTTCTGGTGAAGAAGGTTGAAATTGGGCGGGGGGGGGGAATAGAACTGTGGGCAGGGCTCAATTTTAACGTTTTAACAGCTCAAATTTTAACAGTCCTGTCAGTGCTGCCTCACACTGTTCCTGACCTTGAACAACTTTGGGTGTTTTTCCACCATAGCCCTTAGATCCGGATCTAAGAAGATCCGGATCTAAGGAATGGGTACATTCCTTCATCCTGATCTAGTAGATCTGGAATAAGGGAAGCACCCAGTGCTAACCCCCCTGCTATGGATACACCTTTGCACCCATGTGGGGAATCCAGATCGACCCCCAAGGGGTCGGTCCATCACCCCAGGTGTCTCTGGGGACAGGACAGTGCGATCTCCGAAGCCCCAGCTTTGGAGTTATTTTGGTATCATTTCAAAATAATTTCGAAATGACTCTGAAGTCCCTCTGAAGAGATCGCCAAGGACTTTGGAGAGGCTCCGGAGCTGTCAGTGAGCTATTAGTGCAGACCGCACAGACTCCCTTCCAAAGTCCCTCCAAAGAGATCGGCAGAGACTTTGAAGCTGCTCCGGAGTCCCTTTGGAGCACCTCCGAAGTCTGCGCTGATCTCTTTGGAGAGACCGGTGGCGAGACTCCAAAGTCTCTGCCAATCACTTTGGAGGGACTTCGGAGTCTCGGCACCAGTCTCACCAAAGAGATCAGTGCAGACTGTGGAGCGTCTTCAAAGTCTCTGCTGATCTCTTCGGAGGGACTTCGGAGTCACTTTGGAATGATTTCGAAATGACTTCAAAATCGCTCTGAAGCCGGGACTTTGGGGCTCCCCCCGCATGGGTGCATCTCCTCCCCCTAGCCTCCTCTAAACCCCATTGCCTGTTTCCTGTGGAAACAGGCTCCCTGTAATCCTGATTTTCTGGCAGAAGACCCCGGATTAAAGGGCAGAAAGTACAGTTTGATCCAGATTTCCCCCACAGCAGTAGAAACACCGGGTCCCAAATGGATGCCGTGGTGGAAATGGGGTCATCCAGCTTACACCCAAATGGGTCCTTAATGGGTGCAAAAATGGGTACTTTTTGACAGTGGAAAAACACCCTTGTACAGTTTTTCATCAGGAAACAGGGATTGTAATGTCATGATTCTGTAGACAGCTCTAGGGGTGTTGGGGGAATCTTTCTGTATTATTTCTTTTTCTTTTTTTGATACTGGGAAACTGTAGGGCCAAATATCATTTTTATGTAAATATAGCTGAAAGCCCCCCATGAATTTCTGCCTACCAGAAATTCTAGGGACCCAGTGGCATTTTCACAAGAACAGGGAGGAATGCTCTATGCTAGCCTTGCTCCTGCTGTTAATCTTTGCCCAAGACTGGCTCTTAAGAAAGATGAAGAAGGTGCAAAAATGATCCCACTGGCAAAGGTCTTACACTAGATGCTGCTGCATCTGGGTATTGGCACCCAGATACATTAGGAGTGGTTCAGTTTTGCTCCTCTTCCATTGTGCCTTTTTTGCAGAGCATCAATGTCCAGGAGGGCTTACAGAGTCCTTTCAGTAAGATAAACATTTTATCGATCAGTACAAAATAAAATACAGCATAATTACATATTTTCAATTTACCCGTTTTTTCAGTTTTAAAAACAAAAAAAGTCAAAATCATCCTTAAAAAAAAAGAAAGCCCTTTAAGCAAAAAAAATTGAGAAAAGGGGGTTTCTTTTCTGAATTTTTCTAAGGGGTTTGTTTGTTTGCAGGCCGTCTCATTTCTAATTACAATTTTTGACTAAAAAAAGTTTCTCCATGCGTGCTGTTACTCTGCCTTATTTTTAGGATAACCTCTTTTTTTTTAATGGAATTTCAGCCTCAAGGGGATGCCAAGGTGAATGGTACTACTCAGTCTTCTCCTCCTACCTCGTTACAGAGGTCAGATAGTAATCAACCAATGCTTCTCCGTGTAGTTGGCAGTCAGACCTCAGAATCTATGGGTAAGATGAAACAGCTCAATGCTGTTTGAATATAAGGGTTGCTTACTGTGAAGTATTAGTTGCTAATTTAGATACTTTTCAGATGGTGTTTGTGCTCAATACCTTGCTTGTTACGTATTTTAGGACAGCAGTTGGAAATCAGTACCCTTCTAGAGGTTACTGGATATCCATCAGCGCCAGACAACACCAACAGGGACCATACTAAGGGGTTATGGTGGTTCAACATCAGAAATACCTGCAGGGCTGTAGATTTGCTGTGCTCTTTCTTAAACAATAATAGCTCATTTATATAAATGGTTGAAAGGGCACCCAGTATTGTTGAAGCTACAACTGCAGTAATTCTCAGTCAGGAGATGTGGTTCAGCTTCAACTGCAAATGCTGGATGACATAGAATCTTATGGATTCCATCTGTATCATCACTCTTGATGGTTGAGATCATGCTCAGATAAGACTTACATGGTATACGAACATCACCATGAGCCAAAAGTGGTCCTGGAGCTTGGTGACTATGCATTGTGGTAGCCTAGGCCACTCCTGTGGACATAATGTGCACTCTTTGAAGTGCACTGTTTGCAGAGCAGGAAAAAAAATACTCTGAAAATAAGGCACAAACCAGGTTTGCTCCTGCTGCGACTTTGCAGTAATGTGGTGGCAGTAGAACCTACCTACAACCTGTGCCAGAATCTGGCAGCATTTTGCTGAGCTCTGGAAATGGCCAACTTCCGGGTTATTTCTGGAGGTTGGCAAAATGTGTCTGTATGTAAAGTTCAATACCAGGGAATTTTTATTCCTATCCTAGAAGTTAGCCTGGATTTTGGGTGTCAGAGAAAGCATTACAGTCTACATGGTGTATGCAGATTTTGCCCCAGTCGTCACCACAGCCCTGCTTACCTTTTACATATTATATTGCTAAATACACTTTCTCGGGTGTTCCATTTGTAATGTAGCAATTCAGAGAGAGGAATCCTTCTTGCAGCCCTTAAAAAGGGATTTCCTTTCGGAGCATTTTGCTCATTGCTGAACTTGCTGATCGTTATTACACTCTGTTTATGCTTTGTGTTTCAGTCTGTGTGGCATGAAGGCCCCATCTTGCTTGTTTTCTTGCCAGGGGGCCATTCCACCCTGGTTACGCCTTTAGCTACATGATTAGGCTGGATAATGCTTTAAGATTCCTCCCAAATCTTTGATTAATTATACTCTACAGAGACTGAACACTTATTTTCCTGCTTAAAATTCACACTTTTCTCACTTGGGTTAGAATCTAAAACTCAAGGAAATGACTCAGAATGTTTTGAGGAATCTGCAGAGTACAGCTTATGAATTGTGTGTTATATGCGCCCCCCCCCCAAGTTTTAAAAAGGAATAATAACAGAGTGCTGATGAAAGCTTCAAACTGAGTTTGAATGTTCTTTATGCTGTTTTGTCATTCATTGTGGAAATTATTTGTAAGGAACAGGTGGATTGTGCTAAATGCAACTTTTGAAAAATGCCATTTTTTAGTGTAAGTGAAACTTTCTATCTGAGGCACTTAAATTGTCAAAACCGTTCATGCTACTACAACAGTACATTTATCATTTCTGATTTGCTTTGCTAAAAAGGACAGCTTTCTAACCTTACCAAAGCACTACTGGAGTGCAGCTTACAGCTAGAAAACCTGGTATAATGACAGGATAAGGAAAGCTCTCATGCTCTCTTGCAGTTAGTTTCACCATTTTTAGCACAGGCCCTTATATCATCTGGAATATATTTTTTTCCTGTCTACAGCCTGTATTGGTATCTAAATAGAAGAAGGTTTATAATTTAGGGGAAAAAATATGAGTGTGTGTGCATGGGGTACACAAGGATATATTTTATTTCATTTGGTTAAAGAAAACAGATATTGCTAGGGCATTTGGGGGTCGTTTTGGAAGCAATTCAGCAAACTGGAGCATAGCTAAGTCTCAGGTGAAGGGCTAATGGTTGTAGAATTCCAACCAGAGGCACTACGGGAGCATGGCTTTCTTCTGGCACTTATGAACGGCTGTGTACATTTGGTGTTTGCTTTTTCAGCTGAGGATGATCTGCTCAGTCCCCCCCAGGACACAAGCACAGGGTTAGAAGAGGTTATGGAACAGCTCAACAGTTCTTTCCCAAGTACAAGAGGTGAGTCTTGGCATACAGAAGCTACTATATGTAAAGCACCTTCACTTTCAGCTCAGTATGTGGTAAGGAAGAAGAGCACATCACAGAAGTCCCCCTGAAGCCTGCAGCCGTGAAAATTTCAATTTGACTACAAACAGCTCTTGCTCTAAAATGCTTCTAAATAGAGGCAGAACATATTCACGTGTACTGCTTATTTGTTTGTTTGTTTGTTTGTTTTATTTATACCTGGGGCTCTCCAGGTGGGTAACAACATTTAAAATCAAACATTATTTAAAACAGTAACAGTATGTATTAAAACAATACAGAAGGGCAGAGTGTGTGTGGACCCTTCAGAAATAATGTTAGTTTGGTGTATTTATATGTTAAGATGACCTTCCCCTTCTTTCATTCCAGTTTTTCTGTGTTTCCATTCTGTTGTATCTTTTAGTCTGAATTTTTTTTAAAGAAAAATCATTACTGTGTCCTTTGACCACCCACAGCACTGGAAGTGGAACTTTACAGCCAACCTTTGGGTGAACCAATATGCTGTATTGTTTCATTTAAGTGGTCTAAGCAGAAATTGTGGCTCAGTGATTGAATACCTAGATTTTATTTTTATTTTTTCATTAGCAAAACATACAAATCACCTTTGTCTGAGGTTACTGAAGGGTTGACCCTGGTGCTCGTTGGTGTATCAGACAATCTTAATGATTCTAGCATAAACTAGCATAATGTTTCTGGTTTAGAATGTATGAATATTGATAGCTTTCAAAAAAGTAACATCTGTGAGCTAAAAACTGAATGTTCATTGCTATTTCAACTAACTGAGTTCAACCAACTAACCTTGAACCATTTCATGGTGACAACAAACACATACTGGCTTTCCTTTAATGCTGAGAAGAGTATGCAATACTTTTATCTTTAATTTATTAAATGGGTTTGAATGCAACCTCTGTAGATGGATAGTCACTAACCCCAGTTACTGGCCAGACACACCCTCTTATCTTGCAACATGATGCAGCTATGATCCAAGCTGCCCAGTCATTTACTGAATCTCTGCTCCCTTGTCATTCAGCACAAGAGAGGGAAGCACACTCCGCTGTCCTATTCTGTTATTCACCTGACCAAAAACTGAATAGTGAGCATTACTATGGCAGTATTTGGAAGGATAGTGTTCTTCCCCTTGCTTTTTAAGGATGTCACAATTCGTACAGGGGGCACTGTACTGTTATCATGCTATCGGCTGCTCACAGCTATCTAGATCTCAACAATGTGTGTGTATGATTGGGGGGTGTCATCAAACACAGAACTGACTCCATGGGCTTTTAGGTCATTCTCCAATTCTGTACTCCCTTTCAAGGAGTCTTACCTTGCTCCTTGGTGACATTTATGGCAGCATGGCATCAGGATGACTGTGGGTTCAAACGCAGATTCCACACTCTTCCAGCACACCAAATGTGCCATGAGCAAACAGGATCGCTTGAAGACTGCCTCATTTTGGTGTATTTATGGTGCAGTAAAGGCACTGTGCAGATTCTGCCCATGTGTTGCGTGCATAAACATTGCACAGCATGGGTGATAAAGCCCACAGCCCTTTGACAGGTTCTGCTTTCTTCTGCTCAAGTGGCATCATTTTTCGTACCATCGGTACAGGTTGTACACAGTCCTCTCTGTTGTGGGCTAACTGAGACTAATCTAATTGCAGCAGACTACAGTAGGGTAGTGTAAAGTGGACTACAACATAGCCATCTGTAGATGAATAGAAGGTCGCTATAGTCCTTTCCCCCAAGATTTCTGATCAGGAAAAATATTTTTACTATGTGCTGAGGTCCTATCGATGGCACCATTCAGAAGAATATTTGAATAGTACTGAATAGGGCTGCACATAAATATTGATAACATTCGAAATCCAGCTGAATTGAGACATTCAGATTCAAATTGAATGTTGGCACATTTGAAGACAGACATTCAAATTTGAATAGAATGTTTTCATACAATTGTATGAAGCTTTGTGTGGGATTCGTATATGGGATTCATATGTTATTTTTATGCATTCGTATAGGATTCATATGGTATTTCTATGCATTCGTTTGGGACTGAACATTCGTATCAAATATGAATCCTACCACATTAAAAGGGGATCTGTTTGAATGAATACAAATTTTCTTGCATTCGGTCTGATATGAAGCAAATAAAAAAACTATTTGTGCACATGCTTAGTACTGAATAGTAATTTTGCTCCCATTTTTCAAAATGACATTTTCCTTAACTTATGAATTTTAACTTATACAACTCTGCTATTCTTCTTAGTATTAAAATAAAACTTTTACAACATAAATAGTATGTATTTTAAAAAGTAATATGGTTATTATTATGAATTAAATTATGAGATTTTAGCCATTCATTTTGCATTGTCTTTGAAGTCATTAAATGGTATTGCAAACAAGCTGAACTCCATTTGCCTCAGTTACTTTTTTTTCGCATCAACTGATGGAAGAGTTGCACATTAGCTGATTAGAGAAGTAATATCAGTCCTTCATGAAATCATGATACATTATTCTGAATGTAGCTTTATTCCCCTACCAAGTCTAAGTAGTCTCAGTTATGCATTAACTGGAAACAGTAGGCATATTTTTACAATTTTTTTACAAAATTAATTCAGTAAAATGTTCATGGTTTACATAAATAGTATATAGTGTTAAGGCAAAAAGATTGCACTAAAAATCAGAAAATGTCATTAAAGATCCTCTTCCTCCCAGGATCAGTCTACATATTATGCAGACCTTAAGCAAGACTTTCTAATATTTATTCAGTCTTTGTTGGAATGATTTTTAAAGCCTATCTAACTCTCTAATCTAGAACAATTTTTTTTGACCTTTGGGAATTGCTAACGAAAACCAGCTTGCTGTTTAAAGCTGTTCAAAGGTTTCCATTTATGTAGCTGCTCTAATTCTAACTTTTTCACAGAAACATGATGCCTCTTTCCCCAAAGTGTCGGAATGATATTGCAATTTGTCAGGAGTCATCTTTGTTTTGGTACCATATATAAAAATCACAAAACTATATAAACAGCCTGATTTCAGTCTTTTTATAATGTCTGCTTTTCTTCTTAGTCGCCAAATTACTGAGAACATTTACATCCTGGGGCGCTTCTAAGGCCATCTGCTGGGATCTGAGAGCAGGAGAAGGTTTGTCCTTGTCTCTGCTTGAGAAGCCCATGAGCATTTGGTGGGCCCACTGTATGCGACAGGATGCTGGACTAGATGGGCTGTGGCCTGATCCAGCAAGGCTTCTCTTATGTTCTTATGTTCCTGTTTTAAAGATCATACTGACTAGAGTTTCTTCTGATGTATTTATCTATTTTTATATTTGCACATTGCTCTATATTTAAAAATACCCTCAGGGCATATGTATTTAAATTCAAGGCTTAGAATGTTTAAACACTAGGGATATGCTGAATTAGTTCTGTAAGAATTGGGTTTGTACAGAACAGGATGGAAGATTTATTGACAGTTTCCAAACTGAGACTCTTGAGAAGTTCAAGGTTAGGGTTAGAACTTAATGGGAATTTCACAAGTCAGTTTTAATTCCTCCCACATTGTACCCTTCCCATGTGGTGTCCCTGCAAATCCTGGGCTATGTCCTGGCCTGTTCTTCGTTTGCTGACTTCACTCCACTACCAGGCTTCATTGTGCCATCCTCCAATCAGGTCTGTGCAGTCTTACCTGGTCTCCATGGGTCCATTATGGTCTACTGTTGCTGGTCCTCAATAGCTGGTGTCCTCCATCTTCAAGGGCTGCTGGGCCTTCTGGAGTAGAAGGCTACAAGTCCTACCAGATAGTGTAGAATATGGACTTGCTTACATCTGGTTCCTGCAAAGTCCTTGAACATTAGCCAGGCCTTTTGTTATGTCTTGAGTATTAAGACCTTTTTTGCCCTACCATTCAGCCCACCTGGAAGTCTGTAGAACCAAATGGGTCCCAATTTTTTTATGTGTGGGACATTTGGAACTTCCCAGTAACAGCTGCTCCTTATGTTCAGGCTTATTATTGTTTTATTGTGTTGATTTTATTTTGTTTTGTTGCTGCTGCTGCTGCTGCTGCTGTAACCCACCCTGAGGTCTTTGGGTATAGGATAGGATTGATTAAATAAATAAATAATATTCTGACACTTTTAAGGTTTTATTCTGACTCAGAATTGAACAAGGGTTTTATGTACATCTTGCAAAAGGGAGCAGTAGGAGTCTTTAGCTGCTGTGTTACTGCATCTAACAAACCAAAGTTTGGCAAGTTAAAAACGTAAGTCAGGCTGCAACCCAAGGTCTAAAAATCAGTTTGTTTGGAAAACTAGGTAAGCCCAGCCAAGAAAAAGTCAGTTGTGTAGAACTATTGTTTCTAAATCTATGTCATGGATTCTCTTCTGGTAGAAAAGACCTCTGTGTGTCTCGTCTCTGCTGCGTATTCATTCATGATACTTACTTTTTTAAAAAAAATATGACTTTGTTTTTTATTCCAACCATTTCATTGAATTTAGGCAGATGTTTTAAATTGCACAAAAGCCTTTTGATCAAACGCTTACACTTAATGTAAATACTGTATTTAGAAATAAAAGTTGCATTTCTGGTTTGTTGTTTCAATCAGGGATGTGCACAAATGGTTTTTTTGCATTGGATTTTTGTATCGAATCAAATGTAAGAAAATTAGTATTTGTTTGAATAGATCCTCTTCAAATGTGGTAAGATTCTATTTGATACGAATGTATTTGCATGAATATCTGATACGATTGCATAAATATCCTATATGTATGTGATACATATCCCATAACGTATCCGCTCTGAAAGCATCAAATCTGCCCTGAATCCACTCTCAAACCATGTCAAATTCACTCTGGATCCATTGCAGATGTGACTGACGCAGCTGCTTTCCCACCTCCCCATTTCATAAATATTCCGAATTGTCGTAGGAATGTTCCGAAACGTTCTTATTCTTATGAATGCCAGTGTACAAATAGCATAACATTAAATTAATATGTGAATGTCCAAATTCATACAAATAACGAATGTTACAAATATATGTGCAGATCCCTAGTTTGAATGGATAATATGAAGCTACTGAATAATAATAATATGCAGTTGAACTTGGTATGTTGTTTTTAGCAGGAAGAGCTCCCCTGCCAGGAGCTCCCCTGACATTAGAATGTTGATGAAATGAACATTTTCCCTTTCTAGGATCCTACTAGTTTTGCTTCTCAATGTGACTTCAGTCTTTTTAGAATGAAGTTCTGGAAGAGGCTGTATTCATTATTTGATCCACTCTGTCTTACAGTTAATTGTATACTGACAGCATCAGATTTTTATCCTCTTTATTCAGTTACATTTTCAGCATTTTCTTTTTTAAAATAAACAGTGTAGCACAGGCAATATATGCAGTTTTTGAAGGAAGACCAGCTGATGCTTTTCAGTTTTTCTTTAACCATAACATTGCTGGAATGGCTGAGACATTGCAGAAGAATCACTGAACTGCAAAACTGAAGGTCATGCTGAAAACAGTTTGACTTCTGTCAGTGGGAATTTCTGCTGAGTATCTGCTCATGGCTACCCTGAAGGAATATTCATTTCCTCATAAGTTGTCCAGTACAGATTTATCACTTGTGAACAAATTATGAAGACTGAGGAGCTTTTATAGCTACCTGATAGGGATTTCATTTGTTTTGGCAAAGGAATTAACCCTGAAATGTAAGTTTGAAAATATTGTTTTGAAATAAGCAAAGAGGTATGTGAAAAAGAGAAATGGCAGGAGATTCCCACCATCTGTCAACATTTCAATGAAAGGAAAACTTAATCTCTCATAATAATAGAGCCAGGACTACCAATGGCGGCTGTCCATCAATAGTATTTAGTATTTACATATTATTTCAAAAGCCTTTTTTTTTAATCATTAGAGATATTAGTTGGTTTAAAGAATGATGCTCCATATGAATTAACTCTGATACTTCACTATTATCGAAATGTAGAAGCACAGAGCAATCCCTTTAATAATTACAGTACTGTGCTCTTTGAGGGATGCTTACCTGATTGTTTCCAGGCAAACCGGAATTACAATGCCATTAAACTGACCAAATACAGGTTTGTGTAAAATATTATTTTTAAAAAATAGCATTTTGAATTTAATGTTACCTCAGCACATTTCTTCACACATTAGATTTATATTAAGCATAGTACAGAGTGGATAAAGGTGAGATCTATTTATTTGTTTAAATTGACCAAGGTTTACAGAGAAGTCCGCCGTCCCTCCTTTAGTGGGTATGTTGCAGAATACACATAATTCTTTAAATCAACTAATACCTCTAAGGATTACAAGGAAAAGCTTTTGAAATCATGTATAAATACTATTGATAGACAAGTAAAGCTGAAGACCCCATGGGTAGGCCTGTATCTATTATTAGTAGAGATTAAGTTTTCCTTTCATTAAGCTGTCATTCTGAAATACTTTTGAATATGTAACTGAACTGAATTTTATCAGTCTTGGCAGAAGCAAATGAAATTCTGACTTGGCCTTTATGGATAAACATTTCAGCAGCCAGCAAAGGAAACTTTTAACTGGTTGCAAGGATGTGGAAATGAATTCCCATATCTGTGAGGGACAGTACCAGGGATTGAAATGGTGGTCCTCTTCTTTCAGGGCAGTTGCTTTTCTGTTTGTACTAGGGCTATGTCTTTCCCCCTTAGCACTAAGATTGATTTGTATATCCACATACACACAGAGCAACAATATTTAGAGTATCTACTATTGTTCTTTCAAGAGATTTATTAGTTCACTCACACTGCATTTTAATCTGAGAGCAAATGATGAGAATTTCTATGACTATGCACAAAGGTTATTTTGGACTATGACATCCTACGAAGGTTATTTTGTAGTTTTACATGCAGGTTAGAGTTCTGTATGCTTATTTATATATATATATTCTGAATTCCAGAATGAAAACTGAAGTACTTCTTGCTTTTGTGTTTTTCTTTCTTTTCTTTCTGGTACATGTACTTCTTTTACTAAAGGAAGAAATACTCCTGCAAAGCCAGTGAGAGAGGTTAGTGAGTCTAATGCCCACTGCAATAGCTTCTTGTTTGCCGCATTCTCCTTTTTTGTCTGGCATTTGTGGCATAGCATGTGTGTTGCCAAGTACATTTCGCACTCACAGTTTAATGTGCAATACCCCCGAACTTTCAGTTACCTTAAAAATTGACGGGTTTTCTTATTCCCCATTGGATGTGATTAATATGAAAATGCTGCTTAAAATCTGTTATGGTCCATAAGAGCTGAAAGCCTGAAGTGTTTCTAGCCACTGCTCCAAAACCATCTCACAGTCTTGGCTACAAATGTACAGTACATTTCTCTTGCCTTTCAAAAGAGATTGGAAAGGTATGAATAATACAGTACTTAAAATATTATCTTCCCACCCTTGGAGAAGGTGATAAACAGAAGTGAGTATGTCCTTAAAAAAAAGGGCCACTGCTAGATGAATCAGAAGTGTGCTGTTTTCAAGATGGGTTGGAGAGCAGAACAGGCGGGGTAAATCAAATTTCGGCTGCCTGGCGTGAGAACCATACCACACGAGCAGGGATCAGTGTGTGGTAGAGACAAGATGATTCTGGGATGTCGAAGATAAACAACAGGTTTTTTGTTAGGCATACAAAAGCTGCCCATCCCGACCTCCACCACCACCCACCGCTGTTCCACTTCCTCGCATCACCTCATCCCACTCCGAGCTCCTTGAATTTGCTTTGCATCTAAGAAGCTGCTTCAGGGACAAGTATGGGTGACCTTCTCCTCGGCCTCCATCTGTTTGTCTCCTGGAAATGCGGGGGGCGGGGGCTAGTTGTCCCGAAACAGGATGCATATTTTGTGGGGGGAAGTTACAGGAATTTCTGTGCGCAGTAGTTGTTATAAAAAGGAAATGACTGTTATTCAGGGGCAAGAAATTTGCAAGTAAATAGAAAAAGAAGAGTTGGCTTTTCTACCCCACTTTTCTCACCCATTTTAAGGGGACTCAAAGCAGCTGACAAAGCTTTCTATTCTTCTCCCCACAACAGAACACCCTGTGAGGTAGGTGGGGCTGTGAGAAATCAGAAAGAGAGTTGTGACTAGCCCAAGATCACCCAGCTGGCTTCATGGGGGAGGGCGGAAACAAACCTGATATTCCCAGATAAGAATCCAGCTCCCAAACCACTAGACCAAACTGAAATACACTTTCCTTGAATTTCAAGCTCCAGATTGCTAAAAAGCTCACTAAAACACACAGGATCTACTATGCTAACATAAATTAGAAATTACCCGTATTTTCCGGCGTATAAGACGACTGGGTGTATAAGATGACCCCCAACTTTCCAGTTAAAATATAGAGTTTGGGATATACTTGCCGTATAAGAAGACAACACCCGGCGTATAAGACGACCCCCAACTTTTGAGAAGATTTTCCTGGGTTAAAAAGTAGTCTTATACGCCAGAAAATACAGTAATACCAATTCAGTTTAATGAAAAGGATTATCTTTGTGGTCTTAAAAATATCTTACTCTTGTTTTCAACCCCACAGCTATAGAGCTAGCTAGATATCATCATTGTTCAGGTTACAGACTAGTTGTAAGCAAAAAGGATATAAAGCCACAAACTATATTGCTGGTTATAATATATCATCATACACAGAAATAGGAATAAAGTTGCTGGGAAATGGCCTTACTTTTTAGAATCCCCTCCTGAACTGAAAATGGTTGGTACTTTACTACCTTAAAAGTATTTTGAAAGAACATTTGAAAGATAAGCTTGTTGGATATTTAGACATCTCTTTTTTATTGCGTAGTAAAATAAATAAAAATAAAAATTTTATGCGAAGCAAGGCAAAAATCAACACAGCTGCTTATGTAGCGATAGCTGAAGATGATATCTGGACATTGTAACATTTTGTCTAACCTGCCTGTTTGTCTGAGTCTATTTTATTTTACTGTGCAGTAAAAAGAGAGAGATCTTACTATTCAGCAAGGTATTGTTGGGAATGTGCATTGCATTGTCAACATACCACAGGTAAGCTGTCTTTTTCAAGTAAGATATTTGAGGATGAATAACCTAATAAACCAAGTAATAGTAAAGCATACAAAAAGTGGAGCATAGAATTGCAGTAATGTGGTTGCTAGGCCCTCAAAGTATCAAATGCATGTTTCTTGTATTGGATGCTGGCAGTATTCCTTCTTTCATGTAAGTGGAAAAATATGGGGAGACTGAGATGCTGTTAAAAATAGGTTGGGGAAGTAAGCTAATTTCAAAAAGTGTTATTTTGTTGAAATTTTTAAAATGTCTCTTTAGAGCAGTGGTTCTCAACCTGGGGGTCGGGACCCCTTTGGGGGTCGAATTACCATTTCAGAGGGGTCGCGACGGGTCTCCCGCCACCCTTCCCTCCCACCTCCCAGCTGCTCCGCCCCTGTGGTTGGGGGTCTCCACAACATGAGGAACTCCATTAAGGGGTCGCGGCATTAGGAAGGTTGAGAACCACTGCTTTAGAGAATAAGTACTGATGTGATTGAGGCTGGTTGTATATTTTGTTTCAAAGCCAAAACAAAAAAATTGCTGAAACATTCTAACAGAACAAAGTTTGAAACATGTTGAGCATTTTGGCCCTTGTTTTATGAGTCAAGTAGTAGGGTATGATGGTTGCTGTCTACCACCTGACCCAGAGAAGAAATGGTTCTTCCCTAGAACTACAAATGAATGATTTGCCAATCAACAGATGTGAAATACATCTTCAAAATGTCTAACAAGTCAAGTCATGGGAAGTCAAAACAGGCCTATATGATAAGGATTGTTTCATTTCAAGATAGGAGGGCACACAAAATTGATACCTAAGTTGTGAATCAGTCTTCCAGAGGTGATTTCATTCAGTCTTCCAATGTTCCTTTACATATTTAAATATATCACATTGACATGCATGATGTTTTCAGAAAAATGTTGGTAAAGAATTGCAGAGAAAAGGTTTGCCTACTTTTAAATTCTCTGTGGCTCCACCCGGATGTCAGTTACTTACTTTGCTCTATTTTGATATTCTAGAATAAATCCATGTTTTATTCCAGACTGTCCAAGTATAGCAGAATAAATAACTGACATCTGGATGCAGCCTTTGTGGAAACAATAGCATCTTGAAATTGAGAGCATCTTATCTATAAAGGCTACAATTTAACTGTGAAACAAAAGAGACAATGTCATCACTAATCTACACATATTTTTGAAATTGTGTGGCATATAGCATCATGGAATTTCCAGATATAATAGGAAACAATGCCTGCAAGACTTGGAAGCACGTTTCTTTGGAAATCTATAACATAAAACACACCCTGTGTTGTGGTCTTTTTAACAGAGATTTCAGTCAAGCACCGCATGCATTCTTCCACTCCTTTGTTTGTTTGTTTGTTTGTTTTTGATGGCCATAACAGTTTGAGGACTACATGAATAGCTGTTATTTGTTATAAATACCACCACCGGAGATGGAGAATGTATTGTCATGGCTTCCCATCATAGAAACCACCTCTTTTCAAAACTCAAGACTTAAAAAAAAAAAAAGGAAAAAAAAGTAGTGATAGTCCAGACTTTAGTTTCTTTCAGTACTAGCATTGTGTTTCTGTACTGTGGCCTTGAAATATGGCTGAATTACACCTCCTAAGCCAAGATCAGTGGTCCCAAACCATTATTTCACTTGTACACCCCTTGGCAGCCCATTTCCATAAGCTGCACTCCATATTAGGATAATGTTTGTAGTTAATATAGTTGCAGCATTGTGCCTTTTCCCACCATTATTCACCTTTTTTGCATATCCCTATGTGTTGCGGTTCATATCCATAGGGGTGCGCATCCCCAGATTGGGAATATTGGCCTAGACCAGTAAGACCTACAGTAATGATAAGAATCATAATAAAGCAATACCTGACAAGTTATATGTATTACATATCGCCAGCATAATTGTACTTGGGATTTCTGTTTTCTAAGGAGCAAACATTCCATCCAATGGGATTTCTTAATAAAAAGTATTTAAAGAATAAATGCAAGCGCACCAACAGTAGCTAACATAAGTTGACACATCCAACTTTCCTCCCTTGATAATGAAGTTAATGCAGCCAATATCCTTTAATTAGCACCAGTATTTTAAAATATTCCGTGAATTTATGTATGTTAGTTTAACTGTTCTGTTTGGTATCACCAATGGAGGTTTCACCTGAGAGTTTGGACTCATTAACATCAATTAGTGCTTTGGCAACTTCCCCAGTCAAGCTGTTTCAAGTGATTATGATTGATCAGGTTAAGCTATTATTCACTTTAATTGATTCATTTGCAAGCATTTGTGTAGCAGAGCCTTTCATGTGCATGTTTTAATTTTTGCCGTTTGCGCCAAGGGTGTTCACACATGTGCTTCTAAAACTGATTTGCTATGGTCTGTTATTTTGAAAACTAAGTGTGGTGCTTCTGGGTGAAAGGTTCTCTTCAGGTTTTCCTCGGCTTTGCTAGGTTGCTGTTCTGTGTCACAGAAACACTGCCTTGCCTGCGGTTGCAGTTGCCTGCATAGAAATGTGTCATTCTTTTATATTAATGGTGTGTATTGCTTTCCCCTTTTCTTCGGCTAAGATACAACTGGAAGCCCTTCATCAGTGAAATCTTTTTTGTTCCCTTTATTTTGCAGGCCACGATGTAGGCAGCCTTTTCCACATGGCAGATGACTTGGGCCGAGCAATGGAAACCTTAGTGACAGTGATGACCGATAACAAGGTGTTAGAATAGCAAAATGTCTTTTACAACTTCAGGCGTACTCGCATGGTTTTTATAATATTCATATGACAAAAGGATTAGACTGTAAGAGTTTACATGAAAACAAATCTATATTTTTGTGAAGGGTAGTGGTACTATACTGTAGATTTCAGTAGTTTCTTAAGTCTGTTATTGTTTTGTTAACAATGGCAGGTTTTACACGTCTATGCAATTGTACAAAAAAAATTATAAGAAAACTACATGTAAAATCTTGATAGCTAAATAACTTGCCATTTCTTTATATGGAACGCATTTTGGGTTGTTTAAAAAATTTATAACCATTAAAAAGAAAGATTGTAAACAAAGTGTGCTTTATAAAAAAAAAAGTTTATATAAATCCCTATTAAAAAAAAGAAAACAAAAAAGGCAGTGCATTTGTTTAGCATCATATCAGCTCTGTAATTGTAACAGACATTCATGTTCTGTGTTCTTTTCCTTAAAAATCAAAGAGAATTTCTGCAACACCAAAACTATTAATGTACATTTCTCATTGTTTTGTGTCTGACTAGCACTGGCTTAAAAAAACAATGTTGTCCTGAACTTCCAGTTGAGGTAACTTTTTCACCTCCTTTCAAGTAGAATTAAGTCTTACAGGAATTTATCCAGCTAGTTGGCAATAATATGAAAGAGCACATTACATGACAAATGCTATCGTCAAAGCCTGCAAAAGTAAGAAGACAAATTGAATAAGAATTCTGTGCTCCTGCTGTTTTCTCCACCATGATGAATCTGAATGTCGTTAGTAAACAGAAAATAGAAATTGCCTTACCGGATCTTATCTTTGGACTTTCTTGTCCGGTACCCTGCCTCTGGCACTAGCCAGCACCTTAATGCTTCGAAGTAGAAGTCTGCTTTGTTTTCATACCCTGTTATGCCTGTATTTCTGGAATGGGGGTGAAGAATGAGGAGCTGTCTACAGGTAGTAATCTGTGATCTGCTTCAGTCCTGAAAGTTTGAATATCCACACTATTATTTAGTTTTAACTTTTTAGTATCAGTATTTGGAAAGACTACAAATTGCCTAACCTCTTCAAAACATGAACAGTCACTAGCGCTGTCCCTTGTAGTAAGTTCCAATGAGCAGCAGCAATTTAGGCTGCCTCCAGACAGGGTCTAAAAAGTGGAATTATCTCTGGACTATATTGTGATTGCCACATGTACGCATGGCAATCCCAACGTAGCTCCAGTTTATAAAGGGGGAAATTCTGTGGTATCGCTGTTCAGGGCAAAATAACTCCAAACCCAGGTTTTCCCGGAATAGTGATATGGGCTTAGCTTTCTGAGTGCTTGCTCCCAAAAGCAGCCATCTTGAAAATGCCCACTGTGCATGTGCAGTGCCAAAGCCAGGCCTAAAATGGCTGCCACACTTTTGAGGGGTCTGACATTTGTGCACTTCTGGGCATTTCATGGCATCAAAATACCCAAAAGAAGAGGCCACAGGGTCAAGCACCCAGATAGGTGAGGACCCACACTCGTCCCATAATTTTGCCATGTTACCTTGCAGGGGCAATAAGAGGCACTTGCAGAATGTAAACAAGATCCTGCATTTTCCTTTTGCTGTCTGGAGGCAGAAATAGTTTGGCAGTTACATCAGTTCCCATTCTGAAGTAGCCAAATTTCTTCATGGGAGTCTAATTGCCCTCTTGGTTCCTCCCCTGGTCTTTCTATAAGTAATACCGCACAATTAATAATGGCTCAGGAGTGGGATAACAGAAGATAGATGTTACCTAACAGCTCCTTGGGTTTATTTCTCAAAACTGTTGAGGTGCTGTTAACAAAAGCTTTACCATTTCATTCATTTCTTCTACCAGCCTTTTCTTTCACTGTCTGAACAACCTTTCCCCGTCTAATGCACATTAATATCTTGCAAGTGTAAAATCTGTTACCTCTTCTTGTACGAAGTGTAATTAAACTTGGGAAAAAAGAATTATTTTATTTTTAATGCTAATATGTTAACATTAAACATGGGTAGTCATGTTATTTCTACCTCACTTTGGTTTCGTGGTGTTCCTGACAGTTATGTACAGAAGGTATTTCATCATCACCACTTGTCCATTGTGTGAACCACTCTTATTAGTTTAACAACAGTCATTTTTTTAAAAAAAAATTAAAATATAGTAGCTTGCAAAAGCAGCCCCAGATTTACCTTTCCATAATAAACATTTTAAAAGTAATCCATTCTAGTGTTGCACAGTGTCGTACAAGGACGCATTAGCACAAGAGTAAAGGAGTTCCTTTTGCCCTTCCGTACCCCTCCAATCGGTTACTATAACCCGAAATCTCTACTTATCCCCCGGATGCACCATCTTTTAAATGCTGCAGAGATGCCCACTGCGGGGAGGAGCAAATGCCCTGTATTCAGTCCTATGCCACTTCCAGGATGGACACCACACACGTACACTAGGATGGCAGGCATTATTTATGTCCCATTGGGTTCCCTGCATATTGTCATACCATAATTTCTGGGTAGCGCAGAGGGAGATTTACTGGCACTGTGGCTCTTCCTTTTATGTTTTTAAGTTGAGAGTTCTCTTTAGACATTTGAACACAAATAGAGTGCGCGGTTGTTTTCATCAAGATTTTCATTTTTCCCCCCTCCATACGCATTAGTTTTGAAGTGAGTCTATTAAAAATATTTAAGGAGTTTAAGAGCTTTATTGCTGCTTTTTAAGCATTTATTTGGGAATATTTCATGTTCCTTATATCCTCAAACTATTAAACTGTAAAACATTATCAGTGTAACTGAATAATGATCATTTGGCATGTTATATCATTGTTATCCAGTACTGGTTTATTACTTGGGTATCACAGTATATTGTGTTCTAACATCAACACTATAACATTTACTAATTCTTTTTATAAACTTCAGTTTTACTGCATTTTTCACAACATATCAAATTTCACCAAATATATGCCTTACTTATTGTATTATATACTGCTTTACTGTGTATATCAATAAAGCACGCAATTATGTTATAAAAATATGTGTGGTGTTTTTACTGAGAGTCTGCCATTAACTTTGTGGCTTCTCCCTGGCTAGAGTGCCTCTTTATCCATTCCAGAATTCCCTCTGTAAGTGAATTCAGTCCTGCAGTTACAATGTTTCTGTGGCCAAAAACCAACAACAGTGCCCCCAAAATATTTCCCAGTAATTTGGGGAAAGGAAACTATTAGGGTTACCTCATTAACTTTATCTGCCCACCCACCAACAAACAGTTTGTAGTTATGCCTCAGTTTGTGCAGTTTACACAATTCCGCCATTACATGTTTTTGAGTCATTTGTGACTCCCTCAATGTATGCAGGCTGTAGCTTCACTATATTAATGCATTTTGGCTCTGGATTGCAGAAGCTTTGCGGCTTAAGAGGGGCAGCACTTGTGGATAGAACGGCCTGCTGCTGAACCTGCTTTCTATTTGGGTGTCTGAGACTGGGGTAGTGGCAGAGGAGAGTGATCTGTTCTGGGGTTGGTTTGCCATGACAGCATATCTAGTTCATGAAGGCAAAGCACAGGACCAACACTAATTGCAATGCTAACTAGTGCAGGGTGTGTGAGAGCAATCAAAGGTGCTGAAGCAAAAGGAAATCTGATGGAAGTGGTAGGCCTTGCATGAGGAGCTGGCACATGGCACCTTATCCCCCCCCCCTCAAGTGTCCTGGGACAGGCATTGGATAAGATGCCCACAGGGTCCTCACTAAAATCCAGTCATCCCTCAGATGATTCCTGCCTTGGTTCTCTTTTCTTTTGGTGATGCGATGGCCACCCCAGCAGCTGCCCTGCAAGTTATCCTTTTTGACCCTCCTTCAGCTTCAAACACCCAAATGGACAGCAGGCACAGCAACAGTCCATTGCAACCACCGCACTCTCTCTTTAGCCCAGGGCCAAAGTCACGCTTCCAGTCCCATCCCGGGGACAGGAAAGGTAAATTTCCTCACGCAGTAGCATTCACGTCTGCAGACTTAGCTGAGGTGTGGGTGCGCTGGCAGCGTCATCATCAGGACAATGATCATGTGCCATGCATGGGCACTCACGTTCCAGGTCACCTGACATGTCAGCACATTTGTGTGGTGCATAAGCTAACCCAGTCAGCACCATAGATGTGCGGGTGAACTTGCCAGAGACAGTAAAGACCATCTCTGGTAAAGGTGAGCATACATTTGGAGCACTAAACGGTGTGCCACACATAGGAACTGTTTCTGTGTTGAGCAGAATGCTCCATCTGGGAACACACTGGAAGGCAACTATAAGGCCAAGTGCAGAAAGGCCCCCTGGTTTCTGCAGTATGTTCCCCCCACCCAACTCTGCATTCTTTAATAAAGTCAGCACCTCAGTTTGTACGGACTCAGTTTACATGGCGCTTTGGTGGCCCTAACCCCAGTGCAAATTGAAGTATGACTGTGTGGGTAAAATTGCAGCTCTCATTCTTGAAACATGTTCAGAAATCTTCAATAAATACTTCATGAAGACTGCGTAGGATGTAGACAAAATTCAGTTCGAGCCATAAATACTTTTGTTCTGTGAAGAACCCCTTAGCATTCATTCCATTGGAATTGCTTCTATGTTTATCAAGCTTTAATCATGGTTTTCATCTCCCAAGCTGATCTTTTTCTGCATTTACACACTAGATTTACAGACAAAAAACATTTAAGGTGCTGTCCAAAAAAAATCAGAGGAATGTTTTATGGGTTTTTTTTCTTTTTAGTTTCTTTTGAAAGAAGTCCTATTTTTTAAGACTTGAGGCCTGTCCCCTTCCTTGGGCTCAGGATAAGGCAGCAACACTATCTGGAAACCAAAGGCCTATTCGCACTACAGCCTCAAAACGTAATTACTCAGGCCCTGGGACAGAGCATTCGCTCTGCTGGGTGGGTGGTTCCATCCAGAACCCTCCCATCCTGTCCCATGGTGGCCTAATTGCATTCTGGGTGTAGAGCACGAAATCGTTCTGGTAAACTAAAGATCCAACCGAGGAATTGGGCCTGTTTGCACTTTGCTTGTAGTGACCCTGGTCTGCTCAGTGATCAGGCCCATCCACACCGTGGAGCCCTGGAAACTCACCAGAAGTTGTGGAAGACTGCCCCAGGGCCATCCAGCAGTGAACTTCTAAAAAGCAGCCCATGCGCTTAAGCTCACTATCACTGAATTATTCTATATTGATTCAGTTTAAAAACAACATGGAGCATACTATACATTGTATTTACTTAATTTAAACCAAGTCAAATGTTAATAGGAGATGAAAATTGTTACCTGCAGGGTTTTGAAGTGGTACAAGATGACTCCATCCTCTTGCTATGTGTTGGGACTTTATCTGGATCGTTGGTACATCAAAGCATCTTTATAGCAGCAGAGCATTACAGAAACTAATGTATGGCAATAGAGGTCTTTCATTTTCTGGCAACCCACACTTAGTATGAATATTGTGTTTTCTTCCTTGTCCTTTTAGTTTATTTTCCCACCCCTTTCTATTCGGAATATTTGCTGTGGAAACCATAAAATGATTTTGATTAATGCTACAGAGAAAGCAAAATTTAGATAACTTTTTATCCAAAACCTGTAGGAGTGACTGATAGACAAAATAAATTTCCAGTTGCTTTAAGAATAAGAGTGTCAAACTGGGCAGGCTGTCAAGCCATGCATGATGAAAAAATACACCTTTGATAATTTGATTTAATTGTCTATTTTCCACACAACTGGAACTCATGACTTAAAATACTAAGAGTGAGCCAGGAATCGGGGAATGAAATTCACTTGTTAGGTAAATTTCAAAACATCCAGGGAAGATTATCCTAAGTGTGAACAGGCTCTGAGTTGCTGCAACTTTCCCAGTGCCGGGGCATGCTGGAACAGGCTTTCAAACCTTTCTCACAGACTGAGCCTAAATGCCTTTAGTGAAACCAGCCCAAGAGCCTACATATTATGGAGAACAAGCCACTTTGCTGCTTCTCCTTCTAACTGGCTTGAAACATATCTCACCTTTGATTCACTGGAGAGGAGCTGCCATTATACGCATCTGTGTAGCCGGCCTTTTGAGTGATGAAAAGGGAACTTGTTCAGAGTACCATCAAACATAGCTTTGAAACTCCAGTCGGGGTGTGGTGGGGCCACATGGGACCAGTTACTGTGAGCTTCATTGTGGTGGAAGATCAAGTTGCTGCTCTGGGATTCCCTATTGACCCAGCATGGCTCTGCTGACCATCGCAGCTGCCGCAGCTCCACCTTCTACCTGAACTTCAGTCCCTTTGCCAAACCTCCCTGCCTGGGCTTAGTGCTGGCTTAAGAACACGATGGCCTCCTTCATGGCTTTCATGTCACCCTGGAGCATCTTGTAATTGTTATGAGATATTAACGTCCTCACTTTCCTCATCCTGTCAAGGTTTGGGGCCACCAGCAAGTTGCACTTCCCAAAGAGTTGAGAGGAGCCCACGTGTCTGCCCCCCCAAACACACCCTCTTCAAAGAAATATGGCACCCAGACATCCCATCTAGAGATTGCCTCATGGGTTACTTTGGGTGTTTTTCCACTGTCAAAAAGTACCCATTTTTGCACCCATTAAGGACCCATTTGGGTGTGAGCTGGATGACCCCATTTCCACCATGGCACCCATTTGGTACCCGATTGTTTCCACTGCCGTGGGGAAAATCCAGAACAAATGAGTACTTTCTGCCCTTTAATCCGGATTTTCGGTAGACCCCATTAATGGGGTCTACAATGGGGTCTTCTGCCAGAAAATCCGGATTAAAAGCCTGTTTCCACAGGAAACAGGCAATGGGGTCTAGAGGAGGCTAGGGGGAGGGGATGCACCCATGGGGGGAGGAGCCCCAAAATCCCAGCTTTGGAGGGATTTCAGAGTCATTTTGAAATCATTCCGAAGTGACACCAAAGTCCCTCCGAAGAGATCAGCAGAGACTTCGAAGCCACTCCAGAGTCCCTTTGGAGCACCTCTGAAGTCTGCGCTGATCTCTTTGGAGAGACCAGCGGCAAGACTCCGAAGTCCCTCTGAAGCGATCGGCAGAGACTTCTGAGCCTTGCCGCCAGTCTCTTCAAAGAGATCGGCGCAGACTTCGGAAGTGCTCCGAGGGGACTCCGGAGCGGCTTCGAAGTCTCTACCAATCTCTTTGGAGGGACTTCAGAGGGGAGTCCGCGCGGTCTGTTCTAATAGCGCACGGACCGCACTGACAGCTCCGGAGTCTCTCCGAAGTCCTTGGCGATGTCGGAGATCGCACCCCCCTGTCCCCAGAGACACCTGGGGTGATGGACCGACCCCTTGGGGGTCGATCTGGATTCTCCACATGGGTGCAAAGGTGTTTCCACTGCAGGGGGGTTAGCACCCATTGCCAATGAGTGCTACACCTCCTGTGGAAACACACTGGGTGCTTCCCTTAATCCGGATCTACTAGGTCGGAATTAAGGAATGTACCCATTCCTTAGATCCAGATCTTCTTAGATCCGGATCTAAGGGCTGCGGTGGAAAAACACCCTTTGTGCCCTGTTACCCACATCTGCTTTTCCTCACTGTGCTGGTGAGAGTGGTGGCAAGCCTGTGTCACCTCCATTGGAACAGCCTCTTCCTTGTCCTGTTTGTTGTTATAAGTGGCCTCTGAAGACAACCTGTGACACTCAGCAGGTCAGATGAGTTCAGCAAGGCCATACTGTAAGCCATAAAATGCAATTCACCTCTTTCTCTACACATTCCCGCTCTTTTGGAGTTCTCAGGCTGGCAGTATTTACCTGTCATGTCCCATGGCACAACTACTATGCCGACAGTATGGCTACATATCAAACATAGTGAAGTGCAGCACACAATACAAGGAGACAATATTACACAATAATTTGGCAGAGATGCACAAAGTAGGGAGGGAAAGCACAAGAGACCTACTTTTATCCTTTACAGTACAGGAAGGAAGGAAGGAAGGTTGGTATATTCCAGTGTTTCAAATATATATACTGTATTTTTTTAAGCTGACCTCAGGGCTCCAGCAATCAATGCTAAGGGTTGTTTTGTTTTGTTTTTGTTTTGTTTTTTAAGAAAAGCTTAAGAAATGGAGGAGCTCATTATTTCAAAGGACAGAACCCGGAGTAATTCTTTTTTTCAGCCATGAGCAACTTAACCTAATAATGAACTAATTATGCAGACATAATTAGTATTTGGTATTCAAGACACTCGGTTCTCACTTAAGTGATAAACAGATGAATGGATGCCCCTGTGTTTCTGTCAGTGTAGAAACCTGCTAGTATGCTGATCATCCCATCCATCCTTTGCACAAAAGGAGATTAGGAACAACTGAGCTAGATTCTTTTCTGCTGCTTTTTAAAAAGAAACAGACAAGGACAAGACACAAAGGACCCAAGGACAGAATTCGCTCGCTCGCTCACTCTCTCTCTCTCTCTCTCTCTCTCTTTCTTTCTCCCTGGCTGCATCCGTACACAGTCAAAGGAGAAAAGAGGTGACTGAACAGCTTAGAGCTCTGCATGCTTGTGTCTTAATTCACATTAAAAATCAGAAAATGCACTTACAAAGTGCATTCTCTGGTCTTCAGTGTGGATTAGAGGTGGGATGAGAACACTAGCATCTGGCACGTTGCCACCACTAATGTGTACAGATGTCGTCTCTGTGAGAGAAAGAGAAAATTACCAGTGCCATATGGACATGCACCAAGCTTCAAAGCCTCCTCAAACCCAGGAAACATGAACAGATAAGGGTGGAGGATGTCATTAAAGAGAGGAAAGACATAAAATGAGAGGACAGTCACCAGTAATTCACTGCAAGTGGCATTCTGCCTTTGATTCGTCACTGATGTCATTTACTAAAATTTCAGTTTTCCTTGATGGAATCCAACACCAGCTAGAGGACTGCACATCCTATTTCATCTCTCACAGGATTATCCAGAGCTGTAGTTCTTGCCTTATGACCATAAAGAATTCCAGCCTATAGCCCCAAATCTCTGGAAGTGCAAGCAAGAATGCCTGTTTTTAGCCTGCCACCTAATCATATTGTTTGTTTATTTATATTTATATCTGTATCTACAAAGAAACAAAGCCAAAAGCAAAAGGAATATAATCTGAAATACAGTTGCATTGGTCTTTATTGTTTGAGTCTAAGGGCTCATCCCCATGGCAAGGATATTGCGAGGTAAAAGTCATTTCACCTCGCAAGAGTCCCCAAGCAAAGCACTAATTTGGGCTACATGAGGGACAAATGCCACAAATTCGCTGCAAAATAACCCTCCTTTATAACTGTTCTCACCCCGAATTACAGGGCAGAAATGGATTATAAAAGGGGCATGGGGACACTCCCGGGTTAGGATCACAGCATTAGCAGGCAGGGCTTCGCTGTCCCCACCACTAATGCTGCGATGGCAGTTGTCCCCCCTTACATGAGCATTTAATCACCCAGGTAAGGGCTTGATTTTCCCCAAACACTCACCTGACAGATGCTCTGCAATCAGCTGAGCAACTATCAGGTGGGTACAGCAGCTATCATGCACACAAGCAAAGGTTCACTAAAATGGTTAAAACAGACACAGCTTTTGAAAGCTGCATCTGTTTTAAATGGTTCTTGCATCTCTTTTAAACATCTTGCCTGCTCTGTACAGCCCCTATACTCACCTGACAGTTGCCCAGCTGATTGCAGGGCAGCTGTTAGGTGGTTGTTTGGGGGCAAATCAAGCCCTTACCTGGGCAATTAAGCATTCAGGCAAGGGAGGGGGGAGAAAACCAGGCATCCCGATGCAGGGATTTGCTGCGGTTTTCATGGGGACGGGCGGGTTCGCTTTGAACCCACCCTGTTCTCCATTGCCATGGGGACTCCTTAATGCGAATTAGATTTGCATTTTATTGTTTATCTTTGATTTTATTGTTTATCAGCTTACATATACTTTAAAAAAAATACAGGTTTAAGAAAGTGTATTTCTAAACTTTGGGTTCAAATAGCCTTTTTATTAACCCTATATACAGTAAGCCTGCTAGCAGCATGAGAACTACATATCTGATATTTCCTTTCATCTTTGAATATATATTCCAAGACAGAGTTATGAACTGATCTTCCAACTCTGCAAAACTGTATCCTAAGGTACACAGTTGGAGAAATGTCAAACATTAACAGCATTTTCTAGCTTTGAGAAAGTTGATATTTAATGGCCGTTTCCATGGGTACCAGAGCAGCAAATGATAATATGAAGGCAGATAAAAGGAAGGAACACCCCACGATAACTCTATTTCAGATTCTTTTACAGCATCAAATTAACTGCCATCAGTAATTCAAAGAAGGAATCATATGGGACGCAGAGATTCTTAAGCTACATTAAAAGAGAAGTTCCTAGCAAAATGTGGCATGTTATGAGTCATTTGTTTGCACATGTATTTTCAACAAGGCTATTTTAATAGCATGAAAGAAGCCGTGTTGGGTTTTTCTGCCTTTGCTGTGTGTCTGCTGTTGCACAAATCTCCCCCAGAACGTATGCGGACTTTATAATGTCTTTTAGCCTCCTGGCAAAAGCTCTTGGTTTCCCTGGGTAACAGATTACTTGCTCAGCTTTAATGCCGACAGAGAAAGAAAAATCATGTTTTCTCCCAATTAGATTCTCAGTATGACAAGAGAATGTGCTGATGTCCACTGTGCCATATAAGAACTGGGGAAACCTCATGAGATAAATCAATGTGCACAGAGATATGACCTGCTTTGCCTTTCGTTCCAAAAATAAAAAATGACTGCAAGGAGATGATGTGATGTCATTGTAATATGCAGCATTCAGCTATTCACTGACTTGCAAATAGAAGGATAGGTTTTGGACAAAGCTAACAAGTTATGCTCTCTTTCATAACACACCAGGCCATCTTAGAAAAGTGATTCTACCTTTTAAATTAAAATAATTCCTCCATATTCATATTTGGTCAGTATCAGTATGAATTACCTGCATCAACAGAGTATTGGTCACTATGGAGACAGCGTCCCCTATGGGATCCTGGGGATGAGGGGTAGAAAGTCTCCATGTTCTGACTGAAATAGGTTTTTATTATTATTATTATTATTATTATTATTATTATTATTATTATTATTATTATTATTATTATTATTATTATTATTATTATTATTATTATTATTATTATTATTATTATTATTATTATTATTATACATATGGGGATGGTATGAGGGCAGAGGGAAAGCATCAATAAGCCAAAAATGGCCTGAAAGGCTTTTGCAAAGCTCAGGAAGGAGAAGGAGGTAAGGAGGAAGAATCTAACACATGTTAGAATTTTAAGGATTCTACAGGCTTCCCTCATTTAAGAATACATGATATGTGAATAGAGAGGGTTATACAATACCTGTTTCAAATGCACAAATATTACAATTACAGGAACTGCAGTGATGTAGGGACTACTGCCTTGGGTATTATTCCAATGCCATTCCAACATACATTTTCAAAAAATATAAAAATATCAAGGGAAATTTGACTGAAGGGGAGGGGGATTTGTTTTTTTTACAAAAAAGTTTTGCCTCTGTCCTTCCCCCCCCCTTCCTCTGCCATTTTATTGGAGAATTTTCTATTCCTATTAGATTCTACTTCTGCTGAAATTGGAAAGTGATCATTCTTCCTGTCTTCACATACTTAATGTATAGTTTCTTTTCTCTGTTACCTATACAAATGGAAGAAAGTGATCCAAGATTCTTCTTCTTCTTCTTCTTCTTCTTCTTCTTCTGGATTCCTGGCTATAGAGGTACATATACTGTAAGGGTAATCTGAACAAAATTCACCCCTTCCTGTCCATATTAGTTCACTGACTCCCAAGATATCAATGTTTAATCTCACCGTTTTGTGTTTGAACATATCCAGTTTACCTTGGTTTATAGCCCTTAAATTTCAAGTTCCTATGCAATATTGATGTTTACAGCATCAGATTTTCTTTTCCAGACACATCCATACCAAACATCCTTTCAGTTTGGGCCCAGTCCCTTTATTCTTTCTGGAGCTACTTGTACTAGCCCAGTAACATACTGGACACTTTACTACCTGAGGGCTCATCTTCTGGCTGCATTTCCACACATCAATTAAACTATATAAAGTCTGTCCTAAGACTTTGCTACAACTGGGTTGTTGTTCTTTTCTGGATTCCATACCTTTTGTAGACTAAAATCCTCAAAAGGAGGCTAAACTGTGTGTGGATTAAATGTGTTCTCAGTATCGGTCAGAGCATTGTCCCAATTTGTTTTGTAAAATGCCAACTGAGAAGTAGTCTTTTTAAGGATGGAAGTATACTTTTGGAGGTGTCCTCCCCATTTCCTCTTATTCAACTGTGAGCACTGAACTTGGGCGGCTGAGAACATCACTGTTGGGGAGAAACAGGAGAACAAAACAGCAGACACATTAGAAGCCTTATCTGCCTCTTCTCTCCATTCCCTGCAAGGAAGGACAATGTATCCTCCACTTCCCTTCTCTCACATCCTAGCAAATAAAAGGAGACTGAATACTTTGTTTTCCCTTGGCAATGAATAAGGGAAACAGTAACAGCTCCTTCATCTCTTTGATCTCTGCCATTTCATGCTCCTCTGAAATTATACAGTAGTGCAAAGCACTATTATAACAAGGAAGGAAGCAAGACTGGGCTTTAAAGAAACTCATCCATGCTGTATACATGGAAATGAACTTGTGTTTGGATTGATACAAGGGGAAGGGTGAGAGGGAATAAAGGAAGGACGAAAGTGCTGCCAAGGGAATTTATGTTCAGATGCAGCAGCAAGGAAATATGCAAGATGGCCTTTGAGTTTCCCACTCCAACAATGTCATGGTTTAAAGCAGTGATGGCCAACCTATGACACGCATGTCACAGGTGACACACCGAGCCCTTTTGGGTGACACACCTGGTCACCCTGGCACCTGGCCGTGTAGTGCTTGCTTGTTCTTGAAGCGTACGAAATACCAACTTTCAACTGAAGATTTAGCAAACGAAATTCAGCCACAAAAGTCACTAATGTAAAGAATTATTTGTTTTTGCTTTTAATAAAATACATATATCAAAAATATAACTTACTAGAGCTGCCAACATCACAAAATTATGGATATTTCTAGATGTGACACAGCACCCGACTTAAGCTAGGTTTTCTTGTGAATTTTGACACACTGAGCTCAAAAGGTTCGCCATCACTGGTTTAAAGGATGGTTCAGTTACTGACTGCATGGAGGGGAGTCGAGGGGAGGAGAGAAGGGAGGAGAGAATGACCATGCTGAACAGAGGAAGAATGAAGAGCAAGTCCGCTTTGAGTCCATGTTATAAAGCAAATGTGGGGATGATGGGAAATCATCTGAGTGTCAATTCCCACAGCAGCCAGATTAAAAATGTCCTGTAAGACTAAGACCCTTGTGTCTTAGATACTGGGTGGATTTGCCATTTCCTTCTCCAGTGGATCACTTTTTTCTTTTCTTTTCTTTTCTTTTCTTAACTCTCCACTATTACCTGTTTGGGGTGTTCTACCCAGCACAGCTCATAGCTTCATTATGCTAAACAAGCCCCTCTGCCACAATAAAGCAGTGATCTATGGAGGGAAATAACAGTACTGTATGCAAAAATATACACCTACTGGATATGGTCCTGCACAGATGCTAATGTAGAATGTGTACACTTGGATTATACTGTATATGAATTAATAAAAATGTTAACAATTTTTTTTTAATTTGCATGGAACTGGAAAGTGAACATATTTAAAAGTAGAAATGCACTGAATAAGGAGCCTGGAAAATGTGCTTAGAACCAAGCAGGAATCAAATTCTCACACTGTCTCCAGCAAGGTAAAAATCCATGACATTTCAAAAAGAATCTTTGTGCCACCTTGTGGTTAAGAACTACAATACAACTATATTTAGAGTTTTTAAAAGCTTTTCATTTCATAGTCCAGTTCAAATGCATCTTCTGTAATGCTGTCTGTATGGTGTGAGGCTTTTGCGAAACAGGGCTTTGCTCATCAAATGTAGTGTCTTTTGTTACTTCAGAGCTGCATTAAGCTTAGGACAAAAGGAGGGGGATTATATTGTTTGGTGTACTTTAAGGCTTAGAGAAGACTGTGAGGTGGGATTGTTCACACACCAGTCTTCTCCTGCCACCCTATCATGAACATTCTGTGCTAGAACAGGTGGATTAGAGAAGGGTTGGGAACATGAGGGCTACACACTGTATGTCTAAGGTGACCCTTTTGATATGCCTGAACCAACCTAAGTAGAGCAAAGTGAAGCTGACATCCAGGATAAGAGGACAATGGTTACAGGAACTATGTGTGGTAACCTGACCTTTATATGTTTAGAATTTGATAAGCTGGTTGTTGGGGTTAATGTCGAGCAGATCCACTTCGTTACATTCTCAATATTCACCATATATTAGCAAAGGGAACGGAACAAGAATCTTAATACTTTTTAATACTGATCAAGGGTTTTAGGGGCCACAAATAAAGTTGGCCCTTTGACAATACGTTGGATCACACACCTGCATTATTCTTTACTATTTGGCAGGACATGTCAAATTAGCTTGGGAAGATACTGAAGGTACTGTTTGTTTGTTTACATTTTTCTTTGTTCAGAATTAGAATAAGACACCCCAGACCACATATGATTTCCATCACCTGGACCTCCATCACCTTATTACATTTCAATTGGAAGAAGAGTTGGCTTTTCTACCCCATTTTTCTCATCCATTTAAAGGGACTCAAGGTGGCTGACAAAGCTTTATTTCCACAAAAGAACACCCTGTTAGGTAGGTGAGGGTGTGAGAGCTCAGAAGAGAACTGTGACTACTCCAGGGTCACCCAGCTGGCTTCGTGGAGGAGTGCAGAATCAAACCCAGTATTCCCAGATAAGAGTCCAGCTCCCTAGACTGAACTGGCTCAGTCTGACATGTCCAGAGTAGTAGAAAGGAAATTAACACTAACTGTAATTTATCCAAAGCAATACTGACATGGTTAAAAGATATTAGTGGCATGTTATATCACATAATATTCTAAGGGTATTTTTCCACTAGCACTAAGTACCCATTGAAGCACCCATTAAGGACCCATTTGGCTGAGAGCCGGATGACCCCATTTCCACCACAGACCCCATTAGGGACACATCTGTTTCCACCACAGCTAGGGAAATCCGGATCATATGGGTCCTTCAGTACCTACAATCTGTATTTTGTGTAGGGTTTTCAGCCTTAAAATCCGGATTGTAGGGAGCCTGTTTCCACTACAATCTGGCAATGGGGTCTTGAGGAGGCTCGGGAGGGGGAGGCACCCATGGGGGGTGCCCCAAAGTCAAGACTTCAATGTCCCTCCAAAGTCCCTCCAAAGGCAACTTCAGAGATTAGCGCAGGCTCCGAAGAAAAACCCCTTGCAAGAGCAATGCAGCTGTCAAAGGCTGCGAAGGCTCCGAAGGGTCTTTGAAGTTAACTGCACCAAAAGTGCCCAGGACAGAGCTGGGCAAAGAATCTGTGACTGACAATGTGGCAAAGGGGAAAGCAAGGAGGAAGAGGAGGAGGAGGAGGAGGCAGCACTGGTGCTGGTGCCCCATGAAAACCGCAGCAAATCCCTGCATTGGGATGCCACATTTTTCTCTAGCACCAGCCCGTGGAGATCATGATTTTGTTCCCTTTCCCAGGCAAGCTGCTTGCTTGCCTCCAAAGGGGAGTAAAAGCAAGCAAGTAAGGGGGTGCAGAGGCTTGAGTTTTCTCTCTTTCTCAGGGAGATAACCTTATTGCCCCCCTGGAAGAGAGAAATTTCAAGTCCCTGCAACCCCTTGGAGCTGCCTGTTAATTAGCTCCTTGCTTGGGAGGCTGACTCATCCAAGCGGAAAGAGGTGCATAATTAATTAGCTCCTTACTCATGTCTCCTGCTCTTGCCCCATAATTCAGGTCTGTTTTTAAAAAATCTTCCCTGCTCTTTACAGCACCTATAGCCACCTGACAGTTGCCCAGTTGGGTGTCCCATACCCACCTGAGAGTCCAGCTGATGGGTAGGAGAGTCAGAGCAGAGGGTTCTTGCCCTATGGAATTTGCTGCCAGAAGAGGTGGTGACAGCAACCAGCCTGGATAGCTTTAAGAAAGCATTGGACAAATTCATGGATGACTACTGGAATGGATGCCTAGCTACACCCATTAGTGTGGATCAGTGGTAGGATAGGAACACAAGCCCCCATGTGTTAGCACCCCAAATCTGCTTTTTAATGTGTGTGGATGCAATCTCCACCTATTTTCCAGAATGGAGGGAATCACCCATGTATTGTCTCACTTTAGAAGCTGATTTCTACTTACTGCTTCTAGTGGAAGAGGCAGAGAGAATTTTGAGCATCTTACTGCCTCCTCTCTCCTCCCTCACTCAATGTCCTGCTATCAGATGCATTTTATGTAACTAGCTTGTTAGATAAAAGTGTAAAGATCTCCCACAGTGTTGCAAATTTTTGTTATATTGCAATAAGAACTCGCCATCTGGTGGTTATCTCTTCCTCATCCTTGCCCAGTATAATTAATGTACATTTATTTCAAACTGCACCATACCATACCATTTGGTTTTTATTTCCTTTTGCCTGTTTGTTTTATTTTGTTGATGAGATGATCTATGACTGAAATAAAGAAAAGTTCAAGTCCAAGTACCTTTTCTTCTTTTGTCATCATAAGGTACAAGGAAATATACAGGGGAAGGGGGTGGGTGGGAATCATTCAATGGTTATAAACCCCCCAAAGCTTTTAATTCTTATAATGGAAAATCTATTACCCACTGTGGCTTAGGAACAGAGATAAAACTTGGAACCAAAACGTTGATTTACACCTGACAAAGAAATGTTTAAATATTTATGCCCCACCTTTAAAGCATCACAAATACAAAATATATGCAAAATAGCTCACACATTATTATTTTAATTTATAAAGACTCACTGTGACAATTCAGTAATCTCCATCTTAGCCGAAATAAAACCATGAAGCAAAATAGTATTTCAATTCATCCCTCACAAAACACAGTAAGAAACATTTCTCACAGTCATATTATTTTTTCCAGGTAAAGTATAAAAACATTAGTTAAAAGTTATCAACAACAAAATTCATATATTTAGGACTTCCCACATTTATGTATATATGTATGTATTTTTAAGAATTAAAATAAAAAGATGAAATGCACAATAAATAATACGATTACTCTATACCAATAATAAATAGAAAAATATATTGAAAATTGTGATGAGATTTTATTTAATAGGTCCCCCCCTTTTTTGAATATTTATATGTTTTAACACAGTTCAACCTGTCTTGATATTTCATGGTTTAGACCAGGCCCTGGAGGCTAGGTTCCCACTGGGCATTTAGTACAGTTTTAGAGCAGGGTTTTGTTGTTGTTTTTAATCAGCAGCAAGGTTTGTTTTTTTGCACTGCCACTGTTAGCTTATAATGCAGACTTGCAGGGGACAAACAGCCTCCCTTCTCTCCTCTCCTCAGCAGAACCCTCTCCCCATACATCATACCCTGACTTCCTCGGGGTGGACAATTCAAACCCCACCCTCTGTATAAACTTGTGATCACAGAGTCCCGCAGCTTTTGTTCACCGCTTGCCCCTTCCATCTTGTATCCAGCATAGCACAACTACTTTCTCCTGTTATCAAGGAAGTAGAACATTCACTATCACCTTACCTTTTGTCTTATAATGGCAGAGAGTGAGACGATCGCGATGGGGAAGGAAAAACCAGGCAAGCTTTTACAAAAGAGCTGACTTCACACTGGATCAGTAAAGCAGATCAGCGTGAAATGGAGGCAAAAGGCATGGGTGAAAGGAAGGAAGGGGGTTGAGCAAGCAGGCTTTTACACAAGAGCTGATGCAGGACAGAAGCCTTCAAAGTCACGATTGCTGCCCCTCTTTGTAACATGATCTGATCTCTTGTTACATGTGTTTTGATCACTTTTTAAAGTTACACTGTGGTCTGATCTCTCTCATTCTTCACCTCCCCCTCCCTTTCAGCCAAGCCTGATCACCTTAGCACGTAATGGCAAGAGCCTGGGGAAAATGGGAGGAAATCATGGCTTACATTGGATCAGGGGAAACTGAGAAGAATATCCTTAAAGCATGGCTCCTTCCCCCAAAAAACTGTTTGCATTCCCACTGCTAAATAGTGAGGATTATTTCTAAATCCAGCAATGAGACCTCCTTTGACCCAAATACAGATAATCCCCATTTCAGAACCTTTAATCCTCAGAAACTGTGGATTCTTTTAAAACTTTGGGAATGTTCAGTCCTCAAAACAATTTCAAAGCTCTTTAAAACTTGAATGAGAACACAGCCTCACTGGGGCTTTATGTAGGCACAGGCACAGAAAAGATGCATCAAATAATGGTCTGATAAAGTATTAAGACTAGAGGAAAGCGCTTGTGATCCTTGTTTCCTGGTGAAAGGCAACATGGTGTTCAGATGTTCTATCTTAGGTCATATTGAAGTACTTGAAGAGCACAATAGAAAATATGTAACAGTGAAAAGAACTTGCACTAATGGAATATCTTATATAACAAAACTGGCAACAGAACAGATCCATAGCTGATACTCTTCCTGGTCTGCTGATTATCAGAGCACAGATTAGCTAGTACTAAAACACTTGAAACTATCTCTAAGGACACAGAGAAAAGATTACATAAAATCTACACAACAGTATTCCTTTCCAGATGTAGATAAAAATCCACATCCCCTGAGACACCTCTGTAGCATTCCTAATATAGTCCCAAGTTAGTTGATCAAAAATCAACTTATGAGAAATCCAGCGATGATGCCATATTCCTCATAATATCTATTTGTTATCTCTTTCTGCTGGCTGTTCACATTACTGTTGCTTTTCCAAAATACCCAGATGCTAGAAATCATGGGGAAAAACAAAGGGAAGTTGGTGTGTGCTTGCGAACATCTGGAACCAGAACAATAATGCAAATAGCTGACAGACTGGGTAAGAGCCAAAGATTATCCCGAGATTGCCTCCTGCCATCTTGTTCTGATGCCAAGGACCTGTAAAGGTCTAAAGTGGATTCCAAAATTCCCTCTTGATACTCATCTGGCTGCCTCTTGTCTGTAACTATATAGTGTTCAAAGCATTGGTTTTTGTCCTATTTTTCAAAAAGAAAAATTCGTATTATTTTAAAAAAAATCTTTTCAAGGAGGTTGAAAGTTTGATCCAAGATTGAAAGACGCTGAAAGTTTTCTTTCAAAAAAGGAGGGGGTATCCAAATAGGGTCCTTGAAAATAGCTGTCTTCTAGAAAATTATTCTATTTTTTTTTTAAAAAACAATATGTTTATAAATACACGCCAAAACTTTCCACCTTCCATTTGGATCTCCCTGAATGGAAAGTCTATAAATAAAAATGTATAGAAAGGAAAAGGTGTGAGCAGGCAGACCTAAAAATAGACCAAATAAGAGTTAAAGTGAAGGTGTGACCACAGTCCCAAATTCACAACTGCTTTAAAAATTCAGTTCAAAAGTCCCCTTTGTAAAGGTGGAATGTCCCTTGGCATGTTTAGCTGCCAGAAGAGTCCCTATGACAGAGTTCTGAAAGTTATGTCTGTTAGCTATTCTCCCAAGGTCACTTCTTACTTGGCTGATTCTTGATCAAGGTTGTGGTACAGAGGGAGCAGAGCCTCTATCCACAAACAGCTTGACTTTTATAATCCCAAAGAGAGTTCCTGGCTCAACAGAAATCTATTGCTTGCTTTTCACTATCACCAGGGTTACAAGTATCTCCTTGGAATTATTCTGGAGACTGCAGGACAGCTACATTTCTGAATGATATTAGTGGAAAAGAAAACATTCAGTATTTATTAAAGGGGCTTCTGTAAGCTACTCCAATTTAGGGTGACAGTTAATTTCAATGGTTTCACAGTTAATGGAAGCAATACATTTTGAAATGCCTTCAGAAAGCCAATAAAAATACAAGTCATGCTTTTTTTTCCCCATTGAGATATTGTTCATTTCTTGTCCCCTACATTGCACAAATATATGCCTTGAAATATTGTGAAAGATCCAAAGCTTCCATTTATAAAGCTTTTCTGAGGTAGAACAGCATCATCTTCTTGTTCGGAGATGGTAGTACTTTGCAAATTCTGACTTTGACCTTCAAGAGCCACATAATATTTTTGTTATTGCAGGGTCTCGAGCATTAAATATTCATTAATTCATTTGCCAAGGTGACAAGTCTTATATTACAACTTGTCTGCTGTGGTAACCAAGTTCCCCAGTCATCAAACATGGAGCCTTCTCAAGTAGTAATTATCTTGTCAGAGATCGTTGTGTCTCTACTTACAATACACATTATCATAGTTATTTCTGTACACGTTGCCTTTCATCTCATGTTACCTTTTCCAGACATCATGCACTTCCAAACATGAGCAAATCATATGTACCCAATTGAATGTCACCCCACATTTATTAGATTCTTTCAGTCTCACAGTCTAATTTGCACAGGCCATGGTGTGGATGCAGAAATGACTGTAGCACTAATCATTTGCGGGCTGTGGCATTGGAACAAGAAGCTGGATGGTCTTGACTATATGTTTAAACCCTCAGTAGCCATAAGCACTCCATTTTGAAGTGTTTATACCTGCACTAGAAGCAATCTAGGGCTGAGCAAAGGTGACAGAAAAGATACATTATCACTACCTTCAGTTCCACCCTGCATCTCATGTCTGTAATTTGGTGACAGCAACAAATAGAGGTGATTCCTTGCTATGTACATACCAAGTTTGGTGGTGCATAAAAGTTCACTCAGGAGGGGTACGTAAGCAGAGGAAAGAGTTGCCTCTGATGAAGTGAGATGCAATCCTGAGGGTGGGAACATCCTGCCCACATGAGAAGCCCCAGTTGTTTCCCACTATTCAAGTGTACTCTGAAGCTCCTCATTCTGGCTCTGTTTCCATGCAAGCAGCTCCATTTGGGCTGGGTAAAAAGGCATCCTGCGTAGGAGGGCTCTCTGAAGGCAATCGTGCAGCAAAGGGCCTGGCACAATTGCTGCAGGGCAAAGATGGAGGCGGAGGCAGTGGGCACCTTCTCAAACCAAGGGTGTTCTGTATTGGTAAATGGAGAAACGACCTCTGATACAATCAGCTTCAGCCTAACTAATATCTCAGAAAAGACAAGACTGTGATCCCAATCAGAGAAACCATGATTGGGATTACTGGTAGACCCATTTAATTGGGTCTGTCAGTAGACTAGGAGCAACAGTCCTGATCTAGAACATGGGAGGCATGCAGAAGGCCATAGCATGCCACTTAAATATATTCCCCAGAGACTCATTGTTCCTAGTTCTCAGAAGTTTTGAAGTCTGGCCACAAAGCTTGTGTGGGCTGATCTGGACCAGCACTGTCAGATAATCCTGATTTCACCCAGGCCTTTCTGTGGTCAGAATCAGCACGCCTGGCAATTCCAAACCCACCAATTCTAAATATGGGCAGATGTGAAGAAACAGTCCTTGTCAAACAAAGGGAGAACAGGATGTCCAAATGATGACTACCTTTCATCTGACTCTCCCCAGATACCTGTATACACTGGTATTTCCAGTTTTGCTGGAAGGACAAAAGGGGTCGTCCAGACAGTTTTGGAGCAGGAAGGTGAATCTGCAAATAGATTTATATTTACAGTGTTCTGTAGAGGACATGCTTGAAGTAGCGCTGACAAGATGGGATTAACATAATACAAAAAGCCCATCATTCTTATTCCAGTAGATAGCCTAGGCATCCAACTCAGAAACCACAGTAATGATAGGGTGCATTCCCATAGGGAGTAAAAACTGGACTGGATTCGGACTCGGCATTCAGGATTCCCATTAAACTGGCCAGTAGTCTGAATTCGGGAAGCCGGATCCCCATGCCAGTTCTTTCCCCCCAGATTTTCTGCAGAAACCCCTGTAGAAATCTGGGGACAAAAAAGCCCTGCTGATACCGGACTTCAGCAATCTAGTCTGGATTTTATTGCCCTCGGAGATGAGTAAAGGAGGCGAACTGGTGGCCGGGGTGAGCAAGTGAATGAGCTTGTACTATTCAAGATATTGCTGTCTTCTGATAGGGGAATTGGGGGTGCCCAGAGTAGGGGGTGCAGGAAGGAGGAGCCCGTCCCTCAGATGTTGTCCTCAGAGGAGAGCGAAGGAAGAGAGCCAGCGGCCAGGCCAAGTGCAGGATCAGAGGAGGAGGAGGATGGCAGCAGCGGCAGCAACTCCTGCCCTCAAAAACTGCTGCACCATGCCATTTTCAGGTGTGCTTCTGTATACTTGTGGGTTCCATTTGGGAACAGCCCGATGCATGCTCTGTGCTGTTCCCAGCCTCCAACTAAACCTGCAGCAGAACCCAGGCTACTCCAGACCAGAGTAATCTGGGTTCACAGTAGTTGTGAATGCGCCCTTAGTGTATATTGTTGGGTAAGGTGGTCTCTTACATAGTAGCATGTCTTTTTTGTTCTATGTCATTCCATACATGATGAAGGCAGATCTGAGAGGTACATCTGTGCACTTGAGCTCACTGCTAGGCACTCTTCCCTCCTCTGTGGTGCAGGGTAGAACAGCACCCACTTGGAATTATGGGGAATGGGGACAGGAAGGGAAGAGAAGGAACAAGAGAATAAGGAGAAAAGGCACAAGAACATTGTATCTTGGCAGCCACTTGGTCAATGCATTTTATTGATTAGTCCGTATGACCATATCAAAACAGAAATATAATACAATAGATAAAAAACTTAAAATCTGCACGGATCTTCATTGCCCTCAGGGTAAAAAGTGAGGTTTTCCCAAAAACATCCTTGCCTTGGCCTGGCCTAGCTAAATTTCTCTGCACCCCATAATTTGGGAAACCACAGGGTTTTGTTTTGTGTGTGTGTGTCAGATCCCAGAGCTTCACTCTGCTTAGCCAAAGAACAAAACAAAGAGCAGTCAACCAAAGACAAGGAAGGAAAAATAGTTTCTTTTGCAAATGCCTATGCCTGGTAAAGGATCCGGAACTTAGCAATGGCAACATCAGAGAGTGGCACAACTTAGAATCTCCATTGGCATCATTCATTCTGCCTGGACCCATGACTGGGTTTTGCTACAATTTGGACCCAAACCAGCCATGGGGTCAACTCCATCCAGAGGCTTACCAATCATGCAGGTAAAACCAGTCTGCTCTCTTCTGGGATTGTTAAAGCACTACTCCTGGAGGCCTTCTTACAAAGGAAGGCTTGAAGATTTAACCAGAGGCTGTATTACATCCCAAAATTAAGGAAAAAATAAGCAGCTACTGGCCCTGTCTGTGGAATTTGAGGCATTCAGCACTGCATGTGGACTGTTTAGTTTCTGTGAAAAATGCAACAGTGAGTTAGGTAACTTTTCATTTGATACGGCACAGCTTTCTTCATGGAACTCCATTTCACATATTGCCAAGGAACTGATTTCTACTTAAATGCAATTGGGAATTGACCCTAGAGATTTAATGCAAGGTTATCCAAGCCAATGAAATTAGTCCAACCATAGGACGTTTTAATGCAACTGGGACATTAGGAATAGAAACAGGATACATTATGGTGCTGTGTCCTATAATATGCACCTCAGTCCACACACGATGTGCTTTTGAGACCACTGCCTCAGGAGGGATTTAACAACTCCAGCACACCATATTTCACCACCAGCCTGGACAGCTTCATATGCGTTAATGCCCCAAAGCAATTTCACTATAGTGAACAAGAAAATTACCAAGAACAAGTTTACAGGAAAATATCGTTCTCTCGGCCTTTTACCATGCTGACTGACTGGAATGAGCTATGCAGGCAAGGTGGTAGAAATCTTCACTTATTCAGTAATGTTTGCAATAATGTTTGGATGTCAGTGTGCTAGAAAAAAGGGGAATTGGGAAAATGCTGCATTGCTACTTGATTCAGAACCAGGAGCAAAGCGGAGCTGCATCTAAAATACAGTGCTTCTCAGAAATAGCACATTAATGGGATTTAAGCAACTAGATGATGAGGGGGAAGTACTATGATTCCATTTGGGGAAAATGAAGGATACAAATAGTAATGGTAATGGTAATAATAAAAATAAAACAACCTCACAAAATAGGGGAAATTACTTAGGCTTTTTTTTTTTTTTTTTGCACTGGGGCTTATTCTGGATTATATCCGGACTATGGCCACTCCCTGCACAAACCTACCATTCAAGCCTCCATTTACCAGCTCTGTTTCTTCTAGCCTCCCACTTCCAAGCCTGTCTCTTAACCCTTCTGTGACTTGCAAGTACTGACAGAAAATGGATGACTTTCTGTGCCATTTCCTGACCATCCTTGCAAGACCCACTGGGATTCTACAGCAGCCGTATTCCAGGAAACACCATGAAGCACTTGGTGTGTGAGTGTCTCTTCTGCCAAGCACATGGAAGCACCTGGCTTCCTATCCTAGACTGTACCCCAAAAAGAGACATGTGGATAAAGTCAAAGTCTGCACAAAACTCTCACATTTGGAACACATACATACTCTATCCCGAAATATTTGCAGCATTAGAAAGCAGCACTTCTATGGAACCAGATAGGTTTTTCTTTGCCAAAGCCCTGCTTATTCCTCATTTTTTTAAAAAAACTGGAAAGATACCTACAATGCAATAGGTAACCACGTACTAAAGTACATCCAATATTTACCTGGAATTAGCCTCTTTTATAATCCAGGAAGGCCACGTTCATTCCTTCAGTTTCAAAAATCAAATAGAACAGTTCCATACTCTGCTGATTACGGCAACTATTTAAAATTCCTTTCACATAATACTTTGCAGCAGGTCAGCTGGATAAATGTTTGCAAAGCGCTTTATTGTTATGCCTGTGAACCTTCTATTCCAAGAAAATATTACCGTTATGTAGCACATAACACCTTACATATACTGTACATAAAAGGGAGAAATAAGCTCTGTGCAACAAACATATTAACAAACAACTCTTGCTGCTTTATAGATTCAAAATATTGTGTCTAATTTCTACCTTTTACAAGTAGAATAAGACAATAAGAAAACAAAGAAAGAACTTTCATAAACCCATGCCTTATATACGTGCAGATTTCTTTTTTACTATTGTATGTTTACAATAGAGCATTCCAAGGAATGTTTACCAAGAAGAAAATGTGCTATTCTGTTGCATTTAATATGCCTTTCTCTTTCGTGAAATTGCATATTGTAGCTTAAGGTTGCAAACTTATGCAAACATAGCAATATTCCAACAGAGGCACAGGACTATACTATAAGATTGTCTTCTTTTCTTGCAACATCCCACTGCTTACCTGAAAACCCTTTCCTTGAGCCTAATGGGGGAAAGAGATGGGGGGGAAATCTCTGATGGCTGCTCCAACTGTGCTCATTATATCTCTACCACACCCGGTTTCTTTGATGGCATCAAACTGACTCTCCTTGATGTTAATGGCTTGTTTTTAAACCATGTATGCCATATTACGCCACATATTGCTCAATATTCAATTGCTTTGCTGTTCATCATCTATTATCTATAGTTTTTGTTTGTTTTCTTGTAAAACTTCTTGGGTAATTTTATTGGAAAAGCGTTATTAGAGTGAACTATAAAATATAAAAATAGTTCCATCTACTGAACAGTTGTCTGTGAACAAGATGGTAAACTATGTAAAGAAGACAACATTTTTGCATCACTATCACTGGTACAGAAGATGGTATTTATTTATTTATTTATTTATTTATTTATTTATTTATTTATTTATTTATTTATTTATTTATTTATTTATTTATTTATTTATTTATTTCCATTTCCATTTCCATTTCCATTTCCATTTCTATCCCGCCCCATACTCGAAGGTCTCTGGGCAGGTATTTCAGCATGTGGAGCCTGTATTACAAAGATGTCTGCTGGCACATTTCTCTTCTACAAGAATATCTAGAGCACAGAAGCTCTTTCATCTTTACTATATGGTCACCTCATCTGTAATGGAAGCATAACAACTTTGCAGGAGGAAGAAAATTAAGTAGAGTAACTCTTCCTCCTCCTCCTCTTCTTTGGTCCAGTCAGATTTTAAAAGAAAATCCTGGAATAAGAGACCTGCTCACAGCTGTTCTGACATTATATACAGTATGTCAGAGGCTTCAGTGCTTCAGTCAGTGTTGAATGATAATGATTCTTCTATAGCCTCTTTAAAAAAAAAACTGAAAATGGGTCTTTGATCTGTTAGGGAAGCAGTTGGGAAGGTGGCTGATCCACCCTGCTCCACTCTCCTTTTGCTTGCCCCTTCTCTAAATTACAGGCCCAGCAAGAGGCATGACATGAGTCAGTCATGGCTTTCCTTTCAGCACCATCTACTCTTAGGAACGTGCCCCAAAAATTCAGCAGATTCACAACTTGTGTAAATTGCAGAGGTTCGAGATTTCATGCACAAAGGTGAACAGGCCTATTTTTGTGAGACAAAATGATCAGCCCTTCAACCAAAGCTTCAAAGCTTTGTTATATTTGGTGCTAGCAGGTGGCTCCATTCATACAAATGTGAGCACCTCCTCACCTCATTCATTTTCTTGTGAAGAAAATTGAGGGGGGCATTCTGGCACATCTCACTACACCTATGTCTAAAGATGTGGTCAAATACAGCCAGCCAGCCAGCCAGCAAGCAAGCAAGTAGGCAAGCAAGCAAACATAAATATTGTTCAGTCACCAGCCTGCCTCTCCCCTCTCCCCTGCCTCTCCCCTCTCCCCTGCATGTTCTGTGCTAAAAAAGGTAGATAGAGAAGGCTTGGGGACATTAGGGCCACACACTCTGAGGTACCTCCAAGGTGCCCTTTTGTTATATCTGAACACAGCCTAAGACACAGCCTCTTATTAAGTTGAGGTCTCTGAGGACAAATGGAACAGCAAACAGCCAAACCTGCTATAGCCAATTGTCAACTCCCTGCTGTGGCCAACTGCCAGCCACCCCTGAAGAACATCCACCAGTTCCTGGAACTGCTGCTGGGCCTAGGAAGCAGCACCTAAGAGTCTGCAGCCGGGTAGCCCCTGAGCAGCAAAGAACCAAGTCAGAACAGCCTATTGTTCTTCACATCCACTTGTCAGACACAACAGCAAACTAAATGCCTTTGGTGAAGGAAAGACAATCCTGCTAAAATGCTGTCTATTTAATTTCATGATTCTGTTACACTTTAATTGTAAATTGCCCTAGGGAAGTGTTAAAAAGTAAAAAGTGTTCTCGTGTTCTTGGGCCAGGAGAAGGTGAAGACCATGGGAGTTGTAGGAAGAAGAAGAAGAAGAAGAAGAAGAAGAAGAAGAAGAAGAAGAAGAAGAAGAAGAAGAAGAAGAAGAAGAAGAAGAAGAAGAAGAAAGAAGAATTTCTAAAAGTCCAAAGTAGAATTTTGTTCCAAACTCCATTTTCTTTCTCTATCTCTCTGTAGGGCAGTGGTTCTCAACCTTCGTAATGCTGTGACCCCTTAATGGAGTTCCTCATGTTGTGGAGACCTCCAACTATGGGGGTGGAGTAGCTGGGAAGTGGGAGGGAAGGGTGGCGGGAGACTCGTCACGACCTCTCTGAAAGGGTAGTTCGACCCCAAAGGGGTCCCAACCCCCAGGTTGAGAACCAGTGCTGTAGGGGGTTAATTCCTAGTTTCTATCCTAGTTTTGCAATGGGAGGAAATACACAGTCTGGCAGGAATAATTTCCTCAAGAATTTTCCTCCTTACCTGCTTTCCTTATGCTAATTTTGTTTTTTGCTATTGTTCTCTTTATTTTAATCTTCATAGAATACACAGCATGGTGGTCTCAAATTGTACAAAAATGAATCAAAATATTATCAACAGCTATTTGCATTTTACAAATAAAATTGTTGAAAAGAGGTGCATTTAACACATTTTTTACCCTAAACTGCTGGTGTTCAAGATGCTAACAACCTTTGTTGTATAAACATTTGTTGTGAAACATTGGGCAGAATTGAAAAGCCAGTGAATATAGAATCAAATAATGGTTATACAGCTCTCTTAAGTTGAGCACCTGTTTTGGCAGTGCCCTACTTTCAGAGTCTTTGTATATTCCAGCAGCAAAATATGTTTTCTTCAGCTAAATTAAATGAGTCAGACTTTTTTCAAGATGCTCATACTTTACTCTCTTCACAGTTAACAATCATGTTGTAGAAGTTGCTCTAATGCTCCAGAGTATGGCAGAATGTAGCCAGACCATGCTAGGGACCTTGACACAAGCTGCAGACTCAAATGACAGAATTATACTTTGTTCGGGCATCCTAGTTTGGTTTTTCTTTGCTACTTGCATGCCTTGTCAAGCTGATTAATGTGTATGCTAGAGAGCAACTCTTTCAGGTTGAATTAATTCATTTTGCTGGTCTAAAGAAAGAAAGAAAGAAAGAAAGAAAGAAAGAAAGAAAGAAAGAAAGAAAGAAAGAAAGAAAGAAAGAAAGAAAGAAAGAAAGAAAGAAAGAAAGAAAGAAAGAAAGAAAGAAAGAAAGAAAGAAAAAGAGGAATTTCTAACCTATCTTCCAAATTCTGAAGTTTGCATTCTGCTCTTATTAATCCAGATCAAGGAGCTGCTAAGAACACGTCATCTGAATGGAAGTAGATTAGATCCAGATCAGGACTGTACTAATCTGGTTTACTAATCTGGCTTAGTGGTAGACCAGAGACGTTTTCACACGGGGCTGAACGGTACGCGTGGGAGACAGCTGCGGACACGGCATACGCATTGCCCGAGCGGGGCTTGCGCTCCGACGTGTCCGGAGCTGTCTTCGGCGCGTTCGAAATGTAGAGCACTTTAAAGTGCTCTACATGCATTCGAACGCGGACGAGCCGCCCGCAGGCGTTCGGGAGGAGAAGCATTCGCGCCTGCTTCTCCCTCCCTAACAGCTGCGGGCTTGCCTCCGACGCCGGCGCAGGTTTGGCAATCAGCTGTTTGACAATCAGCTGATTGCCGATCTGCCTCCGCGGCTGTCTCCACGCCCCTGGCCGGCCTTTGCCGGCCAAGACAGCTCCCGGCGCTTTCACCTTTCGCACACAGACGCGCCGGTACGCGTTCCGGCGCGTCTGTGTGTGAACGCTGAAAGCGCCGGGAGCTGTCTTAAGCTTTCCGCCTGAACGCGTTCCGTTTGGAACGCGTTGCAGTGCGGAAAAGTCTCAGATAAATGTGCTCTACATCTGTACTACCACTCTTTAGCACACATTTGCTGTTTTAAAATACATGCCTCAGTCTGTGGTTGATCCAGATGTAGCTAACACGGATTAACTGAGGTAAGTGCAGGAAGAGCTTGTGGTTCAGCTTGCTCCTTGTCTGCTGGTGCTGTTCTGGAACACCAGATTTGTTCAGAATGTGATATTCCTCATTTATGTGACTATTGGAAAGAGGTATCACAAAGGCTTGTGTTGGAGGAGTGTGAGCCTTCTAGATGTGCTCTCCTAAATACCTTGTTCAGCTAAGGATCAGGAAGGAAAGTTCCTCTGATGGAGATGAATTCTCTGTCACTCTGTTCAGACTTCCTAGCTAGCCGTCTCCTGCTGTATTTGGCAGGCAGGACACCAAGGAGATTCTGCCAATGGCAATTCAAGCTTGAATTGTTATGGAATCATTATCACCTCCCTATGTTTATTTTTATGTTCAAAACCACATCCAGCTTCTACCAGTTTTTGAGTTTTATTTAGTTTTTCTCTTTTTGAATTTTATTTTCTGGCAGTGTGGTTTGCCAGCCTAGTTCTGCAACAAACATTATTGTTATGTTCCATGCAGGTAAGTGCATGCTAAACTGCTGAAACTGAGTTTGAGTGCACTTATTTACTGCATTTATCTTTTCAGAGCAAGTACTTGCAAAAACCAGTTTTTTTAAAAAAAATGAAAATTTGAATGGAATTAAAAGCTGAATTTTGGGGTCTTCTCCATTTCATATGGCATTCTTAGCAGACAGCTAGTTTATCTTAAATTGTTAAAGCAGAATTTCATAATTAGGATTATTTAGGTGCCATGATTTTACTGTCTCAGTCCTCCTTTCTACTTTATGCTTTCTACCTACTTTATGCTTTGATTTCTTCTTCTGTAGAGCTTTTTAAAGTTTTAGGAGCTCTGTCCTTTCTTTGATATGATAAGCCATATTATTCACCCTGCCAATTTTCAACCCATGGATTTTTGTCTCCATCAAATTGCTGATTTAATAGAACAAGCACTTCTAAAGGACACACAAAATCAGAAAGGGACACTGGTAGTGTATATTAATAGTATAATAATGGTCGTCCAGTTACCTCAATTTGTGCAATAAATGCTGGGGGAGACGGAGAAATGATACAATAACTTATTAAAATATCTTTGCTCCATGGGAATGTTTTATTAAATTTAAAATTAATATATTCACATGGCTCTACCTCTTTGATCGCCTGGCTCCACCTCCTTCACCCCTTTACCTGTCTCAACTCAGCCCTGGAGTCCACCAGCCACCAGTGCTAGTATCTACATGTAATCATATGCATCCTGTTTCTTGCTGTAGTCCTTAGATAGTCAAGACTAAGAAGGAATTAAATCATGACAACTTTCTGTTTAGGTAAATTTTATAATGTGTGCTAAACGTTTCATGAAAATGAGCTGCCCAATGTGCTATAGCGAAGCCATTTGGCAATTCCTTCTGGGTGTTTTTTTTTTAAACAGGAGCTTGGACCATAAGTACACCGCTGCTGATTGAGCTGTTGAAGAGCGGGTGCTTGCAGCATCTCTCAATTGCTCACTTTGTGCTATTCTTCTCTGTTGGGTGCTGAATTCTAGGCGAGTGTTTAATATTACGTGCACAGCCCTCTCCAAACTCGAAGCTGTTCATCATGTTGTCTTCCTTAAAGCTATTCACATTTGTTACTTTAGCAGCCATTAAGAGCCTAGACACAATAGAGATAATTTTCAGCATTAGAGAGCAGCTGTGTAATTACTCTGAACTTGCCCCATTCATTGAATGAGCTTTTTCAGTTTGAATTTGGCTTGTTTGTGTGTCTGAGAAAGAGGAGGGGTGTCCAGGCCTGCTTAAAACAGAGTGGCCAACAATCAAAATCAATAACTCATTACACAGCATGGTTTGGATAAATGTATACTGGATTCTTTAAAGAAGCAGATTTGGACAATTTCTTGGTGTGTTTTTTTTCTTAAACCTTGAGTCCTTCTTATTAGCCATACTAGCACTTAGACATACAAAGCTGGAATGCACTTAAAGAAATGAAGGGACATGTATATATATGTCAGGGGGTAACTGGTTGCCCCCCCTGTGGTAATAAATCTCCATCAGCATTCCATTCGCAGAGTCGCGCCTTGGTTCGTGCTGGAAACACAAAGTCCTGCTTTCCTGCTTTCCCGGAAAAGCAATTCCCCTCTCTGTGTCTTGGCTCCCAGACTGTCAGCTTCAGCTGTAGCTGTCCAAGGTGCTGAAGGGCCTGGCTTCCCGATCTGGATCTCCGATCCTGCTGAGGCTTGGCCCCTCCTTCTCCCCCTCTTCGCCAGTGTAAACAAAGGAGTCAGGGACGCCGTAAATTCTCCAAAGAGGTTTATTGCATAGCAAGTTACATTCTCCTTCTTCCTCGACCAGCTAGGCAAGGCAAAGCAAAGGCACAGCCGTGCCCAGTTTTATACCTTTCCACTATCTGAGTTGGAGTGTCATATCCTGGCATTTCGCAAGTGTTACACAGTCTTACACAACTCTTGCACAATCCCTCTGATGTTGTCATCAGTCTTAGGAGAACTGGTGATGTGTTTTGCACACATCACCTTATGATGCAATTCCAGGAGTCTCCTGACTAAATACTAAGTTAGCTCCTGGTTACCTATTCTAACTTCTTTTTGCACACATCACTACATTTTCCTTCCACTGGCTTTTTAGCCTTGACAATCCCCTCCAAAATGTATTGATTTGTGCAGCTATAATATTTGAACTATGCCACACAGCACTCCAGCTCTTGGCCTGGATTACTAACTCTCTTTCCTTGGTCCTCTTTAGGTACCTTAGGATCCTTCACCTTTCTGCTGTCTCTATCCCCGTGTTTCTGGGTTTCATCTGGCATTTCCTGCCTCTTGAATACCCACTTGCCTCCTGCTATCACTATGCAAGTGTTTGCAGTCTGTGTCCCAAACCAATCTGGGGGCTTTCTAACTCTCTGAGTTCTCCTTGGTAGGATTACCTTTGTCCTTCCTTTTCCATCTCCACTATCTGACCTAGGCTGTGTTTGTGTTTGTTCATCTGCAGATGTGTTAGTCTCACTATCTGTAGAACCTTCTTGCTTTAGTGCCCCTCCATTTCCAGCATCTGTGGCACTCTGCCCTAGCTTGAGAAAAACCTCCTTATTAATGTGGAGTCTTTCCCTGCTGGAATATCTCTCAAAGTTGGCACTCCTGGACAGTAAGATTTTTCCATGACTTGAACAAAATCTATAGCTGTTACCAGAATACTCCACAAACATTAACCTTTTCCAGAAATTTGCAGGTACATATACATTATATACATTTGCATATTGCCCACAACCTCTTATACATTTAAGGTTTGATGGTCTACCATACAGCATATGATAAAGCATTTCCTTTACAAAAGAATTCCAAACACGGTTAGCAACATGATTAATATTCAAAATTGCCCCTCCCCACCTTTTCTGTGTTGTTTTTCTTTCTGCCATTAGTATCATATACAGATACTTTGTATGTTGATCCACAATGGCTATAAAATACTGATTCTTGCCCATAGTCTTTGCTAAAGGGCCAGCCAAATTTGCCTGCACAGTCCGAAACAATCTTTCTGTCGTGCGTCTGCTAAACTTGGCCACAGGAAAAACCTCAGGCTTTACCTTGCTGTGAACTGAACAATCCCAACGGTTTGAACAAATTTCCAGCTGAAATTTTGGACACACTCCCACTAGTTTCCTCACACTTGTGAAGCTCACATGTCCCATGACTGTGCGGTAATAATGGGCGCAGTTTAAGTGCAACAGCACATTATCAGCTAGCGCGCATTCAAGCCCGTAAGTCATCACATACACTTTGTTTCCCTTGACTGCCCTAGCACAAATCTCATCATTTATGCTAACAGTGCAATCATTCCCCTTGAAACACAAAGCATAATTACTGTTTGTTAGCTCAGATTCCCTGATTAAACAGTCTTGCAATTCAGAAACATACAATACATTTGAAAAATCTTTTTCAAAACATGGTATTTTTTCAGTTCCTACTGCAGATCCTCGCCCCCCCGATGCACCTTTTGCATTAGGAGGCATCTTTTCTTTCAAGAGCTTTTCACAATTGGCCATGTGAAAACTTGCCCCCAAGTCCAACACCCAACTAGGGCTTGCAGCCACACAGGCTATAGACTCACAGTTCTTTACAACCCCTCTGTTGCTTGCAGCACACCTGGGTTCCTTCTTCTTGGCTCTTTCCTCAGCCAACTTTCTCCAGTCCTTCATGAAATGATCCTTTCCACCACCGTGGAAGCATTTCCTCCCTCTGGACACAAATGCTTTCTCAGGCTCAAAATCATTGAAAGTCTTGATTGAGTGGGTTTGAGTCACCCCTGTTTCCTGTCTCTGGAGTTTTGCCTCGTAGTCCTTACGCTGGCTTTCCTCCAAGACTCGTGATGCCACCATCTTTGCAGCCAGCTGCCTCTGGTCAACACACTGTAGGCTCCACAGGATATTTTCAAACTCATCAGTCAAACTTTCTAACAGGACAAATGTCTTTTGCACTGGGGGGCTTTCGACTCCCCATGTTGCAACTTACAAATCTGCCACAATCTCCAGACTCGTTCTCTGGTAAGCGCCGCTTCAGTGTAAACACACCATACAGAAAAGTTCGTCTCATCCAGTGTCAGAAAACGTGCAGCTTCCACCTCTCAAGCAGTGCACTTTCCTCCCTCCTTCTTCTGTCAAACGTGACAAAGGACAGACACACAAAACAGACAATCAGACAGCCGTCCGATTCTCTTTTCACTCAGCCTTTCGGCACTCACAGTCAGTTGAACTTTCCAGCACGCGCGGGGTTAACGCTCTGGGCCCATAACCCTTGTCAGGGGGTAACTGGTTGCCCCCCCTGTGGTAATAAATCTCCATCAGCATTCCATTCGCAGAGTCGCGCCTTGGTTCGTGCTGGAAACACAAAGTCCTGCTTTCCTGCTTTCCCGGAAAAGCAATTCCCCTCTCTGTGTCTTGGCTCCCAGACTGTCAGCTTCAGCTGTAGCTGTCCAAGGTGCTGAAGGGCCTGGCTTCCCGATCTGGATCTCCGATCCTGCTGAGGCTTGGCCCCTCCTTCTCCCCCTCTTCGCCAGTGTAAACAAAGGAGTCAGGGACGCCGTAAATTCTCCAAAGAGGTTTATTGCATAGCAAGTTACATTCTCCTTCTTCCTCGACCAGCTAGGCAAGGCAAAGCAAAGGCACAGCCGTGCCCAGTTTTATACCTTTCCACTATCTGAGTTGGAGTGTCATATCCTGGCATTTCGCAAGTGTTACACAGTCTTACACAACTCTTGCACAATCCCTCTGATGTTGTCATCAGTCTTAGGAGAACTGGTGATGTGTTTTGCACACATCACCTTATGATGCAATTCCAGGAGTCTCCTGACTAAATACTAAGTTAGCTCCTGGTTACCTATTCTAACTTCTTTTTGCACACATCACTACATTTTCCTTCCACTGGCTTTTTAGCCTTGACAATATATTAAAAAGCCCATTAATAAATATCATTCTGGCTAATCACCTCAACCTGCCTAAAACCTATGGCCGGCTAGCCACATTCAGAACTAGCACTCCCATATAATTGGTTTGCTTGCTGATAGGGATGGGCAAAAAATGTTCCATCACCTTTGCAATTCATACCGAGTGTAAAGGTTCGAAATTTCACATTTGAATCAAACATTGGCTATATTTGAAGACAGGCCTTCACACTCAAGCCAAAAGCTTCTGTCCTTCATTTGAAGATCTGGAGCAGATTTGGAGCAGATTTGGAGTCACAACTGCTGGTGACAGGGATTTGAATCAAATTTGAAGGCTTGCAAATTTGATGTGACTCAATTTGCACAAATGTGGAGTTCCATCCCATTCGCTTTGATGTGAAGTGAAGGGGGGGGGGATTCATGCACATCTCTACAGTACTTGTTGAATTTCAAGGGCATTTTCTAATATGCCTGTACTTACCAGCAAGAAATCCTTTACATGTCAAACTGGTGTGCTTGGGAGGTTTGCCCTAGCTACAACCTTTGTGGTTTTAAGAAATGTCCTGCTAAATTGAGCCAACAAGTCTTTTAGTACAGCGGTCTGTACTTTCCACCTTTGTTTGTTTAAACTTTAAGTTTTGCATTTCAATTATTTGGATTTCTTAAGACATTAATCATAATTCAGCACTAGCTAATATACTGGACCAGCAATCATACTAGGAGAGTGCCTCCCACATGCTGTTGTTGTCTAAGGGAGGTCTCCCTCACCCCCCACCCCTTAGACCACATCAGTGTATGGAAGAAAGGTTCCTAGGACACCTGCTGATCAGGTATACAAGCTGGTGCAGAATCACCCTAATTGATCTTCATGCATGGCTTCCCTTTGTGTACTCTGCCTGGAGAAATGTTCTGCAACTAATTGAAGCTTGTTTTATGATTCTGATCCTCATTCTACATTTCCTTAAGGGTTTTTTAAATTGGATCCTGAGGTGTTTTTCCACTGTCAGAAAGTACCCATTTTTGCACCCATTAAGGACCCATTTGGGTGTGAGCCGGATGATCCCATTTCCACCACCGCACCCATTTGGGACCCAATTGTTTCCACTGCCGCTGGGGAAATCCAGATCAAATGGGTACTTTCTGGCCTTTAATCCAGATTTTCTGTAGTCCCCATTAATGCGGTCTACAATGGGGTCTTCAGGCAGAAAATCCAGATTAAAGTGAGCCTGTTTCCATAGGAAACAGGCAATGGGGTCTAGAGGAGGCTAGGAGGAGGGGATGCACCCGTGGGTGGGAAACCCCGTAATCCCAGCTTCGGAGTCATTTCGGAGTCATTTCAAAATCATTCCGAAATGACTCCAAGGTCCCTCCGAAGCAATCGCCAAGGACTTCGGAGAGGTTCTGGAGCTGTCAGTGCAGACCGTGCACTATTAGTGGAGACTGCGCGGACTTCCCTCCGAAGTCCCTCCGAAGAGACCGGCAGCAAGACTCTGAGGTCTGTGCTTATCTCCCCGGAGAGACCGGTGTCGAGACTCTGGAGTCCCTCCGAAGCAATTGGCAGAGACTTCGGGCTCTCACCGCCGGTCTCTCCAAAGAGATCAGCGCAGACTTCGGAGGCGCTCTGAAGGGATTCCGGAGCGGCTTCAAAGTCTCTGCCGATCTCTTCAGAGGGACTTTGGAGGGAATAGCGCATGGACCACACTGACAGCTCTGGAGCCTCTCCAAAGTCCTTAGCAATCTCTTCGGAGGGACATGGGTGCAAAGGTGTTTCCACGGCAGAGGGTTAGCACCCATTGCTAATGGGTGCTACACCTCCTGTGGAAACACATTGGGTGCTTCCCTTAATCCGGATCTACTAGATCCGGATCTAAGGGCTGCGGTTGAAAAACACCCCTGAAGTCCTTCAATGAATATGGTGGCCAGCACACCAGATCCTGCAACGTCTGCCTCAATAATTTCAAAATGCAGCTTGGATAGATTTGTTAACTCTTCTCTAAACCCAGCAGGGAAAAAGCTGATGGGAGCAAATGAGCAACCACTTTGGCAAAAGTCATCACTTAGGGAATGGGTTAAAAAGAACTATGTCTGTTCTAAAGGGAGAGTTGTGGAAACCAGCAATGAAGATATAGTCAAGCCTGTCTAATCAAAAGACTGAAACAAACAAACAAAAAATGATTCACATCAAAAGGATATAGAGAAAGATACAGTGTACTGGTGCCTATATGCAAACAGCAAATGAGCAAATTGGTCTGCCAGATAGGGATGGTGAACATATACGTGCAGGGAACATAAAACATGGTGGACCAAAGAGAATCAGTGGGACACAATTATCCTTAGTTACAAATGTTATAGGGAAGACAGAATAGGGAGATGTGTTGCTTTATGTGTAAAAAAAGGTCATTGCATCAAGTAATCTTGATGTACCTAAAGGTGCATATCATATCACTCAATCATTGTGAGCAAACAAACCATAAAAGCAGGTCAACAGTGGAGGTTTGCTATTATCCTCCAAATCAAGATACTCGAGGGATGTGGTCACACCTAAGGTTTAATCCAGCTGCAGTCCACTTTCAGAGTGAGAGAACACACCAGCAAAGTGACTAGCAATTTTCTTTCTATATTATCTATCCCAAAGGTGAATTTTCTGAGTTATTTAACACTGAAAAAGCAGCTTGTCACTTTGCTTATGTATTCTCTCACTCTGAAAGTGGACTGAAACTGGAATAAACCTTACGCATGACCACAGCCAAGGAGACCTGGAGATGGAGAAGGAAGTCAGAGAGACACCACAGAGAGAAAGCTTTGAATTAACTTGGTAAATGTTCATTCATGCCATGTCAGAAAGATAAAAATCTTAGTTATTTTAAATGACTGTGTGCTAAAACAGTTAGCTGGGAATCAACAAGGGTGAGGAAACGCTGGACTTAACTGATAAGTGGCAATCAGGATTTGGTGGAAGAAGTTAATGCAGTCGGATTGATTGGGAACAGTGACCATAAGTCAATAAGTACTGTATTTATAGAAAAGATAACTTTCAAGGCAACTCCAACATAGTCGTTTTTTACTTTTTTTTTTTTTTTAAAGGCAGCTTCTCAGAAATGAGAAGTCTAGTGAAAAGGAGACTCAAATAGAAGGTGGAAAGGGCAAACTCTCTTTAGAAAGCCTGGAAGCTTTTTGAAACTTTAAATTAAGAAATTAAGAAAAGAACTTCAAAGGCCAAGAAGAAGCTTTTGTGGTTACTGGCAGTGTCAAGGAAACTATTAAGGACAAGAACGCATATTTTAAGAAATGGAAGCATACTGTATTACTTTGATACCTTTCAGATAAGAACTAACTGTGTAAAACAAACTTTACTAACTATGTAAAACAAAAACAACCACATAGTTAGTGAGTTTATATGAGTGAATTCAAATGAAATCTTACACAGTAGAACTGATTAGTGACTATAATGCAACAAAATCCAACATTTTATTGGGCTTCCTAATGCAGTTAATAAGGCACTATGAAAGTGGACTGCTGGACTCGAAGGGCCATGGATCCAATCCAGCAGGATGTATGGAAGAACATAGCGCAAAAGAAGAAAAACCTGATGAGTCCCTTCTTAGCCAAGAGCACCCAGTAGCACACAGCTGGATGTCCAATTCTACTTATGGCCTTGGCACCAGGAAGTTAGGTTCAGGCATAGAGATGGATAGATGGATAGATAGAATGTGCTAGGAGTTTGATAGGTGTTTTTCCACTGGCACTAAGTACCCATTAAAGTACCCATTAAGGACCCATTAGGCCCAGAGCAGGATGACCCCATTTCCACTACAGGCCCCATTAGAGCAACATTTGTCTCCACCACAGCTAGGAAAGTCTGAATCATGTGGGTCCTTCAGGACCTATAATCCAGATTTCCTGTACACCCCATTAAAGGAATCTACAATGGGGTCTTCAGCCATCAAATCCAGATTATAGGGAGCCTGTTTCCACTAGAATTTGGCAATGGGGTCTAGAGGAGGCTCCAAAGTCCCTCTGAAATCCCTCTGAAGTTGCCTTCGGAGATTAGCACAGGCTCCAAAGAGAACCCCTTGCGAGAGCAATGCCACTGTCAAAGGCTCCAGAGGATCTTCGAAGTTAGCGGCAGACCGCTCCAGAGGATCTTCAAAGATTCTCCTGACCATCTACAGAGAATGCACCCCCTGTCCCCCAAAACACCTGGGATGTCAGGCGAACCTCTCATGGGTAGATCCAGATTTGCACATGGGTGCTCCGGCGTTTCCACAGCAGGCAGGCTAGCACCCATTGCTATTGGGTGCTAGACCACCCATGGAAACACATTAGATATTTCCCTTAATCCAGATCTACTAGATCCGGATTAAGGGAAATACCCATTTCTTAGATCTGGATCTTCTTAGATCCAGTTTAAAGGAGCTCAGTGGAAAACACCCCATATGAATTTTAGCAGTTACTCAGAAGGTGTAACACTAGATGGGTCTTACTAGTGAAGTGAAATAGAAATGGGAGAAACTTTGCTTGAGGATATGCTGTAGCACATGGTTAAAAATTTGACTTCAAAGGGGGAATGCACGTGACATGAGATATAGATTGGAAAAAGAGTGTGGTCAAATACCTTAGGCCTTTTCGCACAGGCCTTTTCGGAACGCGTGCAAGACAGCTCCGGACGAGGCATTCGCATTGCCCCAGCGGGGCTTGCGCCGCCTCGTGTCCGGAGCTGTCTTGCACGCGTTCGAGATGCAGAGCACTTGAAAGTGCTCTGCATCCGTTCCAACGTGGAGGAGCCGCCCCGGCGCGTTCTGGGAGAGAAGCATTCGCTCATGCTTCTCTCCCTGACAGCCGCGGCCATGCCTCCGACGGCAGCTGATGGCGGTCGGGCTGATCTCCTTCGTTGCCAGGCTGTGAAAGCGATCGAGCAGCCGCAGCGAGGCTGGATGGCAGCGAGGGGCCCACGATTCGAATCGTAGGACCCCTTGCCATCTCCAGCCTCGCCGCCGCTGCCCGATCACTCCCGCAGCCCGGCGACGAAGGAGATCGCCCTCCGCACCGGGGGAGCTAGGCCCTTCCCGGCCCCGGCGGCCCATTGCGGCTGCCGGAGTCAGGGACCTGGGAGCATCGGCGTCCTGTAGCCCCTTTCCGGGGTGGCAGGAGGCCGATCCCGGGCTGGCTGGGGCCGAGGAACCCCTTGGGCGGCCGGAACGCATCGCTCCGGCCCCCCAAGGGTCCCCCCCGCCCCCATCGCGGCCGACTGTGGGGCGCGGGCGCCCCGCAGATCAGTCCCCCACCCCCCACCCCCCAGTCCCCAAAACCCCCACCCGCAACCACCCTCCGAGCCGGATCGGGCCCATCTTCACTGTGAAGGTGCCTACAGCGAGGCAACTTCACCGCGAAGATGATTCCCCCCCAGGGCCCCAGGAGGACGCGCGCGCGATGGAGGACTTACCTCGTCGCTGTCCAGGCTCAGAATGAGGGGGGGCATTCTGGAAGCGCGCGCGTCCTCCCGGGGCCCTGGGGGAGGGGGGGAATCATCTTCGCGGTGTGGGTGCCTTGGTGTAGGCACCCACACAGCGAAGATGGGCCCGATCCGGCTCGGAGGGTGGTTGGGGGTGGGGGTTTTGGGGACTGGTGAGGGCGGGGGACTGATCTGCGAGGCGCCCGCGCCTAGATCCAGGCGCCCGCGCCCCGCAGATGGGCAGGAACAGGGCCGGGGCGAAGCCTTTCGAGATCAGAGCCAGGGGCTCTGATCTCCAAAGGCATCCTGCCCCATAGGGACCTTGCCCCGGGCCCTCCGATGGGCACCCGGGTGCCCGGGCATGTTCATGCCAGATCCACAGGGCCCGATCCGGCCCCGTAGAGCTGGCACGAAGCGCGGCGACTGGCTTGACAGCGCTGCCCGCCCCTTGGGTGCTCTCACCCAATGGGCGGCAGCGCTGCCGGCCGAATCCCCGCCCCTGGCCGGCCTTTGCCGGCCAAGACAGTTCCAGGCGCTTTTACCATTCGCACACAGGCGCGCCGGAACGCGTTTACATGCGTTCCGGCGCTCCTGTGTGTGAATGGTGAAAGCGTCCGGAACCGTCTTAAGCTGCCCGCCTGCGCGCGTTCCAAACGGAACGCGTTGCAGTGCGAAAATCCCTCCTAATTAGATTCTGAGTCAGTTTGTGCAAAGAGTTTCCAGAAATCTTCTAAAGTTGTTCTCTCTTTCAGCTTACAGACGTTCTTTTTAGGAAAGAGAAGGGGGTCTTAAGAGCTCAACAGCTTGCACTTCTTCCCTCGTTGCCAAAGCCTTCAATGACACGCCACCATCCTAATGATTCGACTACCACGTATGCAAGTTATGCCTTTTAAACTTCAACCATGGCAAATTTTGAATTTCTTTTCTGCCTGCTGCTGTGAACCAGAGAGTTGCTGAGTGCCCAACCTTGTACATGGGGCATTGACTGTTGACCTGCTGTTATTTAGGGATCTTAAACTGACTCTGAAGAGCCCATAATGCAGCTCATCCAATGTCAAATTCTGATGGTCTTTCCTATCCATTACTACTGGTATCATCAAAAGAAACTTTAAAGGCAACTTTTAAAGAAAAAAAAAATCTCTTTGGCCATGGTCACACCTAAGGTTTATTCTAGCTTCAGTCCACTTCCAGAGTGAGATATCACATCAGCAAAGGGACCACATTTTCTATCCTAAAGATGAATTATTTTGAGTTATTTAACACTGAAAGAAAACAGCTTGTCACTTTGCTGATGTATTCACTCACTCTGAAAGTAGACTGAAGCTGGATTAAACCTTAAGTGTGAGCACAACCTTTGTTGTTCAACCCATTAAACATTAAGCAACACTGAAATGTACCAGGACAGCAGATGAAATCCCTAGCAGCAGCAACACTACTTTGCCAGATCCTTCAACCAGTTGGACTCAAGCTGTTCTGAAATCACAGTATGGCTGGGTCCTCATGCTGGCTGTCTGGCACACTTTCGGTGCTGGTTGGGTATGCATGGTCCGGGCACGGGACCAGGAATGCATTTCGGGCATCCCCATGACATTCCCGGCAACGCAGAACAGGTATGGGTTGGGCATGGATGGTGGCGTCCCCATGAGAACCATGCTGAACCCTAGTATTTGGGAGCAGTGCCACCTCCTCTCCACCCCCTCTCTCCTCATTGGCTGCCGGATTGACATCAGCTCACCCCTGTGCTGCATTCCCTCCTCCCTTAGCAATGCTGAGAACCAGGACTGGGGTGGGAGGCATGGAAACAAGTACAAGTAAAGCTTCATTCACAAAAATAACTTTAAAAAATTTTAAATGCCAAAACCCACTATAAGATTTAGCAGCTGTAGGCACTTGAGCAGCTTAGCGCACCTTCGCTCCACCTGGGACTGCAAGAATGGCCGTAAACTGTTTATGATCGCCTTGCAGATTGGGGAAACGGGGGTTGTAAATGGAACAAAAATCAAGCCATTGTGCAGCCTGCCTTGGCATTCTTGAAATGGGGTTGGAATTACCTCCGTGGAAATGGCAGAAAATTAAAAAAAAAACAAGCCTTTCTCCAGCCTGCCTTTGTGATCGGCATTTTAAAAAGTAAGCGGCTGCGATCTTCAATGGACAGGGCAGGGACTGCAAGCACACCCCACCTCCCAATGAGGTGAGCACAGATTTCCTCCCTGTTAGCCCTCTAGCATCCCCATGTGTGTTCCCAGCTCACTGAACAATGCGTACCGGTCCCCCAAATTGTGCCGAGAGTTGTTTTTTCAGGTATCAAATTTGGCACCCTTCTGGCACAGTTTGGGGGGGGGGCGGGGGGTTGGCACACTTTTTGCGGACTAAATCCAAAACCCATGGGGACAAAGCTTGCCGATCCCGCACTCAGAACCATACCAAAGTTTCATGGGGACATGGTCTATGTCAAGCAACACCAGTCCACTTTAGATAACCTTCATCTTCCTAATATTTGATTTCTAACTTACTTGTGGACTCTCTAGTGAAGTCTACCAACTTTCTTCCTACTTCTTCTCCTGTAGCCTTATCAAATTTTTTAAAAAGATTGTCATCTCTCCTTTAATTGTTCTGTATCTAAAATGCATTATATATTTATTATCTGTGAATTTCTTTGTAACAAGGACATGGCCCCTGTAGTATTTATTATTTCTTATCTTAATATGGTGTTCATTTGTCAGACGTGCATGCTTTGAGAATATAACATCTTGCCCCTTTTGCATCATAATATATGTGAAAGGCTTATATATAGTTATTTAGCATCTTTGAAATATTTATTCCTGTGGCTGACTCCTTCAGGGATACTGTTACATAAGCTGTTAGCACAGGCATATCAGACCAGAGATCCACAAGTTCTAGTACCGCTGTGTCAAAGCTCAAAAAAAGAAAGATTCTGCAGAAACAGAAGAGGGGAGAGAGAGAAAAGATAATAATATATAAACATAAAGGCCCTGTCCACATTGGGTTGGTAGACCAGACTAGCAAGACCCATAGGATGTGTCATCTGCATTAAGGAACAGTCTACTGGGAGACCACACACCTCAGTAAACCATTTTATTCATGTCAGATGAGGCCTTGGCGTGGGATATGGCATTGCTCCAACTGTGGGCTGCTTACAAGCAGTTCACAGAAAGTTCTATCTTGGGGTGTCTCCAGACATAAGTAAAAAATGTGGAACCTACATTTACTTCGCAGTGAAGGTACTCCGTAGAACAGATCAACCTCACATTCTCCCAATCCTCCAAAGCAGCGGGAAGGACTTTTCCAACACGTGGTCAGATCTTCCACATGTTCTCAGATGAGAGCAAACTCTCCTGAGATCTCATGCAGTTCACCCAAACACTCAGGAAAATATGGAGGGAAGGAAAACTCCGCAGCTGATTCTCGTGTAAGCACCATTTCTTCAGGCACCTAGAGGTTGCACCAGAAGCATTTATCTGGGCTGGGATGTGGGCAACCCGTTTCTTTGTTTTTTAAAGGGCTAAGTAAATGCAGGAGATACAGAAGAAGGTAGGAATGTTCCTAAGAGTTAACTATGAAATGAAACTCTTCAATTTTTGCCACAAGGTTGTAAAAGAAAGACTATGTGTGCATCCCCATGGCATTTTTACTCCAAAATTAACCTTGCTTTGCATCAGACCATCCCCATGAACAGCCTCTAATCCGGGCTACATGAAGGACAAAGAGACAAATCCACAGCAGAAAAAACCCCTTTCCTAACAGTTCTACATCCAGATTAGCAAGCAAGCATGCATTATCCTGGGATCATGGGGACGGTCCTGAGGTATTGGGGGCGGAGATTGGCGATTGTGGTATTAGCAGGCAGGGTCTTGCTGTCCCTGCCCCTAATGCTGCAATCACAACTGTCCCAGGCAAGGGCTTCCTTTAGCCCAAACAAGTGCCTGACAGCTGAGCGGCTCGTGTCATTAGTGGGCGGGGTTTCATGCCCAGTGCTCGCTGTGCCCTGTTTGGGAATTTCTTTTAATTATAAAATCACTGAAACCATCAAAATCTGCAGCGACAAGAGGGATCATCTGGTCTTCCCACAACACTTATTCCCACCCTGCTCTCTTGACGCCGGCAAAGCCACTATATAGGCTATTAAGCCGAGATGTGCACCTCTGCGAAACTGCCTAGAAACACTGTAGCAGCTTTGGTTAACAACTGTTTGCCATTGATTGGGGAACGTGGTTGGATTAAGGCTTGTGGGAAGAGGCTTGTGGGGCGCTGACAATGGCTACAGTGGGTGGGACAGGGATGGCGATGTCACCCTGGCTTCCTATCAGCAGGAGAGGGGGTGGGGAGAAAAATATGTGGGTTCGCGAAGCGCGGCTTGCATGGGGACAGGTACACTCGCTTTGAATCCGCGTTGATCTAAACTGCATGGGGATGCTCTATTGTGAATTTTTGTATCACTTTATTGCAACACACATTTTTATCACCCGCATCAAAAGTGAAGCAACCCTATGAGCAGTTTCAAGCATTTTATTTTATTTCAAATAAATCTGTAAGAACTCATTCACATACAGTTCAATGCAGATTCAATTCCTGACTATGTAAGCTCCTTTTTTTTTAACTCTTTTGTTTGTTTTAGGGGTATTTTTTAATTTAAAAATAGACTGCACTCTGAACTATGTATTAAATGTGCACTAATTTACTTAGGGTTTTGTTTTTTACTTACAAACAAGCTACACTGAGGCAGGATGAATTCTTCAGATATATTCAATCCAGTCAACACCTTCAGGCTATTTGCTTTTCCTTCAGATGTGATAAAATGGAACCTACTGAGATATTGGTACTGTAAAAGGAGGTCACAGGATTGATGGATTTGTTATATTTTTTTCTTGAGGGCTGCTTATTCTCCTGCACTATGATTGATAGTTTGAAGAAAATGTTGGGGTGTGGGGATTGTAGACAGAACTGGATCATGTTCCCTGAAGCCAACAAAATTAGCACAGTTTCCTAAACTTTCAGCCAAGGATAAGGTCAGACAATAAATCACATTACTATTTTAAAAATAGTGTTCTTTAGACTTCTGTGAATGGGTGAATGAAGTCTAATGTGCAAACTGTTATGTTTTTCACTAGCTGTATTCTAGAGAAAGGCTTGCTTCCAAGGTTTATTCCAAGAGCAGCTAACCTCAGCACACTTGAGCAATTGGTGTTTGGAGAATTGAACTAGTTGCTGCCCCACCCCATTTTGCAAGTATCTCTTCTCTATTATTTTTCCAGATAATTAAATATGATTAACAGCTTTTGTTCATGCATTTTATCGTCTTAGGCCCCATTCCCATTTGACATTTTTAGAGATGGTTGGACTATTTTAGTCCTGGTTGGACTATTTTAATCTGGATAGAGGGATGAGTGCACATTTCAGGCTGTTCCCATTTAACCGACAGTAAACTGGGCTGAACCTGAATATTGCTATTTCCACTCACTGCCGAAATCCCCAGCACGTAGAAACAGGACCTTTTAATTTCTGCCCCCTCTCCCCAGTGCAAACCTTGTAAGCCTGCCCTGGTCAATAAGCTGAGCGGAAGAACACACACACATAGGGCAATCACACTTTCCCCTTTTCACACCTCCCTTTCAGATTGGATGTTCCCGGTAATGTTACTTCCATTCACATTATTGGGAAGACAGCATTGGCGCTCAAGCAGATCAGCAAAGGAGCAGAGCCAATCAGAAGGCTGACAGCTTGCGTGGGTGGGGGGAGTAGCTTGACTGGTGGTTTTGCTTTTAAAACCTTTTTGCTTGACACATATGTATCCCTCTGATGATTGTTAGCTGCTACTAGAAATGTACTTATGAGAGATACATTCCTAGTAGCTGCTAACAGTCAGAGTGGGATACATCTGTATCAAGCAAAAAGGTTTCAAAAGTAAAACCATGCGCCAAGTCACTGTCCCCACCCATTCAGGAGAAATCCAGGTGTCACGACCGGGACACGTACTCAGCCTTTGTTGACACCTCATGCACCTGCACACTGGTATTTTGCTTTAAAAAGGTTTTAAATGCCATTTCTGTATGTCAGCATCCAACCCCCATCATAAAATTCACCCTCTCCGCCTCGCTTATCTCCTAAGGTAGAAGGGCTCTGTGCTGCATTTACTCTCACTTCTTAAAGGAAAAATATACTTTAAAAGGTCTCAATACTACTGCCATTTTCCTGACAGACTCCAGCTGGACACTTTTAACTTGTTTTATTTGGTTACAGCTTTGTTTTGGTTACAGTCAACGCAGATAAGTTTCTTCAAATAACGGAACTTTCACTTGTAAATCACTCCACTATAATGTCAGGACCCTTTCCTATCTACACTCATAGGCTTTAGAGGACCCATTTCTTCCCCGACCCACACCTCTGTGAGCTTCTCTGTCTGAGAATAAAAAGCAAAGAACCTTTTCACTTTTCTGCTTTGACCTTTTATAGAGTCTCAGACGCTGGCATTGGATTCTCATTGGTCGAACTGCCAGACTAGCTTTACCGCCTCCCTTTGGGATCTTGTGAGCCATGCCCTCTTACTCAAAACATTTGCTTATCTATGCCCTTAATTTCCCTTATCTAACTTACCTTGCCCGGGGGGGGGGGTCATTACACCATGCCTTTTCCTTTTCTTGATCAGGGCTCCAGCATTGCAGATTTGACAATGGATGGGGGGGGGGCAGCTGTGAAATCCCACCCACATCTGGCGGGCATTGGCTAGAAGGCTAGATCTTTGCCCCAAATAGTTCAGGAGCACTCCCATTTGGGGGTGGGGAATGGGCTCGGCTCCAAAAGGGGGGGGAAGTCCAGTTTTCTTCAGGACTATTTTTCTCAAGAATTTCACTGGATAGTCCTCATAAATTTCGAGAATAAAAAATTGAATGGCAACATTGGATACCAAATTCAGATTCTATTTGGATTTATAGACAATTAAATGGGAACTCTGGATACCAAATTCAGATTCGATTAGGATTTAAACACCTATGGGAATGCACCCTTAGGCATACTATAAGATGGGTTAGCCATGTAAGTATAAAATTCAATAATCCCTTGTATAATGTTAAAGATTGGTTCCCACAAACCACCAAGTAGTTAGAATCTATGGAAAGCTGGGAGTTTGTGGAATTGCAGAACCTCAGGCTGCCAATATAAGTCAAGGTCACTGCAAAGAGGAAGCACATCTTGCCTTCAGACACATGGTAAAACCTGCAATAATCGTGGCACTATATTGGAAATACAAGGCATATCTGAGGGATTTCCAAAATAGTCCTGATCTAGTTTGTAAAAAATCCAATATATTGCTATAACAGGAAATTTGCCAATGGCACCAGATTCCTGTAATAGGTCCACTTACTTGATCCCACATTCTGGATTAGGGCCATGCTGGTCCACTGGTAGACCCAATTAAATGCAGGTGTCAGTGATTAAGGCCTCACTTAATCACACTCTGGGCTCGTCCCCATGGTCTCCAATTATTGTGATGCAGAATCGAGCCATCCTTAATGCGAATTGTAGTTCAGATTAAGATGTCCCCATGAGGTGGAGGAGAGTGTGGGTACAGTCCAAATTCACCCATCCCCAAGCAAATGCGGTAAACCCCGGCATCAGGGAAACCGCATCCTTTTTTCTCCATCCCCTTTGCCCTGATTGAAAGCTTTTAGCAGACAAGCACATGTTTGCATGACAGCAAGCACGTGTGCTTGGAGAAGAAGGGCTCGGGCTGGAGGAATCCCCCCTCCTCCTCCCCCTTGAAGCATGACAGTCAGCCAGAGAACAAGAGAGAAGCCAGACCAACCTAAAATGTTGAGGCAGCTTTTGCTTCCCAGCGCCAGTAAGCTCTGATCGTGGGCAAGGAACTAATTAATATGCACCTCTCTGTCTGTGAGCTCAGATGAGTCAGCCTCCAACCAGCCTGGCCAGCAAGGAGAAATTAATATGCACCTCTTTAAGGCTTGGAGGCAACAGACAGCTTGAATACTTTAGTTCACCCGTTCTGCAGCCCCATGAGTGCTCATGTTTGTGCATGCGTGCGTGTGTGTGTGCGTGCCAGAGAAGACAAATGACAGTGCAAATGACAGCCTCTTAATGACAGCCCTAATGAATAATAACCTGGGAGCATCCGCATGACTCCAGGACAATACGTGCTAGCCCTTTATTTTGCATGCAGTACTCTTGCAAAGTGGAGTTTTTAAAAACCTATTGTCTCGCATGTAGCCCATATTAGGGCTTTGCATGGAGACACTCCCGAGGCAAAGCAGGGTTAAATTCGGAATAAAAATTGCATGGACACTGGCCTTCTGACAAGTAAAGATGGTATTGACCAGCAGGGGGCATGGCTTTATACATCCCCAATAATGTGAACTACATGGACCTTCAGTCTGTGTAGAAAGGCCAAAAGTCTCTCTTCCCTACACCTATGTTTTAATCCAGCTTCTGACCACTTTGAGCATGAAATAACACATAGAGTGACTAGCCATTTTCCTTCCACGTTTTCTAGCCGAAAGCTAGATTTTCTGAGCTAGCTAATGCTGACAGGAAACAATTGTCTCTTTGCTGATGTATCCTCTCACTTTCACAGTGGACTGAAACTGCATTAAAATTTAGATGTAGACACTAATTAACCAAAATATTTGTGCAAGTACAGTGGTACCTCGACATACAAGTGCCCTGACATACAAGTGTTTTGAGATACAAGCCGCCGAGCGAGTGATATTTTGCTTTGAGATGAGAGCAAGATTTGAGATACGAGTATGTAAATACAGTACAGTACATAACAAAAACAACTGAGGTGGTGTTTTGGGAGCTGGAATGGATTAATGGGAAAATTGCTTTGAGATACGAGCGATTTGACATAAGAGCAAGGTTACGGAACGAATTAAACTCGTATGTCAAGGTACCACTGTATAGGAAAACAATTCTTCTTTCCTAAAAACTGCATTCTTTATTTGCATTCTCTGTGCAAATAGGGTCCAAAACTAATATCACATTTTTGTTCTCTTCTTGGGGAGTTTAATGACACTTCTGCACTGGGCCTTATTCTGAATTATATCCTGGAATAGGGGCCTGCCGTCCACATGTGAGTGCAGACAATGGCAGGCCCCAAACAGCATGCAGTTGGCAGGATAAAATCTGAAATGTTCAGTGCGGAAACGTCTTATAAGATTGCTTCCTCACTTTTGAACTCCATAATACATCATTTAATGCAGTTGTCTTTTTATTATTATTATTCTATAGACATATGGACTAGAAAGTTTAATAACTGAGAATTTGTATCCTGGAATATTTTATTTATAGTCTCAAGTTCCACACCTTTAAAAGGAGATTGATTAGTTGTATAATACCTGAGCGTAACCTCTGAAATAGCACGTTTTATGCCTCTAGGATATCTTGTATGCCTCTGGGTTTTTTGTTTGTTTGTTTTGCTGAAGAGAAAAGAACATAATAAGACAGGATAAATTCTCTCTTTCTCCTATGATCAACATTCACTCCAGAAACATTTTTCTCTGTTACTGAGCAGAGAGCTGAGACAAGGGCTTGTCATACTATGTGCAGCCAACCATCCATCATGTTAGTTAAGATCTATCCATTCTCAATATTTTGACTACTCATCACTCACACAATAAGGTCCCCATTTAGATAAATGAACTACAGAATTATCATTGTATTAAAGTTGTCCTTACAGATCTTTTTTTTTAAAGAAATGTTATTATTATCATTTTGCAGCGCTACATGCATACTTATGCTACCCACATATATTAATCAAGGGTATCCAGTCAGTGATAAGCACAAGCCGGCAAATCCAGAGAACAGATGGTACAATGTGAGATCTCCTTTTCTGAAGAGCAATGAGCATACATTTGCTTTTCTGTCTTTCTGTGTAGATTGCTTATCTGGTGGAAATGGGAAACACAGTAGGATATGACACAGTCTTCTGCTTGTAACTAATGGGTTACATTGCATGCACTTGGTGGCACAGATAAAAGAACACCCAAGTCCCAACCTCACTCCCTGTGCTTCCAGTTAGAAGTAATGGACAAGCTAGGTGCTTTTCCCAAAATCAACCAAGCAACAACTACACACTCACTTGGCTCTCTGAGCCACACATTCCTTTCAGTCTCTTATTTGCCCCATGCTATATGCTTTCTGGAATTTCTGCTTCTCTTCCGTTTCATCCAAATACTCCTATTGTTTGCATTTTATGCAGGTATGGAAATGAGGTCTGCATGGCCCTATCAGACCATGCCGGAAAGATGCCAAGCATGTGGTGCCCACATGTCACTGTGTGCCAAAAGAGCGCTTGGAGCATGCTCAGCATTCCTCCAGGGCGGAAGCTGCTCCTGAGAAGACTAATTTGCAGAGTGAGGGGGAAAAACATTCTGAAAACATGTCGAGAGGCAGGTCTGTTCCTGTCACCAATGTGCAGAAGGGTGGAAGCAACTGAACTAGTCCATCTTCCACTCCAGGGCCATTTCAGTAGTGTGAGATCTGGAGCCTAGCTAAATGGCTCCAAACGAAAACATTGATGCTGGGTAACTTTCATTCTCTACCCTCAAAGTAAGCATGAGCTAGTACACACTATCCAGTGGCAGCAGGGGGTCAAGGCAGGGGCCAGCTGTAGGAGGATGGCAGGTGAGGGGTGGCGGCAGCAGTGGCATTGGGCTGGGCTGGGGAGTGGGGGCTGTGACTGTGGCAGTAATGGCAGTGGAAGAGTGGGTGAAGTTGAAGTGGGGAGGCGGGGATTAGCCCCCCTGCTTCCATACTGGAGTTATCCTTTTCCAGGCAAGGGGATCCACAAAAGTTTGGTGTGATGGTGGAGTGACAGCAGTCACAGCATGAATGTGATCTTCTCTGCTCTGGTGTGGATCAGACTTCTTTGCCTGTGGCCCTTTGCTTGGGTCTGTTTCTTGCAGCAGAAATGGACTCAATGCTGGGATAATCCACAGAGCAGATGATATCAATCAGGAAAGAAAATCCACATTAAAAATAGAAGCAGGCTTTCATGTTTGACTGACCCCTCCAGACACAGGACGGCCTCCATTCAATTAAAAAAATAAGGTGTGATCAGGGCCCCAGTCATTTTAAATAACAGAAAGTGATGACATGGTTTTCAGTTATTTCGTATGGATTTTATAGATCTGTTTTATGTACTTGGGTACATTTTTAGCAATCCACTGGTGGGTGGTTCTGTGGGAGCCTGCGGCAATTTCTGGTCAGTTGCTGTGGCTCCCTGGTGCAGATGGGCCTGACTAATAAGCAGACCAGTGCTCACCACAAGGTAGCTGTGAACAGGTTCCTGTTCTCTCTCAAAACCATTTGGTGCCTTGTATTATACTGAAGAAGACTGCGCACCAGAGGCACTGTGGGCGTTACGAGGGCCGCATCCAGACACCTTTATACTGTGCATTGGAATGCACAGTCCTGATCGAGCTGTCACACATGACGATCAACTGATCGTTGTGGTTTCACATTATATGATTGGGACTGCGTACTTACCTTAATGTGGGACCAACTACACTTGCTGCGCAGTATAAAGAAAACCCAGAGCTTCAAGCCAATGTAGGCAGGAGGTAAAAAGGAAGGAGACAAGATGCCAGCAAAGCAGGAAGGGCAGCTCAAAATTTGATGGGCTGCCTCAACCTGTGTGATGGTGTGCACCTCCTCAACTCTCGCACCTCTGAGGGGGAAGCTACGGAGCTGCCTTTCCAGTCGGGATGCCCGGTCATTGCTGTGCAGTAAGTATACTGTGCTTTTACATTTAACTTTGGATTTATTGTGCTAGTCTGGAGGCAGCCTCAGTCTCAAAATCAGATTCTACATTTGCTTTTGCCACACTTGATGCTTTGGACTACATACCATATCCAGTTAGCCCCAGCTAGCACAGCATAAAAATACCTGGCTGATGTCCTGATTTTAGAAAGTCCTGCCAAATAAATGAATAAATAAATAAATAATAGATCCTTGCCCCTAGCAGCTGTCATTATGAAATGCCTGAAAACCTCCCATTTTGTCAATAACTTTGAGAAAAAGTTTAGATTATCACTGTAAAATTTATTGCCTGCTTTAAATTGCTTTATTGTTTTTGTGTTTTTGTATGACATGCTGGGCTTACAATTGAAACAAAGTTACAATCTAGCCTTAAGCTTTGAAATAATTTCATAAATATACAAGCGTCAGGCACATACTTGGTGATTACTGTAACACTTTTCATTGTATAAACTTTGTCCCTCTGATGTTCTGCACCATCTGTAATTATTTACTCTACATTTTGCCACATTAGGTGCACCAGAGAATAAGACCCACATTTAATTTGTCGAGGACTATATAGGAAAAATAATTTATTTCTGAATCTTGTCAAATTATAGGTGCATCTGTCTATTTCTTGGGGTGACAGAGGTGGCACAGTGTGGTGTGGAGATGGTCTCTGGGCATTGTGCGAGCTCTGGAGCAACGCTGCCACATTTCCAGTGCCAAGTGTACTGTATCATGCAGCTTACAAGTGGAACACAAACAGTGGCAGCTAAGTAGCACAAGCCTCCCGGCTGCTTTTCAACATATGCAACATGTGGCGTATGGAAAATGTGGGAGGTTCAGGGCCAAACTGGGGCACCAGACGTGGCATAGCATATGGGCTAAGGGAGATTCAGGAGGCCCAGGACATTTCTTGGGATACTAGTTGTGGCACAGTGTGCCATCTGAGGGAAACCCAAGCCTACAAAAAGGCTAGGAGCTCCATTGCGGAGCCATGCAAGCCTCTTGGCTCCTTCTTAGGGTGATCAGTGCAATGCAGAGGGTTTGGGGGCAGGGTAGGAGGCATGAGGCCAAGTTGGAAAAGCTATTTGGTTGTTTTGTGGCATGCTGACACATCACAACACATGGCTTTAAGGAAGGGTTTGACATATTTATGTATGACAGATGTATCAATGGCTACTAGAATGGGTGGCTAAGTACATCTTTCAGGCTAGGGGGACAAGCAGGATACTTCTAAGGCCATTTGCTGGGATTCGAGAGGAGAAGGAAGTTTGCCCTTGTTTCCGCTTGAGATGCCCATGGGCAGTTGGTGAGCCACTGTGTAAGACAGGATGCTGGACTAGATGGGCTGTGGTCTGATCCAGCAGGACTCCTATTACGGTTCACAGGAGGCACAAAGTCTTTTCTGTGGGTGATTTTGGGTGGTTTAGGGGGGGAAAAACTCAGCCAAAAATAATACAGTAAATCTTGTCATTTTTGGTTTTCTAAAGAAAAGAGAAAGAAACCTGAGCAACTTGAATTGCCTGCAGTTCCTCTAGTCTCATCACATTTTGCTATGAAAAAAACCATAGTGACAGTGCTACAGGTGGTGTTATCTATTTAGTTGAGTAGAAAAGGGGTTATTGTTTATTTGTTGATTAGAGCTTTTTGGTGAACAAAAGTTAATTAGTAGAAGAAGAGCAAGTTAAGTTCTGCAGTCTTGTTACCTGATTGTATTAGCTGAGCTGAAGTGTGAAATAAAGGGAAGAAACTAGGGACAATGTGGCTAATGGTTAGCGAACTAATTTTGTAACTACTATCACAGTTTCCACCTCATAAACTTCAATAGAAACAATGTGGAGTGGTTCATTAGCAACTCCATGAATTCATTTGCAGCTTGCAGTCAGAGTGTGTTATGAGAAAGTAGATAGAGCCAAAAGTAGATGTTTTAAGCTTCCCGTGTTTTATGTGGAAGCAATTTGCTTCTCTCTTTAATTTGTTACAGAATGTAATTAGAGAGTAGAGACTTTTTTAGAATATGGACAACAAAAGTGGTCTCCTTGGAGTGCTGTCAGCACTTCAGAATAAGACACTTATGTCCAACTTAAATTTATGTTCTCATATATGTGCTATAAAGTCTCAAATTCTCCTGACTTAGCAAAGCATCACAGTGCAGCTGAGCAAAATGCACCGCGTGTCAGCTGTTTATACTCATTTGCTTTGATAGAATACCTAAGTGCTGTACAGTATTATTATACACTCCACCAACTCCAAACTTCTCTAGGTGAAATGATAAAAGGATGAGAAAATACTCACCTCCTTACCTAGTGTAATTTCAGACTCAAGTGTGGAGATGGTGCCATTGCAAACTTATTTATTGGTTCTGAGATAATTAATTTCATTTGGTATATTCTGGGGTATACTGCTCAGTGATCTACTTTTCCATAATGGATTGTTGCTCTAACCTTGTTGTTGGATTTTGTCAGGATCTGATATGCTTTGATCAGCTATCCAGGCTGGCAATTAGGAGAAATGTTCAAGATGGTGAGAAATTTACTTGCAGACTTGGTTCAGATGTTTCCTGTGGGCCAATTCACACCTTTATTAGGTGCGATGGTGAACAAACTACTGGAATAGTTCAATGCCTGATTCGTTCCAAACTTACCCAGCACTACATCAAGCACCAGGTAAGTATGATTGCTTCTATACTAGCAGTGATCTCCTTGCCATAGTAATGACAGCAATGGGAATGTGTGTTGCCATTGCTGCAGCGACTGGGTGACGATAGTGTGCTGCCCTGTGTGCTGTTCCCTTATTGCCCTGCTGCATGCACCTTTTGCCCAGAAGATTTATAAGCAGTTTGTTCTGGTCTTTACTAGTGAAAAGCTAGTATAGCTGTAGAGCACATTTTTGTGATCCACCACTATCTTGACCGGGGGATGCTCTGGCGTGTGTGGAGACCCTTCTGGAATGGACGCATCTCTGCACAGTGTGAATCCTCCATCTCAGAGAATCCCGGGACTTCCCCTTTTTGCAAATAAATAAAGGGCCTGAAGAATCCATGATATTGGCTTCTCTTCCACCTGAGAAGTTCACTTTAAGACCTCTTTAACTGTAGAGATGCTAGAGCTAACCACATAGGTAGATCTGCAGACCAGCACGGTCTCAGTCTGTTTGCATGTCACTGAAACAGTACTGAATATTTTAGTTCATTTTTAGTCTGAATGTGGCATGGAATCTTCATGGATGTTACTCTGATTATAACTTACTGTTTTCCCCCTTTACATTTTCTTTCTAGCATGTCAACTTATATTCTAGCTAAAACCCACCAAGGTTGTCTCTAAGACACACAGTTGCCTTAGGAGGAGGGGGATGAGGTCTGTTCTTGAGGTAGCAGCTCATCTGTATGGCTTGCTTTTGATCAGTTCTTTTATGTAACCACTTCCTAATCGTCTCTCCACATTTGCTTACTGGTTATCTGTTCACAAGCATCAAAACTGTCCAAGCTTGCAAACTTGCAGTCAGAAAGCAAACAGCAGAGAATTAGTTGCAAGATACAAGAATTAGAAAGGCAAGCAGCTCAGAAAATGCTAGTGGACTAAGAGCAAGCCTAACCCTTCCAGCTGTGTTCCTTGTGAAGGAATGCTAGAACAGTGCAGATAGTTGTTTCTGGGAAAACTAAGTGCCTGTTTGCATTTGGCTGCAAGTTTCAGCACAATGCATTGGCACACCACAAAACTGCTTCTGTCCAGCAGTGGCTAAGAGGGTATGTGGTTGTCCTGATCTTCAGAAGCTGTGGAGCAGTAAAAACTACTCCACAGCTTTACTAGAAGTGCCTACAGTGCTCTTAGTACAGTCCTGCACACAGCATTCACATACTTCTATATGCTGGTGTTTGTGTGTGGCTGTACCGTCACATGACACATCATCAATCCCTGCAGCAATGGCCTGGCATGCATGGCCATTGCTAGTGCAAGGCAGACGGTCCTGGATGGGACCATTTGCATTTCACCCAAACACAGGTTGAAATGGGACGGTGTTTGCAATGCAAATGCCAGCCACGGTCTCAGATCTTAACTGCTCTGGGATACTTTCCCACAGCAGTTAAGCATGAACAGGCCCTAAGTCCATTTTTGCACTCAACCTGCTTGGAGCAGTTTAACTATTTGACTCCAGCTTGTATCAAATCAAGAACAGTACGTTCCATCCACATCAGGTGAGACTATCCATCCTGGACCAACACTAGCGGCAATGCAGAGATGCCACATAACTAGCTCCTCCCGCAGAGTATAACCCACCCAATTCCAGCAATTGTTTCAGGCCCAACACCCATACATCATGCCTGAAGCTGAAGAGAACAAGTTTTGAATATAGTGTGCCTACCTCCATGCAAGGGTTTTGAAAATGATCTTCAAAGATTGCATAAGCTTCAAAGGTGTTGGGTCCTTGTCCCAACCAGGTGTTGAATAACCAAAGGCTGACTGGAGCAGGACAGTTGTCTACAGCTATTCTGGAACAGGGACCCCTTGGGACAGTTTTGGGCTTGAATAGCACAAGCTCAGTGCAGCCTAAAGTCAAATTTGCGCTGACCAGACTAGTATGGCATATCAATACCATTAGTTCCCACAAAAGCTTTGGAAAACTTCACAAAAATGCCTTATTTCATAGTTCTGTGGCAAATGCAGTATCAGGGATTGTCTGCTCCACCCATATCACATAATGAGCCCTAAGAGGCACCCCTAACTTCAAAGAATTTAAAAACACAATTTAATATTTTAAAACAGAATGGTCATAGCACTGAATTTGCTATAGTCTCCCCAACTGATGGGTTTTTCTGGGAGAAAGACAATGGGAGTGCAACTTTGTTGGCTTCCCTGGATCTCTCAGTGATTTTTGGTACCATTAGCTAGAGTGTCCTTCTGCAAAGGCTACAGAGTTTGGGCGTTGGAGGCACTGCATTCTGATGATTCCATCACTATTTCCAAAGCTGTTGTCACAGAGTGACTGTGGGAGATTCTTGTTCAATGCTCTGGAAACTCACTTGTTGGATTTCTTAAGAACTACTGCAATGTACTCTACCTGGGGCTGCCCTTGAAGACAGGTGGAAAGTTGCAGTTGATGCAGAATGCAGCAGCGAGACTGCTAACTGGAAATGCTGGCTGTACACACCACATACCGGTCTTAAAAAAGCTGCTGTGGCTGACAATTTGCTAATGAATCTAGTTAAAGGCCCTAAATGACTTGAGCCCCAGCCTTCTCCCATGCCAACCTGCCCATAAGATATGCAGGAGAAGCCCTCTTGGTTGTATCACCACCTTCAGTTGTTAAAGGGGTGAGGATATAGGACAATGATCAATGGTAGCTCTTAGTCTATGTTACAGTCTCCTTTCTGATGTGGACCAGGCATCTTAACTATACACATTTAGAAGACTAGGCAAGACACACTTACTTACTCTGGCCTTTGGTTGAAGCAGCAGCTTTCCCTCCCCACATCCTGAAACCTTCAGATATAGGGTGAGGTAAAAATACAAATAATTAAGTTTTGCACGATTCTAGTCTGCAGGTTGTTACCTCAGACATTTCTTCATACAGCAGAGCCTGCTGTAGTGTGTTATTATCATGTGGACATGAGGCCCTATTCTGGGATATAATCCAGGATAAGGCCCGCTGCAGATAGATCTTTATTTTTTACTATTCTGGGTATACTAATTGATTGAGGATTCTGCGTTCATTATAAATCTGTGCATCCCCTATAACCTGACCACCATATATCCCTGTGTCCACAAAGTCTCCCTTGCTAGGCTTGCAATCCTTGTTTTTGAAGCGCTTTGGATTCATTTTAAAATTCTTCACAGCACAAAGATTATAAAGATTAAGAGACACCTGCTGTGGCATAAGTAGGCAATCAGTAAAATATTGTTAATGTATGGGAATCAAAAAGCAGTTCTGTATGTCAAACTACAATGTAGTTCCTCTCAGATCCCATGCAGAATTCTCCCCTTGCACTTTTTCAGGAATGTGCACAAATATTCATATTATACATTATTTGTATGAATTCAACTGAATTTGGACATTCAGATTCAAGTGGAATGTTGGCAAATTGAAAGGCTGACATTTAAATTCGAATTGAATGCTTTGGAACATTCATACAAAGCTTCGTTACACTTGTGAACCTGGGAGGTGGGAAAGCAGCTACCCCAGTTTCATCTGCAATGGATCCAGAGTAGATTCAAAGTGAATTGAGAGTGGATTCAAAGTGGATTCAGGGCGGATTTTATGTGTTTCAAGTGGATACGTATGGGATACATAGTGGATACGTATGGGATTCATATCAATTTCTTATGGAACAATCATATCATATCATATCGAATCCTGCCACATTCAAAGGAGATCAGTTTGAATGAACATGCAAATATTCCTGTACAGTACATTCCTAATCTTTACGAAATGTAGGCCATTTTCAGACAGGTTCCCACTGGGCCAGGCTAGAGCTGTCTGCACTCACGGTCCAATGTATTTGGGGTGGTGGCGGCAGCTTCCTGTTCCACAGTAACATGTAGAATGAACAGGTCTACCTCCTCCCCCACTCCATGTGAGCTGAGATACTGGCCTTTGTGGGCCTTATTCATGGGCCAATGAATATCCCTTGGATTAAAGCAGGAATTGCTACTCCTTCGTAAGTTTTAACTACTGATCCCATTCAACCCTCATCAGCATGCCCACTAACAAAGAATATGGGGCTTTAAATTCAGCAACACCTGAAGAATGTTGGCCAAACCTGTATTATAGTACTGGATTTTAAAATCAGTTCTAAAATGCTTATTTTTTTTCTTACTTTTTCCCGCTAATTTATGATTCTAACAAAGATTTATAGCATTCTCTTATTTGAAGCCATTGAACAAAGTGGACCTTAACTGAAGCTTCTTTCATGAGCATCTGAGAATGTGATCCTTAAAAATGGTGTAAAGACTGGATGAGAGGGTTTATTTTTAGCAGAAGGCATTTATACTGTTTCTACTAGTGCTTGATGCAAATAAGAATTTATCTGGATAGCTAGGACGGAGGAGGCTATTTTAATTGCAAGATTTTCTGTATTTTTCCCCTCTTCTTTTATTGTATGACTGATGAGTAGGGTATACTATGGTAGATTAGAAGCACTGGGTGGACACTGGTGAGAAGCATGAGAAAAAAGTTGTCTTAACTGTAGGACTTGATATTGGTTAAAACGTTAGCAAGCCTCTAATCAATATATTTGCAGTCATCCTTGTCCACAGTGGGTTTGTTCCTGAAATGACCATGTTATAATCAGATGAACTGGAAGTAATCATTGGTTCATTCTTAAAGGAACAGATTCCACAGGATGGGAAACAAAAGAAAGGAACCATAGAATAGATCTTGGGTTGTCATCCGGAAGAAAGGGCTACTGACATTTCATTCTGTATACTCGCAGAAGGAACAGCTGAAGCAAACATGCATCACAACTAACCTGGGTCTCTTAAAGCAATTTTTGCTCTGTATTCTCTCTTATATATCCACAAATTGAACTTAGGTTCTCCATTGTCATTAAAATTTACAAGTTATTGTAGGACTGATTTTATTTGCATCTCTTTTTCCTGAATTTTTTTTCGGGAAATTTATTTTTTCTTCAACGAGGACATTTTCACTGCATAACACTTGTTCATATTCTTTTCTGCCCCACAGATGCAGCATTGTCATTATCCTCTGTTATTATGAAGAGACTTAAAATACACAATGAAGGTAATTATGAGTTTGTTTTTCTCTCTAGACACAGAGATGTAAAGAAAGCAAGGAATACATAACATTCATTATATGCAATACATTTTATTGGTGATTGGGCACAAAAAATATAACTCTCAAAATAGCAGTAGATTGGGTGACAAATTTAATTATGTAAAACTTTTTTCATACCAGGAATAGACAATGCATGCTAGAAGATGGGTACAAGAGTATGCTCCCTACATTTACAATTTTTCTTTAAAAAAATATTGCACACAAGGTTAAGTCCCGAGCCAACTGTTGTATCTTGATGTCCCAAAATTCTAACAAAGTGGCCTAATCCAAATCACTGGGTTTGGACCAGTAAAACTAGGATTTCGAACACTGCAAGGTGTGTTCTGGAATAGTGATATCTGTACGGCAGCACTGCTTGAGACCAGGCCCCATACTGACCCCAAAGTCTTTAATGTCTTTTAACATAATATATGGTTTGTAACTAATGTTTGATAAGGTCATAATGACTAATCAATAAAGATTATTCATATTTGACCCCAAAGTCTGCACAAGTTTCAGGTCTGGCCTCCAAGGGCTCTGAAGCACTAGAAACAAATATTCCTAGTCTCAGAGTCCCCTGAGAACCCATATCAGCAATGAGATTTTGTGGACTTCTGAAATGGGTCCCCAGGTGCCCCAGAAAATGTCTTCTGTACATCTCTATGATCTGAACTGGGCTGAGCTGATACACCGGAAGCCCTTTATGTCGAGGACTATTGGTAATCCAAATAAGAGGGTTCCTGATCTGTGAGATCAGAGTGTATCATTGGTGGGTGGAGCCTCTTGTATTTTGTATTGATGTGTGTAAGGGAGGCGCTTAGTGTACTTGCTGGTGAGGAACATCAGCAAGTGTAGTTTTATTAGGTCTCAAGGTGGTGAATAAACAATCAAAAACAAACATTTAAATAGAACATAAACACAATAACATAAACAAGTACATTACTGCAAGAACATAAAAATGTTAACAAAACATTTCCCACAATTCAGTTCTTTCCTTCTGTTTTCTCTTCTATATGAATTTTTTTTTTGTGTTGTGCATTTTGAGAATAAAAGAACTGCTCAATTCTGTACATTTATCTTTTGCGGATATTGAAGTGATTAGCGTGATATCTAGAATAAAGAAATCTTTTCCTACATTTTCAGCATTCAGAGTTTCTATCCTTTGTGGAGACTCGGGTGCTTAACGAATCCAGACTTCTGTGCAAAAAGGCCCAAGGAAAACATAGCTAGACTCAACATGTGCAGGCAAATGAATAAAATATGTGAAAAGTTTTTTCTGAGTTACACACAAAAAAGCCATATGAATGTAATTATTCAGAATGAATAAAGTTATCTGCTGTGTGCATGTGTTTTAACCTCAAAATCCCCATCATGGCTTGAAACGGTGATGGCCAACCTATGACACGCGTGTCACAGGTGACACGCCAAGCCCTTTTGGGTGACACACCTGGTCACCCTGGCACCTGGGCGTGTAGTGCTTGCTTGTTCTTGAAGTGTACGAAATACCAACTTTCAGTTGAAGATTTAGCAAACGAAATTCAGCAGCAAAAGTCACCAATGTAAAGAATTGTTTTTGCTTTTAATAAAATACATATATCAAAATATAACTTTTTTACTAGAGCTACAAATATCACAAAATTATGGATATTTCTAGATGTGACACAGCGTCTGAGTTAAGCTAGTGTTTCTTGCGAATTTTGACACACCGAGCTCAAAAGGTTCGCCATCACTGGCTTGAAAACTGAACTGGCGTTAGGAAACTGGAGTATTAGGTCTTCAACCCCTAGGCAGAAAGTATAGAAATGAAGTGAAAGGCACAAGAAAGAACTCACCATAGTGTATTTATTTACAGTGGTGGTCCTCTCTACGACACATTTCTGTATATTTATAAATACCATGTGAGTGAAGGAAAAGGAGAAACCTAATACATATCAGGGACGAGAACCCGCATCGTGCTAATTCAAGGCATTCACTTACAAGGCTCGGAGCCCAAATATCTAAAGGAATTCTTTCTTCCCTAACGTGTCTGTGCCTTCAGGGGAAGCCCTTCTGGTTACCTCCTTCTGTCGTTAAAGAAGTGGGCACCCGGGGTACAGCCTTCTCGGTGGTGGCCCCCAGATTGTGGAATACCCCCTGAGGTACTGCAGGCACCTTCAGTTAATCTATTCAGGAGATTGTTAGAAACACACTTATGTAGTCCGGGCCTTGACTGAAGGAAGGAAGCACCTTCCCCTCCCCACGTTCAAATATTATCTTATTATCCGACTTCAATGCGTTACATTTTTTATTTCGTTTCCTGCTGCCCGAGACCTTCATCCACCCCGAGGCCGTCGAGTTTAGGGCGGGATAGAAGTGCAAACCAGCAAACGCATAAGCAGGCGCTGTTGGGAGCGCAGCTTTTTACCGGCGCCTTTTGAGGTCCGCCTTCCTTCCCATTTCTTAGCGCAAACCAATGGCGACCCAGCAGAGGGGGAAAGGCAGGGGCAACGCGCAGCGCGGCGCGCTCCCGTCCAGCCCGGGCGGTGTCCAAAACGTGACGTCATCACCAGAGCACACAGTCAGAAGGGCGTCGGTTAGGCGATAGAGATGGGGAGCGGGCAAGGCTAAGGTATTACTAAGCCCTCGCTACTACATCCCCCATCGGTCCCTGCCGACCAGTCATCCTATTTGCAAGCCGTACGCCACCCACATCCGGGTCCCGCGCAGAGCTTGACGGGCGCTGTAGTCACGACCATTTCTTCAGAAACCGCCAAGCATGAAGAAGCTATCCCCCCCACTCCGTTTCTATTGAGCTCCTCGTCACGGAACTGGAGCAGGAGCCCCAAATCCGAACTACAACCCCGTCCCTTACCTGTCCCGGTTCCGCTTAGCCCTCCACCCTTCTATCTTTACGACGCAACCCCCACTCGCCCGGTCGCCGTCTGCCTTTTAAACGACCTCGGCGCAACGGTTCTGCCTCAGCTGCCTGACCGCCCGCGCCGCCTCTCGCGCTCTCGCGAGATTTCCCGGGCGGGGGCCGTCGGGCGAGCCATCTTGAACCGGGACGCGGGAGGTCAAAGGCATCCAGTGGTCGTTTTCAAACATTACTTCCGGTTCTCTGTGGTTGAGGCGCCCGGTCTCCCCCATTACGGGGCGTGCGAGGGATGGGGGCTCGTTTTTGGTGTTTTACTATGGAGCCATCATGGCTTATTCCCACGCCTACCTTCTTATGAGTTTTGTGCAGGAATTTCCCGCCTGTTGGTTTTGGGACTGCCTTAAGACCTCAACCGTACAGAAGCAGCAGCAGCAGCGTTGGCTTTTCTACCCTACTTTTCTCACCCATGTCAGGGGACTCAAAGCGCCTGAGAAAGCTTTTCTGTCCCTCTCCCCACAACAGACACCCTGTGAGGTGAGAGCTCAAAAGAGCTGTGACTAGCCCAAGGTCAGCCAGCTGGCTCCGTGGAGGAGTGCGGGATCAAACCCAGTATTCCAGATAAGCGTCCGGTTCCCTAACCACGAGACCAGACTGGCTCAAACCTCCTTCCTACGTGAACGGGAAGCGACGATTCTGCCCTCGCCGCATCTCTCCCTCTTCCACGTCCATCCCTCTTGCACCGTTCAGGAAGAGATTTCTCGGACACATCTGTCCGGCCAGAACAACAAGGCGGGTCGTCGTAGGACTGGGAAGCAGCTGTTAGGGTTTTTGTTTCCAAAATATCTCCGTCCGTCCCCTCACTTTATTGAATGCTTTCCCGACCCGCTCATGTCTACACGCCGAGGGATAGAATAGTCTTCCCAGAAGTTCGCTCCTGAACCGGAAGTGCTCTCTGCCGGGGCTCGAAGGCAGATGAAGGCGGCAGCAGCAGCGGCAGCAACAACAACACACAGTCTGTGTGAGGGGGGGAAGGAGGGGCCTGCTGGCCAGATCAGCAGGGGCGCCCAGCCTCGCTGCAGCCTCCTCGAGCCAGCCAGCCGGCCAGCCAGCGCTGACAGCCAGGGCGGGCGGGGCCGCCTGCATCCCGGAAACGCTCGGCGGCCGTGTTTGGCGTGCTGGCGTCCCGCCCCTTCCCCCAGTCCGCCCCTTCCCTTCTGCTCTCTGCCGGTAACAGCCGGCGACGCCCCCCTCGCGACGGGAAGGGGCGCCCGCCCCACCCCTCAGCAGCAGCAGCAGCCCGGCCGGCCGGCGGGCGGGGGGCCTGGCGGGCGTCGCTCCCCCCGCCCCTCTGCAGCGGGGGCCAATCGGGAGGGAGGCGCGAGATGCGGGCGTTCCTGGCGGCGGCCCCCCCGCAAGCGGTGAGAGGGGGAAGGGCGAGGGGCTCCTGCTGGCGGGCCGTGGGGGGAGGGGAGGAAAGGGCCACGGGTTGCCTCCTCTGGGGGAAGCGGTTCGGTGGGGGGGGGGACCGTGAGGGGGTCGTCAGGTTTGCTTTTCCTTTTCGGACCTGGAGGCTCCGGCCAAATCGATGCCTTCCCGCTTCTGCTTCCACGCTCCCGTGTATGCCATAAACACACGCGCACACCGACACGCGAGTCCGCCGTTTTGTGAAGGTGTCCGAAACGGGTTAGAACCTGGGGGTCTGCAGGGGTCAGCAAGGCGGCCCGTGCAGTGCAGCGTGGAGGGGCGCGGGGTGGCTGTGGCTGTGGCTGTGGCTGGGTGGTGTCACAAAGTGCCTGGAGAGCAGACGGTCGCCCGTTCGATCCCCAGCCTCTCCCCGGAGTTAGGCTGTGGTGGCACACCTCTTCTTTACCTCTGCCAAGAAAACGGCATGGGGGTCTCCAGTTTCCGTGGAGGTGGCCTGCAGTCAACCAGGAGTCAGCCAGGACGTAGTGGTGCCTAGGGGAACCCCCTTCCTGTCCTTGTTTGTTTTGTGGTCTTGCTGAAGGTCTGTTGGATTCATAAAATAGTTTGAAGAGAGGAACTGTTTCCTTCTGTGCCCTGGTGAAGCGCTTCTTGCAACGTGTGGCAGGCCTCCCCTGCTCAGGCACAACCTGGTTTCTGTCAGCTGTGTGCCAGCTTGTAAAAACATCCATCAGATTCCCTGCGGTTTGGAATCATTAACTGGTACAAGTGAGAAGTTTGGAAAGAGCATCATGGACTCGCTTCTCTTTCTGTATATTTAACGCTTTAAGGGAAACTTCTCAATACTTCGCAGGCTGCTTTCGGGTGGCGATGCCACACCTGTGTACCTGTTAAAATAGCCAGGGATGTCGTGGATCTTGACACGACGGCCGTCTTCCTGCTGTTGGAAGCAGTTGTTTGCTGGCGGTTTCTTTGGCATGTCGACTCAGCAGAGTGACTGCAGCATGATGTTGCTGCTTTGGTTTTGGCGGCTTTGAAAACAGAAAATCCTGAGCAGGCAGGCAGGCCTCGATGAAGCATTGGGGCTGTTTGCTGAGTGATAAATCACTTATATTATGATACATGTGCATTTTGGAACATAGTTATTTAAAAGATGTTAGAGTCAAGATTCTGTTAGGATGATTCAACAAAAACCACAGGTGTCTCTCTCAATGCTGGACTTGTACTATACTGTTAAAACAGCCAGTGTTTTGGACTTTATCGTATTAGAATTGTGTAATATTGTTGACGAAGAATGAATGAGAAACGATGTAACCTCTTCCTTTTTTTTTTTATTGCTGCACAGTACTTTGTTTTGCTTTATGGCCAAAGGATCTTGGACATAGCCATAATTTTCCTACCCATACATACCTTTATGAATTCTTCTGGATTGGGTCCATTCCTAATAACTCAATATTCTTGCCTACCACATATTAAGCTGAGTGGCTGTTGTGCTAAATGGGCTTCCTCATTCCTCTTCTAGTAAATAAGTAAAATGCTCATGGTGAAACTTTTTTAAAAATGTGGGAATTGCATGACTGCAATATTGTAGATGATGTTAGTGCATTGCTTTAAGTCAGCATAAAATTGCAGTCCATGGAAGAAAAAAGCCCTTTCATTTTCCTATTGAGGAAAGGTTTGACAGCCCTCTGTAACAACATTTATTTTTCTAAAAAAATTGAAAAGAAGGGGATTATTGCATTGTGATTTCAGCTCTCAGTTACTGTGTTCCATCACTGAGCTGCTCCAATCTGCCTCTCTTTTCTGCAGCCAGTTTGCCCCTAGACATTCTGTTACCACCTTACTCTGGTGGTGAAAAGTCTGCAGAAAAGTGAGCGAGTTCAGATAACTGGTGGTACTTCATTGAAGTTATTTCTGTGACAAAACTTAGCCACAAAATTTGGAAATAGACTACGTTAACAGGAACAATCTAGCTCTGATTTTTACTTGTAGGAGACAAATACTGTATTTCACACCATATAAGACACACTGTCATGTAAGGTACAGCTATAATTTGCAAGAAATATTTCAAAAAGGCAATTAAATGAAAAATAGGATACAGTGATTTTAGGAGAAATTATTTCAGGGGGGAAATGTGAGTCTTATATGGCAAAAATAAAATAATGGAGGAGTTACTGCCAGTATTCTAACTGTTGGGCATTTTGGTGAAGCATAATTTTGGCTAATTTCAGTTGTAGTTTCCTGGTACATAGCCTTACATAGTATGGTACTTTTGGGATCTTTATTAAGTTAGGTCATGTTAACGTTGCTTGTGATTATTCAGTTATTACAACAATAGAGCATGAAATATTTTGTTTGATTTGCTTTTTAGATTTTTTAGAATAAGAACTTCTATAAGTATATCAGAAGTAGGATTTCAGCCAAGAAAGCAGTTGGACCATTAGATGATAAGGGACAGAAAGGGATAATTAAAGAAGACACAGAGACTAAATGAATTCTTTGCTTGCGTGTTCACAGAGGAAGACAGAGGGCACGTGCCAGTAGCTGAGCCTGTATTTTCAGAAGAATTAAACTGGATAGAGATAACCAAGGAAGAGGGCTTTGCATGTCTTAATAAACTAAATGTTAACAAATCACCGGGACCAGATGGTATTCATCCAAGAATTCTTAACAAACTCAAATGTGAAATTGCTGATCTTCTAAAAATATATATATAATCTTTCCCTAACATCGGGTTCTGTACCTGAGGACTGTAGGGTAGCAAAATAACACCAATCTTCAAAAAAGGATCCAGGGATGATCCTGGCGATTACAGACCAGTTAGCTTAACGTCGGTTCCTTCTAAAGTGATGGAAACCATCATTAAAGATAAAATTAGTGTGCATATGGAGGAGCAAGCATTGTTGAACAAAAGTCAGCATGGCTTCTGCAAAGTTAAATCATGCCTTACAGACTTGTTGGAATTATTTGAGAGTGTCAGTAAACACACGGATAAAGGCAAACCAGTTGACATTGTCTATCTGGGCTTTCAGAAGGCTTTGGACAAAGTTTCACATCAAAGGATAGGGATGGAATAAAAGGATAGGTTCTGTCCTGGATTAGTGACTGGCTTAAGGATAGGAAGCAGGGAATAGTAATAAATGGCCAATTCTTAGGATGGAAAGAGATGAAAAGTGGAGTCCTCCAAGGTTCAGTATTGGGACCAGTGCTTTTTAATTATCAGTTATCTAGAAGAAGGGGTACATAGTAAAATAGCAAAGTTTGCTGATGATACTAAATTATCAGGATAGTAAAAACTGAAAGAGATTGTGAAGAGCACCAGAGGGATCTCTTGGCATTGGGTGAGTGGGCAAGCAAGTGGCAAATGTACTGTAATCTTAATAAGGGCAAACTACTGCACATTGGGGCCAAGAGCCTAATTATGTCTATAAACTGATGGGGGCTAGTTTTCTGCAGCACACTAGGAAAGGGATCTCTGGGTTCTGGTGGACAGTTCAATGAAGGTGTCAACCCAGTGCGCAGCAGCAGTGAAAAAAGCAAATTCAATGCTGGGAATAATAAAAAACAAGTCAGTAAGTGCTATTTTGCCTCTTTATAAATCTATGGTGAGGCCACATTTGGAATATTGTGTATAGTTCTGGTCATTACACCTCAAAAAGGATATTGTGGGACTGGAAAAGTTGCAGAAAAGGGCAACCAGAATGTTTAAGGGGCTGGAACAAAATCAGACTGCAACGTCCAGGCTTTTTCGGCTTGGAAAGAATGCATTTCAGAGGAGACCTGATTGAAGTATATAAAGTTATGCATGGTATACAAGAGGTGGATAGAGAAAATTTATTTTCTGTATCACACAACACTAGAACTATGGGGCACTGTATGAAGCTGATGACTAGGAGAGTCAGATCAGACAAGGGGAAGCATTACTTCACCCAAGAGGGTCATCAGTCTATGGAATTTGCTGTCAAAAGAGGTGGTAACAGCTACGAGCCTAGATGGCTTTAAGAAAAGGCTAGACAAATTTTTGGATGACAGATGTATCAGTGACTACTAGAATGGATGCCTAAGTACATCTTTCAGGCTAGGGGGACAGACAGGATGACTCTAAGGCCATTTGCTGGGATTTGGGAACAGAAGGTTTGCCCTTATCTCTGCTTGAAATGCCCATGGGCAGTTGTGAAGCAGGATGCTGGACTAGATGGGCTGTGGCCTGAGCCAGCAGGGCTCCTCTTTTGTTCTTATTTTTGTAATGTTCTAGGAAAAGAAAAGGTGTATAGATTGTTAGACTATATATATCAAATTGGTTTTGCAGTTCTAACTCAAGTTCTTGAAAATTCTGGAAATGTATTTTGTTATAGAGTTTGGGATTGATATCTGTGCAATTTCTTACAAGTTATTTAAAGTTGCAATTAACTTAGAAGTTTGATGGACAGTTGATGCTGACTGTATGGTTACTTCTGATGTGAGGAGCTTGATCTCTTTCTGGGAAAGCAAGAGGCAATGATACATTCTACTTACTTTTATTGATTGGTTATAAATTTAATTTGTATCCCGTTTTTCTAGAAAACTATACAAAACTTAAAAGTTCATAAAAATAGAATTGAAGTTGAACTAATTACCACCAGCAAAAATAAAAAGCACTTTTCTCACAGCCATCAGCATGTCTTCAGCACTGTGTCTTGTATGACCTTTTTCATTTTTAGCAAGAGTTTCTGGCAAGCAGAGAAGTACAGTGTAACAAGCCCTCCAGCTAAGTGTTCATAAGCATACAAAATTAGGGGTTGTTCTAGGTTACTTTTAATGCTTCCCTGTAGCTAAGCAGAATGTGTGTGTTTTTCTGTAACTTTTACATGTTTTTTTTTTCGTTTGGAGATATTGGTGATGTTTTTTATTTACACTTTAAATTTTTGTGTTGTCTTTGGAAGTTATTTTCTAGTGATTAGGTAAAAGATAATAAATATGTATCTTGTGGGACTCGTGTCATTGTACTCTGTAAGAACAAGAGGAAATCAGGCTGGTGAAGACTCAGGAAACTTGAGTTATAAGATTGGCCCTATTCTACCTTATAATCTAAAGCAGAGTGATTTTGAAGTGCCACTGTGGTGACCAAAATAGTGTGATCATATCTCAGTGAGAAACCATTATCTTGGCTTACATGGCAGTAGTCAGTACAAAATAAAACGTAAAGATCCCATACACATAAGATTGAATCCAGCTGTTGCCCTTCTGTGGCTGCAACAACTTTTGATCAAGTGAAGATGTTCACTGGGAGAAGTAAATGAATATGATTTTTGTTGGCTCCACCTCTTCAGTGTAACTCCTAGTCTACCTAAAAAGTTGTTCTGAAAGGTTCCCAGATATCCAGGGCAGACTTTTGAGTATCACTGAGCTTTTCATGGGGGAAACATAAGCAATCATTGCATCTCTTACTCTTGGGTTACTGGGTGGTTCTACTGATGCCACAGTGCAGGGAAGGGGACATGACCTCACACTGGCAAGAAGCAGCCTCGGCGAGAGGGTTGTGAACGCGTCCAGTGGCACGATCCCTGAGGCACTGGTGGCCTGCAAAAGTGCATTCCCCCTTGTGGTGGCAGCAAGGGAGCACATGCTTTCTTGTGCCAGCACGTTGCCAGCGTGTATGGCTGCATGATCCCCGAGGCATTGCCAGCCTGCAAAGGCGCATTTTCACTGCAAAAAAGATTTGACTCTATAGTTCGATGGTGTTTAGAGATTAAAGGGAAAAAATTGTCACTTTTCCCTATCATTTCTGTTTACAATTTCACATTCTTGATTTGCAGCTCATTGTCAACCGTGGATTAGCTTGGCCTTCTAAAGGGCAGGAATGCAAGTCCTCCCTGAAGGGCAAGCTTGTGGATACGCACCCCTCCACTTCCTGGAAGACCTCTAATTGAGACACATTTGAAGCCTTCCAGTAAGTGGAGGTGCCCACGGGCTGCTAGGAGGACTCATGCTCTTTCACCATAGAAGGCCTAATATATCAACAAAACATGTCGGACACCTGGCCTTTGCAAGACCAACACATTTGATAATTATTAAAGATGTAATTACTAAGTGTTTAGAATCATAGGCTTGCTCAGAGATGCCATCACAGTTTCTGAAAAGCAGAGCCCTGTCTAATTAATATTTTACAGTGTTTTGAGAACATCAACAAAAACATACATAAAAGTGATCCAGTAGATTTCATCTTCTTAGATTTCCAGAAAGCTTTTGATAAAGTGCCTCAAGATCTTTTAAACATAACAGCCCTGGAATAAGAGGACTGATTCTGTTGTGGATTTGCACTTAGCAAAAGAATAGAATAAAAGGTAGAAATAAATGTACATTTTTCACAATGGAGAGCTTGAGAAGTTGATTGCTTCATGGTTCTGAACTGGAACAATGGCTTTTTAATACAGACATAAATGACCTAGAGTTGGGAGTGAGCAGTCAGGTTTGCTAACCTCACCAAACTGTGCAGAATGGTAAAAACAGAAACTGTTTAGAGCCCCCAGAGGACCTTCACAGATTCTGTTTAATATGAACAAGTGTCAAGTGATGCATACTTGGGCATAATGTCCAGGCTGTACTTATAGACTGACAGGGCCTGAACTGTTGGAACTCATTAGGAAGAAGGCACATCCACTTAGTGAAAGTATATGCTCAATGTGCTTTGGCTGTAGAAATGGCTGATGGTTTGTTAAGGCAATAAAAGTTATATTCAAAATAAAGCATGTGTTATACTATTCCTAAGAGTGATCCTTACATCTATAATACCTAGGAAGGGAAGAAAAAACTTCTCTTTATGGGGACATAAAAGTTTTTCTTCCCTTTCCCAACAGCAGAAATAGGGTACACCTGACTGGATCTTATAAGAGAACAATACGCATAGTGCATTGTTAATCTTTAGAATGCACCCCCACAGATGAGTTGGCTGTCAACTCAGGGTTTTTCCACTGTCACTAGAAGTACCCATTAATGGGTACAAAAATGCCATTGCGTACCCATTAATGGGTACTTTTAGTGACAGTGGGAAAACACCCTCAGATGGCTTCAGTTGAGGCCTGAATAAATTAATGGAAGACAAGGCCATAAAGGGTTACCAGCTCTGATGGTGGGGTACCTTCAGGGAAGCATATATGGAAGATAGAATGGCTCTGAAGGCCAGCTGGTTGGACACTTGTGAGTGAACCAAGCCTTGTATTTATGCCCTGCAACTGGATCCCATTTTGGGAAGAAGCTGCTGGACTGAATGAGCCCCAAGTCTGATACAGCAGGACATCTCTTATCTTCTTGTGTTCATGAGCCTCTTTGAAGTCACCAGGCAGGTGTAAGGCCCTTTTGCTCTTCTCTTCCTTTTTGCTATCATGTTTCTGGGTTACAATACAGATTTAGAAGTCCTGTATAATTATTCAAAAGTATATAGTGTATATGTGTGTTTATCTCCAGTCAGCCAACCTATTTTCAGGACCTTATTTTCTAGTCCACTTGTCAGTAATTTTTCTGATGCTCGCATTTGTGCTTGACAGTAAAATTGTAACTCTCATTATACCCTCTTCGCTTGGATTATTATATGTCTGCACTTTGATGCAGTGTGTGTTTCCTGTAGTACTTTTCCTTGGTGTGTAGTGGTGTAAGTTTTTCCCTGTTTCCTTGGGCTCTTAATTCCCTCTGACTGTTATGTAAACACTTAAGCTCTCTGTAAATATCAAGAATGCCTTTTCTTCCACGTGTTCCTCAGCTTTACTATGTCCGAATGACTGTGTCCATGTGTACTGGGGTCTTTAAAGCCCCAAATAAGGCATTGATTGGAAAGTAGTGTAAGTGACTATTTGCTACCCCATAGCTTCAATTAGATTTTAGCTCAGTTTTTCAAAACTTCAGTTTCATACTCACTAGTTCATGTTTATGTTGCAGGAGGAGGAAGAGGACATGTATATATACACTTTGAGGAGTGCTAGGAACAGTACGGGAGTTGTAGTCTGCTTTATCCTGTGATAGTCATCCATACTTTTTAAAATTTTGGCTTTGACAACGACAGATTCTTTTTCAGTTCCTTTTATAAAGGAATCTGAGAGCCAACATAGTTTGTGACTGGAACACCAGACTGGGAAGAAGGATCTCTCGCATTTAATTTCCTTCTCAACTGTGAAAGTTTCCTGGGTAACCTTAGGCCTCTCAGCCTAAGGCAGTAATGGCTAACCTATGACACACGTGTCACAGGTGACACACCAAGCCCTTTTGGGTGACACACATGGTAACCCTGGCACCTGGGCGTGTAGCGCTTGCTTGTTCACGAAGTGTATGAAATACCAACTTTCAATTGAAGATTTAGCAAACAAAATTCAGCAACAAAAGCCACTAATGTTAAGAATTATTTGTTTTTGCTTTTAATAAAATGCATATATCAAAAATATAACTTTTTTATTAGAGCTACAAATATCACAGAATTATGGATATTTCTAGATGTGACACAGCACCCAAGTTAAGCTAGGTTTTCTTGTGAATTTTGACACACCAAGCTCAAAAGGTTCACCATCACTGGCCTAAGGTAACAGTGTATGTTGCCTTGGGATTCTTGAAGGAATGCTAAGAAATAAATAAATCTCATTGGGACTCCTTTCTGATAATTGAGATCAATAGACTCCTTGGTCCCCCAATTCTAGTAAGATCTCTGCCATTTTAATAAGAGAGGTGGAAAACAGTAGTGTAAGGTGGAGGACAGGGTAGAAGGAGATAAAAATATCACTGGTTAAGGGGAAGGCAAAACTAGAAGAACAGAAAATAATATACTGTAAAATGCTATGAAGCTTTGCTCAGTAACACAGGTATTATGGGTGGTCATCATTTCTGTTTTCACCAGCCCATCTGCTCAGTGCCTGCAAGGATTGTTGAAATATCCTTTTCTTTCTATTGTTCATTATTTATTTATTTAGGGAATGTATATCCCACCCTTCACCGTATGATCCCAGGGTGGGTTACAATGAGAATAAAACATATCAAATAGTAAAACAATTAAAAATATAACCCCCTCCCACCTTCCCACCCATGTTATGTACCATGTTTTGTGCCTTGTAAGATAAATTGACAAAGAATACACTTTACAGTAATAAAATGGTGACTGAAAGGAATCCATATATGGTGAATGTGTTTGGGGGTTTGTTGCATTTAATTATTTTATGGACTTGGAAGAAAGTAGGAGAAGCTGGTGTTGGTGAAATATAATGAATATTGATTGCATGTCAGATTCTCAAAGCCAGTTCCTTTGCAACAATGGTTAAGTCTATGGTCATTCACATGTAACATTTGGTCACATTAGTAAAGTACACGGGAGCTTTGCTTATTGTCTGCCTGATGGTGAGAGGCTAACCTGCCTGTTCTGGCTGAAGTTACTATCACTTCTCCCACTGCTGTCACTTACCTGTGACCACTGCTCTGGTAATGGTGGTGGTACTACTGAGCTTCTTGTGGGCCTGGGTTTCAATAGACATAGGAGACAGCTGTCCCTGGAAACATCCTGCCCCACTGGGACTAAATAGGAATGTTGTCTATGGAGGCAGGGCTACTACCAAAATAGGAACCCTGAGAGGGTTTTCTCTTTGGGGAGGAGTGAGGGTAATGGCCACTTCCTTTGGTCCACTAATTGTTAGTAACTATGGACATGAATGGGTAAATAAAATTTGACAAAACAAGAAGGAAAAAGTTATAAGGGCTATCATCCGTGCACTGCTGGACAGAGTAGATATGGGGCAGGAAGAATGAAAGGCTGAAATAAGGGAAGTAGGCCTAGATGTATTAAAACAGTTGGGTCTTCTGATTTGCCTTCCATTCAATAGAATTTGAGGATGTCTACTAACCATGTTTACACTCCATGACAAGTGGCCCTCCAGCTGCCTCAGAGAGTGGAAGCCTCAGGCAGGGAGGACATCAAGCCAAGGAAGAGGGACAGGCTCCCTTAGTTGGGACCCCTTCCTTAGTGGATGTGCCTGTATGCTCTTGCACGGAGGATACTCCTCCATGGGTAGCAGGAGGAGGGCTTCTTGTAGTGGGCAATTCAATTATCAGGAATATAGAGAGCTGGGTTTGTGATGGGCATGGTGACCGCATGGTGACTTGCCTGCCAGGTTGTGACACTCGCCTCCATTGAGGATTGATCCTCTCTAACTTGGCTACTTCAGCCCTTAAATTGCTTCTATTTCTTTTAAGCCTCAGAGCTGCTTCTCCATGCCTACAACCAACCCCCAGCTTCATCGTTCGTCACTTTCTCTTATTTCTCTTTTAGAGACAAACGGCTGGGAAATGCCTCCTGCCACCCTTAGCAGTGCTGCTTCAAAAAAGCTTTTCTCTAGACTTAAAGAGATAGGCTCCCTTTTATCCAGAGCTCTCTCTCTGCTGTTTAGAATGAGTACTTGAGGCTGAGTTTCTTTAAAACATACTGAACAGTTCTTTATTGGTTTACACTTCTGAAGAGAATAACAGATAACAATCAGTACTTCATGAACATAACACTTTCCCTGCTTATCTAAGCTGCTACTAATCAGGACTCGCCCTGTCTGGACCTACAGGCATAAGAACCCAGATCTAGCCTTGATTCTACCCCTCCCCCGGGTGCCGGACATTCACACATGTGCGAACCCAACTCTGAAAACAAGAACTAGAACATTTTATGCCCCTGGTCACAGCCTTTAATACCTAGCTCCCCTTCGATTGCTTCTTCCTATTGTCTGTGCTCCTGCTAACTCAACCCTTCCCTTACTCTTTCAGGTGAGCCACACCTCTTTCTTACCTGGATCTAATGCATCACTCTTACTTTTTACACTTAGCAAAACTAAGTTGTCACACAGGTGCAAAGGTTGCAGAGATCATGCGGCAACTAGATAGGTTAGTAGACAGTGCCAGGGAGGAGCAAGTGGTCATGGTACATGTCAGTACCAGTGATGTTGGGAAAGCGAGACTGAGAATCCTGGAAGTCAAATTTAGGTTGTTAGGTAGAAGACTAAAGTCCAGGACATCCAGGGTTGCATTCTCAGAAATGCTACCTGTTCCATGTGCAGGACCAGCCAGACAGGCAGAGCTCAGGAGCCTCAATGCATGGATGAGGCAGTGGTGTCAGGAGGAGGGGTTTAGATTTGTTAGAAATCAGGAACATTTGGGGACAAGCCAAACCTGTACAAGAGGGATGGGTTACACTTGAACCAAGACGGAACCAGAATGCTAGCTCCTAACATTAAAAAAGTTGCAGAACAGCTTTTCTACTGATCCCTGGGGGAAAGCCAACAGGAGCTGGCAGCATCCAGTTTGGGAGTGTGCGCCCTTGAGTGAGGAGTGCTGGAAATATGCGCATAATGCTGAGCGAAGTGGGCAATTAGTCACTAGTATGCAAGCAGAACGATGCAAGGGGCAGTATAAAGATTCACATGTTCCTCAACGGCAGAATTTGGAGCAGAGGAGTGAATACAAATGTATATATGCAAACACCAGAAGCCTTTGAGCTAAAATAGGGGAGCTTAGTGAAGGATAATAGGATTGATATTATTGGTATAACTGAAACCTGGTGGCCTAGTGAAAATCAGTGGGATAGTTATCACAGGTTACAAACTGTATGGGAAAGACAGGGCAGGACAACATAGAGGTGGTGTAGCCTTGTATATTAAGGAAGAGATAGAATTTTACACACTGGAATATCTAGGTGAGTCTGACTCTTCCGCAGAAGCAGTGTGGGTAAAAATACCAAGCCAAAAAGGAAGCCTAACAATAGGGACATGCTATCATCCTCCCAACCAAATGCCCGAAGGAGATCAACAACTGGAAAATGAGGTAAAGGAGGCATCCCAAGAAGATAGAGTAGTTATAATGGGGGACTTCAATTATCCTCACATAGACTGAGTGAACAACTGTTCAACTCAGGAAAGAGAGAGAAAATTTCTAGACCTGCTAAATGACTGTCCCATGGAGCAAATGGTCACGGAACCAACCAGGGGAAAGGCAGTCCTGGACTTGATCCTAAATAATGCTCAGGACCTGGTAAAGGACATTGCTGTGGCTGATCCAATTGGGAACAGTGATCACAATGCAATAACCTTCACCTTAAATACAGGGGAGTAAGTTCTTAATAAAGTCTAACACAGAGACCTTAAACTTTCATAAGGGAAACTTCCCCAAAATGAGGAAACAAGTAAAAAGGAAATTGAAAGGGAAAGTTAGAAGAGTTCAATCACCTCAAAATGCATGGAGACTACTTAAAAACACAGTAATGGAAGTTTAACTAGAATGCATACCTAAAAGATTAAAGGGGACTTCTAGGTCCAAGAAGAAATCAGTGTGGCTCACAAGTGCAGTAGATGAAGTCATTAAAAACAAGAAGAGTTTATTTAGTAAATGGAAGGCTTGTCCTAATGAGGAAAACAGGAGGGAACATAAGACACTGGCAACACAAATGCAAGATGACAATTAGGAAAGCTAAGAAAGATTTTGCTGAAAACATCAAAAGAAATAACAAGAACTACTATAAATATATAAGAAGTAGGAATCCAACCAGGAAAGCAGTTGGACCATTAGATGGTAAAGGACAGAAAGGGATAATTAAAGAAGACACAGAGATTGCAGAGAGACTAAATGAATTCTTTGCCTCTATATTCATGGAGGAAGTCAGAGGATACATGTCAGTAGCTGAGCCTATATTTTCTGAAGAATTAAACTGGACAGAGATAACCAAAGAAGAGGTCCTTGCATGTCTTAATAAACTAAATGTTAACAAGTCACCGGGACCAGATGGTATTCATCCAAGAGTCCTTAAAGAACTCAAATGCAAAATTGCTATCCTTCTAGCAAAAATATATCATCTTTTTTTATCATATCAGGCTCTGTACCTAAGGACTGTAGAGTAGCAAATGTAACACCAATCTTCAAAAAAGGATCCAGGGTGACCCAGGCAATTACAGACCAGTTTCATGTAACGTGATGGAAGCCATCATTAAAGACAAAATTAGTGTGCACATGGAGGAGCAAGCATTACTGAACAAAAGCCAGCATAGCTTCTGCCAGGGTAAATCATGCCTTACAAACTTGTTGGAATTCTTTGAGAGTGTCAACACACATGTTGATTAGGGTGAACCAGTTGACATTGTCTATCGCAGGGATGGTGAACCTTTTGAGCTCGGTGTGTCAGAATTTGCAAGAAAATGTAGCTTAACTCGGGTGCTGTGTCACATCTAGAAATATCCACAATTTTATGATGTTTGTAGCTCTACTAAAAAAGTTATATTTTTGATATATGTATTAAAAGCAAAAACAAATAATTCTTTACATTAGTGACTTTTGTTGCTGAATTTCATTTGCTAACTAAGTGTATTTCATACACTTCAAGAACAAGCAAGCACTACACGCCCAGGTGCCAGGATGACCATGTGTGTCACCCAAAAGGGCTTGGCGTGTCACCTGTGACCCACGTGTCATAGGTTGGCCATCACTGGTCTATAGACTTTCAGAAGGCTTTTGACAAAGTCCCACATCAAAGGCTACTGAGTAAACTCATCAGCCATGGAATAAAAGGACAGGTTCTGTCCTGGATATGTAACTGGCTTAAGGGTAGGAAGCAGAGAGTAGTAATAAATGGCTAATTCTCAGGGTGGAAAGAGGTAAAAAGTGGGGTCCCCCAGGGTTCAGTGTTGGGACCATGTTTTTAAATTTATTCATCAGTGATTTAGAAGAAGGGGTACATAATAAAATAGCAAAGTTTGCTGATGATACTAAATTATTTAGGGTAGTAAAAACCAAAAGAGATTGCCAAGAGCTCCAGAGGGATCTCTTAGCATTGGGTGAGTGGGCAACCAAGTGGCAAATGTGCTTTAATATTAACAAGTGGAAAGTAATGCACATCGGGGCCAAAAATCCAAATTATGTCTATAAACTGATGGGGTCTGAGCTTTCTGCAACACACCAGGAAAGGGATCTCAGGGTTCTGGTGGACAGTTCAATGAAGGTGTCAACCCAGTGTGCAGTAGCAGCGAAAAAAGCAAATTCAGTGCTGGGAATAATTAGGAATGGAATAGGAAACAAGTCAGCAAGTGTCATTTTGCCTCTTTATAAATCTATGGTGAGGCCACATTTGGAATATTGTGTACAATTTTGGTCACCACACCTCAAAAAGGATATTGTGGAACTGGAAAAGGTGCAGAAAAGGGCAACCATAATGATTAAGGGGCTGGAACACCTCCCTTACGAAACCAGGCTGCAACGTCTAGGCCTCTTCAGTCTGGAGAGATGGCGTTTAAGTCTCTGACTTAGGTTTTTGTGGCAATATGTAAAAGGTCCAACATATACAGCTGGACTTAGATCCATTAATAGGGAAGCTGGCAAAAAGCCCATCAACATGGACAGACCATCTGCTAGTAAGGCTTGGACTAACAGTGGTTGTACCCCTTTGCTTTGGTTCAGAACCTTTTGAGATTGAACCCTGATGGAATCTGAGAAGTTTTTGAATGCTCTGGAGGATTTGCCAATTAGATGATGTTCTTCTTAAGGCTTAGGATAGGCAATTATGAGATAAGCAGAACCATTGAAATGATGTCTTTAAAGTACCCTGGACAAAAACGTGGTACCCAGAGGGCAGCAACAATTGTTTCTTTACGTAGCAGTGTAGCAGAGCTTTTCTAGGTAACGAACGGCCTCATAAAGTCAATCCAGAGGAGGTAAACCCTTAAATCTGGTGTGATAAATCTGCAAGGTATTTCAGGGATAAAACCAGAAATTGATGCCATACTTACGAAGAACCAAACAGAAGCAACCAGAAAACCATCTGGTCTTATGATTTTGGACAAGTTTCAATTACAATGATAGGATATAGACAAAGTGCCTGCCAGGACTAACTAGCAACTTGCTTCTTTGACCCATGCAGATCCTCACTGATAAAAACCAGTTGACAAGTATGAATGCCTCTTTGAAGGTTGAGGATGTCCTTTTTGCCATTAAGGAAATAGTGGCATAGAGAACTTCCCTGACTGAAGAAGTGCTAAACAACAACCTCCTGTTCACTAGTATACCCTTCTTAGGCAAGGTCCTAGACTGGGTAGCAATTCAACTTTAGATATGTTTGGAAGAAGTAAATGATCTAGAACTGTTCCAGTTTGGCTTCAATTGCCATGTTAATAACTTTATCAATAGATATCCCACTTGTCTGGCACAGGTTTTTCATACCATTGACCTTGGCAAGTCTATAAGGCTTTGGATTTGGGTGTGCTGTATTTTAGTAGCTCCTCTCCTGTCTCCGAGGCTGATAGAGAATATCATGGAGGATTTCTGGTTACCTTCTGGGAGTGAGCATTGAAGATCCCCAAGGGTAAATCTCAGCTCCCATGGTTTTAGACCTGTATGTGGCCACTGGGAGACACCTTCAGGAGATTTGGAGGATATCCAGCTTCATTCTTGAATTCCATCTCAGTTATGAGAAAGATTTCAGATTATTGACTTGCTTTGGAGACAGTAATGGGTTGGATATGTACCAACAAAATGGTGTTGAATTTGGATAAGCCATCAGTGTTGTTTATAATAGGCTGTCAAGGAACAGGCACATCATCTGGAACTGTTGTGCATTCATTTCTGTCCCTTGAAGTTCAGATGGTGGCATTGGTGAGAAATGCTCACTTCCAGTTTCAACCAATTTGCTGTTTATGGTCCTTCCTAGACAGAGGTAGCTACTCCAACATCCATTAGTGGTGTTGAACGAAATTGTGCACCACACATGTCCTCAATGTTGCCTGTCCCAGCTAGCAGAGACACCTGCATCTCTTCCACTGCCAGGGGTCACCTGAGATGGCATATAAGTGTGCTGGCACATCAGATGATGTGGGATTCACCATTGTCCTGGTGATCGCATGCACGCAGTCGCGCCAGCCACCAGAACAAAGCTGACAGCACCCAGACAAGTATCCAGACCTCTGGTAGGTCTGCAGTGCATGGGAAGAGAACAGCGTACACTAGCATTCACAAATGCAAACTCTAGTGCACGCCAGTGCGAGTGCACTACCCCTGTCCCCCGGATGGGATGAGAAGTGCAGAAAGGCCTCTGGTGGTTAGCTCTGTGATTGTACTACCTTATGAATGTGTTAACACATGAAAGAACTAAAGAAGCTGTCAGTTATATGCCTGGTCAGTTTAAATTTTCATTCTTCACATATAAAGCCTTAAATGCTGTGTTTTGTGCTTTAGGAGATGCACTGGTGTACAAGACACACATGTAATTTGGCAAGGAATATTTAGGAAAAATAAATTTACAATATAGAATACAAAGTGATTTTAGGAGAATTTCTTATGAGGAAAAAGGGGTACATTGATAGGACTGAGAATAATGTTTGCTGAAAGATTAACTCATCAGTATAATGGATGTACTGTTATTGCTGATGCCCACCGTATAACAAAAAGGGAGAAGAATTCTCAGTTGTGACCTGTAGCCTTTCACATAGTGCCCCCATTAAAAATAAGTGATTCATTTGCCTTAATTTTTACTGCATAGTAAGGATTTACTAATTCTCATGGGCTTTTTTTAGCTACTCGGCATGAGTCTCTTATTAATTTAGCTTGGAGTTGATTTTGTTTATTACCGTTTTAGTTTGCTTTATGTATTTTGATTAGCTTTATTACATTTTCATGATGGTGGACCACTTTGTGATATTGTCTAGAAACAGGAGTAGGATAAATAGTAAAGTGTATCAATTGCATAATGATTGTAACATGTAGAAGGCAATGAATATTATGGTAGCCGTGTGGTTTGAACAGAGGCAGATTTTACAGTGATGCTGTACTTTTGTCTAGGATAAATCCTTAATGGATCAGTTTTCTTTAAGAATAGGAGGGGAAAGCTCCTTGACCTCTCTGGAAAGGCTTGTAGAAAACTGAGTTGCAATTACTACTCTTTGCTTTTGTGATTTTCTGTATGTGCTTGTGTGTTAGACGCCATGTCTTAGGAAATAATAAGCAGACATTTTCATCTATGACAATCGAGTGTGGCAAGTTTTGGATTTTTATTTATTTACTTACTTTAATTTCTGTCTATAGAAGATGCCTGAAGCATCAGAAGATCATAACCACTGGGAAGCGTGTTGACTCCTACTCCTGGGAAGCTTGAGGCGGACATCTGACTAGCATGGCGCAGGGCAGCCAGCAGCTTGATATGCAGGTACTCCATGATCTCCGGCAACTATTCCCTGAGATTCCAGAAAGTGTGGTGTCCCAGTGTATGTTACAGGTAAGACACACATACAGAGTTTTCACTGGGAAAATCCAGTGTTAAACCTTGTTTCCCCCAGAGTAAATGAGAACCAAAATTAGTTAATTTCAAGTTCATTTTAGTCCATGGGTCTAACATGCATACTTACCTTCTTAAATACTATTAGTTTCAGAAGTGATATAGATGCACTTATTCTATGAATGAGACTTCACAATGTAAAACTAAAATCTGTGCAAGTATCACATAGCAATTCTATAGAGGTCTGTCCCCAATGTAGAAAAGAAAGGATAAATTCTTGGAGAAGGGAAGTTGTTTCTCATAAGTCTTCAAAGCACTGAGGTGAATTTTATCCCTTTACTTCTTGGGGTTCCTGCAAGGGGGTAATAAGTTCATTTTTACTTCATGGTGGTGGAAATACCGTCTTTGCCATTTTTTTTGCAATTGCAACAAGGAGGTAAACAAGGAGATAAGCAGCTTTCTCAAGTGTATCAGTAACTCCAGGAAAAAATAGTTAACAGGATTGATAATTGAAGAGTTTAAATGTCTCTCTCTTATTCTCTTCTAAATCATTTGACCTAGATTAGGTAGTAACAAAGTGCAACAGAATCATGTCTTCTGCTTTTAATGCTAAAGGTTTTTTAAAAAGAAAATTCAGCTCTGCAATTACTTTTAAAGAATTAGTGATCCTGCAGTTTTTAAGCCCTCTTGCTGTACAAAACACAAATTCAAGAACTTATTTTTCTTACAGAAAATAGGAAAGATTTTATTTAGATCAATGAATGCGATGCAAGAGGCAAAAAGTGCCTTTAATGAAGTTTGGTTCCCTATTGGTATCTTTGACTAGTCATCAGTTTCATCTTGTCCTTTATATTTATCAACATTCAGAATAAACATGGTTACTACCAAGTAGTAATGACGAGTAAGCTATGGCCTAGTTTTTCTCTCTCTTTTTTTAAACTGTTTTGCAAAGTTCTAGAAAAATTCGGTTTTTTTGTCTAGTTTGGAAACTGGTGCTTCTTGAAACCTTTGGCCATTAACTGTTTCACGTGATGCACCCTTTCCTTTCACACATTTAAAAAGGAGGTTTGGAAAATATATCTAGGCATAAACAGCCTCCTTATAACCTCTCATGTCCTCTCCATTACAAAATTCAGTTACCTAATGCTGTAGGTGAGGCTTAGAATCCTCAAGGATATGACGATGTTGTTTAGTACATAATGGAAATGTGATGAAATTTGTTAAGGGCACTTGGAAATTCCTGGTATATTTTAAACATTTTGTTCATGAACAGGTGATAGAATGAAAATCAACATTAGATTGTTATTACATGTTCAACCCTTATCAGTACAGGTAAGATTACTTGATACTTCAGCTGGATGAAATGGGCTGCTTGAAATATTGTGTAGTACAATTTTAAGGCCTTCTCCATGAGAAGTTACTGTAGAAATCAGACCAATACTGCAGTGATTAAAAAGAAGTGGGATAGAAAACACCTCTGCCATCCATAAATTACATACCTTTTCACCCTTACTAATCTCCATTAAATAGTGTTTTCTCAGTTTTTCCACTAGCCTCTAGAAACATTGTAAGTTAACTGGAAATAATGGAGCTGTTTATGCAGAAGCTGTTTTGTCTAGGAATAAGAAACTGTATATAATACTTTTTATAGGAAAAATTTACCATAACAGGAAGCGTCCTAGGAAAGATGCTTGATCAGAGTCTAAATCCTTAAATCCCATATTCAACAAACTACAGAACTCTATTTAGCATTCTATAAGCTTACTATATTCAGTTCTTTTAATTTCAATTTGGTTGGAATGTGGGTACGCTGGAATTTCAGAGAATAGTAACAAAGAGTTAGCTTAAATGCTTGCTGTAGTAGGAGCTATTTAAAATGTCCTTTCCAGAATGTTTGGTCTCCTGTGTGTATTGTCGACAAAGCTGTTAATGGATGCTTCAACGTTGACAATCGCCTACTTGCTCTTTTTTTTGTACATCTATCTAAAATATTAAGAGGGAAGGAAGCACAATATATAATACACAATAGTAAGAGGAGGCTTTGTATTAAAAAATCTTCATGGTGATCTGAATATAGGGGGCATGTTTTCTTTCTGCTTCTCATTACATACAAATGAAAAAAATGTTGCAATTGGATATGCCAGACCAGCTGAAATTTAGCAGTACCAATGTTACCGGCCATCCATTTGCCGGCAGGACTGCATTAAGTAACTCTGGTGGTTCTTATCTCCCATGAACAGTGCAACTGCTGCTGTTGGTAACTGATAGAACAGAGGCTATGTCCAGACATCGCTTACTTATTTTGGAATAAGTAATAAATATTATAGATTATTCATGCTTTATTCTGTAGTATTCAGATATAGCAGAATAAGTAAGGATGACGTGTCCCCAGAAGGGATTGAATCTTCTGAATTTAGCAATCTGCCTCTATTCAAACTCTGCCTGTGCTTCTGTCAAATATGTAGCAAAAACAAAAACCAGATAATTTAAATTCATTTCTTTCTTTCTTTCTTTTTTTTTTTGTGGTGGCAGCTTATGTCTTCCATTTGATAGATTCATATCTTGATGAAAGCGCCCACCAAACATGACAAGCAGTTAATTACACAATTATATTCCTTTCCAAGTACCTTGTTTTCTGCTTTAGTTTGGGAGCTTCTTGTTTTTGATTTACCTAAATAAATGGAAACCATATAAATAAAACAGTATGAATTGGGGGTAAGGGGACTACAGCAAAATCCTCTGCGGAGCTACATTGTGTTGACCTTTTTGCCTGAAAGCTACACTGACTATCATATACTCCTGAGAATTTACATTAACTTGCATTGGGTTGACCAGTCCACTTCAGAAGTTACATTGACATCAGTGGAGATTTGGGTTCTCAGTGCAAGTCAGTGAAGGGCCAAAACCTGCAAAGGGACAGATCCTAGTTGTCCCAGAGAAGATTTACTATGGTATAAATGCCAAAACAAACGAATGCCATGAATACTTGCAGCAGTGTGGAACCGTCTCTGAGCAAGGATTTTTACAACTGCAGTGGTGTGCACAGATGCCATCCAAGGTGCCTACACGATCCTGGGGAGTTTTTCCACTGTCACGATTAAGTACCCACTAATGCTGCTCGGTTTTGTTACTGAACTCCTGGCTGGGGTACACGAGGGGTGTTTTTCCACTATCACCCCTCGTGTACCCCAGCCAGGAGTTCAGTAACAAAACTGAGCAGCAGTGGTAGGAAGAAGAATGTTTCCCATCTTTGCTGAGTTCTGAATAGAATGAAGATGGAAGCCACCTTTTCCCACTTGGCCACTACAGAAGCCTCTGAGCTGCCTGTACACACACTTTGGACACATGTTTTCAAAAAGCATGCGTAGAAAAGGTGCATTAAAATGCACATTTAAAAACTGTGTGCACAGCAACAAAATGTCCCCAAAAGGCACACATCAGCATGCATGCATCATACACCCCCAAAGTACTCTGCAGCCACTCAAGAACACAATCTCTTAGTCAGAAACTTCAGCATACAACACACATGGGAAACATAAGGGAACAGACCGAACACATAAACATATGCTCCACTCTATAGTCTATATAATCCACTCAAAAGCAATCAAACTCACAGAAACTGTGCACATCCAAACTCAGCACTTATCATTTATGACCAAGCAAAAGACATTGTAAAATGGCTTCTGAAGCAGGGAAAAGGACCCAGCATGGTTCAGCATTTCCTTCTGACCAAGTTTAAGTGGGAAATTGCATCAGTAATCCACTCCACTGACTTGTATTGAGAGGCCAATTCCTCATTCAGGTCAATGTAAGTATCAGGTGTGTGAGTAACCAAGTGCAAGTTAATGTCAATGTTTGACTGTTTATTCAACCCTAATTTTGCATTTAGAGCAGTGGTTCTCAACCTTCCCAATGCCGTGACCCCACAATGCAGCTCCCCATGCTGCAGGGACCCCAAGCCATGGGGGCGGGGCCACTGGGTGGGGCCACGGGTCAGGGGGCGGGACCACTGGGTGGGGCCAGGGGGTGGGGGCAGGGCCACAGGGCGGGGCCACAGGTGGAGGATTCACAAAGTTCCTGCAAATGGGACAGGACTTCTCAATTTGTTTGCACCTCATGAGATTTACAAGCAGGGGTACAGAAGAAGTGAGAAGGTAACACTGACATCTAATTTGCAAGTCTCATAAAAGTGTGCTACGCTAAACACATGTCTTGCCACCCATACAGAGGCAGAGAGAAGAGGGGAATTAACTTCTTCAAAAAACCCCATAATCATGCGTGGTTTACAAAGTTCATTTTTAAAAGATGGGTTTGGAAAAAGATTTTTTTTAATTTTGCAAAATGGAAAAGTTAGTACTTTTGATAGGCATGAAGAAACTTTTTTTACATTCCCATATAATCAGAGGATCAAAGACTTAATGTCAAGATTAACTTTATAACTTTATTAATCAAACATTACTGGATAATAATCAAACACAAAATCAAATAATTATGATTATAAATTGCCAAGTGGGAACTTGAATCACATGAACCAATAGTTCACCAGATGAAGGTTTCATAAATGCTCTGTCCTGGGCCAGGAAGACATCACCATTTTTATCAAAGGTGCAGCTCAAAGTAAAATCACAAAAGGCACTGAATATTTTACTAGTTTTTTCATGCCTATCTTCATGTGCTGCACACTATCCTGAAAGGCATTTTAGCCTAAACCAGTGATGGCCAACCTATGACACGCATGTCACAGGTGACACGCCAAGCCCTTTTGGGTGACACATATGGTCACCCTGGCACTTGGGCGTGTAGTGCTTGCTTGTTCTTGAAGTGTACGAAATAGCAACTTTCAATTGAAGATAGCAAATGTAAAGAATTGTTTTTGCTTTTAATAAAATACATATATCAAAAATATAACTTTTTTACCAGAGCTACAAATATCACAAAATTATGGATATTTCTAGATGTGACACAGCACCCAAGTTAAGCTAGGTTTTTTTTGCTAATTTTGACACACTGAGCTCAAAAGGTTAGCCATCACTGGGCAAAACAGTGGGATTATACTCTGAACAAACAAATATAAAAGGATCAAACAACCCAGATCGCCCAGAGTTTTTTCTAGTGTTCATGCTCGCATCAAGAACCTACAGCACCAAAACTCAATCCCTTTTCCTTTTTAAGGCTTCACCTCCCTCTTTTGCCTCTCTCTTCTTCATAAGAGCCAACAAACCCCTTCCTGCTCTTGAATCCCAGCAAATGGCCTCAGAAGTGCCCCGGTCCCCCCACCCCAGCCTGAAAGATGCACCTTAATAACAGCAATAGTAATAACAACGCTAATAAAAATAAAAATAACGGAATGACAGCAGCAATAATAGTTGGCTTTTCTACCTCACTTTTCTCACCCATTTAAGGGGACTCAAAGCGGCTGACAAAGCTTCCATTCTTCTCCCCACGACAGACACCCAGTGAGGTAGGTGGGGCTCTGAGGGCTCAGAAGAGAGCTGTGACTAGCCCAAGGCCACCCAGCTGGCTTCTTGGGGGAAAGCGGAATTGAACCCACTATTCCCAGATAAGAGTCCAGGCCCCTAACCACTACTAAACCAAACTGGCTCACTAACGAAGCCCAACCGACTGTCAGGATTCCCTACTAGCGGGCTGTGAAGAAGGAGAGGAGGAGGAAGGAAGGAAGGAAGCGAGAATAAAGGGAAAGCATGAGCCAGTCACACACCCCTCCCCAACGCAGGCCGGCAACTGCCCTGCCCGTTCCAGGAGGGGTCGGGGGGGGGCGAGGAATGAGGCGGCAGCAGCAGCAGCCACTGTACTGGCCGGTGAGGGAAGGCGGGCCAAGTGAAGGAAAGCTGCTGCTCAGTCTGTGCTTCTTTGCCACCGTTGCTGCTACCATTGTCGGCGGCGGCCTCCCCTTTGCCATCGCCCTCCTGCCGCTGCTGGCGGGCTGCTCCCCTCCACGCTCTGGGGACTGAGGCGGCGGGCGGACAGGCAGCGCCTCCTCGCTGCTTCCCTTTCTGGTTCTCTCTCGCCTCTCTTGGATTCTTGTTCTTCTTCTTCGGGCCGCCGCTGGAGAGTGAAGCGGCGGCAACTTTTTCTCCACAGAGCGGGCAGGGAAAGGCAGGCAGGCAGCAGCAGCAGCGTCACCGCCTCCGCCATAGACCAGCCCCTTACGCCCGCCTGGCCCAGGCAGGCCACTGGGCCGCCCGGCTGGAGGTTGAAAGGAGGACTCCGCCCCGCCCGACGACGATGACAACGACATCTTCCCCCTACATTGCTGCACCTGGCCGGCCAGCGGCGAGCGCTGGGGCGCAGCGGACGGCACCAGGGGGCAGTGGATGGCGCCGGGGGGCGCCAGGAGACGGTGGTGGAGGCGGCGGTGGCAGCGGCGGCCGTGGGGGGATGGTGACAGCGGCGGGGACGAGCGGGGGGGCCAGAGGGAGACGGCGCGACCCCACAAAAAATCTTATTCGACCCCAAATGGGGTCGCGACCCACAGGTTGAGAACCCCTGATTTAGAGGGTCTAGGGCAGAGGTGTCAAACTCAATCCGGCCGAGGGCCGGATTAAAAAAAAAAAGTGAGGGCCAGGGGGCGTGGCGGGGGCGTGGCCGGGACACAGAGGAGGGGCTGGGGCGTGGTTGGGGGCGGGGCTAGGGCAAAGAGGAGGGGTTGGGGCGGGGTTGGGGGCGGGGCTAGGGCAAAGAGGAGGGTTAGGGGTGTGGCCGTGGTGTGGCTAGGGAGGGGCTGGCTGTTCATGGCGGCGCCTGCGCGCTCACTCGCCTCGCCTCCTTCTGGCCCAAGGAGGGCGGCGTGCGTCGGCAGGCGGCGCCGCGCGTCGGCCCGCCGCGCGGTGTGCGTCAGCAGCGCGTGTCCCGCGTCGGCAGGCCGGCCGCGTCGTCGGCATCGTGCAGCGGCGGGCCTCAGCCGCAGGCCGGCCGCTTTGGCGGCGGCGGCGGAAGCAGGCGAGTCGTTTTGGCGGCGGCGGCAGCAGGCGAGCCATGGTGGCGGTGGCGGCGGCGGCGGCGGCGGCGGCGGCGGCGTTGCGCAGTGGCGGGCCTCAGCCGCAGGCGGGCCGCTTTGGCGGAAGCAGGCGAGCCACGGCGGTGGCGGCAGCGGCGGCGTTGCGCGGTGGCGGGCCGCAGCCACAGGCGGGCCGCCGCCGCCGTGGGCCGGATTGAAACGCCTCGCGGCCCGGGTCCGGCCTGCGGGCCGTATGTTTGACATGCCTGGTCTAGGGACCACATGCCCCTCCTCCCTCATGGCACAATCGATGTGACGAATCTTCCTACTACTCTCAGCTGCCTTGGACTGCTACTATTCATCACGCACGCTTAGCATGTGTGTCATTGGCAGACCACATTGTATGGCCCTGTTTCAGTTAAAGGAAATAGTTCACTTCCAGAGCCATTTCTTGTATTCAAATAAATTTCTTTGCCCACAAAATTTGCAGCACATGCAAATCCCCCACTTTTGGATGGAGCCATTTTGCCTCAGGAAGAAAGAATGCAGGCTCTGGATTCATAGTCACTCACTGGTCAGGAGTTATCCAGCACTCCAATAGCTTGTCTTTATATGTCTTTATATATTTTATATAGCTTGTTTTATATATTTTATATATTAGATATTTGGATTTTATATAACAATGTGATTTTTTGAATGGAATGATATATTGTATTTTATTGTTAATTCTTGTACATCATGTTGAGTCACTTTGGGAAAAAAAGGCAGAATATAAATCACTTGGCCACTGTGATGAACCTTCCAGACTAGATTATTGCAATGCATCCTGTGTGGAACTACCCTTGAAGGTAGTCCAGAAGGTGGAACTAGTACAGAATGCAATGGGAGTTTCTGGTTAGCTTCATATCACACTGGTTTTGGAATATCTGTACTGGTTATTGGTTTGTTACTGAGCACTTTTCAAGATCTTAACATTGACGTATAAAGCCCTAAATGACTTGGGCACTATATATCTGGAGTGCCCTGCCACGTTCAGAGCTGCAAGAGATACCTGCATGTGAGAGGAACTTTTCTGTTTCTGCCTCCCAACAGAGATACCCAAGCACCGACATTATATGAATGTCATGACCTTTACAGGAACCTTCAGGTGAAGGTCAGGATTATAAATAAAACTTAGTCAATCAGTGTGGTCAGAGATTGTGGAAAGCATGCAGATAATACACTTCAGCTTTTGTCAGGACTACCTCTGTTGTCGTGTGGATCCTGTTATAGAAGGATTGTCACAACTCATTACTGTAATGTAAATATACTTTTAATATGTTCTGCTTCTTATTTACAGAATAACAACAATCTAGATGCTTGCTGTAGAGTTCTTGCACAAGAAAGTAACAAATATCTCTATATGGAATACCACAGCCCGGATGACACCCGAATGAACAGAAATCGCCTTCTACATATTAACCTGGGCATCCATCCTCCCACTAGCTATCCTGGAGGGGACAATGCTCAACTTAATGGTGGTCGTACACTGGTACATAGTTCAAGTGATGGACATATTGATCCACAACGCACAGCAGGTAAACAGCTGATATGCTTAGTTCAAGAACCGCATTCTGCTCCAGCTGTTGTGGCAGCTTCGCCGAACTACAACCCATTTTTTATGAATGACCAGAGTAGAAATGCAGCTACTCCTCCTCCACAGCCACCTCAACCACCTTCTTCCATTCAGCCTGGAATGAATACATCTGCTATGCAAGGCCCTCCTCCTCCTCCTACATATATGCACATACCTCGGTATAGCACAAATCCTATAACTGTTACCGTGTCGCAAAGCCTCCCTTCCGGACAGACTGTTCCTAGAGCTTTACAAATTCTTCCTCCAATTCCAAGCAGTCCTTATGGGACTCCTGGCTCTCTTTATATTAGACAAACATCTCAAGGTTCTTCAGGACGACAGACTCCAACTCAGAATACTCAGTGGCCACAAGGTCCAGTTCCACATTACAGCCCACATCCGTTACCTGTTTATCCACACCAACAAAACTATCAACCTTCTCAGTATTCTCCTAAACAGCCTCAGATTCCTCAGTCACCTTTTCGGTCCCCACCGACTTCTCAGTGTCCTTCTCCTTTTGGCTCACCTCAGCATCAAGTTCAATCTAGTCCACTAAGCCATCAAAGTTCCCATGTATTTATGCCTCCTAGTCCTTCAACTGTACTACCCCATCCATATCAACAAACTCCCCAGACGTATCACAAACCAGGTGGACATTCGGTATCTTATCTCCCATATGGTGGACCTAGCTTATCCAAAGGTTCCATGAATAAAATAGAAATTACAGTTGAGCCACCACAAAGACCTGGAACTACAATGAATAGGAGCCCTTCACCGATAAGTAACCAACCATCCCAGCGGAACCAGCACCCATTATATGCACCTGCTACTCCTCCTTCAAGTTCTCCTTCCAGAAGTATGTCAGGTCAGCCCAAACCACCTTACAGTGTTAATCCAGTATATATAACATATACACAGCCAGCTGGACCTACAGGTGTACTAACACAGTCCCCTCGGGTAATGGTATCGCAGCCAAATCCAGCAGTGTTTAAAATCACAGTAGGCCGTGCACCAGCTGAGAACCTTTTAAATTTAGTGGACCAAGAAGAACGATCTGCGGCACCAGAACCAATTCAACCCATTTCAGTTGTACCAGGATCTGGAAGTGAAAGAGGAAGCCATAAGTACCAGAGGAGTTCTAGTTCCGGATCAGATGATTATGCTTATACACAAGGTAAGCTTTCTGAAATGGAGGTTGAAATGGTTTCTGAAAGTTTTATTTGCAATGCAACACACCTTACATGGCTGTGTCCCTAAGAAACTGAGGGTTAAAGGACACTTAGAGCTACCATCACTTTTTATGTGGCTTAATTAATAGCAGGTTTCATGTTCTGCTTCATTAGAGAAGAGTTTGAAAAAGAGCGTACTTCCATACCCATTTTTATCTTTTAATTAGCATAGAAGATGTCAGAAGGTGCTTAATGGGTACTGTGCTTCTTTAGCGTTGTTGTGTGCTGTTCTGTATAGGTTGAATACAGTGTACTGTACTGCTTTAATGTGATACATCATTGCTACTGCAAAATTAACTTCAACTGTCATACAATACAAATTCTTATACACATTATAATTTACCAGAAATGGACAGGAAATGAAATTTGATAGGTAGAAGAGCTGACCAAATGCCAATCCAAAAAGTATCACCAGATAACTTATGTGTATTAAAAAACTTATTTTCAGCTTAGGTTGTGGTTTGCAGGTAAACTGACAGAAGAACATTTGCTTTAATGTCATGTTCTCTGTAGATTTCATCACTATAATCTGCATAGACTGACAAAATTAACTGTGCAAGTCTATTAGTGGATTAGGATAGCACATTTTCTTGAACAAAAATATTCTTAGGTTAAATTGTTCTTGAAGTTACTTAAATATACCAACTTCCTGTCGGCTTATTCAAGTAATTTGAATTTGGTTTTATTGTAACTTAAAATATTAATTAACCAATTAATTTTCAGTATGTTTCCGAATATATTAAGAGTTGAATGTATTAAGAGAAGTGCATACTAGTTGTTTTATTGAAGTAGAATACAAAGAAGGACATGTATTATTATCGTTCATTGTGCAGCACCTTTAGAATCTGGTTTTTATTTGTGAATAGATGATGCCTTTTCCCCCTCAGTCTAGCAAAAGCAAAGAAAGCAAATGGATGTAACCTTCCATTTGTTAAGTAATGGTTTCTCTCTAATTACTAAGGGGATAAAGACCTGAACTGGATGCAAAAGATGTTCGATTAAAGTTGATAACCCAAATGTGAAATAAGCCAATACAAATCAAAGTTTAAACTTATGACATAATATATTGTAAATACCTAGATGTATGTAGCCCTTTTAAGAATAGTAAAGGCAAGTCTTTTGGAGAAGGCATTTTGTTGCTGGCCTGTCAGACCTCATGTGGGAATCAGAATGGCTCAAAAGGGGGTTTCGAGATCGGGAAGGAATACGTAGGAAATAACGCTAACCTTTTCATATATTGTCATTGTTAAACAAACGTGACAGATTCATAGGCAGTAAAAAATGGCTGTGAAAACTCATTTTTCATGCATTATTATTCCTCATTTTCAGCACAAAGACCTCATATTGTATAACTGTAAAAGATTTCTGACTGTGCCTCTGTAAAAAATGCCTAGCAGATTGATAGTGCTAGAAGATAAAAGAATAACTAATGAAACTTGGTGTAAACTAGAACATTTTATTTCTGCCTTTAAAGGGGGTGGGGGGACAAAACATATTATAGAGTCTCTTGCCGGAATTGGAATAAATCTCTAAATCTCTTGAAATGTTCTGATGAAGTGGTCAGAAGTTCTGAAAGATCCAGCCACAGGAAACAGTGGGAGTCTGTTGAAGACCTAGAGATCTGCCCAAAATGTAATTCCCTCCCTCCACTTTCTTTTATATAGGTATAATTTTTTTTCTTATTTTACAGAATACATAAAATATTCTTCTAGTTCCCATATCGTGACTCTCACGTGTGTAAGCTTCTGCCTACTTTCTGACAACAATTTATTTTGGTATCAGAATGGAAAGAAAAGGCTCCCACTCACTATTTCTGATAGTAAAAAAGTTTGCTGTTAGAAGGGAGGCAGGGATGATGTGGTGAAATCCTTTTTATGCAGGAAAATTCAATTTCTGCCAGCTATTTTGAAGGCAGGAAGTTGGTTATATTTCAACATATGTTGTCAAAACAGAGCAATTTTTTGTTTGGAAATAGTCCTTTATTTAAAGTCTTTCAACTTTGAAACACTTAAAACACCTTGATTTGCGTGTGAAACAACAATTATACTTTGATTTCAAGGTCTGTAGGATTTGCAATCATAACAATTGACAAAGTTGGTGCTCTAAGCGTGTATAGTTTGTCATGGGAAAAAATGGATGCAAATGTGTGCCTTAGGTTCCCAGTGAAATGCTGTGTGTTCTGTGCAGTAAAGTAGTTCCAAATTCTATTCCCGAAAAAAAAGTATCTTTTAAACATCTGCTTTGGATTACCACTACTTTCTGCTCTGTTCCTGAGCATTCTGGATTTGTGCTGCACTAGCGAACAAATGGAAGGCATGGGGCAATCTGCACTCTCGTTGCTTCGAGGTGCTGCCTGCCAAGCATAGTTATATAGCTGATTCAGCTACTCCATGGTGGTCAGAAACAGAGTGGTTTTTTTGGTGGGGAGTGGGAAACTAAACCGAACAACATGTCTGTTCTGTTTAGGTTGTTCCATTCAAGCCTCTTTGTGTGATTCTCTTGTTTTTGTTTAACTTATTAAGCAATTTATTCTGTTTCTTCTAGTTTCTGAGGTTAATAAAGCAAATAGTACATTATGGGCAAAGAAAAAGGGATATGTATTTTTTGTTTTATGCCACAGTCATGAAGATCACCATATGTGGTTACATAACATAGTAAATTTCTACCTGGGTTGTTGAAGGAGGCCTGAAAAAGAAGACTAAGCAAGCAGAACATAGTAAGGGAAAACAAAAGGTCCTGATATTTAGAATCATTTATTTGGAAAGTGAAATAGGGTTGGATTTACCCATCCCTGTTCCAATATCTTGTGACTTTGTTACCTCACCTCAGTAGTTCCTTGCAGATCTCTAATAGTGGCATTAAAGCATCAGTCTGCATTGGAATCCTTTAGTAGGGTCATAATTATGTACGGTGTATGTAGTTACCAGGTCAATTGACATGACTTTTATGGCAAGCTCCAGTTGAAGAAAAATAAAGCATCACGGGCAGAACACTTAGAAGCGAACTAGTCTCAATAAAAATAAGTTCTTTTGGTTTGCTCTTGATTGCGCTCTATTTTACATGGAGTGCCTCCCTGCAGTTGGTAGCCAAGTGTGAGAGATTGATGGCCTGCCCTGTACCAGTGAGGCAAATGTTGAATTTTGTCCAGTTGTCTGGTAGCCCGAAGCCTTGATTCTCTGCTAAGACAACTCCAAAGAGCCAGAAGTCATTCATAGGTTTGTAGCATAGCACAAAAGACTCTCCAGTTTCTTTAATATAGCAGAAATATTGACACCCAAACAGGATAGCAGGGTCTTCAGACTCTTTGCTTATAGTGAATCCTGCTCCCACCCCCTGCTCTATTCCAGGTTAAGGGCCTCTGTTGAATCGTTTCCCTTGATGTCAGAATGAAGGGAATCATAAATAAATCGCTCTAAAATAGTAATGACTAGTATTCATCTTCTTCACTGCAACAAAAGACTTAAGGAATCATTTATGGAGGGGTCGGTCTTTTTCCATGAAAGCCCTTTTAACCTAATTTTCTAATTCTACTCTGAGCATAGGCTGTTGTAGTTTTATGGACTATTCAAGAAAGGGGAATCTCATTTGTAGCAGTTTTGGGGCTGTTTTGCTGCGTTCTAGGTTTCTTCTGAGAAAAGAGAAGTTTTTCTAAAAAGTAGTGAGGTGACTTTCTTCACAAACAACAGAGGCACCACCTTCAGTGTCTTAAAACGTTTGTAAGTTAGTCTTGGCAGAATACTGTTGTTAAAAATTAGATTGCTGTTTCATCCTGAGAAGCTTTCTCCTTGTACAGGTGCCTTTTTATTTTTGAGTGGACAAAGAACAAAATCAAAAAGAAGCCATGGCCAGAAATGGTAATATCTCCAAGTTACTGTCTTAAAGCAAACGAACTTTACATCTGAAGTTAACAGTTTGTTAGCATGAAGCATCCCTTCACTGACGTTTGGCTGCATGCTTACTGTCACTTTTTGTTAAAAAGTTCAGATGTATATTCTGTCCAAGCAACAGGGTGGATTCCCTTCCTTTTACATACTGACACTGACTTTATTTCCTGCAACATACCAGCCTTGTTATTACACCAACGCGCAAGAATGGAAAGGCTTGCGAAGGAACTGAAGTTTGAAAATGAGGAGCTTGAGAAACTCAAAATTGAAGTGAATGGTATGGAACATGATCTTATGCAAAGGCGGCTGAGAAGAGTGAGCTGTACAACGGCAATCCCCACAGTAAGTAAACAGTATTTGCAATAGTAAAAAACATTTTTTAATCCCTGTTTTGGGTTAATATGCTGTAGATCAGTGTGTTTAGATTTATATTTCTAATATTTTTTTTCCCCAAAAGAAATAGATAGTTTGGTTTTCAGTTCTGGCAATAAGTAGGTTTGTTACATCATATCTCCTCTCTGTCAGGGTTAGATAAGGTTTAATTAGCCAAGCTGTCAAAATTACTTCAGACTAGGAAAGGTAAAGTAATACTGTTTGGGATATTGCAGATTTCAAAACCTAAGTAGTAGCAATTTAGTTCATTTAAAATAATCAGTATACTGTGTTTGTGTTAATGATCTTTGCAAGTTGTCCAGGTGGTTTCAAAACATGCATTCATTACGTAAATCATTAAAACATGGAATACATGGAACTGAGTGTATATATTCTTAAAAGGCCTCAGTGACTAAAATGGCCTTCACCTGCTCCCTGAACATATGGTGCCTACTGAGATGGCCCTAGGCCAGCGGTTCTCAACCTTGCTAATGCTGCGACCCCTTAATGGAGTTCTTCAAGTTGTGGAGACCCCCAACCACAGGGGTGAAGAGGCTGGGAGGTGGGAGGGAAGGGCAGTGGGAGACTCGTCATGACCCCTCTGAAAGGGTAGTTCGACCCCCAAAGGGGTCCCGACCCCCAGGTTGAGAACCACTGCCCTAGGCTCATCTCTCTGGGAAGGTCATTCTTCTATGTATGTACAGGAATGGTTGGAGCGTACTACTAGAGCCACATGGTTAGCATCTAAGTTCAGTCCTCAGCATCAGGGCAATGGCAAACTTCTATATTGTTGTCAAGAAAAACTAAGGGCACCTTGGCCATTGTTGTTCTTAGATACTGCCAAGTCATGGTTGACTCTTGGTTGACTACATGGGTACTCCAAACAGTTTCCTTGGCAGAGATACAGAAGTGGTTTGCCATTGCCTACTTACAGGAAGAGGCTTTCCAGACAATATCTGTAAATAAATATTTTATTTTTTCAAGCCATTATTCCAGTTTTCTCAAGTGGCTTAATTGTTTCCCATTCTCTGTCACCCACGCTTAGACAGCAATATTACATTACTGTAAAATGTTCTGAGAAGGGAGTTGGGTATAATTTTTACACAGTGAGAAATAGATATGAACTTTGTGGGCCCAGAACAAGCTGTCAGTATGAAAAGGCACAATGGGTATAGTACTGTAGCTGATTTAAATATTGCAAGGTGTAGAATTTTATATCATAAAATTTTATTAAGGGAGTCAGTATCTAGATACTTTACAAAAACAGCTGATTTAGTTGCTGCTTTCTTATATTAACTTCCGGTCTTAAATATATTATATGTCAAGGTCGGTTCAGTTTGGGGCGCAAAATAATGATGTCTTCCACAAATTGGCAGACACTGCCTATTTAAAAAAAAAAAATCATATCTCTGTGTTGACTTTAAATTTTTAGCTGTATTGATTTATGTCCAAGAGACTCCAGAACTATGCTGTTCTTGTGGTGCTGAACTTGTGGTGGTTGTTTAAATCAGGAATTAATTTGTTTCCTGGGAAAGGTCCAGCTAACTGAAAATACTTGTATTCAACATAAAATATATTTCTTAAAAGCTCTAGTTATTGGTAAACCCATATATGTTTGGGCTGTGTTGATTGTATTGTATAGGATTATAGCTAGAGAGAGAAATGCAGAATTACTGTGTTTCTGTTTGGCTATGTTTGTGCTTAGTTCAACAGAATAGTTATGCTGATTATGTTACTAATTTTGGTTCTCTTAACAAGCCTGAGGAGATGACCAGATTGAGAAGCATGAATAGGCAGCTTCAGATAAATGTTGACTGTACGCAGAAAGAAATCGATCTCCTTCAGTCTAGAGGTACATCTCTGAATAATTTTCAAACTCAAATTTCAGCAGTATATGTGAATGTGAATGTCTGCGCACATTGACTTCCCTTCTGATTAGAGCAAAATGAAAGAAAAAAACCCTTTCTCTGTTTAATGTTGTCTTATGTTCTTTGGTGCTTGAATAAGAAAGGTAAAATTCAGAACATACTTGTAAAATGTGTGCTTGTCATGTTCCAGGGAAGTGTATTTGTTAGCTTAGATTATTTGTTAGTAACTCCAATGGATAGATGATAAAACAAACAAAGGTAGCTGTGGATTTATTTTATTGTAATCTATAAACATTGCAATAGTTTATACATTTATCTAAGAGTGCATGCTTCCATAATCTATTAAATATACATCTCTTGTCTCTCACATGCTCTCCTTACAGACAGTTAATTTTTTTGGGGTGGTGGTGGTGGTGTTCCACTAGCCCTAAGTACCCATTAAGTACCCATTAGTCCCAGAGCAGGAAGACCCCATTTCCACTGCAGATCCCATTAGAGCCACATTTGTTTCCACCAGTTCTTCAGGCATCAAATCTGGATTATACAGAGTGTGTTTCCACCGTGATTGGGCAATGGGGTCTGGGGGGGGGGACTCCAGGGAGGGTGCACCCATGGGGGGGGGTGCCCTGAAACCCAAAGCTCTGAAGCCAGCTCCGAAGAATAGCACAGGCTCCGAAGAGGACCCCACATGAGAGCAATGTCAATCCTGTGGACCTTTGTCAAAGGCTTCGGAGAATCTTTGAAGTTTGTGGCAGATCGCTTCAGAGAATCTCCGGAGCTTATGACAAAGCTTCGGGGATTCTCCACAGTTGCTCTGGAGAATCTTCGAAGAATCTCCAGAGTGTCTACGGAGATTGCACCCCCTGTCCCCCCAAAAAACAGGGGTGATGGGTGGGCCCCACATGTGTCAATCCAGATTCGCCACATGGATGCTCCGGCATTTCCACTGTGGGCAGGCTAGCACCCATTGCTATTGGGTGCTGCACCGCCCATGGGGACGCATCGGGTACCTCCCTTAATCTGGATCTACTAGATCTGGATTAGTTGAAGGACCCATTCCTTAGATCCGAATCATCTTAGTTCCGGATTAAGGGAGGTAAGTGGAAACCCCCCTCCCTTTCATTAACTTTCATTTATGTGAGCCAGTCTTGTGTTTAGAGTATCAAATTCATTGGGCTAGTCACAGCTCTCCTTCTGAGGTCTTACCTCACAGGGAGAAGAGTGGGAAGCTTTGTCAGCTATTTTGAGTACCCTTAAAAAGGATGAGAAATGTGAAATATAAATGCCTATTATTAATAATAATTATATCCTATATAATTTAAAGCATACTTTGCTCTGGCACCTTACATGAAGAGTAGCATATATATACATATATATAAAAGGATGATATGGGCTTTTTTCTTTTTTATTAAAGGAAAGTTTGATCCGAAAGCCATGAGTAACTTCTATGATAATATAGAGCCTGGTCCTGTTGTGCCACCAAAGCCATGTAAAAAAGGTGAGTTGTTTGGATGAGTGTGAAAAATTTTACTTTTTTAGTATCCTTTTACTTGAAAGATCATTGTTATATGAAGGGAAATATCAGCATTTTTTATCTGACAATAGTCTCCTTATCTTAGCTGTATCATCAAGAAATATGTGTTGCCTTTGGCCACTTATACCCTAGACAAACTGCACAATCCTTGGAGAGCTCCAACATTACTAGCAGTTGGAACCCTTCCTAATGAATTAGGAAATGGTTGTATATATCATGCATATCCCTAAATGGAAGTATTTTAGAGAAATACACTTAAGTACCCTTTTATTTTTTTAAAAAAATATTTTTTCTTGATTTAGTATTTACATACTTCCGTTCTTTATGTTTATAATTATCTCAGCTTGTTGTTTAGCATTTCTCCCCTATTTTTGGTATCCTTACCTTCTAGTGCAGTCTGTTATATCCATTGAGTAAGTTCCTGCAAAGTAGGGAGGAAATGAGATACTAGGAACACAGAACAGGAATTAATTAGCAATATAAAAAACCCAGGTTGGTAGTTAAAATTAATCTATGTTGAACTGTGAATCAGCTAATTTTATTTCTTCCCATGTCTAATCATGTTCAGTATAATTAAGCAAATCTTAGGGAATTATTGTGGTAATTGATAGCAAATAGCACAGCTTTAAAATGTAATTGCTATAAGTTATCCTGCAAATGCACTTTATATAAACTAAAAATAACATAAAGGAGAGTGTTGATTGTATTCTTCCAGATACTTTCTACTATAGTTTTATAGTCCTTTGACAAACATAATATTCTTATTTTACTTTTGTATTTTAATAATTGCTTTGTATTTTGTTTAATATTGCCTATAAATCACATGGAGAGAAAGCATGAGCCCCATTTTTGGTACTTGGGTTGTATCAAGTCAGTCATGGAATCATTAAATCAACTTACTGCAATCTGAAAGTCAGGTACTTTTTGGGGAACCTGTTGTTGGAATTTGCACAGAAATGCAAGCAGTAAGGACTATATCTTAGTCCTAATGTTAGTTGCCAGTCCTGATCTTAGTCCTGATGTTTGGAAGTCCTCCTAGTGCAATCAAGTTGCGTATATTTAGGAAGCCGGTGAAGACACACCTCTTTACCCTGGCCTTTGGCTGAGATTATTATATTTCCCATCCCAGCACAGATACCATCATTTTAAACATGTTGTGTATTGTTTTAGATTTGTTGATTTTTTAAAAGTGCTTTTGATGTATATTCTGTTTTAATTTGTTAACCTTCGGGTATGGGGCGGGATAGAAATATAAATAATAAATAAATAAATAAGTTGATGTCGCTGTTCCCAGACGGACTCTAGCAGACTTAACAGAGGGTTTGCCTTGGTTGCCAATTACTGCCACAACCGCCAGGTGGAGCCTGACAGGATTTTAATTGCCCTGTGCCCTGTCAGCCTCCAGTTGAACCTTGGTCACTGTACTGTCCACACTGCCTCTGAAATTTCTCTTCATGATGTCGTCTCAGGACAAGGAATGTGAATCGGATTCAGCGGATAATGGGGGTAGGACCAGCTCCCCCCCCCTTTAGTTCCTGAGGGCCGAGGGGTGCAGGCTGGTATCCCCAACCGGGAGGATGCGGCCGTGCAGTTCTTAAATAGGTCACTCAACTAATATTTCTATGTATCTTCTGTGGGGATCAAGTTAAGCTGGCTTATGAAAAGCAGCCCACTTGTAAAAAAGTTGAAAATGCAGCATTTCATTATTATTGCAGTATTATCATGCGTGATTTTTTATCTTTTAAAAACCATAGAGTTCAAAAGGAAATCATTCTCTGTAGACCATCAGAGCAGTTCCAAGCAAGCTCCACGTTCACAACCAAGAGATGAAGACTTTGAAGGAGCTCCATGGAACTGTGAGAGCTGTACTTTTTTGAATCATCCAGCCCTGAACCGCTGTGAGCAATGTGAAATGCCACGATATGCCTGAATCTACAGAAGTCTGCTCTGGATATTTGAAGGCTTTTGAGCACACACCTGTAGAAGAAGAATGTGTGAGGCACCTTTCTGTCATCTACTAGGCATTTGCCAACCAGTTGTTTTAAAATTATCAGGGAGAACTTCTCCTTGTACTCATGCTGCACTAAAGAATACCTTTATCCTGTTGTGGCAAGCACGGCTGAAAAGATACCATAAGTCCAAAAAGGACTCCCTCAGTGAAGAATGTATACAGGAAAGCAGATGATTGCTGCTGTTCTAGCCCTTATAAGTTCATTTGCTGGGTTTGTAGCCCTTATATATATTTTTATAAACATAGACCTATTACTTTGCGGTGTGGAGTGTTACAGGTATCCAGATAAACTGTGAAAAACCAGAGCTGTTAATCTGATCACAGCCCGCTGGAAAACAAAGACTCTTGATGTTTCCAGATTGTAAACTACTGAAAATGTGGGTGGGAGGGGGAATCATAAAGCAAAAAAAGGGTATTTGTAAATGCTGCTTTTTCAGGGTAATTTAAAGTACACAATTGCTGTTTTGAAGTTGTAAATCACGGTGAAGAGATAAGTACTGTATGAGCCTTATTTATAGAGTACAATCAGAGGTGATTTTACAATCCCTTTTGCTTGTACAGCGCTCACCGAGTCACGTTAACACTGGTAATTAAGCAATTATACAATATTACAGAGGAAAAAATAGTGCTGCATGCTTTTATTAGGCCATTGTGTTTTAAAGCTGAGAATAAATGAAGCTTTTATAAATGACGTTCCCTTAAAACTGTGCTTGACAACAGTAAAGCGGACGTATGCCAAATGCAGAACTATTCCAAATTCTCTTTGGAAACGTTGAGCTCAGCCATCATTATGTATGAGAAGTGTTTGCACCCTGTTCCTTAGGCCTTTTCAGCTTCCAATTATGTGAAGAATTCATAATGTTTACAGCACAGAAGGTACTTTGTGCCCCCATTCTGATTTAGCTAGTAATCAATATTAGCTCTTCAATAAAGGTTTATTTGCACTTTGTCAATAAACCAGCCTGTGTTAATTAGTAAGAGTGGTGGATCTAGATATGCATTTTAAAAAACTTGACCAGATAACAAAGAAAACAAGAATATGGAATTGTATTGGAACTGTTAAGCATCTGGTATTATAAAGAGGATGTGTGATTTGAGTGCTAGGTTGCTTAAATAAAGCACTCTTTTGTGAAGGCATCCTGGTTTTGCAGTTGTTTCATTCTAAATTTTTTCAGGAACAGTTAGGTCGTCTTTTCATCAATGATCAAACATTGGAATAGTGTAACTCATTTCAGTTGCATTTCCCTAAGTTGTTTCACATCTTGTCCATGTAAATGGTGCCCCCCCCAAAAAAAGTAAGTCTTTAAGCATGTACAAATTAAAATGGGTTTTTTGCCATTCCCAGTAGAATTTAACTGGTTTGTAAAATCCTGCAAGCATTATGAAATTAAAGGTGATACTGTTGGTATTTTTGTTTTAAAATGCTGATTCTTACATTGTTACAAATACAACCTTTACATATCAGATACAGAGAGCATGCCCAGCTCTTCTGTTTTTACAGAATGGAAAAAAACAAAGATGATGTACTTCAGGCAAAATCTTTTGTTTTTAGTTATCAATTAAGCAATATCATTGTCTTCAACTGATACTTGCTATAAGTTGATAAAAAGTGAAGGATTTATACAGTCTAAAGAGAAACCAGAGTACAAATTTGTGTTATGGATATACCTTCTATAATGTCCTTTTAATTACACACAGTGAGAGAATTGCAATTTTCTTCTTACAGTGCAAAAATGCATTGTATGGATCATTGCCAGTTACTGAAAGCTATCAGTTGCAGAAGCTGGTAATTGTGTTGTTCTTCTGTCACAATGTATGTAACGCAGAGGTTTCCAGGAATGAACCTCTGAATTACAAAAACAATGAGTATACCGATTGCCCACGTTTATTTCCTGTTTGACGTTTAGTTCTACAATCACTGAGAAAAAGTAACCAGGTTGAGAATAGAAATAGTATGCCTGAAAGGTATATATCGCCTTTACAGACAAATTGTATTGCAAAGGTTTTTGATTGGAACTGCTGCATGAAGCTTTTCAGTTTGGGTTCAGTCAATTTAAGTGCATGCTTTTTGGGTTCAGAAGAGTTTCTATAGTTTGTGCTATGTGCTCACAGGATATCCCTGTTGTGCATACATGGTACCCTGACTTATAGAAGAAGATATGGTAGTCTTACATAAACATTACAGCACTGCACACCTGTGTCTGTGGAGTTATCGCAGAGACCCTATTTCATTTTGCATATAATTCCTACAAACAGAGTGGAAGGCAAGAACACTGCTCACTGTGGATAAGATTGTAGCTGGTACACATGTTTGCTTCTAAGGAAAAAATAATAATTGGCTGCTGTAATTTGTTGATTGTGCATAGAAACATATTTATACATATTTACTTGTAAATATCAGCATTGTAATGTCTACAACAGCAATTAAATTTGGAAGCATTATATATGTGTATTAGATATCAATTTCCATATGAAAGTCAGTTGTGAATAGGTGACTCCAACTGAAGTGAGTTTCAATTATGCCAGAATAAAAGTTAATTGCATAAAAACTTTGCTTCATGTTCCAGTGACCCCTTATATTGCATTACACACAAGATACATTGCAGTGTATCTAGCCTTGGAATGTGTACATTTATGAGTGATGGAATTTGAGGCTAAAATGATTTTTTTAAAGACACTCCTATTTTAACAATAGCTACCCTTTTTCTTGTCCATATTACTTGGGTCTCTTTAGGCATCAGATTCTTATTCCTGTTTATAAATGCATATTTTATATTTAAGTACTGTTAAGATGTTTCTCTTTTACATATAAGAGCAAAAGTTCCCCCACATTTTAGTCAGTAGAATAGCTTGTGATAAAAGAATGTAGCAAACCAAAAGTAAATCCTGTACTAGGATGTATGATGCAAGCATTGAGCTAGTTAGCTAATAAAGGGACAGGCTAAGAGAAAATGTTTTGTGAAATAGATAAAATGAGAAGTGTATGTGTTTGTGTGTTTTCCCCTATCAATGGCTGATGTGTGGATCAAGTATAATTTTGAAAGAGCTGGTCTCAATAGTAGTATTAAATCATGTTTTCTTTCGGTTACTGTGAAAACATTTTCTTCATTTTCCTCACCAGTTTGATTGTAGACCTCTTTAAAATTATTTGGGTTGACAGAGTTTGGAATTAGAACAAATTTTTAAAATATTTTAAAGAGGAAAATGTTAGTGTGCCGACTTATAGAATTGAGGCCTTGGCTTGATTAGCTTTAGAAGGAAGAAATTACAGGATAGCCTTTTATATTGAATCAGTGTTACAGTAAAGTTCATTATAGCTAGCTGGTTCTCAATTTCTGTGTTACCTTCTCAGATGCTATGAGACTTACAGAGAAATGTGCAGAGAAATAAAGGCATATGATGGCCAACACGGCTTCTCGCGTGCTTTGTATACATTTCAGAATAATTGTTCAGACCTGCTATGTGTTTGAGTTGGTGGCATTTCAGTTCTGTCTGTTACCTATATGGCAGGGCTTGTTTTTGTACTGGTCAAAGGTATTCTAAATATAAGACCTTTTAAATACGTACTAAATAAAAGGTCTTTGAATGATACAATCATGAGAAAATCAAAGTACACCCTCTGTTAATTCGATGATTTTATGTATCAGGACATAATGAAAAACATCTGGTCCTTCAAACAACAACACATGATAAATTACACTGGTGTCATTATTTAACAAACACTAGGCCAAAATGCAGAAGCAGTGTGTGAAAATTAAGTACGCCTTAGTTCTTCCATAAGAATTAAGCAGGTTTGTGGCAACCAGTGCTGCTAATCAAATGCCCTCGATTAACTGATCCTGAGCAAGTATGACCACCTCTATAAAAGCAGACATTCCGGCAGAAGCACATCAACAAAGGAAGAAGCACATCAACGATGATCTTACAGAAGCAATTGTTGCTGCCCATCAATCTGGGAAGGGTTATAAGGCTATTTCCAAACAATTTGAAGTCTATCATTCAACAGTGAGGAAAATTCTTCACAAGTGGAAAACATTCAAGACAACTGACAATCTTCCCTAGGGGTGGACATTCGAGCAAATGCATCCCAAGGGCAGACTGTGCAATGCTCAGGGAAACTGCAAAAAAAAAAAAAAAGAAGAAGAAGAAAAGAAAGAAAGAAAAGAAGAAGAAGAAGAAGAAGCCCAAGAGCTAAACCTAAGACTTTACAGGCCTCACCATATTAAATGTTCAAGTTCATGACAGCACAGTTAGAAAGACTGAATAAGTATGGTTTGTTTGGAAGGGTCACCAAGAGAAACCCTCTCCTTTCTAATGGCTTGTTTGCAAAGTTTAATCTGAACAAACCACAAGATTTCTGAAACTATGTCCTTTGGACAGATGAGACCAAAGCAGAGATGTTTTGTCCAAATGCACAGAGCCACTTTTGCTGAAAATCAAATACAGTGTATTGGCATAAGCATCTCATACCAGCTCTCAGGCATGGTGTTGGAGGGGTAATGATTTGGATTTGTTTTGCAGCCACAGGATCTGTGCACCTTCCAGTCATTGAGTCAACCGTGAACTCCTCTGTATACAAAAGTATTCTAAAGTTAAATGTGAGGCCATCTATCCAACAGCTAAAGTTTGGCCAAAAGTGGGCCCTGCAAAGTCCAGACCACAACCCAATTGAATTGCTGTGGAGAGATCTTAAGAGAGCTGTGCATAAATGAATGCTCAAAAACCTGAATGAACTGAAGCAATTTGGTAAAGAAGAGTGAGCCAAAATTCCTCTGGAATGATGTGAGAAACTGATAAAGTCATACAGAAAACAATTATTTCATGTTATTGCTGCTAAGGGGTGTTCTACAAGCTAGATTCACTGCGAGTACTTAATTTTTCATACATGGCTTTGTTTTTGTTGAATAAATAATCAAACAGTTGAATCTGTTGTATATTGTTGGTCATCTGAGGTTGTATGTACCTAATTTTAAGACTTTTTAAGAACCAGATTTTTTCATTCGGTCCTGATACATAAAACCATGGAATTCAAAGAAGATGTACTCTCTTTTGCTCATGACTATTAAAATATTTTCTGAGTGATAAAAACAATGTAGTTAATCTTTAGCTTCTGATGTTTAAATTGTTAATTTTTTTCATGATAAAACAAAACCAAGATTTTTCTAAATTCTGAAATCGGCATTTTCTTGAATTTGTAGAGTGAATGAAAATTGAAAATTTTACTGAAAAATGTTAAAGCATTATGAGTTTGAACATGCATGGTACCTCCAGGTAATGTATTTTGGGATATAATATCCTTGAAAATGATACAGCTACTCAGAAAATGTAGTATACTGCAGTTGTTTTTATATGGAGGGGATCTTTTTAAAAAGGTATCTTTAGCCAATTCCCATTGGCATTTTAAAGCGGTTTAGAAACGGATTGGATCCTCTTCATCCCCATTCCCAGTTTCAGGGGTATTTTGAAGATTATTTGGCTAAAAAACGGAATAAATAAACACCTGTTTTTTTCTCATTTTTGCTTTTAAAACGCTTCTACCTTATTGCTGTGGGAACGCTACAGCAGTATTTGGGCAAATACGTCATGAAACAGGTGGGCTTTCACCCTGCGCAGGGACCAGCCTCTTGCCAGATTTGTTAAAGTGCCAGATCCATATTCAGCAGAGAAGTAACAATTCAGACTGATAAGATGTAGCAATTGACACACTTCACACTGATAAGATAACAAAGTTTCATTTTTCACTTCTCACTTTCTCCTTGCTGGGAAGCACACACTGGAGGTGCCTCTTTTGCCTTGCTGAGCCCTGGGAAGGAGAGAAGCACACACCCCCATGCCCTACCAGTGACTGAGTGCATGTGTGTGCAGCCAGCCGGGCAAGCGGGCATGCAGCTCTCTCTCTCTGCTGCCCCTTTTTCACTTTTCTGCATTTGCGGAAAAGTGAAAAAGCACCAGTCCTGAGTTTACGTATGTGTGTGTGCCAGCTGATGTTGCTGACGATGGGGTGGGGAGGAGAGCAAAGGGGAGGAAGGGGGTCTCTGTGTGTGTTTGTGTTTGTGTGTGTGTGTGTGTGTGTGTATGCACAGGACTGGCAGGACATCTTTTGGAAAAGCATGAGGGGAGAGGAGAGGGGGAGCTGCAATTCCCCACCCTCCACCACGTCATTATGGGATCCAGTCGGCAGGCAGGGGGTGAGGCCCCGGCTGGCAAGAGGGTGGAAACAAAGATTCCCTTTCCCTAATCCGATTCTGAACCGTTTTGGGTGGGGACAGCAGAGGGGTTGATAGAAATTTAAAGCGATTTAGTGCCACTGAAGTGGGGACTGCCAAAATCCATGTTTGAATTGCTTTTTTGTTTGTTTCGTTTTTAAACCATTTTAAGAGGCATGAGTGGAAACAGGGCCTTTGTGTGCTTATCGTCTGTCACAATATTTGGTTTTTCTCCTCTTTATGTTGCTATCGTACCATATATATTTACTTAATTTTTAGAAAATGAACAATCTTTTCCATGAAAAGGTTGTTAACATCCACATCAACTCTTAAGTTTTCATATTGAAACATCACCATACCTGGATGATTTTTAAATGCTGAAAGTTCTTAAATTATAGTTTGAGGTTATAAAGAAAATTGTGGGCAATTGTGTTATAGTTCACTACTAATTCAGATTTGGATTATATAATATTTCCCAGATTGGTTCCCAAATGGTTTTAAGATTTTGGGGGCTTTCAGTCATTTCTCTGGGGCTGTAGAGAGATTATACTAACACCACTTTGCATTTCAATTCCTTTATTAACTTGGCTTATCGTTCCTTTGTATACTCTTGTGGGTGCAGCTCCAATTTATAGATGTTCTTCTTTTACACTGAGTGAAGGCATCTACTTTCCATTTGAACAGGAAAAGTGTTGTAAATATGATACTGGGCCTAACCTGGTCTTTAAATCACCCACCTACAATTACATTTAAAAATATCCAGAACCGTCTGATTTTTTTTTTAATCAGAAATATTTGAAGAATTATACAAATTAGTAACTAAAAATACACAATGAGAAAATGCAAGTGAGGTAGGAAACAATTTGATAGAGGTTATTTCTGGAGAAATTGCCTTTTAATCTTGTATTAACAAATAATAGTAGTCCTTCCTTATCTCAGCATCCACTTATAGATGGTACAGATTCCAAAATAAGTGAGTAATTGCCATCTCCTGTATTTCTGTAGCCCCTGTTTCCTGAAGGAGCACAGTGTCAAATCTGGGTTTAAACTTTAAAAATAAATGGTCTGAAGACTTATAGTTCCATCCACTAGTATTCCATGAAATCCAGATGTTGCTGATTTTTTTTTTAAATCAATTGTCAGAGTTGAGACTCCATAAAACAGAGGTGATTTACAGAAATCTGATTCCTTCTGTGTGATGTAGGTTGTAGAGTGATTGCAAGGATCCTGCACCAACCATAAGTGAATAATTGAAATGTGTCTTTTTGAGAACGGTTAAAACCATCAAGATTCCAGACTTTGTAATCTCTTCTTTTGGACTAGATGCAAGTTATTTTACAAAATTGATTTCATGCAACAGTACAAAAACAAACAAATCCCACCCCAGGAGGACAATGGCTGTTAAAACAACAGGGACCGACAGAGAACCAGTGTGTTAGAAAAATGAATTGTATTCTCAATCAGAATGAAACTTGCTCATAAAATGTAGAAGATTTTTGTATTCATTCTGTTAGCTGCTAGAGAAACCAGAGACAAACTTAAATCTCAGGATAATTATCTTTCCTAATTCTGCTACAGGCAAGAAAATAACTTACCAGTTAAAAAGTGTAGAAGGTGAATTACAGATTACCTCCTAGGTCAACAAAGGAAATGCAAAGACTATTAAAAGAAGGCTTCTTTTAATGTCTTAGTATGGCCAAACATAAAAACCTCTCTCATACTTTATGTTCTTTATAACTTTCTTGTATAACATGGTCTTCTATAAAAAGTTCCTTTTACATGATTGGAAAAATATGACTTCACTTGTTTAAGCTAACCTCTGAATCCCTTTATGGTATCACAGTCATGGACTGGGTCTCCCTTGGACAGTGCCATTATCTTACATTGGTAGATGAGACCTCCATGGTTCTAATTCCAGTTTTCAGTAGGTGGTATTTACTACTAGAATGATGTAGCCTTTCTTGGCAAGTACTGAAGCTTGACTTTCTCTGTTTGTATATCAGCTGTTAAATTGCTTTTAGGGTGCAATGCACTTTCCCCCTTTGAATCAGCAGAGAAACCAGGCAGAAGAAATTAGAAAGAATATGCATTTGTGAAACCAAAAATGTGGATACAGCTCAAGATATAACTGTTTGCATTTGTACAACCAGCAAATTTAGAGGGCATATCTAGGTTCATTTAGCAGCCAACTTATTTTGTTAGAATAACCTTGTACTGAAATGCTGTTTGCTATGGAATGCATGGATCTAGTGCTGGAAATTTCAGAGCTTGCACAGAAAGGTGTGCACTCTGCTTTTTTGTCTGAATTCTGTTCAGATGTTTGAAAACCATTTTAAAAACTCTGGTAAACGTAGCATGGATAACTTAGATGCATACCTCAATTATACTAGGCCTTCCCTGTGTCTTTTATTGCCCATCCTACTGATTATTTCCCAGGTGGCTAGTATCACAGACTATTGCTGAGAATGCTTTCTGCTTTCCTAGGTGAAGTCTTGGCAGTGATTGCTTGAGGTGCAGATGGGAATTGCAATTATGCCTGCATTTTTATCAGATGAAGCAGTAACTGCTAAAGCTTTATCTGTTGCTTCCTGTTCTTCTTGGAAATACTTGCATAATTTTGAACTTCGATGGCATATGTAAAAAGAAATATCTTTATTACCGGAATTAATTCCAGATGCTCCATGCTTGAATATACGTGAATGATAGAAAATTTATTAGAAAGAAATTTGTCCTGGAAAATGCTTGTGCAGGGTTTGATAAAACAGATTTATTGAACACTTATAAATACTGTGCATGCCTTCATGGTTCAGAATGTGTTGAAGCTATTATTCCCAGGCAATTATGACTTTGCTGAAGTTAACAAAAACTCCCTTGTTAGGTGCACTGAAAAAAAAAAGTTAAAAGTTAGTAATGTGTGCATGGATCATGATATAACTTCTAATGAATTGCCATTAATTTTACCAAAGGATTACAAATTTACTGACAACGATATTCACAAGGAAATTACAGTGGAACATAAAACAGAAATGTGTTCAGCAACGTTAGGGGTTTTTATTTGTTCGTTTTGATTATGCAATTTATAGTTAGCACAAAACTCTTCTCTATCAGTGCCACAGTAGACACAGTAGGTATCTTACTAAACACAATAGTTTATTTTGTTCTGGTAGATATCTGTATACTCCTCATTTTCATGATTTATGATCCAGACCAGGAGAATGGAATCATTGAAAAGGCATATTGAAGCACAAGACAAAGGAAAATGAAGAATGACTAAGAAGCAGTTTAAGAATTCTCATGGTCTTATGGGAATAAGTTTGCAGCAGAGAATTGCATGCAAATGTTTATATGCTGTGAGCCAAAATAGGGGAGCTGGAGTGCTTAGTGAAGAATGAAAAAATAGATACCATTTTCATGATCTGGTGGACCAATGAAAACCAATGGGATACATCAGTGATGGTGAACCCTTTGAGCTCAGTGTGTCAAAATTCACAAGAAAACCCAGCTGAAATTGGGTGCTGTCACATCTAGAAATATCCAGAATTTTGTGATATTTGTAGCTATAGTTAAAAAGTTATATTTTTGATATATGTATTTTATTAAAAGCAAAAACAATTCCTTACATTAGTGACTTTATTGCTGAATTTCGTTTGCTAAATCTTCAATTGAATGTTGGTATTTCGTACACTTCAAGAACAAGCAAGCACTACACGCCCAGGTGCCAGGGTGACCAGGTGTGTCACCCAAAAGGGCTTGGCATGTTACCTGACATAGGTTGGCCATCACTGGGATACATCTTAGGTTACAAACTCTGGAGGTGATGTAGCCTCGTACATTAAAGAAGAGATAACATCTAATGAACTAGAATGTCTAGGTGAATTTGACCCTTCCATAAAAGCATTGTGGATAAGAATACTAGGCCAGAAAGCAAATTTAATATTAAGAATGTTACCACCCTACTAACCAAACTCCAAAGGGAGATTAGCATTTGGAAAAAGATCAGGGAGGCATCCAGGAAGGAAAGGGTTGTTATAACAGGAGACATTAACTACCCACCTATAGACTTGGGAAATTCTTATTCAGCTCATAAGAATGAGTTAAAATTCCTGGAAATGCTAAAGGTTTGTTCCTTAGAACAGATAGTTGTAGAACCAACTAAGGGAAAGGAGATGTATCAATGGCTACTAGGGCGCGTCTTCATGGCATGTGTTATTTCAGTTTAAAGAATTCGAAATAAAAGAAACGGAACAAAGCTGTCCATACGACTTGCAAGTTGATCCGGTTCCGATGGCAGCCTTAACGCGGGATCAATACTCGGAGTCCACACGGCAGCATTGTCCTCCTGCCCATTGCCCACACTCTCTCCTGTGATTGGTTTTCCCTGCCAGGATCCCACCCTCCCTTCTCTTTGCGTCATGCTCGCCGGGGATTCCACCCTCCCCCTTCCCAGCAGCAGCAGCAGCAGCATCCATCCATCCATCCACCCATCCATCCATCCATCCTGGCGCTGCGGCGCGGGCGGCTTCGCCCTGGGGCTCCTCGTTGCCCAGTGGCAGAGCCGCTCCGCCGCTGCTGCCGCGTTCTCGGCGCCTTTTGCCCGGCCTGCCAGAGCGCGCTCGCAGCCCGGGCCACCCCTGCCTCCCCCCCCGGCGGCTCCGGCGCCCACCGCGCCATCCATCCATCCATCCATCCATCCATCCATCCATCCATCCATCCATCCATCCATCCATCCATCCATCCATCCAGGCGCTGCGGCGCTGCGGCGCTAGCGGCTTCTCCCTGGGGCTCCCCCGCCGATTTCCCCCCGCTTTGCCGCCATTTTGCCCCGCAGAGGAGGAGAGCCAAGGGGTGGACAAGAGGGCGAAGGGGGCTCCTCGCTTGCTCTTCCCCCCGTGGCCGGGAGGGAACTCCGAGAGTGGGGAAAGTTCCCCGGGGACTCCCCTTTCCTATCATTTTGAAAGTTCAGAACTGCACAAAAGTGAAACTTCGACTTGCTACAGTATCTTTGGAGGTAGTGGGTGGATTCTTTCAATAAAATCATTTGAAAGCAAGCTATTGGGGAAGGGAATCCTAAACATGATGTGCCTACAATACGGAGAGCCCATTGGTTACAGATCTCTGCTGAGCTCTCACAGCCCCACCCACCTCACAGGGTGTCTGTTGTGCGGAGAAAAACAGAAAGTTTGTCAGCTGCTTTGAGTCCCCTTCAATAAATGAGAAAAGCAGGGTAGAAAAGCCAACTCTTCTTCCCCCATGAAACCAGATGGGTAACCTTGGGCTAGTCACAGTTCCCTTCTGAGCTCTCACTGGGTGTTCTGTTGTGGGGAGAAGAACAGAAGGTTTGTCAGCTGCTTTGAGTCCCCTTCAATAAGTGAGAAAAGCAGGGTAGAAAAGCCAACTCTTCTTCCCCCATGAAACCAGATGGGTAACCTTGGGCTAGTCACAGTTCCCTTCTGAGCTCTCACTGGGTGTTCTGTTGTGGGGAGAAGAACAGAAGGTTTGTCAGCTGCTTTGAGTCCCCTTCAATAAGTGAGAAAAGCAGGGTAGAAAAGCCAACTCTTCTTCCTCCATGAAACCAGATGGGTAACCTTGGGCTAGTCACAGCTCCCTTCTGAACTCTCACAGCCGCCCCCCCACCTCACAGGGACCGAAGCTGGATTAAAACCTTGGCTTGTGGTCACACCTAAGGTTTAATCTAGCTTCACTCCACCTTCAGAGTGAGAGAACACATCAGCAAAATGACCAGTAGTTTTCTTTCCACATTATCTAGTCTAAAGGTGGATTTTCTGAGTTATTAACCCTGAAAGAAAACCAGCTTGTCAGTTTGCTGGTGTATTCTCTCACTCTGAAAGTGAACTGAAACTGGATTAAACCTTAGGTGTGACCACAGGCAAAGTAGCCTAGAGGGGGCTCAAAGCGGTTGACATTCTGTTTTCACCCTTCAAGGGACTAAGTGGCTGACAAGCCTTCTCACCATTAAGGGGGCTGAAAGTGACTGTTCCGAACCTTCAAAGGTCTGAAATTGCGCAAAATTGCAACATTGTTTTAAAGGTGTGAAGTGCTTAGATTGATACAGTGTTTCAGCTTTAAGGACTGGAGGTTTATAGTGGGTGTTTGAGGGTGGATTTTTTCAATGAAGGAAACCCTAAACATGACGTGCTTCTAATACGTTCAGCCATTGGTTACAGTGCGATTGGGGGGGCGGGACAGCCTTAACACTGAATCTCATCCCGGAACGATACTGTCCACACAGTTAAAAAGGAAACACGTATCGACGCCCGATCCGGAGTGAGACCTGTTGAGATCAGGATTTATTTCAAATCGGGATAACGTCCTTTAACACGGAAATACCGTGTTAATCCGAAGTGCCGTCTGAACTGCGCGAGCTCAAAACGTTTTGAATTCGAGATAACTATGCCGTGAAGACACGGCCCTAGAATGAATGCCTAGGTGCATCCTTCAGGCTGAGGTGGGGGGAGGAACTGGGGCGCTTCTAAGGCCATCTGCTGGGACTCAAGAGCAGGAGAAGGTTTGTCCTTGTCTCTGCTTGAGATGCCCATGAGCATTTGGTGGACCACTGTGTGCAACAGGATGCTGGACTAGATGGGCTGTGGCCTGATCCAGCAAGGCTTCTCTTATGTTCTTATGAGATCCTCAACTATTTGTAAAACCTCATCAGACAGCCATTTTGCATTTTTGCTCTTTTTCTTTGTGATGTTTTGTTAAGAACCTCTGTCCATAGTTATTCAGTCACTGTGTCTACAATATATTCATCTGTTATTCACTTCTGCATTTTCATAAGGGATGCTATTTAGATCATACCTGAATGGTCTTAACAATTTAAGTCTAAATTTTGCAATAAGAAGCTCATGATCTAAGCCACAATCAGCTTTGGATCCTGTTATTACTTTCTATATAGAACTTTTTCATCTTTGTCTGCAAGGTATATAATATCCATGTGTAAAGTTGCATTCTGGGCTGTTGGAATAGAATGTTTTCTATGACCAGCATGTTGTCTTGACTAAAATTTGTTGATCTCTAGTTTCATTTTGTGCTCCAAGACCAAACTTGTTATTGCCATTATTTTTGATTTCTTACTTTAACATTTCAGTCAACTATGGTGGTGTCATTATTATTTTTTAGAAATAACACTTATTCTAATTTGGATCAGAATACCACTTACAGGACTTTTAGTGAACCTGATCCATGACTTTTTTGGGACTATTTTGCTAAACATTTGTGCTGAAAAATCTTGCTGTTAACTCAATAGCTACTGAAACGATTGCCATAATGACATGTGTTGACACACAATTTGGGATCAGCTAACAGATGCATAGCATGTATTTGGTACAGCTAAAGCGATGAAACTGAAGAGTGCAAAAGTACTATTTTCTTTCTCTTCTTCAGGGAAGCTGTGGGTTTGAAAAATGGGGGAACTTAAATATGAGGCACCAACCGTAACCTTAAAAATTACCAAAGAAAGTAGCGTGTTCCATGGAAAGTTCCATCATGCCTTCCCAACTGGTCACCTTCAAGTTCTATTCCAACATAGTCCTCTTCTCTTCCAAGCAGTGGTCCCAAATACTTCACAGTTCCTTTGCTAATTTTTCCTGTTGGGCATGAAAACTTCACTAGGTTTCCAACTTTCAGATCTGTAGCACTTCTGGGGGCAAATGGTCGCCTTGGTAACAATGCCTTATTCAAATGTACCCTTGGATAAAATAAGAGAAAATAATTTTTCCTTTAAGTAACCTTTTTCCTTTAAGTAACCGGACAACTCCTTCCTGTACTTTTACAAAATTCTGAGATGAATTCTGCCAATTATGAACTAACTAAACATGAAAGGGAAAATGTTACTAACTATATTTTCTGTAGAACCATAAATAAACTGGGCTATTTTGTGGGACCAGTATTTCCTTTTCTCCGCAATTTCTTTAATTTCAGTCATACTGCTGAGGGTGAAGTGGAGGGAATCATTTACATCTTTGACCTATTCCTGAACTAAAAGGAGTGCTTAGGTACAAGAGAAATAACACAGGATGCCCTTCTCCCTCATTTAGGTTCCTGGAATAGGATTTATACTGCAGCCTTCTGAAGCATATACCACTAACTGCCCTCTGTGAGAACATGCTATTGGAAGAAATAGGCCACTGACATTTTAACATTGGTATTTTAACACTGATTGAATTTGCAAGTATATATATTTTTTAAAAAATCTGACATTGTCTTTTATGTTAAGTGCAGTTTGACTCTCAAACACCTGTGAAACTTTATTATTTTTCTTATTTTGCTTGAATTTGTATGTATTTAACAACGCTAACCCTAAACAGCTATGGCTTGGGTTTGGTTAATAAAAGTATTTGATTAGCATGGTGGGAATTATTGGTTCCTTATCAAAGAAAGAAAGGCAGAACCTTAGTATTGCTATTAAATGATATTGCAAAAGAAAACTATGCACAGCAAGGACTTTTTGACAGAGAAACCTGGGGCCTATTCGCACTTGGCTTTATTTTGGAATATATCCTGGAATAGGGACTTGCTGTCCATATGCTAGTGCAGGCTTCAGCAGGCCCAAAGTGAGGTCTGCCAGAGTCTGCATTAGCATGAGGACCACAGACCCCTATCCTGAGATATACTCCAAAAAAAGGCCAAGTGCGAATAGGCCCCTGATTTGACAACTAATAACTCACAACATCTGCTCCAAACATCTTCCTCTGGGCCATTGTCATGACAACTAGGCAACACCCTACACCTGTGACTGAGCTGCCCTATCCCACAAATCCTTCACCAGGAAGAGGTGGAAAGGGTGCATGCTGAGCTGTGTTAGCTGCATCCCAGGCGTAGCTAGTATAGTTATGGAGCACTTTTTAGTGCTCCACAGGTATCCTGGGGACAGTCCAGCATGTGTGGAGCCGATACTCCATGCTGGTACATCTTGGAATTTCCCATTTTAAGTTCTAGAATTGCCATTGAAAACTGTACAACATCCCTGTACAACCAGTAAAGAAAGCTCTATTTTCAAGAGACATGATCATCTACCATTGGCTTGAGATCTGGCAGTTTTCTATAATTAATCTCTTTACGGGCCACAACAGAATTGTTAGCTATCACTTATTACTAGTAAAATAAAACTGTATAGCTGATTTTTCAGAATGTATTCTTAATTAATTTATATTAATGGATTTATAATTATTATTTATATACTTTTTTAAAAAAATCTTATTAGTTTGATTTATCAAGGTTTAGTGCTGCCAGACTCGACTGTATAGAGAGGATTCCCCAGAAAGAGCCATCTGTGGAATCGCTTTCATTCTTTCTGAAGTAGAGGTCCATCTTTCATCCTGTAACCCAAACCAATTTGTTCAGTACTGAAGACTGAAGATTAAGACACTGGTGTGTATCTTGGCTTTAAACCCAGGAGATTTCCTTGCCTCAGTGGATCAACAGAATGGAACATCCCAGAATATCCCTATGGAAAAAAAAGATCTTAACAATTTCCATATTTCACGACATTTTTAATCTGTTTAGAAGTTTAATATGGTGCTGCAGTAAGAATATTGGGTTTCCAGAACTTCCCCCTTTCGCGAGATTTGGGAAGTAGTCAGTCTAGTGGGCTGCATTTCTCTTTCAGAGCTTTTTGTTGCTCTAATCCAAAACTGTCTGTGGAGGTTGTGTTCAGACATAACAAAAGGGGCATCTAAGAGAGAGCAGTGTATAGCACATGTGTTCCCAAGCCTTCTCTAATCCATATTCTCCAGCACAAAATGTTCATGAGGCGGGGAGGGAGGAGCGCACTGGCATGTGAACAATCCCACCTCAAAGCAGTCGCTTAATCACCTCAAAAGACCAATTTTTTCCTATGTGTGATCAAAGCGAGAGTTAGTCATTTTTATGATACTGCTTCCCATTTTAAATTTCTCTTGATGAGAAACAAGTCCAAGAAACTTCATTGTGACATTTTTATCTCCTCCTTATAAGTAACTGGTTTACAACTAGAGAAATTTTTGATCAGCCTTGCTAACAGAGATATGTTTGTTGTTTTTAAAAATCTATTTAATTACCTTTGGAGTGATATTATGAGTGAATGTCCTTTAGGGGGACAAAAAAGGATAAATGAGATACATTTGTGACTTAAACGAAGAGAAAGAGACAGAAACTCCTGGGTTATTTACTTTACTGCTATGGGATAGCCTTTTATTCAGAACTTGAAGAGCTTCTCCAAAGATTTTTCAGCCTTGCAAAGTCAAACTGAACTTCCAGAAGAATGTAATTTATCATCAGGAACTGAACATTTTGACATATTTCTCAGAAGCCCATTGTAGATTCTGTTCCTACAACCTCTTCAAGAGTTCAGACTAGTCAATATTCGAGAAGAAATCATCTTACTTATAAAGGAAAATGACTCTACACCCTGAATTGATGAACTCAAGCAGAAATTGGGCTTTATGGCTCACAGGTGATTAAAATACATTCTATCATTGTTCTCTCTCAAACACATACATGCACACATGTCCAGACACTCTTACTTTATTTCTTTTTACTACCCCATATCTCCTACATCTCCATTTTTTTAAAATTACTACTGATATTATCATTCTTCTCCTTTTTCCCTTATTGTTTCTTTTTAAAATTGTTTTTGGAGATACTGTTTTTGGTTGACATTCACAGCTTACTGAATCCTTTTGAATGGTTCTGTTATAATTTTCCTGTCTGATTGTTCTGAACTTTTCTTCTAGTCCCTTCTCTCCAGGGCTCTGTAAAGTGTTTTTTGTAAGTTGGCAACTTTTTCGATGTCAATAAAGCTACTGAATTAAAACAAAAATCAGTTCAAAACTCAAGTTTTAAAGCCTGGTGTTAGTCCCTATGGTTCTCGCCAGGGTCATCTTGGAGCTGCTCAAAACATAAAAGGTTGCACATCTGAATGATACTGGGACTTTAAAGAAGACTGTTCATCACTTCCACAATACACTAAGCCAGCCAAAGCTTCCAGTCAATTTCAGCAAAAGTCAGCTCAAGCATCCATGGGATTAGAGTACGGTAACTGGGGGCAGTACTATTTACCCAGAAGTACACTTTTCCCACCACAAGAAAGGATATCCAGCCATCTAGGGTGTTAAAAAATCAGTGGCAGAAGTGATAGTTTTAATCCTGTGCCCTTGGTGGAAGGGGAGTTATAGATAAACTCTATTATTCTTCTAGTCAGTGATGACCATATCTTGTACCAAATCAGTTCCCTGGGTAAGTCATCACTTTTCTGTTTGCTGCATATAGTAAAAAGTATTTATATGCATTTAGTCCTATCTGAGACCTATCTAGTTGACAATCTAGTTGAAGGAGTCCCCCTAGTGTTTATTTGTATTTGTTTTCCACCCTAAACTGGCTTTTTAGTAAAGCTCATGGGTAGGTCATTCCATAACCTGGGAATACCATGACCCTTTGAAAAGTTACTAGCATTTATTTATTTATTTGCATTTTATCCCACCCTATAGCCAGGTTACAACACTTAAAACTAAATATAAATATATTAAAACAATAAAAGTACCTGAAAAGTGGGGAGAAAAAGCTATATATCCCTATTGAGCAAAAGGCCAAGGCAAAGAGGTATATCTTCACTGGACTCCTAAACAGGTAAAGTAAGGGTGCCTGACTTTTGAGAGGGTGCTCAAGGGAGAAATTATTCTGCAGTCTGGCAGCCATCAATTCAGAGGGCTGGTGGGTCTGCCAACAGATAATCTCAATGCCTGGGTAGGCCTATATGAAAAAAGGCAGTACTTCAGATATTTAGGGTCAAAATTGTTTTAAAATTTTGAAAGTCAGCGGAGCTTGAACTGGGCTTAGTTGTAAATTGGCGCAGAGTGCAGTTTTCAGAGATCAGTGTGAGGTGTGTTGAGACAGCAGCGCCCATAACAAATTTTGTACCTGCTGAAGCCTCTAAACCAGTTGCAATATCAGTCTCACATAGGACACACTACAGAAACTGAACCAGGGTGTTATCAAAGCATGGATCATTGGTTAAGCTGCCTATCCAAGAAGGGCAGAGCTGGCAAATCAAGCACAGATAGAAAGAACTACACCTGGATAGGAAAGTGCACAGATTTCCCCCCTCCCCCCCCCCCACACATTTGCCTTGGATCGATTCCATTGCACCTCCAAATCTGTTCTGAATCTGCTCCGAATCTTTGGATGAAGGCACAAAAGCTTTTGCTTTATATGCCAAGGTCAGTCTTTGAATACAACAAATATTCAATTTGAATGCAAAGTTTTAAATCTTTGCAATTCATACAAATTATGGTGACAAACATTTGCTCACCCATCCATACGCCGGGACCCTGAACCTCAAGTGACCTAGTCTGTGAAAGCTCCTGCCACAACTTCTTTCTGTCAGTCTTTAAACTGCTACTAGATTCCCTTTTTTAATACTGACCCGGACAAACATGGCTACATCTCTGAATTTCCCTAGCCAGTTTGGCCCAAGGAATGCAATTATGCTTTAAGTAGCATTTACACAGTAAGTAAAAAGTGACATCTTGCCATTTAAGGCAATCCCAGAAAATTAAAATGATGCAATTTGGTCTCAGCAGTTTCATTTACATTGGTAGAATGGTTCTTTCATCCCCACACTGCCACTGAATGGATCACTTGTTCCACCACCACCCCTCAGTTCCCTAGGTAGAAATTACTTGCTTTGTAGTGGACTGTGGTCTGCAGAAAACTTAGAAACTTATTATACAAGAACTGAATGTAACTTGGCCAGCCCAGCTAGACCTATGCTATCAGTACAGAAAATGGTATTTATTATTTGGGAGAACCATTTTTCTCTACTAAAGGGCAGATATGTATTTCACAGATATGTATTAATAACTATTTGGATAAGTGGGTCCATAAGCCAATTCATTTCCGAGCCCAATTCAAGGTGCTAACTCTGACTTATAAGGCTCTAAATGACTTGGGCCCCAGATATCTAAAGGAGCACCTTCTCCCATATCAACCTGCCCATGTCTTAAGATCTGCAGGAGAGGCCCACTTGGTTGTCCCACCGCCTTCAGCGGTTAGGCGGGTGGGCACCCGGGAGAGGGCCTTCTCAGTAGTGGCCCCCAGGCTATGGAATGGTCTCCCCTTGGAGGTGCGTCAGGCCCCTTCTTTGTTTACATTCAGAAAGGCGGTAAAGACGCACCTCTTCACTCAGGCCTTTGGCTAAATGCTCTTTATTCTTCCCTCCTTCCATACACCACTGTTTTAAACTGTTTTTGTATTGTTTTATTCTTATTCTTATTATCATGTTGGTTTCTAAATCTTACGCTGGTTTTATTATTGTGTGATACAATTTTAGCGTGCTTGTTCTTAAATGTTGTAAGCCGCCCAGAGACCCTCGGGTATGGGGCGGGATATAAATAAATAAATAAATAAATAAATAATAAGGCAGGTACTCCATTGATCAGAACAAATAGGTTCATCATCAAGAATTTGCTCTTTTTCCACCCCCTCGGAAATTACACCGATTTACAGACACTCATGGGTGTTTTTCCACTGTCACTAAAAGTACCCATTAAGTACCCATTAATGAGTACGAAATGGCATTTTTGTATCCACTAATGGGTACTTAATGGGTACTTCTAGTGACAGTGGAAAAACATCCCATAATAGAATCTTGCATGAATAAAATAAACTTTCACTTAAAGCCAGCTTACTCAGAAGTGGTCCTTTTATTATATTTATACATTTGTATATATTTGGGGGTGTTTAAATGTCAGGCTAACTTTCCCACTGACTGAAGGGTTCACAATCAAAGCCTTCCTTTTATTAGCTGCCCAGGTATCTTTTTTATTATTATGTTAGGAAGCGAAGAAGATACGGACTCCTGCAAGTATACCTTGACTCTTGATGACTAAACGGTCATTTGCATATTCTTGTGAAAAATACAAAAGTGCTTTACAGAGCTCTCCTCAAATGCTCTTTATGGATGTTTTCTCCAAAGAGGTACAGCGTGGCTGGCTATCCAGTGCTGCTTAAATGGTATTTATAAAAGAATCAGCATGAAGATGAATTGTTTTTGGATTTCTGATAAACAATAGTTTTTGTGCCCTAGAAGTGTCTGTGTGTTCTTAAAGATTCTATGGTATATTTTGGAATAACTTTTCAGTTTTCCAGCAATACAAGTCATTTAATTAATGAGTCCATCCACAACCTGATGACCCTCAGATTCCCTGCAAATCTTAAAATCTTTGAGCACATGCAGATTTTGAATTCTAAAACACTGAAAGGCCTCCATTCAGAAAATGAGGCCAGTGTATCCTCATGGAATGTTTGTGCACTTCAAAAGGAGGTAAAGGTGGTCTTCAAATTAGCTGCATTCCATAGAGTTTAGCCATTCACTTTATTATCTTCTCTTAGAAAAATCCTTGATAAACATTGCAGAGGCACAGTTCCTGGAATGGTACTGGGAAAATAAAAGTAAAAAAAGAAAAAAGAAAAAAACAGGTTCCTGCTGGATCAATGAAGCCGGAATGTTACATTCAGCCCACTGGCATAAAAGTAAAAATTTCAAACCTATCTATTAGATAGATAGATATTACCATTTATTATTCAATAATTGTTTGCAGATTATATAGTGCTTAATCATTATTTTGACTGGATACTTTTTAAAAATATGTTCCTTTGCTTCCTCCTTCAATAGGTTTGATAAGGCAATTCCCAGCACTTCTTTGTGAATTTGGCCTAGTACTATATCTGCAAAATGAAATTATCTCAGCTGTCACATCTTGGAAAGCACAAGATAATATTGATTGATCTTATCTAATGTGCCACCTGAGATCCGTATTCCAGGCCAGTACAAAGAGGAACTCAGAATTAATCCTTGATCTTGTGATGAAATTCAGCACAACAGTCACATCTTGAAACCTTTCCAGATTTTGTTAATATTGTGAAAGAGTAAGACTGTCCTACGATAGTATTAATTCATCAGCAAATCCTTCAAAGCTAAGACTGTCACTTCATTTTAAAAATGGTAGATGTCTTTAGTAGTGAGATACATTCTTTGTCGTGCAAAAGTATATGGTACTGTCTGTATCACTTTTTCTTTACAGTAGCTTAGAAAGGTATCTATGGGTGTTTTTCCACTCTCACTAGAAGTACTCATTATGTACCCATTAATGGGTACTTAATGGGTACTTCTAGTGACAGTGGAAAAACACCCCATATCTGCTGCAATACTTTTTTGTTTTTACTTACTGCGCTGAACACTTGACTTTTTTCAATCTAGCAGGAGTAGTCTGGTTCCAAGTATATGTAAGTGTCTATTAACCATTTATGCTCTTTTGTGGCTGTAAACTGTAGAGCGAGACCTATAACATATTATTTCCATGTACACTCACAGTCCTAATTTTACCTAGGAAGCATGGAAAATATCAAATAAAATACTGAAAATATCTTCTGTGGTTTTTTTTCAACCTGTCAATGGATCTGCAGAATCCAAACCAGGATTGTACAAGTGCACATTGCTACCTAAGACCCCAACTGGATTAAGCCATGCGACCCATGTATTTCTGGAGAGGTACTCTTTGGGCTATAAAACATCTTATACTATTCAGCTTCAGCAGTCTTAACATAAGCATAAAATTCAGCTGGGCAGGATGCATGAAAGATGAGTAGACATGGGTGTGTCTTGGGGTAAGCGACATATGCTAATCCTACCCCGTTTGCACCTTTATGTGCTTGGCTGAGTTCCTGAGCAAAAACACAGGTAAGAATAGATGATGAATTTTACAGATCTGGCCTGAACTGAGACATGACTGTATCTGGGTTGAATGCAGAATATTTAAACAATTCAGTAGGAATATTTGATTTGTGTGGTGGTTGCTCTAGCGATACTGAGGATTAAAGATGTTTTTCAACCAGTAAGAAAAGCACTGTAAAAGCAGGTTTTTCTCCCTTTAGTGTTCTTCAACCGATTCCTAGTTTTTAATGCTAATTCTGCTCCCCACAACATGTTTGTCAAAAGTACAGATACTATGTCTGGGAAAGAGTAAGGCATCCCTAATAAGTTATTGGGCAGTTTCATTAGTGTTCTTTTGCTTCTGTCCTGAGTAGAGTTGAACCACATAACTTGCCAGTTCAGAAATGGCTCATCTGTCAAGTAGACAAGAAAGAAAGCTCACAGCAGCTGCCCATTTTAGTTAACCAAAACTTCTAAAAGTATTTGAAAGAGGAAGGTGTGTATATATATGTATGTGTGATATGTAGCAAATTACCATAGTTAAATAGATGAAATCCAGCATAATTCTTACTGTTTTGGAGAATATTCATTGCTGGTGTTCAGATAGGAGAAATTTCTTGAAGCTGAATTAGATATATCTTCTTCATAGTTTTCATGACTTGATTGAGTAGGTGGTCCAATGCAACAGAAGTTGTTGCTTATCTTCAAGTTGGTTTCAGATATATCACCTTGATTTTTTTTTTAAAAAAACATATATTGCCTAGATTTATATAAAAAAACTCAAAATAGAACAAAACCAGACAACTTGAGTGAAACTTCAAAACTTGCTGCAACATTTTGTTCAACATTACCTGACTCCATTTTCCACCCAACATACTGAAACTAGACTACCAAACAACAGATTTTGATACTATAAATGCTGAAAACCTGTAAACTATAAAGACTGCTCTTACTCCATTTTTCTTTGCTTGATACTTGTGTTCAGGTTTATCTAATAAGGTCATTTTGTTAAGTGGAACCAGTTTCTATGTGGGTGAAGTACAGTCTCCCATTGGGTATATTATCCAAAGTTGGTAAGAGAGATTTATAAACAACTGCTTTTAATTCAGTTGCAAGATCTGTGTTGACTGTTAAAGTGCCATATTTGCTGTTAAGTCTCTGTCTACAAACAGAAGTCTGCAATTTAAGGTTGATTTTTCTGTGTTTTGTCCAAAGATTCCTCTGACCTTTCAAGAGGATTCAGACTCAGTTTCCTCCAAGCACCTCTTGCAGAAACCATTTTTGAAAGACTCAGAGACTTGTCTTGATTTGGGCCATGGTAACATCTTCACTTTAATCCTTCAGCCCATCTTCAGACACCACCACTCACACATTTTTAGTCGTATCCATTTTATTTGCAGACTTTCAACCCTTCAATTGTACTTTCCTGAGTCCAAATTTTTACAGGTCTCAAGACATTATAGAGTGTTAATTCGTTTTAATTTGGGGTGGGGTGGGGGGTGATTGGAAAAGAGAACTAAAAGAGACTGAACTGTACTATAGTGGGTAGATACCATGTGAATTTGCCTTCCCTTTTGCCCAATGTGTGATTACACACTGTTGAGTAACAGAAATTTTATCCTATCAGAGCACAGGAGGTGTTGTGACAGTGGAGAGGTATGGAGATCTAAAAAAGTATCACAAAGGAGTCTCAAGACAGGAGCAGAAAGGTGTGAGCATAGCAACCCAAACTGAGGATGAACTAAGGAGGATTATCAGGTATTAGGTGTGATCAGAGTTAGCACATTTTGATTGTGGTTTCTTAATAAGACAGACCATTTCAGCAAGGTATGACCATGGCCTTGATGTATGGTGTCAGGTACTCTGAAGTATTTCAAGGCTAGTTTGATTTTCAAAAGACAAAGAGTGGAAGTGACTTGAGGGTAGATTTTTTTTTAATTCTCAAAGGAATTCAAAGGAATTATTTGATCTGGGCCTTAGCAAATTGAATAGCCCAGCTTGGATCATGGTCAGGGACCTTTTGTCAGGTCATGTCCACAAGAAAACTCTGTTATCAAGTTTCTGGCCACCACCATTAATATTAGAATGTCTGAAGTATGGCATGATTGATGATTAATTTTAATGTTTGATCCTTTTTCCTCTGTTTTTATACTTTTAAAATTCTATTTGTTTATTTTTATAGGTCTTTAAACTGCAATAATAAAGTGTGTGCATAAAAAAAAGTTTGCAGCAATATAGTAAACCCCCAGAATCCACTAAATAGCAGGGTAAGATGTTATAAAACTTATGAACATATAGGAAGTAATTATTCATAATGAGAAGAAAAGCATCTTCAGTGCCTTGACAAATATAGTTTTCCCTCAAATAATGCTGTTGTGTAGATTTCCAAAGCGGGATGTCTGCCAAATAATGTTTTTGGTGCTACAGAAGTCAAATAGCTTTATTGCAAGTTTCCAGAGTCACATTAAACATAGGAAGCCACATTTTTATTGAACCGTAAGGGACAACATTAATGAAAAACAATTTTAACTAAGGATCCTTCAAATATAAGACAGAAACTGACACTGAAATGTAGTGATAGAGTCAATGTCCCTATATTTTGGACCCAGTGTTACTGCCATTTTTGTGGGAAAGGTTTTTGACAAGAAATATCATGAACTGGAAAGCTAGAAAACTGCCAGAAGTATTTCAAAAATCTTATTAAGTACATATAGTTTACTTTTCAAGGTTTCATAAATAAACAGATATTAGTCTGCATGCAACCATATAACATATTCTTAGATTATTGCCTATGCTAGCGACCTAAAGAAAACATACATTACCTTCTATGTTTCCATTCTCTTTTCCTGTTTCTTTGTCACAGCATCTGGCAATCAGAGTATCTGTAGACTCACTATTAATGGATGATGGAGAAGTATTATTCCTAGAACATTCTGGTAACTCTTCTAGAGTAAAAGAAAAGCTTTATTTAAGACAATTCTGTTTACTAACATATTCCTTCTGGATAAATTTTTAGTATCTTAAACATCCAACTAAATATTTGATCATTCCTGCTGATATAGCCAATTTAAAAAACAGCTAGATTTACCGAGCTGTAATATCTCAAGATTACCAACTTTTTAATTATGCATTGGGAGGTAGTTCTAGCTCAGGGCTACAGATCTGAGCCCCAGAATCTCCCCCAGAAGAAAGTAATGGCAAACTACTTCTTTATCTAGCAAGAAGATCACAAGGATGTATCCATGTGCTAGAAGTTCACTGGGGCAGGTGAGAAAACATTCCCAAATAATACATTTTGTGTCGATTGTATGGGCCTTTAGACACTTTTACTTCATAGGTCCTTTCTTGTTAATCTGGATCGAGGAACCGTTTAGTACATGCTTTTGCTCAGGCCTAGTGTTAATCCGGCTCAGATCCATACTAAGGCTGCACTAGTCTGGATTTGTTGTAGACTTGATAAATGTGGCCTGCATCTATGCTGGCACTCTCTGATCCAGATCAAGGAAGTAATGTCAACATGTAGAATGAATCTAGGTAGAACACGGTCATTGTATTTGCGTGACATGTGTAGTTACAAAGTCACCACAAAGATAGTTTCACAGTGCCTCTGCATAGCAGCTTCACTGATGCCAAAGGTGTCTTTGCAATACCTGGGAAGACACCTCACATCTACAGTGAAGATGTCTTCCCATTGCTTTCAAAAGCACCTTACCCCCAGTACCTGGATGCAGCATTCGATTGATGGGGACATGGCCCAATAGCATCAGGTGCTGGAGGTGCTGTGGGCCAACTGCATCATGGTTTGGGCAGTCCTTATGGCAGTGGTTTGCATGCACTGATGTTGAAAAAGGTTTAGGAATCTGCACTTCATTGCTCTTTAGTATGCATTTGTCATTCTAAAGCCCACTCTGTGGAGATGCCTATGCCTGCAGTAATCCAGATCTAACTAATATGGATTCAGTAATATGGATCAAGCAAGGTAACTGCAGAGAAGGCTTAAGAAAATAATAGTTATTAATAAATTAGAGAAGGCCGACTCAAGGCAGAAGATGGTACCCATCATAGTTGTTTGGTGGGTTTGTCCTTACTATCTTTCTATAACTCTGATTATTGCTTTTGGGGGACTTGAGTTTAACTCCTTAATGACATTAATCACATGATAAATCCATGAAAAGTATTAATTCCATGTTATCCTGTTACAAATATAAAATGAGCTGGTGTCTCTATAAGAGCAATGCACTATATTTGTATTTTTAACCTCTAAAAATTGTATTTTAGAGAACTTGACCATGCAGCAGCTATATAAACACAACAAAATGGGTTGAATATCACATGAACCTCATAAAATTGTTGTTTCCTTACCAGCTTGTTTCCCAATATATACATTCACAAGCCATTCATATTGTCTCTTTATATCCCACAGCTGTTCTTTCAGTTTATGGTTTTGCTCATTCAGTTGATGATTGATTTCTCTGAGTCTTCGAGATTCACATCTTAGCTCATAAATTTCTTCATGTAGGATTTGCTCATAAGTATCTACTGGATTGGGTTTGTTGTGCACCCTGTTGATCTTTAAGAAGAAAAGTAGTTTAAGCTGTGCTTTGATTATTGTGAGGAAGAAGAGCAAAAGAGTGAGAACTGCATGAGAATTATTTTTAAAATAATTTACTACATGTTGGTTGAACATGGGACATTCATATTTGTAGAGGAATTGCACCATGTACCTTCACTTTACAATGGAGGTTGGGTTCTCAGGCTCAAATGCTCCATGAAACTGGTTTTTGAACCAATAATGACAGAAGTGCAAAAAAGACATAGACTGCGTGTTAGAGCTCTGTTTATTAATGCTATTCCAAGGCACAAATGAAAATTTGCATTGCAAAGAATTACTCAGATACATATTCAGAGTTGCACATCTACACATAGCCAGAGACAGGGCAAAAACTATTCAAAGCTCACTGGAAGCCTAATTCACTGGAATCAGGAAGATATGGAAAATTTCATGGCACAAAGGTGATGCAAGGTAACATGTCATTGATATATTTTGATGGAACATGTATGTGTTTACGGAGCATAGGGACTATATATTGCAGACTCATGAAACCCTTGATTATTTGGTCAAGATATATTTGAATATATATTTACACAGACTTAAGAATCACTAAAAGCAGGCTTAGGATGTTGATATTAATTGCAGAAACATAGTTGTTAAGTTTTAAATTAATTTTAAAAGATAAAACAAAAAAGGACACATGGGATATAGTAAGGCTACAACTTTTTTCCTAACATGTCACTCTCCTATACACATGGAGTTTTTAGTTATTTACAACACAGTCTTCCAGTGAATATATCACTGTATAATAACAATCATATTACAAAACACATTAGAAGGTAACTATATTATGCTAAGAATTATTCAAGTTGGATTATCACTCTTACTATCATCTTTCTCCTCATCAAAACTTAGCAGATGGTTCCCACTAAAACAGTTCCAGAGCAATTCACAAGTCAAGCAAGACAAATTAAAATGTAATGCAATACATTAAAACAACAATTAATCCCTCTACTTTTGAAAAAAACAGTAGTAAATTCAAAACAGATTTTTGTCAACTACAAAGTGCCAACCATGCATTATGAATGGACTATTTAAGATAAGATGTAGCCCAGAAACAATGTGTACCACATACTGAACAATTTTAGAACAGTTTCGTGATATTTTAGCTTAGTATAAAGTTAGTTTTACACTTGCCCCCAGCAGCTCCATGCTAAAGAATGGAGCACACTTAAAAGTATAGAAGAGTATAGTTAACCAGGCCAGATGGTTAGTTTTCCTGTATTCCTGGGGAAGGGAGTTTTTTTAATATATATATACTGTATTTTAATTATGTTTTTAACTGTTACAAATTTTATCATTTTACTGTTTTGATCTGCCTTGGGCCCTCAGGTAAAGGGGTGGGATATATAAATACTATAATAAAATAATAAATAAATAATCACCACACCACAAAATGTCTCACCTTTTCCTTCAAAGTAAGATTTTCTTCTTTGCAGTCTGCTAATTTCTGTAGATGTTCTTGTTTTAATTGAGTTGTTTCATTCTTCATATGTGAAATCTCATCTGCCTTTAGGAGATCTAACACAGCTGACTCGTTGGTTTCCTGAAGATTGGTGATCTGGCTTTTGAGGCTCACTGTGTACGAACATGTAAAGAAACTCACTAGGAACAATTCTGCAGTTTGAACCTCTCTGTATTTAAGGCTGTTAGCTTATAATCTTCTCCACAAATAATTATTCAATAAACTTAATGGCACTGATTTCCGAGTACACATATAAGTTCAGTATAAGTTTAATTATTTAATAGTTTTATGTGGATTTTTTAGAGGATGTAAGGAAATTTAAAGATATACACAGAGGTTCTGAATAGGGAGAATAAGGGATTTTGCACAAAGAGAAGGGATAGTTTGCTAATGTATTACTTGAAATTTATTATTTAAGACTTACAAAGCCTTCTACAGTGGATTTCCCAGGGCAGATGTCAAAAGCCCCTTAACTACTCTGCAAAGCTCTGCTGGGTGGGTACTTGAAAGCTACAAAATAAGCTTTTTAATATAGTCTTCACTGAGGCAGAAACAAATTGATATAAGTTCTCACATGTTTTTGGTTGACACTTGCCTTCTCCTAGCCTCTTTCCTCACCTGAGGCTCCAAGAGGCAACTCAGTTTCATGGTATCAGGGTGCCTCCAGACATGTGGAGAGACTTCACAGCTTGGATCACCAGCAGTATTCCCCACAACATCACACACACACACACACAAGAAAAAGATACTGAGTTTCTGGGGATGCTGCTTGGAGTATCCAAGTTGGATACTGTGTGCAATCAAAGCTTTCTGCCTGTCTAAAAGGAGGTGGTTGTGGAGTCATTGCACAGATTCCAGTTGGCACATCTACCTGACTCAAAGTGGGTTGCGTATAGACTCTGAAGCTTCCAATCACTGCACCTGGCAGCTTGGCAGCCACTATGGATGGATGCCGAAGCTTTCAGTACGTCTGGAGGCACCCTCAGAGAAAGCACTTGCGACAAATTGTGCTAATGATCCACTCTGCCTCAGTATTTCATAATTCTGTAAGGGTGTCAACAGAAACCCACCAGCTCCACTCTCTAAAAATTCTCCAAGAATGTTCAAGATACAGTTCCACAGCTGTCACACAGACCATGAAATCGCAGAGTAGTTCTGAAAGGGCAGTCTGAACAGTAAATATTGAAATCCACCAAGATCATCAAGCTTGAGTTCTCCAATATACACTAGAGCCATGATCACACGCATAGCTCAAGACATCTTTTCTTCACATTGCTTACAATTTTTTCACTGGGATCGTCTTAGGGGTGAGCTGTGCTTCCTCAAGTCAGCTTCTCCAGAGTCCACTTTTACACAGGACTCTATCCATCTTGGGGAAGCAGTCTGTTTTCTCTCGTCTTGTGTAAGCAGGGAACCAGGCTAGAGGGTTTTGAACTGTGCTGGGGTGCGTGGATCCAGCCTTTCCTCCTGCCCAATGACCTTCCCCATCCTGCCCCCACCCCAATTCCGCTTTGTTCTGATTGCAAGCTTGTGGATGCTGTCCGTCATTTTTTTAAAAAATATATATAATCTATTTTGTGCTACACTGATAATGCAACATGTCATATTTCTGATTTTGTGAAAAACAAGGAGGCATTTTAAAAAATAAATGACCAGAAAAGCTCTATTGGGAGGGGGAGTGACAGAAGAGTGGAGCAAGAATACAAGTGATACAGTTCTAAGGACAATGTATCTTCCATTTTCTTTCAGCAATGTGCAAGAGAAACAAGGTTTTGTTTCAGTAAAAAGTAAAACTGGGGAGTGAAAACTGAGAAGTGAAAGTGCTTCAGCAGCTTGAGGGAACATGGCAGATTACAACCTCTAATTCTTCTATGGGAATGGCTGTGAAGGTGGAGGTTCCTGCTGGTTGGGATATGCCTCAGCTGTTTCTGTTTGGGGGCACTACACATCTCCAAACACATCCTGTTGCCACTAATGATTAACAGAACTTTATCCTATTGGAATGCAGGCGGAGTTGATGCAATCAGAGGAGCGGAGAACTAAAGAGTTATGTAAAAGAGACTCGCGAAGACAACATAAAAAGTGTGAGTACAGCAGCCTAGGGTTTTGCATGGATATTTGAAAATCTGAATATTCTATTTGAATCCAAATGAGTGTCAACATTCAAACTCAAATTGGATTTTTGAAAATCTGAATTTACACGTTCAAACTTGAATACAGATTTTTGAAAATCCAATATGGATTTTCAAATAAGTCAAGTGTGTAGATAAATATCTATCATATATAAATCTGTTGAAAAATTATACATATTATCGTATTTAATGTGAGATGAAAACGTGTAAAGATGAAATACGTGATAAATACACATTTGCACAAATTCCAGATTTTTGAAATTTGATTTGAATGTGAAAAATACATTCATGCACATCCCTATAGCAGCCCAAGCTGAGGACAATCTGAGGACTGATTGTCAGGAATTGGGTGTGAACAGAAATAGGATGGCTTCAGTTCAGTTTCTTAACGGGACAGCCTATTTCAGCCAGGTGTGATCACGGCCTATTACCCAGCTTGGTTACACATACTGATGGACAGCAGGATGGGTGGTATGGGAACAGTATCACCGGCCTTTCTCGTTGTTCAAATATCAGTTAGAGGCTCAACTAGCTCAGCTCAATTTGGAGGGTTTTTCTAGTGAATGGGATGAAATCCCTATTTATTTGCATTTTAACCCACCCTATACTTGAAGGTCTCAGGGTGTTAAAGCAGAAAGAAAGAAAGAAAAGAAAGAAAGAAAGAAAGAAAGAAAATGTAAAATGAACATACTAAAAAGTAACAGTGTCTGACAGAAGGGAAGAGAAGCTGTTTCCTTTGCCAAAGGCAGATTAAATAGATGTGTTTTCATTTTTTACCTGAATATTTGAAGGTGCCTAGTGCATATCAAGGGGAGCCTATTCTATAATCTGGGAGCCCTATTATATTGAGGGTGGTGGTCCAAGCTGGAGGGATTCATCTACAGATCTTGAGGCATGGACAGGTCAATATGGAAGAAAGTGTTCCTTTAGATATTTGGGGCCCAAATTTAGGGGCTATGGACAAGTATAGTTTCCTCACCACAGCCCACCAATCTGTGCTAAATTTGCATTGAATCTGCATTGATTGCATTATATCTGGCTTACTCCACTCCTAGGTTTCTGTAAGGAACACAGAGTCAACCTTTATAACAACATCAACAAAAATCTTAACATGGATTTCCAAGAATAAATCATGAAAATGTAAAGTCTGAAAAATTGTTGCATTAAGTTTGTATTAAAGTCAATTGCAGTATTTGTCTTTTCCCTCAGCTAATGCATACTGTTACATGTGTCTGATACTTTTTTGGCAATACTTTCATCAATAATGTTATAATAGTGTTACCATAGATGATACTGTAAGATTGATTGTTATGTTGCAATAAGAATCATAAAAGCATGGTCAACAGTAATTAATGTTAGGTCACTGTGGCTAGTGGTGCAATGAATTATGGGACTATAATGTCTGTAAGAGGCCAAACACACATTCCGAAAGCCTAGGTCAGCACAGTGCCGGTTCAAGTTTTTCTGAGCTTCTTTTTAAACACTAACGGAAGTGAAAAGGTGAATTGATGCATTCTAAAGTGTTTCACATATTCAGATAGAAATTAAAGTTGAGGCAATTCATGACAAATAATTAAACAGCTGCAATGTCTTCATACCAATCTGTTGCTGAAGATCTATGGGAGAACTGCCTTCAAATTTCATTGGGCTGTAAGTTGGCTGTTCTTCATTAAGAACACTTTTCTCCTACAAAACATATTCTTTGTGTTAGTTATTTCATTGAGAAAATGTAAATTTTATTTAACTGATAGATTTCTGTAGCTACCCAATAAAAGTTTCTCACAGAGGCATACATAAAATTTTATATGTACAATATAACTGTGCAGCAATACAATTAAAATCATGTAGTTACAATAGTATTAAAAGGAGATTTAGAAACCAGTACAAACAGTTCTCTACAATACAAAACTTTCTTGGCTGTACTTTTACTGGTCTGATTTTTTTTAAAAAAAAATAGCTGGCAAAAATGCAGCACAACAATGTTTACAATAAGAATCACTGATTCTTGTTTTCCCTCATTTTATCCAAACTTGTGTGCTGTATCATTCTTACAGCCATAATAAGTACATTTGCCTATTTATATCCCTCGTGTTCCTGCCACTGCCATCTGCCTAGCATAACCTAGATTATCTGATGTGAAAGCATTTCACTTCACTTCACTTGATAGTCCTCCTAAAAGCAGAATCGAAAAAGTGCACATAGCAGCTTCCATCAATGCTTTTAATACAATAAACAGATTCACCTACTTAAAGTGATTCCAGATCTGGTTCCAAAGATTGAATGATTGTTTTTGTCTTTGCAAAAATGTCAGTGAGATAAAATGTTATTCAGTGCATACCAAGGGTTAAATATACTAGACACATTAAAATCTTTGGCCATTTCTGCACAGGGCTTTACTTCAGATTATATCTCAGAATAGGGAACTGCCATCTGCATGTTAGTACAGACTCTGGCTGCATCAAAGGAGCACAGCTTTCTTCTGCCTGCAGCAGTGGCACAACAGCTGACTGAAGGGTGCATAGTAAAAAGATGCTGATCAATCAGCATCTTTTTACTTCACTCCTTTGGGGACATGCTGAGCCTCCGCTGTGGGCAACGGTGCGTTGTCTGCTTCGGTTGGACAACACAGCTTCTGATCACCCTGTCAGTCATACCGGAAGCGACTCTGCTGTCCCTGTGCAGCTTCCAATTGTCCAGTCTGACTGACAGGAAGCTGCTTCAGAGGGACAGCAAAGTCTGGATGCAGCCTTTGTCAGGTACCGGGCAGGGTCTGCCATAGTCTGCACCAGCATGAGGGTGGCAGGTCCCTAGTCCAAGATATAAACCAGAATGAGGGCCAATTTAAGGCACAGTTTGTTTATGTTTTGGATTATTGCTTCTGGGAGTTCACTAATCAAGCAATCCAAATCTCATAATGTCAGAAGTAACAAATGGCTGGGAATCTTTTCCTGCAGTGGTAGCTACTAATGGCAGCAAGTGTCCGTCTGTCATGAGCCACTTATCTGTCCACGTGCCACCGGGACAAGTGAACCCCCTAAGAGAAGGAATACTGAGGATATCAAGAGGGAAGAGGTCAATATGCATTTGGGACTGCAGCCAAAGGTCTAGTGGTATTTGCAGTTCTTGCTCTTACCAGCGTACTTAGGAGCAAGCCATTTCCTGGACTGGAGTCTTATATGTACCTTTCTCTTTTTTGGAATATAACTTTATATCTAACAACTTCTCCCTGCTCAGGTTTGGCATGATAACTGTGTCATTGCAACACCGGCAAACATTATAGATACGGAGGTGAAATAGTTTTTAGTCTGTATTATTCCCATCTGTGTGACCCACGTGTCCCAAATGAATAAGTCAGAAGTGCACCATGGCTACATAATACACTGAAAGAAAATCAGTAATATTTTTTAAAATTATAAAATAAAATCTAATACCCTCCTGTAAAGGCTGCCATCATTTACAAAGGCCATATTCTTGCCCTGCGGAAGTACTTGGTCTTCAGCCTGTGCTTTATTCATGGGTTGACAAGGTTCCCATCTCTTTTCAGCTGGAGATTTTAGCAGTCTCTCTAACAGGGCAGGAGACTCTTCTGTCTTTGGTGACTAAGGAAAAAATAAGGGAAAAGGACAAAGAGAAAGGAAGAGAACAGAAAAAATCACAAGCAAAGGACTAACCTTCAGCAGTGTAAGAACTATATGTGAAACATTCTGTTTTTAGTAGTATTCATTAAGCACTCAAGATTTTCTGTCAAGCTTTTACAATATATATAGATCTGTATTTGTGCAGAATAATTTCTGCAACTGACTATATGCATTTTCCCTGCTACTTGGGGGCTCACAAAGCAGACTTTAATCAACACAATCCATAAATATAAGTTTGTGCAGTACAATTATGAAAATGAAACCAGAAAAATTCCTTAGGAAAAAAAGGTGCCTCATATGTTTGACTAAAATGTTTCCACTAAAATGTCTTGCAAGAAAAAACCCCCAGACTTTTTCCACAGCTGAAAGATTATAAATTCAAGCTTTAGCCCCATTTTTAACCTGCTTGCATTGACATTATCTGTTGTAACCCATCCTGAGACTTTTGGGCAGCTTCCAGATTAGCAGAATAAATCTGCAGAATAAATAAATATGCAGTTTACCTGTTGCGATGCAACGACTCCTTGTCCTCACTCCCAACAGAGGTCCGCAGCTTCCTCTCTGGTGGCTGTGAGACTTGTGCAGCGCGAGCAGTGATGCACGCATCACATGGGAAGGGACAGCCAATGAGAGCTGAGCTGCAAGCTCAACTCTTGTTCGCTGTTCTCGCAGTCCTGTCCAGACTAGTGGAAACATTCAAATTTACCTTATACTGTGGCACGAGTGTTAATCGTTCTGCAGTAAGGTAAATTTGAAGTAGCATCAGCATAATGCACCACCGCTATGACGCCCCCGCCTCAGGTGCACATTCCGATGTTCAGCTTTCTTAAGTCCGGACACACCCTTGGTATAAGCCACGGTATTAAAGTAAATAAATAAATAAGAGGTCATCTTCCCACAATACCATGCTGCTATAATTTATTGATTTAATTTATTTGTAACATTTGTATCCCACTCTTCACCTGGAGGGCAGGTCACAACGTATGAAAGAACAAACACTAAAACACATTCTAAACCTAACCCCCCAAACCTTGTTCCCTTCTTTCCTCCCTCCCACCCTGGCAGATCTGCATTCAGAGGAACTAGGAATCAAAGGTCCGGATGAAGAGATAGATCTTAACCAGGTGTTGAAAACTAACAAAAATAGGCTCCTGGAGTACCTTTTCTGAAAGCTATTCCAAACCTGTGGGGCATCTTTTCATCTGCAAGAGCCCCTTGTACCTCCAAGAAGGCCCTCACTTTAGACCAGTGGTTCTCAACCTGGGGTCGGGACCCCTTTGGGGGCTGAATTACCCTTTCAGAGGGGTCGCGACGAGTCTCCCGCCGCCCTTTCCCTCCCACCTCCCAGGTGCTCCGCCCCCGTGGTTGGGGGTCTCCACAACATGAGGAACTCCATTAAGGGGTCGCGGCATTAAGAAGGTTGAGAACCGCTGCTTTAGATGAAATAACTTCAAAGTTTTGGGTAACTGGCTGTAGGATGTATGTTATGATATAATGCTTATTTTAAAATTTTGCATAATGCTTTGAGTTCCAGATTATACATCTTGACAAAATAAATGATATTCTAATAATCAGTTTGTTTTTAGCTGCACGGCAATGTTCAAAGCATAAATGGAACAACATAGTCTCTCAGAAGCTATTTTGGGCTGTTGGAAAGTGTGATTAGTCTGAACGTCTTTAAATATAATATATAAATATAAAAGGGTAAAACACTTTGTAGTTAAGAGCATTATTTTAACTGAAATTCCAGGAATTCTTAAGTGTAAGAAAGGATATAAAATCAAAATAAAACCAAAATACCACATTGTAAACTGCCATTTTTAACATCCTTAAAAGCTCTAAACAGCAATGGCTTTAGGAATAAGTAAACATTCAACAAAGCTTACGTGCTGAGGTTGCATGAAAGTATCAATGGGAATAATCAGAATAGTATAAAGTCCATTACTGAGAATTCAAAATGGAAAAAAAAAACTAACTTGTTTTCAGAAAATTGCTTTACGTAACAGTTATGTACATTGTATATAACAGGCTAGCAACAATTAAATAAATAAATAAGCCTTAATGGACTTTTTTACAATCGCACACTTCATTCTACAGAGCTATAAATGATTTATATTAATGCATATACTTATTTGAAAATCACTGCTAGCATAAAGCTTTTGTATTGGCTTATAGCATGATAATTGTTTTACTTGAATTTTATATGGTGCAAATAAAATCTCCCTTTTACCTTTACAGCTTTGGTTGGCTGCTATTCATGCCTCCCAGATTCAGCAGTGCCAGCAGGCTATCTGTAAAAGCACTGCCTTTCATTTGCAGTTGAAAAGAAAGCTTTTGTTTGGGAATATTTCCCCAAGCCAGAAGGTACAGTTATATTAAAAGGCTCAGCTTGAAAAGCTGCTGCACCAGCGGTTGGATGTAATATGTCAAATGTGAGGAAGAGGTTCCTTTCCCAGCAAAATGCACCTCCAATGCTTACAAGCTATTTTTTACTATAAGAGAATATTTGAAGATCTTCCTTTGGGCATTTAATAACAGGGTTTTCCTCATTCAATGGTCACATTCTATTTTAGTGCAGCATCCGCACTTTCAAAAAAAGTAATTTGTCTAGGACTTTCTTCTCTGCTTATATAATCAATGCTTAAAACAAATTTCTTTCAGTTTATGAAACGTTTTATGGTTTTCGCTGAGTCCTGTTTTTAATGACTTAGGAATCTTTCCCACACATAGCCATTTGCACACATTTTCCACCGAGAAGAATGGGCTTGGTCTTCTTCTCCCTCCACTTCCATATGGCAATACAGCAGGCGAATGAATGTAACAAGGCATGGACCCTATCACTCCCATGATTAATTTTATTATCTAAATTTAAGGAGGTCTTAGAGGTAGGAAAAAATTACTTCCTCTCTATTCACTGCGGTCTTTGGGACCCACTGAAACGTTTAAGCAGAAACTTTGGGTAGAAAACAGCAGGAATAGAGTTTCCTCCTAAATAAAGACCAAACCCAAATATGTTGCTGCTAATCTCCAACTAGTTAAGACAAACTGGAAAGATGAAGTTCAGTAAACAATAGCATTAAAATTTAACCTACATCCAAAGCAGCAATACAGGCTGCATTTGTGGGAGGATAAATCGCACACTACCCCAAGCAATAACCTGTGAGAAAATTCCAATTTGTGGGGATTTTTGTTATAAGAGTGATCATAGCACAGAAATGCTGAGACAATTTAGTCAACTGGCAAGCTACTGACCTTTATTATTTATCATCCAACCCATAGCCATTACTACTACTTCTAAGGCAAGTTAGACGGTAGTATCTCCATCCATTCTTTGAAACAAACCATGAGTTGACATTCATTTCTTCCAGGCCTTTTCTGCACCAACCCATCCTTGGTTGAAATCAGGGGGCCAAATCTACTGATTCTGACCACATTTCTGCATAATGATGAAATCCAGAATAGCCCCCTCCCAGGCCTCAGAGTGTGTGAACAAGGGTGGACTCTGGGCCACCACCACAATATGTTGGAGGTAGTCTCAAACGTAGGAGGAATGCCTTCTGCCTTGTGCTGTTTGGGACTGCCTGAAATATAAATATGGGGTGTTTTTCCACTGTCACTAGAAGTACGCATTAAATACCCATTAATGGGTACTTAATGGCATTTTTGTACCCATTAATGGGTATTTAATGGGTACTTCTAGTGACAGTGGAAAAACACCCATGGTTGGAACCAGTGGGCTTGGCTGGTCCAGACCCACTGATTCCAATCAAAGATGGATAAGTGCAGGAAAGATCTAATTCTCTTGAGAAATGCCTATAAGAAATGATTTTGAACTAGTGTTTTGTTTCAAAGAGTGGATGGATATACTGCCTTTTAACTTGCCTTAGAATATCTACAGATTTCCATCTTAGTCTCACTTCATCTGAGAGTCATCTAGTCAAGAGTCTACCTGTGCTTCTGAACTGATTTTTTATCTATTTATAAAAAGTCTGATATAAAGCAGTCGGCTGACAAGTCTTTTACGTCTTCACAGTTTCTTCTCAGCCTGTTCTACATTATGAAAGTTTTTTTTCCCTTACTATACAAGGTCTTTCCAACGTCCACACATGTAGAATGTCCTCCTATTGCTAATACAGTTTGGACATTTAACAATCAAGTGAACTGCTGACTATCATCTCCCAGCCCTCAAATCTTGAAATAATATCTCTGAAGACCAAAAATCACCAAAAGTGATACCTGAAGTCATACCATGTTCAAGGAAACAAAATAGTTTTTGTACCTCATGATTACTGCTTTCCAAGCCAGTCAATGTTAAAGTGTTTTTTGAGTTCTTTGCAGACACCTCAGGTGTCCAAAGCTGGTCAATCAAACTTGAATCTTGTTGATCAACTTCAGAGAAGAGAGGGGGGGGGGAGGGAGAAAAACAATAATTGCATACCAAAGTCACTCAGCAATTCAAAGAAATTAGGAAATTTTTCGTTTCCTGAATTTACTAAGTACCTGAGTTAATGGTTTTTTCAGCTTGCATTACAACTTCTGGAACTGTCGATTCTGTTTGGGGGCAAAGTACAGAAGCAATGTATTGTGAACACTGCTTTGGTTTGCCTCCCTCTTTGAAACTGGCTGCCTGATTGCATACCGTGGGGGAAACTGTCTGGGAATCTGTAGTATAAGCAACACCTAAGTTATGGTTAAGCACATGAGTGCCTATCTTGAAAGTAACTTCATCTCCAATTATATCATCTATAGTTTCTGGTTCATTGCCCGATCCTGTTTTTTGTTTTTCACTTGTGTTTTCCAGAGTGATGCCCGGACAATGTGCCAGTGTGCCCTGTGACTGGCTAGATCTCAGAATCTTCCATTCAAGAGGCAGGAGAGTTTGGGAGGATGCTAAAGATAACAAGCTATCTGTAGAGCCACCAATCTTGTACCGTGAGTGCTTCAAGGATTCATCCCCCGGGTGGAGTAAAGTCTGTGAATCCCAGTCAGTTATCTGCACAAGTGGTTCTCTTGTAACAACACATTTTCTTGTGTTAAAAAGAATACCCTCTTTCACAGCAGCAGCAGCTGTGGCAGTTTTTGAGTGTCCCGGAGAATTCAAGGAGCTGTCACTGGTCAGTCTATCTTCATTCATCAGAAGAGCAGGGTTTCCTTTGGTCACACTTGTGGCAAATTCCATCATTAACTCTCAGCTTCATTAGGTGCCTTTTCTAAAACATCCAGAAAGATACAAAACTGTTAAATTTCTAGACCTAAGCATTTGCTTTTAAAAGAGCATTTGATCTGTTAAAGAGGGGGAACTTATGCACTCTTCTTAATAATAATGATTTCATGATACCAAAGAAAAGTGCACAAGAAAAATATTTCCACTCTTACTAGTTTCAGTACTCTGCAGATTCCCTCCTGCTTCTGTTTTGTAGTTTTATTATCCCGTCTTTAGTTTTAGATGGCCAGTGAAGACTTAAAAACAAACCAACCAAAAAACCCTGCTGTCATTAATCTCTTAAGCTCCTGCTTAATGTATTTTTAAACCAACCCCACTCAGTTTTTATGATCTTCTCAGCTCCTTTTAAAAATTATTCAACTGACGTATTTATTTTTATTTTACTGTATTTTGTTATTGGGGTCCAAGAACAACTAAACAAACATCGAATCATATTTTACAAGTACAGAACTCTTTCTTATCAGCAAATACTAGCAGTACAGCAACAATGTTTGCCGGTATTTCATTGAGGATTCATAGCACAATCTTCCAAATTGTCTCCACATTCTGACATAGAGGATAATCCGAATTCTCTGCAAATGAGCACTCAGTACGATTTCAGATTATTCTCACAGTTGCCTGATAACACGAACCCAAAATGGAGCTGCTTGTTCCCTTTCCTCATTCTTCTGTGCTTGGCATGGGAGAAACCCTGTTTTCTTTCCTCCCCTCACCAAAACTCCCTCCCCATGCAGTCAGTAAGTGGACACTGGTCTGTCATACCGTGACTTCATTGGGGTGGGAAATCCAAACCCCACCCTCTATATTCACCTGCTGCCGCATCAGAACATGGAATCCTTTGGCAGCACTTTTCATATACTGTCCCCCCCCCCTACACACACAAGTTTTAAATTTATAGTACAAGACAGTAGAGATTCTTTAAAGACCAGTCTCCCATTTTTGTTAGAATGGTGGTTTTGCACTAGATTGCTATAGCAAAGCAACACATAATGACAGAGAGTACAGTGAAAAGGAGAAAAGGAGATCTATATTTGTACTGTTCAGGCTAGAGTTCTGCAAATTGCCTCTGCTTCACATGCCCCCAGCCAAGAAACCCATGGAGGCATAGGAAACAGCCAAGTCCTTTTTTTTTATTAGAATGGAGGCTTTGTGCTAGATTGCTGTAGCAAAGCAGTGCGTAATGGTGGACAGCACAGTGAAGAGGGGGGAATGACAGCAGAAATAAACACTTATAATTGGATAAGGAGAAATGGGGAGAGCATCCCTAAAAGTACAGTTCCCTTCAAAAAAAAAGTCCTTTGCTGTTCCCAGTTTAGAAAATAAAATGCTGAGGACTGAGAACTCATTTAATTCAGGTACAGTTAGTCCACATTTGGGGGACTTTAGTCCACAAAAACTATGGATTGTTTAAAAACTGTCAGAATGTTGAAGACTCAAATCGATCGCTAAATGTCTTATATACTATGTTAGAACATAACTTGTGAGTCACTTTGGTCTTGTGGTTAGAGTGTTAGACTCGTATCTGGAGGTTTCCTAGTTTGATTCCCCTCTTCTGCATGAAGCTTGCTGGGTGACCTTGGCCTAGTCATGGCTTTCTGAACTCTCATAGCCCCACCTACCTCACAGGGTGTCTGTTGGGGGGAGAAGAAAAGAAAGCTTTGTGAGCCACTTTGAGTCCCCTTAAATGGGTGAGAAAAGCAGAGTATAAAAACCAAGTCTTCTTCTTCCTCCTCCTTTTGCCCTGAGATAATATGACTGCTGACCTAACTGAAGCTGTTAATATAGTGGCAGTTACTAACTTTGCCATCTCCTGATGAGATAAGAGGGAATGAGTACAAATAATGTAGAATATTATCTCCTAATAATAGGTCCTGTTGCTTCTAGAGACAGTCTTCCCTTAGCAAAAATAAAATAGAATATCAGGAATTCCTGCATTTCCAACTCAGGATTAATATCAAAAAGTATAGTATGTTACAAAATGCAATAATCACATGTTAATAACCGAGATCAGCATACTAAAATATGGTGCATACTGTATGACTTTAACAATTAATGGTTTGCATTTATGGCAATTATTTCCTCATTCTTTTCTAAGAGCAATTTTATGGCTATGCAACAGTCATATTTGGAGATGCTATCATTAATTAAAGCAGTTAATAAGACTTATTTTATAGATGGCATAGATATATAGAGTTCACGGTTGTAGTGGAATTCTGAAGTTTAATGTGGCTGAGTACTCTAGGGGATAAATTAACTGGTGCACTGACTTCCCTGAGGTTAACAATGCTGAACTAAAATAATACTTTGAAAATTCCTTCTTGCCACTGCCTTTGCAAATTTTTACTGGAGGAAGGACTGCACTTGAATGATGTTACTTCAGTGGTCAGTTTTGATAAGAGTATTGCAAGGACAAAGAAACATTTGGGATTGAGACTTACTAAGAATGCTAAGAACAGGGTGTCTGTGTTATATTTACGGCATTTATGGGATCTCTTTCATTCTGTATATCAATAACTGTCTTTGTACTTTGTTCCTTTAAGCACTGTAAAGATGCAAATCACCTGGAATTGAATAAGGAGGTTCAGAGACATCTGTAAATGAATAACTTGTGCCTATTTGCACTTGGCTATAGGGAATAGGGACCTACTGTCCACATGCTAATGGAGGCTACAGCAGTCCCCAGGTGAGGCTTTCCAGAGTCTGAATTAGCATTTGGACAACAAACTCTTGTCCTGAGATATATTCCAAAACACAAGACACACATGATTGCTGCAACTGTTGCATAGAAGGTAATATTGCGTACAGTACTACAGATCAATCATTTCAAGAACTGTGCTACATAAGTATACACTGCACAATTACATTTTTAAAATTTCACATTGCATTTAACAGAATACAGAGCATCTTGAACTTCACAATGGCCATTCAACACAGCTATTTAATCTTTATTGCAATGAAATGTCTCAGTTGCAGCAGATGCTGATGAGGCCATCTGGAAGTAGTAGTGACAGGACAAATAAGTAAATTGTAGCTCTTTTTTATAGTTCCCCAAAGAGCTTTAACTAAAATGTCCTTTTAATTTAAAAGCATCTGGAGTAATTTATCACAAACAGTTTAACAATGCTGCTAGCTGTTAGAAAACAAAATACAGAATAAAACTGCCTAAAAAAAGGTAAATTGCTTTAGTAGCACTTGAAGTTAAATGTGTGCAGTAATCATATCCCCCAGCAACAGTTCTCAACCTGTGGTTCTCCTCTGAGGCTTGAAGTGCGATGCTGAAGGACCACCATTTGAGAACCACTCCCTGACAGAATAATAAGAGACATATAGGTTGTGTTCCCATAGAAGATTTAAAGACCTTTGAAATCGTTTTCAGAACTGAGTATTCCCAAACGTTCAAAGGAATCCACAGTTTCTGAGGATTAAAGGTCCTGAAATGTGGATTATCAATACCCAAATCAAAAGGGGTCTCATTGCTGGATTTAGAAATAATCCTCACTATTTAGCAATGGGAATGCAAGCAGTTTTTTTGTGGGGAGGGAACAATGCTTTAGGGGCATCCAATAATAAGCCATCATTTCTTCCCCTTTTCTCCTGGCTCTCACCATTACATGCTAAGGCAAGAGTGAGCAGAGCCCACAGCAGCTTACAATGTAACGAGATATCAGGGAGAGTCTGATTTTACTTAAAGAGACAGTGATCAGAAAGACTTCGCCCTTGATGCCTGCTATTTTGCACTGGTCTGCTGAACTGCTGAATCACAAAGCTGGTAGCTCTTAAACACTTGCCTACTTCGTCCCTCCTCCCTCCATTCCCCATCACGATCTCTATTCCCTCCCTTCCCCACCTTGTTTTCCCCTCCCCCCTGCCATTTCACTGCTTTCATGTACCAATCTAGCACAAAACAAATGGGAAGTGATTTTTAATATTCTAGTTCTGTGCTACATTGTGGGGAAAACGGCTGCCATGATCCAAATCAGGGGCAGGCTTATAAAAGGGGTGGAGTTTAGATCACCCACCCCGATGAAGTCAGGGTATGACAAAAAAAAAGAGGGGGGAGGGGTTTCTTCTCTGCAGGTCTGCATAATAAGCTACCAGTGGGAACGTGAAAAAACAGAGATCACTGCTGATTAAAAAACCTGGATTAAAACCTGGACTAAATTGTCCAGTGGAAACACAGTCATAGATTATTTAACCAGGCCTCCTGTTACTGGGGATGAGGAGTGGAATGTTTGTACTTACACTTTTTATAAAAGAGAATCTACTTCACATCGTAACACTGACCAATATTTGACCCAATCTCTGTCTAAACCAGGGGCATTTCTCACTTGGCCTCCTGTTCAGTGGATGAGGCAAATGTGTCACCAACTAACGTGTAGTAGCCTTCACACTTGGTAATGCTAGTACACGTTACACTAAGCCTCACGTACCCAGAGACTTACCTGTGACCGGGCGCGCGGCCAATTGCCGGCAGTGTGCTTTGGAGCCCAGCATGACTACACAAGCACTGTCTCTGTCGTGACAGTAACAAGGACACTCTGCACACGTGCCGTTGTGTTTGGAGTCATATGAGGTGCCAGAGCACTTGGGTTGTGTGTGGTGCATGATAGGGTAACATCTGGTCAGTTTTCCACAGGAACCCATGTTCATTGCTGTTATTTCAGAAGTATGTTACTTTTTCAATAGGTGCTACAACATCCAGTAGCCACAAAAGAACTTTTCAGAGGTTTTGTTATAACAGAGGGAGGGAGGCTTCTTACTATGAAACAACTTCAGGTCATGGTTAAACTGGAACATGAAGCAAATGTTTCCAAACTCCTACAAACATACCACATGACAGAAGTAACGAGTGAATTAGTTGTCTTCAGTTGGCAAGGAGTAACAAAGAAAATAAAAGTGAATCCCCAGCATAGATTTGCTCCTGGGATGACTGGTAAGATCCATGTGATATTACTTTGATGGGAACTTCTACAAGCTTGCTGTATGCCTACTCCCTTTGCGGGGGACGGGTCATATGCTTGGTGAGCATCCAGCAGTTCGCAGTGAGTTAATACTGCAGCAACGTTTTTGGACATGCCAGTAAGCAAATCATTCTAGAAAAACTGGTGTAACTGATGTGGGAACCATCATTGCACTACGAAGACCACATGGGTGTCTGGAAATTCCAACACAATGCCAGTAGGATGGCACTCATTGCCATATGTCTGTTAGTAGCCTTGGATGAGGCAAATGGTAAAAACTGCCACAGCTCATCATTTATTATACTAATTGACAAATTGATTATATTAAAAATTGATTATTTTGTGAATAGCTGTACCTATCTTCCTATATTGGAAATGCTACTTTCTTATTTTAGAGCTGTGGCCACTATGCCCCACTCACTCAAGACACTGAAAAGAAAAAGGAAAAAAGGGCAAAAACTTTGTTAACTAAGGCTTATGTGCTCATTCACGCTTACTATCCAGAAGCACTTTTAGTGCTCCTGGGAAGGCCTGGCCACATGCTCCACCACCATCCCGGAGCATCTCATAGCTCATTGTAGCTGCTTGGGTCTTCCCTAACTGTGAACAAGTAACACTTTGTCCACAGCTTGACGAGGAGCAGCTAGTAAGCTCCAAGCCACCAGTAGTTGTATCCTCTTCGAAGTACAATGCTATGAGTGGGTGGTATAGTTGCAGTTGTGCAACGTAGGCCAATCTGCAAGGCAACATTCACATGCAATCTGGATGTTGCTGTGGCTGTTGCCATGCCAATCTGGACTGCCCAAGCCTGGCCATCCACACTTCAAGTGCTGGTGGTCTTGTTGGGGACTCCACCAGCATTTGAAGTGTGGATGGCTCCTTCCGCATCTGATCATGCTTCAGTGGAATGTGGACAAGCCCTTAAAAGAGCACAGCCTCAGTTAGCAATGAATTAAAAAACATTTTTAAACGCAATATTAAGCTGCTTTGTTCTAAGTTCCTTGTTTATTAAAAGCAGAATTAGGAGACTGTTAAAGAAAGAAAGAAATGAAAGATGAGAATAGCAAAGAAAGTAGAAAGGCTGACGGTAAGAATAATACTATTAAGTATCCATGTATTCTCTTTTCTCCTCTCAATAGCAGACCTTCTAGAAATTTGTTTTTCTATTTCTTTTTTATAATCTAGGTTGTTTATATTATTTACTCATTTAAACTTCAGTTAGAATTTAATACATCAATTTTTATCATTATCACATCAAGAAGCATCTATTTAAACATGATAAAAATCTGTGTATCCATGAAACTTGAAAGTTTGCACCGGCAAAAGTTGCCTTATAGTGCTGCACACATTGTATCTTAGTGATTTATGGCAATAGAGAAGGGGGAAACAAAACCCATAAATTAAAATGAATCCAGGAGTTGACAAAGGTATAACAGAATTTTGGGCCTGGGAGAATAATATTTTCTGGGAGGGAAAGTAAGTGAAGGTTAATTAAACAGTATCTGACAGTTCAATTTCATATGCAGCACATACTGAAGAAAGCAATGGCTCAAGTAATTCCCAGCATACCTTTAGGCTCACCATATGTTCAGTAAATCATTCAATTCATCAATTAATATATACACACTGAAGCATTCTACAGGAAAGCTGTGCTCTCTTTGGGAAGGAATTCACCAGGATAATGATAAATCTGGATTTTAAGACTGAATTTTACTTTCACATATATTTTAGAATATTTGAACACACAAAGTCAGTATAGTACCTAAATTAGCCAGCTAAGCATATTCATAATCTTTTTATATTTCATTCTTTGAAGGTATGAACGGGAGCTGATTACAGCTTGACTTGATGAAAAAAATTAAAATATAATCTATTTAATAGGATGTGAAAGCACATTGAGGTTAAAATTCTTCATTCTCCTGAATCATTATATATCCAGACATTTACTAATTACATAATATTTGGATAATCCAAAATAAAGCAAATCTGTAGACATTTTATTCTGGATTATTGAGCTTTTTTCTGGATTACCTAGATAATGCAGAATAAGTAAATGAGGTCAGGATGAGTCTCTAGTCTAAATGGGAATTCCAGAAAAATAAGTAACAAAGCTAAGATCCTATAGGACTTCCATATCCAGACTGACAACAAGTACTGGCCAACCAACCAGACACTGAGGTAGTAGATATAAAGAAGACAAAGAGCTGGTTTTTATAGCCCACTTTTCTTACCCATTTAAGGGGACTCAAAGTGGCTGACAAAGCTTTCCGTTCTTATCTCCACAACAGAGCCTGTGAGGTAGGTGGGGTTATGAGAGCCCAGAAAGACAGCTGAACTAGCCCAAGGTCACCAGCTGGCTTCATGGAAGAATGCAGAATCAAATCTGGTTATGAGCACAGCACTCTAACCACAAGATCAAAGTGGCTTACTGTAGCAATAGTAGATGTGGCAATCCCAAATAATGGTAACGTGAGGAAGAAGGCTTATGAGAAATTGGAGAACTATCAAAGACTGAAAGAAGAATTGAAGAAGACATGGAAAGTAAAGGCAAAGTGGTACTCATAGTGCAGAACCAGTCAAGGTAGTGATCCTAAAGCAGGAAGAATGGCTCCAATAGATCCCAGCACAAACTCTGGAGATCTCTCTTCAGAATGTTGTGATCCAAAGACAGACAACTGTAGATTCATCAACTGGAGTGAAATGTACTCAATCAGCATAAATTCACTGCAAGCTGAAGGTAGAAATTTATTTGTTGACAAGTAAAGAGTGAAAGGGGCTTCTGTGACTCTTTCCACAACTTATAATGTTCCATGTTGATGAACTTTTGTCCTTTCTGGGTTTTGTCTCTTGTGGTTTCTATGCTTCCTTCTCTTTGTGGCTGTCTAGCTTTTGAAGGCAAGCTTGTGGCAGATGTGAAGTTTCTATGTAGCAAGTGTCAGAAATAGATTGCAAGACTAGTAACCCTTCACACATAGCACTACAAGGAGGGTGAAGTCCTAAGAATGCCAGCTAATAATCCACCCACATCACTCTTCCTGGAATTATTCACTCTGAGGCCCCCAAGGGGTTTACACATACTCTACATCAAATATTCAGGTATCCAAGGATCAGGCAGGTTCTTGCATACACGCTGCCTTTGTTCTGGCAGCCTCTGTGTTGAAAATGACTTTGAGAAGATGGCAATCTCATTGAAGCTCAGCCTGAGTTCCACTGTTCTTCTTCTAGCTGTACAGCCAGTGAGCCAGTTTGGTCTGTGAGCTCATAGTCACCAGGTTTGATTCTGGCTTCCTCCACAAAGCCCGCTGGGTGACTTTGGGCTAGTCACAGCACTGTTTTTGCGCTCTCACAGCCCCACCTACCTCACAAGGTGTTCTGCTGTGGTGAGAATAAAAAGCTTTCTCAACCCCTTAGAGTCCCTGTAAAATGGTGAGAAATGCAGGGTAGAAAAGCCAATTCTCCTTCTCCATCTCCTTCTCCTTCCCATTCACGTCAGACACCAGATTTCTCTCTGCTGCCAGTGTCACTGACACTGTTCCAGGGCTGATGAAGTGACCCTGCTTCCCCTTGCCTAGTATACTAAATATGTCTACAGTATACACTGGGAAGAAAAAATTATCATTGTTACTTAGTGATTTAATGTACTTTACACTTTAAAAGGAATTCTCAGTTGTAATTCAGAAAATCCTTGGATCCTTATTTTCTGTGTGTCTACAATCTTTCTTAAAATACCACATTATCTATTTTTAGGCCTTTAATGACATTTGTGTCTGTGTAGATCCCAGATGAGCTCAGTTTAAGGGTGTGTTTACTCAGCTTGAGTTGTGATATCTGCATAAAACACTTGGCTTTGTGTATTTCTTTTCAGACGACCTTTACTGGCACACTATAATCAGGTGTTAAAAACAAAAATAGAACAACAAATGTTTATCCTACCCCCAGCAAAATGTTTTGGTGTGAGACATGTTATACTCCCTGTACTGCATCATAACAGTGCATAATGTATGGATGGTCTTATTTATGATTCAGTCATGAGTAGAAAGATAATAAGTATTGAACCCTTTACAAAGGTTTACAAAGCTTATTTCATCTCTACCTCGTACTGATTTCCACAGTTCAATGAACACGGTGTCCTTTATTTTATTTTATAGTGTTATGAGTAGAAAAATAAAATGGGAGTTGTTTACTTTGATTCTATCTGTGGGCTTGCCAACTTATTAGCTTCTGAATTTTGAATTGTTGTGTATATGTGTAAAATATTTATCATAGCAATAGGGGGAATAAATATGTCATGAACTTATAGGATGGCTGAAATTAGATTAAAGAGAAAACAACAAACAAAGGGTGCATCCCCATTATAAGCTTAATCCAGTTTCCTTAAACCAAAATAATAGAACCGGATGCAAATGCAAATTCGCCTGTTCCCATTACTTTCAGCTTAATCATGTTCGATTCGGATTCTAAGGATTGTATGTGGCGTACGTGACTCAAGGGGGGATTCAAGTGTCTACTTTTTAAACACTGCTTTTTGGGGCTGCCCTGCCCTCTTTCTCCTGGCATGAATGCACCACCCATAAGGGACCCCTTCATAGAGCCTGGCTGGGTGGCTGGGTGGCTGCCGCTTGCCTGGAGGAAAAACGGCAGCGGGCAGCCAGGGATTCTTTCCCCTCCTCTCCCCATTTCCCAGGGCACACAGCAGCAGCAGCAACTCAAGCCCCCTTCACAGCCAAAGCCGTTAAAACAGAACCTCCAGCTGCTTTACTTTCTTTTCCCTTTCTTAAGGTCAGAACTTTCAAAGAGCTAGAATTGCACAAAGTTACAACATTGTTATAAGGTGTGAAGTGGGTAGATCGCTACAGTGTAGCGGCTGCTTTAAGAAGTGGGTTTTTATAGAGGCTGTTTTGAGGGGTGGATTTTTTCAGTGAAATCACTATCTTTGGAAGCAAGCTATTGGGGGAGGGAAACCCTAAACACAGATTCTCATCCCTTAACACCGTACGGTCCCCACAGTAAAAAATGTAAAATGTTTCAAGTGCACGAACCAGAGTGAGACCTGTTGAAATGAGGATTAACATTTACAACGCTTTGGGGTGATTTAACACGCGGAAAGCATGTTAAGCCAAACTGACGTGGGGTCTGCCAGGATTGAAAGCGGTTTGAAATCGAAATAAGGTTGTAATGGGGATGCACCCAAAGGTACCTGGGAAAACCTGCTTGTGATGGACTGTGAAAAAATTAAACTCTTGAACCTGTTGGGAAATGCTTAATCAAAACTTTGTTGATAAACAGATGTGCACCTGAAACTTTACCAAACCAAAGAGCACCATAAATCAAGAATCAAGTGACATGCAGAGTGCATCAGACTACAATGTGGACTTTTAACTAAAGGTAACACAATGCAAAGTTTTGTATATTGATTATTCTAGTTAATGGCCATCTCCAAGTTTTAAAATTGGTTGGAATCTCTCACACAACTTCCTACTAACAAGCAAACAGTGTCACCTATAAAGGAGTGAAGAATATCCACTTTACTATAATAAGCTTTGGTGTCAACACTGATGCAGGATTTTACGGGAAGAATTCAGTTAATGCTAGAGGTCTGGATTATTACTGCAGTAATCAGAACTAAGAATAGTAATAAGCTTATCAAAAATGTCTTCTATTAGCTGCTAGTTGCATTGTTTGGTACTGGCTTGGGACTTGTTTGCTTAATTGCTTTTTACAGTAGGGCTTTTTTTACAGTACCCAAGCCCAATTTTAAATTCTCTCTACAGCTTTGAAGAGAACTCACAACGTGCTCAAAGCTGCTGAAAAGGCACCATAAATCAAAGGCTTTCAGAAAGGCTCTCAGAATATACTCTCAGAATGACAGAAATGGAACTGAGGCACAGCCAAAGTGGGAGCCAGCAAACTCTTGATTAATATTTCTGAAACCAATAAAAATTGGCTCAAATGAAAGCACCTGGCAAACAACTGCCCTATCATTATTCACAGAAAATGAACTTTCTATGCTTATACTTCAAAAGGTATTTTTAAAAACTTTTTTTTTGTTTTTTAATAAAAACTGTATCAAAAGAAACTATGGTCAGCAATGTCATCGGCAAATGGTGAACAGACTGCAATAAAAATATTAAAAACAAACACATGGGGATTAATATCCCAGTTTTATTACTATTTATTTATTTATGTTCATTTCACTTCCTAGTTGTCTATGAGCAAAGGTTTGGCAACTCCAGAGGGACGCTCAGGTGGCAGAACCAGAATTCTAGAAATGCCTGACATGAGCTTAAGGGCTCTCTTTGCCCTTGGCATCCCCAGGAACCTATTCAGTGAAATGCTGGCTATGGCTTTCGAGATAATGGCCGCATCCCCATGGCATGCGTTAATTCAGTTTAACAAATCCGAAACAACTGATCTGCGATAAATCCGGCTACACGTTTTGCAGTTTAACCTGGTTTGGAGGGCATACGATTCCAGCGTTAACTCGGATTGAGTCTTCGGAGACTCCACGGGCAGCATCATTGCGAGTCAATTGGGCCCACCCCCTCTCTTTGATTGGTGATCCCTCCCTTTGCGTCATCTATGCTTCGTCGGGGATCCCCTTCCTTACTTCCTGCCTGCCTGCCTGCCTGCCTGCCTTCCCCAGATGGTCTCCCCCACCATCCCTGGGCGCCCTTCTGCCGCTCATCAGCTGGGGGTAGACCCCCTCTGCTCCGGGGATTCCTGCCATCGGGGCGCCCAGCAAGCGGGCGCAGAGGGGAAGGCTCTCCATCCATCCATCCATCCATCCTTCCGTCCGTCCATTCTGGCGCTGCAGAGAGCGGGGAGAAAGTTCCCCAGGCTGCGAAAGTTCCCGGGGGACGGGCTTTCCTTTCCGTTACACTGTAGCGAAGGAACCAGCTCACTCTCTTAAAAAAATGTTGCGAATTTCCGCAATTTTAATGAAAGGAAGTAATACAGCTGAGGGGCTTTAAATATTAAAGAGGCATATGGCTGTGGTTCCTTCTTCCTTCCTTCCCTCCCTCCTTCCTTTCTTCCTTCCTTCCCTCCTTCCTTCCTGCCTTCCTGCCTGCCTGCCTTCCCCAGATGGTCTCCCCCACCATCCCCGGGCGCCCTTCTGCCGCTCATCAGCTGGGGTAGACCCCCTCTGCTCCGGGGATGCGCGGGCGGCAGGCTTTCCTTTCCTTTCCGTTACACTGTAGCGATTTTAAAACTTCAGACCTTTAGAAGGAAAGGAAGTAATACAGCTGAGGGGCTTTAAACATTAAAGAGGCATAGGGTGTGACCACAGCCTATATTCTCTCACTCTGAAAGTGGACTGAAAGTGGATTAAACCTTAGGTGTGACCACATATTCTCTCATTCTGAAAGTAACAGAGATCAGAACTTTCCCCATGCACAGAACTTTATTGACCCATGGCCAGGCCTGGTAGTGCGGTGCAGGATTTTGGGACATGATTGATCCTGCCCTATCGGATTTCCTAGTGGTCACCTATCCATGGTCCGCTTTGCCCTAATATCCTGGCAACTGGAATCTTATCTGGGAATTCCAGATTAGATTCCACTTCCCATCCTGAAGCAGGCTGCCCCTGGCCTCCCATTGCATCACCACCCACTCCTCCTGGGCTTGCATGGCACTGCCACCCCCAAACAAAGGATGCCCAATCTGGGGCAGAAGGCAAAAAAAGACACTTCTTTTTTTAACTGTATGAAAATGCTGCCCACATGAGATCTTTAAAACACTCTCATGCTCTGGTGCTTGGCCATTTAGTCAAGCAGAAGTGTTGTTTAGTTTAGTGGTTAGCGAGCCAGGCTCTTATCTGGGAATATCAGGTTTGATTCCACCCTCCTCCATGAACCCAGCTGGGTGACTGTGGGCTAGTCATGGCTCTCTTCTGAGTTCTCACAGGGTGTGGGGAGGAGAACAGAAGGTTTGTCAGCAGCTTTGAGCCTCCTTAAATGGGTGAGAAAAGTGGGGTAAAAAAGCCAACTCTTCTTCCTCCTCCTCCGTGAAGCCAGCTCAGTGGCCTTGGGCTAGTCACAGCTCTTACAGGGCATCTGTTGTGGGGTGAAGAATGGAAGCTTTGTCAGCCTCTTTGAGTCACCTTAAATGGGTGAGAAAAACAGGGTATAAAAGCCAACTCTTCTTCCTCCTCCTCCTCCATGGAAGCAGCTGGGGGACCTTGGGCTAGTCACAGCTCTCTTCTGAGCTCTCACAGCCCCCCCCCACCTCACAAGGTGTCTGGTGTGGGGAGAATAGAAAAGCTTTGTCAGCCACTTTGAGCCCGTTAAATGGGTGAGAAACGCGGGTTAGAAAGGCCAACTTCAGCAAGTGCATCCTTCTTCCTTCCTTCCTTCCTTCCTTCCTTCCTCCCCCCCCCCCACCTGCCTCGCGGGGTGTCTGTTGTGGGAGAAGAACAGAAGGTTGATCAGCTGCCTTGAGTCCCCTTGAATGGGTGAGAAAAGCGGCCACCGCTGGAAAAGGAGGAGAGCCGAGAGGCGGCGGGCGGGTGGGCGGGCGCAGTGTGCCCTCCGCGGGAGAGGGCAAAGGGGGCTCTCCTTGCTCACCTCTTTCCTCCGGGAAGAGAGAAAAGGCCGGGGCCGCGCGGGGCCGTCGGGGGGTGACAGTGAAGGAAAAGGTCGCGTGGAGAGGGAAGCGGCCCCCGGCCGGCTCGGCTTTGCCGCCTGGCGAAGGGACGGGAGGAAGTCCTCCGGAGCCGCCACTGAATCGTAGCTGGATTCTTTCAATGAAACCACGGTGTGAACTGAAACTGGATTAAACCCACAGGCAGAAGTAAAGTAGCCTCTGAAGGGGGCTCAAAGCGGCTGATAAAGAAAATGAATGGTCACTTTGCTGCTGCACAGTGTCCAACTGCCTTATCAAACTGTACAGGTACTTTCCTACCTGAGCAACATGTAGTTAGAAATCCCATAATTGAACTATATACCATGTGAAGAATTATCTCTTTTTCACCCTATACCGTTCCAGTGCCGTTAAGGGACAACGGCTGGTCTTCACACTGCAAGCACCAGCACCATCCCCGACTTAACTGGTTCATCCCAGACCAGCCAAATTGCTATAGCAACAGTCATAGTAACTTCTGCAGTACATCCGGCCAATGCCATGGCAACTCCAGTGTGGCACACAACTGTGCAGCCACAGCCATGCTGTGCCATCTCCTCACAGCTTCACACCAGGAAGTGGGTAGGAACGCTGCTGACTGGGAGTGTCCAGGACACTCTCAGATGCTTTGGGACAGAGGAAGCAGTGCAGTGTAGAGATGAAGAACCCCAGAGAGTCTCTGCACAATAACTGTGAACACCACTTAGTTTATTTAAGTACTTATTAAATTCGTATCCCATGCTATACTGAAAAGTCACAGGTCACAGAGTATGAGAAATACTCTACACACTAAAACATATTTAAACATAGCCCTCCCATCCTGTCAGGACTACATTCAGAGGCAATTATGGACCCACAGTTAAGTGGCCCGGGGCACAGAGGCCCCCCCAAAATGCACAATCTGATCACAACCTAAGATTGTGTTCACACAGAGAGAAAAAAGTGGCTCAAAACAGCTACAGAGACAGAGATAGTAACAGCACTATTTAGCACTTTGGAAAACCATTATTACCCTTATTGTTGCATTTACATCGCACTATTCCTCTGAAGAGAACAATCCTGGGAACACTACAGCATTCTCCTTTATTTTATTTTCAAAACACCACTGCGAAGTAGGTTAGCTAAGAAGTAATGACTCAGGCCGCGGTCACACGTTTCAGTCCATCTTCAGGTCTGACTGCTCACGCTTTTTTATTTCTATCCGTTTGATTTGTGGACTTTACATTCAGAAAAGTCTAAATGGAGGGTGGAAAGTCCACAAGCCAATTCACACTTGGCCTGCTAGTACACGCTGGGGCAGCTTCTGGGAAGCACCATCTGCACTTGCAGGAGGTGTTTGCACATCAGAAAGGTCTAGTGGTTAGGGAACCAGACTCTTACCTGGGAATACTGGGTTCGATTCCGCCCTCCCCCATGAAGCCAGCTGAGTGACCTTGGGCTAGTCACAGCTCTCTTCTGAGCTCTCACAGCCCCACCCACCTCACAGGGTGTTCTGTTGTGGGGAGAACAGAAGCTTTGTCAGCCGCTTTGAGTCACCTTAAATGGTGAGAAAAGCAGGGTAGAAAAGCCAACTCTTCTTCTCCTCTTCCTCCTCCTGCTATAACAGAAGCTACCCTAGCGGCTACTAGCGGTGGTGCACAAAATCATGCACTGCAAGCAACAATTTATTTACGTTTCCTGGTCACTGGAGGGAGTATTCACGCCTCTTCCGGTGCCAGGGATCACCTGAGGTGTGGCGCAAGGACGCTAGCACCCCAGAAGATAGGAAATGCAACAGCATGTGTGGTGCGTCACTGTCTTTGTGGTGATGACATTGGTGTGTGCGCAGTTGCACCACATTCCACAGAGAAGATGGCTGAGCCTGAATACACACCTGGACCCAGGTGAGTGTCAGGATGCTTGGGGGTTGGTTTGGGGTGCACCGGCATTTGCAAGTGCAAATGCTGGTGCATGCCAGCAGGGATGTGCTATTCCCATACCACGGACAGGAAGCACAGTTCAAAAAGGTCCCAGAAATATAATGGCTAGAAATGAAAAGGTATGAGTAGTCATACATGAAGATGGACTAAAGAAGGTTTAAAGCGAAGCAGTGACCGCACTCACTGTGAGTGAGCTTTTATGGTGAGGCACAGTGTAAGGACTATGCAGTGATTCGTTGCTTGCTTGTATTTTTATGTTTTTATTTGAAACAATTCTTATAGCGCCCTTCACCAGAGTCTCAGGTCAGTGAACGAACAGATGCATACAATCTAAAATCAAGAAAGGCAAGAGAAAAGAGAGAGATAACCCTAATTGTCATAAGCCTATGATGCTGGCAAACTAGCTTTGATGCATTGGGAAAGGAGGAAGCCTGACTGGCCAACATCAAAGCCAAACGGCCAGTGACCACCTACACTCTCTCCTTTTTGGTTTTCTTTTGTCATTGAGTACCACCAAGTTTCTGATTGACTGCATGGGCACCTCCAAGGACAGTTTTCTTGGCAGAGCTACAGAAATGGGTTGCCACTGCCTACTCTGGGGGGTGGGGCTGGGGGGCTGGGAATCGAACCAGCAACCTTTTGCTTTCCAGGCAGTTTTTCTACCATGGAGCTACAGCCACTCCTTACACTCTCCCCTACTACATGCCATATGTAAGTTACCCTTGCTCTCCACATTCTGCTTTTTACACTCTTGTGTTGGATACCACTGAGCGATGGCTGACTCCAGGGGCCTGTTTGCACTTGGCTTTTTTTCTGTAAAATATTCTGGAATAGGGGTCTGCTGTCCACACGCAAGGGGCCAGCTACAGCAGGTCCAAGCATGTGGACAACAGACCTTGTCCCGGGTTATATTCCAAAATATGGACAAGCGCAAACAGGGCTCTAAGTGACTGCAAGCTCACTTCTATCGGCACCTCTATACAATTCTCTTGGCGGAAATACAGGACTTGCCCGTCATTGCCAAACTCTGGTCCTGAGAGAACATGGACATTAAGCCAGCAAACCTCTGCTTTCCAGGCAGTTTGCTCTACCATTGAACCATAACCACAATCCCTTCTTTACACCCTACCCAGTATAAATTTTGTCCATTTAAGGCAAGGGTCCTCAAACTACAGCCGGGGGCCACACACGGCCCGCCGAGGACATTTATCCGGCCCGCCGGGAGTTTTTGCCGCCCCTGCCTGTCCTGCATAGGAATTTGTTCATAGTTTTTTGTTTTTTTTTAAACTACCTTCTGGCCCTCCAGTGGTCTGAGGGACAGTGAACTGCCCCCCTGTTTAAAAAGTTTGAGGACCCCTGATTTAAGGCATCTTATCCTCTATTTTTATCCCATCTGCTATCCAGGGTGCTGCACCCTATTTTCCTACGCCTTTATTTTTATCATCAGAACCGGGCTGTGTGAGCTGGGTTAAGCTAACAGGCAGCGACAGGGTGTGTTTTTGTCACAATCCTGGGCAAAGGAAACTTGTAGCAAATCCAACGAACACGATTTAAGCACCCCAGTAATTTTAGGAATTGTTCCTCCAAACTACTTCATTCAATATCTTCCAAATATCTAGATATGCCCTGCAAAATACATTAGCAGAGATGGATCTCGGCATTGTTTGTGCGGGCGACCCTGCAACGAGCCCGGTTTTCGCATGGGTCGCTCGGTTGTGACCGACATTGTCGCTCTTGTTATGCTTAACGGAGGGAACAAAGCGAAAAGCGAGGAGCCACCTCGTGGATAACGGGGGGATCGGACTCTGACCAGTAAAGGGCGGCCTTCCTATTAGGAAGGTGCATCAAATGAAACCTCTAAAAAGCTTTGTTAGGCGGGCTGCGTGGGAAGAAGCCCGGGAGACCCACATAAATCGCAGCAAACGCCATATGTGAACCTTTCGCCTCGTTTCCATGGCGCAGGCAGCTCGCCAAAGGCGGGGGGAGCCTCTCGATGCCTCTTGTCAAGCCCGCACCACTCCGCCCCAGAAACGCTTTCGGAACGACATCAAAGGGCGTTTCACCTACCTGTCTCCTCCACCCCCCCAGTCCGCGCGCGGCTTTTACAGGCCAAGCGGGCGGGCAGAAGGAAGTTGGCGCTTCCCTTCCCTTGGGTCTCCCGCCGCGTCAGTCACGTCGGGACTCTGAATGCTTAACGTGCAGATTAACCGGCGGGGCTGCCGAGCCTGAAAGGCCGAGGCTACCCGCTTAAAACGCGAGCAGATGAGGAGGAGGAGGAGGAGGACGCATTTCATATGCGCGTGGATGGAGGCCTCTAGAGTGTTTGCCCTGCGCTCTTTTATTTTCAAGCCCGAGGCTGTGTGTTGCCCGGTGTCTTCCCCTATTTTCGTCTGACTGTTGATCTCTGCCTTCTCTCCGGCGCCGAGCTCGTGCTTGTTTTGAGGAGGGGGAGAGGTGCGCTGGTCCTGATGCTGATGCTCCCTCCTCCTCTCCCTCTCGCCCGCTCCTGACGGCTCGTCTTCCTTCATCTCCCCCCCACGGTGATGACGACGCTCTGCTGCCGCCAGCGTTAAGCGTTGTCAGCGGGAGCAGACAGGGAGAAAGGAGAAGGCAACACAAGGAGAAAGGATTTGGGGCGAGGGGGGTAGGAGGCAGACCTAAGTTGTTCGTTGAAGAGCAAAAGCCGCTTCGAGTTTGCTTTTATGTGGCCTGTTCCCTCTTCTCAGGACAATCTGCAGAACTGCCCCCCCCCGGCGCCCCTCACCACCTTGCCCATAGCAGGGTGGGGTGGGGTGGGGTGAGCCTCTCCATGCAAAATTTTAATTCACTTACAGAAAAATTGTCACATATTACTCATTCACACCCAAATTTGTGATAACCCCCACCCACACACACACACACCCATTGTGTTCAGTGGCTGTAGAAATACACCCGGAGCCTCCTGCTACATGGCTAATGCCCTCTGATCATACATGATATAGAAAAGGTGGATAAGAGAATTAGCACTCAGGAGAAGGTTTGTCTTTGTTTTACCCAGAGGTTTATAGGTCCATGGAATTTACTACCAGAAAAGATGCAGCGGTGACAGCCACCAGCCTGGATAAGAGGATTAGACAAATTCACAAGGAGATATATGGATCGGTGGCTGCTAGAATGGATGTCTAGGAACTGTCTCAGGTTGGAGAGGCAGGCAGGATGCCTCCAAAGCCATTTGCGTGGATTAAAGAGCAGGTGAAGGTTGTCTTCTCCTTGAGATACCCAGAAGCAGCTGGGTGCTGTGTGAAAGAGGATGCTGGATGGGCTGTGCTGTGGCCTGATTCAGCAGGGTTCTTTTTATATTCTTTCGTTCATGCCTTTCATAAAAGGGAACCCCTCACCAAAACTAGAGCCTAAATGGTCCCACCTAAGAAAAATCTCCGTGGTGGCTTTTTTAACAGACTCCAGTCAATCCAATGAGATAATGAATAAACTGGAGCAAAGGTACAAAAACTTTTCTGGAACAGGAACAAGTAATTTTTCCCATTAAAAAAAGTTTATACCTCAGTTTCCTAGCAGGATGAGGACACAAGTGCCACATGTTACTGTTCCAAAGGTACTTTTGAATTTTTGTTTTCATTACATGTGAAGCAGTCTAAGATGTAAATATTATTCATCTCCAAGTTTTGGGAAAGGGCCCATTACTGTCAATGAAAAGAAGAGAGGGAAGATTCCAGAGCCGTTTGATGTAGATTACGTGTGCCAGTGTTTTTGCCCCACTCCTGACTACATCCCATTGCTCATTGGATCTGCTGTGAGTAAAACTGAAATATTTCCTTGGGATTGTTGTGAAAAGGCAAAAAAACTGACACAACACCTATAGAATACAGAACTCCAAACTGATTTGAGTTTAGAAGGCTGCTTATTCTGCACCCCATCTCTACCACCCCCAAACCAATCAGCACTGAGGAGATTTAGGACCTCATCCTTAATACTTAAATCCCAAAGAAAACATTTTAAAACCAATTTTTAATGAAATCTAGCATTCATCCATATTTTGTGTTTCTGCCAAAACGTAATGTTACCACATTTATAGGGCCAATGAACTACTACAGTGTTTGAACATTCACCATGTAAGTTGGTCAACTTTTGAGGTATACAAAATTCCTCCCCAGGCTGCTTTATGTTAACTGCATTATTCTGTTCTTAAGGAAACCTTATTTTGTTTAACAGGGCTACAAATTAGCCTTAATTGAAGAGCTCAAAAAACAAAACAAACTGTCTGCACTTTTGAAACCTCACTGCCGATGAGGTTTCAAGGAATTTTGGTTCCTTGAAATAACTCTGTTTTAGTACATCTGTAAGTAATGTGAAGTCATTTCTACCAACATGCTCAGAGCTATTTTTATAGTATGGATGTTACATGCTACTGAAAACACATTACCTCCATTTCTCTGAAAACTAGGGTAATATATTTTGTTTAATCAGTTGCTCCCTGTGAAGTGACTGAATAAATGAATAATAACCACTCATGCAGAAGTTTCAGCTGCAGCATCTTCTTTAAGCTCTTAGTCTTTGCTAATTCCTACCCCCCAACAGCTGAAGTTGCCAAAAAGGCAAGGCCAAATAGTGTTAAACAATTAATGGAAGTTAAACACTGGCATTTTCTACTACAGTCACCCTGTAGAGAATTAATTAAAAAGCTCCATGAAACCCTTTTCATTTTTATGCACACAATGACTTTTAATTAAAATCTGTTTAATAGTTTAACTTGAGTGCCCCTAGTACAATTTGCTTAGCAATTTGATAAATATATGCAATTATAGTGTTCTTCAGATGTTAGATTTCATAAACTGTTTACATATGGTTTTGCACTGCTGAACATCAATAGCAAAGGCAGAGTCTGCACTGGTACTATATTACCAACTGTACTGGAAAAATCTAGACCATTTTTGGAATTTTACAGTTTAATGCTACTCCAAAAGTCTAAGAATTTTGAGAAACAAATTTAAAAATCCAATTAAAAGTACTTAATAAATGTTGAATTCAACTGTAATTTTCATAAAAAGGGATTTGTACATTCATAACTCTGCCATTCAAAATTACATAAATCAAAATGTTAATAAGAGCATCACAAAATTTTATTTACCTAGGGTAAGTGAAGGCAGAATTTTCATCTTCAACACTGAAACTGCATGACCTATTTGGAAAATTAATTTCCATACAAAAATACATAAAAACTGCTAAAAAGCAAATGATGACAATATAATTCAAACGTTCATGGAAGTCTCCAGAGTTTTAACCTGTTGGTCTTGAATTCTTAGCAAAGATTTAGGAATCAGTGAGCTATTTTCAATCAATGTGACAAGCAGATATTTGCTTATTATTTACTATTATATTGCTTCATCCGAGCAACCCTTCATACTTCAGATTCTATTTAGGCAATAACAAGAAGTTTTAAGAATATATGAAATGCCCCACTGGATCATATCTGTGGGTTATGTAGCTCAGCACTGTGTTCAGTAGTTCACTAGGAAGACATGAGCATACTTGCTCCGTTCTGTTTCCAACAGCTGTCCTTCAGAGATGCGCCACCTCCTATTACTGGACAAAGATATACTACCAACAGGACTAATACCTCTTTAGTGTCCCGACTTCCATTAATTGGTCCAAATCACTTTTGAAACCATTTAAGCTGGAGGTCAATGCCAGATGTTCTAGTAAGGAATCCCAAAGTTTAACTACAAGTTATCAGTGTGCATGTGTTTTCAGTCCCTTTATCTGTCCTGATTCTGAGAGCCTTTAGTGATTTGGGGAAAGAACCAGATGAGGTAAGGACAATTTTGCACTGCTGTTACCCCTAATCCTTTGTTTTGTATTAGGAAATTACTTATCCTTACTTCTCTGCTTGCGAAGCTTACTGAAGATGTTCAGTGAAAATGAATAATTCAAAGAGCAAGGTGAAAAATAATTAACTATCAGTTTGCTAAAATTCAAAAGTTTAAATAGTTTGGTTTCAGTTAAGCTTTTTTTTTATCGTTTTGGCTACATTAAGCAAGAGCCAGGTTTGTTTAATGTTGTAATATGAATGAAAAGGTGAAAGCAGAATTCTCACTAAACACTTTTACTGGAAGAATTAAGGCAGTTTTTTTTTCCTGAGGCGGTGTCTTCCATCAGGAACACTTTTGTTTAGCCCAATTCACTTTACTTACTACTAATTTTTGTAGTTGCCTCCCCAGAGCTTTTCAACTTAATACTGAACTGGCATTTTTAATAAGTTTTATTGTCTTTTATTAAACTTTTTTTTTGGTCTATTGAATATCTGTCTGTCCCTGTCTGAAGAGCAATGATGGTTTTTGCAGGTAGAAATCAGATTTTCAGCACTACCTCGGAAAGAAAGGCAAGAGCTTCTGTTGGAAAGGATTTTAATTAGATTTACTTTTCAAAATGCCAGCTCTCCCCAGCTTAATTATAAACATATGGCAGTTCTCAGCTTACACAATAATGCTTTGTAAAACTATTTTCTGCAGAAAATATAATTTGTTGGGCTTTCAAAATATCAAATTAAAAAGAAATTGTTGAACAACCAAGGATATTTAAAATTTGGAATAATGTTCACACTCAGTTACAAAAATGGTAAGTTACTTATGGCATTTACTCAAAACTAATTCAGCAGCACTGGAAAAAGCGATCAAGAATCCAAAGGGAGTTCAAGCTGCTAGGAAATCAACATCTGTGCAAATGCTTTTGGACAAAATACAGTTTGTTCAAACAATAGCATGGCCTGTGTGGACTATGGTAGATTAATTTCCCCAACTGAACAAATAGGAGCTAGATGTAACAAAAACAGTATTTCCTGAACAGCTGGTTGAATAGGCTGGTAACAGACTTGTTGGTATTCCCTTAGGAAATTTTGTTAAAGTCAACACAATTTGATTAAACCCAAGGAAGAATCCTAGTTTTATCACCTCAGAGACATAAAGAAAAGCAAGATAAGCTTGTCTTTTTTCAGCATTGGCACCTGCTCACACCGCATGAATTAAAGCTGCACAGGAACTGAAAAGCCATTTTCTACGCTTATAGGCTTGTCAGTTTTAAATGTTCTACTATTTAGCAGGCTGGTAACAATTCTGCTCCATTACCTTAAGGTATTCAAATTGGCTTGTTAGGCTGCACCCATATGAGCAGTAGAAACCAATGAAAACCCAAGAGGCCAGCAGCATCCTGGGCATGTAACACACCTCCAAGGATCAGCAAGCATCTTTGGGGGTGCACTTCCTGCAGAATGGGGCAAATAACTGAGGGGGATGGCTGCATTCAGATCTTTGTGGTGCAATCATCAAGATGGATAGCAGCCACATGAACAACCTACCTGTACATACCTATAATAAAAAGGTACTGACCAGTTATGGCACAACCAGGAAAACTTTCTGAAGATCAGATAAATACAGAAATTTCTTCAGACTACTTGAGATAAAGTTAAGCCCATTACTTGCTGTTTTAACAAGTTAATTTAAATTGTATGGTAAAGATATAGTGGCTTTATTATAACCTGCCTTAAGACCTTATAAGATAGAAATAGGTAGGAAGAAAGAAAGATGTTCTCATGTTTTAGTTCTAGTTTAAGGCAAGAAAACAACAAAACTTCTGTGAAAATCAGTAAAGCTGACTTGATCTGTTTGTAGTGTATAATAAATAATTTCTACACAAGAGTTCATTTAAAATTTTATTCATGGCTTCTGTTGCAAACATAATTGCAGATAAGATCTAAAATATTTTAAATCACATTTATTCCCAGTAGTGCTACACCAATATTGTTGCTGTTACATACTTTCTTTGTGCCCATTTAGGAACTGAAGATACCATAGGAAAAAAAATCACAAAGAGTTTACAGCATTCCTATGAATAAATTAATTTGTCTTGTAGAAAATGTGAAAGTACATTTTACAAAATTGCAACTGGATTTATAATTTCACAAAATTAATTTAATTCAAACTATATTTGAAATTGCTCATCACGGTACTCTGTACAATGCAGCAGCAAAATGGATATAAAGGCAGGTTATGAAACAAGTGATTTCCAAGTTCCTTTAATATTTGGGAATTAGATGTTAGTATTGGCACATCACATTTTTTTTTGAACCATCACTATGGCACAATGGCAATTCCAGGCCCATATCCATAATATGGACTTCCTATTACAATCCTAGTACCATTTATTCAATCTGTCCTTAGACAAATCCTTCTCTACTATGCCTAAGTCAGAGAATAGGAATTTTAAATTTCAAAAGTCCATTTGCAAATTGATTTTTACACACGTCTTGAAACAAACCAAAATTCCAAATTTGAAATTATTGCTTTACAGTTTCATTGCACTTAATGAGAAGGCATTTAGATTAAGTTTTCCATTAAGAGACCCAATAACCTTTAGTGTCGTGTCCTAAATGAATGCACACATCCTATAAGTGTGAAGGCAAAAAATGCTCAAACCATTTAGCTCCCATTCCATATGTGTAAATGTAGTGTTATGCCTTTTCCAAACACACAGTTTCATGATATTGCCAAGCTCTCCTTTTTATTTGCTAAAATAACATTTACTGCCCTTTACATAATTTACGGCTGGCACTACGTGATAGCATTCATCTCATAGAACTGTTTTCATAGTTTGTGTGTGCCTTCTGGACATCTACAGCATCTCCAAGGATTCAACAAGTTTTCCTTTTTTTAAAAATCATAGAACTGTTAAAGCTATTGATAGAATTGGCAATGAGAGGAAAATGTATATTGTGGGGTACAGTTGGGGATAATCTAGAAGGAACTGGAGATTTAATACAAACCTGTGATGTTCAAGGATAGTAAAGGTAATGCAGGGAAAGTATTGGTAAAGGCATAAAAGATTGGCAAGGTAAATCAGCCTATGAACTAATAGACTCCAAGTATTTATCATCACAAAAAGTGCTGATTTCTTCCTGCAGTTTTAAACAGTGCCACCTGAAGCATTTAGCTTCGTTTCTTGGTTCCTGGTTCAGAAAACTGGAGCTTTTATTTTGATCTCTAAGGTCTGATACTTGAGCCACAAAATACAAATGCCGCTGCTCACATTGTTAACCAACATGAAGAAATTTAGAGGAGTATCTGGAAGTGCAAAATATATCTCATCTCCCAATTACAAACCCTTACACAATCCAACTGTGGAAAATGTTCAATTTAGATTGCATCCAAGAAGAGGAAACATGACATGTTTTATGTTCCTATAAGTTTCTTAACTCATGCCTTTTCCCCTGGGTTCTGGCTTCAGTCACTGACTTTGCATCACATGTATACTTCCCCTATCTCTCCAACCTGCCAAGGAACATGAAAACTTACATTGACATGTTTTAATTACATAGCTTGTGGCACTTGGTAGGATTTAGAGTCTTGTATTGGTAGACTATATATATAATAGAAGATAATAGAACAATTTATATTAAGAAAAAAAGCACCATTAAAGACTTCATTACCAGATGAGACTAACCAATCATGATAAAACAGCTGTTGCTCCACTGGTTCACTATTAAGTTATCTTTGGCAGACATTATGTGAACAGTTATCTAGGAAGGGGAACAGCCACAAGACTTGATAGATGCGTACATAATATTGGATTCTTGAACTGTTTAATTTGCAACTTTTCTTTACCATATCTTTCCATGTCAAAATCTATTAGACAAGTGAGGACAGATAAGGACACTAAAAGAAGCTTTGTATCCCATTTACATTGAAGCAGGGAAAAAGTATCAGCAATGTTTTGCATGTTTCTCTTTCCACTTTCAAGTTCTTCCCTAAGGTTCTCATGATATTTTTGAACCAAGTCCAAACAATATTAGAAGATAGAACCACATTTCTCTTCAGATGTTGTCATCTCCCGGAAATCCATTAAGAACCTCATTTGCAATTACCTTTAACAGAAAAGATATTGTCAGTAGTTAATTTTTTTTATTTAAGAAACAGTTTACAGCACTATTTATGTTCAAAACAAATGATCAACTGAAAATGCAAATTCTTATGTTCCTAACTTGTAGCATGAACCATATTATCACTGGAAATGGCAATGCATGAAACAGAAGAACAGAAAACATGTGGAATGACAACTTCTGGAATATGGAATATTATTAGAGCTTTGAGCAAGTATTCTGAGGTAAAAGACAGCTTTATTTTCCTCTGCATGAGCTTTATTGAAATTAATAAGGTAGGCCATAGCAGAGGTAAATTCTGAAGAGGAATCTCATTCCTCCTACAAGATGAATTTACAAATGACAATATTTTTCAAGTGCTTCTTTGGTCTCCTAAATATAAGACTGCATATACTGTATTTTCTGGCATATAAGACTACTTTTTAACTCAGGAAAATCTTCTCAAAAGAAGGGGGTCGTCTTATACACTGGGTATCGTCTTCTTATACGGTGAGTATATCCCAAACTATATTTTAACAGGAAAGGTGGGGGTCGTCTTATACGGCCAGTCGTCTTATACGCCGGAAAATACGGGTAACTGTTATTTGCTTGCAACTGCACTAGTACAGATCCATAATGTGAAATTCCATTGAACTACCTCAAGAAATCTGGGTTCTAATAACAGAACTGCTTTCTCCATTAAACGTTACTAAAGTGTTCTCTATTCATAAGGTTTCAAGGCATTGTAGTGCATGACCTTTTAATATAACTTGAGAGAAAAGGAGTTGTCAGAAGCTTTTGCTTTACACAAAACTATGTATTTGTGAGAAGAAACATGTTCTGACTCTCCTAACGCATGTTTCACAATCATTATATTTTATAGTACTATGTACATGCTTGTTTGGGTTCCTTGCTAAAAAGAACAGAAAACAAATTCATTTTCAAAATCTTCAGGGAAGGTCCTTTAACAAATAAACTATAGCAACCCATCCTCAAAATTGCTCCTAAGCAAGTCTGTTCTGTAACCAAAGATTGCAATATCGCAGGCTGAAGGAGAAACATTTTGCAACTTTACGCTGGAGACCCAAAAGTTGTCTGAAAGCAATGCTGCATCAAGTGCCAGAATGAAAGGCTGCTTGTGAAATCTGTTTGTCACTCCAGGCTCCATGATGAAAGAGAATTCTGATTCAGTGTAAAACCTATGATCCATACAAGACTTTTATTGCAAAATGCACTGACTCTGAAGAGGGCAAGATTTTACTTATGGCCTGCTTGTGGGCTTCCAACTGGCTGGCTACCATAGCAGGTGGACCACAGTTCTGATATGGCAGGTTATTCCTTATGCTTGTATCACCTGTAAAGCTACAATATGTCAGTAACCAAAGAAAATTAACCTGCTGATGGAAGCTGCTCTGTATTCAGACAGAGCACAGTATAACAATCAAAGCTGTGGAAAATAATAATAATATGTGCTTTACTTCTAATAATTTAAGAAATTATTTATAATGCATGAATATGTGAGTGTTAACTCTTAATCCTGGACTATCATAGCAATCCTTTCAAAGTGCTGTGTTTACATTGTAACTGATAGCATCCAGTATATCATTAGTTTTAATTGAAAGACAGGTCACATAATGTCAGCTATATACATAAGTTATTCATCTTCCTTAGTCTTGTGAAAATATAGAACATATTTTGCATTTATCATAACTGGCCCCAGGTAAATGCTCAGTTTTTATTTCCTGCTAGTTATAGATGCTTATTTTTCCTGGCAGTTTTAAAGAATGTTTAATAAGCAGCTAGATAATTTAAAAAAAAAACTCTTGATGATGAGCCAGTAGCAAGCAACTAGCCTTTGTTATTATCATAACTAATCATGCAACAAAATGACTGAACTATTTTTATGCAGGGTTTTAAAAGAAACCCAAAACATATAGTTCTTTACAAATGAAAATAAAGCCTACTTCATACACCCTACTATACAGATGCTGATTATTAAAAACAGAATACTCAGGTGACAATCATCTCTGAATCCCCTCTGCTAACGGTCTCTACTTCCTAATACCTGCCCACTTATAAGCCTATACACAGTCATCTGCAGTAACTGTTCAGGTTTTTCCCTACTTAATTGTAACTAACTGGCAGGATTTTGTATTGCTGCGTACAACACTGTTGACCAGCCTCTCAGTTTTTCACAATGAAAGATCAAAAATTGATTCTCTATGATCTTTTCAAGTGTGAAAACCTGATGATATGCCTGAATCAATTCAAGGTAATTTGCAAAAGGACAAGCTTTCAAAAATAGCAACAAAAGTGAAACAATTTAAAACAAATAGATGGTTACATTTCTCTGATGCCAGTGTAGCCTTGACCTTTTTGAACCCGAAAACACTGTTCTGCATAAGTCAATGTAACTCATTCTAAGTATTTTATTAGCTGGTTCTCTACTGCAGTCTGAAACCACTGTTACCCTATGCATATGAGGAACAACTAAGTTGTGGGCCTGTTGACTGAATGGGCATTTCCATGCAGTTTTCTTGGCAGAGGTACAGAAGTTATTTGTCACTGCCTACTTCTGGAGAGGTGCCTGGAGATCGAATTGGAAGCCCTTTGCTTCCCAGGCTGCTTCTATTAGAAGCAGAGTTGGCTTTTCTATCCCACTTTTCTCACCCATTTAAGGAAACTTAAAGCAGCTGACAAAGCTTTCTATTCTTTTCCCCACAGCAGACACCCTGTAAGATAGGTGGGCCTGTGACAACTGAGACAGGGAGCTCTGACAAGCCCAAGGTCACCCAGCTGGCTTTGTGGAGGAGTGCGGAATCAACCCCAGTATTCCTGATAAGAGTCCGGCTCCTTAACTAGACCAAACTGGCTTACCCAATGGCCTCCAGCCCCTCCCTGCTACTCTAGCGGTATTCTACAAGATTTAATTCAAAATTACTCTTCTGAAAATAATTATATCAGAAAATGCTATTCATTAAATTTATTGGAAATAAAGTAAATACTTATGAACATGCTTAATATTTATACACTCAAGAAGAAAACTGAATAATTTCTAAGAATTGGAAAGCAGTCAGTCTAGCAAAGGATATCTTGTAAATATAAGCTAATTCAAATAATAAACTAACCTGAGATGTACTTTGCTCCGATTAACATTAACAGGCTACTCATTATAAAAAAGCCCAAAGGGAGACTACAGAAGATACTAGTTTCAGCTGAAGTCATCCAGTAGGAGAAATTCCAGTCAAGCAAATCAAAAGAGAGATACATGTAAATAGCATGATTTAAGAATCATATAAATGATACAGTTACAAGAAAGCAGCAACATCTGCAAAATGCTAGATAGTTAGCAAAGAATAATTAAAGATAGGCCAAGAGTTTATATTTAGTTATATTCCATCCTTGCATTCAGTATCAATAAAAAGGTGCTTTAGTCAAGGTAAATGTCAATAGAGACAATTATAAAAATAAAGCTGATGTTAAGCATTAAAAAGATTCCTCCAGAGGTAAGAGCTTATTAAGTGTCAGAGAAACTCACAGACACACATTAACAAGCAACTTAAATGGTCAGCACAGTAACTAATTACAAGTCCTCCAGGAGATTTTTGGATTCAACACAGCCAGTGGGGGTAAGGGTTGTAATCAAACAAACTAGAGAGGACCACAAGCTAGCCACCCAGTTTTAAAGGTACAAGCCTACATATGATAGTACTACCCTTAAGACTGAAAATAGTGCCCATTTTACATAATACTTCAGATAAAGGAAACATGCTCTGCTGCAGAACTGAATCCTCAGGATGGGAACATACATCTTCCATTATCTACATTAAAAGGTGATTATTTTGCCCAGTTTTAAACAACCACAAGCCCTTGATTTAGCAGAAATCCTTTCAGTGGATGTTGAGTTAAATGGACCACTGAACCCAGATCCCATTCTTTCCCCAAGAACCTGTTTTTTTTTTAAATAGTCCTGCTATTAATCATTCATTGCTTGTTCATCATTCATGCATTTAAAAATAAAGGCCACATCTGTGTATTCAAAGGCATCTCTTGCAGCCCATGCTTTCTTCTAATTCAGAGAAAGTCGGATGGAGCAAGATGAGATGGGAGACTTCCTCTGCTCTCACTAAGGAGAAGTGGAATGCATAGGAGCTCCCCAGAGCCACTTAGCTTTGAAGGTTCTTCTTCAAATGTGGACATCCGTTCTTAGAGGCAGGCAAAGATGGAAGAAGGAGGAAACACCAGCAGTGAATGTTTTATAAATAGGAATGCAGAGATGGAAGCAAGGCAATGCTCAGCAACAGCAGCAGGAGCAGTAAAAAGATTTTTAAAGGTAGAAGAAACATTTGGAGGAGGGCTGAGGATGTAAAACTATTTGATTTCATTAACATTTAAGTTTAACGGACTAGGCAATATAAACCTAAAGAGAAGCATGACTAGTTGAGGAGGCACTCAACTAGTCTTCCAGCTAGTTCATTAGGAGTTGATGCAAGACAACAGCTTCCTCAAAGCTCTCTGCCTAAATGTTCTTCACATTCTTTTTTGCTTAGCTTCCAGGAGTTCCACTGCAGCATGCAGCTCAGTTTGCCTAGTTCTTCTCATCTCCCACCCTCATCAGTCTGTGTCATGCTGCATTGTAGCCCTACTGCAGTCAATGCATCAGCAGCACAGCCTCATGTACAATGAATTGCCTAGACCAGCAATAGTCAGACTTGGACTTCCATCCAGACGCTGCTGGTCCATAGCACCCAGCATCCCCGGTTGCTTCAGTCAAGTCATGGAATGATGGGAGGTGTTAGTGTAGGAATATCTGGAGATCCAAGTTTGAGAACCATTGGTCTGGAGTATAAAAATGCTGATAAAGGAGGCAGGGCTACTGGCTTTAGAAAGGCTAACTGCTTCCCTGCCCTTTGTGGCCTCTTTCTGAAGTATGATCGTAAGCACACAGACACATGTGCACATGCGTTCACGTCCACAGCCACACATCTTTCCAAAAAAAGCCACTGCTCTGAAAGGCTGCATCCAAGCTGCAAAAAGTTATAAGTAAGCCAGGCTGCAGCATGATGTATGTATGCAAAAAATGGCAATGTTAACTATATAATACTATAATGAAAAACTACACGTTTCATATTTTCATAGGAAGTAGGATACATTTCAACTGTTGCCTATGGCATAAGGAAGGCCTTAATCTGAGTCTGGTTACAACATTAGACACTTCACGTGTCATGATTTCAGGCCCTGGGGTTGGTCAACATATTTTAAAATGAATTTCAGTGTGAATCCTTTGCAGGTTTTTGCTTCATGCTTGAGGTTCCATGGAATACAGAAGTCCCTAATCCCAATTTTACCCCCAAACAGTTGAATTTATTCTAAAAATTAAAGCAACTGGAAGAACTATTGTGTGCTTAATTATTAGATTCTTATCAAAATACACAGTGTTGTTAAATAACCATGAGTCCACTGAAAGTAACTTCAGCAGCTTCTGCTTTGTTACTAGGCTTTTCATGGCATTAATATGGGTCACTTCATTTTATTGTGCAAATCCTTTTAAGGGATGGAGGGACCATGCTGTTGAATCTGCTTCAGGGACACAGTTTCAACAGCTTTGCATTTCATGTATATCAGATCCAATCCAATGGGACATTCAGTTATGTTAGGGATGAAGAGATGATAATGTCATTTTTCTAGTCTTTGAATAGATACTCAGGTTGCTATGTAACTCTGATAATTGTGCAAAGTTACATTTAATTCCATTATTTCTAGGGTGGCTTACATCCTAACAGTTATGCAAGACAATGTTTTAAATGTTATGGAAAACACAAAGGAAGTCTTAAAGCAGCATAGCACTGTTACTATATGCGATTACACTATATGCCCTACCAAAAAGAATAGTTGTTAACCTACCCAATGCTTGTGTAATATGTGCTCAACATACATACCCAGAGAGGGCATTCCACAGATAGGGCACTATCATAGCTTAGATTCCCCCCCTGGTAATTAGGGAAATTGTTGTGGAGTTGTTCAGTCATGTCTGACTCTTTGTGATTCCATGTACTACAACCAGGTCTCTCTGTCCTTCACTACCTCTCGAAGTTCACTCAAGCTTGGGTTTCCTGCTTCTATCACACTATTTATCTCATCCTCTGCTGTCTCCTTTTACTTTCAATTCTTCCCAGCATCAAGGTCTTTTCCAGTGAGCCCTATTTTCTCATTATGTGGCCAAAGTATTTGAGTATCTGCTAAAATCTAATGAATGTCATGCAGTTTCTAGTTTTCTCTTTTGTTTGTGTCCATGTTAAAGCAATGAGAAGGTTCCTCAGGGGTCAACAGAAAATAAATAAATGAACCCCTCAACTTAATACAAAAAGGAAACGAAGTAGGAAGAGAGAAAAACTAGAATCTGGCATGAGCCCTAACTGAAGGCGATGAATCTCTGTTGAAAAGGTTGAATTCTGATGGCAAAGTGAAAGAACTTCCTCCTATCTACGAAAAATGGAACATATAATATACTTCTACGGCTGACTGACTAAAATTTGACCAAATGACTACTTTTATTGAATCTCTTTTTTCTGTCTAGTATCTTGGAGTTTGTGGCCTCCATTTAAAATCTGAAATATCTAAGAAGCCAAAGGATGTTCTCATGTGTTCTGCCTTCAGCTGAATCAATAAAAGGTGAAGAGTGGTGCCTTAAACTACACATGCAGTGAAAGACAAGTTCTTAAGCCGCAGTTACAAATGTGGTAATTTTCCAAACTTAATAAATGGGATGTCACCAGGACAGTAAAGCCATATGTACAGTAACTGTTCTTGTGGCAGGAAAAAGCCACACCTATCAGAGTGAACACTTTTCTAAATAAGAGGGTCTAAGTAACATCTTAGAAACTAAGGTTCTTTTTGCACTTACCTGACTGGTATGATATAATACTTCACACTGCAAGCACTGGACTAGTCCCATTCTTGGGCAACAGCACGTACAGTGTGAATATCCAAGCGAAGGCTGGCTGGATCAGCATGGCGATCTGAATGCTGTGCATCACTGTGCAGCCACAGTCACAGTCACATCCACTTGCCACGCCATACTTGGAAGCTGCGGATGCAGTGTCCAAGAATGATCCAGGTACTTCTGGTAAGTGTGTGATCTGTTTTTTAGCAGTCCACAGTTGGATTGATCTGGGGAAGTCTGCAGCCACTCCCAGTGACCTGCAGTATCTGAACAGCAAGCCCACTGGAGCTCGCTAGCATGTTAAATGTGACACAGAGAAAGAAGTTGGTAGAATAAGCTTTCGTAGACTAAAGGTCTTTTTTCACTTGATTGGCGGAGTGATCTAGTCTACAGTACTTGTTGGATCACTCAGTCTGCATCCGGCTATCACTAAAGCTCATATGGAGTTTCCTCATGTGTGGATAACTGAGAAGTATCCCACAGGCTGACCAGCAGCAGATCCAAACCTCTTCTGGGTATTGCGTAGTGAGGGTGTAACACCTAAATCAGTCATGTCAAACATATGGCCCATGATTGCACAGTAGGAGGCGGCGCTGAGCGCATGCTGCCGCCGGAGAGAAAGCGAATTTCTACAGGCGCCGGCGCTCGGCTATGCTGCCGAGAGAACCAACATTAATTCTCTCAGCAGCAGCAGCAGAGCAGAGACGGCGCCTGTAGAAATTTGCTCTTTCTCGGGCAGCTTCAGTTCTTCTCCGATCGCAGGGGCAGATCCCTTCCGTGCAGATCGGAGAGCTGAAGCTGCTGCTGCTGCCGCTGCCCCCCTCGGCCTGGCGTTGCTTGCAAGGGGCGGAGGCAGCAGCTGCGAGTTAAGTTCTCTGATCTCCATGCGATCGGAGAAGAAATGAAGCCTGCCTGCCTCCCCTCCCTCCCTGCTTCCTTCGTGAAGGAAGGAAGCAGGCAGGCAGGCAGGAGAGGGGGAGAGAGAGAGAGAGAGAAGTGTTGGCTTTAATACCTGCTTTTCTCACCCATTAAAGGTGACTCAAGGCAGCTGACAAAGCTTCTGTTCTCCCCACAGGGTGGTAGTTGGACCAGTGAGAGCTCAGAAGAGAACACAAGCTTTGTCAGCTGCTTTGAGTATATACTATACTATACTATATAATTAAATAAATAAAATGTTATAATAATTCAGTACATTTTTTTTATTTGAATCCGGCCCGCCTACACATTCTAAATTTAATAGATGGCCCTCTGCAAAATTGAGTTTGACACCTCTGACCTAAATAGTAGCTTATCTGTGCTACTGATTTTAATAGCATTTAAACTGTGATCAGTTGAACTCTATTTTCTATTTTTTTCAAAGCTATATCCTAGTTAAAAGCATTTAGAATGGGATTTGATTATAATATCCTTGTCACCAGGTTTTGGAGTTTATCTGTCACAAAAGTGACAATTTTTTTAAAACCAAGAAAACATTTAAAAGCAAAAATGAATAGCTTACCATTTACTTGTGGTTCTGTTGTTTCCCATCCCATTGATTTTTTAACAGCTTTCTTCCACCTGGCATAGCGATATTCACTTTCTGAAACCATAAAGAAGAGTTTCATCGTTTATTCTTATTTGCATACATGTCTCGATGCAACTTAAAAGCTTACCAAATCATATTCTATTTGGACTGGTCCTGTTAAAATCACATTCTTTAAAATCACGTATTCTTTATCAGAGAGCATCAACATCATCAGTGATAACGGTATAGAAAGCTTTGGGCAAGGAGAAAGTCATGTAAATTCAGTTTTAGTGAAGGAAGAAATAGCACCAAGTGGCCAAGGTCAGTCAGGTTCTGACCGGTAACAGGTGTGACATACTGATGTTCTCCTTACCCCCAGGATTGATCTGTGGCTCAAAACGTTCACATGTCACTGCTGTGGAATCAGCTGGGTTCAGACTCCAGACTCCTACTCCTTCTGCAGCTCCTGCTGCCATAGCTGCTCCCAGTGCGGTGGTTTCAGGCATCGATGGCTTGACTACAAGTTTAAAATAGTCAGAGCATTAAAAAAGCATCTTTACCCCCCTCCCCCCCACTTATTTTTTGACCAAGGACATGCTTTATTATTCAGGCTTTTTTTCACCTGCCTTATGATGAATAAAGCCACCAGCACTTACACACCTACCTCACTAGAGTTTAAGACAAACTCTGTTAACTCTGTTAGGTCAAACAAAGAAAAGGGAAATGTACCAATTTACAAAAACAGCCTTGAATGAACTTCTTTGCTGCTTTTATTGAAAGTGCTGTGGTACAAGGATGTTAAAACATTAAGAAAAGTGAATAAAGTTCTCAGAGAAGATGAGGAAAAAAAATCTTCATCTTCAACATAAGCTTCCCCAAAACTTAGGGAATCTTTGTGTATTGCACTTAAAATTTAAAACTAAAACTATTTCACTAAAAAAAACCTTGCTTCCTATTTCACAGTTCTTCAAGGGGAGGAGGAATTGTCCTTTCAATGAAACCTTTACATTAGTGAAGAAACTGTTATCATGGCAGAAAAATCTGGGAATAACTAGACAATATTCATATATACTCATAAGGGTTCAAGAAGATCAAATTAACTGGCTCAGCCATCTATATATTTATGAGCAATGCAATCTTCTTAGACTGAGCTTCAAATGATAGTGCATACAAAGACTCTGCTTACCTATCAGGACTAAGAATCCTGCCATATGAGCTACTCTAGAAAGTATTTTCCTTAGCTATACTACATTATACAAACAATTCATAATATCAAAACTTAGAAAATGCTTTCCGCATAAAAATTAGTACACTGCATTCCTGTCGCTGGCTTTTATAAGCAAAATCTGCTTGTTTAGTGAAAATGTAAATTGTTTAATGAGGGATTTGTATGGTTAATAAGTGAAATCATTTTGAAGAAAAAGGATGTATGGAGAGGTACCTTTCTTTGGCTTCATCAATAACTGCTTAAATTCAAGCACATGAACACTCTTTTCTTACCTACTGGAATGCAGAGAATGTCTGCTTGAAGCTGCATAAGGATCTTATTGTTGGTCATTCCTCCATCAACTTGCAATTGGCTTAGAGGTATTCCACAGTCCTGGTTCATTGCATCCAGTATCTTTTTTTAAAAAAAGGTATAAAACATTTTCCAAGAGCCTTTTCAACAATGGGTATCTGAATAAGATTGTTTCCAGACTACCGATATGTGTGATAGGATCTCTCACATTTTCACATTGCAAAAATTGGGCAGAATAGCTTCGCACAAGCTTTCTCCAAGGAAATAGTGATCAAAGTCTATCCGATCTATTGTCTGGAAGTGTCCCTGAAAGCAGGTTTTGCCAGAGATTTGTCTCTTTTTCTTCTTTTCCCTTAGCCCTGAAAGACATTTGATACGAGGTGGACCCTTAAAAGGGGAAGCTATGCCACTGCACTATAGTGGTTAGGAAACAGTTCTGATAAATAAGATGGAGGGATTTCTTCTGGATGCTTTTAAAGTAAAAGGCTTGTTGCATGATCTGCATTGCATAATGTATGGAAAATGAGCCTCATTATACTACTGAACCATGGGTTCATTACCATACAAGTTTAATCAGAATTGAATCCGTTTTTGGGATCAGGAGATCCCATTTATTTTTTTATTCCCAGACTTTGAGGACAACCTTGCCAAAATCTGCAGAAAAAAAGTCCTCACAAAAACTGTTCTTGGTCCTCTTTTGGAGCCCAGCACATTTTTTTGCCTTTGGGAACGTTACGGGACTATTTGGGATGTGGATCTATCTTTCTGGCCAATATCTGCCAGATGTGGATGGGATTTTACAGCTGCGAAGGTCTCCCCCCTCCCCTTGCCATGCTTGCTTTGAACACACTGTGATTAGGAGAGGTACCCCTGCAGGAAAAGTTTTTAAAAACACAAGCCACAAGAGATAGATACATTGTAGCAAGGCTGCCACAGCAGGGGAAAGCTAAACCGCAAGCCCAAGCATCTTTTACAGAGGAAAACTGAAAGGAAGAGTAATAGTGCCCCCCCTCCCATGCGAGCTGTCAGCCTCTGTTTTGAAAGGGAATTTGTGCTGTTTGTTCTCCTGTTTAAGTGCAAACAAGGAGAACTGGCAGGGAGGGAGCTTCCAATTTGAAAAGAAGAGCATGAAAGGGGTCATTGCTTTGTTTAGCTGATTCCACAGGACAGGCTTAACAGGGGTTGGACAGGAGTGAAGGTCCTGTTTCTCCATGTTGGGGATTTTTGTGGTTTGAGTGAGAATGCCAGTATTCGGGTTCAGACCATGTTATCCTCAAGAAAATGGGTACACCGAGAATGCACACTTGGTCCTGAATCCCGATTTTAAAAGTCCAATCTGGATTTTAAAAAGTCAAGTGGGAATGCAGCCTATGGTGCATAGGCTCTTCTCTTCTGGAAAGCAAGCATTGATTTATCTCCAAGGACAAGTTGTACGCCTTATCTTACCTCTCGTGTTTGAAAGCAGACGGCCTCTAGAGCAGCAAAGGCAATGTGGTTTTTATTTGTAAACTGAGTAAGGCCACAGATAATTCTGCAAAAGATAGAAATAAGGGTCATGATAAGGAATAATTGCAATTTTAAAAAGAAATGGCACATGGCATATGCGTCTCCTGGTTTGATTCCACACTCCTACACAAAGCAGCTAGATGACATTGGGCTAGCCACAGCTCTCTATCTGAGCTCTCAAAGCCTCACCTACCTCAAAGGGTGTCTACTGTGGGGAGAAGTACAAGGTTTGTCAATGCTTTGAGCCCCCTAAAGGATAAGAGTTGGCTTTTGTAACCAACTCTTCTTCTTTCACGCAGTGTAGCTTCAGCCATGCACAGTTTTATATGGTGTATCATATGCTGTTTTCTTCAACTCTACAGCTTTCTTGGTAAGATGAAACATCAGGAACTTCAGTCTCATACCCACAGTGTTCCCTTATTTATACTTACCCTCTTGCACTTGGTTCCCAATATGGTGCGTATAATCCTGAGAATGCTGGGACAAAGTAGCAGCCATAAGAAGTGCCCACTTCAGCAGCAAGTTTCTCTAAAATCAATGCCAAAATAGAGAAAATCACATGTAAATGCAGATATTTTTTAAATATCAGGCAAAAGACAACGTGAATACTCCCCAGATCAATTTTTGAAAAGTGCCAGATAATAGTGCCTTCTAAATGCTTGAAGCTAAAAATCAGATTTGACATGACCCTTCCTCATAATATTTTAAAATATTTTAATATTGTTTTCACTGAAAGTAGACTGCTCATTTATTCTTTCCACATTCATTGCATTTGTAAAAGTCTTATTATTCACTGAATTAGACAATAAAAAATTGTCAGTTTCTATCATTTAACTGAGCAATTTGTACACAAGCAGCACAAAACAGATTATAACAGCTCAAATAATTTGTGATGAATTATGCTAATAAAATATTAATTTAATATTTTAGATATTTTGAAACAAATGTAACTTTTTATGTTTCTCCAGTCTGATGCTTTTTTTAAAAAAAAATAATGCTACAAAGCAGAGTTATCAGTGGACCACTGCATTATGATTGGAGAACAAGAAAAACAAGAACAAAATTGGGATTTTACTCAGTGCCTGATTTACATATGAGGAGACTGACTCTTACAAGAGGTCCTATAGGACTGAAGACTTCATCTGTAGCCCTGTTCAATACTAGTTTCCTGTTGAAATCAGTGGCATTTGAGAAGAGACATCTGTGATCACTACAAAGCATCCATTGCTTAAAGGTTAAATGATTATGTGCTGCTGGAGTCACAATTAAGGGTGAATTCTCCAACATACCCTTGATAACTTTACAACACGGATGGATTGTGGCCACCCCACCATGTCCCAATACCACAACAACTAATTGCCAGTTGGCAGATGCTATGGAGATTGAGGAGGATTATCAGATAATGTTTTTTCGATCCTCCTCCTGCATATTCTCTGTTGTTTCCTGTCAGAGAGGTCATCCACATTAATTTTAACTTTCCCGAGGCCAGCAAGTCCGAAGTTAGGGTTGTACCCCTAATAACAATAATGAATTTTCTTATCAGTTTTTTTTAAATTCCACAACTCTGATACATCGTTATGGAATGTAGCAATACTTTTGAAAATAGAAAAAAAAAAAGGACTCAGGTAGCACAAACAGGTATTCAAACCTGTACATAGAGGTGTAAGGAGATGGCGGAATCCATACTACTAAAGAATAGATGGATTTCCTTATGGTTTTTGCCGCTCTTCTGTTCCTTAATACCACCTCCATTCTGAGAAGAACTTAGACCTGCTAGAAGCTTCACCCTGAATTCCAGGTCTCTTTACATCCCTCCTACGACTTTCTAGGTTTGTGCAAACAAACTAAAAAGCAATACAACAATTGAAGTTTCCATCACTTTTAACTTTTTTTTGAAGTGTCACAGAAATTATAAGAGGAACAGCTAGTACAAACAAGTGCCAACAGAATCTCTTCCCACCAGTGTGTATCAGTATGCAGGCATCATTTGATGAGATAGATTTATCTGGGTCATATGAATTGACTCATGCCAGTGGGAGAAGCCTCTGTTTACATTCACTCACATTGGCCACTCCTGCACTATACTGCCAGGCCTTCTTAAAGATAAGCTCACCATACAGTAATTATGAACAACTGTGATAAAAATATACTTACAGAGTAATGGACTCTGGACAAGAAAAATTAAATATGATAATTGCTCACCAGAAAAAACTAATACGCACCAACTTCATCTGAAGACTTTGCAATACCAAGATTGTCCCTCAGCCAACGAACAACAGCACCAGCTATAGCAACAGACCCCTGAAACAACAAAACAGCTCTTTGGTAAAATGTCTGCTTCACGCTCATCCTCAGAACAAGTCAGAAAAGCCAGCATGCACAAAACTGAGGCTTTTCATGAATTTGACATTGCCAGACACACAAGAGAGAACCAAATCTCAAAAATGAACCTGGGAATGTGGAGCGCATGGTTCTAAGATAATTGCAGAGGTTACTCTGGTTCATAGCCATACATTTTTCAGTTATGTGCTACCAATGTTGGATGGGTGCAAATAAATTGATCTATTTTCACCTCACACCAGATATAATAATTTCTAGGGCACTCTAGTCATACACTGGTCCACTATTCATTAAACAATGAAGAAACAAATGTAGAATGCTTATATAAAACATTATGTATGAATTAGGTGCTAGGGTTCCAAGTCTGTACTGACCCACACACCCTTTGACATCAAAGAAGGTACATACAGCAAGTCATCCACATTTATAAGAGTTTTTTGCTTCAGAACCCTCATGGATCTTGAAATTTCAGGTGCAGAGGCCCATTGAAATACCCTAACCCCCCCCCACCCCCCATGGATGAGCAGGACTCTTGCTTTTAAGTAGCAAGGAAGGGTATCACATATTTTGTGATTGCCCAGAGAACCTTAATTACTGGCTTGCTTTATAAATGTGGCAAACAACAACAATAAAACCCAGTTCTCGATAAACAAGAACTGTAAATGAGGAAATGAAATATGTCAAGTGTTGCCCTATGCTGTAACCATTTTTGGCTGAATCACGTAACTCCGATAAGAGCAAATAGTGCAGCTGAAAACAGTTACGAGAGCCGTGAGTGTTGGCTCAGCCCAACACAGCTATGTCATTGATGTCAGGTGATTCCTGGGCAGAGGCAGTAAGGTTTGGTTGTTCGACCTCTAATAAAGAGACCCTTCAAGAGAGACAGTGAGGCTCTCTGAAAGGAAGGCTCCCTTATCCCTCAGTGTTGGCTGCAATGGTTTTATTTGCACCAGAACTCTGACTTGCATGCTATAGTCAATGATATGTTGTACAGTAATTGCCTCCTAGTATTACAAATCAAAGAAACAGCGTTGGTCAAATACCTGCACTACATATTATACTTACTTCTAATGCGTAACATACGGGTTTGTTTCTACCCAGTTTGTAAGCCACTGTAGTCAGAAGGCCATGCTCGGAGAAGGCAGGCTGAAAACAAATGAACAAAAATTGATTTAGCCACAGCACCCAATCTGATGAAAAGCTGCTGCACAGCAATTCACTATGTTTTAGAAAAGCAAGAAAAATGATCTCTAAGCAATTACTGACTTAGTTTTTGTGCTAGTACTTGTAACTTGAGCATTTAGGCTTACTGCTAGACCTCTTTTTTTGGTTTTAATCTGCTCAATGTTAGTGTTTTTTAACATTTTAAAGCCAACTGAATTTCACTATTGCTGATATTAAACTGCTCTGATCAATCAATGCAGGTTTTGGATCTACGTCGTCCATGTCATAAATCGCCACCTCCTCTGTTTTCTTCTGCAAGCACCTCCTTCACCTCAGCTCCAAGCACCTGAAATAAGAGCTCCCAATAGAGGCTGTCCAGCAAGTTAACGTTTTGCTTCCTCTTCTTCCTCCAGTTCCTTTTGTTTGTTTCTGAAGGTGAGACTCATCCCACCTTGCAAGCAAGTGTTCTTCGCCATTTCACACTCAGAAGATACAAAATCCATGCTTGCCACCCTTTTCTGTGCAAGTTAGACTCCAGGTGGTTTCACTAATCCTCGGATTCCCATTTCTTTAACATTGCTTGTATAGCACATTTTCACACAATGCACCTAATACCTAGGAACCTAACTGTTGAGTTATGTAATGATTCTATTGTTCAATTCTTCTGTTACCAATAGCAGGTTAGCTTATCTTTTCCACTTGTCTTAAATGCTAACCAATCACCTAAAACTTCTAGCACTTAACACCTGACCTCCAGAACTGCTAGCCAAGTCCAGATTAAGTCATATGCTTAAAAAAACTGTAAGAGTATCATTTTAAATCCAGCTGAAAATTGTGGGATCTTGTTTAGATACCACAATTGCCTTTTGCCACCCTGCTAAATGGCAGGAAGTAATCCTGGAGCGAACCCAGACTTTTACTTTGACTATCATTTCCTTACAGAAATGTTGCACTTGCAAAAGCACTTATGTATAGTAAATGCCCATCAAGTAGCCGTCCAGCAGAGCTCTTTAGAGTAGTGAATGGCCTTATTAAATCTGGCCCGATGAGGCGTGAGCCTCAACCATCTAATATCTGCTGTGACAGTTTTGCAAAGCACTTTGAGGACAAAGTTGCTCAGATTCGCAGAGGGTTAGATGTCACAATTGGACGTAGTCCGGAGGAGGTGTCAAGAGAACTGTCTGGTCCATGCTACCCTGCTGGTTCTCCTGGACCTCTCAGCGGCTTTTGATACCATTGACCACGGTATCCTTCTGGAGAGGCTACGGAGTTTAGGAGTTGGAGGCAGTGCTTGGCCTTGGTTCCGCTCCTATCTCCAGAGCCGATCTCAGATAGTGGTGATGGGAGAGACTGAGTCAACACCCTGGGAACTCACTTGTGGGGTTCCCCAGGGGTCAAGCTTATCTCCCATGTTATTTAATATCTACATGAAGCCACTGGGAGAGATCATCAGGAGATTTGGAATCAGGAGAGGTGGTTGAAGTGCTTGACAGGTGCTTGGAGGTGGTAATGGGCTGGATGAGAGCCAATAAATTGAAACTGAATCCAGACAAGACAGAGGTGCTGTGTGTCACAGGCTCTCGGGTCCAAGTAGTTGGGAGATACCCTGTCCTTGATGGAGTTACAATATCCGGGAAGGGACAGGTGCGAAGTTTGGGGGTACTCCTGGACTCTGTGCTAACACTTGAAGCTCAGGTGGAGGCCGTGGCCAGGAGTGCCTACTCCCAACTACGGCTGGTGCGCCAATTGAAACCTTTTTTTGGGCAGAGATGACCTGGCCACATTTATCCACGCTCTGGTAACCTCCAGGTTGGACTACTGTAATGCACTCTACATGGGGCTTCCCTTGAAGACAGTTCGGAAGTTGCAGCTGGTGCAAAATGCAGCGGCCAGAGTGCTGACAGGAACATCTAGCCGGACACATATTACGCCGGTTCTAAAAGAACTGCACTGGCTGCCAATTCACTACCGAGCCCAATTCAAGGTGCTAACTTTGACTTATAAGGCCCTAAATGACTTGGGCCCCAGATATCTAAAGGAGCGCCTTCTCCCATATCGACCTGCCCGTGTTTTAAGATCTGGAGGGGAGGCCCTTCTGGTGGTCCCTCCGCCTTCATTAGTTAGGTGGGTGGGTACCCGGGAGAGGGCCTTCTCGGTGGTGGCCCCCAGGTTGTGGAATGGTCTCCCCCTTGAGGTGCGTCAGGCCCCTTCTTTGTTCCTATTCAGGAAGGCGGTGAAAACGTTCCTGTTCATGCAGGCCTTTGGTTAAATGTTCCCCACACTTCCCCCCACGGAAAATCACTGCTGTTTTTAACCTTTCTTGTATTTTTAAAACTGCATTTTTAAATTTGTTTTGTTTTGATACTATTTTTATACATCTGTTTCTAAATGCTGTGAGTCGCCCAGAGACCCTCGGGTATGGGGCGGCATATAAATTTAAATATAAATAAATAAATAGATAAATAAATAGATCTACTACCCTTTGGGGTTTTTTTTACTCTTCCTACCAATGAGTACTTTTGCAAAAGCAGCAATTCCAAGAGGAAATATCAGACAAAGTAAACAATCCGGCATGATGGAAAACCTGTTGTCAGAGTTGGATCTTCTATCATGTCTATACTGAACTTTTTTGGTGCACCGTCTCAGGAATATACTGGGATTGCCACAGGTATATCTGATAATCCCAGCACAGCCCCTGGAAAATAGTGGTTTTAAAATCATATCTGGAGGCATCTTCAGTTTTCTTACATAACAAAATAGTAGCATTTTAAAGAAGACTAACTTTGCTACGGCAAATTCTTACTTATTATGGTTTTGTGTTGCTTAATTCATAGCACCAACCTTTTGGCCTGTATTGCAAAGTAAGAAGCATCCTGTTCCATACCTAAAGTACAAATTACATTTGTTATTGTTTAGCACTAAAAGGGAGTAAAAGAATCAATTGCAATAACTAATAAATACCAAACTTATCTTAACAAATACAAAACTTTCCCATCTTATATCACTTCTGATTTTGTTAGCAAGTAGTTCTAATGCTAGTATACACAATGCCGGGGACAGTGGGCATCCTTGTTTTATTCCCTGGGTGATTTGTAACTCCTTGGATATCACCCCACTGACAGATATTTTTGCTTTCACCCCCTTATATAACTCTGCAATCGTTTCATTAATTCTCTCTCCCAGGTCTAGCTGTTTTGAGAACTTTTTGTAGGTATCCATGATTAATCGTACTGAATGCTTTATACAAATCTAACTTAACTATAGCCAACCTCCTGCGCTTCTTTTTAGCATCCGCCATCACATTTACTATATTTCTCATAGGGTCTCCTATATAATGTCCCTTAACAAATCTGTACTGATCTTGTTCTATTATTGTTGTTAATACTTCCTCCATCCTTTTTGCCAATATTCTCATGAAAATTTTATAATTCTGGCTGGACAATGTGACATGAATCCATCAAATCTGATTGTCTTTGCCCTTCAAGAATCGTTATTATGGTAGAGCATTTCCAGGTCTCTGGAACTTGCTGCATATTCAGTATCTCGTTAAACAGTAAGCATAATCTTGGTATTAGCAAGTCCTGACATAGAAGATAGCCGTCCGGTCCCGGTGACTTCCCAACTTTTAATTTCCTAAATCCTTCTTTAATTTCCTCCATTGTTATTTGGGCATTCAGTTTTCTTTTTTGGCTCTTGACTTATTTTCTTTCCTATATCCAAGTCCGTGTGTTCTACACTACCAGCAGTGTATAGCTTTTCATAGTACCTCTTAAAGAGTTTGGCAATCTTCTCATCCTCCACTACACCTTCATTTTTTCATTTGGTATTCTTGTAACATATTTCTTATCCTTCATCTTTTTAATCGTCTCATTAGTGTCTTAATACTCTGTGTATCTTCTGCCATACTTTGATTTTTAATATATAAGAATTTCTTTTCCAACCTATCACTTTCAGTTTCTTCCAAATCTTTATTTAATTTGATCCATTCTCTTCTATGTCTTATTGACCCTGTTCTCAGGTATGCCTTATAACAGAGGTGTCAAACTCAATTTTGCAGAGGGCCATATATTAAATTGAGAATGTGTAGGCGGGCCGGATTCAAATTAAAAAAAAAACTGAATTATTATAACATTTTATTTATTTAATTAATTATATAGTATATAATATATGGTTGTTCTTCTCCTCACAACAAGCACCTTGTGAGGCAGGTGGGGCTGTGAAAGCTCAGAAAGAGAGCTGTGACTCGCCCAGGTCCCCTGGCTGGCTTCATGGAGGAAGAAGAAGAATTGGCTTTTCTACTCTGCTTTTCTCACCCATTTAAGGGGGCTCAAGGCTGCTGACAAAGCCTTCTATTCTTCTCCCCACAACAGAATGCTGGCAGCTAGAGCCCGTGGTGGTGGGGGGGAGGGAAGCATGGCAGGAGGGGAGGTTTGGGGGCTCCCACCTAGCCACAGACACTGAAGAGATGCTGAAGAGAGGGCTCCGGGCCCCGCTGGGTCACCCACTCACCCACCCGCTCGTTCCGGGCCCCGCTGGGTCACCCGCCCGCTCGTTCTGGGCCCCGCTGGGTCACCCGCCCACCCACCCGCTTGTTCCGGGCCCCGCTGGGTCACCCGCCCGCCCGCTCGCTCCGGGCCCCGTTGGGTCACCCGCCCACCTGCCCACTCGCTCCAGGCCCTGCTGGGTCGCCCACCCGCCCGCCCGCCCGCCCGCTCGCCCGCCCGCCGGCGGTCTCCTTCCCTCACCTGCTGGCAAAGGAAGATAGATAACAGCGGCTGACCAGGCGAGTGGGCGGATTTCCTGCGCTTGTCGCTGCCTTTGCCGATGCTGCTTCCACTCAGCACCGGCAGGAGCCGCTGTGAGGGAAGCGTGCGTGCACGAGGATGGAATGGGCGGGGGGAGGGGGCGGTGACAGGAAACTGTCTCTCCTCACACGCGGCCGCGTAAGGGACAGCGAGGCGAAACCATGCTGGGGAGAGGCTGGGGAGGTGGCGGTGGCGGCGAGGGGTGCAGTGGGGGGGGGCCCTGCGGGAGACACATTGGGATCGCGGGCCGTATTGATTTGTCCCGCGTGCCGCATGCGGCCCGCGGGCCATATCTTTGACATGACTGCCTTATAAGCTGTGTCTATTTGTCTTCTTATTCTTTCCTGATGAGCTCTCCTTTTCCTCCTACATCCTATCTCCATGCTTATTATTGTAGCCTCAAAGGCATCCATGCTTATTATTGTAGCCTCAAAGGCATCCCATATTATACTTTGTGAGAGGTTATAAGTTTATAATTTCATCTTGCAATTTTTTCATAACTTGTTCTTCCATTACTATTGTTGGGTCAAACCTCCAACATTTATTCTTTTTCTCTTTGAAGTTCATTTGTAACATTAAAGGTGCATCATCAGATATCCAGATGGTATCAATGCTAATTTCTTCTATAATCATGTTAAACACTTTATTAACCAGTATATGATCTACTGTCATAAAGACCCTATGTCTATGTGAATAGTAAGTTGGTGCCTTCACCCCTATCTGCTTCTTATCGTATGCATCCAACAATTGCCATTTTGTTACATCTATTTTTTCCTTTTCACACATGACCTTGGCTCTGGCTGAAACTTTAGTGTAATTATTCTTTATATCCCTATTTAAATCTCCTGCAATGATTATATCACCTTCTATGAATTTTTGTAAATTACCCATACTTCTATTGAAGAAATCTTTTTTGTAATCAATTTGGTGCATATGTCAACACTAATGTGAATTTGGCTCCATCCAAAGTTTCTTTGACCCCCACATACCTTCCTTCTTTATCCTTTTATATATCCAATATCTGAAAATTTAGGTCTGCAGCTATTAAAACCGCCACCCCTCGCAAATGTTGTACTAATCTGGATTATATCTGAATCCATTCATTAGATTAATTTTTTTTTATAAATTTGTTAATTTATCAATTTCATTTAATAAATTTGTTAATTTATGGATAAATTAACAAATTCATTAAATGACAGATCAACGGATAAATTTGTAAGAGACTGGTCCCCATTTATTGAATATCTGACAGAGTTCGAATTGATGACAGATGGGTTCGAGTGAGGATAAAGAATAAACAGGAAACCAAGGAGAGACAAAGATGCGGAGCAACAAAGGATGGATACAGAATATAGAAATCAGACAAGCGGAAGACGTCAAGGGAATTTCTATTAATGTAATGATGGGAAGAGTGTGTAAATGATTTTTTTTAGTTTGTGGTAAAATTTTAATACATATAAAATTAAAAAAAAAATTTTCTAGCACTTCTCCTATGGGTCTCCTGCAGGAAGGCTATTCATATTTTTCATCATTCAGCAGCTTAAGCAGTCTATATCTTTTAACCACGTTTCCAAGACCATTGACATTAATCCTCATCACTTTCAGTCCTTTCATGTAATACTCCCAAATGGTTGTTCTACTAACCTTTTCTTTCTATGAGTCCAGGTACTCAACTCAATTCTGTGATTAACCCCCACCCCCTGCCATCCCATGGTAACCTATTCCATTGACTGACTATCCTCATTGTCAGGAAGATTTTCCTAAAATCTAATGTGGACTGACTCCCTTGAAGTTTCATACCTTTATTTCTGGACTGGAGACTATATGGGGATTTTTAAAACTGGTGCATTCAGTAACATACACCAACATTTTCTGCCAGAAGTATCTCAGAAAGCGTTGTCTGGATTGGCCTATTACCATCTTTCCCTATTCTCTGCTGCTTTCCCACATCTGTGCACATGCACACAAACATGTTACTTCCATCAAGTTTTGCATGTGGTGTAAAATTAAAATGGAAAATGGATCTGAGATGTATTGCACCTGCTAACTTCCTGAAAAAACTAAACATGCACACTAAAACTTATTCCATAACCCATGATAAAGAGAATTATGATATGCAGCAGAGAAGAGGAATAGATAGTAATAGACCAATTCAGACAATGCTCTGCTTTCTGAGTCGCTTCTGGCACAAAAAGTGAAATCAGAACACTATTTCATCTACAGTGTAACATAGCTAAAGCTTCAAATGCATTGTAAAGTTAACTAATTATTTGAACACTCCTGCAAAGAGATCTGCTTTTCCCATAAACATTGCAGAAGGATCTAGCTAGACACTCCATGATGCAGGTGTTGGCCTAAAAGAGAAGGACGGCAAAAGCAGAAACTAGTCCTTTCCTCTGTCCTATAGTCTGCTACCAAACCAGAGATAAATTAAATACATGTATTTGGATATGTTCTACCATAGTACTTCACCATCTTATATGCATACCTGCTAAGGAAAAATAATCAAGCCAGAAAACATATATATCCCAAGGGAAACATAAATTAAGTCTGCTGTGAAGTTACATTCAAGTTAAGAGGCATTCAGTATGGGCTGGCCCTTCCCTTACACACTAAGCTTCTCTTCTTCATCCATGCATCACATTTAAGAGCATAGAAAATCATAAATTGCTGTAGTTCTTTGTTGGCTTTTAACTTCCCAGTTACTATGCTAATAGGGTTAGAGATTCCTGACAGTAAACAAATGGGGCTTGTTTGGAGCTGGAAATAGAATCTATTTCAATTATGGCTATTTATGCCAACTGCCACTGACATCGTTGGAGCAATCACAAGTCCCATTATATTTTACCCCAGGACCCAGGATTAAATGATACATTATACTGTGACTGCAATGATAAATTAGTACAGCCTTTAAATTAGTACAGCCTTGGCTAACCATATGCTCTCTAGTCCCAACCAGCATGGCTGTGCTGCCTAAGGCGGACAAAAAGTATAGACCAAAACAGCAGAAGGGCACCAGACTGACAATGGTTAGTATTTTGTGATTTCTGCAAGCCTGAAAGTAGTTTCATCATTCATTATACCTATATTACAGTCTGAAGAAAAGGGCAAAGGCTGCTGTCATGGAATAGTATGTTGTCTCTTACCACACTGTAGTGCATGCTCAATTTTTTAAAAAGCCAATCTGCTAATTTTTTTAAAAAAATATTTTAATACTGAACCCATAATAAAGTTGACACAATGTCATTGTTTACGTTCAACTTACGTATTTTTTGCTTGACCATCCTTGAAGCACATTTGTCCCACTAAAGCGGCAGACTGGTCACCTAAGCACTAAGAGGAGAAAAAAACTCAAAATGTTCAGTGAAGGAATAACAGTCTATTTAATATAAGAGTCAAATCATGTTTCTGAGTTTGGCTGTTTTTCAGTTTTTGTCTTCCTAATACCTGTGACAGAAAATACAAATGAACAGAACTATCTGAGGATTAATAAGAAATTGACATGGCACCAAACGACTCTTTAAACAAAAGGAAGAGCAGTGGTGCATGAATTACACTGTTCTTCTAGTGTTCCATGCTTATCTTCTAAGCCTCCAGGCCAGCTGAGCCAGAATGGATACTGCAGGACTTGGCCACATTTCTGCTTTCAGATTATCTCTGCAGTAAGGCTGGAATATGGACAGTAAACATGTAGAGCTCTTTTGTTCTGAACAGCTGAATACTTTTCTCCAGGGATGTCTTTTCACCCTCAAGTGAGCACACTCAATCCTCACACATATCAGTTTAAGTACAGTAAGTTTGAAAGAAGACTACTGCAGTTTTCCATAATGGGAGAAGGACTAATCTCTTGCAAAGTTAATTTTTCATAAACAATGTTCTACCATTTTATTAAAAAGACATGAAACAAACATTTTCATAACAGTCAAAAACTGTAAGAAGACAGTATCACTAGACTGAATCAAGAAACTCACCCCAGAAATAGGGACACCAGTCAAGGCTCCAGAACTCTACCAAAAAGAAAGCAACAGATGTTTAGTTTATTCTGCACTGTCTGCTTATCCTTAAATAGCGCTCCTTATATTTTATGAACAAAGAAAGCAACATACAGCTAGAAACCACTAGTGATATAGACATACTCATTTAATATGCCAGTGCCTTTTAAAATAAATATTGTTGGGGTATATCTGTATACTTAATCACGATCTCTCCATAACTCACATTATAATAAATGTCTACAAAGAATAATTCCCTTATTTTCAGTCTTGCATAGAAGACCACAGTTTTAAACTACTTTGCTTTTGATGTCTTATATCTTTCTTTCTCGTATGTTGTCTTTACTGTACAGCTATTGACTGGGAGAGGAAGGCATGGATAGAGCTGATAGAGATTAAAGTGACTTTCTGAAAGGTACAAATCCTAACACTATTCATTTGTATGAGCGAATCTCAGAATTCATCATTTAGCTGAGGCCAGAGCAGGACAACTGGCTTTTTCTTTTTTTAAAGGAAGACGCCGTTTCCTTTTACCCAAAAAACTAACTACCAAAGGGGACCAGAGCATACTGCTTCTAGTATAGGTCATACCCTGGAACTAGGTTTTTGTTTTTGCAAGGATGGGAAGAGAGGACAGAAGAAGAAAAGAACCCAAAGATCAGACAACAGCACAAAACTGCACTAGCAACCATTGTTTCAGGACAAGCATTCTCTGTTAGGTGCATAGTTGCATAGATGAGTTTTGCTCTGAACAACAGTCATACTGCTTCATTTCAAAAACTGTTGAAAGCAGGAGCGAGAATGGAAAGTGGTAGAGTCATTGGGAGGGCAAGCAAGCCACCAGAAAAGTATGCCAGTAGGACAAGCCACTGGCTCAGATGAAACTTCATCACAAAGCACTTCTGTGCACAACTGTGCACTTTTAGAGGATACCTTGATCAGAAGAAGAAGAATTGGTTTTTCTACCCCACTTTTCTCACCCATTTAAGGGGACTCAAAGTGGCTGACAAAGCTTTTTGTTCTTCTGCCCATAACAGAACACTTTGTGAGATAAGTGGGGCTGTGAGAACTCAGAAGAGAGCTGTGACTAGTCCAAGGACACTCAGATGGCTTCATGGAGGAGTGCAGAATCAAACCCAGTATTCCCAGATAAGCGTCTGGCTCTCTAACCACTAAACCAAACTGCCTGAGGACTGCAGGCCATCTTAAAGCAAACAGCTACTAGAAACAGAACTGAAACCTGTATTTGTTTCCACCAGCTTTCCCCCCTAGGTTTAGCTAAGAGAAATGAGTCCCTCCTTTTTCTTACCCTAGTCTATCAAAGAGCTAAGAAAAAGTCTGATTTACTTCTAAACCGGTCACTGAACGTCAGATCCATTTCTCTAACACAGCGAGTACAGTGCACAAGTAAACAACATGCCACAAGATGGGAAAGGCCAGTGATCATTCAGGAGTGATAATGACAGACAATTCACTGGGAAAAAATACAGGAAACTTTATTTGGAAAGGTGATACCCTTATATTGTGGGGTAGCGTAGTGCTTTCTCAAAAAAAAAAAAAAAAAAAAAAAAACAAGGATGTTGTGTTTTGGAACAGGAAAGCATGCCGAAATCTGGTATCCACCAATTCCACCCAAAACAAATGCAGCTTCTTTTTGCAATCTATATGTGTACTGCAGCATTTGAATTTAGTAAAGCCATGCAGAGACCACTAACAGTGCATTTCCATTTAGGGACACCATTTTAATGACATTTTGAACTGATAATGGGATGGTTTATGCTAATATTGCGTTACCAGCCATTTTGTGCTTAACAGAGTTTTACAGTTGTCAGCCTACATAATAGTTTCTGCCATTGGACCTGCTGGTGGATATCCTTCATTAAAGTTCGTTTCAGTTGGCTTAATTTTGACAGGCTACGTGATCCACCTCCTTTTACAAAAGCTTGGGATTTTCCCTAAGGAAATGCACTGCATCTGAACAGAATGAATGGAGAATGTGACTTAGGGACATCCTAACAAAAATCCTACTCACCAAGGTAGGGGAGATTTTCTGTACTCAGCAAGAAAGGTCATGGGGGAAGAGAGACAAACAAGTTCACAATTTCAAAGTGTGCTAGTCTGTCTCAATTCCCTTGTGCAATTCTTTCCTCTTGGAATTTGCCATTTTCACTAGAATTAAGCAGCAGACTGACACTGCAACCCTTTAAAGCAGATACTCATAACATATATATACTCACCCCTGTTCCCTCCCACACCATTTTCCTTTTGTATCTTGTCTCTTTAGATTGTAAGCCTGAGGGCAGGGATCTGTCTAAGATTAATATAATATTGTAACCCGCCCTGAGACCTTCGGGTATAGGGCGGGATAGAAATACAAATAAATAAATACATAAATATATCTATCAGATTGCAGAGGGTTTTATTTCTCCATTCTCAGATGACCACAATAATTACCTCAGATTCCTATAACATAGAACACACTTCAGGTAAGTCTCCCAAAGTGGTATCAAACCCTTCTTGTACTGGTTATTAGTTAAAATACATGGAAGTTATATGGCTCCAATAATCGTAGTAAGATGCACTAGCAATTATTTTTTCCCCTACCAATTATTTAGAAGGCACACAGGTTCAAATATTAAAAAATACAGCCTTTGACTCAGAAGTTGGTTTAAAGATATTTTATACATTATCACAACAACCTGGTTTCCCTAACAACATGGACACAAATACTGGTAACAATTGGTTTTAAAAGCTACTTTTAAAAACCTTTTTCAAGTAACCTTCAGTGAGAAATGTGGATTTACAATGAGTTAAGGTCATTAGATCTCAGATATATCTATATATTGTGTTATTCCAAATAATCTAGATCCTTTAAATTCATTGTTTTTAAAAAATACTACTCACAGCAGTATCCTTGTTCTTATGAAACCAAAACATCTAACAAAGGGCAATTCAATTGTCTCAAATAATGTTTTTATAAGTGTCTAGTCTTTGGACTAAGGCAAAGGTCATATTTGTTTGTATCCAAGATAGTAAGTATCTCGTGCTGAATCAGCCACTGGAAAAGTAGTATCAGGAAAGAGAGCTTCATAGAGCAGGACAAAATGCTAAACACAGAAAGTACAATGACTTAATTTCTTAGATTGAATATAGTTCACATTTTGTATATTTCATTTGCATCTGTGTTATTGGAGCTGATCTTAAGAATGGAAAGCATATCCAGCTCATTCTATGATGGAAAAACAATGCTGAATCTGTATAGGATCGTTTCCAGCAGCCACACATGTAGGATGCCATAGCCTCATCTATTCCTCCCCATGCTCATCATGGCTAATACCAGCAGACATAGCAACAGCTCAGGCTATGCATTGCTCACCGATGGCTTTCCAGGTTGGCAACAGGTGTGTTTGTTTTTGTTTGTTTAAAGGTGCTTGAATTTGTCCATGATTCTTCCCAGTAGTCACAACAGGAACTAGGAATACAGTAAATGTAGTTCAGGGAGCAACTTCCTAAATTAACATTTCAGTATTTAAAATGGCACAGGACAGATACTTCTTAACAATGTCTAACAGGCTAACACAGAAAACCTAGTAGAAGGTAACCGAATTGTGACCGTACAGAAGCTTCTGAACTACAGCTCTCCAGCACCAAGTCAATTGACTTGGACCTGACTTCATTAAGGAACAGCACTAACAACTTGCCTCAAGTCCTGTAGACAATTCCCATCAGAGTAGAAAGTTATTATCTTGGGAGATCCAAGCAAATTTTAACATTTATATCCTTTGAATGTAACTTTGCTTATGGTAATAATATTTCAAATCTATCACCTTTTCTGATTTAACAAAAATTACTTCTACACCAAAGAGAAACAACCAGATGGACTATGATGAAGCAGAGCCAATTTACAAAGTTTCTAATAGTAAGAAGTATTTGAGGAGAAGTTAGATGTATATACCATCAGTCCATAAATTTCTGAGGAGCTCCGTACTTTGGGAAGAATTTCCATAGGAATCCCAAAAAACCTACAGGGAAAAGGAAACATCTTATTGTGAAATCCTTCATATTTGTCAATTTGGAAACAAGGGAAAAGGGAAAAAAGGATATGAAACGTCAAAACATAATAGTTGAATTAATCAACTTCAGACTCATTTCTTGAATGTTTTTGTAACATCTCAATAGAGAGGAGGAGGAGTTGGCTTTTCTACCCCACTTTTCTCACCCATTTAAGGGGACTCAAAGGTTCTGTTCTTCTCCCCACAACAGACACCCTGTGAGATGGGTGGGCTGTGAGAGCCCAGAAGAGAGCTGTGACTAGCTCATCACCCAGCTGGCTTCATGCGGGAGGGCAGAATCGAACCCGGTATTCCCAGATAAGAGTCCAGCTCCCTAACCACTACACCAAACTGGCAGCCTCAGTCTCTTGTAATTGACAATTACAGATTGGCTTACCAAATGGCAAAATATTTTAATAAGTGAATGCTAATCAATTCTTCCAAGTAGTCATGGAAGCGAACAGAAGTCTGTACTGCACTAAGAATAGGACATCTATGTGGAAATCTATCACTTTAGCCAGAAATTATGGAACTGTACAAGCTTCTAGGATATTTGGGTAAATGGATACTTTTGCTAAACCACAAGACTTCGCTGCACAAGATGGTAAAATAGGCAGCCAGTATGTCACAAACTAGTGTATCCCTGAGGCACTTTCAAATATCTAGGTCTGCAAAGATAATTTTTCTGAGCTGTACAGCTTGCTTTGAATAGTTAGGATAAAGTCCGCGAAACTCCGAGATCCATGGTTTCATGTAATAATCATTTCCTGATTCTGGGATGAAATAATTTGGTATGAGCCTTGAATGAGTATGGTATATCATTTATAACTCACCAATCTTTATAATGTCCATCTTTGTTCAAAGAGTATAATCTGAGTCCTACCAACGACTAGAAACAAAACTTTAACTTCTGAATTATTTCAGTTTGCTAGCTAAGATGAAAAAGAAAATGCTATTCCATTTTTCACAGTTAAGTCTAAACGTTCTCTCGGTTATTGGACAATTTGTTCCCATCTGATATCACAAGAAAGCAAGGAATAAATGTTCAGCTATAGTTAAATTGCAATTCCACACTTTCAATTTAAGCCAAGTTTCAGTTCAACAGTGACTTTAAATTTGAAACTAGGACAATCTGTTCATGGTTCAGGTTTAAGGGAGGTGCAAGCATTGCATGTTAATGATGTGAAGGTTCAGTTCCTTAAAAGGAACTTTTGCACCTCATCTTCCAAGAGTTAGACAGCATTGTACTCAGTTCAAAACTAAGGAGGCTACAGTATTTTCCTGCTTGTAGAGCAGGGAAAAGTCCAGTGTACCTTATCATTTACAGATCTGGCATTACCTAACCAGTGGTGGGTTTGGACCCATGATCGGAACTCCTCCCTCCAGCTGTGCACTACACAAGGGAGCAGAGGGAATGTGGTGAACAAACTACCCTTCTCTCCCGCCAAGCCTCTATCTCCATGGCTCATTGCAGTTGAGACTGAGGAAACAATGGCTTAGCATGTAAAACAGGAGAAGCATGCTAAGCTTTCCCTCTGCTCTACAAGGCAGACTGCAACTATGGAATTTTTTTCAAAATGCCGTGGGTTAGAGCCCCAGGAACTGACTTTCCCCATGAATACAATCAAAATTGTGAATCAGTCTATCAGTTTACTTCACCAGCAGTCAAAATTAATATTTTATGTCTTGTATGGTTCCCAGTAATGTGATACTAAAGATGACTTGAATACAGAGCATTAGAATTCAGTATCAAACAATCCCAGGAAACAGAAAGATGTCATGTTTATTTTTTTTTTATACAGTCAGATGAAAAGCTTAACATTTCACCATAACATCCATAAAGAAATGTATTTGGATAGTCATCAATTTGATAAGGTGAATTTGAAGGTTTTACAAGAACTGATAGTCTACAGAATCTATTGTGTATAATTACTATACTGTATAATCATCTGCCTATATCAATAAAACTATGGATAAATGTCCATTAAATAATCTGAAATTTAACTATATAAATTCATCAAAGAAGCTTTACAAATTGACTTACACTTCAATACAATTCAGGGGGAGAGAGTATTCAGTCCACTAAATTAGTTGATCTTATTCCCAGGTAAACCAATTAGAAATTAAGAATTTCTGAAGGCATCCAATGAACTGTATTATTACAGGAAATGAAAATACATTTTACTTACTTGCAAAGTTCTATATCCCATTCTAAGGAATGAATGTTAAACAGCATTGTTCTACTGGCATTGGTTACATCAGTGCAATGAATACCTCCATCTTTTCCACCAGTTAAACACTGAATAAAAACACAGGATTAATAAAACTACAAACTAATACATTAATTATAGAACTATAAAACTTCCAGGGTACAGATGACAATCATCTATAAAGTATTTAATTATAACAGGAACAGAAAGCTTTTCAGTGATCTTATTTTCTAGTCCTACAGAATTATACAACAAACCTAAATCTACACAGACCTCTAATTCTTTATGATGGCAATGGTACTTTTCCTAGGGTATAAAGTAGAATTCTGTCGTTATTTTAGAGTCCTAGGCACACACACTCAATTAATTACAGAACGAACATGCAGGGTCATGCAAGGAGGGGGGGTTAACATCCTTCTATAAGTTGAATATTATGCATTCATACAAACTATTCTACTATATTATCAAAAACCCTAAATGGTCAGAATTCCCAATCACAAGGAGACACACACAGGTCTTATACTAAGGTCATGTTACCACTATTATATGGCTGTTTAGGCATAATCCTTCATGGCGTAAGAACGTAAAAAATATAAGTCTCCTATTGAATCAGGCTACAGCCCATTGATGCTAGGATCCTGTCTCACACAGTGGCCCACCAGTTTGCTTCTGGGCATTATCAAGCAGAAGACAAAGGCAAAACCTTCACCTGTTCTCAGATCTCTGCAAATGGCCTTTAGAGGCATTCTGCCTGTCTCTCCAACTTGGAGGCAATACCTAGGCATCCATTCTAATAGCAATTGATACATCTTTCCTCCATGAACCTATCTAATCCTTTCTTAAAACTACCCAAGCTGGATGCTGTCACCACCGCTTCCAGTAGTAAATTCCATAGACCATGATCCTCTGGGTGATAAAAAAAAACTTCCCCTTGTTGGTCCTAACCTCCTGACCATCAGCTTCATAGAATGCCTCCTGGTTTTAGTTGTCTGATAGAGAAAATATTTTTTCTTTATCTACTTTTTCCACACCATGCATGATTTTACATAGCTCACTCAGGCCACCTCTTAAATTCCATCATTCAAAGATGAAGATGTCTAGCTATTGCAGCCTAATTTCATAAGGAAAGTGTTCCAGCCTTGCTCATTCTGATCATTCTGGTTACCCTAGGGTGTTTTTCCACTAGCACAATGTGATGTCCACACTGAATTTCAGTGCTGGGAGAAGTAATTTAAAAACTGTAGTGAAGGTGCATTCAATGCGCAATAAGCAAGGAAGTTCAAACAGACAGCCTGAGCAGATAAGGAGGGGGCAAGATCTACTAGATCCGGATTAGTTGAAGGACCCATTCCTTAGATCTGGATCATCTTAGATCCGGATTAAGGGAGGTCAGTGGACCCCCCCCCAAAAAAAAAGTCTTCATCTTTTCCAGTTACACAACAGGGCAGATTTGGGATTCATGACCAGACTTTAGTTTATTATTGATGGAACCATAGAGTAAGACTGTGGCATTTTTTTTAAGGTAAACCTAAAAGGTTGCTGATCATAATCTTGTATCTTAATTTTTCCAGACGTATTGTATTCTGCATGTTTGGAAGCATTGTTTACCATCTAAAGCTGGCAACAAATCCTAGTTTTTGTTTGGATAAAACTAATCCAAGGACAGAAGCAAAGAAAGGTGATTTCAGACATACCCATATCAACCAAGAATCAATGGTGCCAAATAGAGCTCGCTTTTCAAGAACTGCTTTCCTAAGTTCATTCACATTGTCCAGAAGCCAGCGAAGTTTCACGGCACTGAAATAAGTGCTAAGTGGGAGGCCAGTCTTATTCTGAAAAATTGAGAGAGAAGACCTAAAAGAATACCTTCAAGAAAACTGTTGCACATGATTCATTTCTAGTGTAAGCAAATAATAAATTATACTAGTCACTCTCCCGTTACAAATTTTATGTGTGGTAAAATCCAATTGCAACATAGTCTATGAGCAAAGATCAAGATAAAAGATTGTTTGAAGATCTGCCACGTAGCAAATACACACATTCTTCCAAAGGTCATGTTTATACAGTTTGTCTACATCTGGACAGTACATACAGATGCGTACAGGAGCCAACAGAAGTAGGTTACTCATATACTCCTAAGGAGTATATTTTCTAACAGAGGCAAAGATTACTAAAATACAATGGTATGTTCTTATAAAGCACTGGCAGAGGAATGCAAAGACTTCATTTTCTCAGATGCTCCATCAGTCTGAAGAACTTGCTATCTTGCTTGACTTAATAAATGTTATGGATCATTTGAGAATCATTCTGCCTTTCTTATTAATAACGCACACCTACTTGCCTTCAACTTTCTTGCTTTCCATGCAAGACTTGATTCTGTTTTTTTCAGGTGCTGCTCAACACAGTGACTTAGTAAAATGATTCCATATTAAACAGAACTGTGCTGATTAAAGTTTATCTCAGTATCAGTCTCACAGCGACATCACTTCAATACTACTGTCTAAAAATAAGATATTACCTTAAAAAAGGATTTATTGTGACCTGGAATTCTTTTAAGCAGCCTTTCAACCGTAGATTGGGTTCTTAGATCAAGCCATACTATAATCCAAAGACATATATCATTAAATAAGTTAAAGCTGTGTTTATGAACATTTTAGCAGTGGAACAACACTAGAGTTCTGAAAAGATCATTGGATCTCAGTAAAGATTTTTTTCTAAGCCTAACTTGTTCAGTAGCTTAAATTGCAACATTCCATCAAACCTTCTGTCAACATAACAGGCATTTTCACAATCAGAGGACAGCAGAATCAAAACAATATTTTGTTTCCTTCTGTGTTGCATCGGGTAGCACTCCACACACTAAGGGGGCTCACAGTATTTATTCATTATTTATCACACTTAAAATGCCAGTCCAGACACCATTAGCCCTATCTTATACAAGTCAGCAAATACTGTTTGTTGATATCCTATCCCATAACCGGCACACTCAGGCAGTTTGAAATGTTTCCTATACCCTAGTGTCTATTTCTGCTTCTCTTAGGCACTGTGCTATTATTTAGTAGCTATTTTCACATCTGCACTATCTTAAGGCCAGTTTGATGTTCACATATGCCTTCTTTTCATTCTTGCACCAATCACTTTAGAAGTAAAGCACTGCAATTTGCACCACTGTAGTAAAACATACCACAAAAAATGAAGACAGTTTCATACGTTATATCCAAATATATTAGCAGAAATAAATTACCCTCATTGGCCATTTATGAAAAGATGTACAGTAGGCTTAGATCCTAAAATAAAGAAGTTTGTAGAAAGGCCTTGTCTACAAATGGGTTTTGTTATTGAGAAAGTATTGTTAAATGGGCAATTGGCTTTTTTAGCATTTTAAATGGGATCTTACAGATATGACTTTTATAGGCTATAGACCACAATCCCACGTAACTAAAAAGCAAACCAGAATTTTCCCCAAATTCTTAGCGAAATAAAATGATTAAGCCACAGACTAATACAGATAGCTGTAACTTATACTGGGCTTCAAATGACCTGAGCACATATTTTTAAATGATTCCAAGATTTAAACATAACGTAGAAGAAGACAACTTCCCTACTTACCAATAGCATTATACAGTGGCTCTCCAGTTTGTTTATCCCAAACAACAGTTGTTTCTCTTTGATTGCTGACTCCAACAGCTTAAGAAAAGAAGGAAATTTCAATAATAGATTTAAATAAATTAAACCTTCATTTTACAAGCATGTTTTAATACTGTATTCCCTTCAATTTTAAATCTCTTCATTTTTGCTGTCGAAATCCACCATGATGAAAATATAAAAAGCTTACATGTTAAAACTGCATTCACAGAAAGGAATAAATTGGATCTGCTGCTACAGTTAGTAGAAGCTCCAAATAAAAACTTTAGGCACTGCACCATTTCCTCCCTGGTGTGTAGGAAGATCAGGCAAGGTGCCTTCTAGAATGGGGGAATGAAAAACCAACATGGCAGATCATGCACTACAGCCAATTGAATTAATGCCTAACATCACAGAAAAGGTAAATTTAAAAAAGCATTAATAAGCTACAGAAATGCTTTTCCAGGATGAAGAATCATGTCAGAAACTTAGCTACTTCTTCACATTCAGATTTATTCCTAAGAAACACACAGAATTCCCCCTTGCTATACTTAGAAAGTCAGCGATTACTTTTATGAAATACCTTTTATACTGGCAATGTCTACGTTCAGCTGGTTCAATTTTTCACATGTTCTTTCTACACATTCATATACAGATTGTAGTATCTCCTTTGGATCTTGTTCTACCCACCTTAAATTGGAGAGAAAAGCAGAAATATAAAGCTAACACCAGAAAGCTAGGTTTTGCAATATGCTTATGTAAACATAAAATATCATGAACACTTAACCCATAATATCAAAAAGACAATTTATCTAGTTATATTTTGTCAGGTATTAACCATTTCTTATGAAGCAGAATCGTTTCCTTTTTTCATTAATTATTCTCATCATAAGAAAGCCATGTACTGTATGCCCATAAAGTCAGTTTTTGGTACGAATAGACAAACCAAAGATCCCCTGAAGAGAACCTGCAATACAAGGTATCTGCAAGAAAGGCAAAAAGAACAAAGAAACTAAGGATCTCAGTGGAATAATATATATAAAATAATATACAACAGAGTTGTATCAATATAAACCAATATATGAAGAAAAAATGAAATCCATATATGCAACCAGCGGCCAGTAGGGTTGAAATGTGTTTGGCCATTTGTCTCACTCATACAGAAAGTCCCAAGTTCTTCTGGAATATTGTCTGGACTGTTTGAGAGCTGAGGAACCCATTTGTTTTGGACTATACTGTTGGGTTTGCACAGACATGTAAATATTGATACTCATATTTTTATCAGAAAACTAAGCACTAAATAATCAATAAAAATTCCAAAAAGCACAGTACATATGATTAATATCGTGAAAATCATATTTCAAACTAGAGAACTATACAAACTTTTGAAAGCCTCATTAGTTTTATGTTTTTAACTTTTTTTTTCTGGTGGACTGATGGGATTATTAATGTGATAACAGAATGCCACAGTGCCTTGTGAGCATTGCTGCAGTGGAAGGGCTGTGTAGCAACACTGTTCACCTTTGATCCTCTCAGGAGAGCATCCAAGGCAGCAACGAACACTCCTATATCAGTTTAAAGACTAATTTGCCATGCAAACAGTAAAGTGGTGTTCAGTCCTCCTACTTATTGTGCACATGGTGCAAGGTGGTGTTGAGAAATTGTAAGCGGCAAGGACTTGCATTTGTGTTATATATATTTACAAATTGGAGCTGTGAAGTTACATTTAGCAGGTTTCCCCCCTTACTATTCCTGATAATGAGACATCGAAAGCAACATTTCGAAAAGCGGGAAAATTATGTAATGTCACAATATAAAGCTGAATACTCCTTTTTCATGTGATAGATTCATATGACTACCATGCCACTACTCTATTGTTAAGCAAAGCCACATATGGATTAAGTTTTCTAAAGGAAATTTACCAGAAGCTAGGACAAAACACATTCTTGCAAGAATCCCAACCTTCTGGTTCCTAATTTCTGAAAATAAATCTTTATTTTAGCTTGATGCAAGTATCTAGGATTAAAGCATGGAAACAGAATAGGAGTAGGTTTCCTGCTAACCTAGTGCTCCAAAAACAATCCCAAATAGGGATGTGTACGAATGATTTGTGCATTCAGAATTCCGAGATTCGTGGACAGATCAAATAGGGCTCTATTCAAAGGGCCCTATCCATCCACAAATCAAATAATCCAGTATCCGTAGAAGCTTCAGTAGAAGCTTCTAGGGATACTGGATTCCCTGGGGCCTCTCTCCCCAGGCCGGCCTACTCCAAACCTCCCCTCCCCTGGGGACCCTTACCTGCTCTGGCAGCACCCTGGCCCTCTTTCCAGGCTCTCTGGAACTGTAAAAATGCTTTTTGGAAGCTAAATACAGGCCTTCCAGTTAAACCGAAGGCCTGTATTTAGCTCCCGGAAAGCCTTTTGCGGTTCTAGAAGGTCCTGGAAGAGGCTCTTCTGCCCACCTCTGGAATCCCAGAAGAAGGGGCAGCGGTGGTGCAGAGAAGGAGGCAGTGACGGAGGCACGGTGTTCAAGTAAGTAGAGGAGGCGATGGGGTGCGAATGGGGGGGAGGGATGGGAATGGGCGTGCCCGGATATGAATACCCCCACATCGCCTTGAAGAGAATGTGGAAACTGGTTACGTGCACACCCCTACTCCCAAATGGTATCATACAGATGCAAGGCAGGGCAAGGCGGGGAGTATAAAAAGAGTACCCAAGCCACTCTGGTTGTGTAGTTCATGCTTGAAATGACATGAAATGAAAAATATTTAAAAACAAGGAAGAGGAAGCTTACCCTTCTTTGGGGAATTTCTGTTTTATCTCTACTTGATGGTGACTCAGCAATTCAGATGTACTTGCATTAAAGACCTGTAATACACAAATTCACCAAACCAGTTTATAAACCTCTAATTAGAGGGAGTGGTGAACAAAATAAATCTAGCACCCTCACCTTAAACAGTTCCTCTGGTGACAGCAATATCAAAACAGAGTTTAAAAATTACACACAATAAGTACATCAAGGAAAAAACTAGAGGAATATTTTGGTAACTCTTGCTTTGTGTAGAACCGAGGTGTAAGCGGTATGCTGCTATGTCCCTTAAAAAAAACTTTGTTACAAATCAGTCACAAGTTGAGATTCTGGGGTCAGGAGTGACACTATGGATTTTATAACTAGATGAAATAATTTTGCCATAAAACAATAAACAAAGGGAGGTAACAAATACTCTTTGGAGCCTATCTTTAAAGTTATTGTCAGAGAAAAGTAGATTAAACTATAAAAACACCTCTGCTATAATGACTCACTAACAAAAACTAATACAGTTCTCATTGCATATGAACACATGACAGTATAATTCCAGCAATGTATATATTTACTGCATATCAGTTTTACAAGGATGTGATGTATAACATTTCAACATTTCACCACAGAGTATGTAAGTACGTATATGCAATAGTATATGCAACAGATAACATCACATCCTTCAGGAGTATACAGATTACAGCCTGTTGAATCCATTTATGTTTTCATGGTTTTAAATCCTTTATATATAGATACTGGAAGAAGGAAACAGGCTGTGTATCAGTATCAATAAATTCACCTTACACAGGCTGTGAGCAAATGGATGACAGTTATTATGTGGCCAGTGGAGGTCCATGAGTGTACAGAAATATCTCCTCCTTTATTATTTACTGCTCCACAAAACCAATGTACCAGGGTTTGTCATATGCAAATACAATATAATGTTTGTTATATGTTTGTTTTCCAAGAGGGATAATGTACATGCAACAGTCCTTCACTGTACTGATGAAGGACTAGGAGAATCAAGACACAAAATCAACACTGAGAGAGTAAGGGAACGCTTAGCTAACTTAAACGAATTTAAGTCCCCGGGTCCAGATGGATTACATCCTAGGGTACTGAAGGAATTAGCAGAGGTAATTGCTGAACCACTTGCTGTAATCTTTGAGAAGTCATGGAGAACAGGAGAAGTCCCAGACGATTGGAGAAGGGCAAACGTTGTTCCTATCTTCAAAAAAGGGAAGAAGGTAGACCCAGGGAACTACAGGCCTGTTAGCCTGACTTCAATACCAGGAAAGATTCTCGAACAAATTATTAAACAACACATATGTCAGCATTTGGATAGGAATTCAATAATTAACAGTAGTCAACATGGGTTTGTATCAAACAAGTCGTGTCAGACTAACTTGATTTCATTTTATGACAAAATCACTGAATGGGTTGATCAAGGAAATGCAGTAGACATAGTATTTCTTGATTTCAGCAAAGCATTTGACAAAGTATCTCATGCGATCCTCATTGAAAAACTGATCAAATATGGGTTTGACAAGGCAACTATAAGGTGGGTTCAAAACTGGCTTAGTAATCGTACTCAAAGAGTGGCTTTAAATGGCTGCACATCCAAATGGAAGGAAGTGTCAAGTGGAGTACCACAAGGTTGTCCTGGGCCCAGTTATGTTTAATGTTTTTATAAACGATCTGGACGAGGGAGCTGAAGGGAAACTGATCAAATTTGCTGATGACACAAAGCTAGGGGGGATTGCAAACACCAGAGAAGAGAGAGAGAGGATTCAAAAAGATTTAGAGAAACTCGAACAATGGGCCGCAACTAATAAAATGGTATTTAACAAAGAAAAATGCAAGGTTCTGCACCTGGGCAAGAAAAATGAAAAAAGCACATATACAATGGGAGGAATTCGGCTGAGCAGCAGCACATGTGAAAAAGACTTGGGTGTCCTGGTAGATCATCAACTGAACATGAGTCAACAGTGCGAGGCAGCTGCAAAAAAGGCAAACGCAATCCTGGGGTGTATTAGGAGAAGCATAGAGTCCAGATCACGTGAAGTTATTATCCCCCTCTACTCTACCTTGGTCAGACCTCATCTGGAGTACTGTGTCCAGTTCTGGTCACCCCAGTTTAAAAAAGACACTGACAAGCTGGAGCAGGTTCAAAGGAGAGCTACCAAGATGGTGAACGGTCTGCAAACCATGTCCTATGAGGAACGGCTTAAGGAACTAGGAATGTTTAGTCTAACAAAAAGAAGACTGAGAGGAGACATGATAGCTGTCTACAAATACCTCAAGGGTTGTCACAAGGCAGAGGGATCAGCCCTGTTCTCACTCTCTCAAGGAAGGACTAGAAACAATGGGGTGAAACTGCAGGGGAAAAGATTTAGTTTAGATGTTAGGAAAAAATTTCTAACAGTAAGAGTGATCAACCAGTGGAACAGGCTGCCACGGGAGGTGGTTGGTTCCCCTTCGATGGAGGTCTTCAAGCAGAGACTGGACAGCCATCTGTCTGAGATGGTTTAGGACGGTGATGGCCAACCTATGACACGCGTGTCACAGGTGACACGCCAAGCCCTTTTGGATGACACACCTGATCACCCTGGCACCTGGACGTGTATTGCTTGCTTGTTCTTGAAGTGTATGAAATACCAACTTTCAATTGAATATTTAGCAACAAAAGTCACTAATGTAAATAATTATTTGTTTTTGCTTTTAATAAAATACATATATCAAAAATATAACTTTTTTACTAGAGCTACAAATATCACAAAATTATGGATATTTCTAGAAGTGACACAGCACCTGAGTTTAGCTAGGTTTTCTTGCGAATTTTGACACACCGAGCTCAAAAGGTTCGCCATCACTGGTTTAGGAGATCCTGCCTTGAGCAGGGGGTTGGACTCGATGACCCAGGAGGTCCCCTCCAACTCTACCATTCTATGATTCTATGATTCTATGATATCAAAAAGCTTCGTGTGCTTGTAAGCAGAGAAACATTGTCACTGCTCACTCTTTTGTCCCTATCATCTGAGGTGCAATCTTTTCAAAGCAGCACATGTCATTATGTTCCCTGTAAAATGAAACCTAACAGGAAGTTTACTTACAGTAAGTCCCTTTGACAAACTGTTTCAACAAAGAAAAAAAGATCTGTATTTGTAATATTCCCTTTGCAAAACTGAACCATGGATTTGGTATCAGTAATTTGGTCTTTGGATGGTCACAAAAATCTTAATTTTTAACATAGGTCTTTTGACAGTCCCACCATGGAACTACTATGTCCAAGATCATTTGGTACAATGTCCATAAAAATTGACCTCAGGGTAACAGACTGAAAGGGTAAACAGGGACAGGGACTACAATACAACTGAGAACAGAATCATCAAATGAAATATATTATTCTAGTTCTGTAAACAGTTACAGAGGTCCAACTGGTACTAGACGGAAATGAAAAACAAAATATTATTGCATACTCCTGTGCATGTTGCCGGTTCAAAGTTTAGTTTTCCCTTAATTCCTCCATCCCTCTGCTGTTACTTATGTTATAAACCTAAATAACAGCCAAGACTGTAGTACTGGCTGGAAAACAATGAGGACAAATTCCGAGATTTGGAATTCCGAGTTGCTTTTTCTTGAAAGCAACTCCCTCTCTTTAGCTAATCTTAGAACATTCTGGCCGGCTTTCATGTTACTCACAATTGAAGACTGGACATTACAAATACTTTACAGTGCCTTTACAACAGAACAAAAAGAAGTCCAAGTGTGGCAAGAGAATATATAATTGAAAGTTAGCAGGGCAAAACTAATTAAAACTGCAAGGAAACCTTTAATAAGGGCTGAGGAAAAACACTATTCCTGAAGTAATTTTATGTAATTATATCCAAAGGTAATTTATTTCTTTTCAATGTATCTTTCACCATTTTACCAAAGACAATGTCCTAATCAGGTAAGGTGATAAACCATTGACCTGTGGTTTATGGAAAAAGAAAGATGATTATCCTATATGCACTAGAGGTAAAAGTTATGTAGTGTTTTATTTCATCTCTCTTTAATTTCCTTTTCCATCTGAAGTCTGATTTCAAAGGTCAGGATCAGCAAAAACATAGTATTTTTTTAAATGGCAGATGCCTCTGAAGAAATCTTTAACAGCTGTTAATGATTCCCTAGGGGGCATTCAACTTATTTATCTCTCATGCTAAAGCATTAACTCATTCTACATTAAAAGCAGCAAGTGCACACCAGACTAACATTTCTTTTCTTTAAAGTACTTGTATATAGGTTTTATGTACAATTCCTCAACAGATCAATGTACTGCTAAATCAGATATACGACCAAAACCATTCTGCATTTTTACTTAGCATGTTGCGTAAAATTGCCTAGCTTCTAAACCAGGGCACACATTTTGTTGCAGGATGATTATGGATATTAAGGTACTCTCACTTAAGTATGACCTTGAGGGTTGTGAGACATTTGCCAATTATATACAGTACTAATAATTTATGGCCAAGAACGCTTTTTGAGCTCTGTTGGGTGGTTCTTATGGCAGGCTGGAAGCCCTGCCCGAGGAGGAGGAGGAGAACCTTGCCATCTCTCTGAGGGTGGTGGTCTAGGGGTGGCAGCCTAGACCCCTCTGTCCTCTGGATGACTCTCCAGCCTGGATGGGCCCTGATCATTTGGAGCTTCTTCCTTGCGGGACTGGGCCCCTCTTGTCAGATGCTCGGGATTCCACCTGGTCTCAGTTACACCAGAGACCATAAAGGACAGCTGCTTATGCCATTTCTCCTGTGGGTGGTCTAGTGGTGGCAGCCTAGACCCGTCTGCCCTCTGGGTGACTCTCCAGCCTGGCTGTGTGTGGACATATTGGAGGAGGGGATTCTTTGTGGAACTGTGGCCATTGGTCAGCTGCTGTGGACTCTACTTGGCCTTAGCTGCCTCAGTCTGTCTGTGTGTGTGTTTGGCTTATTTTACAATGTTTTGTATGATATGTGATTTTTATAATGTATTTTTATTATGATGTTTTGATTATTGTTTTGCCTTGTGTATTTTCTGTTTGCTGTAAACCGCCTTGGGCAATTTTTCTTTTGGAAAGGCATTATACAAATAAAATAGTAATGCAATGAAATACAGAAAGCTCTGATTTCATCTGCCCAAGGAAGTTACTAAACCACTGTACATCACTTTGATAACCAGTTTGGGCACATGAAACAACTCCCCCATGTCACAAAGAAACAAAGTCTGCCTAATAGTAATTTTAATTAAGAAACAAGAGGCCTTTTTCACACTACAGCTGAATGGCTGTAGTGCAGTAAGGCTAGGTCATGTGGGGACGGATTCCTCATTCCCATGTGAAAGAGGAATCCGTCCCCGCGTTGCCCAAAAAGGCTGGTGTAAGGGGCAGGATGCCCCTCCCAGGCCTGTCCCCATTGGGTCGAATTTGACCCAGGGGTGGCCAGGCCTGTTGCGTTCCTTCCCCAGTTCCCACGGGCCCTAGGGGACAGGATCAGGTCCCCTAGAGCCCGCAAGAACCCCCTGGGGCATGGGCCTGTGAGGGAATGCGTGCAAAGCACTTACCTCATGCTTGCTGGGTTCCGAAGTGGCCGGTGTGGCCGGTAGTGTTGTGTGTCTGCGCATGCCACTGGCTCTGATTGGCTAGCTACCCGGGGAAGAAATGCAACAGGCCTGCCCAATGGGGGCAGCCGAACGCGGGGCCCGCAGCTGTCAGGGAGGGAATATGTGAATGCACTCCCTCCCGAACAGCTATGGGACAACCGGGAACACCCTGGGACGGGTATAGAGCATGATTTTGTGCTCTAGACGCAGAACATGAGTGGGCGCCCTGGGACAGGCTGGGGCAGTTTCGAACAGAATCACTAGCCCAGTGGAGTGAATGCTCCATCCCAGGGCATCCTCTGTGAAAAGGAAAAGGCCTAAAGTCTGAATTAAAGTCACTATAAGGCAGCTTCCTAGAATCTCTAACTGTGATACATGTAATTGACCCAATGGGTGGCAAAGCTGCAGCAACATTACTAATCTCTGTCTATAAACAAGCTTGCTCTATTTTCCTGTTTCAAAGGCCAGATTTACTCTTCAACATGTGTACAAAGGTCACACACTAGTGACCAAACCCTATGCTGTCTAATGCACGTACAACAGAAATCAGCTGATGAGGAATCATCAGCTTGATGATTGAGAATGGTGCAATTTGTATTCCCACCAGAGTAGCTGAGACAGAGCTATATCTAGAGACTTGCATCAGCTGAAAAATGGGAGGTTGGCTCAAAATGACCCAAGACCCCACATCTTCAAGCTTGCTTGGGGTGGGGGTTATCAGTGCAGCTTCAAAACTTAGGCTTGACTCATGGCTCAGTCGGTGTGTGCTAACCTTTATACATGAAGCTCCTGTGCACTGCTGCTCCCCCTTCTGTCTTCCCCCTCTTGGTCTATGCCCACCTGCTGGGCCTTGCCACTGTCTCCTCCTTTAGGTCTGCATTTACTTGCTATCCAGTGTTGCTGCTGGGCAGCTGTCTTCTTGAGCTGAGAGTACAAGCCCCAGAAGACTACACTACTTGTGTATAGCACCACTTCTGGGAAGACCTGTAAATGCAACTGGTCACACAGAGCAAATGATCAGGAAAAGCAAAGTATGAAAGGTTACCACCTATCTACTACAGCTCCTTACGTTTACTTCAGCACCATGCCTTTTCTCTTTTTTCCATAATAACTGTGTTCTTGTGCTCATAGGGAATGTTGAGAGGCACTAATATGGACCTTATGAAAATTTGCAGGCTTAATGGAATCTCAGGAGTATATACTGCATGTAAGTACACATAGGTACAAATTCAGATGTGGTAGCCTGCTGTCTAGTGATTACACAGGTTCAAGAATATTCATGATAGCACACACAAAAATGACAAGTTCATCCTTCTCCTTGTACTAAACTGAAAGAAAATAACGAAAGTCTAATAATTTAAATAATTTAAAACTCTGGTAAATTCTCTCACTTGTAATAACTGATCACATTTTAAGTGTTGCTTTACATCTAATGAGATTCTACTGTAGAAAGAGTCTGAGTATACACAGTAAGGACAATCCAGAAATCATTAGTAAGAAAACCAGAAAATAGAAGGTTGCAGATTCAATATTTGTCTTTACCTTCTTCCAGGAAGATGCCAAACACTTAACATAAGAAATACCCCATTGGAATGGATCTGTGACCCATTTAGTTCACAGCATTCAACAGCTACACAGGGAAGCACATTGGTTTGCAACCTTCCTAATGCCGTGACCCTTTAATACAGTTCTTCATGTTGTGGTGACCCACAACCTAACCCTACCCCTAACCCCAAAGCATAAAATTATTTTTGTTGCTACTTCATAACAACCCCTGTGAAAGAGTAGATTGACCTCCAAAGGGGTCGTGACCCACGGGTTGAGAACCACTGCACTAGCAGAACATGGGTACACAGCTTGCTCTGCTTGCAGTATCTTGGTGCCTGCCTTTGGAGGCATACCACTCCTCCTGCTATCAGGGATAATAGCCATTGTCAGCCCTGACCATCCAGGATGGCAGCCACACCTCATCAGAATAAATTCCAAAGATTAACTATGCATTGTGATCTGTTCAGGATTTAGCTTGACTGGGTGACTTCTGATTTCAGTATTTTGGGAAAGGGAGAAAAGCTTTTTCCTATCCAGTTTGTCTACACTATATGTAATTTTATATGCCTCTATCAAATCTCCTTTTATTCATTTCCTTTCTAGACAAAAAGCCCCAGATGTCAAAATCTTTTGTCCACACCCTTGTTCATTTTGGGCTGCTTTTCTCCAAACCTTCTCTAACTCTGCTGTATCTTTTTTTGATGTGGTCACCAAAACTGCACCCTACATCCCACATGGGGTTGCATTATCAGTTTGTATTAGAATATTATAATATTAGCTTCTCATTTTCCAGTACTATTTTTATTACCCAGAAGATGCTAATGGGCCTTTTTAAAAGTGGAAACATACTATGTCAACACTTCCATTGTAATGTCTACCATTAGTCTATTAACGACTTGATGGTAAATAAATGCAGACTCAGATGAGGGATATGCGTTCAAAAATGTTAATATGCTATTCACAGTAATCAGCCAAAGACGACTGGATTTGCAATGGCAAACAACTTGCTTTTTCCAAAGGTGAAGGAGAGATGAGCACTGACACCAATCGCAGGTAATAATATTCATCTGCCTCCACCACTGTCTCCAAAATTCTAATTCTGGCTTCCTTTTCCAGCTGGCTTTAGCTCAAAGGGAGTGGGGCCACACTGTTATGAGAGGAACTCTAGATTTCTAGCACATTCCCATGAACAGGATCTTTAAAACCTAGAGGTTTGGTTGGACACACCATGCATTTGGTACCTGATCTAGGAGATGAAATTAGGCTGATTTGAATACAAAGAATATGCTTATTGAAAATTACAAAGCACACAAAATAACTTTATCGCAAGGAAATTATAAACTATGCCAAATTAGGGAAAATCTTAACTTAGTTGGAGTTGCAACTCAGGACAAGATGCAGTCAAAGGAAGCAACGAAATTAAATGGTAACTTGTATCAAGTAGAGAGATTAACAGTAACTGTGGCAAAAGTAAGACAAAATTGATTTTGAGTAGAGGTTCCAGTTCCATTTGTTGATACAAAGCAAGGCAGTAGAAATAGATGAGAGAAGCCAATGACCACAGGTAAAGCAGGGGGTATTTGCAGCCATTGAGACCTTATTGCTCAGAAGGGAAAGACAAATTAAATTGAAAAAGTTAAGGATTTAGAGAGTTTGGCTTTGCAGCAAGTGCCTCAGGTAAAGAGTGCTTCAATTTAACAAACTTCCCCCCTGCCATGATTCTCAGTTCAAGCCTCCTATCAATTGCTCTCTTCACAAACTATTACTCAAGTAATGGACATAAAGTTCATAAAACAATCACGTTAATGTTTGCATTACATCTGCACAATGACACTGTTTGCTAGTGGTATGGTGACATTTCCCTGTATCACCAAACTTCCAGTACAAGATTTCAATCTTTAAATAGGTATGAACAAGCCCTTTCTCCACAGTGTTATATACAAGTAATATGAACTTTGTGCTATGTGCATGACATGTGTAAGTGTGCACATGTAAGCATAGGAGAATACATTTTTCACCGGACAGACTTTCTGGGCCTCACCTATATTTAGTGGGGGGGGGGGAGTAACTTTCATATGACTTTGTATAGAACTGTGTATTTATCATGGCTCTATCATTAGTTTTACCATCCTTTTTTACTGCCTTGCCCTTACCCCTTAGTGCCAATGGTACTATCCTCCACAGACATCATTGAACCAAATATACCCATTATCCAATCCTGAACTGAACTGAAACATGCATGCAGAGTGCTAAGCAGATCACTTTGCCCATGGACGAGCCAGCCACTTAATCCCGCACCAACTTTTAAAGATTCAGGGAAAAAGTTTCAGAACTATAGATGATTCTAGAACAAAAACACACACAGGTATTGTGTGGTTTATAAGATCAAAAGGATAAATGGCCCGAAAGAAAGCCCTTACTTTGCCTCTTATCCATCATACTCTAAGCCAAGTACTATTCTGAACCACATTATTTGCAGCCTCTAGTGCTCCTTCAGATCCAATCATATGATAATAAGGAAACAGAATCACTAAAAATTGCAGTTTCGAGTTCTCAGAAAAATCAGTTGTGCAATAAGGTGATCATTAGCCTAAAGAAAACAGATTTAACTATTTCAGCTGTATGAACATTTTGCACATATGCTCTACCATTCCAGGTTTGGCAACTGATTTTACATTCTTCCTAACAGGGAACCTAATCGAAAAGATTGCCTTTTTTAAACATCCAGTTTCATAACTCAAACACACATAACCCTACCACCTGTTGAAGTGAGAGATGTCTTCTCCCACTGCCTCTGCCTTAAGCCCACTTATTTGGAAATGCATGTTAGATACTACTTACTCAACACCCTACGGCACGGATAAGGCCTTTTATCGGGCAAGCACGATACTCCAGAGCTGCGTTCAGACCTACGTTTTAATCCAGCTCCAGTCCACTTTCAGATTGAGAGAATACATCAGCAAAGTATGAAGATGTGTTCTTTCAGCATTTTCTAATTGAGAAAGATGCAATAACTGATTCAAGGCACTAAATTTACTATGATCCCACTGCTGAGCACCAAGGCGATAACTCCCTGGTCACCTGCTGGAGCGTAGCACACCAATGTTCCAGTGGCAGGGAGTACCCAATACCGAGTGTACATGGTGCTGTCAGGTACAAAGCACTCCTGCCAATGCACTCCCCCGCCCTTGTATTAAAATCTAGAAAAATGATCTTTGGATTAGATCAAGAGAAAAGAGAGTGATTAGTGACTTTGCCGAGGTATCCTCTCGCTTGGAAAGTGGCCTGAAACTGGATTGAAACTTAGGTGTGAACACAGCCCAGCTGCCTAGGAGCCAACGACCGGGTCCTTTTGCTGCTGCTGCTGCCACTGGCTCCTTCCAGGGTCTCCAGCAGGGTAGTTTCCCGCACCTAGACGGCGGCGTCTTCACCTCGCACCCAGACCAGATGCTCACACCTTGCTTTGACAAGGGGAACCTGTCGGAAAGCGTGGGGCGGGGCGCCCTCTTCGTCTCCCCCAGGGTCACTGTATGCTTCCCTTCCTGAAGGAAGACTTGGTAAGGCGGGAGGAAGAGAAACCAAAGACTCCCCCCCCCGGGCTCCCTCTCTCAGTAACCCCCCCCCCCGCTCCTGTCACGGATACTGCCTTCCCGGCCACCACCTGCGGCCCCAACCCGCTCAGCCCCAGCCGCTCCGTCGCTTACCAGGAACCTCGTGGAGCTGGTCCCTTGATCGATGGCCCCCACCAGCGGGCCCATCGACCCACCTCGGGCCGCCGCCGCTGCCATAGGCGGGCTCCGTCCGCGCGACCCTGGCGCGTCTCCTAGGTGACCCTAAGCTCGGCAAAGGCAGGAGGGGCAGCGAGGGCGCGAGCGAGCGAGCGCGCGACAGACAGACAGAAGCCCCCTGACGTTCCGTCCTGAGCCGGCGCCCGCGCCCTTCTTTTTTACAACGGCGGCCGGGGCCGAGCCGGCGCGTGGCTTGCGGATCAGAGGCTGCCGGAGGCGGGGAAGGGGGCGCTGCCCAACACGTTGCCGCCCGAAGGCCAATCGGAGAACGGGGGAAGGGCTAGGGGGCGGGGCCTTCCTCTAAACTGCAGGAAACGGGCCAACAGAGCCGCCCCGCCCCCCTGCCCCCGGGCGTGGGGGAGAGAATGCGAGCGCTCCGAGAGGGCTGCGACCGTCTGTCACGTGTCGCGAAGCCTCTCTGACGTCACACACGGCGGCCCTCTGCGGTCGACCGCGCCGCTCAGGCTCCCGCCGCTCGCGCTGTTCTACGCGCGGGCCTGTGAGGCCGGTGCGGGAGCCTCGAGTGTGTTATGACGCCTTTCGAGGGAGGGAGGGAGGGAGGGAGGGCTGGAGACGCCGTTCGTCCTCCCTTTGTTAGGAGGAAGCGCCCTTCTTCGCCTTCCCCTGGATGGCGCAAGCTGGGCGTCGAGGGAGAGTTAGCCTGTAAATAAGTTGCCTCACATATTTCCCGAATATATGACTGATTGGGAAATAGTCCCACCCGTGAGGTGCATCGGACGTCTTCAGTTCATATACTCGGAAACGCTTTAAAAACGCCCTCAGGTATCCTGGCCTTTGACTGGAATAAGGAAAAATCTTCCCCTCCACGTATTTAGTCCTTATATTAGTATGTCATTATTTTAATTTGTTCATTTTATGTTTCGTTTTCTGTTTCTGTCACCTAGCCTGAAACCTATTATAAGGTGACATTAAAATGCAAATAAATAAATAAGCAAACTCTGTTCTGGTCCTCATGGCCTTGAGTCTTGCCATATATAATGTTTTTCTCCACTGAGTGAAATCTGGGGCCTTTCTTTATTTGACCTGGTAGTCAGTCCAAGGAATACTATCAAACAGAGCAGCTGCACTGGAAACAGCCATTTCTGCGCCAGAAACGGCTCCTTCCGTGTAGAAACATTCCCCAGATTGACTACATGTGGAGACAGTTTGGTCTAGTGATGGCAAACCTTTTCAGCTCGCTGTGTCAAAAATGCACAAAAAATGGACAAAAAACCCCTAGCTTAACTTGTGTGCTGTGTCAAATGTAGAAATATTCATAATTTTGTGATATTTGTAGCTCTAGTAAAAAGAAGTTATATTTTTGATATATGTATTTATTGAAAGCAAAAACAAATAAGTCCTTACATAAGTAACTGTTTTATTGCTGAATTTCATTTGCTAAATCTTCAGTTGAAGGTTGGTGTTTCATACACTTCAAGCCCAAGCAAGTGCTATTAACTTCATCTGTCAGTCGGTTTCTTTTATTGGTTTTATATTATTAAACCTGAGAAGAAGGTCTTGCAAAAGCACGGAGGGGGAAAAATTGTGAATAAAGCCATCACTGCACAGACAGGTCTTCAGTCTTCTAGCTTCTAGCTAGCTTCTGGCGGCGCGATGATGTGACTCCACTGTGCCTTGTATGCTAGACACAGACAGTGCATCTGTGCTCCCAGTATCTTGTAAGACAGAAGCAGCCTGTGGCCTGCAAGATACTGAATGGCAACAACGTGCCCAGGTGCTGGAGTGACAATGTGTGTCACCCAAAAGGGCTTGGTGTGTCACCTGTGACATGCATGTCATAGATTCGCCATCACTGGTCTAGTGGTTAGGGAGCTGGACTCTTATCTAGGAATACTGGGTTTGATTTCCACACTCCTCCATAAAGCCATCTGGTTGACCTTGGGCTAGTCACAGCTCTTCTGAGTTCTCACAGCCCCACCTACCTCACAGGGTGTAATGTTGTCAGCCGCTTTGACTCCCCTTAAATGGGTGAAAAAAGCAGGGTAGAAAAGCCAACTCTTCTTCTTCCACATGTGCACTTAGCTTTACCTGCCCATGAGCCAGTTCACACTCTATGGTGCAGGAGAAGCACATGATGTGCAAGTGTGCATGTGTGTTGCATAGGGTTACCTGGAAGATGGAACCAGCACACACATGCTTGTGTCATTGGGAATTGAAGATGTCGGTGCCTGGATACCACTTGCACTGCAAGTAGGTGTACAGATATGAGGGGGCAGGGATCATGTATACTAGCATTCTCTAGTGCAAATGCTTAGTACGTGGGTGGGGAGCTTTGCCCTTTGTCGTCCACAGAAAGACAGCAAAGTGTGGATTTTTCCATGGAAGAAAGAGAAAGGAAGAATTTTAACCATCAGTACAGTTTTAGGACACTGCTGGGGGAACACCCCCCCCCCCAAAAAAAGCAGGAATTAGACCAATGCTGCATATAATTTAGCTGCAGGAATTTAAAAACAGGTGAGACAGAAAACAACTTAATCATCCACAGATTGCATAATTTTTAACCTACACTGGCTTTGGGTTAAAGGTGAAATGGTCAATGTGTCACAATATTTGAAGAACGCATTCTACAAAACAAGGAGCACTCACTCAAAAGATCCTGCCCCCAGTTACTGGCCACCTAGCATTTGATGACACAAAAATATACAAATGCAAGACCAACAAAGTACTGTGTCCAGTTTGGGGCACCCCAGTTTAAAAGAGATATTGTACAAAGTGGAGCAAATTCAAGGGAGGGCTACCAAAATGGCGAGTGATTTGCTAACCATGTCCTTCGTGGAATTGTTAAAGAATCTAGGAAACTTTAGCCTGCAGAAGAGAAAACTGAGAGGAGACTTGATAGCTATTTTCAAGTATGTGAAGGGCTACCACAGTGCACAGGGATCAGCTCTATTCTCACTTAAGTAGAAAGAACTGGAAACAAAGGGATGAAATTGTAAGGGGGTAGTTTACAGATTAGATATTAGAATAAACTTTATGACAGTAAGGGTGATCAGACTCAACAGAATAGCTCTGCTTTGCTGGAGACTTTCAAGCAGAGGCTGGGTGGCCATCTTGTCTGGGATGATTTAGTGAATCCTACATTGAGCAGGGGGTCGAACTCAACCCTAGAGGTCCCTTCCAACTTGACAGTTTTATGAAACCATCAATACCAGAGGCTGTATTCGCACCTCAGCTGAAACTCACCTTCAGGCCATCTTTACAGTGAAAGAGTAAATCAGCAAAGAGATTAGTTATATCCACATCTAACCCAAAGGTAGATTTGTGAGTTAGATAATGCTGAAAGAAAACAGCTTTGCCAACATGTTTTCTCACTCTAAGGTGGACTGAAGTGAGATTAAAATGTAGGTGTGAACACTAGCAATGCAATATTAGAAGAGCTTTACTCAATTCTGAATCACACTCTGTTCAGTCGGGATTACTCACTGAATTCTTGTATATAGAAGGGAGCATAGGTCAGTGGTAAAGCATCAGTTCTGTGTGTAGAACAGTGTAGATTCAAACACTAGTATATCCTCAGAACCAAAGTAAGGGAAACTACTATATTATTGCTCAGAAAACTGCATGGATATTCCAGTGGTTAATAGGAGTTGAACTCAGACTGAGGAATTTCTTTGTTAGGATATTGGTTTTTAGAATCAAAATTACAATTCTTATTTACAGGTATTTGTATTTAAACACAATTTGGCCGTGTCTTCACGGCAACGTTATCTCGGATTCAAAACGTTTTCAATTTTCGGAGTCCACACGGCAGTTTGGCTTAACACGCTTTTCCCATGTTAAACCACACCAAACAGTTCTGAATCTCAATCCTGATTTCAACAGGTCTCACTCCGGATCGTGTGCTTGAAACGTTTTACATTTTTTACTGTGTGGACAGTACCGTTTTCAGGGATGAGATTCCGTGTTCAGGGTTTCCCTCCCCCAATCGCACTGTACCCAATGGCTGTCTGTATTCTGGGCACGTCATTGGTGGGTGTGTTTAGGGTTTCCCTCCCACAAAAGCTTGCGATTTCAAAAATCCAGTCTTCACACAGCAGCGCTACACTGTAGCAAGGAAACCACTTCATTCCTGATTAACAATGTTGTGAATTTGCGCAATTCTGCCTATTTAGAAAGAAGACTGCATGACTAAGTTGCAGGGATTTCCTCCCCGCCCCCCCGTCTTTTTTGGACTATAGATGTGGCCAAAAGAACAGCCAATTGTGAGAAGAGAAACAGCGAAAGCCCAGAGCCAAGCCTGTAAAAAGGGACAATGGGCAGGCAAGCGAAGGTGCTTGGAGCCTTGAGTCAGAAAGTCTCATGGACTTTAAGATGTTAATCCTCAAGCTAATCCTTCCTTTGGCATGTAGGAATAGTGCAGCCACAAGAGTTGTTTTGTTATTTATATTGGCATTTAATAAAAAGGAGGGGAAGCAGCTTGGCCAGGGGTGGGGAGAGCGCCGCTCATCCGTCTCTCTCCGAGAAGCCGGGGGTGGCAGCAGCAGCGGTGGCAGCAAGAACAGCCCTTTCCGAGCAGCCGGGGGCTGGCTGGCTGGGCGTGTGACTGCGCGCTCCGACGACTGCGAGGCGGGGCGGACGGGAGGCAGAGGCGGCTTTGATGGATTGAACTGCAGTTGCTTGGCTGGAGGCTGCCCAGCCGGCGGAGCCCTTGGGAGAAGGCGCGACTGACTGACAGACAGACCGGCCGGCCGGCGGGGCTTCCCTGCTCGCAAGGCGCCGGTGGCCTTAGGCGAAGGGCGGCCGCAGCTGTTCTCCTCGCCCCGAGTGGGGGAAGCAGGGCAAGGGCAAGGCGGAGAGAGTGCTTCCAAGCTGCCTTGGCTGCCACCGCCGCCTCTGCTTCCATCCCGTGTGAAGAATGCACGAGCCCGCCGGGAGAGGGGAGGAGATGAGATGCGCTCCAGCTCCGGGCGAGGCTGCCTGACCTGGGAGGAGGATCCCGCCTCGCTCCCCAGCCGCCAGCTTGGCTCACGAGTCTGTGGTGCTCTGCGCGCCTGGGCGGCTGCAACTTAATCATGCAGTCTTCTTTCTAAATAGGCAGAATTGCACAAATTTACAACATTGTTAATCAGGAATGAAGTGGTTTCCTTGCTACAGTGTAGCGCTGCTGTGTGAAGACTGGATTTTTGAAATCACAAGCTTTTGTGGGAGGGGGCTTCCATGCAAATAGAAATTTCACGGCAGGAGGAACCCCAATCAGAGACAGGGGGTGGGCACCATGACTGGCAATGGGCGGGGAGGACAGGACTGCCGTGCGGACTCCGAGGATTGATTCCGAGATAAGGTTGCAATTGGAATGCCCTCCGGATGCCGCCCAACCGGATCAAATTGAAAGCCGTGGAGACAGTTTCAACCCGGTTCAATTATTTCGGTTTTGGAAACCGATATAAGGCATCCCGTGAAGACACGGCCTTTGTTTCAGTAGGACTTATATCCAAATACATATGTTGAGAGACTATTGGTTTAAATACAGTGTATAGAAAGAGAATTATTAAATGAATTTTATCACACTAACAGCAACCAGCCATCACAAATTTCTAATCAAAAATGTCAGGAAAACAATCTGGGCCCCTTTCTGCACTTGGCCTTATGATGGAATATATCTTTGGATAGCGGTCTGCTGGCCACAAGCTAATGCAGACTATGGCAGGCCTCGCTTGAGACTGTAATGACCAAGGAAAAAATCTCAAATCTCAAATACTTATATCCCCACGTTTCTATTTCACTTTCCTGGTGGTCAGTGGGTCACCGCTATTTATCCCACCTCTGCCACCAAATGTAAAGGCCAGCTCTTGGCCAGGGTAGCGCTTTGTATATTTCCTGACTTGGTAGTGTAGTAGCGTGTATTTTACATTTTATATTAAGACTCTGTTAATTCCCTTCCAAGAGACACACCTTTCATTTCCCTTTCGCTGCTAATAAGTTTGATAATAATGTTGCCTCCTTCTTGTGCTGCAGCAGACAGCCCTTCCCCCACTCTGCTTAGCCAGCAGTGGGTTACAGTATCTGTTTAGAATCCCAGCCTGACTTGGCTCACTTTGAAAACAGAGAACACGAAGCTTCTTTAAAATAACCAGAAAACAAGTTTATTGTTTACAGTTCAAGTTTCTTCTTAAAGTTGCACTTTGTTACTTTAAATATCCAACAGTTAGGTCTTTAGCTTCCTCACTAAGCCTAAAGACTCCAGTCCTCCTTAGATTAATGCCAACAGCATAAATAACTTATATTCATTTCAACTCTTTTACTTTCTACACGCTGTAATTCACTATTAACTCAGGACTCTATTCCCCAGCTTCCCTCAGGACAGCTTAGAGCCCGTTTCTCCCCTAGTTAAACACCCTCCAGGTTTAACGACCAAAGGCAGAGAACCCAAATTATCCCCTCAGGCTCCCTTTTATATGGGCCTGGCTGGCTTGCTTCGCCCTGATTGGCTGAGCTCCTCCAGCATTCTATTTCACCCCTCCCCTTGGAGTGCTCAACTAGCCCCTCCCTTAGGCTACTTACTCTTGACAAAAAACGCTTTGGCGACACTTTTAAACATCTGGACTTACCGTGTTCGCCACACTTTGCATTTTAAACCAAAATAACTTAATTTTGGGGTTGAGGGGTCCTAGCGGTCATCACAGAGACCTTCCATAGTCTGCACTAGCATGCAGATAGCAGGTCCTTGTTCTGGGATTTATTCCAGGATAAGGTTAAGTGCAGAAAGGCCATGGGCCTTTTTGTACTTGGCTGATCAGGATTGCCCTGCATTCTCTGGGATGCTGCATTCATATACCACAATGCTGCCTCTGACCCAGAGCATCCTGATCTTCTGTAGCTGCTCCACAGCTTTACCGGAAATGCCCTAGGGTGCTCCTGGTGCAGTCTTAGATGCAGTATCTGCACTACTTCCCCGTGCAAATGCAGCATGGGGGGGGGGGGCTGTGGCTAGACAGTCATGTGCCATGTTGTGTTTGCCATAGCAACAGCCCAGTGCATGCAGACCATCTGTACTGTGAGGGCTGCAAGTTAAGTTTGGGACGGTGCTGGCTTTGCATTGTGAATGCTGGCCACCGCCCCTGAACTTCACTGCAGTGGGACACTGCCCTACTGCAATTATCATAAGTGTAAAAAGGCCCTCTGTTAGAAAATATCCAAACACCTTTAAAATATTCAAAAATTCTACATCTGTGTTGCAAATTTGTTCAGAACATTTCAGATACTTGGCTACCTGAGCAAATAAAAGGTGTAGCTGTCAGCTCTGTGTACTTTTGAAAAGGAAATGGGGTTGTTACAAGGTCAGCTGAATGCTTAATAAACACAGACAATAAGCCTTTAAACTCACTTTTCAAGGAACTCAGAAGTACAATCAAAACCTAAAATGTTTTAAACAAAATCCTGTTCAGGGCCGGATAGTTTTCTTTATCCTTTTGGTGATTAGAACTAAATTCTTGTCACTTGCACAACTCTAGAACCAAGGGGCATTTTATGAAGTTGACAGGCAGGAAAGTTAAGAGTGACAAGGGGAATTTACTTTTTATATATATACTATGAATCTAAGAGTGTATGGGATGTAATCACAGAATCAATGTACTGTTTATAGAAACTGATAAAAAATTTAAAAAAGGATTTATGGACTACTATCTGAAGAAGTGGTGCCAGCAAGCAGCCTGGGTAACTTTAAGAAAGGATTCAGGTGTATCAGTGGCCACTATAATGGATGCCTATGGGCTCCTTTAGGAGACAAGCAGGATGCCTCTAAAGGCCATTTGTAGGGAGTCAAGAGCAGATGAAGGTTTTGCCTTTGTCTTCTGAGAATGCCCAGAAACAATTGGTGAGCTGATGGATGAGACAGCATGCTGGACTAGATGGTCTGCAGTCTGATCCAGCAGGACTCCTGTTATGTTCTTACTATGTTATGAAGAGCACAATATTGGTACTATTATATAGATATATATCCCTCTATGCTTAAAATGTGCTATTACTTGATCTAGTTTTCATATCCTCATAGAAAATATGGCATAAAATTTAACTTAAAAAAAATAAAATGTCAAGGTGATTACATCCCTTATTTTTCTAATGCTTAATGTGTTTTAATGTGTAAGGACAGGGACAAAATATAGCCTGTAAACTAATTATTTAGTTTATTTAACTGGCTGAGAGGTTCATTCACCAGGGCTACCTAAAATTGTAAATGGATTGTGGAACAGCCTCCCTCTTGAGGTTTGTATACCTTTTGGTGCCTGGTAAAAACACATCGTTTTACCCAGGCTTTTACTGTTTAAATAGCTTCCTCAGGGTACTGTCCTGTTAGGGAGGGTAGGATTATATTTTTAATTGTGTTTTACCATTTGATATGTTTTAATCTCATTGTAACCCGCCATGGGACCATTCAATGAAGGGCAGGATATAAGTTTTCTAAATAAATAAAATAAACAATGGTTTGCAGCTAGATACAAATCACAAAACAAAACAATTGAATGTTTGTGCTTTTGTATGCACATACTATGCAAACTAGATTTAAAAAAAACCTTTGTAGCATAACTTATAATAAATAAGACTAAGCAAATAAGACCTCTGATTCTAGGTACAATTTATTCTTTCCTTCCTCAGAGAAGCCCAACTAATCACACTTTGTTCTTCCTTGATTTGGTCACCCCATTTGACCCTAGCAAAAGCAAAATGTCATTGCGGGAGGCTTATTTTTACATTATCCCAAGCACATGACACAGATCAGATCTAGGAGTGAATGCCAGTTGTCATCTGGTCAGACAACACTGACACTATGCCAGTATGATTATGCCATCAACTTAAACTTGCATAATGTGTTTCCCAGAGGAGTACAATACAGTACTTAGAGTACTTCATTTTCTCTTGAAAGATTTGATGGACTAAATGAAACATATAGAGTACTGTTAATGCTTCATGTGCATGTCTTTAAATTTAACTAACATTTAGTCATGGTAGGTCTAACAGTACTCCAAAATTCCCATTTTAAGCTCGAGAATCATATGAAAGGTAGACATGCTGAGGATAAAATTCTTTTCTTTCCTCAACTTATGAGTGAACACAAAGCAAAGTACAGTATATTATTGCAGAAGAAAATAAATATAATGGTGGCACTATATGTATAATTAGACATATAAGCCCTGTACCCCCAAATTTGACATCTGAATTATGAATGTAAGAAGCATTCCACAGTCTGTATATCATTACATTATTATTGACAGTAGTTTCATATGGTGAGCAAAATGGTTCCATTTCCTAGTCAAGCAAATCTCCTTGCATGTGTTAACTTGGAAAAAAATGTAGTGCAAATAAACTTTTCAGAGGGGAAAAAAACCTAAACTAAAAATGTTTCTTGCTCAACAAGAAGTGAGACTAGTCTCTTAACTTGTCATCTTGTTAAACTTAAATATGTGCTGCTCTATAGGGCCCTCTGGTGGTGAAGTGGATAACAGCGCTAGGCTAGAAACCAGCTGTTCCTCAGTGCTAATCCCTGCTGTGCCATGAAAGCTCACAGGGTCTTCACTATGGCAAACATGGTTTCACTACCTTATGAGTGCCTTGGGATAGGCAAAGGTTAAGGGATTGATATCAAGAGTGGAACCCCAAAAGTAGTTGGATGGACCACAGGTCTTCTCACTGGTTTCTGCAACCAACACAGTTCTAGATGTCATGTTTGCACTCCTTTAGGTCACATTGACAAGACTAAGCGGGGGAAACAGGCCCTTTCTGCTCTGGCCCTTATTCTAGATAATATCCAGAATAGAGAGCTCATACTAGCACAGACTATGGGCATGGCCTGTCATAGTCTGCACCAGCATGAGGATGGCAGGTCCCTATTCCAGGATATAATCCAGAATAAGCCCCAGTACAGAAAAGCCCATAGATTCCTGGGCAATATAGAAGTTCCAGACCTTCATGTTCCAGGCTCTTTCCATTGTCTTTTGAACAGAATCATGGCAACAAACAAACTGCATTAGTACTTAAAGATTAAGTCAGGAGCTGGAGAATTTAAACATCATTAAAAGGAGCAAAGTATCTAGACTTATTTAGATCTGCCTTTGAGGAAGTACAGAATATTTAAAAATGTAACTACGCATATAAGTAAAGGGCATCGGACCTGCCAGGGACAGATCAGGAGAGAGATCTTGGATATGCTAGAGACGTCAGTGAGAGTGCTACCCCAAAATAATATAAAAAATAAAATTAGCAACATTATAAGGCTTTTATACAAACTGATGGTGCATATATCTCAGAAAGGGTAGATTGGAGTTAGAAATGATTCAAGAAAGGGCAACCAAATGACTGAGTGGCCAGAGGAAAGGTTTCCCTATGAGGAAATGTTGCAGTGTTTGGGTGGTTTGCACAAGTGAATAAGAACTTAAAAAAAATCTCTTCCAAATGCTAGAGCCATGGGCTATCCAATGACTCTGAACCCTGGAAGAATCAAGGCAGATTAAAGGATGTATATACAATGGATAATTAAACAATAGTACAGTATTTTCTACTGTGAAATGTATTGACTCCAGGCTTGGATGACTTTAAAAAATCAAAATCATTGAATAACGGCTTTGTTAGTGGATGTATGATTTCTCTGATGGTCAACTTCTGGGAGACTGTGAGCTTTTGTGTACACCTGATAGGTCACTGTGGGAGCAAGCTTCTAAATAGCCCACAGGTCCAATCCAGCATGACATTGTTTATGTTTTTATCATCATCACCATGCCAGTTTTCCAGAAGATGATCCTAATGAATGTCACAAGATGTAAGCAGAAGAACTCAAAGCATAGTAAGAATTACAAGAACAAAGAAATCATAATATACATGGTACAGAAAATCTGGCATTATTAAAGTATACTGTGGAGATACAATACTAGCCAATAAACCTAGATTTCAGCTAGATACACAATCTAATAAATTTACATTTCCCAAAAGCTTATACAGCCAGGAGTCACAGTGACATGATTAATGACAGCAGAGAACTTTTCCAAATGATAAATGATCTGCAGCGGAAAGTATAGCACTTCTAGTGCTTTCAGACAAACTTTCCACCCTGTCCAATATACACAGAACTGCAACAGTTTTTATAAGTTGTCTTGCTGTAGTTCTGCCAATAAGACTCACACTGCTATTTTTGCCTTAGCCTTGTTAGCAGGAAGTTCTGCAATGAAGTACTGGCAAAGTGGCCTTCTGCATGACCTCATGTTATGGGTTGCAGTCTAGACATGTGTATTATGTGGGAAAATTAGCTTAGTCTGACCATGGACCCCCAAAAAGGTTTTCAGTGCTCTTTGGCTTTAAAAACAATAAATTGGCAAGTGCTCTGCAGAGACTACATAGGCAGCAGGTAATATGAATTCCAGGAAGCAATTTTTTCCAATAAAGGAACTTTTTTATTAAGAAAGCAGCAACAAAAGAGAAAAAACTGCAATCTTGGGCAGCTGCTACACAGAGCACTGTCAAATGGGATAAAAATACAGGTGGAAGGGAATCTTAACAGTGATGTAGGCACAAGGCTGACCAAATAAGGAGCAGTAGCTCAGCATACAGGAAAGTCTTTGGTATGGTGAAAGTTCAAAGAGAGGAAAAGGAAAAGAAGTATCCTAAAAATACGTTACACTACCCAGACACTAACACATAGCCAGGAGCAGTCAGTCCTCATCCTTGGGGACGTGTAGGGGACTTGAAACCAAAGTTTTGGCCGGTGGGATATAGCTAGATCAGGGAACCTCTTTTTTGAAGATTAGAAGGTTATGATTTGTGCAATTTTACAATATCAAATCAGCAGATTTGTGGCTCTAGCTTGGATTACTTTACTGGAAGAGTTTCCAGGGCATTCCAGCATGGAGCGACAGAAATATCACCAAGTGGATGGAGCAGCAAAAGGTGGCAGGCTAAATCAGAAAGCTTCTCATGCCAGTGATCAGGATCAGGATGGGCTGGAACACCGTCAGTACATAAGTGGAGATCAAGAACAAAAGATGAGAGACATAGGAGAATCATAATGTTGATGAGCAGGTAAAACCATACAAGGCTGGTCCTGGTGTGTTATTTTTATACAGTCTAGAATTGGGAGCAGAAGCTATCCCTAAAGTCCAGCTCTGGGCATGGGGGTCAGGAATCCCATACAGGTAAATTACAAAATTTCCACAGGAGGTGGGAAAATTAAACAAAGAAAGGGCTCAGCCCATGGAGTGAAAGCTGAGGTGAATGGGAAAAGAGAGACTAGGAAAAAGGCTTGGCTCCAGGACACAGAAAATTCAGATTACCACATCAAGGTTGATGATTTGGCTCTACTGCAGACAACAATCCATTCAAACCAGGAACAGTAGTTCCAATGCAAACACATTAATCCTATCTGATATTCCAGATAAAGATCTCTCCAGATATTACTGCAGACAAAATTTGGATCTGGATCTGAGTTGCCAGATTCTCTGTCAGAATGGATGCTTGTGTTTTTAAAAGTATATTTCTTGGATCTTAGATATGACATACACAAATCTCATGTTTTTAAGATCATAGTTCTGTATTTGCAGCCTAAATGCCAATAATATGTCAATCGTATAGCTTCACATAAGATCCGAGTTGTCTGTGTCTTGGCAAAGCCCTGCCTTTGTTTGGCACAGTACTCATAACAGGGGTTTCTGGGAAACATATGGTATCACTCAATCTGCTCTGCTACACTGGCCAAGCAAGCAAGAAACAACAACTTCTTCAAAATGTAATGGTGTGGCGGTAGTAGATGGTTGATGTTTTTTTGCAGTCAACAATAGAGCGTGTGTTGGAGATGAAAGTCAGTCATCCTTCATCTCCTACTGCTTCCACTCTTCACTCAACTGAGGAAGCCTTCACACCTTGCCGGAACCTCCACTGGCAAGTGTCACGTGGGTGGCCTCACAGTTTGTAATAAAGACAGACAGCACTCCCAGAAGTTGGGGAGGTACTAGTATGTGAAAGGGCCTTCCCTGCATTGGCACAAGAGCTGTGGAATCACCTCTTGAGTTTTTGCAGGAGTCATCATTTCAAAGTTTTTGCTCCTTGGTTGACATAACCTTTTTTTACCCTGACTTGCACTACCCTCGAATTTGTATTTTTGTATTTTCTATGATATATTTTTAAAATAATTTAAATATATATTTTTATTCTTTTTCCCCCCTTACCCAACTCACTTAGGGTTAAGGGTGATGTTATAAATATAGAAATTACAGACCAAGTATAGGCAACTTTCCAGGTATTGTCTCCTTTCAATTATCCCTCTATTGCAGAGAGGCATAGCTAGTTCCTCAGCCATGGAGGCCACAATAGCTATAGAGTTTTTTACAACAGGCTGGTGCACTATATAATAACATCTAATGTGTGCACAAGCCCATGAGTTTGAATCCCCATAAGGGAAAGTAGAACTCCAATTACAAGCTGCGGGCACCTGATGAGCAGCAACTACTGCGAAACCAGTTGTGTCCTGCCTCAGCCAGTGGTGGTCTTGTAATATTTAGGTAAATTATTAAAATTAGAAGGTTTGATGAAAGTTACATGTGTGGGGTATTGGAAAAAAGGAATCACTGTCCTAGAGATATTCCACAATACAACTTTCTTTCTTTCTTTCTTTCTTTCTTTCTTTCTTTCTTTCTTTCTTTCTTTCTTTCTTTCCCATAGAAGTTCATTTAGTAAGATATGAATGAAGTATGCGTGCCACAGAAAAGGGGAAAAACTTCTGTGGATATGTAGTTTAGGAGCTTAGAGACACGTAATGCTCTGGGCCAGATGTGTCAAACATTTAGGATCATACATGTGAACATGATTCATAAAACCTCTTGTTTTATATCCTCTTCATTAACTGTCTACTGTATATTCAGACAGAACATTACTACAGTAGAAGCTGTTTTTCAGTATTATAAAATGGTATTTGCATATAAAGTGGACGGCAGCTGTAGTTTCATTTTCATTTTTATGCCATCATTAAAGAACTTCTCCATCTTATTAATATTGAAATTTCTGGAAATAAAATCTGTTCCCTTGTCTCTTATAAAATGTTTATGAGCAAATCATTCATTTTTAAAGAAATGTTTTTACGAATTCATTTATTCCACAGTAATAATCAGGCCATGACTCATATGTTAACTTACATGCCTGAAAAACAATAAAGATGCTGTATTGTCTTACATATTACACATTTCCTTCACAGTTTTCTTTCTCTGCAAGTCACTATGGTTAGTACCATATAAATGTTTAAGAAGTGGTTATTGTTTATCTTAATTTAACATGTGGCATGTCCGCTTGAAGAAATAGGTAATAAATTCCTGTTGTCATTTGAGAGTTTCACTAAGGATCCAAGTGCATATAGCATTTCCTGAAGTGTTTGATTTATGAAAGTACTTCATTTCAGGATGTTCACATAATAGGGCGCCTCCAGATGACAAGAGACAATTGCAGAATTTAAAGAAGATCCTGCAATTGCTTCTTGCTGCCCCCACCAGACTGTGGGTTTCCTTAGTGTCTAGTGCGTCATTTCATTATAATGCCACTTATAGCAACTCAAAAGCCAGCCAAGCATCCACTCACTTTATTTTCTTCTTTTTCATGAGTCTAAAATCCAACGTGTTAAAACAAAAACAATATCAATTAAAACAGTGGTGATTACAGTGAGGGAAACATGGCTGACATTTATCCAAAGGCCTGATATGTTCACTGTCTTCCTGAACATAAACAGAGAAGGAACCAGGCGAACCTCAAGGGGGAGACTATTCCACAACCTGGGGGCCATTACCAAGAAGGCCCTCTCCCATGTGCCCACCAGCCTCTCTATGGAAGGTTACCAGAGCATGGATAACTGTGGCCAAATCATCTCTGTCCAAAAAAGAAAGGGAGAATGGGGGGCGGGGAGATTACCAAAGCAACGTTTCTCTTCTCAAGGAACCTAAAGACTTTAAAGCTAAACTTTAAGCTTGCTTCTTTATTTTATTTCACTGTAATAATAAACTTCAAGTGTTTTACTTTACACAAGAGACATACTGCTGCTTTAAAGGAGCCTTTATGTTGGCATATAAAGCAGGACGCCAATGAGGGTACTTTTAGGATAAAGCCCTAAGGGAACTGGCAGTTGACTGGGGTGCTTAGCAGCTCGCTCCCAACTCACGTTACTCTGCGGAGGATGGGGAGGGGAGGGGTAGGCTGGGTCACCACAGGTATTCTTAGTTGTAGCACCTTGGGCCTCCCACCCAAGGTGCCTCAAGGTGTTGAAACAACTAGTGAAGAAGACACACCTCTTCATCCTGGCCCTCAGCTGAAGAAACAACATCCCCGCACCATGCAGATATTCTCATTGTTTTAGTCATGCTTTTAAATATGTTTTTATTATAGTTTTGTTGTGACCTGCCCTTAGACCTTCAGGTTTAGGGTGGTGTGATGAGATCACTTTAGGTAGTTGGCCACTTGGGTGTGTTATGGTGATGGCTGGTGGTCAAACAATGGTATGGAATGCGGAGAAGTGTTGGGAAGGGCTCTCCTAGAAGAGTTTTGTTTTTTTAAAGGAACTGTTTTGACAGTTGAGAGTTAGTAGTTGTGGAGACTGGAGAGCCAGAGTAAACAGTGAACTGAAGAGAAAGGAGTGAAATTATATAAAGAATGCCTGTCACATTACTGTTATAAATGAAACAAAACCTTTTGTTCTGAGTCCGCTAAGAAGAGTTACATCATTTCTGTTAAATAAAGAATTCTTAGTTGTTACTGCTGACTCCTGCTAGGATCTTTTTTATTATTCTATAAGGAGACAAATAATATCAAACACATAATATTTGATTTTGGAGGAATTTGTCATTCCAAACCTTAAGCACATAAGGATTGTGTTCTTAGGGTAGATAGGGGGCAAGGGTTAGTATTTCATTAGCTTCCAAGGGCTGGAACCGTGGGGTCAGCCCAGTTTAAAAATAAGCTATTATGATAGGAGGGATAGAAAAGTAAGTGGCAATGAGAAGTGAAAGAAGAGTAATCAACCAGACAGGTAGTTTGGCAGCCAGAGGCTGAGGAAGAACTGTTTTAAGCATGGAGGGGAGAAAGTCTTCTGGCTGGCCGTTAGGGAAAGCGATGCCCATAAATTTCCCACTAGGAACCATTAATATAGAACAGAGAACCTCCCGGAGACCTTCAGGTATAGGGCGGCATAAAAATGTAAATGTACAAACAAAGTAAATAAATAGAATTATAGTAACTGGGAGCCCACGTTAGTTTGAATTTAGTCCCACTGATTATAATGAAGCCTTATTTTTAGATCCTGTTAGAATTTCAATGGAAAAAGGTAAAATATAAATCAAATGCAATGGATTATTTTCAAAGCGCTGCAATGTGGTATATGCTGTGTATACACAATCCAGAACTTTTGCGCATGCAACCAGCCTACTTGGAGCTATTTTATTTGACTTTTTAGCCTGAGAGGAAAGAAAGGATCTAAGGGAGCACATGCTATTTGTTATGCAAAAACAAATAGCATAATTATAATATCATTTAGTATGCAAATATTGATTGTTGATTTATACACTTTTCAACAAAATGTTTTCAGAACTTGTTTACTGGCCTTAGCAGTTGACACTCTTCCAAATGCTCCAATTCAATAATTGCTTTAGATATTGATACTTACACAACAGTTTCACAAGGTAATCATAAAAATGGTAAGTGCCTTTGAAGAATCAACTATTGGAATTCCTCTAGGCACAAAAAAATTTCCTTGAATGGTCCAGAATTTGATATACTACAACTGAAAACAGCTATTTGAGTTTAGGATGGGACAATTGTTCAGTTGTAAAGCAAGCAGTTATTATGTTCATATTTGTTTTCCATGCAGAAGGTACTCAGTTCAGTCTGCTGTCTGAAATCCTAGGACCTTTCCACACTGGGAGGTAGATTAACCCAGTGTGACTCATAGAATGCATCATTCACAGAACAAACTGATTTACTGAGAGGCCACACACACCTAGTATGTCCACACAGGACATTCTGTGAAGTGGGATATGGAATCAAAATGGCACCATAACCCCCTCCATCTGTGGACTGCTTACATGCTCTCCACAAGCATTCTACCATGGTGTACCAGACCATGGCCTATATGTGGACAATGCAGGGCTGTGAACAGCTATACTAATTCTAGTGCTGTTTTGGCCAAGCATCCTCAAACAGTGCCAGAAGTGTGCTTCTTCTAAGCACCCATCTGAAAAAGCCCAGGTTGGCACCTTGGAAGGCAGGGAAATTTCAATCCCAGCTTCCAAATCTTGGGCCCTTTCTGCACTGGGTCTTATTCCAGATTATATCCTGGCATAGAGAACTGCCATCCTTCTTCAGGGTCTGCCATAGCAAGCAGGTGGCAGTTCCCTATGCCAGGATATAATCTATTTTATGGTCCAATGCCGAAAGAACCTTGGACTATGCTTAGACAAAGCAAAAAGGGTGCTACAGAGACAGAATGAGTATGGTTCTCTTGTTCCCAAGCCTTTTCTAATCCGCCTTTTCTAGCAAATAATGTTTTGGAGAGGAAGAGGGACAGACTGGTGTGTGAACAATCCCATCTTGCCTTTTTTGAGCCCCCTCAGAGATGCTTTCTTTGGTGTGTGTGATCACAGCCTTGGAGTGGGACATACCCTAGAGGGCATGGGGCAAATCATGCTGTGTAGAAATGTGCCAAAAATTTTATTCAAAATTTACCTCAGAAGACAAGATTGCTGTAACACATGCACCTATATTATAAAATCCCTACATGATAAAACTGGATTCTAGGTTATCGCTACACTGCTCAGAGATCTAGTAAAAGGCAAAGCAATCGTACTTTTTTGCTGCATTTCCTTGGATATCTTCAGTTTTTCCACTAGTTAGAAAAGATTACTATATTAACCATTTAATCATTGCTTGATTTCATATGTTCTATTTGATCCTGGATTACTTAGGATCTGTTTGACAACTGGCAGTCTAGTTTCTTACATTTTAATGACCTTTGGTTTGTTATTTTTGTTCAATTGATTCAGACCCTTGCCCTTTCTATAGTGGCTTACTTTTATGCAAGTAGGATCAGATTTCAACCCAAAGCAATAATTGCAACAACCAGCTGAAAGAGTAAGTTACACTCAGAGGCAGCTGGAGTAATGAGTGTTACAAAATCACCCAAGGTTATTGCACATTTATTGCCTAATGAATAGCATTACTTCAGAAGATGAGAAAATAGAATTATATTCATGTTAGCAAAGAGGAAAACTAGTACAGAATATATTTGTTCCACTGTTGTAATGAATTGAAGGCTCACACGCAGAATGGTTGCCAGGTGAAAGAGTCTCTTTTTTACTGAAGATTTAGGGGCTTTTTATGCCCAGTTACAGAATACATTTCTCAATGTAAATTTCCCCCCGGTGTGCCCATATTTGGCATCACCGGATAAGATGTTACCATCCTTGAGTGCTGTACATTATTTATACAAACACAGTGGATGTTATACAAATGATAAGAGGTGTTATACAAATGATAAGAAGTGTTATGCCTTTTCTGAGACCTTGTTTCAAAGAGATATTAGAAAAGTTACAATGACCCAGGATATACCCTTTGTCCTAGTTACTTCAGCTTAACAACTGTGCTTTAGCTGAGATGGACAAATTGCACCCCCACAATTCCTCTCTCTTTTCTTACTTTATGAAGGGGGGTCAATTTGAGGAAGCTCATGTGGCCAGGAAGGAGGGAGAACTGAGATGCTATTCAGTCTAGAGCAAAAAGTCTCCATGAATCAACTTTACAAGCAGCCAAATTTATGAGTCTATTCCTTAACTGTGATGCATGTTTACATTTAAGGAAGGCCAGGGGTCAAAGGGCATGCACAAAAACTTCTCCGCTCGGGGTGTTCCTTCGCCAAGGGTCAGAAGAAAATCTGCATTCCCGATTTCCCCCATTTTCCCTTAATAAAGTGTGAACCTAAAACTATGTGAACCCCAATTTATTACTAACCCCATCTAATCAATTTTTTGAGGTCTAATTATGGTGTATGATGTTCTTTTTTCTTAATTCCAATACCCCTATATATGTTCATGGAAGACACCAAGCCCCAGCTTTATAACACCCAGTCTCTGTCCCTTTTACTGGCCAAAAATACTTTGCTTCCTTGATAGACCAAATTTATAAATGACATGAGTGAAAATATGCTGCAACAACAAATCTTTGATTGTGACTCTGGAAACTCTTTTGTGTTCCCTTTTGGGAAACTTTTGAAATGGCCAAATTAATAAGGCAAAATCAAATTGAGAGTGTGTGTGACTCTGTGAAACATATGAATAAGCTCTTAGGCTCCTTATATCAAACATAGACACTTATGGATATTGTCTTTGCTTACTTATGCAAGATTTCAAAGTTCAGAAGCCATTGAGGATCTTTCTTAATACCTAAATTGAACAGCAATCAATTTTATGCTTGGAAAATGGCATTATGTTCAACAATCCAGGCCTTAGTTTCTTAATAAGGTGTGATATGCTGTTATATATAAAGAACTGTGTTTTAACATATTTTTTAGGCCTAAATGAATGTGTGATGCAACAATTAACATGTTAAGATGAAACATGGGATAAATGTGTGTGCTTCAATGGCATGAATTTGTTAAAGCCCATATTTTTGAGGACTTATGGTGTTTGCAATAACTTATCAATGTGGGACCAATATGCGAAGCATACAAACATTTTGAATGACAATTATAACACCCAAAACCAAATTACAATGTGAACCCACATTAGCAATATCACAATTATGCAGAAAAGAACAATACAACAATTGTTAAACAGCAATTAGCATTGGTAAAGATGGCACAAGCAATGCTTGCTAAGAATTAATTTTCCAAAGTCTTTTCAGTGACCAAATGATGGATTTTTTAGTCACAGGCTCAAAGCTTAAAAGTTCATGTGACCACTGATGATGAAAGTTCATCACAGGTGCTGGTTCACAGGTACAGTTCTTAGATCTTGGCCTTCACGATGACTGTAGCCAGGCGCTGGAATCTTGTCACAGGTCTTCTTTTCAGGAAGAAGGCAGGTTAAAGTCTTGGCACAAATGCAAAAGTCCTTTGATCTCCAAAAGGATGAAGCAACACTGCTGCTTCCATGCTGACTGTGGCCTCGTGCAGATTCTTGACACAGGCAAAGGTGAATCCTTGTGTGTCTGGAATCCCAGGTACAATTCTTAGGTCTTGGATCTTTTCTTCCACGATGGCTGTGGCACCTCGTCCAGGTACTTCAGGCACATCTGTGACTTTGCTCAGGAAAAAAGGAGAACTGACAAAATATAACTAAAACAGATTAGTTATCAACCTTTGGAAAATTCCAGAACAGGACCAATTTGGAGATTTCATTAATGCCTTTTGATTACAAAGGAAGCTGATTTGATTTGAACTTGCACAGGAAGGCTAAGCAGCCCCATTTAAGAATGCTGCTTAAGGAAATATTCTTTGTTTTCTCATGAGGTGCATGTCAGATTGGTAACTGTCATACAATATAACTTTCTCACTGCTTGGGTGTAATAAGAATGTTCCATTGATAAATCTGCAATGAGTTTGCTCCAAAAACACCTGGTTCAGATTTTTAAAGAACCATCTTGTTGGTAATGGAATATAAGCATAATTAATGCACTTTAAATTCATGGGATGAAATCATGACATAAGCAATAAGCTATTAGCAAAATATCAATATTGATGTATGTCCAGATCTTTTCCAATTTCTCTGGAATTCTGTAGGGTTTTAATAACTTGTTTTAGATTCAGACAAACCAACAAAGAGATTCCCACAAAAGCCTTTTTCAACATGCAAAAACTCTTTCTCTTATCTACTTGCTCAAACCTTCTTATCCACTTGCTATTGCTTTATGATAAATTCCTTCCTCCTGGAAGTAGGCGATTTTACATCACTTTTTTCCAGTTTGCCATCTATTCATGTACACACATTCTTACACATTCTTAACCCCATCATCCATATTTCCCAAATCTTTTCTTCTCCCTTGCATACCTGCCACACCCTTCAGTAACAAATCATGAGCTAACAATCCTGTCTCTCTGCTAATTTTACTCTATGCCAAAAAACACAAAGAACTCCAATTTATCTTTAAAAAGAACTCAAGGCTTAGTTCCTTCCTAGAACTGGGATATCAATTCTTTTTAGGTCTTATTAGGACCAAAATTATGACATGAACAATTAACTATAAAATTTTTATCCATCGTGGGCACATGATTCACCCCATTTCCAGACTGTCTCTGACCTGCATGACAGCTGAGTTTAGGGCACAACAATCCTGCTTAAAGAGAGAGATAGCTAAGGTAGAGGAGAAAAGAAATTCTAAGCATGCTTTAAATGAGAAGGGAAGGAAAAATCAGCTGAATCTGAGAGAGGCAAAAAAATGAAAAGCCTTAGCCTGCTTTCTGAGCGAGACTCAGAAAGGATTTTGCTTTTTTTTTTATCAGGCTGCTGTCCCAAGACAGAAGAAAAGGAAGGAGGAATTGCAAGCAACTTTTCAAGTTACAGTTAGTAGGAAAGGGGGGAGAGATACTCAAGCAGAGAATTCTTTGAAAGAGAAAGGAGGCAGCATCAAGTTACTGACACACAGACACAGTTTGCAGAAAAAGAGAGCAGAAATTCCATGTCATTAGCCTAATCAGAAGTCCCTTTGCAAATGTCCCTTGAGGGAAGGGAGGCGACCACCCATTTTTTTTGCTTCCTTTCCAGTTAGGAAGTAGGGAATCCCGCACCTGTTAAGAGCAAGAGGCTGCATATACTCACACACCCCAGGCTCGGAAATCTGACGCGCGTCTTTTGACCCTCTCCGGGCGAGTGCGGTTCCTGATCCCTGCGGTCTGCTCCTGAGTAGGCCCATTTCATAGATTTTTTCTTTTTCTTCTTGCAAGGAGTTCAAGTCCCTGTTCTCGGGTGCCATTTGTAGTAATGATTTGAAGGCTCACACGCAGAATGGTTGCCAGGTGAAAGAGTCTCTTTTTTACTGAAGATTTAGGGGCTTTTTATGCCCAGTTACAGAATACATTTCTCAATGTAAATTTCCCCCCGGTGTGCCCATATTTGGCATCACCGGATAAGATGTTACCATCCTTGAGTGCTGTACATTATTTATACAAACACAGTGGATGTTATACAAATGATAAGAGGTGTTATACAAATGATAAGAAGTGTTATGCCTTTTCTGAGACCTTGTTTCAAAGAGATATTAGAAAAGTTACAATGACCCAGGATATACCCTTTGTCCTAGTTACTTCAGCTTAACAACTGTGCTTTAGCTGAGATGGACAAATTGCACCCCCACATTCCACATGTATATAACAGACAGTTCTGTTCCTGTAGCCAGTGTGTACTACATAGTTTATGAATAATTGTTGTAATACAATCATATTTATGACTCAAGCCTACTCTGTACAAATATGAGTAAAAAGTGATCATTTTCGAATGTCATCATCATAATCACTTTATTGATTAGTCAATATTGACCATATCAAAACCAGAGTACTTAAAACCAAATATAAAATGAAAACTAACTGAATCCTAGAATAATAATAAACATCAGTACAGAACTAAAGGCAGAGCACAAGAAAATGGAAGAAACTCTGAAAAGTCGTTCCAAAGAGACTGACAAATATGGGAGTTTATTTCTTCTCCCTGATGATTCAGTACTCACTATTACGTGGCCAGACTCATTTCCAATCCTTGAAGAAACTATCAGATCACAATAAAGATTAGCAAGATGAAGTTAATGAGTAATTTCATTTATGGAATGCAATTTTTTATTCTTCAACAAGTTGCCACTATTTTAGCTTCTAAATGCTAGGACCTGAGGTAGTCATGTCATGTTGAGTAATGGGAGAGTCCACTTCTATCTTAGTTTCTCACATTATAAGATCTTAGCTTCTAAATTGTAGGGCTTGAGGTAATCATGTCACCTTGATTAACAGCAGAGTCTACTTCTATCACCTCATGCAGCATTATGGCTATCTTTTGAAGTCACAGAACTATTAGATTTTAAATAAGATATTCATACATACTCAGTGTCATATCCTAGTTTGCTACTAAACAATAACTTTAGTTTGGCTTTCTCAAAAATAGGTGTTGCTGTACACCCTAAACTAGGGAAGACATTCCTTGTTATAGGTAGCTTTGTGCACTTCAGTATGAATTACCAGACTTCAAGCATGATTCTCTATAGAGAATACAGCTGCATCTACTATACCGCAGAATCAAGGTTATGAAGGTTATTAACAGTTTTTGTACATGTAAGCCGTACATTGTAAAGGTTTAGAAAGTGAACGGAAATGCAAGGTTGGAGGCAAATGTCCAGTTTCACTGGATGATTTGGAGAACATGTAATGAAAGCAAAGTAGTAAAAGTAATAGTAATGATATGTAGTGTCATTGAATCATTGAGCATAAGGTTGAGCAAACTCTGGAAGACAGTGGCAGACAGAAGGACTCTGCATGCTGTGGTCCATGGGGTCATGAAGAGTTAACGTGACTTAATGATTGAACAATAACAAGACGCTCTATGCTGAGAAGACCAGGACAAGGAATTCTGCTGTTTAAGACAGATTGCTTTGCCTTGTGCCCTCATGGATATACTGAGGCCCTCCAAAGCACCTTACCCCATAACATCTCTTTTTGAGAATGACCATAAGGGACTGGCATGGTCTCAAGCTTTGGACTCATTTTTTATATGCCTGTTCATTTCATCATTTCCTGAGCCATCATGCCTTTAGAAGTTCAGGATACCCTGGAACAGGAAAGGATCAAATATCTGCCTGCATGATAGGAATCTCACTAATGCCCAGGAGATCTGAGGGTGTTTTTCCACTGTCAAAAGTACCCATTTTTGCACCCATTTAGGACCCATTTGGGTGTGAGCTGGATGACCCCATTTCCACTACGGCACCCATTTGGGACCCGATTGTTTCCACTGCCAGTGGGGAAATCCAGATCTAATGGGTACATTTTGGCCTTTAATCTGGATTTTCTGTAGACCCCATTAAAGGGGTCTACAATGGGGTCTTCTCCCAGAAAATCCGGATTAAAGGGAGCCTGTTTCCACTGGAAACAGACAATGGGGTCGAAAGGAGGCTAGGGGGAGGGGATGCACCTTTGCCCCCCCCCAACATTGGCTTCGAAGTCACTTCGAAGTTGACTTCACATTCACTTCGAAGTCACTTTGAAGCTGACTTCGAAGTTGCTTCAAAGACTGCACCTCCCTGCCCCCCAAAACACCTGGGGTAATGGACCGACCCCTTGTGGGTCGATCCGGATTCCCCAGATGGGTGCAAAGCTGTTTCCACAGCAGGGGTGTTAGCACCCATTGCTAATGGGTGCTACACCTCCTGTGGAAGCACATTGGGTGCTTCCCTTAATCCAGATCTACTAGATCCAGATTAAGAAATGTACCCATTCCTTAGATCTAGATCTTCTTAGATCCAGATCTAAGGGCTGCAGTGGAAAAACACCCTGAGTGTGGGTGGAAACAAGCTTTGACTGGTGACAGGTCTAGGAGAGGGATTTTTTTTAAGCCCAGAAGCCAATGAATTAGAAGCAAAGAGGGGCTGTAAGCTAAAACTGTGTAGCCCATTGGAGACAGGAGGTCTTCCTCTTTCTACTATGGGCCAGGGAGCATGTTCATAACATGTGTGTGTGAAAGAGATCCAGAAGGGTCTAGTAGATAACTAGCTAAGGTCCTATCTAGCTGAAATGTATAAGCATTTCTGTTACTTTCTTTAGATGTGAAAGATCTGCTGAAGTAAATGTATGGGGGTGTGTGTGACTAGGGTGAATTTCCCTTTTGTTCTGCTTTTGTAATTTCATGCTGAAATGCAACTGACTTAATGTCTGGAAGATTGCTTCAGTTACACCAAGGTGCAATCATAGTCAGTTTGTTTGCAACAATCGTACTTTGATTTTTATTTAGCCCTTTTTAAAAAATGTCTTGCTCCTTAAAAAGGGGAGGGAAGTCCTCAATTTCTGGACAAAAGGGTCTGGTTATCACAAAGGGTCTAAACAAAAGACACACTCTTAACAGTGTTTTCAAGGAAAGGGAATTTTATTTCTTCAGTGGAAGAGAGAGGTGACGATGGGTGTTTTTCCACCTGCAGTAATAACCCATTTTAGCACCCATTAAGGACCCATTTTGCTGAGAGCCAGATGGCCCCATTTCCACCACAGTCCCCATTAGGGACACATCTGTTTCCACCACAGCTAGGGAAATCTGGATCATATGGGTCTTTGAGGACCTATAATCTGGAATTTCTGTAGACCCCATGGGGTCTACAATGGGGTCTTCAGCCTTAAAATATGGATTGTAGGGAACCTGTTTCCATTACAATCCAGCAATGGGGTCTAGAGGAGGCTTGGGGGAGGGGACACCCATGGGGGGTGCCCCCAAATCAAAACTCCAAAGTCCCTTTGAAGTCATTTCGAAGTCGTTCTGAACTTGTCTTTGGAGATTAGCAAAGGCTCCAAAGGGGTTGTTCTGCAGAGCCTGTGCTAATCTCCAAAGGCAACTTTGGAATGACTTTAGAATGACGTCAGAGGGACTTAGGAGCCTTTGCTAATCTCCAAAGGCAACTTTGGAGATTGCACTCCCTGTCCCCCAAAACACCTGGAGTGACAGGCAGACCCCTTGTGGATAGATCCGGATTTACAGATGGGTGCTCTGGTGCTTCCACAGCATGCAGGCTAGCACCCATTGCTATTGGGTGCTAGACCACCCATGGAAACACATTGGGTACTCCCCTTAATCTGGATATACTGGATCCGGATTAAGGCAAGTACCCATTCCTTAGATCCGGATTAAAGGAGTCTGGTGAAAAAGCACCCCTTAACAGCTTCTCAGGATACATGATCTGAGGGAAGATGTTGCTCTAAACCCAGGGAGGCCTTGTCCCTCCCAGCTCAATGCTATAATAGCAACCTGTTTGGTGATTGGACATTGCTTTCATACTAAATCTGTTGTGTGCAGAGTGCCTGCTCACATGCATATTTTTCCGACCCTCAATTGATTAATTGATCAGTCATTCAACTTAGTATCCTAGTAAAGAAAAAGTTCTTACAAACTTGGGATTTTAGTTGGTAAAAAGGTGTCAGAAACTCGTTGTCAGTACTATGGCCCCTTGAGGAGGACAAGACAGCTCTGCCAGCCATGATAGGATGTGTTCCTGCTCATGATTGGTTGAATAATTAATTGATCAAACTAACAGTCTTTCTTTGTGATAAAACCGCTCTCAAAATCCTTTTGAAGGTGCAGAGAAACCCACATCACTACTGAATTTTCATCTCCTACACCTGTCTGGATTTTTTTTTGAGGAGCAACCCTTGATAGGCACCATTAAATCAATAACATCTGGTGATTTCATGGTAATGCTAGTGTAACTTCAGGTTTTATCCATTGTCTGGAGGCAGTGTGAACTGAAGGGGAGCCTTGGGAAGGCATTTTGTTGAAAATCTGCTCAAATTGGAGATTGTGGTCTGTAGTACTGGTCAAGTTTCCTTGAGCAACATAGTAAGTTTAAATAATGTTGAACACTTTGTACAGCTGATAAGGTGTATAATGATGAAATAAGGTATGAGCAGCAATAATAGTGGAAAGCACTTTTAGCATTGATTTGTCTTAATTTCTTTATATTGCTTTGTTTGATGTTGCTACATTGAAATCTCTAACGAGTAATAATTCAATGCAGTGTACCTTTGAAGTTGATGGCTATTTATATTCATGAACAATATATAGTAAGAAGGGCAAAGAAAAGATTCCAAAATAAATGCATATACATTTATATATGAAGCAAGGAATTAGCAAGGATCAATCACATTAACCATCACTAGGTGGCTCTAAGCATCTATCTGGTTTTATCAAATACATGACATTATCAAGCTAGCTTTGCCTTCTACTATCTTAAATACTATTTGATAGTTCACTATATATTATTTGAAAACCAGCTCTGACTAGACACTAGGGATGTATCAAGTTAAATGCACAAATATTTGTAAGCATTCGAAATCTGTTCGAATGTGCCGAATTTTGACATTCGAACTCAAATACAATGTCCCAAAATTCAAATGTAAACATTCTAATTGAATTTCAAACTTCAGAACTATTTGTTCAGATTATCCGGACATTCGTCTGTGTACTGGTTCGCACACGATGCATACTTGAAGATCCACATCTTTCCCACATCTGTACGCATTTGTATGAATCCGTATGGGAGAAAAACGGGTTGCATACGGGATAACTATGGGATGCATACAGATGTGTATGGACATGTACGGATGTGGGGAAGATACGTATGTGCACATACAAATGTTGTTGACATTCATATGAGGAGGTTCAAATAAAAAATTTGAACAAATGGATTTAAATTTGGTAAATACAAATTGAGTCTTGTTAAATTCAAATTTAAAAGATTCGAATCGAATCAGATTTTCAGGTATTCAATTAGTTCGAATAGAATGTCAAAAAAAATTGTGCACATCTCTACTATATACTGAGGATTTGAATGTGTCTAAAAAAGTATTTTAGAAGAAAAACCTTCAAATCTTAAGTGGTGGGAAAGGGAATTGTTCTATTTGAGACTTTGCAACTAACACCAGTTTAAATTAAAAACAAACAAAGAGCATTTTTATAGAAAACTCAACACTGGAATAAATAAGCAATAGAACTAATAAGTTTTCTTAATGGATATCTTTGAGCTAAGATTGGCTAGCTGGAGGCACATTGATCTCAATTTCAGCGTGAAGAAGGGAGCTCCTCCAATGCAAGTATTTCAGTATCCCCAGGTACTTTCAGAAAGCTCTATAGGTTACAGAATAAACAAAATGTTATAGAATAAAAAGGATTGTCATGTAGAATGTGGAAGGCTATTTTTAAAAAAGCAGATAATGGTAGTTGGGAAAAAAATGATAGAAAGAATATATCTCAGAGGAGAAATAGAATTATGAAAAATGTTTATAATATTACTGGGGAAAATGTAAAGCTGAAGAAAAATGTAGAGAACAATCAGATTTCTCTCAGGGAAAGTGTACATTTCGGCAGTTTCCACTCTGTGTGCATTAGTGCACACATGTGCACAGAGATTAAACTGAGAGAGTTGGCATGAAAAATTAGACAACTGGAAAAGCTTCTACAGCCTGCTTCAGAGAAAAGAGCGCAAGGTAGCTGCTGAAGGAATCTGTTCAGCCAGCTAGCTTGCAGGCAGAAATGCTGGGTTACCCTGTGAATGGAAATAGATTGAACAGGCCCTTTATTTCTGTCTTGTCGTGTTTGCAAGGTTGTGCGGGAACATATTTCTGACTTCTTAGTTTCTATTTTTGTGCATGTACACACCTACTGTAGTATTTGACTGTACTGAACAATCCATAGCAGTGGGGAGGAGAAGTTTAGGCATCGGGTGTTTTTCCACTGCAGCCCTTAGATCCGGATCTAAGAAGATCCAGAATGGGTACATTTCTTAATCCAGCTCTAGTAGATCCGGATTAAGGGAAGCACCCAATGTGTTTCCACAGGAGGTGTAGCACCCATTAGCAATGGGTGCTAACACCCCTGCTGTGGAAGCACCTTTGCACCCATCTGGGGAATCCGGATCGACCCACAAGGGGTCGGTCCCTTACCCCAGGTATTTTGGGGTGCAGGGGGGTGCAGTCTTCAAAATGACTTTGAAGTTATTTCAAAGTTATTTCGAAGTCACTTCGAAGCCAAACTTGGGGGAAAGGGGGCAAGGGTGCCCCTCCCCCTAGCCTTCTTTTGACCCCATTGCCTGTTTCCTGTGGAAACAGGCTCCCTTTAATCTGGATTTTCTGCCTGAAGACCCAGTTGTAGACCCCATTAATGGGGTCTACAGAAAATCCAGATTAAAGGCCAAAACGTACCCATTAGATCCGGATTTCCCCAACGGCAGTGGAAACAGTTGGGTCCCAAATGGGTGCCGTGGTGGAAACGGGATCATCTGGCTCACACCCAAATGGGTCCTAAATGGGTGCAAAAATGGGTACTTTTTGACAGTGGAAAAACACCCATGGTAAGGGTTCTGTCCTGAAAAGAACAAAAGAACATAACCGGAGCTCTGCCAGATTGGGCTACAGCTTATTTAGTTGAGCATCCTGTCTCACACAGTGGCCCACCAATTGCTTCTGAACATGTCAAGCAGAAGACAAAGGCAAAACCTTCACTTGCTTTTGAATCCCTGCAAATGGCCTTTGGAGGAATCCTGCTTGTCTCACCAACCTGGAGACAGTATCTGGGCATACATTCTAGTACCCATTGATACACCTGATCTCCATTAATTTGTCTAGGCTTTTATTATGCCATCCAACCTGGTTGCTATCATCACTTCTTCTGGTACTAAATTCCATATATCTATGACTGTGGGTAAAAAAAAAAAAACTTCCTCATGTCAGTCCTATCTCTCTTGCATATCAGCTTCATAGAGTACCCCCTGATTCTATTGTGCAAAAGAGAAAAGAGACCTAGGGACATTGCAGCTGGTTTCGTAAGGAAAGTGTTCCAGTCCCTGGATCATTCTGGTTGCCCTTTTCTGCACCTTTTCCACTTTCACAATAAGACTACATTACCTCCAATTTGCCCTTTCCTATACAGTTTGTAATCTGGGAACATAGCATCAATTTTATTATCCATTATTCCAGCTCTGCCGTTTTGGCTCAGAGGCTTTTGGCTTTTGTATAAAAGGACTCCAATAATATATATTCCTCTGATGCATGTTCTGCCCTGAAGGATCATGGGAAATCACAGACTGCCTCATATGTATTTCTGCTTGTACCATGGCCACTGGTTCCACTGCCTTAACTCCAAACACAGGCAATTTCTTTAGGAATTCTTTTTGAAGTTCAAGGTAACGCTTGTGTGTAACTAGGGCTTCAGGCTGCATCTAGAACTGAAGCCTTCCTAAAAAAAAATTCATTTTCCCTGGCTGTGGTCACATCTAAAGTTTAATCCAGCTTCAGTCACTTTCAGAGTGAGAAAACACATCAGCAAAGTGACCAGTAATTTTCTTTCCATATTATCTGTCCCAAAGGTGAATTTTCTTCGTTATTTTAGACTGAAAGAAAACAAGTTGTCACTTTGCTGATGTAATCTCTCACTCTTAAAGTGGACTGAAGCTGGATGAAGTCATTGTTATCAGATCACCAGCACTTACAATTTGGTTGATATTTCAGGTGTCAGAACTCTCTATTATTTCAAGTCTTCATAACTACCAGCAAATATGTTGGCAGCTTTTTTTTCTTTAAAATTTTGAAGCCTCTCTCTAGAAAGTTATATGACCAAGATCATGATTTTGTTTACCATTAATTTTCATGCAGACTCTTTGTACAGACTTGCACAAATGTTATGAGAGGTGACAGTATGCTTTTCCAAGCTTCTTTGACCAGAAACTCTAATTGAAAGCTTCTGGCATGCAAGTCCCAAACTCACAAAACTCTCAAAGGCCATGTCCCCATGCATGTCATTTGGTGTGGAATGGGCACTCATTGGACTGGGAACGGGTCCGAGATCGATCCCAGCCTGTCCCCATGCCATTCCCAGTGACGTGGGCTGGGTGCTGGTTGGGTGCGGATGCACCCGTCCCCATGCAAATCGGGTCAAACCCTGGCACGGGGGAGTAGTGCCACCTCCTCTCCGCCCTCTCTCTCCTCATTGGAAGCTGGATTGACATCAGCCCATCCCTGTGCTACCAGCTTCAAATGTCGCATCCCCCCTCCCTTAGCAGCACAGAAAGCCAGGACTGGGCTGGGAGGCATGGAAAAAAAGTTAAAATAAAGCTTACTACTAATAATACATTTATACATAATTTTAAAAGACCAAAAGCATCTATGAGGTCTAGTGGTAGTTAGGTGCTTGAGCAGTTTTGCACACCTCCACTCCACTAGGAACCGTGAGAACCCCTGCCAAGTTTAAAAGGGAAAAAATCAAGCCATTTTCATGATCGCCTTGGCAATCGGGAAATGGGTTGAAAATTTTTGGAATTGGAACAAAAATCAAGCCAATTTCCTGTCTGCCTTTGCAATCGGGAAATGGGAGTGGAATATATTCCATGGGAAATGTACAAAAATTAAGCCATTATCCTGCCTTGGCGATCGGGATTTTTCCACTCCCAAAAAATGTCAGTGGCTGTGATCTCCAATGCACAGGGCAGGAACGGCAAGCACACTCCACCTCCAAATGATGTGAACACCAATCTTCTCCCCGAATAGCCCAGGACCATGCCCATGTGCAGTCTCAGCTCGCTAACCAATGCATGCTGGGACCCCAAACTGTGCTCAGACTTGTTTTTTCAGGTACCAAATTTGGTCCTGGTCTGGCATGGTTTGGGGGGATTTAGTCCATGGAAACCGGACCAAATAGAAAATGCATGGGGACACCCCACATCGAGCCCAGTTTTGGTACTGGACCAAACGTGCATGGGGACGTGCCCAAAGACAACCTTTTTGGGGGTAAATGTGAATGTGCTTTTCATTGTTTATTGGCAGGAATCCTCCCCAGCTATAAATAGTGATGCCAAGGATTGCATTGGTGGTCCTTTGTATATGCTGCATCCCAGCCATGCCTGTAGGAGGTGTAGGCAAGGCTACCTTGTAGAACGCAGGTTTTCTCAGCACACACACCCCCTCCCTGGGACCTTCCTCTCTGCACCTGTCAGTCTCCTGCTCACTCCCTTCATGTTGGCAGTATGCTTTCCCCCATTCTGCTTTTCTTTTGTTTGCTCATCGATTCTCCCAACACTGCTGTGCTCAGATCTTTCCTACCTGGCCAGATGGCTCAGCCACTGCAGCTGTCCTTTTTCCACTTTGGAGGAAACAAAACAAAATACTCTTGTATTCTCTCCTGTATGCATGAAACCTGTCTTAGGAAGCCGGAGAGGCATTTAAAGCAAGTCTTCTTCTTGGTGTAGAATTTTTTTTTTAAGCAAATCCAACAGGTGTAGGCATAGGAAAGCACTTTAGGAAGGTGAGGCCTAGAACACACATCCAAACTTGCAAAGGTAATAATGCTACGAGTTAGGTTTCCTTAGGTCTACAAAGGTGCTGAGCCTTGCCATCTTATGAGGACACACCTTCTTTAAGGTGAAGTAAAAAATACACTACATGTCTAAATTTGAGCCCTTTTCTAGCTTGAAATCCTACTGTGACTTTCCCGTTTGCAACTCCTGTGATTTGCTTTTGTTTGAAGTACATTACAATGATGAATAGTAAAACCTTAGGGCCTTTTTGCACTTGCACGTGCTGTCATACAGGTTGAGGCAGCCAATCAGATCTGAGCTGCCCTTCCTGCTCTCATCTTGATCTTCTCGCTGTTCTGCTTTCACGGTGCAGCAAGTGTCCTTGAGCCGGGATTAAGGTAAGTGCACAGTCCCGATCGGATTTGACACCATGATGATCCATTGGTCACCATAGGTGATGCCTCGATCCTGACTGCATTCCACTGCGCAGTATAAACGTGTCTGCACACAGCCTTAGACAGTATCAGAAGTGGAAGTATGGACCTTCCTTTGGCATGTTAATCTAGAACATGGGAGGTCCCACTCACCACTGGTACGCACTTGATTGGGATTACCTGTAGACCTTGACATTGATGCCTACCTGTGGAGCAACTTGGTCTGCTCAGGAACAAGGAGGTGTGCAGCACACCAAAGTATGCTGCCGTAGAGGGTTCCTTGGTGGCTTCAAGGCTAGGAACTTCCATTTTTAGCCCTTTGTAGTACTTGGAGTCTGGCTCCAAGGGCCTGTTTGCACTTGGTCATATTCTGGAATATATTTCAGGATAGGAGTATGTTGTCCACTTGTTATTGCGGACTCGAGCAGGCCTTACTTGTGGTCTGCTATTGCCAACATTAGGAAGTGGACAACAGCCCATATTCCAGGATATATTCCAAAATAAAGCCAAGTGCAAACAGGCCTGGAAACTTGTACAGTGAGTGGTGCTGTTCTAGACCATGTCTTTCTGTGGTTCAAACCAGTGAGCCTGGCTGGTTAAGTTAGGATTTTTGTAAATGGAATATCCATGAATAAGATAGAAGTGTGGGCGGTCATACCTGAAGATGGAATGAAGAAAGTTTAAAGTGAAGATATGACCACAGCCTTTGTATTATGAATGTTACCTGAAAGTGGGGGTGGGGACTGAATTTAACTCCATTATAGCTATATCAGTTTTTAAAAATTCTTTTCAATACAATCTTTGTCATCTACAAATTGACACTCAAAATAATATTTCTTCAGACCACCTGCTTGCAGATGTCTATTTCTGACTGGAAATTTTTGTTCCATAGAAAGGTTTCGTGTGTCAAAAAGAGGAAGAAAAAATAGTTTGACACACACCAGAAAGTTACATATACAGAGCTTTTCCTTTGCCTTTCTCAAAGACTTCCGTTTAACAGCCTCACACAACCAAGAAAGGGGAGGAGGTGATACACTTGCAGCCTACATGGTTTCAGATGAAACTCTTAACCATAAACTATTTTTAATGCAAAAGAGAGTGTTGCACAAAGAGAGTTTAAAGTATCCAGATATCTTTGAAATGTTTCTACTTGTTTCTTTCTGTTTTACCTGAACAAGTAGTTCTGCTCTTGAAGGTAAGTAAAAACAATGTATGAATGATTCTGCTTGCTTGAAAAATGCTTTATTTGATTTGTCCCTTTAGGAAGATGCTCGAGTTTTATTTTCAGTCAAGTGACATGTAGATTTGTAAATATTTAGTCAATAATCTACAAGCAACGAAAGCTCTTGAATTTTTGAACTTTGGTGGAAAATATGTTATTGGAGTAAGAGAGGTTTGCACTACATCATTTCTAAGTTGCTTTACAGACCATACTAGAGGTATAAGGCTCAAAAGTCACATATTCATGTGTCAATGACAGAAAAAGTTTAAATTGCTGTAGTGAATTTATTGTATCAAAATCACTCATAAAATCGAACCTAAAATACCTAGACAGCAGAAACTGTCATGTGGTAATGTAATGACCTGTGTAACTGGCCACATTGGTCATTTAAAAAAAAATAGCATGTCAGAGAACGTTATGCCTTGATAGTCAAAGACATTTTTCTATAGTAACTTTCTGCACTGAGCCTTATTCCAGATTATACCCTGGAATAGGGGCCTGTTGTCTAGCATGTGGACAACAGGCTCCTATTCTGGCAGATAATATTGAATAAGGCCCAGTGCAGAAAGGGCCTAAAAGTCAACTTAGGGGCAGAGCACTCTTCCCATATGTATTTCCATTATTTGTAAGAAGAATGGTTCTAACTAGTGAGTATGGATAGTCAAATCTCCCCTCACCTCTCAGTCATATATCTATTGAAAAAGGCTTCCTAGTTCCTACATCAGCTGAACCTAAAGTCTCAAAATAAAAATACAGTGGCAATCAGTTGAAATATTGATGTTTTATTTCTGTCTCTTTGTAATACAGGAGTAATAATCTCTGTTCTATAAAAACCATGATCTTTCCTTCCCTCAATCTACCATCTTTCCAAGCCCTTCCCTCTTTAAGAAAGACTTGACTAATACAATGAAAGACGTTTAGCTCTACTTAAAGGAAAGCTACAAGCACAACAGATAACAATGAAATGATTTAAAAACACATATTTATATATACATTTGTGGACAATTGAGAATAATTACTAACATTTAAATAGTAAATAATATAATCTTACCATAACACACAAGACTAAGCACAGGGGTGGAAGACTAACTTGAGTAGCTGCTTGGTTTAGAACTGAAAATATTGGTGGGCAAATTTAACAAACTCCTTTTGCATGAGACTGATTTGATCCTGAAGATATTGTACAGAAGGCAAGTAGCCACTGTAGCAACCTACTTCTGTTTCTGCTGCCCAAACCCATGATGTGAAGTACCAGAAATGGCCAATTTCTTTGATCATTTCCAGCACTTCACATTCTGATGCAGTGTGGAATCTTTAGGGCCAGGAAGCTTTCATTCCCTGTCCTCAGTGCTTACACTTTCTGGGACATGCAAGTTAAGTGGACAACTATCTTCCCTGCTCCTGGACTGAAGCAAGTACTCCAGCTCAGGAGCAAATTTCTTCTGCACCATCATATAGCCTGTGTGTGGGTTCTTCTAACATTCTCATGTTTTTGGCAGCGACTAACATAGTCTTAAGCTGCATCCACATGATCACTTGGTGCATCTCCAGGGGAGGTTTTGGGATGTGGCATTTAAATTTGGCAGCCTCTGATCATTCCCTGAATGACTGCAGTTGGCCATTGTTAGTCTGTAAGAGGTCTCACCAGCATTGAAACACCATAGCAGCAAGAAAGGTTCTCCCTCAGCTACCTTTGGGAAGTTACGGTGAGCTGAATCCCATGAGTCCCTTTGGGAAAAAGGTGGGATATAAATAAAAGTGTCTGTCTGTCTGTCATCAGCTAACCACAGCTTCTACCTCTGGAGCAGTCCCTGCATCTCCTGCCCCAGCAACTGCCCAAAGAGGCAATGTGCAAGCAGTATCTTAGTCTTAAAGAACAGAAACAAGGATGGTTTGCTTTCCAGGAGCTTTAAAATATTCTATGTTTTTAGAACTGTACCAATTTACTAATAGCAATTACAGATTTTGAATATGTTACAAATGGGGCATGAAACCTTTCAGGTTAGGGTTACTTTTTGAAATAGCATCTTTTTGTTAAATGTTGAAATATAATTACTATTTTTAAACAGGAAGGATATGTGCTGGTAGTGCATCTGAGCCAATCCAACCAGCATATATTCAAGTTATTCAATTTCTCTCAAGGGAAGATTCTTGAGATCAGGGCCTCCAAGATGCAGGCTAAAACTCAAGACTTTCCCGGGAAAGCCTTGGGAATGCCAGTCATAATTGTCCTAGGCTAATGAGAGTTTAACCCATAATATTGCTGTGAGGGGAATAACCCTTAATAGTGATTGTTACTTACTTGCCCACCTGTTCCATTATTATTTTACTTGGACTACCTGGAGGCCAGCTATCATATGAAAGAAACAAAAAAAAAAGTGGGTGGGGACTTGGCTGACACCTGAGTAGCTCCATGTATGATAATAGCAACACCAGCTGTATGGCAAGAGGCAGCAAGAAACAACTGTGGGCAGTCTGGAAGCAATCACAAATTATGTTTTTAGTTTTCCTTTTCCTCTCCCCTGTTCTGAATCTACTATCAGAGAAAATTAATTAAAACACACACACACTAAATAAAACAAAGCATTGATTTTTAGGTCCATACATTACGTTTTGTCCCATGACCATGCTAGGAACAGACAGTAAACGTCAAGTAAGTAAATTATGCCATTTGTCATACAGACAAACTAGGTATTTTAGGCTGCAGTTTATGTATTTAAGTTGAAGCAAGTCCTACTACTAAACTCAGAGCCTTTTTCACAGTTACGTGACAAGTAAGTGCGGGGCAACACTCAGCACAGAGCCTCTGCACTGCGTGGAAATGTTTCTTTACCAGAAATGGCTCCAGGCATGCCAGACCGTCCCCCATGTGCCATAGGCATGGTGTATAGTACTCCACACCTATACTTAGTGACAGGGCTGGGATAACTCTGCATGCTACATATGTATCTCTTCCAGGTGTGGGAAGCACATGGCCAGCAGCACAGGCACAATTACATACTGTTTCCAAGTTGCATCAGCAATGGTGCCATTTGCACTTTGCACACCTAAAGCAATCTAGTGCTTCGCCTTCCTGTGATGGGAGGCAAAGTGCATATTCACCCAAAATTGGTAAGACTAAGGATGCACTATTAATTCAAGATCCCATTGAAGAAGAGTTGGCTTTTATGTCCTACTTTTCTCACCCATTTTGGACTCAAAGCAGCTGACAAAGCTTTCTGTTCTTCTTCCCACAACAGAACACCCTGTGAGGTAGGTGGGGCTGTGAGAGCTCAGAAGGAGCTGTGACTAGCCCAAGGTCACCCAGCTGGCTTCATGGAGGAGTGCAGAATCAAACCCGGTGACTATGAGATATGAACCCAGCACTCTAACCGCAAGACCAAACTGGCTCACATGCAGTGCCTCCATCTAATAATAAAAAATCCTTTTTCATTTCTTAGGAATGCTGTCAGAAGGATACTTCTGTAAAATCATTTACTATGATCTCATCGACTGTAAGCTCAGCAGAAAGCAAGCTGGGGAGTCAGTCCATGAAATGAAGTCTCTCAATGGCATCACTTACGATTCGATAGAGGAAGAACAGGGCAGACATCTCTTTGGGACGAATGGGTCTGTTCGCAAATTCATCCTCTCTGTGTGTTCCAAAGAAAACAGAGACAGTAGACGACAGAAGGATAAACTAATGCAAAATACTCGTAATCCTGCATCAGAAACACAGACATCTGCAGCTGCAGAAATCAACATGGGATCTGTAACAAATCGAGACACTTACTTAGTTCCACCTTCTTGTAAGAGTATTTGTAAGAATTACAATGACCTATATATTGCTGGTGAGCAAGTGCTGCCAATGAGCTCAGTAAAAACAGATTTTACTTATGACAGCGGAATTGGTCCATTCCTGGAATCATCAGAGATCCCCCCACCAATGGAATCCATATCCAAAGTGCCTATCGAGATCCCTCAGAAGGTAGCCCAAAGGTATTCATCATGCTGGCAAGTGACTAGCATTATGCAACATCAGCAGCCCTTCTCAAATTCAGTCCTGAATAACTATTTGGAAGAGAAGATTGTGGAGCTGTACAAGCAGTATATTATGGATGGCATTGGGAATAATGCCTCCCCTACTCAGATCTTGGCATCGGAGTTCATCATGACCAATGTGGATCAAATCAGCATAAAGCTATCACAGGAGAGAAACATGAGAACCTCCAAAGCCAAAGATATCGTCATTAATTGTCTACTGCAAATAGCTAGTGGGAAGGTCTCCAGTGAAATGAGCACTCCGAGTCTTCACATTTCTCAATTCAGCACTAAAACTAAATAAAGATTTTTGTCATCTTTCGACCCTCTCCTGCAGCCAAGCCAGTGCCAGAAGTCCTGTGTGCACTTCTCTGTATCACCTGAGAAAAGCCGAGTGGGAAACTGATAGCTGGCAATTCAGAATATTCCTCCTTCATATGCAGACCCTTTTCTGTTGTCTTATAGGAATCTTGGGACTTTGGTCACGCAAAGACAAACCTATACATGTTTGATTTTCTGCTTCTTCTTCTCCACCCCTCTTTACATCTGCCAGGCAGGGCAGAGTGGTGAGCCTTTCAGATTCAATTAAGAGTAATGGCTTGAAGGCAAACTTAATCTTGGGTTTTTTGATATGTCCTAATGGCGTCCAAAAGTATCAATAAATTTAATCAAGGCATCTTTGTCACTTAGACCAACTTTATTGTGTGAACTGGTAAACTGAGGAATTGAGCAACACTGCAGGGAGGGAGGTATTTGGCTCATTGTCTTGTATGAGTTACTCCATTGTTTTATCACTGTCCGGCCATCTGCACGTCACCCAGGAGGGCAACTTTACTGGTAAACAACTTGAGTCTCCCATCCCAGCAAAGTAAGACTTGCAGAAGTCCTATCTCTGCACTCGCCACTAGGGATGTGCACACATTTTTATTTGCATTCAAATTCGAATTGAATCAAATATCCAAACATTCTATTTGATTTGAATGTTTAGAATCCGAATGCAGCAAAATCTGATTTGGGTCGAATACATTCAAATCTATTTGTTTGAATGTTAGATTCGAATCTGAAGATACGAATGTCGACAACATTCATATGTGTTATACAAATCTGAACACATTTCATACGCATCTTGTTTTATCCCATATCCATCCCGTCTTCGTCCCATACTATCAGCGCAAATGTGTACAGATATGTACGAGATTCCTACAGATACATTTGAATGAATGTTTTGGAACATTTGAAATTCATTCAAATGTTTAAATTTGAATATGTAGACATTCTGTTCTAATTCCAATGTCCACATTCAATTGAATTTGATCAAATTTCAAATGTTTAGAACATTTGTGCACATCCCTACTTGCCACCTCTCAACATCTGTAAACTGCCCCTTCCCCTCCTCTTTTCCCAGGTGAAGGCCAAACCTGGGTAGTCTAAACCTAAGCCAATACCCCTAACCCAAACAGGTAATAAAAATAGCTCCGAGAAGTATACATGTATGAAGGCTCCCCCCCTACCTCATCACAACAGTTGAAATCATTAAGAAAAAAACATCTTAAGATTATCCATCCCACCTCATTTTCCTTGCTGGTAGCTGCAACTACTTTTCAAAGATTTCATTTCAAGGGTCTTTTTTTTTTTTTTTTGCTTTGTTCCCTGAAAAGTAGGGGGGGGGAGTTTAAGTCCATTGTAGTGATTTCTGTTTTTTAACTTATCATTTTAAATACCATCTTTATTGTCTGCAAATTGCCACTCAACGTAATATTTCTTCAGAGCACTTGCTTAAAAGTGTCTGTTTTTGACTGGAAATTTTTGATCCATGGAATGGTTTTGTGTGTTAAAAAAAAAAGAAGAAAATTGTCTCTCAGACTGTCATTACTCTTCTGAATTCAGCTCTTAAACCAGTTTCCATGTTCTGATAGAAGTTGTTGTTATACTTGTTTGGCTTTAACCAAAGATGGTCACTTGTTGTGCTCAACTCCAGAGCCATGTCACTGTTGCAAATTGCATTTTTCTTAGTTTTCCAATTTACTGTTCTTGAACAGGACAGAAATATGGGTGCAAGTAGATTTTGGCTCTCTTTTTAAAAGTCCACTATACTACTTCAGCCTTGGCCTGCAGTTCTCCAAAGCAGAAATCTACTTCTACTGAGCTTTCACAATCAGAGTGTGTCCCCATGCAGGTTTTTTAGTCCTGGTTTAGTCCTGCTTGGACTATTTTTGGGACTATTTTTAAACATAAAAAACTGGGCTTTTAACACACAAACACCATGCAAACCCTGCCTGCAATAAAGGCAGCAAAAACTCTTACTGGCAGTTTTAAAATTACTTTCTATATCACACCTCTCCCTTTTCAGATTACTGACAAATGTGAGCTCAAGCAGATCAGCAAAGGATCGAACCCAGCATGATAAAATTTATTCTTGCAAAAGTATTTCTTTTTTTTCAAAAAATCATTAATATGCAAATGGGAAGACTCTGATTTCCCACCCCCAAACTTTATTATAATCTTTACTACTCTACAATACATGAAAACACATGCAAATCATACAAATAATGCCCTCAAATTTTAATCCCTCCCACTGTTACATGGGCTCATACTTTTGCTAGTCCGTCTTTCATCCTCTCTGGCAGGGAGTCTTGATTACTAGCCTCATACAGTCTTTTCCACAAATCCTGTAGGCTCTTCTTCGGTCTCTCCCCCAAGTAAAGAAGTCTTTGGTGCCTAGGGGCATCAAATTTAAATATTTCAAGCACATAGCCTTGCCACTTTTCCAACACCCACCGTGATTTATCCTTCCACTCCCCTGCAATAACCATCAAAGCTGCCCACATCAGCCTGTCCAACATGTATCTTTCATCCTGTGCCACCCATGTACCACGATATATCTGCAATAAACATCTCTCTCCCCACATTTACCCCTAACACCAACTATATATGATCCACTACTTCTCCCCAATACCTTAATACCTCCGGACAATTGCATCACATATGAAGATATGTTCTTTATCTTCCGCATCCATGCCAACATGTAGGAGCGAGTGTAGGTATCATATGTGAAAGTTGTGCAGGAGTGTGATACAAATGATGCAGTGACTTTAAATTCAACTCCTTCCATTTTACATTTTTCACTTTCATAATACTTCTAACCTTCCTTTCAACCTCTTCCTGCTCCACCCGTAAATTCATCTCCCATATATCAGTCAATGACTGTATTCTATTTCTCTCTGTGGTCAAAAGCCTATAAATCATCCTATCGACCCTTCATGGGTCTGCAATCTCAATTGTATAATAACTTCAAATTCTTTTAATGGGACTGTGATCACCCTTTGGATATTGTTCACCCCTACAAAGTCTCTGATAGCAGCTACTTGTAGCCATTGGCCCTTTCCAAATAGACGCCCCTCCCAAAAAAATTATCTGACAGCAACTCATGACTATCCCCAAATAAATCCTGCAAGTATCGCATCCCATTCACCTTTAATAACTGTAATGTACATCCATTCAACATTTCTGCCCTCCCATTCATTGTCTCTTCCGGTGTAAATCGAGACCATGTGCCCAGTAATTTTTTTCTCCATCTACTCCATACCAACAATGTGATAAAATGTATCCTTGCAAAAGTATTTAAAGTATTTAAAAGCACTGCAAAGCTTCTCACATGTACCGTTTCAAAAAGATGCAACATGTTTCCAGCAAAAATGTTTTAAAAGCCCTTTTAAAAGGCAAGCAGCTCTCCCCACTTTCTGCTTTTCTCGAACAGGGCTAGCATTCTGAGCCTAGCTAGGGAGGAGGGGAGCTTTCCATCTGTAAGAAAACCACCCACAGCTGTCTGCCATTGGCCAGAAGACTAGACCCCCACCCCAAATAGCCCGGTATCGTTCCCACATGGGGGAAAATAAGCAGACTCGTCTCCAAAAGGGGGACTCGGTCTTGTTTTCATCAGGACTTTTTTTTTTCTCCAGATTCAAGCAGGATAGTCCTCATAAAGTCCAGGAATAAGGAACTGCATGGGGATGCCTGGATGCTGAATTTGGATTAATTACAGAAGTCATTGGGATGGTCCTTCCTAAATTCAGGAATTGAATTTGAATTAAAGTGCCACCTCAGAGTTTAGGTACACATTGGGCCTGGCTTCTCCTACTGTTGGATCACTGGAGTGAAGAAAGATAACTCTTGGGGTACTTGGATATTACACTTGCTTGCAGGCTTCCTACAGACATGAACCTGGCCTCTATGAGAATAGCCTGCTGATCCAACAATGCTTTTGTTACAGTGCTCAATATGCTTTAATATAGAACTATATGTATACTTAAAGCTATTTTTTGAAAACAAACAAACAAAACAAAGAACCTAAGAGCAATTTACAAGGTAAGTATTCTTCAATTCCATAGAAATCATTATGTCTCAAGGGTTTTGACTTAAGCAAGTGCAGAACAAAATATAACCATTTCTTTTCAAATAGCAAAATCTTAAAACCCCCATATTCTCAGAGTATGGAAGTATCTAAAGAATGGTACATTAAACTCACAGAAATTCTAGACAAATTGTAGACACAAAAGGTGTTTTATAATGGCAAAACTCTCCAATAATGAATAGATGCTTTCCAAGGAATGAAGTGAGAGTAAAATCAGAAATGCTGTGAACATAAAATTCACTGCATTGAACTATTGGTATGCATCTTTTATCTGTTGTAAAGAATGCTGTTTTTAAAAGAGGGAGCAAGATTGTTTCTTAAGTTTATCTCTTTTCTGAGGTATTTGTGCAAGAGGCAATACATTTGGTAGCCAGCTCTATTAAGTACATGACAAGGGTCATTACATCACCGATAATATTTAACAGATCCTGTAATTGTTTAAAGACTAATCATAAACACAAGGTGCTGGGAGAGACTTAGCTTCTGGTTGTGTTTTGTTTCATTTCACATGAGATGAGCTGTGTGTGAACTGAAGCTATATTCAGTGACCTTGTGACTGTATTCTGATAGTAAAGATAGAATCAACTACTTAAAAGAAAAGACATTGATCTTTGTTACTTCTTGATGGAATCAGATGACCTCTGGCCCTTGGTTTTTAGCTGTGACCTGCATTTACAATTATGGTCCATGAGCAAGTTTGAGATTTAAAGAAACAAGGTTAGTCCTAAGATTGGGGAAGCTTTCAGCAAAATATTTATTTAGGTTTCTTTCCTGTTATTTATCTAAAACACTTCTATTTCACTTCATTAAACTAAAATCTCATATTCTATGAGGGCTCCTTTTCATACACTTGGACAAGGGCACCAAAACAATTCTGACAATAGTACAGTGTGCTAAGGAAGGCATTCTGGGGATTGTGCATAAGGAACAGTAGCAGTGGGACACGATTCCTATTTGGAGTCTCTCTTTGATCTTGCCAACCTGTGTTTTGATATACAGCAGCAGCCGCAACCGCTCATGCCCCAGGGTGAGGGAAGGGATATGAATGGTTGCCACACGACTTGCTTAAATCAAATAGAGGCTTTCAGCTGGAATAACTTCGTGCCTCAGCACCCTCTGGGAAGTAGTCCTGGGGTACAGGGAATTTCTAAGATGGAATGATCACTACCTGGTGCAAGACCATCCATATGCTGCACTGTCTGGTACACCAGACCAACAAATATCTTAGGATCTTCTCTTTCACATGCTGGTGCAATCTAAGGGCAAACCATACAAGGGTTTGCAGAATAGATGGGGGCTTCTCTGTGTTACATGGTATCATTTTTCATAAAAACTTTAATATTCAGCCTTTATTGTACCCAAATAATTTTAAAAGTCTATGTTCGCTTGTGTTTGTATGAGTTTAATTTCCATTTTGCTAGGTACTCTTGAACTTTCTTTTTTCAACCCAGTAATGAAAAAATAGTCTTTTATATGTGAACTTAGCTTTTGTTCACACTGGCTGTTGTCATACCTAAGGTTTAATCCAGCTTCAGTCCACTTTTAGAGTGAGAAAACACAACAGCAAAGTGATCAGTAATTTTCTTTCCACATTATCTATCCCAAAGGTGAATTTTCTGAGTTATTTAACACGGAAAGAAAACAGCTTGTCACTTTGCTGTTTTCTCTTGCTCTGAAAGTGGACTGAAGCTGGATTAAACTGTGTCACCACAGCTACTGTCACAGTAGTTAAACTTTTTGTTGAACACAATTGCAGAAAATGCAGAACTGAAATTTTCATCTCATGTGAGACTGCCAACTATATTAACTCGGAAGAGATTTTTGCCATCAGATCATTTAAATTTCTTGAAATGAAGTCATTCCTGCAGTATGTTGCTATTCTGACTTCATACACATTTTAATGAGAAAACTAAAAATAGGATTTTAAACACTGAGCTAATTATTCTCTTGGAATCAGACCTGGATCTCATAGTCATAACCACTGTAATGACTTGGGAGCTAGTCTGACCTTGTGGAATTTTGCTTTAGTTCGTGGTTTTGGAGAAGAATCAGTGTCACAGCTATACCAATGAATATAAAGCCATATAGCTTTTACTGTAGATTTACTACCTGATTCTTTCATTGCACAGTCTTTTTTAATTTTCATGTATATGAGAGAAAGGGGGAAATAGTCTCTAGCAAAAATATATATATATATCTGTAATCTTAAAGGCAGAAAACTGTAGCCAGCTGCTTAAGCCAGTTTGCATTGCACTTCCTGCAAAAGTACTGCCTAAAGAAGTGTGAATTTCTCCTGTATCTTGATGGCACTGCAGCTAGAATTGCCTGTTTTGCTTACTTATGGTCAAATATTCCATGATGATTGTGGCTGTTCTCGTGCCACGGCCAGTAACAGTAGAGGAACAGCAGCAGGAGATAGGTGCTGAGTGATGCTACTTAGGGATGTGCATGAAAATCCATAGGCATTTGAAATGTGCTGAATTTTGACATTTGAACTTGGATAGAAATTCAAATGTAAACATTCTAATCGAATTTTGAATTTTGGATCTATTCATTTGAATTATCTGGACATTCATCTGTGTAGGGGTTGGGACACGATGCGTACCTGTCTGAAGACCTGCATCTTTCCTGCATCTGTACGCATTCATATGGATCTGTACAGGATGAAAACAGGTTGCATATAGGTTGACTACAGGATCCCCACATTCGAATGAATAGGTTCAAATTTGGTAAATACAAATCAAATCTTGTTAAATTCAAATTTAAAAGATTCGAATCAAATCGGATTTTCAAGTATTTGATTTGAATAGAATGTCAAAAAGAATTTGTGCCCAACCCTAGTGCTAGTGCAGTGTAGTGCTGTAGATGCAATTCCTTTTGCACTAACAAACTCCCAAATGACCCCTAGGGATATTGTGAGTATGGACAGCTTGCTAAGACATGTATTAGGAATGTGCTGAATTGTTTCTGCTTAGAACCAGTTCGGAATGAACTGGGGGCTTGAGAGATCCCATATCAAACTGATTCCCCCCAGATCTGAGGGGGTTAATTTGGTATTGGATTTAACCAGGGCATTTGATATTAATAGCTTGCTCAAAGCATCCTTCTCCCTTCCCTTTATTAAGCAGGTCAGCATCCTCCCAATCTTGCCCCTTACCACATCCTGGAGAGAGACAGGCAGGATGACTCTAAAGGCAGGGATTTGAAAACAGGTGAAGGTTTTGCTTTTGTCTTCTGCTCATGAATAACCAGAAGCAACTGGCTGGACTAGATATACTTTTGACTGATCCAACAGGACTCCTCCTAAGTTCTTATGAAAGAGGCGAATCTTCACCAAATGCAACCGAGAGGGGAGTCTGTTCCATGGTCTGGGGGCTATCAACATGAATGCTCTCCCTGGCATCCCCACCCCTTTAACTTCCTTCCTTGGTTTATGTGTGCACATGCATGTATATTTATACAAATGTGCACTTCCATAAATCTCTACCTCCTTGCAAGCTTAACAATACTTTGGGATACTGTAGCAAAATGCAAAAGAGAAAAGGTCCACTTCCTGTATTTTCTAGAACTATTCAAACACTTTATTGGAGTATTCAAACACAAAAATTTGGAATACTATACCTGCTGCAAACTTCTCTCTTTAACATACTTATCAAAACTCTCTCCTCTTATTTTTCTTCTTCTGGATATCCTAATTTGAAGCCATGAGTACAAATGCCCCAAGAACAGCATGGACAATTTTCTTAGCCTCTAGCCAAGTGCTGTGTGCATTTTGTAATGTTAGTATAAGTTAGAGGGGGAAAAAAAACGTGTTTAGGGAGTTTTCATATTACGTTCTCCTGTTAAACAACATATTTTCCTTTTTCCTGACAGCAAGCTTCTTGAAACCCCATGCTGTTCTCCCCTCTTGCTTCTTCTCTTCAGTCAATGGAGCAGAGCCCAAATTTCACCACATAGAGGCATGCAATAAAATATTTAATTGTTCTGGAAGTACAAGAGAGAATATTTCTGCAGTTCTCTGAAGGAGAAGAAGATGCTAAATAGGAATGACTAGATAGATAAATGGCAAGAAGAGGGAGACAGGAGAACAGTTGACATTATCATTTCATTTCCTACTTGTGCTTCTGCTGTGTTGCTTTGAGTGGCTTAAAAGGAAATGAAAAATGGGGACAGTGCCGTTTGAGGAAAGGATTCACCTGTCTCTCCTAGACAGAATCAAATGTCTTTGTATATTCCTCTTTCTCTCAGGACATCTGAGCCATAAGGGTTGAAATATTCTAGTTCAAATATTAGTACAAGATAACACATGGAAATATAAGGCCTCATCCATTTTCTTCCTTAGGATTCCACTTCTGCAGCAGCTGAAGCAAATCTGCCATGAAATGTGTGCAATGCGAATCTGACATGCCATGCATATTCTTCAAATGAAATTTACAATTACTTCTCAAGGCTGTTGGCTGTGGAAGACTTCCTTTTGCAGACACACAGATGAAGTGACATGGGCAATGCCTAGTGATCCAAGGGCACGGAAGAGGGATTCAGGGAAGGCCATCTCCAAAGCCTTCCGACAGAGGTGCCCTTATTAAAAGAGAGATCATTTTTCAACAAGAAAATTGTATGGAAGTGGATGAGTGGATGAAGATGGATGAACAGGAACAACAAATAATAATGATCTTACATGAGTCTCCCTTAATTTTTGGCTGATAGTATTATTTTCAGCAATAATTCATACATTCAAAGGGGGGGGGCACAACACCTGATGTAGCTTCTTATGCAAATATGGGTTTGCCTTGTAGAACCCAGTTCAGTGTTCCTGTACCTTTAAAAATATTATATTTATGTTGTTTGGTCTGTCCAATCTGACACCATTCTAGATATTAAAAAACAAACAACAAAAACCAAAACCTTTCAGTAAGTGTCCCAAATGCTGGTTCTTGTAAAGAAGTGACTAATTCCATCTGAGTAACCAGATCTAAAAGAAGACAGGTTCTTGCATTTTAAATAGTTGCTTAGAAGATGGAATTCCAACAGGTGATGTTTTCTGGAGCTGATGGATTTAGCAGTTGCCCCCCCTCCCAAAGTAATTGGTCATAATTTCTCATGAAAACATACCGTTTCTAGGTAGAATATATTTCAGGAGTTCTAGATCTTCCATAGCTCTGTAGATAGGTGGAATTTCAACAAGTGACAGCTGCATTATAAGACACACCTATTTGAATTATTTCTTCTGCACTACTCAATTGTTAGCTGCTACTTATTCCTAATCCTGTTTGAAGTCTCTGTGGCCATGTCTTCACGGCAACCTTATCTCGGATTCAAAATGTTTTCAATCCTCGGAGTCCACACGGCAGTTTGGCTTAACACACTTTCCCCATGTTAAACTACCCCAAAGCGTGGTGAATCTCAATCCTGATTTCAACAGGTCTCACTCTGGATCGTGCGCTTGATACGTGTTTCATTTTTTACTGTGCAGACAATACCGTGTTAGTGGGGGCCACCCTTCCCTTCCTCCTCACCCCTCCCCTCCCCTCCCCACCCCACTCCCACCCCACCCCTCCCCCTCCCCTCCCCCTCCCCAGCCCCCTCCCCAGCCCCCAGCCCCTCCCCCTCCTCGCCTTGACGTGTGGGCTGCCTGCAAAGTCCAGGGCTGCTGCTGGTCTCCGGGTGGGCAGCCCCACCTCGGGGGCCCCTCTCCATTGTCTCAGGGTGGCTTCCAAAGAGCTGGGAAGGAGGACAAGACATGAATGATGGGCCGGCGGCGAGAGCCAGACAAAAGCCGCCGCCCGAAGCCGCCGCCGCCACACCTGCCCGCCTGCCCGCACCAGCTCACCTATCCTCACCTCCTTTCATTGTTTGAGACATGGGGGGGGGGGGAGTGAGTGCAGCCGCTTCTTATTGCCAAGCTCCAGTCAGCCGCCCCTCCTCCTCCTCCTCTGTTTCTCTTTTCTGGAGCTGTTTATGTTTGGCTCCCGAGTAACCCATTGACCTCACCGTGTTCCCCAGCCGTGAAGGAGGGGTGGTGAGAAGGTGCTTAGGGCTGCGGGCTGCAGAGGGCTGGTGACCACCGGAATGGGGATGACTGAGATGGGCGCTGCGAGTGGGGTTGCTGGAGGGCGGAGCGGAGCTGGGGCAGCAGGAGACAGGGGCGCTGCCGCAACGTCGTGGTGGGGCTCTTCCGAGTGTGCGGCATGGTTGACCCATGCTACTGACGACTTCTGCTCCTGCTCCTGTTCCAGGCACATGCACATGCATGCGCACACGCATGCACACACACAGGGCTGCCATGTCAGCAGGGCATAGGTGAGAAGCGCTCGGCAGCGGGGAGGTAATGCGCCAGCGAGGAGCCGGCTGCAGCACCACGCCTAAACCCTCCGCTGCCTTGCTGGGACCCATCTGTGAAGGAGGCCGAGTCCCGCCGGCCAGCGGCCGGTGGCCCCCCACCCCCCGCCAGGCCTCCGAGGGCACAGAGCCCACCCAAGGTGAGCGAGCGCGGAGAGGAGGGAAAGAGCCAGAGGTGCTCACGCAGTCAGCCAGGAGGCGGCTGGAGTGCCCGGCTAAGGGGTCAAAAGGTGCGTGGGCCCCTTTGCTGCCCCACCAGGCTGGCAGGGAGCTCAGGGGCATGTGCGAAAGCTCTTGGGAAGCAGAATTGCTAGGGAAGAAGGAAAGTTCTTCCCTCCTGGCCTCTTTCCCCTTTGCATCCCGCCCCCGGCTGCCCCTTCCCTGCGCCCTTGTGCTCAGTTGCCCAGGAGAAAGTGGCCACTCTCCAATCAGAGAGAGAGGGTGGGCACCGTGAATGACAATGGGCGGGGACGACAGGAGACACTTTCCCAAATGAAGCTTTCTAGCGACCTCTGAATCCGGATTGAGTTGAAAGTAATGGAGACAAGCACCTTCGTGTTCTATTATTTCGGTTTTGGGAAACTGAGATAAGGTTACTGTGGGGATGCGGCCTGTGAGTAGTTTTTGAAGTGTAATGTCATTAATAGGCTATTGTCATCCCGCTCTGTTTATTGTATCTTAGTCAAGAGAAATGCAAATGTCCTAACTAGTGTCTCGATGCATTGATGGGTTGAATGATGAAAGCCAACAACGTAAAGTTGAATCCAGACAAGATCTTGTGGACAGGTAGTTCCTATGTTTGATAACTGGGGAATCTGCCATTCCAGATGGCGTTGTGCTTCTTTAAAAGGAATGGGAAGAGTATAAGACCTAACCAAGCAAAATCTATATGTGCTCCATTAGGGGAGGCTATCGTAGTCACACAGCCAATAAAGGGAAGACACACACAGAAGAAAATGACTCAGGACCATTTTTTGTTTTGTTTTGTTGATTGCCCATCATTCTCCACAAGAGCTGTTAGTCTCAAGTTGTATTTTTGGACCTTCTCAGAGAAACATGTTTATATTTTTCACTTTCTCATGAAAGCTTTATTTTTATGCAGAACTGCATAAGTTCATAATCACGGCTGTTCTGCTTTGCTTTTGCACATGTGTTTTTGAATATATAATCATTTTGTGTTTATCTCAAAGCAGCCTCTGTGTGCAATTTTTTACTCTAAATTTTATATCCCACTTCACAGTCTCTTTATCCTTTGTCCAACAACCAGAGCTGTCATTGTCATTAGAAGCCCAGATGATTATCCATTATGAAAAATGCCAGTTATGCTTCTACTTGGACAAAAATAGCCTAGTCACTGTTGTCTATACATTGCTGTCCTCACATTTAAGCTGGGTCTCGACTTATCTGGCAAGGTGGCTTCTTCAAAGGCCCATGGAGGGAGGCCCTGTGATTGCTGTCCAACAGGACACTTCCTTGGCTCCATTTCAGAGCATGGAAGCATTATTTGGACCGGTGCTGCAGATTCAGAGGATTAGGATGGCCTTCCATGTTCTGGGCTGCTATGGTGTGTGGATGCTGTATCCCAGAGCATGTGAGGCTGTCCTGATCACTTAAGCCTGAAAAAGCCCTTAGTAGCTAAGCACTTTCTTCCTCTGTGGCCCCATCTTCATGGAACTTTATTGTCTCTCTATTGTCCCCCTATTCCAGCGGACTTTAAAAATGCTGTTCAATTCCAGAATAAGCGTCCGCATGAGGCTCAGCAAAACACACATTTAAAACGTACCTACCGCCCACATGGAAGCGTGTTTTCTTTGTCCGCATCTTTTTCTCCCCGTCCCCTCTCTGGTTGATAGGGTGCTGGCGGGAATGAGGAGGGACTGCGCTCTACGCGGCCACAACCAGGAAGACAACCCCCAACAAGTCCAAAAGAAAAATAGCCATGGGTATTCACAAGTTCTCTCCCCTGCCTGCAAAACCCACCAGAAACATGTATCACTTTGGGATCCAGAGCTTGCATCCAAACGGTGATTTCACTGTAAAAATCCACCCCGTACAGCAGCAGTTACACTGTAGCAATCCAGCCACTTCACACCTGATAACAATGTTGCAATTCTGCACAATTTTGGCTCTTTAAAGGTTCTGACCTTTAGAAAGGGAAAGGAAGGGAAGGTGCTGCAGTTCTGGGAGATGTGTGAATGTTTAAGGCTGTGTGTGCAGGCAACAGTGGCAGCAGAGCCAGGGTGCTTTTTTCTGAGATCTTGTGAGTAACATAATGAATTGCTTCCACAAGATCTCCATCTGCCTACTGTTTTCTTACATTCAGTATAGATCTTGAATACTGGCTGTGGATGAGAGGCAAAAAGAGAGATGATTTTATTTGAAGAGGAAATGAGGGAGAAGGCTGAAAAAAAGAGGAAAGATGGGACCGTGGCCGGTAATCTCCACCCCCAAATACCTCTTTTGCCATGGAGTGTCTCCATGCACAATGTTGCTAGGAATACCCACGGCTTCCAAAAAGTGCATTGGTAGTCTTGTTTAAAGGGGGGGGGGGGTCTTTCTTCCGCACATTTTCCTCCTTTGTGGTGCTGGAAATCCAGAAAAAAGCCATGCATGGAGATGCTCCATGGCAAAAGAAGCTTTTTAACAGGCTTTTTATTGCATGAAGATGGGGCCTGTATGTCAAATTATATGAGGCTACAGTCCTAACCTCACTTTCTTGTGAATAATCAGTGTTTTGAACAGCAAAATTTGCTTTTGAGTACACATGGCCAGGAAAGACTGCTTTGAAAATTTCATCATTGCAGACAATTATTATATGGGTGCATTGTGCACCAGGTTGACCATTTGCAGGTCCTATATGAGCCATTCAGCATATGAAAGGGTCTGATCCTCTGCCCAAATGGGATGCACATTTTTGGTTATCCTGGTGGCTGTTAAACAAGCTTCATGAATTTCTTTACATGTGCCAGTTGCAGCAACCTATTTATGCATCATTAGACGTTGCAATAATTGGTTTGTATGGCTTTCTTTCCAACAAGAAAAGCAATTTTCCTAGCATCACATTTTATGTAAGTGTGCTATTAGTCATATGCCACAGCCAGCATATTTGACTTGTTTGTTGTCTAATGTTTCAGGTGAAGACTATTTAAGATTTATTTTGTAATTTTCAACATGCCAATGTAAAACATATAGTTTTTGCCTACCTATGCCATTAGGTTAAAATAAATTGCTTCTGGATGCAAAATGGATGTCAAGTGTTGAAATTTTCCCATGACTGATGAGCTAGAGGTAGGGGCCATCTATACTCCTCCTCCTCCTCATTTGTCCCTTGAAATGAAGTGCTTTCAGACCAACATTGTGACACAGCAGAATATAAAATGGTTTAATTCATATGAAAACACCATTCCTTTTGTCCTTCCCTGGTACGACCAACACTGTAGAGAAGGATGCTAGCCATTAGTAAGAACAAGACTATAACAATTGCACAAGGAATGCTGGCAATAGCTTGAGGGTTGCAGGCAGAAAGGGAAGGAAGCAGTAGGCATAGTGGGAAATAATTGCTTTTCTTTCATTCCAGTGCTCTTCTCTTCACAGGATGGGGGAAATGGTAGCTTGTCTGCCCAACTACCTTATGCTGTTGTAGTGGCTGCAGCTTAAAATGGATGAGATGTAATTGATGGGTCTCAAATACAGAGTAATAACAAGTTCTTAAATCACACCATGGGTCTTTTTGTATTTACCTTATTGGTGAGAGAGGTGTAGAAGGAACACGTGACAGGCAGTGCAGTTGCAAACTATGCACTGCATTGCTTGGCCACATAGTGCTGCATATGTGGGCTGTCACCTTTGCTGTGGCAAAATAATGGCTGTGATTCACATTTAACCAGCACCTAGTAAAGTGCTGGCTAAGTTTTGAATGCTTTGGGCATAAATAAGTGTGAACACCCAAAGCATCCCAGATGAGACCATCACCCTGCTGGACATTGTTCTATCTTCTGACCACTTGCCAGCATCCCTTTATGCTTTTGCTGCTGCTGCTGCTGCTTGGGAGGTACACCTTGCAGAATTGTATCCAGTGAGTCAGCAATTCCCTTGGAACACCTGTGCCAAGTTAAACCAGTGCCTTTGGATAGAGAGTGCTGCTTGAGGTCTTTCCCTGCAAAAGCCAGGTGATACCATCATTCTTTTGGACATTGTGCTGTGCTTCTTGCCTTCTGCCAGCATGCCTCTCTGGCTTTGCTGCCCCTGCTTGGGAGATGGTCTTGCAGGACTGGGACCCAATGAGCACCCACTCCAAATTTACTCTAAGGTAATAAGCCAAGATTCTTGTTGAAGACAGGCAGCAACTGGTGCTGTGAAACTTGAATGCTTTGCTATTGTGGCTGCACTTTATCTTTACTTATACAGTAAGGAGTATTTTGAAAGATATTTTTGTACCTTGTGGTTTGTGTATGCTGTAATATTTTTGTCCTTAGTGTGAAGATGTAATACTTTCTTGAAAATTTTATGGAAAGTGTGGTATACAAATAACTATGCACACACACATGAACATTTATACATCATATACATATACACCACCAAGTGTACAAGGCAGGCAGATTTTTCCTCAGAAAGAGGTGTCCAATTTTATTTCATTTATTGAAGAAATTTATATCCTGCCTTTCACCAAATGGTCTCAAGGCATATTATTATTATTATTATTATTATTATTATTATTATTATTATTATTATTATTATTATTATTATTATTATTATTATTATTATTATTATTATTATTATTATTATTATTATTATTATTATTATTATGTAAAAGCAGCAGTTACACACAGCAAATGAGATGACTATGCTGGATTTCGTATTATATCACTAGTCGGGCACTTCCCAAGCACCTAGGACTGCGTGATGTATCGGCGAATTATGCGAGCAGACCCCAGTAAAGTGGCTTTTTGTAGTTGGCAGATGGATGTTTTGTCAATGCCAATGGTTTTTAGGTGCCCGCTGATATCTTTTGGCACCGCGCCCAGTGTGCCGAGGATGACTGGGACCACTTTCACTGGTTTTCCCCAGAGTCGCTGAAGTTCAATTCTCAGGTCTTCATATCTGGTGAGCTTCTTCAACTGTTTCTCCTCAATTCTGCTGTCACCTGGGATAGCAACGTTGATGATCCACACCTTTTCTTTCTCAACAATTGTAATATCAGGGGTGTTATGCTCCAATTTTCGGTCAGTCTGAAGCCTGAAGTCCCAAAGTAGTTTTGCCTGTTCATTTTCAACAACTTTTTCTGGCTTGTGATCCCACCAGTTCTTTGCCACTGGCAGATGATACTTTTGGCACAAGTTCCAGTGGATCATTTGTGCTACAGCATTGTGTCTCTGCTTGTAATCAGTTTGTGCAATCTTCTTGCAGCAGCTGAGTATATGGTCAATTGTTTTATCCACTTCTTCTTCTTCTTCTTCTTCTTCTTCTTCTTCTTCTTCTTCTTCTTCTTCTTCTTCTTCTTCTTCTTCTTCTTCTTCTTCTTCTTCTTCTTCTTCTTCTTCTTCTTATTCTTATTCTTATTCTTATTCTTATTCTTATTCTTATTCTTATTCTTATTCTTATTCTTATTCTTACTACTACTACTACTACTACTACTACTACTACTACTACTACTACTACTACTACTACTACTACTACTACTACTACTACTACTACTACTACTATACTCTGGCGAAAACCAGTGAAAGTGGTCCTAGTCATCCTTGGCACACTTGGGCATGGTGCCAAAAGATCTCAGTGGGCACCTAAAAACCATTGATATTGAGAAAATATCCATCTGCCAACTACAAAAAGCCACTTTACTGGGGTCTGCTCGCATAATTCGCCGATACATCACGCAGTCCTAGGTGCTTGGGAAGCCCCCGACTAGTGATATAATATGAAATCCAGCATAGTGATCTTGTTTGCTGTGTGTAACTGCTGTTTTTTACCTAATAATAATAATGATAATGATATAAAAAAATAGAGTTGGCTTTTCTGCCCCTCTCTTCTCACCCATTTAAGGGAACTCAATGCAGCTGACAAAGCTTTATGTTCTTCTCCCCACAACAGGACACCCTGTGAAGTAGGTGGGGCTGTGAGAGCTCATTAGAGAGCTGTGACTAGCCCAAGGTCACCTAGCTGGTTTTGTGGAGAAGGGTGGAATCAAAGCTGGTATTCCCAGATAAGAGTCTGGCCCCCTAACCACTAGATAAAACTGGCTCACACATAAAACATCACATATTAAAACATAATTAAAAATATAACCATATCTCCCTCCTACTCCAACCCTCCCAAGACTGGTGTCTGTAACCAAAATGAAATTCCACAAAGTGAAATATTAGCTCAGCCTTAAACTTGCTTTGAAGAGGAAAATGTGCAGGTTCATTATTTTCATACAACACAAGGTGTCACTCTATTACCAATATACCATCATCATACTGCGGGCCATTTTGCAATCCTTACTTTTGCTGATATTTTTAATAGCTGCTTTAAAGCCTGTGTAGATGAATTTTACATAGGCTTGGCTTCAATAGAAATGGAAAAGATGGCAAACTGTCAAGGACCAAATCAAAAGGATGTCTTTGTGATTCCTCATAATATACAGAAGAAGACCTATAAGCTACCTATTTTGACCTTTCTTTGTGTGGAAGTACGCAGTATTTTAATACTTGCAGAACCCAGTTCTGTTACATTGGCTCTTTCTTCTTGGATTAAATATAGCCTGAATAAAAACCTCCATTTCAGATAAATGTCAGGTTTGTGGGCAACATATTTATTGCTTTCCTCATTTCTGATAGGGGTAAATACCTTCTGTGTTGTCAGACATCATAAATGACATTATGCTGATATTCTGATGCACTTGCAAATGTGACAGGGCAAAGACCTTGCCAGTTCAGGGGGCCATCCTTAGCAATTACTTTAACTAGGGATGCTGCAAGGAAAGAATGGTGTACTATTTCTTAAGAAGAGTGAAAAGCAGAATTAAATAAACATTTAAAATATGACAGAACATATTGTTAAAGCTGTGACCTATTCTGAGACCCTTTGGTAAATGGCAAGATGAAAATCCAATAAAGTTGGACACAAATTCTATTTGAACAAATGTTGCTGAGATTTTGTTAGCATAGACCCATTTCAGTCTGGCTTGAGACCGAGTTATGGTTCAGAAACTGCACAGTTTTCCGCCCTTTCTGGGAGAAAGACTTTTATGGGTTCTTCTGAATCTCATGGTGTGACTTTTCTTACCTTAGATAATGGTATCCTTCTGGAAAGGTTGCAGTGCAGAGCTTGGGAGTTAGAGGCACCTGTTGGGCTTGTCCCCATGGGGCTGCCAATGCCCCACGGTGGATTCGGGGGACCCTTAATGTGAATCTAATTCACATTAAGGAGTACCCATGACAATGGAGGAGGGGGTGGGCTCAAGGCAAACCCACCCGTCCCCATGAAAACCATGGCAAATCCCTGCATTGGGATGCCAAGTTTTTCTCCCCTTCCCCTTGCCTGAGCACTTAATTGCCAAGGTAAGGGCTTGATTTGCCCCAAACAACAACCTGACAGCTGCCCTGCAATCAGCTGGGCAACTGTCAGGTGGCTATAGGGGCTGTAAAGAGCAGGGAATATTTTAAAAACAGATGCAAGAGCCATTTAAAACAGATGCGGCTCTTGCATCTGCTTTTTAAAATTTTCCCTGCTCTTTTCAGCCCCTATACTCACCTGACAGTTGCCCGGCTGGGTGCCCTATACCCACCTGACAGTCCAACTGACCAGACCAGAGCACATTAGGAGGTAAGTGTGAACAGGCCTAACAGAGAGAAAAAAAACCTTGGCAGCATCTGATGAAGTAGGCTTAGCCTAGGATAGCTCATGTTACTGACTCCTTTTCTCTGTTAGTCTCTCGGGTGCTATTAGACCCCCTCGCATTACTAATACAGCAACTGTATTGGAAAGTATCAGCAAATGTTTAGTTTCCACCCACATGCAATGTGTGTATTCTGTCCTCATACAGCTAGAAGGAAATGTTTATATATCTAAGATAAACAAGAGCACGATTGTGAAAAGTAGAAAGAGTGTGGAGAAAACACCCCTAAGAAGACAAGGGAAATGGAAGCATTAGCAGGGAGGAAAGAACTTTGACAGGGCAGGGCAGTTTTAGATGGGTTTGGGGTCTATCCTTCAGGAATCTGGTGGCAAGGCTGCATCCACACACATTTGTAAAATAGCAGCTCAAAAGTGGCTTAGGGATGACTGTATGTGGCAGCTAGTGTGTGCGTCCTACCTTTAATCCACACTTAAGGCCAGAAAACACTTCTGAGCCACTTTTTAAACTGTATGTGGGTGCAGCCCACTCAGTCCTGCTGTTAAACAAATCAGCTGATGCCAACGGTCTTGCTCTGCAGCCTGTTAGCAAATGGCCAAGCACATGAGCCACGCTTTCCACAACGACTCTCATGGACCCACAGCAGATGGTGGAAGGGGGTCTACCCTCAAAAGGCCTGTATAAAGTCATTCTTCTACTGTAGAACAGACAGATTTATATGTAAATTTTCTTACTCTTGGGAAAACAAGAACATGAAAAATGAGGCAGGGATGATGCAGAAACTACATATGGTTTGGGGGTGCAGCATCTGAACTTCCCAAGTGTAAATACACTGAACTACTATTTAAAGTAGAACTGGTAGAACTATTATCTCCCTCAAATATTGGCAACCAGACTGTGCACATGTATAATGTGTTTATAGGTAGATAGGTATAGTCATAAAACCCTTGTCTCCATAGTTCCTGTCCTCAGCTAGCGAATCTTAAGGAGGATTGTTATGGAAACCAGACACCGCCTGAACACAAATCTCAGCTTAGATTAAATAAATACTGATCTGAAACATCAAGGCTGGTCTAGGTTATTTTGGAGAAATGAAAGAAAATGAAAGAAGGGATCACGCTTGCTATATTCTAGTGAAAAACTGGATTCATTTATACCTCAGGGCAGCAAGATTGCTTAGGAGGCACAGAACAGGTCTGGTTACTTATATAGCTTTGTCTATATTCCAGCCTTCAACATCTGCCCTTCATTCTGCTGAATGGTCTTGGAGGCACGCAGCTTATTTCCACCACGAAGGAATTCCAGAGGCCCATGTGCTACTGAGACTGTTTCCTAAGGCCCATCTGAGGCGATTTTCCTGAGTTAAGCATTTTTCAGAGTGGAAGGTTTTCCAAAAGGCAAGTAAAAACTTCAGAGCTATCTGGAGTCTTTAAATACCATGTTTGTCCTTGAGAAGCTATTACTAAGCCCTCTAGCCATAATAGTGCCTTTTAGAGGTGAAGGATGGTGAAAAGCAGGGTAGACGACTGGGCAGATGAATTACATCAAAACATGTGCACTGCTGAAATATTGTGGCAATGGGTGGTGTCTGTGAGAGATGGAGCATGATATGACTTGATGTTCATTACCACCTTAATACTTTGCTACATTTGTCAAAGAAATATATACTGCACTCACTATCTGATGTTGTGTGAATGGCAAGACTCTCATCCTAAGGCAGAGAATAAGAACAAGAAACAAGACAGTCTTGTCACCTGCATGATATACTGCAAAGTTCTTCTCACAATAATTTGAAGGAGGGTAGGAACTGTGACGAATGCTAGCCAAAGAAGGCCACTAATCTCTTTTCTTATTGATATTACTGCATGCAGCACAGGATTAGCAGCTAATGGTTCTTTAGGACTGGCATGGAGAACCAATGTTCTTCAGACCTTGTAGGACACCAAATCCATCTGCCTGAGCTAACAAGGCCAAATGAAGAATTATGGGAACTGCAGTCTAGCAGCATATGGAGAGTCATGGGCAATATCCACACAGCCCTTTCAGACCGTTTCATTTATGTGGCCCAAATGCTGGATCCATAGATCAGAATACACACGGATCTTTGGTCTGGACTGTTCATTTCCATTCATGATGTAGAACTTTTTGTGGCCTATAACACTGAGGGTGCATCCCCATGATGAAAATACTCTGAGGTGAACCTGAGTTCGCATTGGACCATCCCCATGGACAGCCTCTAATCCGGGCTACATTCGGGACAAATGGCACAAATCCATGACAACCCACCCACCCCTTTCCAACTGTTCTCGCTCCAAATTAGGAGGCAAGCATTATTATCTTGATTCATGGGGATTCTCCCGGGTTATTGGAGGAGGAGTTTGGCGATCGGAGCATTAGTGGTCAGGGTTTCGATGTCCCTGCAATGTGCGCTGCAATCACAACTGCTTGGGAAAGAAATTAAGGCAGCAAAGAAATTAAGCTGAAATGAGCTCTCATTTGCCCTGCCTGGCTAAAAGCATGCTCCCTCTTTCCTGATCCCCTGATCAGCAAGGCACACATGGGTACAGGGGTAGATTTTTCACACGAGTGCTGGATCACTCATTCTCTGCCAAAAAGCTATGGTTTTGAAAGCTAGGATTTGAGACCACTAATGGTAGTAGCTGGAGGCATGGGGGACCAGAAGGGCATTGTTGAACAGAAGATAAGAAAATCTATCCAAGTTGCAAGGGTTGAGAGGGAGGCTGATGTGAACAAGAGGCTTGCTGTCAAGTGGAAGTGTGCTTGCTGTCATGTGGACGTGTGCACGTCCACTAAAGTCAGAGCTGCAGCTTCAAGACATGAGAGCTTTTACCATCCTATTATGCTCCCCATTTGTCTTTCCCCCCCTTATTTATGGTGTGTGTTGTGTTTTCGGAGATGCAACCTGGATGCGTTTTCCAGGGATTTCCCCTGTCATTGCTGCACTGGGTGGGACAGGGCATGGTGATGTCAGCCAGGCTTCCTATCAGGGCAGAGGGGATGGAGAAAAAAGGATGTGGTTTCCCTGATGCAGGGGTTTACCACGTTTTCTTGGGGACAGGTGGATTCGCCTTCAACCCACACTCTCCTCAACCGGATGGGGACATGTTAATTCAAACTACAATGTGGATTACGGATGCCCCGATTCAGCAGCAAAATAACTGGAGCCCATGGGGATGCAGCCTGAAGTGAGGGAAGCTTCAATATAGTACCTATAATGTGAAAGCCATTCGGTAAGAGTGGTTTTCTCATACTCATTTGACAGTGAGTTTTAAAGGGTTTATGTGAAGAATTCCCATATTGAGGAAGAATAGAAAAAATAGTGGTATAAGACTTATTCTTAATGGAGATAGTTTAAATGGTGCCTATCAATTGTCTATCTGGCTCAAAAGTATCTTGCATTTAGAAAACCTGTCTGAATGGTGTGGGTTATTCCATGCCATGCTGGCTCACTCTATGTAACATGGGCCATGATGGGCTGGGCTACTAGTAATCCACTATGAAAATTCTGTCTGTGGGGCTTTTTTGGCCAGAAATATACAAGCTGGAATGCTCTGTGAACTCTTTGTAAGCAGCTCATGTATAGAGCAGGATGTGGAGCCATTCGCATGCTATAGCCCATTCCAAAGTTATATCCTGTGTGGATGGAACTTTCCAGTGAAGGAGAGGGTATGAATTCTGCTAGAGTGCTCCGTAGTCTAGAAGATCTTCTGAGCTGGTATACTAGCCCAGTGTGGACATGGCCTGAGTATCTGCTAAGAGTGCTCTGGTAATTTGTCTTCACTTAAGGTACATTGACGGGAAAGGCGCACCCCCATTATAAGCTTAATCCAGTTTCCCTAAACTGAAATAATAGAACCGGATGCAAACGCGAATTTGAGGATCGTACATGGCATACGTGACTCAAGGGGGGACTCAAGTGGCTCCTTTCTAAAAGCCGCTTTTCGGGGCTGCCCTGCCCTCTTCCTCCTGGCGTGAATGTGCCACCCATAACGGACCCCTTCACAGAGCCTAGCTGGGTGGCTGCCGCTTGCCTGGATGGAGGCAAAACGGCAGCGGGCAGCCAGTGATTCTCCCCATTGCCCAGGGCACACAGCAGCAGTGGCAACTCAAGCCCCCTTGCTTTAAACATTCACACATCTCCTAGAAGCTGCCCCTGCTTTCCTTTCCCTTTTAAAGGTCAGAACTCCAAAGAGCTAGAATTGCACAAAATTGAAACATTGTTATCAGGTGTGAAGTGGCTGGATTGCTACAGTGTAGCGGTTGCTGTGAAGGTTGGATTTTTACAGTAAAATCACCATGTTTGGAAGCAAGCTATTGGGGGAGGGAAACCCTAAACATGGATTCTCATCCCTTAAAACGGTAGGGTCCCCACAGTAAATGTAACACGTATCAAGCGCACGATCCAGAGTGAGACCTGTTGAAATGAGGGTTAACATTTACAACGCTTTGGGGCGATTTAACACGTGGAAAGCGTGTTAAGCCAAACTGACGTGGGGTCTGCGGGGATTGAACCCATGGGGATTTGCCCGAAGTGTGCTGTTTACACAGCACCCCCTGGTCTCCCAAAACCTCACAGTTACAGTACAAAGTTCTATAGCTGCAAGGTTTCTAACCTTGTCAGTTATCTGTTGGAATGGAAATAGCCTTGGAGGATGGCCATATTTAGTCTGACAGATAACGAGACCAGGTGGAAATTACACCCAGTAATATCTCTCTCTCACTGCCAGTCTCATTGTGGTGGAATTGGAGGCTAATGATGGTACAATCTGACCTCAGAGTTGTTTATTGCACCCCATGTTTAGTGTACTTCCAAAGGCAGGGTGTTTTTGTTTAGTTTTGTTTTTTGCCCTGAGGTGATTGGTAGCCCCAATGCAGGTGGAAACGTTTGCCCACCAGGCCAGGATCACCCAGAATCTATTGTTTGGGTGCAGCCAAAGGCAGACATGCCCCACAGACTAAGTCATATTATTGAATGTTTCCAAGTTTGCATTAAGTAAGGGAAGTCATTGTTTTACCAACTGTGTAAAAGCAAAGTTGTGCTATAAAAATAAGTGTTATACAGGATACACCTTTAATAAACCAAATATTAAAACACCCTGTAAGTCTCAAGCAGTCTCTCCTCTAAATAAACTTCATGATCAATTGATGTATATGACAGTTTGCCATAGTGGAAGGGAAGAGACAATCGTTTCAAATGACCACCACATCCTTCCTTTGTGAGATATGTTATATTCAAACCACTTCAGATAATGATTTCATTTTTTACCATTTTGCTATCAAGTAATAATGAAAACTGGTAAAACCAGTTCAGCTTTATTGAGGAGAAAATAAGACCCATGAGAGATAAAAGAGGTTAATCAGACTGATAGAAAAATTTCCTTCCTGGGTCCCATAAAGAAAAGATTCTGGCCAAGAAAGACAAGAGAAAAGGCTTAAAGTAGTTTCCCCCATCTCTGTTTCAAAGTCTCACAAGACTCCTAGTCCAGGTCCCGTGACTCACAGGATTTGGGGCTTTTGGTACAAAATGAAAATGACTTGCTGTTAAATCGATGACTAAATTAAGCTAATTAGTTTGTAAGCAGAAAAAATGGGCAAGGAGGGCCTGTAAACTCACAAAGGGGAATATTATGGAAACTGCTGCTGTACATCTGTTAGGCACTCTTTTTGCATATGCACAGACCCTTGAGGACAAATGAGTTTTTTTAACTGATATGGAAGGTAAGGATGCACACAAAAAATTGATTCGAGTCCACTGAATGTTGACATTCGAATTGGATAAACATTCAAATGTAGACATTCAAACAAATTTTGGATGCTCCAAAACGTTTGTTGGAATGATTCAAATATTACACGTATTTGTGCTTATAATAAGGGACGAAAACAGGATACATACGGGATAAAACAGGATGCATATGGAATGCGCACAGATACATATAACATATACGAATGTTGTCGACACTCGTATCTTTAAATATGAATGTAACATTTGAACAAATAGATTCAAATGTTATGGATTTGAATTGGAATTTTTGACATTCAGATTTTAAATATTTGAATCAGATCAAATGTTCTGACATTTGATCAGCCAGAGATCTTCATTTTTTCACTATAGGAAGAGTTTCTTTAACTAAAAGATGTTTTAAAAAGTTAGGAGTGGGAGAGAAGTACCCTTGACTGAGAACTGAGAAAGAAAACATTGGAGAGGCAACTAACTTTGGGTGGCAAGGGAAATACACCTCTTGAAGGCTTCTCTTGCTTAGAGACAATCTTTTTGGTGATTAACGTAAGTATCAAGACACAAGCACTTACATGCACTCACAAGCTAGCAGGAGGATCACAATGCTCAGAAAGATAGGCTTAAAGGGAAAACAGAAATGTGAACACTCTAGCTAACTCCTCAACTTTTGGTACCAGTGAATTGCAGGATCCTAAATGGTATGTTAAGAACATAAGAACATAAGAGAAGCCTTGCTGGATCAGGCCACAGCCCATCTAGTCCAGCATCCTGTCGCACACAGTGGCCCACCAAATGCTCATGGGCATCTCAAGCAGAGACAAGGACAAACCTTCTCCTGCTCTCGAGTCCCAGCAGATGGCCTTAGAAGCGCCCCAGTTCCTCCCCCCCTCAGCCTGAAGGATGCACCTAGGCATTCGTTCTAGTAGCCATTGATACATCTGTCATCCATAAATTTGTCTAACCCTAACTTAAAGCCATCCAGACTGGTAACTGTCACCACTTCTTCCGGCAGCACATTCCATAAGCCGATGACCCTCTGGGTGAAGAAATACTTCCCTCTGTCAGACCTTATTCTCCTACCCATCAGCTTCATAGAGTGCCCCCTGGTTCTAGTGTTGTGCGACAGAGAAAAGAAATTTTCTCTATCCACCCTTTCTATACTGTGCATAACTGTATATACTTCAATCAGGTCCCCTCTCAAACGCCGTCTCTCCAGACTGAAGAGGCCTAGACGTTGCAGCCTGGTTTCGTAAGGGAGGTGTTCCAGACCCTTAATCATTCTGGTTGCCCTTCTCTGCACCTTCTCTAGTTCCACAATATCCTTTTTGAGGATATGTTAATTGGTCTTGCTTGTCACCATGACTTAGCCTTGTGAGAAGTCATATAAGTCTGATTATCTGCCTGGCTTTAAATTAGTCCTTTGTGTCAATGATACATGGAAGGATCAAGCTGTAAGGAGGAAGAGCAAGTATGAGCTTAGTCTCTGGAGCAAATTTCAGGACAGAGCTCTCAGGAACCCAAACACACAGCAAACAAAGTTCAGCTTCTTGCTTTGATGAACCAGAGTTCAACTCTTGAAGAAAGGATGTAAGTAATGGACTTTGAGAGAATCAAAGGCTACTCAAAGACCTGGCTTCAGCTTATGAGATGCAAAGTGGACTTTGTTGAAGCCAAAAAAGTCCTCAGGATAGGTGGGAAACTGGGTTGTTTAGGTGGACAAAATGAAGTAAAAAGGAAGTTTGTAAACATTCAGACTCACTTCATCCAATCAAGTATTCAATCTGGGTATTCACATTATTGTGCCAATCCTGCAGCTGCTCTTGCCCAGAAGTGTGAATCCTTTACAGCTTAAGTATCACCTTCTTGTGCCTCGCTGACAGAATTAGGATGAAATGTAAAAGCAAGTTTTATAAAACAGAAAAACAAGCAGAGCTGAAGATTTAGAAACAGTCTCCTATTTTCTTGGAATGGAAGCTTGACGTAAATTCAAGTCCCATTGCTGAAAATGGTTCCTTGGCATCATCCAGTCTAGAGGCATTTCCGCACTGCAACGCGTTCCAAACGGAACGCGTTCAGGCGGAAAGCTTAAGACAGCTCCGGGCGCTTTCCCCGTTCACACACAGACGCGCCAGAACGCGTGTAAACGCGTTCCGGAGCGTCTGTGTGCGAATGCTCAAAGCGCCGGGAGCTGTCTTAGCCGGCAAATGCCGGCCAGGGGCGCGGAGACAGCCGCGGAGGCAGATCGACAATCAGCTGATTGTCAAACAGCTGATTGTCAAAGCCGCGCCGGCGTCGGAGGCGGCCGCAGCTGTTCGGGAGACAGAAGCAGGCGCGAACGCTTCTCCTCCCAAACGCCTGCGGGCGGCTCGTCCGCGTTGGAACGCATGTAGAGCACTTTAAAGTGCTCTACATTTCGAACGCGGAAAAGACAGCTGCGGACACGTCGGAGCGCAAGCCGCGCTCGGGCAATGTGGATGACGTGTCCGCAGCTGTCTTTTTCGCGTTCCGTTCAGCCCCGTGCGAAAACGTCTCTTGTCTAAGCTTCTGGTATGGGTCCACACATACCAGGATGGATAGTGCTACAGTAAGAAACCTCAATTTTGTCCATCCAAAAAAGTTAGGTGAGTGTTTTACTGTACATACAGTGAGAATTCCTTTAGAGATGTGCAAAATGGTTCAATTAGAAATATTTTAAGTTCATAATAAGGATTTTGAATGTTTCAGATTTGAAAGAATCACCCTTTCAATTAGCAGTTTGCCTTGAAAACAAGATTCTATTTCATTGAAATGTCTTGCATGTTTTGAACAAGATAGGCCTCCAGATTGGGATGGGTGGATAGAGATGCCTTGAAGCTTCCACCCAAACTGCCAAATAATTAGACAATTAGTTGATTTTTAACTATTATTTGAAATCTAATTAAAACAAGCAAGACAAAAACAAATCTTTTGTAGCTTTGTTATTAGGCTGGAGTTATCTTTCCCTATTATCTGCCCCATCTGGGGGACCCTTAGATCCCTAACTAAGAAGAAGGCACTCCAAATGGTGTTCCACCTCTATTTTCTATGAACCAAAAATAGCCAAGTGCTTAAATGTTTAGGGTTTGGCAGGCCCATTTTTGATCCCTCAGTAAAAAGAATTTGTTAATCACAAAAAAACCTGATCAGTTAAGCTACTGCACTAATGCTTTTATCAAAACAGAGTACCAAAGTTGGGATGGGCAAAGTGGATCCATGCCTCCAGCCCATTCCCCACGTTACAAAACATTTGTGCACTTAATGGGATAAAGGTAGCCTTTTCCACTGTCACAGCAACATTACAAAGAAAGAGGCCAGAATTCTGCCCCTCTGCAGATAGTTACTCAGATTTTAAAAGCAAGAAAACAACCGAATGAACCAAATCAATACAATTTGCTTTATGTGTTCATTCTCCAAATCTCAAGTAAGTTCACAGGAACTTTATTGTGACAGAGATGAAATTGCCATGGAAAATTTAGAGGATACTGGACTTAGCTCTTAATAGTGTATTCTTCTCTAGAAGAGACATTCAACAGGAAACACCTGCCTACAAATATAGCTAAGTCCACTGCCACCTAGTGACTAAACTACATAGTGACATAGTGACACGTTTCATGCAAAGTATCCTGCACCCCTCGCCGCTGAGTTAAGATCTGAAATGGGGTTTTCCACACCCAGAGCTAAAATATGAGTCATAGGTACCATGCTGGATTTGAAATGTATGCTATAAATATCACATGCTACAAAAATAAGTGAGAAAACATGAATACCGTGAGGGGATTGCCAACAGTTGTGTGAAGTTTAAAGGGCAAACAGACAAAGGTTACAGCATACAGCTGTCTCTCTTTTATATATATTTTTATATGGGGCAATGCAGTTCCTCCAAAAAGAACCAGATGGATGCTCTAATCATATGAAGTTTTTTGTTTTAAACATCTCTGTGGTGGATCAAAGATGACTTAGAGATGGTTTGCATTGCAGGTGGAATTGTTCACAGGCTTGTCTGCCACTTCCTGCTCTTCCCACACGTGCCTGTACTCCTGGAATAAGATGCTCTGCAAGGGACTAGTGCTGTCCTGTGCTTGAACAGTCTTAAGGGTGCTGTATCTCAGTTTAGCTGTAGACCTCTTTTAAGGGATTTACAGCCATACGAATGCTGGTTGTTCTGACCATGCATTCGTGCTTCCACACCACTCTGGAACAAGAAGTATGAGGCGGTTCTGGACTCAGAGAGTTGTCATAGCATCTATGCATCACCACTTCGTATTTGCAGTCTTACACACATCCTCAGAAGATCACTTTTGGATAAAGATTTATGTGTGTGCGCGTTTTAAAGTCCCCCCAGAACTTGCATAGCTGCAGATCTGTGCAATTCTGCGAAACTTGACGCCCTTTTTTTTAGGAACAGGCCAAATACATAGGGAAAAAAGGACCAGATGGGAATTGATTTAGAATTGTCTGAATTCTGCCTTCCAAGATGGCAACCAGACTTTAGCAAGACTGCAGAGATAGCACTCTCCAACCCCCTGTGTGTGTTCCAACATAATGTACAAATAGTGAGGCCTAAGTCAGTTGTTGGCCAGGGCAGGTAGTCCCTTGGGTGGGCGTCATTTGTATGGAACAGTTATGGCACCCCCAATACTGCCAAGTGTTGGTCTGGACCAGATGGTACCCCACCCTCATGATGTGGATGGCACCTGCGGAGCTTGGTCTGGGACAGACTGGACCAGACTAGTTAGTGCTCCAAGTGAGGTAAGTGCACAAATGGCCTAGACTAGAAAAGGTGGATTACTGATGGCATGAGAATATGATTGCCATGCACTACTGTCTCTGAGGTACTTTTGAACTGCTTTTTTGTTTATGTGTGATCACAGTCTGAAATGCTGTACCACCATTACCAATATATGTACTTCCAACAACTGAAGCAGTAAAACTAAGCAAGTTAAAGAAAAATGAAAGGAAAATGTAGAAGAAGCAGGCTCTTATTTTTCAGAAGAAAGTGATACCCACATGCCTTTGACAGCCTTTATAAAAACAGAGTGCCTTTTTCAGCATCTGTGTCAGCCTTCACCGACTGGAGCTAATGGGATACGTAGTTCAAAACATCTGGTTCTTTCAAAATGTGCATTAGGGATTTTATAGTGGCTTTTAGCACCATCTTGTATATTTATCACAATATATGTGAACTTTCCCTGTGGAGAGGAAATACCTATATGATGGTTTTTGTACCATACTGCTGAGGATTGTTGGTGATTGTATTTTATGAAGACCTATAAAGCATGCATTGCAGAATTCAGGGGGGAAAATTACATTTCTGTATTCTATGTGTCTTTTGTTCTGGATAAAATCTATATTGGAAATATTTTTTCAATATTATTTGGGCTTTTCGCTGCTGCATTATTCATGGCCCTCTGTTCTATTTCAACTGGTCTGCAAATTCTTGTAAAATAAAAACCAGCCTCACAGGTAGCAGTCTCCAGACAGCTGCAACACAGACCATCTCAGGGGTTGGGAGGATTGGTATCTGACAAACAGATAGGAAGTATGGTGGTTAAATGTCTGGTACCTTATGGTGTGTTATCAGCCTCCAACATCCACACAGTTGTGTGAGGTTTCTGTACAAGCATTTTCATCCCAGTGTGAAATGGCACAGATGAATTTAAGCCCAATAATTCACCTATCCTGATCTACCCTCTCAGTAACTTATCCCATCTCATGGCTCGGCAGTGTTGTGTCGAGTAAGGTAGGTTCCCATTCCAGAGTTGCTGGTAAACCAGATGCAGTTAAGTCTACGGCCCAGTGTGCCATAGAAGTGCTTAAGAAACAGTCTTTTTAGCTATGTCATTTCTAGAATAAAAGAGGAAGTCTGTCTCATTGCCTCCTGACTGAGCAAATGAATGCATGCGATGTTAGGCATGATTATTTGCAATGCTGTGCCATAGATGGCATTCTGGGAGACAGCATAATAGCACATGCTTTGCTTGAACTCTGTAGCTACTCCAAGAAGAGAAAAGTTGTTATATGGATGCAGATTATAGCTAAATCTGGGATATGAAGAAAGGCAATCACTCAGCTGCATTCACACATAATAAAAAAATTATTTCAAATGCATTAGTGCTTGGGATTCAGTTCTCGTCCCACTGATAAACCATGAGAATGCTCGTGAGGGGCAGAGTGATTTGTGAGTGATACCGCCTACAAACCACATCTAAGGGTGTGATCAGACATGCTTATGCAATACGCTCTGGATGAATTTGGGGTTATAAGGATAGAGATAAAATCCGTAAAATCATCACACCCCATCCTGAAGCCTGGGAATGGGCACCTCTTCCTCATACTGGCTAAAGTAACACCAAAAGTATTTTTTTTTCGTTTGTCCAAATCAGTGGGAAGCTACAGAAGAACAGAGGAAGAAAATGTAGCCAGTCAAGTGTGGGAAACAACTGCTATAGACGAGCAACCAATCAAGACCACAGAACGCTTTCTGAAATGACTTTGAAAGCAGCAACAGAGGCTCTTTCTGCATCATGTTAGCTATTCCAGACCACAAAGCACAGGTTTGTTAGCGTGGACCACACTGGAGTGTGCTAGGAGTAGCCGGCTCAAAGCAGTGGAGTCAGCAGTGGAGACTGGCCTTATTGGGCTGTCTGGGTATACTCCTGACTCCAAAGAGCCCTTCAGTGTTGTATGAGACTGTGAAGGCTAGGAATGAAAGTTCCTGGGATTCACAGGTTCTAGGATGGCCCTTTTTATGGCATGCTGAGTCTGGTACCACTTTCAAAAAGGTTATCCTAGCATATTTTGGCTCACAGGGGTGCTTTGTCTGCACATCCTCTGAAATCCTAAATAAATGTGCTGGTAGAACTGGGATATGGTGCTATTTTGGTACTGGATTCTGGTCCACTGCTTTATCCAGTGCAGATAAAGGGCTAGCTACTGTTCATACAAGCATGTGGATGGCAGTCCCTTATTCTGGCATTTATCTCCATGTAACACCCAGTGTGGAAATGCTATAGTTGTGCCACAGTGGATTATTTCTTATAACATATTTTGATCCAATTTCAGCTTATGCTGTCTAAAAGGGGGTCTCCTGGACTGAAATTGGCAACCATTTTCAACACGACCATTGAAGAGAGTAGTAGGCAGCTTCCACGCACTCCCTGTGGACTAAGCTAGTTGCCTCTGTGGACTGCAGTAGTCTGCCTGTCAGAGCAGAACCAGGAGGCAAGTCCCCAATGTCAAAAAGATGTCAGGGAGCACAAATAGAAGATCACTATAAAATATTCTCCCTTTCATTCCTGGTTGTCAGCCACTCCAGCTGTCCACTATGTACCATTTTGTTGGCTCTGGAAATAACCCCAGAAATCCCTGCTATCTACAGCTTTGAAAGATAGGGAAGCTTTGTTCCCTTGCCTCCAAAGAAGACCAGGACAGGACTGTGGCAATGTGGGTAGCTGCCTCGCCCTGCTCTCTTCTTCACCCAGACAGAGCAATCCGGGCCATGAATAGCCTCATGTTGTGACCTAAAGGGCACAGTATAACAGCAGCCATAGACTCGGCAGATAAGTTCGTGTTGTGCCTACATAACTGCTCTTTTTGCTATGGAAGTGACCTAACACCCCAACGCACACACCTCTCTTTCCTTCTTTCCAACCACATCTAACTTCTAGTTTCACATTGTAAGTGTACAGTTGGTTGCTTTGCTTGAATCTTTCCAAGAGAAAAATGAGGCACATCAAGAGCTATGTGCAATATGTGCCTGGAGGTTGTTACTATGGGGATGAAGAAACAACCCATGAAATATAAAATCATATCTACACAAAGCTTCTAATTCTCTACTTTTCCAGTCTACTGATCCTGAAATTATGGTTGCATCCACACACATTAGAAAAAAGCAGATCAAAAGTGGCTTCAAACCGGTAGCATGTGGAAGTTAATGTTCCCATCCCACTTATAATCCATATTAAGGACCAGAGAATGCATTTCTTCTTTGATGTGGTTTAAGAAATGTGGACACTGTCACCTTTAAGCTGCTTTTGGGTTACTATTTCTTAACTTTGTCCAGCTTATATATATTAAATAACTTTTACGTTTGTGGTCTATTTATAATTGAACAATATATTTCCTACTTGAAGACACACTCTTCTATTTCAGTTTTCTTTAAGGCAGTACTATGACAGTGTTAAATATTTAATTGCAAATGAGTGTTCACAAGACCAATGTTTTCAGATCTACTAGTTAATATCTATTACAGACAGAGGCTGGCAAAACATGACTCATGCCTTTGAGACTTGGAGGTAATGTAATCTCCTTTTCAGCTGTGAAACGGCTTCTGCCCAAGGCTACTGAAGGTCACTATCACCTCTACAAATGATTTTCCCCAACTGTCACGGTGTTAATGAGTTCTTTTTAGTCTGCTTAAAAGCCTACTGCTCTCGAGTTCTAGAGTTGAATGTTCTCATTGAGCATAATGAATGTGTGGTGCATGAGGTCTACCAAACTCTCAGATCTTACTAGGCTTCATCCTGAAGTTGATAATTGATCTAGAGACTATTGCATTCACTTGTGCATTCAGCCTTGCTTGCATGTGTTGTTCATGCATCTGGCCTTGGGGATGATCTTCACACATTAGACTCTAGGTACTTCAGCTCTCCAAAATGATAAAGTCTAAGTATATGAGCAGATTAAGCAAAGATTTCTCCATACCTGAACGTTGTACATTCACCTGTTTCCTCCTACTCTTTGGCCCTTTCTGCACTGCATCTTATTTCAGATTATATCCTGGGATAGAGACCTGCCACTTGCACATTGGTGCAGACTAGCAGGCAAGACATCAGGCCCCTGTTCTGGGATATAATCTAAATGAGCATTTCTTTCTTTCTTTCAAGATTTTGCTAAGCATTTTTTTTTTTTTTTGCTGGCAATGGGGCCATTAAGCATGTCTGTGCATGTGCAGATAGGTCTTGAGGGAGGAAATTTACATTTATGAAGAGGTCAAGAATCCCTAGATGAGCCAGTGGATGCGACGGTCCCGAGTTACTAAATCCTTGCAGAATTTAAATAATCCTTGCGAAAAAATGCAAAAGAAACTTGAATGAGGTGGCATCTACTTGGTCATTCTTTAGAATCTGCTTGGTGTCTGTGGTGATGGTGGTGGGATTACAGCAAACTCTTCCCTTTCCGCTTAGCCTCCAAGACTCCTGGAACAGTGATGACGACATTTCTGGCTGCCACAAGTGGCATCCCACCACTCAGCTGTTTCCTCAGGGCTATGGAGCAGCATTCAGTGTAGATAATGCATCTCTGGGTTTAAGCTCCATGTTCTGTAATTAATCCTGTGTCTCCGCTTACCTGTGGAGGTACTTTGTAATGCCTTTTTGATGCTGCATTTTCATGCACAGTAACAGAAAATACCTCACATTGATTGCACTACCCCCATTTCTGAGTGTGAGGTACTATTTTGTGAGGATGCAATTTTGTACCCTTAGTGGCTATGCCTTGATACAATGCTATGAAGAATACAACTCTTCACTGAAAAATGGAACAGTTGCAGTGGCTCCTCCACTGAAGAAGTTTTATTGCACACTGCAACCAGGTGAATGACAAATTCTAGAATGTAACTAGCCTTTATTAAAGTTGTAGCCTAAATAGAGTTTTGTAAGGGAGCTTTAAATAGGGATGTGCACGAATATTCAAAAACTCGATTATTCAATTCGAATCTGACTAACTTCGACATTGGAACTCAAATTGGATTTTTGAAAATCCGAATTTGACATTTGAACTCGAATATGGATTTTTGAAAATCTGATACGGATTTTCAAATGATTCGAATGTGTAGATTCCTATCTGTTGTATATGAATCTGCCCGAAAATTATCTGTATCTTGCACTTAAAATATGGGATTAAAACGGGATGCGTACAGGATAATATGGGACGCATACGGATTTTTTCCAGTATGTGCACAGATATGTATAACAGATATGAATCTAACATTCAAACATATGGATTTGAATGTTATGGATTCAAATAGGATTTTAAGACATTTGAATCATAAATATCCAAATTGAATTGGATTTTATGACATTCGAATCTACTTGGATTCTGTTTAAAACTAGGGGTGTGCATGAATGTATTTTTGACATTTGAATGTATTTTTGAGATTTGAATGTCAAAAATACATTCGTGCACACTGCTAGTTTTAAATAACAGATTAAATGGAAATGGGTTGGATTCAACTTCTGCTAGTTGGACTTGCATCCTATTCATCTGTCTATTTGAAATGGTATCCTTTCTAGATTTTACACATTATGTTGAATTATAAGTGCAAAAATGTTTCAATAATTAAAAAACATAACAATAAAAAATCTAGTTGTTTTGAATTAGCTAACTGTAAACATTTATCACAGATGATATTAGAGTTTCCAACCAGCAATAAAATTCATTCTATAAAGTAGCAGAAGAAAGAAAGAAAGAAAGAAAGAAAGAAAGAAGAGTTGGCTTTTCTCCCCTGCTTTTCTTCCCCATTTAAGGTAGCTCAAAGTGGCTGACAAAGCTTTCTATTCTTCTCCCCACAGCAGAACAACTTGTGAGGTAGGTGGGGCTGTGACTAGCCCAAGATCACCCAGAAGGAGGAGGGCGGAATCAAACCCAGTATTGAAAGAAAGAAGTCTGACTTCACTGGAAAACCCAGAATTGTTATCCTGAAATTCAAATTGTTTTATTTTGCTTCTGAACGATCGTTGTAAGTATAGGCACTTCACATTTAGTCCATTCCAAGATTATTCTGGTCCAGGAATGACAAAATTCTGGTCCATGTTAGGTGCGGGTTGTGGGAACAGCACTGAGAGTGCATTTCGGCATTCCCATTTTGGACCCAGTGGCCATAGCGATGACAAGCCCATCCTGGACAGTGGCAGCAGTGGCACAGTGCTTCCAAGGTTGATTCGAGGTGATCCCACTGTCTGAATGTGGCAGTGGCAATGACGAGCCCAGCCTGGGCACCAGCAGGAGTAGGAGCTGGAGTGGGTTAGGCTTATGAGTCCGCTGATCTGCTTGTGCGCACATGCACAAGCCGATCAAGTTTGATTCAGCAAACGTTCCCTCCCACACAACTGCTGCCTCATTCAGACAGCGGGATTGCCTCGGAAAGGAATTTGGAAGCACCGCAGTGCTCCTGCTCCTGCCTCCACTGCCGCTGCTGAGCTGCCCCCCCCCCACTAAACATTATTCCGCTCCTGCTCCTGCCCCTGCCATTGCCGATGTTGCCTGCCCCCCTCCCATGGTCTCACACCAAACATGGTTCTGCCCCATTACCCACCTCGAAGGCCAATCGCGAAGGCAGCTTGGTTTAAAATTGAAAATGGAAAAACACACACGTTTCCCGTGAGTGAACGCTTCGCCTCAGAAGGTTTTAATTCGAAACAGCAGGAAAAGTCTTGTTTCAAGATTTCTGCAGGCTGGTGCTCAGAAAATCCAGAAAAAAAGAAGTGGAATGGGATTGGGGCTTGCCCAATTCAGATTACTGCCCAATATAATGGGGATGCTGGTTCCTGAGTTTGAATCCAGTCCGGATTTTTGTGCCTTTGGGAACGCAGAAGTGACCATTTTTGTTTTTCGGGTTCCAGTAAATCCAGCATAAGTGTAGTCTGGTAACCTAATGGATGCAGAAAATATCACATCTGTATATTTATGTGGCACTAGAGTTTATGTAGATACAGCTATGCTATTTATAGTATTTTCTCTTATTATTCTGTGGTCAACTTCACCATTAACATTTCCAAAAATACACATTGAAGAAAGAACCTATTAAATTCCCACCCTTGTTCACTTCTATATTATCTCCTTTATATGTGCCATAGCTATTTATTCAGTATGACAGGTTTGTTTATTTGCAATGTACCCTCATTGGCCTTGGGGTATTGTGATGTATTGTGAAGTGGCAATGAGTCTGGCCTCCATAACAATTATATTTTACAAGCCTTCAAATAATGGCCAACAAAAAATTTCTATATATATTTTTTCTTTTCAATTTGAGATAGTAAAATTTGTCTCTGGCTTTTTCGAGCTCTGAAATCCTGCTAATAAAATATTTATTCTGTCATAATTTAAAAATATGATTGGTCTTTTCAGTGCCCTGTGGCAAGCAAGCTGTAATAAAATGCCCTTTTCTCCATCATAGATAGATTAGAGATCAAGACCTTTGTTTATTTCCCTGGCCATAAACCCTGAGTTAAAAGTCATGAATGACAAAAGTCTGGAACTGTAAGTACCACAGAAAGCAAACTGATTTCCCCCCTTTCTGTCATCCATCCTAATAGTGTATTGCTTTTCTCATCTTGCTCTGGATTATTTGTTCTGAACAAACATACCTTCTCATAGTATTCTCCCTTTGACTAACTTTAAGGTTGTCTTTAAATCCTATTTTATAAAACAGCCTCTTGATTTTATCTACCTTGGGAATGGTACAAATCATTGACTGAATTCAACACGGAAGCTTTTCTACCATAGATCTAAAAAGAGCTATGTGCTTTACAGCTGTACTGTATTGGCTTAGATCAGAACTCTGAGGGGTGGTGACCCCTCATTTGAAGCTACAGGCCTCTCCTGGGGTTTGCCACCCAGCTCAGTGCTGTTGTGTCAATGGAGCAGGGCTGCACAGCATTTTATGGCATTGTTGCATACTTTTTAGTTGTAAATGCAATTGACTCTCTATGGATGCCTGAACAGGCACAGGAGAGGGCAAGTACTGCAAAAGTGCACTTTTGTCTGCTCATCCTTTCCACGTCTCCAGGCCAGAGCATGGAAGGCAGGTGCCCAAGACCATATGACTCAGTATTTCAACAGTGTCTAAGCAAAGCCTGAAGTGTCTGTACAACAATCTCTTCGGAGGGAAGCTTTTCTCTTGGGAGATTTCCAACAATAGGAGGCAAAAATGTACTCTAAGGCTGTGTCCCCACTTGACTTTTTAAATCTGGAGTGGACTATTTTAATATGGATTCAGGACCAAGTGCTCAATATGGATTCAGGACCAAGTGCTTGAGGATAACATGAGCTGAATTTGAATACTAAAGTTCCCACTCAAACCACACAAACCCCCAGCATGGAGAAACAGGATCTTTTCATCTCCGCTCCTTGTCCAACCCTGTAAGCCTACCCACTCAGGATCAGCTGAGCGAAAGAACAGACACAGGGCAAACCGAAAAGAATTACTCTCCCTTTCAGTTTCCCTCCATTCTGTAAACAGAGGCTGGTGTTTTAAAAAGGTTTTTCCCTCTGCTCTGCAATCCTTGCCACAAATTTATGTATCTGTGGCAAACTGAGGCTCCTGCTTTTAAAATGTTTTCCCTCCCCTCTGTGATCCTTGCCACAAATGTATCTCTGGCAAATGGAGGCTCTTGCTTTTTAACAGTTTAAAAGCCTTTTTTTTTTTATCTCTAGCTAGCTAGCATTGCAAGGATGAGAAAGACAGGGAGGAGACCTTCCCAGATGTCAAATCCCACCAATCCGCAGCAGGCATTGGCCAGAAGCATATGGGGGGGCAGTCCAAAAGGCTGATCTCCTCTTTGGATAGTCCAGTAGCATTCCCAAAAGAGAGAGGGAAAAAAAGCAGGCTGGGCTCCTAAATGGGACCAAGAACAGTTTTTCTGAGGACATTTTTTTATGCTGACTTTAGCAGGATAGTGCTCATAAAGTCTGTGAATAAAAAATTAAATGGGATTGTCTAATCCTGAAAATGGACTGGATTTGCATTTAATCTTGTATGGGAACGCACCCCTAGATTTGACATAGCTTCACACTGCAGTAGAATTATTGCATTGTAGTTATGTCCACAGACAAAGAAAATCCTTTATTTTGCTTTGGGATAGTTAAAAATCTAGGACTTTCTGTGCAACCATTATCTATGCATCTTCTCTTATTTATTTTTGTTCATTCAATATTTTTATTTTTCATACTGATCTACTATGCAGAATCTTCCTCTTAAACTTTGGTCATCTACCCCAGGCACTCATGGACACAGGTAGCCTTGCAGCAAATCAGCACGTGCCTCTGGATTTCAGAGCTCTGTTGCTGTTGCTTGCTTCCCATCCCGTGTTTCACAGGGATATTTAGAACTGCATTTTAAGAAAAGACTATAAAACATTGCTACAGTGATAAGACTGGTGTGGATGGCCAGAACAACCAAGCTGATGTAACAGTGAGAGAAGCATCATTTTGAAGTTCTTTCATTGGAACTCTCCTATTGCACAGCACGTCTTCTACTAGTAACATGGGTATACTCTTATATCATACACACTCTTAGTGTGCTCTCCCAAATGAAGTTTTCAAGCGCTTTCAGAATCAGAATTGAACGCGATTAAAGTTGAAAGTAATGGGATCAGGGAAATTCGTGTTTGCATCCAGTTCTTTTATTTCGGTTTAGGAAAACCATGTTAAGCTTGTAATGGGAACGGGGCCTAGGAGGAAAGCTATGACAAACCTGGACACCATATTAAAGGTACGTATAGTCAAAGCTATGGTTTTCCCAGTAGTAATGTATGGTTGTGACAGCAGGACCACAAGGAAGGCTGAGTGCTGTAGAATCAACACTTTCAAATTGTAGTGTTGGAAAATACTTGAAAAGAAGAAGAAGAGCTGGCTTTTCTACCCTGCTCTTCTAATCCTTGAGGGGACTCAAAGTGGCTGACAGAGCCTTCTGTTCTTCTCCTCATGACAAACACCCAGTGAGGTAGGTGGGGCTGTGAGAGTTCAGCAGAGAGCTGTGACTAGCCCAAGGTCACCCAGCTGGATTCATGGAGGAGTGCGGAATCAAGCTTGCTCAGTATGAGATATGAACCCGGCACTCTAACCACAAGACCAAACTGACTCGGACTGCAAGAAAATCAAATAAGTCAATACTAAAGGAAATAATATTGTAGTGGAAAAGATGAGATGTCTGGATAGTGTTATGCGAGCAATAAACATGAGCTTGAGTAACCTTCAGGAGACAGTGGAGGACAATAGGACCTTGCACGTTATGGTCCATGGAGTTATGGAGAGTCAAACACATCTGAAAAAGTGAACAGCAATTAAAATGATTATCAGCAAATAGACTTCCACCCTAAGTATTAGCAGTAAATATTCTAGAATTCAGGACTTCGTTGTCATATTCATGTTGTTCTTTGACCTATGTCTAGTAATAGCTCGTAGCTCTTCCAAGATTGTTCCAGTAGCCTATTCTGCTTCCCTTTGCCCTTCCCATCACAATGCTTTCTTCTAACACTCTGTCATTTACGAGGCATTTAAAAAGAAAACAAAACAAGTCGACCTGTTTCTCCATCAGAGCCACAAATAAAAACTGCAATCAGCTGTCATGGATATTACAGAAAAATGCATGGCTTTTTGTTCCAGAAGGCACTACTGTCTCACTTAAATATCCTTGTTGGGCATTTTCTGTTTCCCAGACTTCGTGAGGCTCCTGCTGTGTCATCAGCCCCTCGTAACAACTATATTTTTATTGTTTCTGATTTCTTGTAATGTTTTCTGGTTTTTTTTTTTTTTTTTGTGTGTGTGTGTGCATGTATATGTTCATGTGTTTGGCTGCGGTTACACCTTTACTTTAATCCTTCTTCAGCCCACATTCCAGCTCCATTGGTTCCAGCTTTAGAAGCTAAGCTGGGTTTTTTTCTGGATTTTCCTTCCTCTATCCAGGTTTTTCTTTATTCGGGCTAACAGAGGATTATAGTATTAATCCCTTTTCAAGGGATGAGGGAAAGTGAGATCAGAGCTCAGAGACACCACACACACACACACACACACACACACACACACACAGTCCTGCCCCTTCCTCCTTGCGGTCCCTTCCCCCTCGCCCCTCTGTTCTGCTGCCACAGGAAGGGGGAACAGCTTGGATACTGCTGCCTTCCTGAAGCAGATTTAAAGGACAATGTGCAGATGAGTGCTGCATAAATCTCATGAGGAAAATATGTCCTCACTCAACCCTGCCAACAGGACTAATGACTGTGTATCATGATGTCATATGCAAGTGTGATGCCACCCCACCCACATTACCATACCTCACATAATGGGAGTATTTGCATGGTCAGGTGGGCAGATGAGTTCTCTGTGTGATTTCCACAGTGCGCTTACTTGCCTGTTAATTTTTACTTGTTTGTAAAATTGTATTCTTCTTTCTACTTTGTTACAACTCAGGGTGGCTAGCAAAAATCCATAAAACATTAACATAGAAGGGGGGGGGGGAAGCAAATTAAAACAAAGCAATACTAATGTGTTTTTTTTCTCCTTGGGTGTTGTAGAGAACCCTGGCTTGCTAGGTGAAGTACCTGGTAGTCCTGGGCCTCTTTATCATTATTCAATCTTGTCCAACAGCAGTTCAGCACTAGCATAAGGAAGTGCTTCATTTTGCTGAATGTGAATGCAGCCACAGATAATTAGAATATTGTGCCACAAAGATCTGAGACCTATCTGCACTCGGCCAGTAGTCAACAATTAGTGAACTTCTGGTAAAGAGCATCCACATGTGAAGTAGGCTGTTACAGCCTCCAAGTGTGCCCTGCCTCCCTAGAAGTTCACTAATTGATGATTAGGTGTGGGGCACCTAAATTGTGCTCTACAACTTTACCAACATTGACCAGAAGCTTACCTGAAGTGTCCAGTGGCATGACCATTTGCTCTTCTTCTAACTGTCTGTGATGCCCGCTAGGACCCCTCAATCCCAAAAGTACGTTTTTTAGTTTAAAATGCAAAGTGTGGCGAACACGGTAAGTCCAGACGCTTAAAAGTGTCGCCAAAGTGTATTTTCACAAGGGTAAGTAGCCTAAGGGAGGGGCTAGTTGAGCACTCCAAGGGGAGGGGTTGAATTTGCATCCAGGCGGAGCTCAGCCAATAAGGGCGAAGCTAGCCAGCCAGGCCCATATTTAAGGGGGCCTGAGGGAACAATTTCTGTTCTCTGCCTTGGGTCGTTAATCCTGGAGGGAGGATAACGAAGGGGAGAAACGGGCTCTTAGCTGAGGAGGCTAAAGTTAGGGTCCTGAGTCTTTTAGTATATGAATGCTAAGCTTGTGAAGTTATTTAAAAGGAAAGCTAACAAATTCTGAACTGATTGAAGTTTTATTCTTGAACTTGTAGAGTCTTTTGACTTAGTGTAAAAGTGAAAGACTGAACTGCTTGACAGCAAAAGTAACCACGTGTAACTAACTGTGAGAAGAAGCTGACTTTAAACTTCAACTGTATTCAATAAACACATGTTCTTGTTGTTTCAAAGAAGCTTCGTCGAGTTCTGTTTATAAAGGGAGCCAAATAGGGCCAGAGTTCTAAACAGTAACTGTATCCAACCCACTGCTGGAGGTTGGCAGAGTGGGGGCAGGGTGCTGTCTGCTGCAGCATCAGAAGGGAGGCAACATTATTATCAAGCCAAAGAGTAGGGAAAAGGAAATGGAAGGTGCGCCTCTTGGAAGGAAATAACAGAGTTTGATTCACAAGTAAACACAACGCTACCACACTACCAAATAAAGATAAATATATATATGAAATAGATAAGGGTGGAGAGGCGGCCTTTACACTGTCTGTAGGAGGTGGGCAGGGGAGGTGGTGTCTGTGCAGGCGTGGTGGCATTGGCAGCCGTGATTGATCACTGACCTCTGACATGACCAGACCACCAATCCCTGGGAGTGGCATCCAGTCATAGAGTCACAAGAGAGGCATTTGATCATGGGTGTGGATATGATTGGCAGTAATATGCCCCTGCCTAAACGTGCTCCTCTGCAACAGCAGCCAATCATGGCAGCAAGGAGGTGGAACTTCCAGCTTCACATGCAGTGGTGCGGGCTGGTAAATGGGAGGACCATTCACACTTCTAGCCGATAAAAGATGCTTTGGGAAAGCTTTCCTCATAACAAGTGTGAATGGTGCACCTTTACCAGACGTTTACCAGCCCTAGTTCATGGTAGCCTAATCAGCTAAGTGCAGAAAAGCCCCTGAAGTCAGCCATCTTCTGGATCATGCTGAATCATGCTAGGCAGAAGTCGCTGCAGACAGATCACCTCACATAGCTGTATTTTAAAATGGTGGTGGCATAAGGGGGCAAAAGAGCCTTGGAGTTCTTGGCTGGACTTTACTACTAGTTCATTATCACTAAAGGCCAATTTCATGCTCTGGATATCAGCTGAAGGACTGATGAGGACAGCAACAAGTCATTGCTGAGCTCAAGGGTCTTTTACCACGTGGCCTTTCTGAGTGGAGTACAAATCAAAGTAATTTTAAAATTCAGTAAACCTCCTTGCTCTAAAAGTCACCTTTCTTCTTATCCTCCAAAGAAGCAAAGAATTACTTTTGGTCACGTGTCCTACTGTCAAGAGAATAATGTCAAGTGATTCATTAATGATGATTTGTGCTTCTAAAAAGTCTAATACCAGAAGATTTTGGCAAGGAAAGGATCTTATTTATTTTCATTGTTTGCATTAAGGCCCATAAAGGACACTTTAAGAGCAGTTTTATTCTATTTTGGGATAATGCAAGCAATATTTTACCCACCAGTATCCCAGAGACAGTATTAATCTATGAAATGTAAAAGGAACCACTTTTTGACAATATATATTTGCATCTCTTAAGAGCAAAATGGACACATTTGTCTACTAGAAAAAATAATGTATTATCTAAAGAGTTCTAGATTCTAAAAAAAAAAGTAGTTATAATAGCAAAGATTTTCATGAGGTAAGAAGTTGTAATATTGGGAATTTAGACATGAAATTACAGAAGGGCATTGAAAAACCGATACAGGGTAGGTTAAGAGAAAGCCAAAATAGCTGTGCTGGCTCACAAGGGGAAAATAAACACACTCACAGAATCCATTTGAGGCAATACTCTGCCTTTATTAGACAAAACTTACTGAAGAAAATGCAAGCTATTGAGTTCCCACTTTGGAATTGATGGCTAAAACAAGTTTAAAAACATAGTGGGATGAGAATTAATTGGGCTTTTGTTGTTGCTTAGGATATAGTTTGTCTTGCATTAAGAGTCTTACATTGAAACATAAATCTCAGGGTCTTTTTTGCACTTGACCCGCAGTAGGGATGTGTATGAATATTTGAAAATTTGAAAATCTGATTCAAATTCAACAAATATTGATATTCGAATTCGAATCGGATTTTAAAATATTTTAAATTTGACATTATTTGGATTTTTTGATTTTCGAAAATCCAACACGGTATTAGAATAATTCAGATGTACAGATTCGTATATATTGTATACGAATTTGCTCAAAAATAATGCGTATTTGGGCTTATAAAACGGGATGAAAATGGGATGCATATGGGATAAAAATAGGATGAGTACGGAATCCTGCCAATTCATATAACGGATACAAATGTTGTTGACATTCATATTCTCAAGTTTGAATCGGATTTTCAAATGTGTAGATTTGAATAATCTGGATTCGAACCGGATTTTTGGAAATTCGGATTTTTTTTTACATTCGAATCGAATTGAATTTTTGAACATTCAAATCGCCTCAAATTTGAATGCAAAAAATACATTTGTGAACACCCCTAACCCGATATATCAAGTAATTTCAGTGTTTCCCATGTCCTGACAGGATGGCAAGAAACAGCCAATGAGAGCTGAGTCTGCAGCTCAGCTCCCATAGGCCTCCTAATCGCACATGACAAGGAGGAAGCTGTGGACCTCTGTTTCTAGTGGGGTCAATGCTTTGTGACTTTGCCGCCAAGTAAGCTGCAAATTTACTATCGATTGCAGATTTTTATCCACTAGTCTGGAAGGAACCTAGGACGTATCTGGATGCAGCCTGCGTCTGTTCTATCACTCTCATCTGGGATAGTGCTTGTAAGTGTGGAATGACCTAATATCTCTAATCTGCTTTTGAGCCACATTTTTGTTTGTTTGCTGAGTGCAGGTCCAGTCTAAGAACTCTTAAGTGAAAACCACTCAGAACTGTTACCTCAGAAGTGTTCTTTAAAAAAAAAAAGTGTGTATGATGTTTTATCTTTCTCCATCAGCCTGAAACTTTGGGGCTCCTTGGATGTTCATGATGCACATTCTTTTGTTATCTTCAAGCACTTATTGAACACTTTTCACCTAGGCGCTTATATCTTATTTCACTCTTAAAAAAAAAATACTGTTTTTAATATTGTTTTATATTGCTTTTAAACCTTATATGAGACAGTTATGAAACCTTATATGAGACAGTCCGTAAATATTTAAAACAAATAAAGCTATCTTCTATTTCTTCCAAAGAGAAGATAGAGGCAAAAAAATTGTAGTTTCACTGCAACCTCCTTACCCTGTTCTGTTTCAGCATACTTGCCAGTAGTTAGATTTCTCTCTAGAGAAAGAGAAATTACTGTATGTGAAAACTTGGAGACATTTCAGAAAATGAGCAGTTTCTTCCCAGCGAATGACATCAGTGAATAGAGATTTCTCTCTCTCCTGAGAAGCATAAAGGCACTGATATAAAATCATGAAGTTGAGATCCTCCTCCTCATGGAATCGGCTACTTTTGTTGTAAGTAGGGAAATTTGGGTTGTTTTTTTTTAAGGACAAGGAACTTGACAAGGGCTATAAGTGTTTACAGTATTCTTATATACTGATCTAACCAAAGGAACAACCTCAAAAGGGTTTCTGGCTTGAAAGATGAGTGAGGTCTGCACATAGGAGTACCGTCCTGGAAAGCAAATGAAAGGGTAGGCCTGTAATGACCTCTTTTGACTGAAAGCAATGACACTTCTATCTCTGTCTGACTCACACTTTAAAGAATTCCGGGATTCTGGTCCTTCATTACAATGTGAAGATATATTAAAGCAAACAAGCAAAGAATGCACCTATCATTCCAGGTGGAAGGCATAAAGAAGACATATAAGGAAATGCTCAGAAGATTTAATTTCTATGCTAGAAGAGACGTGAGAAGCAAGAAATCTATGTTTGATGACAAAATACAAGAATAATTTAGCCTGTGATTCCTTTGACAAAAGGGCATATTGTTCTCACATGCATTTGAATTCAGCTTCAGGGGGTTCTTCCACACTTGACTTCCATGGCCCCACCCCAAACCTAACCAGAACCTACTACCTTCCATCAGTTGAAGTGTGAATGGTCTCATCCAGGACTGTCTGCATCATTGCAGCAATGGCCATACATGCCGGACCATTGCTATGGAGATCGATGATGTGGCACATGGCACACAGCATAGTTGTGTGGATGCTGTGCACAGAAGCATTTTACTGCTCTACAGCTCATGGCAATCAGGGCATCTGTCAGCCACTCTAGGACAGAGAGAGCACCAGAAGGTCTAAGAGGCATCTGGCCATCCTGAGTCCCTTAGTGAGAACAGCCCTTCAATTTATTTTTAGAATGAGAGAACACATCAATAAAATGAGTACTCATTTTCATTCCTCTTCTAATTTGCATGTGGATTTTCTGAGTTAGATAATGCTGGAAAAAAAACCCAGCTTATCTCTTTGCTGATGTGTCATCTAATGCTGAAGCTGGATTAAATCTTAGGTTTAGATGGGGCGTAAAAGAGATGAACTGTTACTTAGTACATTCCAAACCAAAGTACACCGATAGTTATTGGAGTATTATTCCCTTTCCACACTAGCGTGGGGAGTTCAGAAACAGACCGAGCCACCTGTCCCAGAACAAGCAACCTATCCTGACCTGGGATGGACTGGAAGTGCAGGGGAAGAGGGCTGCCCATATTCAGAAACTTTTTCTATTCTGGTCCTTGCCATTGCCTCTGGAGATCCCTTGGAGGTAATGGCAAAACTCCAAATGCCAGAAATTTTCATTCCTGGCCTTTGGAGTTTCCTGGCCTTTTTTTTGGTGAACCCATTTCCAGTGGTGCTTCCTGGCGTGCCACTGAAAAGGATCTTCTGTAGTATATGCAAACACAGGGGTGTTCTGTCCACACATCTTTATGGTCCTTTACGGAGTCACTTTGGAATGGTGCTTCAAATCATGCCTCATTGCTTATAAGAAGAAATAAGGGGCTGTCATTTTGAGCAATTATTAAGAAGCATCCTGCACACACCTTGTTTTGAAATGGAGACATGGCCTTTCTCATGAGAAGGCCACTGCTACTAGTACATTGCACTTCCAGCTTTACTCTTGTGGTTGCAGTTCCAGCTTTACTTTTGTGGGCATAGGCGCCATAGAAACAATGCAATTTACTTCTGAGTAGAAAGGTTAGAAGGGCAAGTGTTGTCGTTTGTTCCTTTCACTCAAAAAATGTTTTTAATTATTTAGTTTAGCATTCTGTGAAAGAAATTAGCTTCAGAGTTCTTGCCCAGTCAATGAAAACATTAACTATCACAGTATTACGTGGTTAGTATAATGCTGTATTCCAAAGAAAATGGGAAGGAAAAACATAGAATTGATGTACAAATCCAACTGAAAGCAGCACTCACTCGAACCTTTTATTCTTTGTAACTAGAGCTATAAGGTACTCTGAAATCGATTCCCCATGAAAATCCTGCATAGGCACCATATATAAAAATGTAGTATGCATACACAGATCTGTATATTTAGACTGTGTTCATATAACAATAAAAGCACCTCAGACAGAGTAAAAAATGGCCCATCCACCTTTTCTAATCCACCTTTTCTGGCCTAGAATGTTCAGGGGGAAAGCCAGGTGAATGGACTTTTATTGTTTTCAATACATTCTTTTGGAATGGAGTTTTGTTCTAAATTAAAACTTTTAGGAAAAAATATAAATGTGTACCGTGTTGGTAAAATTTCACTGGAATATCCTCTTTTGCTGTAGGCAGGAATATATCTTTTTTACTTACAACAGTGCTATTGAATGTGTGGCACATGTACTGAATTGTTGTTACATTTGGTTTTGTTTAAGTTGAAAAAGTCAACAGAGCTTGAAAGCAGTTGGTTATGGATTGGAGGATCTTCTGAAATTTATAATTATGAGATATACTGTGCTGAAGCAGTAAACAATAAACAATTTTCCAATAAGCAGTGACAACTTGCCGACACTATATTAACTCTACTATATATTTTGAATCTTACAATACAGGAAATCATTCTGCTTGATGTGATTTATAAATGTATTTTTCTCTTTCCTGGAAATACTAATAATTCCCCTGAGCTTAATAAATATGTGGAAAAGGGAAACATTTATTTAAAATATTCATTGTATACAAGTAAAAATGGAAAGGAAAGTAAGTCTATATTGGAATTTCCAAAATCCAGTATTTTTTAAAAAAATTATAGCAAACATTTGGTTAACCTACTATTTGAAGACTGTATTAAATGATGTTGGTGGCACATGATAAATGGCTTTATGTTTGGATTTATATTTATTCCTTATATACCTATCATATGTGTACATATTATGCACATGCAGGCATGGACTCATATATGTTTCCTTGCCTACTACAGGTTTTCATTCTGTCAGCCTATTGAAATGCTTGTGTGCAGAGTCACAGGTATTATGGGTGTGTGTGTGATATTTCATTGTGCCTACCTATATCCTTTCTATAAATGTTAAATAATTAGTGCTGTAGCTATAAAGCTTATATATTCCTTGTCAATGACACCTTCAAGGTCTCTGTACTGCCTCCTGCTTGACCTTGGTTTAAAAGCACACAGAATGGAAACCTTGAAACCAAGATGAACAAGATTCATTCTGACAGAAACCAGATGCAGCCTAAAACACGCACACACAGAGAAGCTAGTGCACACACACACACACACATATACAAAACAATTTCATGGTTCTTTTAAAGCATCCCTACTTTTTACTCATCCTTAGATTCTTGAGTACAGAGTGACCTTTGCTGCACAATGCCAACTTCTAATGCTCCAATTATAGCTTGAAAAGGAAGTAACTGTATGAGCTTGCTTCTTACTCCCTTCCAGGAACAACTGCATCTTGCACATGAGAGAAAAAACAACAACCCAAGATGTCTTTGTTTCAGTTGCAATTTCATAATGAAATCAATTCCAAACAAGTGAACTCCAAGTGTTCTTAGTCCCAGCTAGCAGACCCAATGATGAGGCTTGATGGGTAAGTTGTTCAAAATTGTTGGAGAGCATTGTACTGGTAAGCATCTGACTATCCATATGCCATACAAAATGAATGAGGGAGCTATATATTGAGAAATGTTCAAAGATTTCTTGCTTGCTGGTACATAAGAGTGTTAGATAGTTTCTACACTATACAGTGTATCTCCTGCTGATATGGTTCCCTCTAGGCAACTCATCTCGAGGTGGAAAGGGCTATGCACATTGTGGATAGTCCACCGTGGGACAGTTTTGGAGGTCAGGAACAAATTTGATGGCAGGAGGTGTTTCAGCCAGGTGCTCAGAAATGGCACACTTCCAGTGCTGCTTCAGGGTGTCTGTTGAAATGCTGGGTTTGGTATATCAGATCAAAAGTCCACACTCTCTGCATGTGGGTGGCTGGTCTGGTATACCATCTAGGAAGTAATCTATGGTTGGAGTGGGATATGGTTCCATTTTTGTGTCACAGCCAACCCCAAAGCTAGCATGGCCTTTGCTAGTCCACTCCATTTCTGCATTGTATTGTGGATGGAGTGGTCTAGCAGGTGCCTAAGGCTAGTCTACTGTCTCATGAAGACAAGGACTTATAATCTTGGTTGTGGTCTGGGTGGAAGCTGTCTCTCTCTGTATATATATGTATTGCTGCATTAACATGATGCATAATGAGCATAGAATGGGCCATGGGCCATGCCAGATGTGGCTGCCTTCTGCTCCAGTGGCTGTTTAGTGTCTCCTTATTGTGGCTTTGTGCAAGTCACTCCTTTGCTTGGCAGTATCCTGCCCCATGCAGATGCAGCTTTAATTGTGTTCTAAAGCTGGATCCGATTCCTTATTTTGTTAACCATTGCCAAAAGGGGCCTATTACTTATTTAGCATCTATATACAACTGATGGTACAGGATATGGCAACAAGGCCTTTCAGTAGGTTGCAGAACTCTGCCAGTTCTAAAACTCTGGCTTAGTGTCTGCTACGAAGTACATGACATTCATATCTTCACTCTCGTTGTATTAGAAAATGGTTTATTCTATATTTATACAGTATCTACACACTTGAGGCAGGGCCTCTTCAAACGACTGCATTGTTCTCTCTTGCTTCAGCCTTGTGACTCATAATGCACTTTAGTCATATTTAGCCTTCAGAATTTCACTCCTCTTCTGATTGTTTAACACACAGAACTCAGGTAGGAACAGATAATCTTCAGCAAAATGTTGAAGTAAAATGTAAATTCTCCCCCGCTTACGAACAGGCAAGGTTGCACATGGCAGTGCTCCAAGATTCTTTGGAGCCTAAGACAGAAAATCCCATGACAGATTCTGTTCGCATTTAAATAAAAAAATGATGGGAAACTTGCTTCTCCTTAATAGTGCCCCTAAATCTGTTAAGAACAAATGAGTTCACCTTGACCTTGGTGCAATAAATTGAAGCCTTCAGCTTATGTCAGTAAGGCCACAGTTCTTTCCAGCCCTGTTCATGCTTTATGTTGGCTGTGCAAATGTTGCACAAACTGCATGTGATGCTCCCAATTTCTGTCTGCACCATTTCTACAGTTTTCGAGCACAGAATAATTAATGCTCACATTTTGCTGGACTCGGTTGGCACAAGCTATGTACTCAGCATGGTCCCCATTCAGTGCAAATCAGTCCTAAAAAAAAAATCCTCTTACCACAAAGCTTCCAGAATCAGAGTGAGGACTCATTCACAAAATTGCTCTCATACTTTTGCCACCATTTCCCCTAAATGGGGAAATGTGAACCCACTGGCAATATACAACCCAATGGGCTTTTATTGCTCCCCACAAAACTGCGTTTAAAATATGAATTTAAAATCTTAGGCTCTGTTCAGTTATTCAGGTTGTGGTGCTACTTGTGGGAATGCAAGTTCAGTAATACTAATAAGATACTCTACTCCTCAAACTACTAACAGTAAAATATATCAGTAGTCGGTTCCTTGTTTACAGTGTCCACTCACAGAGATACGCTTTTGTTCATTATGCAGGAAGCCACGGAAGTCCCCTCTACAAACTAAAAGAAACAAAAAAGCATTAAAGCATTACCATTTATATGAGTAAGATCAGTCAGGACATTAAATGGATGCTTTGACAGTGCAGTTTGGAATTATGCAAACCTATAAAAGGGGTTGAAAGGTGGAGGGAATCCATATTTTTATTCTGGCTAAATCTATTATTATAAGACTTATTTCTCCTCAATGCCTTTCTTGTAACACTTTGAATTACAACACTCAAACAAGCAAATGACTACTTGCAATATTTTGACATTTTTCTAAAAAAAAAAAAAAAGTAATTTGATTCTATATGGGAGTGGCTGCAACTAAGTGGGAGTGCAGTTTCCCAGAAAGGAGAAGGTTATGGCTTGATCCCTGGAGTGTATCTATGTGGTTGTCAGGAACTGACCCAAATGCAGCAGTGTCCAATGACCACAAAATTAAAGGCAGCATTAAAGGAAGCAAGTAGATGTTTATACAGTGTACTCCTTCACGTGTAAATGAATGTGTATGAGTGAATATCTCATATAGAAAGAAGTCCCACAATGCTCATCAGTCCCATCTTTTATAAGACTGACAGTCAAATTTAACATTTAAAAATTACGATATCTGTGACGCAGTGTAGAAGAAGTGTACCTGCTCTGTTGAGATTCATCTTTCTGTTGAAGTTCACAGGACTAGTAAAAAGGCTTAGAGTAAACAAAGGAAGTAAAATAATGTTATTCTGGATGAAGATATAACATGGAGAGAATGGAAAAAATGAGAGATTAGAACAGACCCATTGTTTCCTTTCTGTATCTAATTCTGGGAAATTGAAATTTCTTTTGAGGAAGGAAGGGAAGGAGGGAGGGAGGGAGATCATATACAAAAAACAAACCAGAGGCCCCTTAGTTTGCAGTAGATGAACATCTGGGTAGGGGCAGGTGCATCTGCACTTGCAGGAGGCGTTTACAGTCTAGAAATGCCCCCTGCCTGCCCAGATGTTAACTTATTGCACATTAGAAGTGGTGCACAAAATTGTGCACAAAATTGTGCACCACATGCAAACTAGCCCTAATCAATCCCTACCCAAATCTTACCTGTCCCATCCATGCAGCAACCATTCACACTATTTCTGGTGTGAGGGGTCATCTGAGTGTGTATGAGGGAATATCTCATATGGAAAGAACAGAAGTCCCACAATGATCATCAGTCCCATCTTTTATAAGATTGACAGTCAAATCTAACATTTAAGTGGACAGTAGGCCACAGGTGTCCTGGCACTTCAGGTGATCCTTAATGTGACTGCGCGTGCACAGAGCATCATCGTCTCTGTGACAGTTGCGCTGGTGCATGCTCTGTCATGCCAGACACCGCAATCAAAATGACAGCATAGTCTTCTTCAGGTAGCTTTACTAGTGTCTTATGAGTAGAACAGCACTGTGGTGACAGGTTCCTCTCCTGAATGGTGAGCTTTCGTTACAATGCGTGAACAGGGTTCTTACAAATGCAGCCTCAAATACAGGATTAAGGCATTAATGATCTGGTTGTTTTCTTCTGTGGAATCATAATGATTAGCACACAGAAACCGTTTCTGCACTGGGACTTATTCTGGAATATATCCCAGAATAGGGACCTGCTATCCACATGCTAGTGTAGGCTACAGAAAGTCCCAAGTGAGGCCTAACATATTCTGCACTAGTATGTGAACAGTAGGGCATTATTATGGTGCAGAAAGGGCCAAAGGGATAATTGAGAAAGCCAGTGAGGTTACGAAATGTATCGGAAGAAATGCCAGCCAATGGCCACAAGAATGCTACTGTCAATGACAGAGAAGAGAGGAATGGGATGTCACGTGACGGGTGGAGGGAAGATAGGCAAAACCAAGAGACCTGGAAGAGACACAGAACAAGTTTTAAAATCTAGAAACAACCATTATCCTTAGCAATGGTTTTAGCAAAGTTGGAATTAATGATTACTGGAATTTTTAAAAATATTTTTTCTCATTACTAAATAAAGCATTTTGTATTAAAAAGAAAGTACTGCAAGCCAAATCTGGAATTGTTCAATTATTTTTGTGAGTGTAAGGTCCATTGAATAAAACTGGATGCATTAGCATTACAAAATTCCCATTCTGTTCATTGAAACCTCAGGCTACATGGGGGTGCATTGTACTGAAAATCATGTGGAGGCTTTTTTTGGGGGGAAATACTTTGACCCTATATCTACCGGTCTGACTATGGAACAGTATATCAGAGAGGATATTTTCTTCTTTTATAGAAGTAGACACTCATTTAAAAACAAGTAGACTTAATAGGTAACCCAGCTGCTGTGGTTTGTATTTCTTTAGGTTTATCAGCTGTCACATCTTTGAGAGCAAGCACACACACCCCAAACACACACAGTCACTTATTATATCTATTTAAAATATTTGTATGTGACTCTAGCGGAAATCTCAAACCCAAAGTGGTTTACATAAAAAAGACTATGCTTTGTTCACATCTAATCCAGTTCCAGTCCACTTTCAGCATGAGAGAACACAACATCAGCAAAAGAACATATTCACATCTAAGTTTTAATCCAGCTTCAGTCCAGTTTCAAAATGGAAGAACACATCAGCAAATGACAAGGTTTTATCTTTTGGTTTTATCCAATTAAAAAAATCCACCTCTGGATTAGTTATAGTGGACAAAAAGTGGCTAGTCAGTTTGCTGATGCATTCTCTCCCTCAGAAAGTGAATTTAGAATGGATTAAAACTTAGGTGTGAATATACCCATTGTGATTAGTCATTTCCTTTCTACTTTACCCCAGAGGTGGATTTCTGAGTTAGAAAATGCTGAAAGAAAACAGCTTGACACATTCCTGCTGTGATCTCTCACTCTGAAAGTGGACTGAAGCTGGATTAAAAGTTAGGTGTGAACACAGTCTGTTTTTAAGTCATTCCCCCTCTTTGCAGTCTGTTTAATTTTAAACTATACTGAAAACACTCTCATTGCATTATCCTAATGATGACACATTTTCCTCCTTCCAGCCATTATACAAAAATGCAGCGTTAGTAGCAGCTAATATAAATCCAGACAGTAGTGACCATGAACATTCTGCACGGCTGCAATTTGTTCCTCCGTCAGACCAGGGCAGTAAAAAAAGAAATTTGTGACTTTCTTTCGGAAATGGGTAGCACTTTCCTGCCATTCCCAAGGCCTGAGATGAATTGAGACAGCCAGTTTGACATTGTAAGTGACATGTTGAAGCAACCCTGGGCTCAAGGCTAAAAATAAAATTGTTTTTTCAACTGACATTCATTAAGATGTTAATTAACTAATCTAGTTCATTAAACAAAGAGCAGATCACATTTTACTCAAGGCCTCACCTTGAGCAAGGAGCTCTCTCACTTCAAAGGAGACTTCCTGCGATTGGGGGAGGAGGGATGTAGGATTATTAAAGATAATTTTTTAATGGGTTTTCAGTCTTTTATTTTTTAAAAACGAAGTGGTTTATTTGAAATAAAATTGGGGCATTTTGTAGAAATTGTTTATAAAACCCAGGCAGTTTAACAAATGAAAATATTATTTCTATATAGTTTTGAAGTAAATCCTGAATGCAATAAATAAATAAATAGATGCCTTGCCCCAGGCAAAGGGCCTTTTCACACATTGGCTAGTGGGGCAGCCTGGGCATGCTCTGGCATGTGGAACAGCTTCCATCTAGAAGTGTGTGGGGTTGTCCCCCATGAAACGTGCTCTGCAGCCAGACTAGGGCCTGCTGTCCACACGCTAGGGCAGTCTATAGCACAGCACACCCAGAGGATGCTACAGATTGCACTGTCACGAGGACAGCAGGCCCCTGTTCCAGGATATAATCTGGAATAATGCGCAGTGCAGAAGGGGCCAGATTCTCTGACGCTCTTCTCCTGTCTTTGATTTATGCCCTATTATTCTTACATTGTAACTATAGCACTGAGCCAATACAGTTGGAAAGACTTATCTTGCCTTTTCCTGCAGTAAAGAACCAGTGCATCCAAAAATATTGTATTTTGTAGCTTTTTCCATAGACCAGATAAAATGTTTTGTGCTATAGATATTAATCATTACTGCGATTTTGTTTTGCAACTTATTTGGTATACTTTTAATTTTTTTTTAAAAAAAAACTTTATTAAAGTGAATGATCAGATCTCTAATTAAATATTTGTAAAACCAAAATTTAGTTTTAAGATTTTCATGACTTGGAAACTCATGCACATGTCATTGGATCAGAATTTTTATAACAGTGAAATCCTGAGGTGACTTTGTGAGAATCTTCATTTTAGGGTCCGTCTTCCCTCGATGTTAGGAGGACTTTGCTATTTTTTAGTCATATAGGGCGAGTTCCCATTCAAGGAATAAACTGCTATATACAAAGCTGTTTATGTTGGGATTTACATCGATATGTAAAGCGCGTTAAAAGGAAGCAAAGGTGCATCTGGCAATCAGATTCAACCCTGATTTTGTGTCCCCACTCTTAAACACTTAAAATGCTTCTAAAAATGGATTGGGGAAAGTGATTCTTTCCCCTCCTCAGCCTTTCCCCGCCCCTCTCTCCCCATTGCCCCATTCGCCCACTCCACCCCCACAGCCACCATCCCCAGCAGGGGTTCCTTCTGAAAAAAGCACCCTGGCTGGCTCGCTCTGCTGCTGCCGCTGCCCATACACACACACTTAAACATACACACATCTCCCAGTTCATGCAGCACCTTCACCCCTGTCTCTTTTCAGAGATCAAGGAAGGAGGAAAACAGCCAGAATTGTGCAGGATTGCCTCTTTCAATCTTTAGGCTTGCATGGGTGGGAAAGGAAACATTGTTATCAGGTGTGAAGTGGCTGAATTGTTACAATGAAAGAGTCTGTTGTATAGGGGAATACTCTAGCGTTCCCACAGCACTAAGGAAGAAATGTTTTAAAAGCAAAAGTGGAAAAAAACACTGGAAAATTCCGGGGTTTATTTATTCTGTTTTTAAGCCAAATAATCCTCAGAATACCCCTGAAATTGATTGAGGGGTGGGAACGACAAGGATCCAAACCATTTTGAAACCATTTTAAAGTGGTAATGGGAACTCGCCTTGAGTCATATCTGATACTTCACGACCCTGTGGCCATGTCTTCATTTTTATTTTTATTTTTATTTTTATTTATATCCCGACCCATACCCTAGGGTCTCTGGCAACCTTATCTCAGATTCAAAACATTTTCAATCCTCGGAGTACGCATGGCAGTTTGGCTTAACACACTTTCTCCATGTTAAACCACCCCAAAGTGTGGTGAATCTCAATCCTGATTTCAACAGGTCTCACTCCGGATTGTGTGCTTGAAACATTTTACATTTTTTACTGTGGGGACCCTACCGTGTTAAGGGATGAGAATCCATGTTTAGGGTTTCCCTCCCCCAATAGCTTTCTTCCAAAGATAGTGATTTCATTGAAAAAATCCAACCTCAAAACAGCCACTATAAAAATCCAGTCCTTAAAGCTACACTGTAGCAATCTAGCTATGGCTGTGAAGGGGGTTTGAGTTGCTGCTGCTGCTGCTGTGTGCCCTAGGAAATGGGGAGAGGAGGGCAAAGAATTGCTGGCTGCTGGTGCCGTTTTTCCTCCATCCAGGCAAGGCAGCCACCCAGCTAGGCTCCATGAAGGGGTCTGTTATGGTTGGTACCTTCACGCCAGGAGGAAGAGGACAGGGCAGCCCCAAAAATTGGCTTTTAAAAGGTAGCCACTGGAGTCCCCCCTTGAGTCACGTACGTCTTCAGAATCCGGATTGAACGCGATTAAGCTGAAAGTAATGGGAACAGGCAAATTCGCGTTTGCATCCGGTTCCGTTATCTCGGTTTAGGGAAAGCGAAATAAGGTTGCCGTGAAGACACGGCCTGTGAAACACAACCAGGCCTGTCTGTCTTTACCTGTCTCCTGAAGTCTATCCAAGCTCATGTTTGTTCTTTCCTCAACACAATCTAACCATCTCTTCATCAACTGCTGCCTTCAATCATTCCCAGGAAAGTAATATGTGTCACTGCTTTCATTTCTTTCCTTTTTATTTGCCAAGAAATATAGAACTGGATGCCATAAACTTATTTATTTATTTATTTAGCTAGCTAGTTAAACCAGTTTTTGCCAGCATCAAAATGGTTTTGTCTACATATTTAAAGTTATTGATATTTCTTCTGCCAATCTTAATTCCAGTTTTTGATTTATCCACCCCACCTTTTTGAGGCCTGTCAAGTACTTTTGCTTCTTGACCTATGTATATAGATTGTGTGGAAGGCAGATAAGTTGATCTGAGACGTTTTCGCACGGGGCTGAACGGAACGCGGAAAAGACAGCTGTGGACACGTCATCCGCATTGCCCGCGCGCGGCTTGCGTTCCGACGTGTCCGCAGCTGTCTTTTCCGCGTTCGAAATGTAGAGCACTTTAAAGTGCTCTACACGCGTTCCAACGCGGACGAGCCGCCCGCAGCCGTTCGGGAGGAGAAGCGTTCGCGCCTGCTTCTGTCTCCCGAACGGCTGCGGGCGCGCCTCCGACGCCGCGCGGCTTTGACAATCAGCTGTTTGTCAAACAGCTGATTGTCGATCTGCCTCCGCGGCTGTCTGCGCGCCCCTTGCCGGCGTTTGCCGGCTAAGGCAGCTCCCGGCGCTTTGAGCCTTCGCACACAGACGCTCCGGAACGCGTTTACACGCGTTCTGGCGCGTCTGTGTGTGAAAGGGGAAAGCGCCCGGAGCTGTCTTAAGCTTTCCGCCTGAACGCGTTCCGTTTCGAACGCGATGCAGTGCGGAAATGCCTCTGGTATTCTCAAAACTTGCCACAATTTGTTATGATCCACACAGCCAAAAACTTTAGCATAGTCAATAAAGCAGAAGTAGTTGTTTCTGGAATTCCCTTGCTTTCTCCATAATCCAGGGAATATTTGCAATTTGATCTCTAGTAGTTCTTGGTTCATATATTGACAATAGAAATACAAATTAGAATTTGCACCTAATACTTTTATTAGTGCATATCCTCCTTCCAACCTGCATGGGATATTGGGATTTGGAGTCAGTGGCATGACCCATAGATTCACCAGTGTTCCAGGAAAATCTCAACGGTGTCACTCAAGCACCCCCAGCTATGGGCTAGTCCTCATGACCCAGGTGGTGCATGGAGCCCAGTGCCATTTTGCTGGGCTCCAGAAATAGCCTCAGAAATTGTCCGTTTGTGCGTGCTCCAGTCACCCTGCAACTTTGGAGTCCTTGAAATGTTCATTCTCAGCTCCTGGAGTTGGACCAGGACCAGCAGCCTCAGGGCAGGAGGAGCCTCAGGAAGGAAGGAAGGATTGAAGATAATTGCACATATATTCCTTCACTTTACAATCTGATATTTTTGCCCGATGTTGAAATGTATAGTTGTTTTCCCCACAGATGTTAATGCCCTTTTAATATATTCTTGTTTTTATTTCTTCTGTTCATGGTCATTAAGGAAACCAAGGATATTTTAAGAATAGCCTCAGATTGTGGTGCTGATGTGCACATGATAATGAAGGTTATTAACTCTGATGTTAAATCAAAATTGCTCCTTTTAAGTCACTGAATTTAGGAGGCAACAATGCCAAATTTATAGTACATTGCACTGTGTTGTACATCCTTCTGTTATAACTTACTAGTTGTCTTGGAAAAAATATTAACAGCTCCTCTAAAGTAAAAATATGTGGGTACGTTGGGAATCAATATTATGATAACTAGATGCCATACTTAATACAAGAAATTTGTATAATTCATATTGTACCTCCCAGAGATAAAGGTAATTTTTAAATACATGTTTTTCTTTCAATTCCCAATGAATCACTTATGGCAAACAACTGTCCCTAGTTATTGAACTAACACACTGAAGCTACCTGTATTAAAATGATAGGCTGTATTCTCATACAGCTGGAAAAAAGGACCTCAAAGACAGCTCAGTGATGGTTCAGGTGTAAGACAGTCACGTAGGGTGTTTTTCCACTGTCACTAAAAGTACCCATTAAGTACCCATGAATGGGTACAAAATGGGTACTTCTAGTGACAGTGGAAAAACACCCATAAATGTGTGCTCATCCCACATCAAATGCACATTTAGGGTACAGTTCCAAAATTGGTGAGGGATTGGAGATGGGATGAAAACCACCACCACCACCACACATTCATTTATAACTCTCCCTTCACCAAAAAACAGAACAGACAATCAACAGACAAATGATTTTCAATTTATATATGTATAAATTGAGCACTATGTGTAAAATGCAATTCAGTACCAACAACAAAATGCTTTAATGTGCTTAAAAAAAAGCGTGCATATGCAGCCTCAGAGTTCAGTGAAGTGCTATCTTAGAACATTATGTTTTTAACTGCCCTTGATCTGGGGTTGGGTGTTCTTACAGACAATCTTGCTTTGCTTTATTCTACTGCTTTCTGTACTTTGTCCACTGCCAAATCAGACCAGATGAGGCTTTGATGTTGCTTGGGCAAGTCTCTCAATAACTTCAGTGAGATGGATCTGAAATCTACTTGCTGCACTGACTGAGATACTCCTTTCCCACAAAACATTTGGCTGAAGATGCGTGCTGTTTGAAGTTTCGGGTGCCATGAAAAAAATGTTTGCCTCCTTCCTGATTTTTTTTTTCTGTTTTTGCCTATTTGGGACTTTTGTTTCAGAACTTCAAATAGAATTTAAAATGAGACCACTCAGCCTGAGTAAACACAAAATATAACTTTTAAACAATCATTTCATTTATTGAAAGAAAGAAGTTATCCAACACCTACATCAGCCATGTGAAAAAGTAATTTCCTCCTTAAGCACACCTTAAACAGCAACAACTGCAACCAAATGTTTGGAATAAGTGGAGTTTTGGACTCACCCTTTTCTGTGGAATTTCTTTAATTCAGCTACACTGCAGGGCTTTGAGCATGAACAGTCATTGAAGGTTCTACCCACAACATTAAAGTCAGGAATTTGACTAGGCCACTCCAAAACCTTGTTTTTTAGAGCCATTCAGGAATGCACTTTAAACAGGGGGTTTTTGTCATATACCTAGTTGTGCTTGAACTTCTCCTTTAGGATTTCCTTGTAGAATAGAATTCATGGTTCTGTCAGTTAAGGCAGGTCCCCCAGCTTTACATCAGACACAAGAAGATCCATGTCTTCCAAAAGTTTCACCTTCAGCTCATCACACCATAGAACATTAACCCAAAAGACCTGGGGGTAATCAAGACGTTCTTTGGCAAATGTGAGATAAGTCTTTCCCTAAACTGAAATAAGAGAACTGCATTGAACCTGTCCCTATTACTTTCAGCTCGATCTGGCTGCCCCATCTCTCCCGCCCCTCCCCCCCCCAGTTCCAGGAACAGCGCCGAAAGCGACAGCAGACAGAGGAAGTGCGGAGGAGCTCCTGGAACTGGGGGGTGGGGTGGGAGAGACGGGGCGGCTGTGTGTGAGGAAACGGTCTCACTTGTCGGCGGGGAGGATTCCTGAAAGGCCTGCCGCCGCCGCTGCTGCCACCACCTCTCATGTGCACCGCTCAGTCTGTTGGGGAAATGACCAGGGCTGCGGGCGAGTTTCGATCCCTTCAGAGCGGCCGGAGGAGCTGCAGGCGTCGCCACCGTTGCCGTTGTGTTGTTGGTGGTGGTCGACTGAGGGAGTGAGTGAGGAGCTGCTGGGGGGGGGGCTAGAACGTGTTTAAAACCTAGGCATTCATTCTGGTAGCCATTGGGTAGAGTGCTATTGGGGCAGTGAAACCCTAAACACAGATTCTCATGCCCACATTAAAATATGTAAAACGTTTCAAGCGCATGATCCGGAGTGAGACCTGTTGAAATCAGGATTGAGATTCACCACGCTTTGGGGTGGTTTAACACGGGGAAACTGTGTTAAGCCAAACTGCCGTGCAGACTCCGAGGATTCAAAACGTTTTGAATCCGAGATAAGGTTGCCGTGAAGACACGGCCTTTATGATTCTTTTGGTCAGCAGTGGGTTTTGCCTTGCAACTCTCCTATCATACCAATTTTTGACCTTAGCTCAGTGGTTCTCAACCTGTGGGTCAGGAACCCTTTCAGGGTCAATCTACTCTTTCACAGGGGTTGTTACGAAGTAGCAACAAAATAATTTTATGGTTGGGGGTTAGGGTTAGGTTGGGGGTCACCACAACATGAGGAACTGTATTAAAGGGAGCCCTGTTCATCTGGGTTCCTTTATGATTCCTGGATGAGTTAACAATGCACTCTTGGAGATATTTTGGAAGGCTGGCAGTTTCTGGGAATAGTCACCAGTGTTCCAAGCTTTCTATGTTTAGAATTAATGGCTCTTACTATGGTTTGTTATAGTCCCAGAGCCATAGAAATGCCTTTGACTGATATATTTCAGTAACTTTCTTCTGATCATGGCAAGTATGCTGCTTGTTGAGAAGTCCTAGCCTACTCCACATTGTTGCCAATGTTCAATCAAAGGGTCTTGAAAGTACCCTTTGGCACAGAAATAAACAGAATAAGTTTGTTTGATGTCGAACATTTAACATAGGCCTTAAGATCTGTGACTGTTTAGCTTCATCCAGACATCACTTGTTTATTCCACATTATTTCGATAACCCAGAATAAAGCTCCCCCAGAGACATTTCATTCCAGATTATCCATACTTTACTCTAGATTATCCAAATAATGTGTAATAAGTAAGTGTTGTCTATATGAAACTTTATATTTATATCTCTCAGTGAAGAATGTGAATGTTTTCTATGTTAATTCATGCAAACAGTGTAAAAATAATACTCCAGGACCAAAAGATTGAATAGTGTCATGAACTTCCACAGGGAAAGACTTGGGCCCCTTCCAGATTAGCTGAATAAATCCACAGTGATAAAGAAATTCATATCTTACCTGCTGCAAAGCTGGGATCTGGCATCCGAACTCCAGCAACCCCCTATAAATCCAAGGAGGAAGGTGTGGGAGTTTGCATTGCCACACATGTCACATGGGATGAGGCAGCCAATCGCAGCTGAGCTGCCGTTCCTGTTCTCACTGGCAATTCTTGCTGTCCTGTCTGGACAGGCAGGAAGCTTCGCATTTACTTGAGGCTGTGGAGTGAGTGCTCTCCAGCCAGCATTAAGTAAATTCGCAGTAGTGTTGCTATAATGCCATCATGTATTAGCCATCATGTCGCTATAATGCCATCAGTTATTGGCCATCATGTGTGATGGTTCAGTCTTGGCTGCACATTCTGATGTGCAACATCAAGAAGTTTGGACATGACCCTGGTTAAAATAGTTTATTAACTGAAGGGCTGGTATGCATGAAAGTATAATTCCAGCAGAAAAATACCTAGTTTATAATATGCCCGTCATTTAAGGAAACATTTTACTCATGCTTATTTCAAATAACTTGACTCCAGGAGAGACTATGGGTCCCTCCAGACAGGGATGGAAGCAGCAAAGCAGGTTTGCTGCTTCCGTGCCCTGCAGGAAGAGCATGGCATTCCCCGCAGCCATGAGCTACTGTAGAAAGATGCTGCTTACCACGCACTAAGTGGTACTTACTGTGCTCCTGTTGCCACAGATGGAGTTTCTTGTCTTGTGGATGGGAAGCAGTTCTGCTAGAAATGAGAAGCTTCTGATCTTCCAGTCTGGTAGAGCGGAAGGAGCGTTGCATTTAAGTGGGAGCAAGAGGCGTGTCTGGAGGCACCCTATATATCTGTGGTATGCCCCCTGTTGAAGATCTATTTCATATCTTATTTGTCAAAAGAGAAATTGTTTTATTTTTTAAAGGGGAAAAAATCCAGGTGAAACACAAGATTGTGCTCTTCTTTGCTAGGTCTGCACACTTTAGAAAAATATAAACAGAACAGAATATGGTGTTATATACAGTGGATGGGGATGACTATTATCCTGGTTTTGTGTTATTTTATGTCATTGCAACATTTGTGTCTTTGTACATTTTTAGTTCCTTTGATATGGTCAATAAACTTGGCTGACAGACTTATTAACTGAAAAAAGTGCCTTGGAGTGTGTGAAAAATGTTCCATGGTCACTTTTAATTCCAAAGCAGGCATTTTTATTACACACTGATAATTGCGGATGTGTGTCTGGAAAAATACTTTAAATCATTAGAGATGTGTTCTGCTGCGGAACACTGTATACCTGCTTCTTACACTTCTCACAATTTTAAAAGGAAAGTAGCTTTTGGCTGACCTTGCACGCATTGTTTTGTTTGAATGTCCTTGAGTCTGGCTTTAGGCTTAAGTGAAAAGTCCAAGAAATTATCCTCTTTCAAAGACAAAACTGAAAGTCAGTTGACAAATAATGTAACTTTTTTGTTTCCTCCACTTCACTAAACTGTCGAAGATTCTAGAATACAGGACAAATAAAGTGATCAGGCTGATGCACCTATTGTCATGTTTACAACTTGCAGTGTGATGTTTTGCTTAAGGGACAGAGCAGACGAGAGTAAGAGGGCAGGAAAAGAGAATGATAGAAAGGTTGGGATGGCGAAATAAGGGTTACAGAATTGTCAAGGTCCTCACAGTGGCAATGTTATGGCTGCAAACATTACCTGTGGTCAGTATTAATCAGTCCTTTGAAACATGTGTTATCAGTGGTGACCCAACGTTGAGATTTAAGACCCTGTCTTAGATCGGAGGAAAGCAATGAAAAGATTGAATGACAACATGACAGGTAATGCTTCACCAGGGCAGTGAATATATGAGAATGAACTAGTTGCATGAATGAATTTGTATTTAAGTATGCACAGTTGTGCCTAGAATTCATGCTAAACAAAAACTTTGCACAAATCACTACAGCTATCAATCCAGCTACTACTGTATATGGCTGCATTATGGTGGCAGGTATATATATGTGTGACCCATGCCTACATATTCCTGTTGCCTGTGCTCTATCATGAAGACATAGGAAGGCGTTCGGAGGGATTCCATACTCTCAGAGTGCTTTGGCATCAATTACTCCCTGCTGTGTCAGATTGGGTGTTGTGTGATGTCCTTCACTGGCACAACTGTTGAGCCACCTGGTCAAAATGATGGCTGCTGGAAATGATGAATGGTGGGCATCGCGGCTGTAGATCATGCTGCACACAAAATGGGGTGGCATGATTTGGGGTGCAGCTGTGCTGGGCTTGTGCAACAGTCCCTAAGAAAAGCCTGTTGCTTTAGGAGTGGGATGCTCACCTGATCTGGTGGCCATGTGACCATAGCCTAATACTAATAGGCCTGGGTTTATGCAAATAGTTACCTGAAGCAGCCCTATAAGCCATCTGCCTGGTACTTTGCTCTGTGTTAAAAGCAGAGCATCTCACCAACAACTGAATGATAATTTTAAGTTTTGTTCTCTTTGAGAACTACCAGAGCTGCTTAACATTTCATAGATGAGACTAGCTTCACAATACAGCAATTCGGCTATAGTGCACTAAGCCTGGTACACTCTGCGTACAGGAGGAGCATACGCTCATCTAGCCACTGAGGATGCTCCTCAGCAATCAGAAATGTGAACGGTCATCCTGCACCCGGAGTGTACTGGTGCGTGCCACTGCCGAGTCCCACCCCCTGGGTGGTGTAATTGGCCACTGCCACCTGCGTCACGCGTTCCATGATGTGCTGGCTGACAGGCGGTCAATTGAAGGGGGGGGATCAAAGCAACCCAGCATTCCGCCATCTTGCTGAGTGGTGGTCAAAGTGGACCTGCCTGTGCACAGCATCACCCAGGGGTGTGCCTGGAAGGCCCCCTGCCAGCCTTCCTCCCTCCTCTTGACAACCACGGAGATTTTCCAAATGAAAAGGAAGATGTTTTTGTTTCAAAGCTTCATCCTCCTCATTCGGAAAAGCCCTGCGATTGCCGAGGGGAGGGCGGGAGGCCCCCTGAGCGATGCCATGTGTGAAGAACCCCTGCCCAACGCCTTTCTTTCCTATTGTATTTTAATCCTGTAATATGCTTAATCTGTAAGCTATGGCTTGGCGTTGGCAGGCAATCTCCCTTTACACCCCTTTCTGTGTCTTCAAACAAAACAGAAAGGTTTTTCTTGCTGGCAGTCTTCTTGTCTTGCCACTTTGTTTCTAACACTTTAAAAGGTACAGTACTCCTTTGCAAGTCCCCTCAGCTACTGTTTCCACTCACAGACAGCAGTCTAGGATAGTTTATAAAGGTTAAACAAATACTGGTTTTATTGTAACAGACTTCTTGTAGGGCACACAGACTTTGACTTCACTTTGAACAAACAGCAGAACTCTCGTTCCTTTAAACTGACAACTACAACTCAGGACGCTTTCCCCTGCTCTTTTCAGAAAGCTTAGAGCCCAATTCCCCCTTGTTAACCACCCTCAGGTCAGTTAATCCCAGGTAAAGAACCTAGAACAACCATTGACTAGGCCTTTATAGCATCTCTCTCCATGGATGCTGAACCCTGATTGGATATTCCTGGAGTGGACTTCCCCCTCCCAACTGGAATGAGCAAGTCACACCTCCCTCTGACTTGACAGCTTCCCTAGCTATACTACACTGCCTGGCTAATCTGATAACTAGACCTGGGGGATTCGCCACACCAGGCACAGGCAGGTTGGTGGGGGAGATGATCCAGGGGTGGCGAGGCATGTTGCTGGGTTAGACCAGTCTCCCCTCCCCCACATTGGCCACCTGCCAGCCAGTGCACCACAGGATGTGTAATGTGGCCCAAGGCAGACAATTTCACCAGTCAGGGGGCGGGACTCCCACAGCAGCCCCAGATGAAGAGTGAATGCTCTAGCCACTGTACACCCCCAGTAAGTCTGGGGTAAAGGTTGGAGTAGGTATGGAGCACGATTTAGTGCTCTACGCATCATCCACAATCAGGACAGCTCTGGTGAGGGTGGGCATGCTTCTAGGCTGTAGCAGCCTAGTGAGCATGCATATGCTCTTCACCAGAGATGTGACGCTAGGTTAGAATAACAACTGAAGCACACCTATCCATACTAAGGATGTGCGTGCTCACCCCTAATCCATAACTGGAGATTCAGAGACATCCAGTGCTTGCCAAAGCCCAGTCTTCTCCATTGCATATGGGTAACTATCATGCCACTGAAACATGAATGGTACCATGTCTCAACTTAATGATGGAGGTGCCCCTTCACTGGACTGTTCACGAGGTAAGTGTGGAAATGACCTTAAGGTGGTCAAACAGACATCTTATGTTTCTCATGGTTTAGCAGAAGATGGAGTTTCAGCAGGTGATTCTTGCATAAGAAGATACACTTGCTAAAATCTCATCATTAACACAGGTCGTGAAGGAGTGAAGGCCCTTTCTGTTTTTTAGTTTCATCTGGAATCCTAACTAGCTCTCATTCATTTTCATTGATCAGCTTTCCTCTTTCTCCCAAAAAAGGACTGCTTCCCTTTTAAATTCTTTTTGTTCCTTCTGATCCTTTCAATTTTTCCTCTGTTGTATTGACTAGTATTGTAGGCAGGATCTGCACTGGGCTACTGGACCAGATCAGCAGACCCAGGAAACGCAGAATCTCCATTGCAGACTGGTCTGCTGGAAGCTCATGCCTCCTGGTAGAATGGCATGTCTGCATGGGATCTGGAATTGAAGAGGGCCTCAATGAGAAAACTGCCACAGAGCCCACATCAATGGGAAGCTGCTTTGAAGCAGTCCCCCTCTCATTCACCCAGTGCTCCCGGGTGGATGACAGCAGTCTCCTTGGCTGGTCTGCCAGGTGTGAAGAACCCACCGCCATTTCAAAAGGCTCTCTGGAAGTGGCCACAGAAATGTACTGCTTTGGGGAACCTAGCTATGAAAGCCTGGACAGTAAATTTGAACTTAGGTTACCAGCCCCTGAAACTGAGGTGCAGACACTGTGATGCAAAGAACCCCCAGCCCATTCCACCAACCACCTCTCTGATCTTGAGCCAGATCAATAACACTGGATAACACATGTGCTACTTAATCACTAAAAAGGCACATATTGCAATGGTGATCCACTCATATTAGGACTAGAGACAGAGAGGTGGATAGCAGTGTGACAGAAAGCTTCCTTTTCACCATACTCTGTCAGGTCCCAGAGAGATGTATTTAGGATTATGGTTTATTTTAGTAAAAATAAGACATTACCCACATTGCCACCTGCCCACAGAGAACACACTTAAGCTTTAAGAATAGACAAATATTATGCATAATGAAGTAGTAGGTAAGAATCATTGTGATTTGGTTGTTACTATGGAGTCTATCTCTATAGGAGGGTGATTCTGCACTGAATGGTGTACCAGACTAGCAAATGTACTTCTAGAAGTCTCCTTTAGACTGCACCAGTGTGCAGAAGGGAGGCTACTAGTACACTTGCTGATCTGCTATACGGAGGCCAGGGCAGAATTGCCCTAAGTCTCTAAATTACTTAGCACTAAGAATGTCTGCAATATAAATGTATTTCTTTTGATTGATAGAGCATTTATAGAAATGACTGAAATGCTGTACAAAATACTGTTAATGAGTGAGTAATTCCTGGAAGCTTGTGGACAGACCAGGGCTCCCAAGGATATTTCTTTTGAACTCAAAAGCCTTTGTTCAGTTTACTCAAGCTGAAGATTTGGTAGCTTATCTGAATGAGCTGTCTGAAACTTCATCAGCTGGAAGACTAATCTGTTTGCAGAGACAGTTTTTAAGGGCTATAACTAATGGAACAAATAAACATTTCAACAAGCAAAAGAAAAGAATAAGACATGAATTTTGAGCAAAGGTTTCCTTGAGTAGTATTCTATGCTACACAAAGAATGCACTAAGTAACCTTCACAGCTAAAATGCATGTCTGTGGATACTTTCAATGCATTTCAATGCAGCTTCCTTCTCTCTGACAACTTATTTAGTCAGCAGTAATAAATGGATTGAAAGTCTCCCTTTGATCTTGCAGAACTGTGGCCAAGACATGTGGTTCAGGGAGATCACAAACTGGGGTTTCTATTGGAATTTTGCCCTGCCACAAAAGAAGTGGCCTATGATCCACCACTGTGTTTAGTGCTCTAGTCTTAAACATAAAAAGAAAAGACACAGCATAGAAAAAAATTATCAGCCACAGTGAGGACTTCAAACAGCACCAACTCTTTTGGACTGTTTCAGATGTGTTGACCATAAGGTTGGTACTTGTCATTTGATCAGTACACCTGCTGCTGTCCGAATAGGATGTATCACATTTCAGTCACACTGAAACCTTGTGAAGTACGAGGGAGTAAGCTGAGATTATTATTATTATTATTTTTGCAAGGGCACTAAATGAAATTCATAGCTGCTTTTTCCAAGGTTGAACAGTGACCTGCAAATACAGTATATATCCAGTAGGAGTGGCCAAGGAATCATTACAATAATGGTGTAAAAAGGACATGATGAAGCTCAAGTTGGGAGCATTGTTTTGATTTCTTCAAATGCAGTACGCTGGGAGGAAAAGGAAACTTCCAAACAAAGCCTTTCCTCATCCCATATCACAGGAGTTCCAATCTATAAGCTCTGGATGAATTCCAGTGTAAAATTCCTGCATCTGTAATACATGTGTAGCAGTGGAGGTTTTAGCAGGTATTCCTTGTGTTTGCAACTACACCTGCAACATTAACCGGGGGACTTGCGTGCATGATTTTGTCATGCACAAGTGCATTCCAGCCCCACCCACAGAGGAGGGGTAAAAGGGTGGCAATCATATTTTCGGCAAAGGTGAATTCCATGTGTTTTTAATATATGGGGGTCCTCACAGTGGCAATGTTATGGGAGAGGATCAATATTTGTGATAGTGAAGTTAGTGGTCAACGGATGGACTCCCACCTCATCTCCCCCAAAAACATCCAGAGTGCCATGTGTCCCCCAATGAACTTGTGTGGCGTGGATGGCAAAATTGATAGTTATATGGGTCATTTTGGGGATAAAGAGACTGTACCTCCAAATAAGTACAGCCAAAGCATGCACCAACCAGCATATATCCTCAGCCATTATTGACCTAAAGCCACTGGAGCAGAGTGCTGGTTTTGTGCTAAAGTCCTCATACAATGAAAAATAACATTGTTTCCCTTCTGCATTGCCAAAGGAAAAGGCAGGAAAGAATGTGTCCTTCTTGCAGAGATGGGAGAGAAAAGAAGAGGCATGCATTTGGGAGTGGATTGTGGTATCCTGTCAACTATAGACAGGGTGTTGCCCAAACCAGATACAACATAGGTTCCGCTGCATTTTCTCTTTTGTTACAGAAATCAAATAGTTTTAAGGTGTGGAATGGGACAATGCAGTAGAGACCAGGAAATATATGCCAGGTGCTGTGTTTTCTTCCTGCCCCCAAAGTGAAGTTCTCAGTGTCCTGAGCTCAAGCACACAACGAAGCCTGTCATTGCCCAGAAAAGTATGGTTTCCACCCAAAATAGTTTACTAGCTTGTTGCAGAAACAACTGAAACCTGCTCAGAACTCAATTAATCCAAATATAAAATAGTTCAAATTTGGCCAATTTAGTCCAGATAAAAAGGTCAGGAAAGTCTGAATTAAAAATAGCCTGGAACTGCTTAAATGCTGTATCTCACTGCTCATGAACAAATCACAGTTTGGTGCAAGCCTTGTACAGTTTCCATTGCTTAGGCTAGAAAACTAGAAACGAGGGATGTACACAAAACCAATTTCCCACATTCGATTTGATGCAAATCAAATGTGAAAATATTTGGCTTTGGCCAAATCCCCTCCCCCTTGAATGTGTGTGTGTGGGTCAGCTTTGTGCACAAGTATTCAAATTAGGGATGTGCACAAATGCATTTTTTGCATTTGATTCAGATTCAAAATGAATATTCAGATATTGATTCGAATTTAAATTCAAAAATCTGGATTTTTGAAAATCCGATTCAAATCTGGATTATCCGGATTCATATCTTCAAAAATTCTATACGAATTGAATGATACATCCCGTTTTGCATTTTGTTTGCATCCTGCTTGCATCCCACATTACAAGCACAAATAGACCCAATATTCAGATGTGATATACGGAGACGAATTCAGTCAAATAATTCAAAAATCCATATTGAAAATACATATTTAAATCCAAACCTATAAATCCAAATTTTCGAAAATCCAATTTGAATTTGAATGCTGTATTTTCAAATCAGGTTTTCAAATATTTGTATTTTCAGATATTTGTGTGCATCCCTAATTCAAATGAATATTCACGACCCAAACAAAGAGAACCTCCCACTCACCAGCTGCCGCTGCCACTGTGTGCCGTTCAGAACCTGCCTGAAATGGCACTTCAGGTTCTGTGCACAAAACTCTCCATTTGGAGATTATGGTCCCTGGATGGAGAGCTGAGTGCTCAGAACTGGAAGGCCTATTTGATGCCCAAACAGTGCCAAAATGGGCCCAGAGATGACACTGTGGCCTCTGTAAAGGTAAGGAAGCACCGCAGAGTGGAGCGGGGAGCCATGGTCGCATCATTTGCCAGCATTTTGATGGGGCACCAAAACAGCACTTCTGGATCTGTGGGCACAGTTCCTATCCAAGGATCACACAATGGGGGTGGGAGGTGTGTGTGCAGAACTGAAAGGCCAACTTGGGCCTTTGAAGACAGTGCACAGTGGCAACATGACCACAGATAAAGGGGATGGGAGGCCACAGGTGGGATCCAGCCTTGGCCAAAGCTTTAAACAAAGCTTTGATGAATGTCAGATAAATCCGATTTGTAGACAAATAGGGTCTACGAATGTATGCCCTATTCTATTCATTCATGAATGTCATTATTTGTACAAATTCATACAAATAATAAATAGCACAAATATTCACACACATCCCTACTAGATACTGAATATGGTAACAGTGCTGAAACTTCTGAGTACAGTTGAAATATGTTGTTGCAAACAAGAACAACAGAGAGCGTAACAGTTTTAGAATGCATATTGCATGAGCAAAAAGACTCAAAAACAATTTATATTTTTACGAATCTAGGATGAAGACTTTAAGGGTGCAATTTTGCACAGTACTGAAGATTTATTTATATTCCTGAGCACAAGCAATACTTTTTAGAAGATAATAAAGAGGTAGACTGGATGAACTGCAGAGAATCAAAAGAAAAAACTGCCCACCCAAAGATTAGAACTTTAAATGAGAGGCAAATTCAGAAAGAGTACTAGGATGAATTAAAGAATAGCATAGCAATGTGTTCTGTGGAATGATAAAGGCTAGTCAAACCCAAAAAAGCAGCTTGAAAGAGGTGATGTTCAGGGTCAGAGCCCCTCAATGTACTGAACCCTTTCTGTGATTTGCTGGTTTGATTCTATTAATTGTTTCCCTTTATCCCAGATCAATTGTGACCTCCCCCTCAAAATGTGAGTACATCAAGTCATAATTACCTTTTTCATTAGAAAAGAAATTGATTCTTAATCATTTGAATTTAAATTGGTTTCACAACCAAACATGCAAGTCCTCATAGGCAGCTTTTCATTTTTAGAGAACCACATAGCCTAGAGGACTATGTCCCTGTGAGGAAAATACCTTGTGGACACTCCTCAATAACATAGGGAGCAATTAATATGAAGTTTATTTCCACTGACCAGAGCCTATTTGCACTTAGGCCTCTGGTATGCAGTTACAGATGTACTAGAGCTATCCTAATTGCATATCAGAGGCCTAAGTGTGAATAGGCCTCAGATCTCCAGTAGAATAAGGGAATTTATGCTTTGTGCATAGGCTAGTGGCCAGGATTTCACTCTCTTGGGAACGTGTCCTAGGAGACAACTCTGAAAAGCAGCAAATTACTTGAGCTGCTGGTCCTAGAAAAGGTTGAAGTGGAAAAGAAGGAGTCCATGTGTATGAGCGGGGCAGGCAGGTGTGCTCTGTTATTTCTTGCTAATCCTCCATCTCCAAAGAACCTTCCCACAGAAAGAAGCCACAGCAAACTTAGAGGCCTAAAGCTACCTTTTCAAAACTCCAGTCACTACAGTGTGTAGAATGGTGACAATTTGTTGTCTCTTTTTGTGTGCGTCACTTTCACAGAGCATTGGCTCTTGAGGGGAGGGTATAAAAGCATGTATCTAGACAACTTGATTGGCCACAAAATAAAGGGGTAGGTGCTGCATGCCCAGAGAATTTGTGGTTGGAAGCCCCACAAGCTAGAACTGTTTGATTCCATAGGGATATTCTATTTTCATAGTACAGTACATTGAGGAGGTGGGTCCTCTTCCTCTTCCTTTTCCTCCTCCATGTAATAAATAACCCTTATACTGCTATGAAGTTCCTCAGAGCAGCCACATATGTTGAAAGCACTGCTCTACCTCGTTAAATCACAATATATACAGAGTGTCGGAGAACTGAGAATTTCAATTACAAATTGAAGGTTAAAAGACTGAATAAATTACAAAGGACTTCTTTCAGCTTTTAAAACAATTTCCTTCATTTTGCCTTGTTTTCTGCCCTTCTCCTATCTCTTTTTTGTTTGTTTAAAACAAGCACCTTGGCTTTTTCGTTTCTCTCTCACTTTCCCATCTGTATAAATATTTTGATGGTTTGAAGCAGTTTAGTTGCAATTTCTTTAGGTCGCAGTCAGTTCAGCATCTCCTAGAAAAGTGTGACCTTCATATTGTTTAAAGGGAGCATCTTTCTAGTGCAATCAATATCATTGCTTTCAGAGCAGATTCTGATCTGGGTGGAAATACAGATTTCAATGGCAGTTTAAACATTAAAAAGAATATGACACACAAGTCGCATCCCCATGCACTCTGTTTAGTGCAGATTGGACTATTTTTAGTCTGGATGCAGGGCCGAGTTCGAATTGAGCCGTCCCCATGTGTTTGCTGATAATGCGGGCTCAATTTGAATACAGGTGTCCCCATGCAAACTGCGCTAAACAGCATATTTTTCTCTCCGCCCCTTCTCTCCTAATAGGAAGCCAGGTTGATGTCACCTAGCCCTGTGCCACCCACTGTAGTGATGGCAGGGAAATGCCACCCAACACTTCCTTCCCCAATCACAGCACATAAAAATATGATAATAATAAAAGACAATAAATATATGATAATAAAAATAATATGAAAAAGCTGGATCACTTTACAAAGCTGCTATGGGGTCTGGTGGCAGTTTAGTGGAGGTGCCGCCCGCTGCGGCAATGAAACACCACCCAAAGCCACTCTCCCCTTTCGCGGCACATAGGGCTGAAAGCCGCTATGGGGTTTGGTGGCAGTTTACTGGAGGTGTGCTCCTCCGCTCCACCTGGTATGGCAGTTTAGCACTCATGCACAATTTAAATTAAATTATCATGCCTGGATTGACAATCAGAGAGGTGGGTAGAATAATGGTCATGGAAAGAGAATTGTGGGACGGCGACTGCATCTTTCACTTTAAAACTGGGGGGGGGGTGCTTCCGCATTGACCCTTTAACACCCATTAAGACCACATTGGGAAAACCGCGTCTGCACAGCAGCACCCATTAGGGACAGATCGTGAAAGCCGCTTCCGCATTTATCTGTCTCTAATGGATGCTAACTGGCCCTTAAACCAGTTTCCAGGGTTTTCCAATTGGCCAGGTCGGTGCCTGCGCAGAGAGCCTCCTGAAGCCAGGCGCTGCCCTGGCCATTCAGGAAGTGTGCAGGACGCAGGTGTGAAGGAAATTGGGTGCTCGTGGCCAGAATCAGGCTGGCTGTGTTAGGGTAAGGAGGGGTTTTCGGTTGGTCTCCCCAGGGTGGGTTAGAGGGGGCTTAGGTGAAGCTCCCCCTGGCTCCAGAAGTGGCAATCTGCTGCTTCTGGGGTGAGGGGGAGCCCCAAAATCAGAGTCCCCTGGCTCACCATGCTCGGCTCCAGAGGAGCCAATCATGGCGGGCTGGGGGAGGGCCTCCATAGATCCAGACTGAGGTGGGTGCTGTCCCTCCGCACAGCACCCACCTTAAATCCGGATCTAAATCCGTCCTTCCGCTGCATTTGTGGATGGAAGGACTGGCAGTAAATCTGTATCTATTAGATCCTGATCTACCTTAACACGGATTAATAGATACGTGTGATGGTTTCTGGGTACAGGCTGCAAACTGTTTTGCTTTCGGGCTTTGCAGGCTTCTAGCTAGCTGCAATAGCCAGCCTTGTTGCAAACAGCTTGTTGCAAGACCTGGGCAGAGGCTGCAAAAATGGCAGGAAATCCTGTGCGGGCCCTGCTGCAATGATTGGGTGCAGCTGCTTTTTGGAGGGAAAAGCTGTCCGGGGATCTGAGTGCTGGAGGGGCTAGAGCAGGAGTTCCCACCAATCAGGAGTTTCCAGCAGCATTTTATTTTAGCAGTTTTCCCCAGGAGGTTACAGCCAATCAGGGTCAGGGATATGGGTATAAATGAACACAGAAGACAGCAGACTAGGTCTTCATGCTGGTACAAGAGCTGAAAGGAGAAGAGAGCTGAATCCTGAGGGAGCTGGAACCAGTAGCTGACCAGTGGTCTTTTGGCTGGAAGATCTTAAAGGAAGACTTCAATAGCAACTGACCAGGCTGGATGATCGGACAAGCAAGGATGGACTGGGCCTTGTGATCATCTGGAGCCACGTTCTGGTACACTGGCTTGGCTTGAGCTGTGGCAGAGCAAGCCAGAGGGGGAGGAATGTGGAGAGGTTTGTCTTTTAAAAAAGGGGAACTATTTTCCTTTAGAGAAAGGGGTAGCTCCTAGCCTTAAGAGACTTAGGGCGCGTCTTCATGGCATGTGTTATTTCAGTTTAAAGAATTCGAAATAAAAGAAACGGAACAAAGCTGTCCAGACGACTTGCAAGTTGATCCGGTTCCGATGGCAGCCTTAACGCGGGATCAATACTCGGAGTCCACACGGCAGCATTGTCCTCCTGCCCATTGCCCACACTCTCTCCTGTGATTGGTTTTCCCTGCCAGGATCCCACCCTCCCTTCTCTTTGCGTCATGCTCCGCCGGGAATTCCCCGCCCAATCCACCCTCCCCCTTCCCAGCAGCAGCAGCAGCATCCATCCATCCATCCATCCACCCATCCACCCATCCACCCATCCATCCATCCATCCATCCATTCATCCAGGCGCTGCGGCATGAGGAAGATGAGGATGGGGGGAGAGGGGGCAGCAGCAGCTGGGTGGGGGTGGGGAGGGGAAGGGAGGCATTGCTAAGGCACCAAGAAAAAGAGTCTTGGGGGGGACTAGCAAAGGGGGGGTGTCGTCCTTGCACAGACGGGATTCTAAAGTGAGAGAAGCCCCCCTTTCCCATAAAGAGAGAGGGAGGAAGGAAGGAAGGAGGGGTATCTGAGAAGCCCCCCTTTCCCAAAAAGAGAGAGGAGAGAGGGAGGGGTTCCTAAGAAGCCCCCCCTTTCCCAAAGAGAGAGAGGAAGGGGGGGTATCTGGGGGGTGGGAGACATTGCATGAGCATCTCACGTCTCCCGCCCTCCCGAAGCCGGTGTATATGGTACATCAAAAAAGGAAAGCTGCATTGAGCATATGCAGAGTGCCTTACTGCCAAAAGAAGCAATCATAACCAAGCATTCCTATAAAAATAAGCACATGTGCACACACACACACACACACACACACACACACACACACACACACACACAGAGGTACTCTCGCAGGTGCCAGCCCCAGAACCTCTGCTCGTTCCCAAGTTCCCGTCCCGCACGTCTGAACGGGCTCTGGACCTTTAGTTTGTGGGGCAGGAGAAATGCATAAGGACTTTAAAACCGTCGCCTTTAAAAGAGTTTTTATTTTTATTTGTCTGTGCTGAAGAATGCTATACCAAGCCCCTTTACTCAGAAGGGAATGTCATACATTCTGTGGGGCTTCTTACTCCAGAGTAAACGAGCCCTTAGCATGGAATTGTAAGCGGATCTCGCTGAGGGGGCTAAATCATCTCTCAGTGCCTCATTTTGAAAGATTACTTTACTGCTGCCTTCGAAAAGGAAGGAGAGAGGGAAGAAGAAAGCGAGAAGCCAGGCTGCATCCACCCACCCACCCACCCACCCATTCTGGCACTGCGGGTGGGCAGCTTTGCCCCACTCCACTGCTGCTGGATGGGGCGAAAAAGAAAAGAGGAGAAGGAGAAGTCTCGATCCACTTCGGCTAAAGGGAGCCCAGCCGGAGAAAGCCTAGCTAGCCTTCCCCTCCTGGCGAGGGAGACAGCTAGAAAATCAGACACTTTTGCTACAGCCTTCACACAGCGGCTACAGTGTTGCAAATGTCCGCAATTTCAAACCTTCAGAACTTTAGAAAGAAAGGAATACAGCTGAGATTCTGTATCAAAGGACCGGGGCTTTAAACATTAAAGAGGCATAGAGTGGCTGTGGTGGGGTTTGTCATTCATTCATATTTTTATCCCACTCTATACACAAGGCTCTCAGTGCGGGTCACAACACATTGGTTTTAATGTGTTCATATTAAACATATTAAAGCCATAACTTTGCCTGAACGTGGGGAGGAAAAAGCTGTTTCTTTAGTCCACCCTCAGAGCGAGAAAACATGAGCAAAGTGACCAGTAATTTTCTTTTCACATTATCTCTCCCAGAGGTGAATTTTACCCTAAAAGAAAACAGCTTGCCACTTTGCTGATATATTCTCTCACTCTGAAAGTGGACTGAAAGTGGATTAAACCTTAGGTGTGACCACATATTCTCTCATTCTGAAAGTAACAGAGATCAGAACTTTCCCCATGCACAGAACTTTATTGACCCATGGCCAGGCCTGGTAGTGCGGTGCAGGATTTTGGGACATGATTGATCCTGCCCTATTGGATTTCCTAGTGGTCACCTATCCATGGTCCGCTTTGCCCTAATATCCTGGCAACTGGAATCTTATCTGGGAATTCCAGATTAGATTCCACTTCCCATCCTGAAGCAGGCTGCCCCTGGCCTCCCATTGCATCACCACCCACTCCTCCTGGGCTTGCATGGCACTGCCACCCCCAAACAAAGGATGCCCAATCTGGGGCAGAAGGCAAAAAAAGACACTTCTTTTTTTAACTGTATGAAAATGCTGCCCACATGAGATCTTTAAAACACTCTCATGCTCTGGTGCTTGGCCATTTAGTCAAGCAGAAGTGTTGTTTAGTGGTTAGCGAGCCAGGCTCTTATCTGGGAATATCAGGTTTGATTCCACCCTCCTCCATGAACCCAGCTGGGTGACTGTGGGCTAGTCATGGCTCTCTTCTGAGCTCTCACAGGGTGTGGGGAGGAGAACAGAAGGTTTGTCAGCAGCTTTGAGCCTCCTTAATGGGTGAGAAAAGTGGGGTAAAAAAGCCAACTCTTCTTCCTCCTCCTCCGTGAAGCCAGCTCAGTGGCCTTGGGCTAGTCACAGCTCTTACAGGGCATCTGTTGTGGGGTGAAGAATGGAAGCTTTGTCAGCCTCTTTGAGTCACCTTAAATGGGTGAGAAAAACAGGGTATAAAAGCCAACTCTTCTTCCTCCTCCTCCTCCATGGAAGCAGCTGGGGGACCTTGGGCTAGTCACAGCTCTCTTCTGAGCTCTCACAGGGTGTGGGGAGGAGAACAGAAGGTTTGTCAGCAGCTTTGAGCCTCCTTAAATGGGTGAGAAAAGTGGGGTAAAAAAGCCAACTCTTCTTCCTCCTCCTCCGTGAAGCCAGCTCAGTGGCCTTGGTCTAGTCACAGCTCTTACAGGGCATCTGTTGTGGGGTGAAGAATGGAAGCTTTGTCAGCCTCTTTGAGTCACCTTAAATGGGTGAGAAAAACAGGGTATAAAAGCCAACTCTTCTTCCTCCTCCTCCTCCATGGAAGCAGCTGGGGGACCTTGGGCTAGTCACAGCTCTCTTCTGAGCTCTCACAGGGTGTGGGGAGGAGAACAGAAGGTTTGTCAGCAGCTTTGAGCTTCCTTAAATGGGTGAGAAAAGTGGGGTAAAAAAGCCAACTCTTCTTCCTCCTCCTCCGTGAAGCCAGCTCAGTGGCCTTGGGCTAGTCACAGCTCTTACAGGGCATCTGTTGTGGGGTGAAGAATGGAAGCTTTGTCAGCCTCTTTGAGTCACCTTAAATGGGTGAGAAAAACAGGGTATAAAAGCCAACTCTTCTTCCTCCTCCTCCTCCATGGAAGCAGCTGGGGGACCTTGGGCTAGTCACAGCTCTCTTCTGAGCTCTCACAGCCCCCCCCCACCTCACAAGGTGTCTGGTGTGGGGAGAATAGAAAAGCTTTGTCAGCCACTTTGAGCCCGTTAAATGGGTGAGAAACGCGGGTTAGAAAGGCCAACTTCAGCAAGTGCATCCTTCTTCCTTCCTTCCTTCCTTCCTCCCCCCCCCACCTGCCTCGCGGGGTGTCTGTTGTGGGAGAAGAACAGAAGGTTGATCAGCTGCCTTGAGTCCCCTTGAATGGGTGAGAAAAGCGGCCACCGCTGGAAAAGGAGGAGAGCCGAGAGGCGGCGGGCGGGTGGGCGGGCGCAGTGTGCCCTCCGCGGGAGAGGGCAAAGGGGGCTCTCCTTGCTCACCTCTTCCCTCCGGGAAGAGAGAAAAGGCCGGGGCCGCGCGGGGCCGTCGGGGGGTGACAGTGAAGGAAAAGGTCGCGTGGAGAGGGAAGCGGCCCCCGGCCGGCTCGGCTTTGCCGCCTGGCGAAGGGACAGGAGGAAGTCCTCCGGAGCCGCCACTGAATCGTAGCTGGATTCTTTCAATGAAACCACGGTGTGAACTGAAACTGGATTAAACCTTAGGTGTAACCACAGGCAGAAGTAAAGTAGCCTCTGAAGGGGGCTCAAAGCGGCTGATAAAGAAAATGAATGGTCACTTTGCTGCTGCACAGGAGCAGCAGCAATGGCAAAGAAGGGGGGAGGAGGGCCACAGCTTTTAAAATACAGGCTCCAGGGCTTTCCTTTCCCTGTTTAAAGTTCCGAACCTTCAAAGGCCTGAAATTGCGCAAAATTGCTACATTTTTTAAGGTGTGAAGTGCTTACAGCAATACAATGTATCTTTAAGGACTGGAGGTTTATAGTGGGTGTTTGAGGGTGGATTTTTTCAATGAAGGAAACCCTAAACATGACGTGCTTCTAATACGTTCAGCCATTGGTTACAGTGTGATTGGGGGGGCGGGACAGCCTTAATACTGAATCTCATCCCAGAACGATACTGTCCACACAGTAAAAAATTAAACACGTGTCAAGGGCATGTTCCGGAGTGAGACCTGTTGAGATCAGGATTTATTTCAAATCGGGATAACGTGGTTTATCACGGAAATACCGCATTAAGCCGAAGTGACGTGTGCACGGCCCGAAATCAAAACGTTTTGAATTCGAGATAACGACGTCGTGGGGATGCGGCCCTGCTGAGTTAAACCTGAGTTAAACCAACAAATGCCTGAACCTTATTTTCCTTTTAGTATTGCTTGTGTATAATAATATTGTTTTAGTTTACTGTTGAAATGCTTGCTACCAGTGTTTTGTGTCCACACTGTAGTATTCACTTGGCCGTTGCACGAACTCAGCATCCTAACAGGGCCAAGCTTCTCCTAGAGAGGGCAGGCACTAACTGGATCGCTGGGCATCGTGACAATACGGATCTAACGTTAACACAGATCTCCGAAATCTGGATCTAGTAGATCTGGACTTTGGAGGTGCTGTGCAGAAGCACCCGGGCAGTCAGTTATTGTATGCATATTTCAGAAGCTGCTATTTGTCTTGCACATTCGCCTGGCTTGGCAATCAGGGAAGGGGGGTGGAATAATGGTTGCGGGAAGAGATTCACTTCTGTTCAGTCACCATTTATTGCCCCAAATGCCCAAACAGTTGTGATCTCCAATGCACAGGACAGGAATGGTGAGCAAATGATATGAAACCCTGCCCGCTAATGATGCCAGCATCATCTTTTCCCCAAATAGTCTGGGAGCATTCCCATGCACAGACTCAGCCTCCAAAATAATGCGGACTTGGCTCCGAAATTGTGGCGAGAACAGTTTTCTAGAGGACTAAATTTAGTGCGGATTTGGGCAATTTGGTCTGCCTATAGCGGTGATGGCCAACCTATGACACGCGTGTCACAGGTGACACACCAAGCCCTTTTGGGTGACACACATGGTCATCCTGGCACCTGGGCATGTAGTGCTTGCTTGTTCTTGAAGTGTACGAAATACCAACTTTCAACTGTAGATTCAGCAACAAAAGTCACTAATGTAAATAATTATTTGTTTTTGCTTTTAATAAAATACATATATCAAAAATATAACATTTTTACTAGAGCTACAAGTATCACAAAATTATGGATATTTCTAGATGTGACACAGCACCCGAGTTAAGCTAGGTTTTCTTGTGAATTTTGACACACCGAGCTCAAAAGATTCGCCATCACTAACCTATAGCCTGGTTAGGGGGCTTTACATAGGGACACTCCTTACCGAATTCGGATTCAATTCGGACTATATAGTGCATGAGGAAACAGCCACACTCCTTGCAACCTGAGTTGTTATCTATACTGTTGGCTCCTCTGGAAAAAAAAAGTAAAACATTTACTACAGAAAAAAGAGGAAGAAAGAAATAACATTTCTATGGTGTTTTTCCACTGTCACTAAAAGTACCCATTAAGTACCCATTAATGGGTATGAAATGGCATTTTTGTACCCATTAATAGGTAGTTAATGGGTACTTCTAGTGACAGTGGAAAAACACTACTAGTTAGACTTGGCTCTATCATTATATTTTATGGGGACTTCAAGGAACAATTAAGCAAACATTTTACTTACTTAGAGGGAAGAATAAAATTAATTTCATTCAGTCCCTGACTTGAGCAAAGCCCACAAAACCTGTCCGTCATTGCTTATGAAATTGAGATTGGTCCTGAAATTGTAACTGGCTATAGGACAAGAAAAGAGAGGAGTAATAAATGGACAGTTCTCAGAATGGAAAAAGGTGAGAAGTGGGGTCTCCTAAGGTTCAATATTAGGACCCATTATTCATAAATGGTCTAGAAGTAGGGGTAGGTAGGTAGGTAGGTAGATAGCAAAGTTTGCTTATGACACTAAATTGTTCAGTAGTAAAAACTGAAAGTGAAAGTAAAGAGCTCCAAAGGGATCTCTTGGCATTGAGTGTGTGGCAAATGCACTTCAGTCTTAGCAAATGCAACGTGATGCACATTGGGGTAAAGAACACCAATTGCAAACCAGGAAAGGGAACTTGGGTTCTGGTGGACAGCTCAATGAAGGTGTCTACTTAATCTGCAGCAGCAGGAAAGAAAACAAATGCAGTGCTAGGGTTAACCAGGAAGGAAATAGAAAACAAGTCAGCAAGCTCCAGCTCAGAAAGGATATTGTGGAACTGGGAAAAATACAGAAAAGGGCAACCAGAATGATCAAGAGGGTGGATCACCTTCTTTATGGGATCAGACAAGAATGTCTAAGCTTCTTCAGTCTTAAAGACAGAGTTAACAAGTGATCTGACTGAAATGTAGAAAACCGTGCACAGTATTTTTAAGCTGATGGACAAGAGAGTTTGGATCCAACAAGGGGGAATATTTTTTTCACTTAGAGGGTAATTTATCTATTACTACCAGAAGAGATGGTAATAGTAACCAGCCTGGATTTCTTTACGAAAGGATTAGACAGACTCATGGAAGAGTCTACATGGCTGCAAGAACTGTTACCTAGGTACTGGGTCCAGGTTGAAGAGATAGAAAAGATGCTTCTAAAGGCCATTTTACTGGGAGTCAAGAGGAGGTAAAGGTTTACCTTTGTCTTCTGTTGAGCATGCCCTGAAGCAATTGGTGGGCAATTGTGTGAGACACTATGTGGGTCAGTAATCTGAGCTTGTGTATGGATGGCAGGTCACTATTCTGGGGCTATAATCTGGAACAAGGTGCAGTACAGGAAGTCCTAACATGAGCCTTAGAGGGTGTACTTATCTTCTTAATCTTATTTTTTTTCTACCTAACATAATATATAATATAATATAATATAATATAATATAATATAATATAATATAATATAATATAATATAATATAATATAATATAATATAATATAATATAATATAATATAATATAATATAATATAATATAATATAAATAACATCAACAAAACAACAACAACAATAAATAAACAGTTCTGCTATTAAACCAGTATACAGAGTACTTATGGTGGGATGCTTGTCCCTACCTAAATTTCTTGCCGTGGGCCATGACCAGCATAAGTGTAATGAACACACGTCTTGGCTTTAGAGGAAAATCTGAGGCTCAATAGATCACACTTCTTGCTGGCATTTATGTTTGAGAAGGATTTCTATAAGAATGCACTGAAAGTTTTCTGCCAGTCAGCGTTTATAATCAAAAGATAGATGGACTAATAACATTAGATAAATTTATTTGTTCTGAAGTGGGGTTAGGGGAATAAAGAGCCTGTGGGAGTATGACTCTGATTTTTAGCCAAAAAGAAAAAAAAACCCTGAAAAATATAATCACATGTATGAACAAATTACATATTAGTCAGGAACCACAAAATGAATAGAATGATAGCGATTCTTTGCCATTGGAACTGTGCTGAATAAACCAGTGTGAGACCCATTCATTTCTCTCCTGCCATTTCCAGATTCTTGGCACTCTCTGAAAGAAGAAAGAATAAAAATGACATTTTTTTTTCATGTTACTATAATAATAACATTGGTTCAGGGCTGCCTGCAACATACAGTAGTTCCTGCTTCTACGCAAATGCTGTCCAAGTTTTATCCAGAGAATTAGATCCTGTTTGGCATAGTCAGTTAACAAAATGTTTCAAAGAAGTTTTGGCTATTAGAGGCACCAGGTCTTTCCAGCAAAAAAATCCTCACATTGCAAAAGTAAAAAGCAAACATCTTCTAAGACAGCATATTGTCATTTTATTTGACATATCATATTTGGCAAATCTGACCGGCAGGACACAATTTGAACCATCAGCCTTCGGGTTCTAGAGCAACCATTTGAATTACAAATACCTTTTATCTAGCTTATTAACAGTTTGTTATAAGACTGAAAGTTAGCAGTTACTATCAGATTTGAGCCCTCTGTCCGATTAAGATTACATATTTCATCTTTTCCAGGCTTATCAAGTACACTTTTAAGCATTCTCAGGCTGTGATCAGATTCAGCAAATAAAAGAAAAAAAAGCATCTCTGAGGTGCCTCTGAGAGGGCTTAGAGAAGGCTTTGAGATGGGATTGTTCACACACCAGGCTGCCCCTTCCCCCTCTCCTCAACAATCTGTGCTAGAAAATATAAATGAGAGAAGATCTGGGAAATTAAGGGCCACACACAGTCTCCCTGAGGCACCTCTGAGACACTCCCTCTTTTTTTAATGTCTGAACACAACTTAAGAGACGAAGGGTGATTTCACACTTCCCTTCCCATCTGCTGGATGGGAAAGGAGCGCAATCACTTAAATTTAACGCTAGTCACTTACAGCCCACGCCCTGTGCAATCAGTCACTCACCTGTGACTGATCCTGGACACTGCCATCTTGAGTGCGGTGCCCTCCATGACTGTGTGCATCAGCGCTGTTGCCATGACAAGACTGATACTCTGCACAGTCACAGTCATGTCAGAAGGGCAGCAGAGCTGCCAGCATGCTTGCACAGCAGTTGTGTTGACCTCATCCAACTGAAGAGTGAATGTTCCCCAGCTGAGCGCAATCAGGTAAGTTGGGGTAAGGTTGGGAAAGGTGTAATGCACTATTTTGTGTTCCACACCCAATCAAGAATTAGGCAACATCTGGGAGGGCAGGGGTGCCTGAAGGCTGTAACAGGCTCCTCTAGGTGCAGATGTTCTTCCCCAGATGTTGCCTAATTCTTGACTATGGCCCAAAGTGCAAAAAGGCCTAAATTCAAGTCATTGAAGATTAAAGTCATATTTCTACTCAATGATGTGAAAGCATTCCCATCATCCAAAGGTTCCGACTGCTGACTCATTGTCATGTTCAGTGGAAGCAGGCACCCAGGTATCTTGCAGCAATCATACTGGCCCCTTTACTGACACCATCACTGTCAGAGGCATTTTGTGCATATAGTGTTTTTTGTACCCTACATAGAGGCACCACAGAAAATGGCTGAAGTTTATTTCAAAATTGAGACAAGGAGGGTGCTTTTTTCCATAGTGTCATTCTCAGCTGGCTTCCACAGAGCTATCTTCACATGGCAATAGAGATGTTGCCTAAGTTAAGATATGCATGACACTTTAGGGTTGCCATGAAATCACTACTAGGGATGTCCACAAATATTTGTAACATGTGAAATTCATACAAATAGGTACGAATTCGTAGATTCGTGGCCGAATTGAATAGGGCCTACGAATCAGATTATCCAGTATCTGTAGAAGCTTCAGTTGAAGCTTTGGCGGATACTGGATGTCCCATGACCTCCCCACCCAGGCCTCCCCCTGCAGTCTTTGACATGCCCCCTTACCTTTTGGGGCACATTCCACTGGCATCCCAGGTCTCTTCATTCCGCGCTCTCTGGAGTACAGAAAAAACACTTCCAGTTCAGGAGACAGGCAATCCCAGAACCGGAGGGCCTTTTCCTGGCTTCAGGAGGCCACATTCACCCTCCAGAGAGCATGGAAAGATGTCCTGGACACTAGCAGAGCATGTCCCTCCCATGGTCCTCCTTACCTTATTGGACATGCTCCGCTGGTGTCTGGGGCCTCCTTCTACACCCTCTGGAGGGTGAAATAGGCATCTGGGAGCCCAGAAAAAGGTACTTCTGGTTCAGGGGTCAGGTGAGTCCAGAACCAGAAGGCCTTTTCCTGGCTTTGGAAGGCCTCAATCACCCTCCAGAGAGGGCAGAAAGAGGCCCTGGACACCAGCAAAACATGTCCTGCCCGCCTCCCATGTCCCCCTTACCGGATGCGGTCTGCTGGCTTCTGGGGCCTCTTTCCGTGCTCTCTGGAGGGTGAAATAGGCCTTCCACAGCCAGGTATAGGTACTTCTGGTCTGTGCATGCAGACCCGGAAGTACCTTTAAAGAAGGCAGAGGCGTGGCAGCTGCGAGGATAGGTAAGTGGGGGGGTGGTAATGGAAGAGGGTGGTGGTCACACAATCTAAGACAGGATGGCCTGCTCATTAATTCAAATAAAGGTTGTACGAGCTGTGTTCACACCTGGATCGTTATAGGTTGTCCCTGCCTTGGACTGCATTGCTGATACCTTTCTGCATGGTTGAACTGAGCTTCCTCCATGGAGCTCTTGGCTCTTCACCCCTTTTGCTATATCAAACCTATCTCATTTCTGATTGGATGCATTCATGTCACTCAAGGGAGACTAGAGCGTGCGTTTGCAGTTCTTTTTTAAGCCTGCTCCCTCACCTCCACACACCCTTCCTTTTTTATGTGTTTTTCTTTTTCATGCAATTAATTTTTAAACAAATAATAATAATAAATTTGTATAAAAATGCTAGAGAGAGGAGGCATACACATAACCTGAGGAGAGAAAGGGAGGTGCCTCATGAACTCTGGGTGTGCCGATTGGCCAAAAGAAATTCTGGACCCCATCCACCACAGCACAGTTCAGCCGCCTTTAGCCCGTCCCCCTGCCCATACTTTGAGGAAGCAAAGACGACCTGGAATACTAGGATGGACCGAGTCCTTGTCAGTCCTTTAAAAACAGGACTACAAGTTAAGACAGTCTAACAGGGGCAGGCTGCCTTGGAAAATGAATTAAATAAAAACAATGTGAGTAAGAAGACCTGAGGACGAACTGAGGTCAACTTAAAACACTTGTGTGACCAGGGCCCTGTTAGGCTGGAAAGCCCATATAAAGAAAATGTAGAGATGTGTGCAGAAAGGTAACTAAGTGTCACAAGAATCACCAGACTATCACCAGACTGCTGAAGGCTGAATGAAGTAAGGATTGCAACACCTTGTGTAATACAAAGGATGTGAGTCACCTTCTTGTGATAAAGGAAGTGTATAAAAGTGATCACACACGGCTGTGTGTTGTTGATTGATTGCTGGAGAGGGAGAGAGATGCAACTGCTAAGATGTAACTGCTACGAATAAACAAAGCCTCTACGGAGATATCGGTCTCAGTTTGTTTGCTTCGGCTGTGGGCACAGCAAGGGGGGCGAACCTCCTGAAATATTGGACAGCGATGAAGAGCTGACAGCCAGCAAGCCGAGAGGGAGAGACTTGCATTTTCCAGCACGGACGTGCAACTCTGCGAAGATTTATTACCAACGGGGGAACCTGACACTCCAATACCCCCTGACAGGCCCCGTTGTCTTTCCCTTTGCATTTAGATGTGCCTCTAGAGGCTACACATCTTTGAAAAAGAGAGAATGGGAAACTATATATAGGTGCATATACATAGGTGCCTAAGATGGCCCAGGAGATAGGGCCAGCAAATGATTCTAGCCCCTCAGCCACCCCAACCCACAACTAAAGAATACTTGCTATAAACTTGGTAGAACCACTCTGGCAGCATTTCTGCTGGGGGATTTGCATGCTCTTTCCAGTGTTTGTGTATGAGAAGATGTGACTCAATGGGTGTGATTTCTGCCCTTACTTACCTGTTGGAATGCTTTCTATGGCCATTTGACTGAAGTGAGCCCCAGGTGGAAATCTCATGACTGTAAGCATCTTTCTGCTTGTAGCAGCTTTCTCTCTACTTCTGGAAGATATGGCCTTGCAAATGCAGCTGGCCTGTCGATTGATCTAGATCCCACTGTGATAGTCACTTCTTTTAGGTGACACATGGATGCAGCCTATGTTTGAAAAATAACATTTTGAAAGATAATTAGGTATAAGGCAGATGAGAAAGATTTTGAAGAGGAAATGGGAGGTAAGGAAATACTGTTCTGTTTGTAAATTCTCCTGTTAAATAGAAATACATCGTACCATACTGAGAACATAGTGACCCAATGAAATATTGTCTGTTTAGTTAGCTGATAGGCAGCTTCAAAGCTCTTGAAAGGCTGCTTGAAGAGTCTTTCACTTTTTATGATTCTCTGTCTTAACAGTATTTCAAAGCATTAAGTCAGGGATGGCTGCTGTCAGGCCTAGCAAAAGTACTCAGTTGTTTATTGTGCCTTCTGAAGAAGAAAACCTACGATATGGAGAATAAAGATTGCAGTGGTGAACTACATCTTAGAACAATTGTCACATCATAGTAATGAGAAGATGATGACAAACTGAGAGGTAATCAGAGATAATGACACTGATACTAGTGCTAGTCTAGTATCTGCCCCTGCTGCTGCCCTTTTGAAGCCTGCTTTCACAGTTGTTCAATTGCTCATTTTGAAGACCATGAAAAACAACAAGGAAAAAAAAACAGCATTGAGGGAAAGGACTGCAAACAAAAGTCAGGAAAAGGCATTCCTTTTTGCTGGCACTTACATGTTAATAATCATTTCCCCTTTTTTGGGCCATGATTATATGTCTCTTCAGTCCATGATAATAATGTTTAAATCATCCCTAAATGTTTTGTGACTCCAGGATACATATTTTTGCCAGCCAAATGCACTTTCTTTAGCTGGAACGTATAAAAGCCCAACATCTATTATCTGGGTGAGACGCTGGCGCACCACCCGTCACTAATGCCTTTGAAATGTGTGTAGGCTGATGTCAGTGCTTAGCAATTTGGTTTATCGGTACAAAATGAGCCTGGGATACTTTAAAAGTACTGTAGTTTGGAATCCAAAAGTCTGCTCTGCAGCTTGTTAACAAGTCTGATAGACATTCTAAAGCAACTGGAGTGTGTGTGTGTGTGTGTGTGTGTACACGAGTATGCTAGTCTTTCATTGTTTTGTGAAATCTTCTGCACTGAAGCACATGAAGTCAAAGGCCAATGCATCTGTGTACTTTCTGAAAGGTGTTGAAAACAGTTATGATGTCACTGCTGGAGGGAGGTGCATTTTTTGAAGATAAGATGCTGTGGGTCATGCTGCACTCTTTTGGTCTCACAGGCATGTGTTCTTTGCTTTGTGATAGACAGTGTATCCCCCTCCTCAACCCTTGCTTGCTCTGATTACCATGTAAGCAAGTGAAGGCAGGTGGGAGGCTAAGTATATAGTTAGATTATAACAAAATGTACTTTCTGTTGTGCTTAATCCTTGATTTGTCATGAAGAACACTCACTCCCTTGCCCAATTTTTAAAGCAGTACTCTCACTGCTACTGAATTGACTTCATCTACAACCTATTAATAATGATACTCCTTAAATTTCAACATAACGCAAAATTAAATCATCTAATCATCTTTTGATCATTTAAGTCTACTAATCTTCACTCTCTCTTTTACTTAACAGAAGCTGTGATCAGTGGCTTTGATGTGGCTTCGAGAAGGCTTTGAGGTGGGATTGTTCACACACCAGGCTGCCCATTCCCCTCTCCTGAACATTCTGCACAGGTGGATTAGAGAAGGCTTGGGAACATGAGAGACACACACTGCCTCTCTGAGGCACCTCTGAAGTGTCCCTTTTGTTATGTCTGACTGCAGCCATAATGGTTATTAACCAACAACTTTTTGAATCATTAAGACCACATACAGATGAAAACTAAAGTCTCAACTAAAGAAAATTCAAGAATATGACAATAGCAACTTGTGCCCCTTTGGGCTGGTGGGGCAGAGGGAAGGACACATAATAGTTAGGGGAAGCCGACCACAACTATAGCCAGGATGGAAGGTGGCAGATCACTGCCAGAATGCTACTCTGGACATATTGGTATGAATATTACATACTGTAGGGGGTTATTAAAAAAAAAGGGGGTTTTTTGCTTTTGCTTCAAAAAGATAATGTGTGTGCATGCGAGTTCATAATAGCTACCTCAATTGTCTGGTGATGCTGAAATATTATAAGAGTGAATAAAGACTGACCACCTCTAGGGTCTAGTTTGTTTGTTTGTTTGTTTATATCCTGCCTTTCACCAAATGGTCCTTGGATGGGTGATAATGATAAAAATGATAAAATATACAATGAGCTGTATCTGCTTCAGACACAACCAAAAGGCAAATGAAAGGCATTAATTAAAATTAGATTTGTCTCTCAGTGCCCACTTTGCATGCCTCTGTGTTCCAGGTTCCTGGGTGACCCATTTCAGCCCCCCCCCCCCAGGCTCTGAAGCCAGGAACTTTTATTCCTGGCCGTTGGAACTTGTGGAGGATGGGTTCTGAAGCTCACACAAGCTTCATGGCTGGCACAGCAGCTAGACTGGAACAGGCATTCTAGTGTAGGTGATCTTAGAGGTGGCGGTGTCCACATGCTAGTACTTTATTCCACATTGAAACCAGCCAGAGCGTCTTCAGACATAAATTAAAAATGAGAAGCTTACTGTGAAGTAAAGGAGCTCCGCAGAAAGAAGTGATCATCCCCATGTTCTTTCAATACTTTGAAGAGGCAGGGAGGGCTCTTCTGACTATATGGTCACTCCCTCTCTCTCTGAGAGGCCTGATGCTTCCTGGGTGAGGCTGAACTCTCACAAGATTATTGCCCAAACACCAAGGAAAATGCGGAAGGAAGGTAAACTCTACAGTACAGCTAATGCAGATCAAAGTTTGGACAGCTGGATCACCAGAGGACAGCTGAAAAAAGTTGGCTTCCTGTTTCTCCTGCCCTTCTCCTGCTCCTACGCTTGTCAATGCAGAATGAGAGAGACATTCTTCAGAACGATGCTCCAAAGCACCCCCATTGAGGACATCCTGCAAAAATGGCACCTCCGATGGCAATAGTGCCTAGATATTGGGCAACAAGATCACCACAAGGTGCCTGCTGTCACTGTGAGCACAGACACTGTGGCAGTGAGTGCTTTACTGGGCAGCCCCGTAAGTGATTGGAGACACAGACTTTGTTACATTGCTTTAAAGTTTGCACAGGTAGAGTTGGGCAGCCCAAGTGGACAGCCCTCCATCGCGTTCATGGGCCAAAGCAAGTACTATAGCCTAGATACAGTCTTCACCACACGTCTGGCTATCACACCTGCTCCAGGAGCACAAAACCCCAGCTGCACCCGGTCCTAACACCAGCATGGACGAGGGGAGGAAGCCCAGCCTCTGGTTATCACACCTGCTCCAGGAGCACAAAACCGCAGCTGCACCCAGCCCTAACACTGGCATGGACGTGGGGAAGGAGGCTCAGGGGTCGGATGTCCCACCTGCTTTACAAGCTTCTTTAATATTATTTACTGGTATTATAACATGTGATGTATTATTTGATGCTGTATTTTTTTCTATATTATGTAAACTTGGAGAGGGGAAAGGAGGAGGACCTAGCATTATTGCCCATTGGTTCCCCTCCCCAAATGTTTTGTATAATTTCATAGTTTATTATTTTGTTTATATAATTTTTAAATATATTTATTTAATGTATGTTGTATTACTTTGTATTATACTTTTCAGAGTTGTTGTAAACCGCCTTGAGTAATTTGTTAGAAAGGTGGTATACAAATAAACTGAATGAATGAATGAAACTGAATGAATGATCCAGATCAGAGGGTGTCTCTTGATCTTGATTGTCTAGTCTAGATCAAGCCCAGTAAGTCTAGAAAGGCACTGAGATAAACAGCCTTCCTTACATGACAATTTCTATGTGTATACATGAGAAGGCCCTTCAGGCACCTTGGCCCATATCAGTGGGTTGCTGCAAAGTGAATGAAGGAGTCAAGGTGAGGGGCAGTGACTTCAAAGCCAATCCTCATGCACTGAATTTAAGATACCGTTTCCAAGACCTAGAGCATTAGTGTCTCACTCCAGATGCTTTTGTGATGGTGGTGAAGAAGAGACATACCATCTTAGGGGCCCAGGAAGAGTGTCACCTGTTGTCACCACCTCTTCCATGGAACAACGAAGTTGTGTGATAGGGAATTTTTTTTCTCTATCCACCGTTTCCAAACCATGCATGTTTTTATATACCAGTCTAGCGGTGTGCACAAATGCATTTTTTGTATTTGAATTCAAGTTGATTCAAATATTCGAGTATTCAATTCGATTTGAAATTTGAAAATCTGGATTTTCAAAAATCTGGTTTGAATCCAAATTATCCAAATCCATATTTTAGAAAATTTGATTCAAACTCAAAAATATGAATGTTGGGAACATTTGTATCCAATTTTTGAATTTGGGTGCATTCCGTTTTTATCGCCTTTGCATCCTGTTTGCATCCCATATTATAAACACAAACATGATATTCAGATGCTGTATACAATGTTCTATTCAGCTGAATTATTTTAAAAATCCGTATTGGATTTTTGCAAACCCGAAATCCGTTCAAATTCAAAAATTCAGATTTTTTCAAATCCAATTCGGATTCGAATGTTGATATTCGCCAAATTCGAAATGTATTTTTAAATATTCAAATATCCATGCACATCCCTACTTCAGTCGCATCACCTTTTAAGCACCATCTTCCAAAACTAAAGAGGTTTAGACGTTGCTGTCTGATTTCATCAGGGAGGTGTTCCAGTCTCTCAATCATTCTGATCACCCCTTTTGCACTTTTTCCAGTTCCTCAATATCCTTTCTGAGGTGTGGTAACATAATTGTACATTATGTTCCAAATGTGGCCTAGTGATAACTTTGTAAAGAGTAACAATCATGTTTGCCAACTTATTTTGTAGTTCTTTCTCTGAATTTGTTTTTTTGTTTTTTTTTGCTACTGATGCTGTGCACTGGGTCAACACCGTCATTGCACTGTCCACCAAAATCTCTTTCCGGGTCTGTCACAGAAAGTTAAGGAAACACACTAATTATTCCTGAGCTTAAGAAAACATAAGAAGTATCTTGCAGTCATATCAATGTCTACCAAGGTCAGTCTTATCTGAAAGTTATTTCAGGAATCAGAACATACAAGGCAATCCAATGGAAACTAGTTAATGCTCTTGTCACTGCTGGCTTTTTTTCTGACAGTCTGTCTTTAAAGAGTAATAAAAATATGGTTATGGCATTATTATCACAATGCCATTCTTATTATGAGCTTCTATTTTAATTATCCAGAATTATTACAGGTTTCTTAACAAATAAGGTATATATTAAATATGAATAGAGAAGAGGTTTCTATTAAAGCATTTTCAGGGAATCTTTAATAGATTCCAATGATAATTTCATTATTTTCTTGCTAGTTTAACTTTTCTTCATACCATGAGATCAAATATGAAGGCTTGATCATTTTAAATCACACTGAAACAATCTTGGAAATAAGTTCAAGGTTTTACTTGTGCACATCATTTTCTTCTTCTCTGTGGATGATCACAAAAATGGAACTCATGATCTGCATATTAAAGGAATTAAATGTTGATGTTGCTATCAGAAACAAGATGTACCGGAATACCTTAGGGTAAATGAAGTGTAATTGGCCAGAAAAACCTTTGAATTAAAATGGAATATATTACGCAGCAAATGCTTTTGGGTGTAAGAATCTTATGTAATAAAATAAAAATGAGCCAAATCTTCCCTAAAGCGAAGTCTGGAATCTCACAAGAAAATGAGAGGCAGATTATACCAATGTTAAATCTAAAATATAGAAGTAGGTGCACAAACAACAACATTTGGGGGAAAATGTAATCTTTCTTGAAAGAAGACTTAGTTCTAAGGCTGTTTTTCAATTGATTAAATGTGGCCTTGACATATTTGGCAGTGTGCAAAATAATGGGTCTGTTTTCTGTGGTATCTAGGTGAACAGGGTCAGATTTAAAAGTTGAAACAAGGCAACTCTGAGTCTAGTGAAAATAAAATGGGATGTAATAGAGGGCAATCAGAATTCTGTAGCAATTTTTTCCAGTGTCTGATGCAGTTAATTCAGCTTGGCTTGTTTGCATCTACAGTGGCATATAAGGAATAAAAGGATTAGGGAATTTAGAACATAAGCAACCTGTAGTAATTTTGTACATGTCTACACAGAGGTGAATATTTCTGAAGAAAATTTCCATGTCTGCATGCTTTGGGCAAGAACTTTGAAATCAAGAGATATGTGTATGTTATAACCATGTACAATGCCCCATCATAAACCTTTTCATTTTGAGTTCAGTGAGAAGCAGTTCTCCTCTCACCCCTTGTAATTCACTTTTCAGCCTCTGGTATGTGTCCATTCTATTTCCTTTCTCCCTCTCTCTGCAAAGCCTCAAACACCTTGAAACAAGGTGCTGTTCTCCCCTTTAAATACTAATTGTCCAATCAAAATGGAGGAAAATAAATGTATAGCTTGCAACTTGGCTGTACACTTATATTCTCAACTATGATTGGCTTCAAGTTCCAACACTATATAAAGACATGTGCGTGCACACACACACACATGTTGTATGCACACATAGTTTAAAAAAAGCACCCTGAGAGGGCTGATGGCTTAATGGTAGTTTGTAGATGGAATCAATCACATGTGAGTCTGCCTCTCCCCATTCTGAATAACATTCCAGGGTAGAAAAGATGGATTAGGAATAGAATGAGAATATGAGTGACACATGAGAATGATGAGTGCTTGGAGTGATCACATGAAGAGCCCTCGTTGCCTCCAGTTCCAAAATGAAATGAATGGAAACCCTTTTAGAAAAGTAGATTGTTCCATAAGTCTCCAGCAGAAGACCAGTTCTCATTCCTCCATGCTGGAGGTTGGGAGCTGCTCAGTGGACCCACCTGAGGCAGTTTGTTGGCCCTACCTGAGTCTCTTCCCTGGGTCCTGTTTCTGCTGTCTTGCAGATAAAGCGCTCACTTTAAAAATAACTGCCTGAGCCTAGGATCCTTTTCACATTTTCTCTTCTGGAAAACTCCTTGCTGTTTAATATCTATATGAAGCCAGTGAAGGAGGTCTTCTGGCAGTACGGAACGAAGTGTCATTAATATGCTGGTGCACCTCTCCTTGCAAATATACAGCTTTGTTGTCTTATCTGGTGCATTTAAAAACAAACTTTCAGGGGAGTTCTAGAGATAATGTAACACTATGTTATGGTCACACTTTGCCTACCCTTCAGCTAGATTCCCCAACTGGTGGTCACTGAAGCAAACTGACACACCATTTTACAGCTTCTTGACATAATTTATGGCCACAAACACAGCTAATTGATCAAACACTGCGCCAGAACAGGTCATCAGATGGATTCCCAAACGGGCACAAGAGGGAGAAGGCGCTGCCCGAAGTGCTTTGAAAATGCAAAATCCCGCACAGTCCTGTCCTGTGCCTTTTCATGTCTTCACAAAGGAGCGCAGATGGCATCCATATCTGATTATATGATCCATGTGTAACAAGTGTGTACATCTGCCACTTTAATAACGCCGTTTGGCCACAGCCTATAGCTGTTGCTACCAAAAAAAACAATCCTGCAGATTTAACCATGTTTGTGAAAGGCCATTTTGCCATAGTTTGGTTCATAATGAGAATCTGATCCAAAGGAAGTAGTTCTTTCACTGTTATATTATTGATGTACTATTTTTGAAACTATGTAAAGTCTGAGCTAATTAAATCTTTCTGGTACAACTAGCATTATTAAGTAAGGCCAATTGTACTGCCAGATAAACAGCGTTTAGCCTTCTAGCTCTAATAGCACAGTGTTTTCAAACTTTGGCCTTTTTTGCTATTCACTGGTGATAGATTAAGGATCATGGGCTTCCTGATCTGCATGTTATTGTGGATCAAGGAGGCCCTGCCCCAGCTAATTGGCTTCATCTACACTGAATGAGCTAGATCTAGATTAAGGACTCAATCAGGATCTGTTGTACACCTGTTTATTGGATCTACATCTGAACTAAGGGTGTTGTTCTGGATCATGGGAGGCATGCCATGGCATGCACCAAAAAGATACCACATCTCCAGGCTCCAAGGCTAGTGTGAAGCTCATACAAGCTTTTCAGGCAAAGGGAGGCATGGACTGGATCAGCACCATCACTGCAGATGATGCTGATCCAGCCCACACCTCCAAGTAATCCAGAACAACATGCTAAGTATAAAAAAGGTCTTTCTTTTCCTTGTGCTCCCCTGTTAACTTTTATTTATCTTGGTGACAACCATCAACCATTGTAGACACTGGGTGCATCCCCATGCACGTTTTGTCCAGTACCGAAACCGGGCTTGGCAAGGGGTGTCCCCATGCATTTTAGATTTGGTTCGGTTTCCACAGACCAAATCACCCCAAACCATACCAGACCAGGACAAATTTTGTACCTGACAAAACAAGTCTGGGCATGGTTTGGGGTCTCGGCACACATTGCTTAGCAGGCCAAGACTGCACATGGCGATGATCCTGGGCTATTTTGGAAGGAGATTGAGACTCACATCATTGGGAGGTGGGATGTGCTTGATGTTCCTGCCCTTTGCATTGGAGAGCACAGCCGCTGACAGTTTTTGAGAGTGGAAACATCCCGATCACCAAGGCAGGCAGGATAATAGCTTAATTTTAGTGCTTTTTCCACGGCAGAAATTCCACCCCTGTTTCCTGATCGCCAAGGCAGGCAGGATAAAGGCTTGATTTCTGTTCCTTTTCCAAAATATTCCACCCCTATTTCCCAAACGCCAAGGTGATCATGATAATGGCTTGATTTTCTCCCTTTTAAACTTGCTGGGTGTTCTCATGGTTCCCGGTGGAGCAGAGGTGTGCAAAACTGCTCAAGCACCCAACAGCTGCTGAACCTTGTAGCAGCTTTGGGTTTTTAAAAATTATTTTAAAATTTATTATTATTATTAAGCTTTATTTAAGAATTTTTCCATGCCCAGTCCTGGCTTTCTGTGCTGGTAAGGGGGGGGGGAGGATGCAGCATTTGCAGCTGGCAGCACAGGGGTGGGTAGACATGAATCCGGCTTCCAGTGAGGAGACAGGGGTGGAGAGGAGGTGGCGCTGCTCCCCCCTGTCAAGGTTTGGCACGGTTTGCATGGGGATGGCTGCATCCGCGTCCAGCCTGCACCCAACCTGTATCACTGGGAATGGCATGGGGACAGGCAAGGATTGATCTCGGACCCACTCCTTGTCCCATGCATCCCCATTACACATCATGGGGATGCAGCCACTGTCATTTCAAGAAAAAAATTACTCATATTTTTAGAATGTATTATAGTATTATCTTCATTTTATGGTGTCACATTTTATTCAGTTAGTGAAGTTCCAGTGACCCACTTAGTACTTACTGTGCTCCTCTAATTTTCTCTAATTTGTGTGTGGCCCCTTAGAAACATGCCATGGCCTTCATGTGGCCCCTATTGAGAACCACTATACTTCATGTGGCCCCTATTGAGAACCACTATACTACTTGGGTATTGTGAATAAGGAAGCCACAATGTGTAATAATGGAAATGCTGTTGCTGCTGGTAGTTGTAGTAGGTGTGGAACTGTATCTATAGTACAAACTATAGCACATATAACAAAGTTACTGAGCCTTTTTGAATTTACATGCTTGGGGAACTCTGGTTGAACTCCTACACGCATCATCTGCACTACCCAGAATATTTACTACTCCAGGGGTGGCTGCAGGACTTTCCCCAGAGTGTGTAGATGTAGAGCAGTTGGAAGAGGTTTGAACGGAGCTGGAAAGTGACAGTGCGAGTGTGGTTAGTGTTGTGTCATCGCATCACTGCAGCAACGGTACCGCATAGGCTGATAGATTCACACCTTGGCAGCTTCCTTAAGTGCTGGCAAGGTTAGGTTCCAGCATCCCAAGTGCAGATGCTGAAACTATTCCCCATCTTTGCTTCCAGGGGAAGTTTCTCCTGGGAAGCAAAGGTGCGAAATCACCCACAGTGTAATATCAATACTAAGTGCTGAAAATGTGAGGAAATTGAAGCCAGTTATATGCATGAATGGAGCACTTACGATAAAATCAGAAACTTCTTGGAGGCAGGAATGAAATATGATTATAATATGTTTTTAAGACTGTTGAAACCTCTTCTACATTATTTTGAAAATTATGTGCATCCAGACTGTCGTAATGAAGTAAAACATTTTAACAAATGCGGCAAAAAAAAAGTTAATAGTTTCTAAATGGAGCATTTATACAATACCCGCTGAACAAGGGAGAATCAACAAAATTTGGGACATTATCATGATGTCTAAACTTACTGAAACTATATGATTAAAAGACAGGAGACACAGCCAAGAACAATTTGAGATAATTTGGTTTCCTTTTACTACATACATAAAGCATAAGTATATACTGTAATTTGGAAGCACTTAAAGCCTTTTTGTGCTGGCAAATTTTAAGATCCTATTACATGAGTTTGAAAATCTAACCTAAAATGAAGTTATAAATGGAAAGAAATTTTTGGATATTAAAACTGCAAATGTATTAATAAATTTAACTCTCAGAATCATAGCACTGGGAGGGATAGCTAAACCACTGAGGCCACCTCCTGATCCAAGCAGGACTCAATATTAAATTACCTCCAGCCGATATTTATCAAAATTCTGTCTGAATATATCTTCTGAGTGAGCTACACTTTATTTATTAACATTATGACAGTGATCTTTACATCTTTTTTCAGTCCAAACTTCTTGATATGGTGTATCTACTTCCTTTCCAGTTTCCCTGTTAACTAGAGGTGAAGTCACATTATGTGACTAGGGTCCATAATACTTTATCAGAATTTCACTTGTCTTCACAATCCTGCAAAGGCTAAAGACCCCAAATTTAAACCTTCATACCAGGTATTCAGACTGCAGATAAAATCACTAATAGTGGAGGGCGGACAGAGAAGGATATTTAAGAGCCCCTTCCCTCTGCATCCTTTCCCGCAATAACTGTATCACTAGCACCAGAATTGAGGGTTGCTAGTATGATGTCCCATGCCCTCCAGAAAGTATCAGGGCCTTTTCCACACTTACCTTGGTTATTCTCCGTGGGACATCCTGGCTCAGAATATGCAACCCATTCCATGCAGGGATGGATTGCTGCTGGAATGGAATACATCTGCCCACATTTTGGGTGCCCTCTGCTGCCTCAGCTCTGTCTGCTGCCTTTGAAGAGCCCTTAGAGAGGCATCTAGTCTCCAATGGCCAGCAATCTTCATTTCTGGTCTTCGATGTTTCTGGCAGGAACCTTTTTGCAGTGCTAGTGCCAGCAGTGCTTCCTGAAGTTATACTAAAGATGGCCCCACTTGATATACCAGACAGTGGGGCATGATGTCTGAATACCCTTTTGGTCCAGTATACCAACAGTGGTTACTCTTCAAAGTAATCCAAAGCAGACAGATCATGCCTAAGGAAATGAGGCCTGAGCTAGTGGATGGCAGGCCCCTACAACGGCTCCAGCCTGCCCCTTGACTTGGTACATCAACAAGTGAGGAAAGGGCCAAAGAACCCTCAAGCATCACCCGCGTGGTCTATGCTTTTACTTTTAAAATGTTAGGTGGCCAACAGAAGCTTTTTGAAAACAAAAACCAGAATGAGGTTAAGCCACTCAGGAGCATATCCATTTCTTGATGGGCTGCAAGATATACAGTAAGTTTTGGAAAAACTTAAATGCTCTGAAAAGCAGACAACTTCAGGAAAAGCTGCTCCATGCCACCCTCATACTTAAAGATAAAATCTGAGGGTAGTAGGGGCGCGAGACAGAAAGCAAAGGAAAAGAGAGAACATGGGAGAAAGTCTGACCAGTTTTATCATATTGACTAGGAAAAATACAGATGTCATCAAAATGAACATAAATGTGTAGGCAGTTCTCTTAGGCCGTGATCCCTCTTAACTCAGTTAAAGTGGAATTAACAAAAATGGATGCAAATGCACATTATGCATGTTCCCATTTGTTTTTGTTAATTCTGCTTTAAAACAGAGCATCATGGCTGTGCAGCAGCAGCAGCGGTGGCCGAAAGGGAGGGGAAAGAGGGCAGAGCTTGCTCGCTCACTTGCCTGCCTGCCACACAGCGTTTCTCCTCCCTACGCCTCGGGAGCACCCTGGCTGTTCAGTGGTGGGAAGCCGAGCAAGTGAGCAGGGTGGCGGCAGGTGGCCGAAATAGCAGGCAGCCGGGCAGGCAGGCAGGCAAGCAGCTAGGCAACCAAGGCAGCGGCGGGTGGGCAGGCAAGTGGGCAGGTGGCACAGTTTCAAAACACTCTGAGCTGAGTGGGAATGCCCCAATGGGAAAATAAAGCCTTTCATTAAAAAAACAAAACAAAAAAAAACCGGGAGTGAGAGCTGTTTGAAGGAGTGTTTTAATTAATTTTTCTCCCAATTACTCCTCTTTTTAAATCAGAAAGCCACTTTTCAGTGCAGACAGAGTGTTTTCAAACTGTTTTGAACACTAGTGGGAACAGGGCTTTAGTGTCAATATAGAAGTGGTTTACCATTGCCTTCTGGTGGAGGAGATATCAGAGATCACACCTGGAACCTTCTGCAGGCAAAATATACAGCAGCCTCCTCACATTAGCTATAAAATGTTATTTGGCAGAGTTATGTTTCCACTAGCAGGGCCAATAACAGCTTGGGAGTGAGAGAAAGCAATTTCCATTAAAAAACAAACCCAAAAACCAGACAGGGTCCTGATGGAGTGAGGTGCTTGAGGCAATTCATAGAAACTTAAGAAAAAGTGAAGTATGGGGTACACATTTGTCATCTCATCTACCCTAAGCATTTGACAATTTCTAAGCATCTGCCTCAAGTGCAATCTTTTATCTTGCCTAAATTTGTTACCTTGCATTTTCCTCAAGTGATCTCTTATCCTTGGCAATGGGAACACTCAACTGGCCTCTGAAGCAGCTTTTTAAAGTTATTATTTTCTAGCAACTCCAGCCTTCATTATTTAATTGGGTCTCTTAGATTGTGAGTTCTCTTACATAATAGTAAATCCTATTGAAATCAGTGGAACTTCATAGACTGTTGTATTACAGTCAAGCTTTTATTCTCAATTAATTTGAAGGCGATTGTATTTTTATTGTGTTGTGCAAAAGTCATTGTTCAGTTAATAAGCATAGTATTAATTCCAGCCTGCAAGGAAAGCAGTATATTAGTACAGTCCATACACAGAGGCCTAGAAGACTGCAGTAGTAGCCCCTATCCAATTTATTTTTCAAGCTTTCTGTTAGATGCACATTTTGAACCTACTTGAACTTCCTCTGAATTATGGAATGTTACTTCAATATCATACCAATTGGCCATGGGAAGAAAATACATGGAGAGTGACCATGGAGAAGTGGGAATCATTTTAAAACAAGCAGGCAGTACATAACAACTACATTTGCCCTCCAAAAGTGCATCAGAATGCACAATCATGCAAAAGTTGAAGTTTCGTTTTCTGCTGAGGCAAAAGTTAAGAATGGAGATAGCTGAAATGGTTCTGCTACTGCCCAGATGCTATCAAGATCAGCAACAGTTAGGAAGAGAGTGAAAAATAACCTCTTGGTGAAAAATAACCAAATAATCACTTGGTGAAAAATAACCTCCCTAAGCAGGCCCTTATGAATGACAAATTAATGAGCCAACTGACCTTGTCTGCACAAATGCCTGGCCCAAAATGTTGGAAGAATTGGTGCAGGCTACAGTAGACCTTGCCCAGCACTAACACATGGGTGGCAGGTCCTTATTCCAAGTTATAATCCAGAATAAGGCCCAGTGCAGAAGGGGGCATAATTGGACCCCTCCTACTGAAACTTGCCAGATGCCTTGAGGGTAAAGCTGCTCATCTCCACACACAAAAAATGTTATAGGTCCAATGAGGTGTCAATCCACACTGGTTTTCGAGCCCTGGCAATGCATACATTTCAATATGCTAATAAATCAGACTTAAGGTTTTACAGATGACTTATCCATTCCTAAACAACTTGACATCAGAATATCTGAAAGTATTGACATCTCCCATATAAATCCACTCAGACCTTGGGATGTGATGATGGTTTGGTTCTGGTTGGGTTCTGTCTGTGAAAGTCCTTCTGGTGAGAACTAGGGTTAGGGGCTCTTATGCCCCTATACTCAGTTGGTAAAACAATCGCCTTCCTGCACTAAAGCAGCACCTATGTGCTCCATACCTGTGATAACCACTAGCCAGTTTGGTCCAGTGGTTAGGGAGCTAAATTCTTATCTGCAATTCCACACTCCCCACAAAGCTAGCTGAGTGACCTTGGGCTCATCACAGCTCTCTTCTGAGCTCTCACAGCCCCACCTGCTTCACAGGGTGTTCTGTTGTGGGGAGAAGGACAGAAAGCTTTGTCAGCCACTTTGAGTCACCTTAAATGGGTGAGAAAAGTGGGGTAGAAAAGCCAACTCTTCTTCTCCTCTGCATCCAGGCAGAGGCATGGGAGTTACCTGCAGAGCCAAGAAAATGGTTGCTATGGCCAGAACTACCATCTGCATAGTGAAATCCCTCTATAATCCAGTGTGGCACTAGGAACTGTGACTAGAATGGTGCCACTGTTCTGGGTTCCTACACATAATTTGTGTGGCAATCACAATCCTCAAGTAGCCATTTTTTCCCTCCATACGTTCGTAATTTAAGCAAAGCGTGCATTGATGGAATACCTGGGCTGTCTCCATATCGCCAGGGATTTTGCCTACGTCATCTCAATGGCAAATGTGGATGTTAACCAAAGGCTGCCACAGGATGCAGGAAAACTTACATCATTAAATGGTAGTTTCTGCAATAAGAGCTACATATTCTAAATGTTGTAAAATTTTACTCAGTATTAATATAGATATTTCAGAAATGAGATTAAATTGATATGACTTGGGTTATGCAATTATTTAACCAATTCTTCAAAAACTGTTTTGAAGGGAGAGAGTCAATGTAATTACGTGTTAAGATTTTAAAGCAAAGGTTTAAGAACTGTGGGTGCACTCTAGGGACGGATCCTATACAGTAGCAGTCAAGGATATATCAGTGCAGCTGGGAGCTCTCCTCCAGCACTAGTTCATGGGCTTTGTTTGGCTCTCAGCAAAGGAATATTTGCCATTGCCATGTGGGAACTTGGGACATTTTTTAGGCAGGAATCCAGATAGTGCATTCCACGAGTCACGAGGTGATCAGAGGGTGCTTTTTCTGAAAAAAAGTCTCCTAACAAGTTCATCCCACTTTTTTTGGAGCCATTTGTTTTGTTCAGATGTGCCCACGTTCTTCCTAGATAATCTGAGGAACCTGAGTGGATGTTTGGCATGGAGAGAGGCATCTCCTTTCTGTACTTACAGTCTAAAATATTGAAGGTTGCTACCCAAAAGTGTCAATAAGGCTGACCTAGATGGAGGTGTCACTCATTATAAGAAGACTTTCTCTGTTCTTATTCAAAATGTGCAAAATATTTGTCATAAAACTATTGTTTATATGTTGGTTATTCTAGCCTCAAAATATTCTAGATAACAACAGCTTTAAGCATTCTTGAAATGTAACGAAGAACAGCAATGTTTGACTTTCACCTGGAGAATTTAAAATTGCTTTCAGCATCTCTTGTCACTAGTATTCACAAGGCCGGCTGCTATTAGTTACTAGGTAACGTATCAAGAAAGGAGTACTCTAATATCTTTCAAGGTTGAGAGGCTATATATTATCTCATTCTCATATCAATCCAAAACTTGTCACTGTGCAAAAGAAAATCATTGTTGTGATGGCTTTTAAATTGTTTGGATTGTTTCCCCTTGCCTTTCGATTAATTTCAATTTTTGTTTTTAATTAGGTATTGCATCTATTCAATGAATCTTTTTTTTTTTTGGATCCAATTAAATCTACCACTTTATTTGTTTCTCATTAAGGAAATGTAGATTCTACACTGTATTTCTACCTGTATCTATATCTATGGCCATGTCCTCATGCAAGCTGTTTGGTTCAGAATGAGCATGCATGGGACTGGGAGCGGGTCCGAGATCAAATCTTGCCTGTCCCCATGCCATTCCCAGTGATGAGGGCTGGGTGCCGATGCGGCCATTCCCATGCAAACCACGCCAAACCTTGGCATGGGGGAGGAGTGCCACCTCCTCTCTGCCCCCACTCTCCTCATTGGAAGCCGGATTGATGTCAGTTTACCCCTATGCCACCAGCTGCAAATGCCCCTGTGCTGCAACTGCAAATGCCACATCCCCCCCTCCCTTAGTGGCACAGAAAGCCAGGACTGGGCTGGGAGGCATGGAAAAAAATTTAAAAATTTAAGTTTAATAAATTTTAAAATAATTTTTAAAAACCCAAAGCTGCTACATGGTTTAGCAGCAGTTTGGCTGTTGAGCAGTTTTGCTTATCTTCGCTCCATCGGAACCGCAAGAATGCCCGGCAAGCTTAAAAGGGAGAACACTGAGCCATTATCATGATTGCTTTGGGGATCAGGAAACGCGGGTGGAATATTTGGGAAAAGGGACAAAATCAAATCATTATCCTACCTGCCTGGGCGATTGGGATTTTTTCACTCCCAAAATATCTCAGCAGTTGCGATCTCCAATGGAAAGGGCAGGAACAGCAAGCGTTCCCCACCTCCCAATGACGTGAGGGCTAATCTCCTCCCTGAATAGCCTGGGACTGTCCCCATGCGCAGGCTCGGCTCACTAGACAATGCATGCCAGACCCCCAAACCATTCCCAAACTTGTTTCTTGGGGTACCAAATTTGGTCCTGGTCTGGCATGGTTTGGGGCGATTTGGTCCATAGAAATCAGACCAAATCAAAAATGCATGGGGACACCCCTTGCTGAACCCGATTTCGGTATCAGACCAAACATGAATGGGGACATGTCCTTTATCATCTATAGCTATATCTATACCTATGGGTACAATCAAATAGGGCTTTTTTCAATTGCCCTGACAGGAAAAATGTCCCTTCCATCGACACATACAAAAAGGCATTCAACAGTCAAACAAATAAGCTACCTCATTAGGTCTTTGTTTGATTCCAAAGCCTGGTGCCACTGGGTGCTACTTGCTGACTGGTCATTCATCTGCCTGGCTCTCCATGTCCCTGATTGATAGATTGCCCATAACAGCCATTTCAAACACTGTGAGTGGCTACATTTCCCACCTTGGTACCTTCAAAGCTCCCTCTCCAATCTGAATTTAAAAAAGAGTGGCCTTCAGTGGCATGGTTCCTTTTAAATTTTGTTTTTACTCTTGCAACCTGTCCCAAGGCCTTCAGCAATAGGATAAGATAAAAATACAAATGACTAAATTATGGCCAATGTTGTTTTTAAGGAAGTTGTAATGGGAACAAAAGCCAAAACCACACTTAAGTTTCAAAGACTGTTCAAGCACATGCTAGTCTCCTGAAACATTGTTCTTCAGCTGCTGATTTGCTCACTGTGAGGAAAGAAACCGCTAGTTTAGGCCTTATTGGTTGCTTCCATGATTGCTTTACAAATATGGCAACTTATATTGAAGAAAATATCTTTACCATGGGAAAGAGCTGCTGTTTGGCCAAATCCATGTTACAAAGCACACCCTTTTAATCTGGTCATTATTACTGAGTGAAGGAATGGTTATCTATTAGTAAGCAGACTTATAGTAAGTGTTGGAAATAACAGCATTTCATGTGTGTATGAGAGACAGACAAGACAGCCTAACCTGACCAAAGGGGGAAGAGCTTAGCATTCAGTCAGTTTTGTTTAGTCTCTTGTCTGTTATTAAGATGGCTGAGAACAGATCAGTCTGTACCATGTTGTTCCTGTTGCATTTTAAGTAAAGTTAACTTTTACTTTCACTAGTCTTTTCAGTGGTGCATTTTTGGGATCACTGCAGAGTCTTACTCCGCAAACTCTGGGAAATCACACAAGTCTGATTTTTCAACAGTAAGCTCATTATCATATCTGGTGAAATTTAAGCTTATGGCACCCGATCCTCACTGCAAGAGTGAAGGACCCATTGAGACGGTCTGCCTTTGGACGCTTACAGTGTCTGATGGATTTTTGAGGACTCTGGGGAAATTTCTGGTTGATATGGCTGGTGCTCCTATCATCACACTGGTCTTACTTTAGAATAATAAGGTGTGTAGACCTGTGGACACAATTGCTCCCGAGTGCCCTCAGAGTGGGCTGGACTGGGCTGGACTGTCCACAATGAGGGTGGCTCATGTTAACTAATAGGAGTAGTAGTATGTGGTTGTTAATGGAAATGTTACTGACAAGAAATTTCGTGGGATGTGTGAATTGTTAAAAGACTGCTCTGAATTTACCTAGCTGTTAGTCTGCAACGAATGCTTCCCTCAGTTATTCTGTAAATGAATTGGATTGAGCCTATTTCCATTTGGTTTTAGCTGAAGGACCATAATAATCTACCTTTATTGGAATATTTATATATATGCAACAAAATGAAACAAAATTAATATTTCAGTCTTAGTGATATTCCTGGGAAGAGGTCAGGGAAAAAATAGTAAAGACTAGACACTTATAGAACAAGAGAAAGTTGTATCAACTGTGTTTTAAGCTCCATTTTTTGTTTGTAATCTGTCAGGAAACTCTAAGGAAGATGATATAGAAATGTTTTAAATATTTTTTCTGCATCTCTCTTCAATAGTTAAGGAAAATAACACATTTTTATATCTTTTGAATAACAAAGCTTTATTTCTAATTCAATATTTACAGCTGGATATGTATCTTATGTGTGTCTGTGTTCTTCTTTCTATGAGACAAAGAGTGTGATTACAAAGAGTGTACTACTTACCCTGAGACTACACCAGGGAAGGGCAATTAGTGACAAATTGTTCCCTCAGGAGACACACAACACTAAATATTAGAGAATGGCATTTTAAATAGGGCACATCTGAAAACCCATGCAAAGGTGAATAGCCAAGGAGGGACAAAGGGCTTTTCATTACGTTATTCCTTTAACAAAAAATGTAATCAATAAACAATCATTCTTGTGGTTCATAAGCCTCCCTTATTAGTCACTCCTAACCATGAGGAAAAAAGGATCCTTCAGCCTACACAAATTGCAATGACAATGACTGCTTTTGGGACATAGAGTGAAATTAACTTCTAGGTTATCCCCGTCAAGGGCCATTAAGTCCTGAACTATGAGGGACACTGTGAACAAGTCATATTTTAGCTTCCCCTGAGCACAAAGCAGGCAGGTTCTGCTCTGTCCCTCCAAACGCTGACCTTCACTGAAATTTATGTGGAAATGAAGAGGGAAAAAGAAGGCTGTAGCACTGCTAAACTCTGATGATGTGACTCATTTTAATTATTGGTATTTGGAAATTAAATGGCCTAGGGCTTGTTTGGCAGTTTGTTTCAGGGGGAAAAAAATGAAAGATTTAAGCTGGCTTCAGAATTTTTGTACCTTTTTACAGCAGGTGTCAAGAAAGACACTCATTTTTCTTTTTACAGAATGTCCTTGTAAGCATAATAACAATTAGGAAGCTAGGCCTTCACATCAAGATCTCCTCTTCTCTCTGACATTCCTGCTTGGGCTACTTCATTACTTATAATTTTATCAACAAGCTTCTCACCAGCCTATCTTTAAAAATAGTTCTGAATAATAACATTGTATGGCTTCTTTAAAAAGAAAATGTCTAAGGACTGTACCAATAATGGTGAATTATGAGCCCACTGAATTTATTTTCTCATGAGCACATTCTCTTTACTAATCAGTATACTCTTAGTGTTCATTAACAAAATTGGAGGTTGAAATATTTCCCGCAGAAGAGATTAAATTCTCCTTTCAGTACCAATTTATAGGAAATTCCTTGCACTGTATACCACTGACCTTTATTATTATTATTACTATTATTATTCCCCAGAACTCAATATTTGTTTTTGTTAGCACACCAAAATCTCTATAAACTCAAGGCAAGATCTGCGTAGGTTTCATAGATGCTGGCTGGAAGTGTAGTTTACTGTTCTGTCTCCATGTGTGCCAATTCTTTTGGAGTCCCTGGAATGAGAAGTGGGCTATATATACTCTTTGTCTGATGTTCTGCCTATTGCTAGGTTTTTTTCTCTGAAAGTTATTCTAATTAACCAAAGCTACCTCTGTTTCTCCTTATCTGCTACAGCATGTTTTATTGTTTTTATCTTATAAGTTGTTGAAATAAAGTAAGTCTTCTTTTCAAACGTGAGGCCAATTAGCACTTCAGCTTGTAATTTATAATTAGTCAATAGCTGGGCTGATGCATCTGCACTAGGTGCTTGCAGCCTAGAAGTGCCCCCTGCCTGCCCATATGTTGACTAATTATAAACTAACTGTGGTGCATGAAATTGTGCGCCACAAGCATTCCAACCCTCCCCAATCCCAGCCATATCCTTAACTTTAGCATCCAGTCAGTGACCATCTGCACTCTTTCCGGCTGAGGGGGGAAGCGCACTGGCAGCTCATATGACCCCCTGACATGACTGCACTTGCACAAAGAGTCAGTGCCACACAGGGCATTGTGATCAAGATGGCAGCACCCTGTGGAGGGATCAGACGTGCAACTGATAAGGTGAATGATCAATTACATGGGAGCTAGGCTATCGTTGACTAGTGCTTGCAAGTGTGAGTGCTAGTCAATGTTATTCTATAATGCACCTTTCATGTCCACAGGACAGGAAGTGCGATATCACCACTTGTTTTCTTGTGCTCTTGAAATCAAAGGATCCCCAGCAGAGACCCAGAAATGTGTGCAGAAGCAAGCCAACTTTCAGAGCCTGTGCTGTTCTTGCTACCAGTGATTGTTAATATAATGGCAGCAGAACTGGAACTCAGCCTGGCCTGTTTTAACATTTCCCACTTATGAATGGTCCTGGGTGTGGATTCTGTACTGTGCAGTGGGTCAGGCATGATGACATATGGACCCTGTGTTTCCAACACACTTCTGGCATTGTTCTCATAGGCTATGGAGATAGTGCGCAAGTATTCTAGAGCTGGGAGGACAGGGGAAAATATCATCTTCAACTTCTACTTATCAAAACCTGCAAAGAAACTGTAAACATTAACTCATTCAGAACCCTTAAGTATTGTTACAGGTTGTGGTCTAGGCATGTGTATCATGTGGGAAATTAGCTTGTCTAACCATTGGCCCAAAGGGATTGAAATGCTAAAGGCATGCATAACAATAAATTGGCAGATACTCTGTAAAAGCAGGCAGGCGAGCAAGACAAACCCTCAAGATTTTATTGCGAGAGCAGCAGCAAAAGAGGAAAGTGGCACTTTTAAGTGGGTGCCAACAGAGCACTGTCAAATGAATACAAACAGAAGGGAATCCCAACCCTGACTTAGGCACAAGGTTGACCAAATAAGGAGCAGTAGCTCAGCACACAGGAAATTATACATGAAGAGGTAAGTTTTGGTGAATTATTTTAAAAATAACCCACACTACCCAAAGACTAACACCTAGCCAGGAGCAGTCAGTTCTCACCCTTAGTGACACGAATGGGGACTTAGGAGTGAAGCTCAGGTCAACAGGATGAAGCTGGACCAGAAAACCTCTTCACTGGAACTGCAGAAATGGAGAATTGTGTAACTCTGTAGCAGCAGACTTTCAGAGTTGTGGTATTAGCCTGAATCAGTGTGGCGGCAAGGATTTTTGCTGTTGGCAGAAATACAGACCTCCTTAAATTAACTGCACTTATGTCTCATTAAAAATGTTATGAACAGTTAGTTTGAAATAATTTGAAGTTTCGTTGGTTTTAATAAGAATAAAGCATAATTCACTCAGGCAGCATCCACATGCATAAAAATAAGTGGTTAAAAAGTGGTAACATCCTATAGCTTTTAATGTTGATTAGAGGTGGGGTAGGAACATGAGAGTCCACATGCTACCACCTCTAAGTTGTTTTTCAGCTACTTTTTAAAATGTCTTGGATGCAACCTGAGTGAATATTCAATACAGCCTTTGCATTTAGCTTAGTGTAACACTTTTAGAACTAAAATGTGGCATTTTGATATTTGTGTAAAGGATAGCTTGCTTGAAATTTGCCCTTATATAAAACTACTGAAGGTCTAAAAACCATGTTCTGTCTTCTGACCACTTGAATTCAGACGCCTTAGATGAACACAGTCCAATCACCTCTTTCAATCAAAGCACAGTTTACTGTTGTAACTGCAGCTGGGAACTGTGGTTTAAGTACAGTAATTCCATTAAATAGGTACTAAAGAACTTGGCTTGCCTGAATATTATCATTATCCAATGCTCATTTTGTATGCTCACTGGTTGTTAATGTTGTAACCCACCCTGAGTCCTTTGGGCATAGGGTGGGATAAAAATTCAAACAAACAAACATGTCTGCAAATCCATTTATTCTTGTGAGTAATGTTCAACAGTTACTATCTTCTTTCTTGCCTTCAGTAGCCTACAATACCCACTCCCTCCTTCTACTTGATGAAGATTGAAGAGGGGGAAAAGTCACATATATACAAGAGGCACTTGACCAGACTGTTTATATAAGTGCTGTAACTAAAGGGGGATCTGCTTGATATTTACCATAGAGGCTCAAATGTGACCCAACTATCTATTAAGATGCTTAAAAACCTTGCCTTCAAGCTTTACAGATAATCTGAAAATTCCTGTGGCTAGCCCTCTCTATGGGTCAATTAAAATTAAATCTGGATTCTATTGATTTGTGGCACTAAACTCTCAAAAGCTCATTGAGCTGATGTATTTGCATAAAATGTTACTAAAATTTTCAGTAGTTTAGAAATAAGGCTGTGAAGAAGTTTCCAAGCTTGATTCTGTGCTTCAGGAGAAAAAGAAAAGCCACTCATTTTGTAGACTGAAATTTCCACAGACCCAGCTGATAATAGCACCTTATAATTTAGAAGACTGAACATGAGGTAGGAAAAACAAGGGGGCCTTCAGAAGTATGATAAAGGGTACCAGATATGTAATTAAATGTAGAATTTGAAACGAAGGGCCTTTTTGTACTTTTGTTCCTGGCCATGATCTGAATCAATGGATCTGGACCAGTGAGGTCCTCTCATTTGGACCCAGCAAGGTATAGTCTGGAATGGTGCTGCCTGCAGGGCAACACTGGTTATGAGCTTTGGGGGGCAGTCTCTGGGGATTCCAAATAAAATTGCTAAATATTTTTGCTAAAAACTACAGTGACAGAAGCTGCACAAAATGAAGAATGCAGGCCCTTCAGAAGCAGCAAAGCCTCAACTAATGTGCATGTTTTGTTGTTGTTGCACATGTGAAGACCAATGACAAAGGATGGTCAGATTCACCTCTGTGTGTGAAGGCATGACACCTCAAATTTGCACAAAATGAAGCTATTTGGAATATGCCTATAATTCAGAAGCCTCTTTATTTGGATTACGCTCCATCTAATGCAGACAGAATGTAAAAGCAGCAGATAGGGCTTCCCGGATGTGCACAAAAGGGGACCTGAAGCTAACTATGAGGGATCCTATTCCAGACCTAAGTTAAATCTCCTCCAGCCTTCAAGTCGGGCATGCAATGGTGAGGCTTTCCAATCCATTGATCCCTTTGTCACTATGTTGCAAGATTAGTAACTTTTGAAGAGTACATGGAGGTAAGAGGGAGAAGACTGAAGATTCTTCTTTACCCTTCTTGAGAATACAGACTTTAAGTTTATACTAGGAATTTTTATTTCTCCCCACTGAGTCTAATAGTTAGGATCTTTTGATTTTTATGCCTCATATTCTGTTGACATTTATCTCTTTGTAAACTCTTTCAGAGGAAAAAAAATAGTACTCTATACACAGCAAAATCAAGGATAAATAACAAGTGTACTTTCATATATAATTTTTTTTTTGCTTTTTATGTCCAATACCTATGATTACTATATAAAAAAGGCTTTTGTTCACAGTACCTAAAAGATGTGACAATAGATCTTGATGACGGGGCTTTTGCAACTTAAGTTCGCATAGCATTCAGGATGGCAACTTGAAAGGAGAACAGAGGCTTCTTCGCACTACAGCTAAAATGCTGTAGAATGCTTCGGCCCGAATGGGCCTAAGACACTTTCCCATCCACACTGGCAGGCAAAGGACACATTGCAAACACATCCTTTACCTGCCTATGTGCGGATGGTAAAATGTCTTAGACGTGTTCAAGCCGAACGGCAATCCCGGGACTCACAAGTCCTGCCCCTGGCCTCCCCCCATTGGCTGCTGTGGAGCCATGGGCAGGTAGCCCTGGTGCCTCCCTTCCCTGTGGTCCCGCATGCTCCCCAAGGCAAGATCAGCTTGTCAGGGCCGGCGGGACCCCCATGTGACAGCCCCGCAAGCCACCCCAGGGGCACATGTATGAACAGGGTTTACCTGTTCAGCACCGGGCAGCAACTAGGGCGAGGAGGCTGGCCATGCCACGCGCATGTCCGCAGTGGAGCCTCTGATTTGCCAGGCAACCATCAGATCCCTCCAATGGGAGGAAGCTGGGGGAGGGGCCCAGTCATCACAGAGGGAGAGCATGCAAATGCTTTCCCTCAGGTACAGCTGGGAATGTGCCGGGATGGGCCAAACGTGCCGGGACCGTTTCAAAGCACTTTTTTGTGCTCTGAAACTCAAACACGCGTTGGGACTGGCTAAGGCGGCTGGAATGGAGCCGTCGGCCCACAGGAGCAAATACTCCATCCCTGAGCATCCTACGTGCGTTTGGAAACCCCTCGTGCGAAAAGGCCTCTGGGCTCCTTTATCTTTAGTAGTGGAACAGAAGAGGGAATTTCAGCAGATGTATCTCATCTCATCATGCTTGCCTTATTAACAGCACAAGGAGTCAGTCTGTCTTTTCATCATTTATAGAAATAAATTTTGGTAATCTTAATAGCATGAAATCTACCTGTGTGCCAAGTCTATCCTCTTTAACTGTGCCAGATGGACTCTGGGCATAGATGACCACAAATCCTCCACACCTAGCCTGATCCTGGGGCATATGTCAGATTTGTTTCTGCCACCACCATGCAGGAGTGGCCCATGACACCTTTTGGAGTTCAATTAACATTTTTCCAGGCTTCAAAAATAGCCCACTTCAGGAACTGTCTCTTAGAAGAAGAGTTGGCTTTTCTACCCCGCTTTTCTCACCCACTTAAGGGGACTCCAAATGGCTTACAAAGCTTTCTGTTCTTCTCCCCACAACAGAACACCCTGTGAGGTAGGTGGGGCCGTGAGACCTTAGAAGAGAGCTATGATTAGTTCAGGGTCACCCAGCCGGCTTTGTGGGGGAGGATGGAATCAAACCCGGTATTCCCAGATAAGAGACCAGCTCCTTAACTACTAGACCAAACCTAGGCTCAGAGAATGTTAGGCTGGGCTGGGCCATCCATCCACTCTGAAATCTACTCTACCTAACCCAGGGAGTCATCCAAAACTACCAAAAAAACTACTTTTTTTGCACTTAACTTCAGTGGGATGGTAGCCAGTATTAACACTGCAATTGCTGGTAACATCCCCAACTTTCCTACCAACCATTGGAGTGCAGACAGTCCATCCTAGACTATCTGAATAGCCATAGCAATAGCTGCAGCAATTTCCACCTCATATTTGGCTGTTGCTGTGGCAATCCCACCCCAGCTCCATGTAACATTTATATCAAATATAGGTACAAAGAATGTCAGCTTCTGGTAATGCTGTGGATCAGTTTTTACTGCTGCACAGCTTCAGAGGACTGAAAATGCTCCCACTGATGTGGGACACTCGCGGACATAGGGAGCACTGTGATAATTGGCTAGAGTGTCCCAGAGTATGTGGGAGCATTCCCAACAGTTAGTGCAAAATAGTTGAAATTCACAGACTGACAAAAACAGTTTAGATTACATACCAAATTCTCTCTCTCTCTCTCTCTCTCTCAGCAGGACTAGGGATGTGCATGAATATTCATAACATTCAAAACTTGTACAAATTCACCTGAATTTGGACATCCGAATTCAAATCAAATGCTTCGGAACATTTGTATAAAGCTTCATAACATTCATGAACATGGGGAGGTGGGAAAGCAGCCACACCAGTCACATCTGCAATGGATCCAGAGTGGATTCAAAATGGATTGAGAGCAGATTCAAAGTGGATTCAGGGCAGAGGGGGTTCGTATGGGATACATAGGAGATCTGTATGTGATTTGTATTGTAAATTCATATGGAATTTGAATCCTACCACGTTCAAAGGGGATCTGTTTGAACAAATACTAATTTTCGTGCATTCAATTTGATACAGATTGAACCCCAGAAAACCATTCGTGCACATCCCTAAACAGGACAATAAATTTACTTTATACAAATTACATCCAATAGATACAGTATATTGGTATAATTAACTATTGTGCTTGCACCTGCAAAGTATACCTGGGAGGATCTTGGGACTGTGGGCTTGTTTTTCTTCTCAGTTCAGTTCTTCAGCTTGGAACTTTGGCTGTGCCCAGACATGGTCTAAAACATGGGATTATTCTGGAACTGTATTGTGATTGCCACCTGTATCCATGGCAAATTGACGTACATCTGGGATACAAGATTAAAATCCTAGCATATAGCTATTCTGGAAAAGTCAATTCCCAACCAAAGGCCTATTTGCACTAGGCCCCTGGAATGCAATTAGGGAGGCCCTGGGACAGGGCATTCACTCTGCTGGGCCAGGAGTTCTGTCCAGGACTGCCCCAGCCCATCCAAGGGTGGCCTAATTGTGTTCTGGGTGTAGAGAATGAAATCATGCTCTACACCCATCCCAGGCTGTCCCACAGCTGTATGGCAGAGACAGCATTCACACTTTCCCTGTTGGATAGCTGCAGGCCCCGCCCCTGGCCACTGACATTGGGCCAATTTTGACCCAACAGCTGGCAGGCTTTTTGGGGGGTGGGGGTGGGGTAAGAGCATGATGTCCTTCCCCATTGCCATGTCTGGACCCCGGCTGCCTGCCCCTGGGTCAATTGTGACCCAATGGCAGCAGCTGAGGGCGGGGATACCACACAGTGTGTCCACCTTTTCGGGCTAGGACATGTGGGGGCGGATTCCCCATTCGCACCTAGGCAGATAAGGATGCATTCCTGCATGCCCCTTACCTGCCTAGGTGTGAATGGGGAATCCGTCCCTGTGTGTCCTAGCCTTCCTGCACTACAGCCATTTGGCTGTAATGCGAAAAGGCCTCAGCTTCTTCCTAAAATAGCAATATAGTTCACCTCTCAGGGTGCTTGCTACTAAGATCCATTTTGTACAAAATGGACAGCATGCAGATGCAGAGTTGAAACCAGACTGAAAATGATACCACACAAGTATGGGGGTTGGCTTGAGCACTTTTGGGTATTTTGTGTCCCATGATTTTGTCCTGCCATCTGTCAGGGACAGCAAGAGACAATTGTAGGATCTCATTTTCTGAAGGCAGCCTCTCTCTATATGATCTGCTTGGCTGATTGACTTATCCAGATAGGTCCTAAAACTCAGAATTATCTATGTTGATTCCAACATACCCAGGATATTGTGGGAAAATCAACTCCTAACCTGGGTTTTACATAAGAAGTGAAGAGCCTTACATGTCTCAGTGGTTTTTCATGCAATCTGACATCTTGTAGATGTTTACCATGTACATGCAGTGCTGAAACCAACTGGAAAATGGCAGCCATGCATGATTGCTCAATTCCAGGTAATTGAAATTCCCAGTTTCCTCATGCCTTCTGGAATGTTCCAAGACTCTTCGAGTGTGAACTATATAGTATTTTTACTACTATCGGTTAGGGATGTGCACAAATGGGATTTTTTGTATTTGATTCATAACAAATCGAATATAAGAAAATTCATGTTTGTTTGACTAGATCCCCTTCAAATGTGAAAGGATTCTATTTGATATGAATGTATTTGTACGAATATCCAATAGGAATGCATACATATCCCATAATATATCCACCCTGAAAGCATCAAATCCACACTGAATCTCCTTTGAATCCACTCTGTTGAATTCACTCTGGATCCGTTGCAGATGTGACTGTGCAGCTGCTTTCTCACCTCCCCATTTCATGAATGTTCCACAGCTTCGTACAAATGTTCCAAAACTTTCATATTCTTACAAATGTCAAAGCATTTGATTTGTGCACAAAAGTCCAAATTCGTACAAATTTGTATGAATAATGAATGTAATGAATATTTGTGCACATTCCTACATGTGTAACTTTGTGCTTCCCAATCATAACCTCAATATTTGATCATATACTGATATACTGTACCTATTGGGAATACAAATTAACAAATTTTTTGTAAAAAGAATATTGTTACATAGATAATGTTTGGACAGTTTGACTTTTGCTGTGCTTTTGCACTTGTAGAAATCAGCTTAAAATAATACTCTGGATCCAGCCAGTTTTCCCAAGTGGGATTAAGATCCCCATTTTGCCTATCCAATGACCATCGTGGCTAGGCATTATGGGAACTGAAGTCCAAAACAAGCAGAGACATTCAGGTTGTTTTTGTTTGGTTTAAAAGGAGAACTGTATGTAGGGATTTAAAAAAAGAAACAGAAAAAAAGGAAAGGAAAGAAAGAAAAAAGCTGCCTCCCTCACGCGTTTGAACTGAAGAAAACTGACCTGGCCTTGAAATGCAGAATTATAAAGACAAAACATAAATGAAGAGTTGGGTAATGTGCCCAAGGATTGTTATCATCATTCTGAATTGCCACCCTTTGAATGAAAACATATTTAACAAGGAAGAATCATTTCTGAAGAGTGAGAATTTTAAAAGCAAAGAGGCTATTGTTGGTTGTTTTTGAAAGCAGTATAATAAGCCTTCCCCATTCTTAAGGGTTTAAAAGAGACTCTCATTCACTTGACTTATGTACAGATAACTAGAATCCCCAAGCATTTTATCCCAATGTTTACATTTCTAGTAATGATCCCAGTGCCCTTCCCAGAAATCACTGTCACAGTCTGGGATTCTTTCCATACCTAACAAATGGCTCATTAGCGATATCAGCTGTAACAGCATTAATTTATTTTTGGAGGAAAGAGTGGTTCTGACTCACTTGTGCATGTCTAGTAGCAATAATTCACCATTAGTTAAGCTCTCAGCTTCAACCCCTTTGTTCTGGTGAGCCTCAAGCTGTCAAATATAATACCTTCTCCACTGAGCACAGATGTAACTTTTTAATTCAAGCTTTTGTTTCCTGATGATTTGCTTCAGGAATTTTAGTGAATCTCTCTCCCCCTCTTTCAGTGGTTTTAGGTGTTTTAATTTAGGCTCCATTAGTTGCTATTATTGTCATCATTCTTTTATTTACTTTTGGTACTTCCGTGGACTGCCCTGACAACTTTGGAGGGAATAGTGGCATATCCATCTGGGTAAGGACACGTAATATGCCAATGATTGACAAATAATTAATGGTGGGGCAGGAAGAGAAAGGGTGTCTCCTTTCAAACTTCACAGCTTATCTATAGTCTGGAGTAAAGTGCTTCTGGAGGGAAAATGCAAACCTTAACCCCCATCTATAGGTGATGCTCCATGTTTTAGATCCTGCAGCAGTGAGGATTCTTCAGTTGACACACGCAGCCCCTCCCTGCATGCTCAGCTCTGATTGGTCCACGTCTTCTTGGGCAAAGGTGAGTTCTTGAAAGTTCTTGCTCAGTTTGCCCAGTCACATGGAAAAATGCAGTGTAATGGAATGCTCTACAGTGAAAGTCCTTAAAATGACTATTTTTTAAACCCATCATCCACATGCTCTTGCGTGAGGATGAGTTCTCACACGTTTTGCCCAAACACACAGGAAAATGCAGAGTAATGGAGTACCCTGCAGTGAAAGTTCTTAAAAATACTAATTTTAAAATCTAGTGTATGTTTTAAAATCCAGTGTACGTATGCACAAATGTTTTTTTGGCATTCGATTCAAAACGAATCCAATGTTCAAAAATCTGTATTTGTATGAATAAAACACATTCAAATGTGTTAAAATTCTATTTGATACAAATCTATTTGTATGTATTTGTACGAACATTTGATATGTATCTGATATGAACAGATACGTATCTGATACGTTTCCCCAGCTTAACAAATGTCCGAACTATTCATACAATTGTCCAGAAACATTTGTATTTGTTCAAATGTTAGCATACAAATACTGTAATGTTTGATTCGAGTTCAAATGTCCGAATTTGACTGAATTCGAACCAATTTCGAATGTTACAAATATTTGTGCACGTCCTTATCAGTTTATAATGTGCAGCTACAAAGACAATTGATAAACCTGCCTGTCAAATTGAATGCTGTTGTGCATATTTTTTCACTCTGTCTGGATACATCCCTAGTATTAATTACTTAGATATCCACTGAGGCTTGCATTCCAGTTGAGGCCTACCTGTAAGAATCTCTGCTACCCAGAATGGCTGTCATGTAAAAGCAAAGTGGAGCTAGTGTTTACATTTGCTCTTTCCCAGTCTCTTGGGATTCGAAAGCCAGTGGTCAATGCAGTCACACCACAGTCTTCCATGCAGACATGCTTTTCAGGCACTGTTCCTCATTGTTTTAGTCCTTAGTTTCCATTCCTCCCTCTAGAGGCCTGCTGCCCTGAAGACCTGATTAAAGTGCCTTTACTGCATAATGGAGATGCAGCCCTAAGTTTATTTTGACAAGGACCTCTCTCATGGAACAGCCTAGCAAAAGCCTGCAATTTTATGAACACAAGGCGAGGTTGATGCAGCCTTCTTCCCTTCACCCCACCATTTTTTCATTCAAAAGCTCTTCCAATTGGCTTGTAGTTTTCATAATATAGTGCTATTTTTTATGCAGATGCAGATGCTGATGTGAAGAAAGTCCAGATCAAAACCTGCCACCGTGTTCAAGCTGTCCACATGAATAAAAATTTAATAATGCTAGTGTTTACTGTGTACTGAACCGAGGGGACCAATGGTCTAATTTGGTATAACATGGCATCTTATGTTTTGATCTCCTGCTCCCGTTGTTTTACTTTACCACCAGAAGACTGTTCTTCAGACAGCATAAAAAAGGAATTGCAAAGCGGTTCCTTTTCTTCCACCCGACTCCCTTCAGTCTTTCTGACACAACTGCTTCATCATTGTTCCTTCTGCCCTTGCTCTGCCAGCAATTGGCGTTAATTTTGTTCTAAGTACAGTTCATCTCCTATCTTTACCTTCGAGCCTTATAGGCAATCTATTGTAATTGTAGCTTTTATATCAACTTGAAGATGCCCTTCACCTTGGTTTTACCCATATTTCTTTGTTCATCCTGTTTTCCCATGTGATACCAACTTAATATCTTCCCGGTATTGCTCTGGAGTGCAAAGCATGTGCTCTTTCTTATCTTTGGAGAAAAAGACATTTAATCTGTCTCTAGTTCTTATACAAGATTGACACAATGCTGTCCGGAGTGCCTTTTTTAGAACAAAGTTCAGGAAATATATTGTCGTAGAAATATTGTTGGCTAGTCCTATTACATACTGCAGTAAGGGTAACGAAACATCTGTCAGTCTGCAAATCTGCTATTACAGGAAATACTGTGCATTAAAAGACTACAATTCACCCAGTCCATGTTCAGTCATTAATATTTCCATTCTAATGCTTTAATTCTGAAAAAAAAAAAAAGGATTACAAGAAGTTGCTGTCTTTCAGGTCATCAAACTGCTTCAACTGGCACTCGCCTCCTTTTTTTAATCTTCTCCCTGATCCTTTTGCACAGAGATTGAACCAGACATCTTCTGCATGCAAAATCTATTATACAGTATCTTTACTAATCAGTAGTGCAATTAAGCTTCAGTGAAGAATAGCCCACTTCCCCCCCCCATACATTTAATATTTAATCCAACCACCTATGAATACATATGGAAAAAGTAACACCTAATTCCCAGTATTTGTTCCTTTCTCATTCTGGACTAAGATATTAAAGCAGGCTGAATTTTAGAGTCAGGAGCAGCATCTGTCTCCTTAAGTGTGGCAACTAAAGGCTGAATCTAGAACACCCGTCTCTAAGATGCCCACATCCACCTTTCAGGACCTATTCAACTGATAAGGATTTGGTGAAAGCACAAAAGGAAGGGGTGTCGTGCCGTGTGTGTGTGTGTGTGTGTGTGTTCAGAGGCATAGCTGCTACATTCTTCATTAGCTGCAGTTTCCAGACCAGGCTTTAGGGGAGCCCCACATAGAATATGCTACATACTAGCCCACTTTTGAGACCACAGTTGTGGGGGACTATACTTATCCGGGAATGGTTGGCCTGTTTACCAGTTACACTAGCTGAAATGGATGAAAGGTGCTCTTAACTGGATGGTTCCAGAAATGCTCCCCAGTTTGTCTACTAGCATCTTAAACAGAGCACAGTAGGTGTGTGCACGGAGCCAATTTCCACACTGAATACCAATTTCGAGGTGAACAGAATGTGGAAATATTTGGCTCTGACTGAATAATAACCCCCATAGATGTGGGGTTATTTGTAATGAACAGAACAAATAAACCCTCCCACCCACTCCTCCAATCACATTCCCCTCCATTCCCACCCCCTTCCCCACTTAACTCATCTCCTCGTTTCCATTGCGCAGCTGCCACCATCCACACCGCCACCACCCAGTGCCCTGGTCACCACCAGAGCACCCCCAAAGGTAAGAGGGCTCCAGGGAGGTAGGCAGGAGCGCTCCAATGGCGCTCTGGGCCTGTTTCCAGGCCTTCCGAAATGCCAAACAGGCGTTCTGGAGTCTGGAGACGGGGCCTTCTGGTACCGGAAGGCCCTGTCTCCAGTTTCTGGAAAGCCTGTGTGGTGTTCTGGAAGGCCTCAAAACAGGCCCAGGACAACACTAGAGCACCCTCAAAGGTAAGGGGCACCGGGGAGGGGGGCGGGAGTGCTCCGCTGTCATGCTGGGCCTGTTTCCAGGCCTTCAGAAATGCCAAAAAGGCGTTCTGGAACCTGGAGACATGTATTTAGGTTCCGGGAAAGCCTGACATTCCAGAGGGCCTTGGAAAAGACCCAAAGTGCCACCAGAGCAGGCAAGGGCCCCCTGGGGAGGCTGCGAGGGGAGAAGTTTGGGGTAGGCAGGCCCAGGGAGGGAGGCCCTAGGGAATCCAGTATCCTTAAAAGCTTCTACTGAAGCTTCTGCGGATACTGGATAATCCTATTTGTGGATGGATAGAGCCCTTCAATTAAGGCCTTATTCAATCTGTCCACACATGTTGGACACATTAGCATGAGTAATTCGTGCACATCCCTAGAGCATAGTCCCATCCAGAACAGGCTACATTGGTCTTTTCTCAGCCCTTTAGTACAGCCCAGCATTGCTCCTGGACTTCCACGCCATCACCCTCCCCACCATATATACACAAACAAAATGAATGTCACTCCATCCATATTCATAAAATTTGCAGTGTCACAGGGCACCAGGGGCAAAATATCTAAAGCAGTGGTTCTCAACCTGGGGGTCGGGACCCCTTTGGGGGTCAAACTACCCTTTCAGAGGGGTCGCGACGAGTCTCCCACTGCCCTTCCCTCCCACCTCCCAGCTGCTCCATCCCCATGGTTGGGGGTCTCCACAACACGAGGAACTCCATTAAGGGGTCGTGGCATTAGGAAGGTTGAGAACCGCTGATCTAAAGGAACACTTTTTTCCATATTGACCTGCCCATGCCTTAAGACCTGGAGGGGAGGCACTCCTGGTTGTCCCACCACCCTCAGTAGTAAAAGGGGTGGGCACCCGGGAGAGCGCCTTCTCAGTGATAGAGCCTAGTCTATGGAATAGTCTCTCCCTTGAGGTATATAAGGACCCTTCAGGAAGTCAGTGAAGATACATCTCTTTGCCCTGGCCTTCAGTTAAAAGGGAATATACTTTTTCTTCCCACTTTTCAGACACTGTTACTGTTTTAATATATACTGTCATTGTTTTGATATATGTTTGATTTTAAATGTTATTACACACCTGGAGATAAATACTAATACTAAAAATAATATTGTAAGACTTCTGTTGGTTAAATATTGATTACTCAGCTTTATCTCAATGCACAAGTGTTTCTTTTCCTTCTGTTCCATAATACCCCTGGGGGTGCACTCTATCCTCTAACTGCCCTGCCTCTGGGCATGTTTTTTAACATGCTAATTAGCACTTTGGGAGCCTTCTGTGTTGGGTCTTATGTCTTTTATGGATTTTGACACGCCGAGCTCAAAAGGTTCGCCATCACTGTTCTACCCCCACACAGCATTTGCACCAGGAACACTGTGTCTGGGAACTTACCAGAAGTATAGTATGGAGGGTCAGATGTCCACTCTGGGGTGGACACAGTAAATGCAAAAAGACCCAAGGTGTGCACAGATGCAGTCTAATAGTGAGATGTATTATTATTATTTTTGCTAGCTGACATGGATGTCCATTTGAAAAGGAAATATGAGATGCAAATGAAAAATAAAATGAAATATGTTGCAGTGTTTTGGCTCACTATATCAGATATAACTCCAACATAATGTAATTTATTTCCATATTCCATATATATTCTGTTTGAAATCCTACTTAACGCAGTAGTTGGAATTGATCTTCCATCTTTAAACGTGTATCGAATAAACCAATGAATGTATACAATGTGGCAACTGTTTGATATATGATTATCCTATTGTGCCTATAAGGTAGTCCCTGAATACTTCTACACTTGATTTATGATAAAAGGGCTGTGTTTTTGATCTTGGATTTCAAACTGAGCAGGAAAGTGTTGGCATTTTGTCTTTTATTTCAGCTTTTTTTTTTTGGTATTAGAAAAAAGTGATTCAAAGGGCACTATAAGAATATAGTATTATCCAAAGTTAACAGACAAAAAGAACTCCTTCCTCAAAGTAAATAACCAAACTGAACTTTACTATTATGAGACCTTTATAATGGCCACCAGCTCTGGAAGATTGTGCAATATTCGATCAATCCATGAATGACAAGATCTACAAGCCCTGATAGCTGTGTGACAACCATTGCGGTAACAATGTGATCAGGGAACACTGTATTTTTGGAATCTCAGATGCAACCTGTTGACTGTGATAGAAACTAGTTAGACCACTAGTCAATAAACCAGAGTACTTATGTGAACCAGTTTGGTCCTAGAGTGTTGGAATCTTATCTAGTAGTTTCCCAGTTTAAGTCTGCTCTCCTACACAAAGCCATCTGGGTGACCTAAGGCTAGTCACAGCTCTCTTTTTGAGCTCTCACAGCCCCTCCTATCTCACAGGGTCACTGTTGTGGGAAGAAGAATAGAAGTTTGTCAGCTACTTTGAGTTCCCTTAGGGGTAGGAAAAGTGGGGTATAAAAACGTACTCTTCCTCCTCCTATCCAGATAGCAATATAGTGTTAATGTATGGGAGCTGCTGGGGAATATATGCTTGAAGACTGTAGTTATGTTGGCCTTATGTTCTTTGGACCTGTTCATACTAACCTGACTGCTAGGTTATGATAATACATAGAGACCCAGCACAGTGGTGGCTGTCCACATTTCAAGTTCTGGAAGAGCCCATAGTGGCCCAGAGGCACTTGAAATGTAGATGGCCAGGGCAAGGCAGGGCAGATCATCATGGGAAAGTCCATGGCAACATCTGATGTGTGCCTAGATATTGCCATGCCATCTTGATGCTGTGAGTGACTGCATAGTCACAGTCATGCCACCATACCAGAAGGTACTGCATTCAGAAGGTGGTGCAAACCCAGCTGTGTGGAAGAAGACTATCCTCTCCTGGTCAAAAATTGGGCTGCTTTGGGGAGGGGTTAGTCAACAGTGGTGGCAGTGACCTGTGAAGATACTTCACAGTGTGGACTGTGAGTGGATTACTGTTCATTCACAGGTAAGTGTGAACAGGCCCTTATGTGGCCACCAGTGAATAGGTCAAGGTTTAGTAGTCAACCTGCTATGAAGCACCTTCAAAAACTAGACTCATTTTTGCCTGTCGATTTGTGAGTTGGAAGCAATGAATTGGTTGTTTCATTTGTGGATGGTCTGAAAGAAAGATATCATAAATAATGCTGCACAGTGGCTGTACTATGATTTGATCTAGGTGAGTGTCTAAAAATCTGGGTCCAAGATATAGAAACAGTGAAAGTGTTTCAGTTGGTACCTTCTGGATTTTGTCAGGTCATTTTTTTCAACAATAGGAAGGTTGTCTTCATTTCTTTTTTTTTTAAAGGATGGATTTAAACAATTATAGGAACAAGCAGGGTGAATGACTTGCTTGAAAAGATATAGTCAGATTAATTGCTTTGACTCGCTGTGTTGATTAGGTTGTGGAAGCAATTAAAACAGTATTATATTAAGGAAAATAACCATTACTCTGGATTGAAGCAGACGACACTAGAGGCTTAGTAGCTTCATCATTGTTTTATTAATATAAAGGTCAAAACACTCTATGTGTTAATAATTCGTGTTAGTACTGGTTTTCTGAGCATTTTTTTTAAAAATATCGTAACAAATATGTTCCTTATAATTCACCACATAGCAACTGCAGAGAGGAATGTAAAAGAATCCTTCCTCTAGTTATTTCCTAATCTTGATTTTTTTTTTTAATGCTGAAGAGGCATTTGAGATTTGATTCTAGTAGTATTATATAAGCCACAGGCTGCATCCCCAAAAGACTTATTTGCCTCTCTGGGTTCCCTCTGCCGTCACTCTATTCAAGCAGACTTTAAAAGTGCTGTCCACTTCCGGAATATGCGTCCTCATGAGGCTCAGAAAACGTGCATTTAAAATGCACCTTCCGTCCCCACAGAAGCGTGTTTTCTTTGTCTGCATCTTTTTCTCCCCACCCCTTCTCTTGTTGATAAGGTGCTGGCGGGAACGGGGAGGGACTGCGCTCTGCACGGCTACAACCAGAAAGAAACCCCCAAGAAGGAAAAACACCCATCGGTTCTCTGTTTGTCTCCCAGATCTCCACCCCTCGAAAGGCAGCGGCTGCAGCCATTGGCCACACAATCTCTCTCAAGACTTCACTCTCAAGACTTTCCCTCTGACTGTCAAAATCCACTCCGTACAGCAGCTGTTACACTGTAGCAATAATCCACCCACTTCACACCTGATAGCAATTGCAACAATGTTGCAATTCTGTGCTATTCTGGCTCTTTTATAGTTCTGAGCTTTAGAAAAGGAAGGGAAGGGAAGCTACTGCAGTTCTGGGAGATGTGTGAATGTGTTACTGCTGTGTGTGCAGGCGGCAATCATAAATTTTGGCCACGGAACGTCCCCAAGGTAAATGCTGCAAGGAAAACCCGCAACTTCCAAAAAGAGCGCTGAAACTCTTCTTTAAAGTGCACTTTTTTTGTCCTGGGTTTTCCTCCTTTTGTAGCGCTGAAAGCTCGTTGAAAAGCCTGGCATGGGGGCACTCAGAAGATTTTTAGCAGACTTTAAATTGCTTGGGGAGAGGGCCACAGTGTCAATGCCAGCAAATTAATCTTAAGATAACATGCATTAAAGCAGCATCATTACAGTATATTGTTACTTTGATCCTAGGGGATGTCAGGGGATAGAAAGCTGAAATGTTGGCAGGAAGCAAAGCACTTTTCTCCCCACACATTTACATTAGTGCTATAATTCTTAAAGTGGCACCATGCTGTTTACACGCCACCTGTTCCATGGCTGCTCCCTTATGGCTCATTCATGGCACCATAAAGGCACTGTATGGATTCTGCCATTGTGGCTGCCTTTGAGATCAGGTTATGGCTGTTTTAAGGTAATTTAAGGCTGTTCATTATTCAGTAAGGATACTTTAATCAGGCCTTCAGGACATCTGGGTTCCATTAGGAGTAATAGAAACTAGCCTCGTTAAAGTTGCCTGTGCTATGCAGTGAATACATAGCCTAAAGAATAATTGGTTATTGCAGAACATAGGTGTAAATGATACTTAAAGCCTTTTCGCACTTAACCTCCATGGGAAGGTGTCCCATGGAAGTTAAATTCAGGGACGGTAGCCAGTGTTCACATGTGAGCACTGGGATTGTCCCAGACTTAATGCTAACCCGCCTGGGGCCATTGAAGTGAGGATGGTTCACTCCAGATTGCCCACATCTTGTTAGCAACAGCCACAATGCCACAGCCACATGCAGAATATGCACTGGGAAGCAGTATGCATTGCCTGCTCCACAACTAAAGGTGATCAAGATGGCCACATGCACTTTTGGCCGCTCTGGGATGGAGGTGGCACTGTGCTGAGCAGATGTTCTGTCCCAGAGCGTACTGGGCTGTCCTCATAGCCTAAGCATAAACTAGCCCTTTAACTCTTTAAAACAGAAAAACAGACCCAATGCCTCAATCCCGTATGAAGTATAGGTCCAGAGAAGGTCAGTGCCTGAAGTAGCCTTCTCTTTTGGGCTTCACTCATGCTTTGACAGCAGCCTGTTCTTTTGTTCCCTTTGAAAAATGTGCTGCAGACTGTGAAAATATCATCTTCTGCAAGGGCATGTGTGACGACCCGGGCAGCTCTGGTACCACCTGCCTCCTTTTAGCGTAGCCTGACAGGCTAACAGACAGCCCAGGTGCCCATTCACTCTGCCAGATCCTCTTAGATCCTCAGCACAAATTGGATCTTCACTGGCCCTCTGTTTGCTAGTTCTTTCTAGATGTTACCACAAACAGAATACTGACTCTTTAATTAACCAAACTCAAAGGTTTATTGTTACAGAGTAAATAGAATAAAAGGAATAAAATGTATGATTGAATCAGTTATGAGTCCTATTGTCCATGTGAAAGGAACTAAAATGGTAAGGGAAAAGAGTAAAGGCCTTTGCTTATTCACCCAACAAAAGTTCTCATTTCATACAGTGGTTTCCTGACTGATAATGGCTTCCCTCTCTTAGTCTGAGGTAAACTTCTTATGCTAATTCACAGCCTCTTAATAACTTCTAGCCTTTGAAACCCTTTCCTTTTGTTTTGTTACAGCTTTGTTTTTCTCTTCTTTATATCTCTTAGTGTTCTGACTCAAAACCTTGTCAGTTCTTTCTCTCCCTCTTTCTAACTTAGAGGTGAGGCCTACAAACACACAGAGGCACACTGAGCAGCCCTCTTCACCTTTCAGACCCCAGCAGAGACTCCCTTTCTAGCAGTCTCAGCAGCAGCTAATATTTATCCAGAATCCTGGCTGCTGATTGGCTGGAGAGCCTTGCTTTTTGGTAGGCAAAATGGAGCTTGCTGAGTCTCCTCCTCCTCAGCATGTCAATCAAACACACAGCAGCAGCAGGTTAACTGTTTCCTGCCCTGGTGGCTGCTTAGGGGCTTTACAGCATGTTACTCTCTGGTCAGTTTCTATTGTTCATGTAGCTCTAGAGGACCTGTATTAATCCAGTTTATCTCTTAGGCTTCATCCGGACAGCACTTACAAGGATTTGTGGGAGAAGGACCCTTTGAGATCTTCCTCCAGAGAATCAGAAATAAAAGGGAGCCCTGGCACTATTCTCAGCCCTAGAGTCATGTCCACTCAAGCAGCCATACAGGAAATGAGGTGAATTACCCCAACAGACTGGATTACCAGAATTCTGCTCCAGTCAGGGCTGTGGCAGCTTGAGAGCAGGAACATACAGCATCCCATGTGACCAAGTGCGTAGATATCCAGGCCCCTGGTCCCAGAGGGGCACCTTAAGTGGCTATGTGGATAATATCTTAGTCCCAGTCCCCTCCATTAAGTTTTATTGGTTCAAATGAAGATGGTGCATCTATTTTGCAAGGTTTTTACTCTTTTCACCAGTCATGTCCTCTAAAGCAGCCACACTCTGATGAATTCTAATTCGTATGTCAGGTACACTTCCTTCCTTCCCAACATAAGTATCAGGGGATTGGAGTGGAATGATCTTGAAAGTGAAGTTTGGGGAGATTTCTGCTGAACAAAAGACTATAGTGCTTTCATTTATGACATTTAGAGAATATGGAGGTATTGAGAGCAGTTTCAGTAATTTAGAGGGCAACTAAGCAGGTGTGCTGATTCCATATTATGTTTCAAAGCTTTGCTTTCTTCTAAAAAAAAGCTTAGGGTGTGCAAAGCACCATTTCAAACTTTTTGTAAAATAGTTGTGGGGCACCCAGAATTTGTTAGTCATTTCCTAGTAACCAGGTGAGCATTTGCTCATCTGCTCCCATGTTGCTCTTCCCAATTTTTGTAGGGCTGAATGACAGTAGAAATTCCTACCCTTATCTTTGTCCCGCTTATCTTACAAAATCCTAATTTTCTTTGTGAGACCTTTTTGCTGACAGAAAAAAAATAGGCTCTTGTTTTCCCCAAGAGTTAAGCTATTATTCCTAAAATGAGCACTACAAAAGGTCTACTTCAGTCTGAATTTGTAAAACAGTATCTTGGAGTATGTTCTGCATGTGAAATCCAGTCTGTACACAGAGCAAGCATCCTAGCAAGCCTATTTCACTCTGCTTCAGGTGAAACCAAAATATTGTACTGACAGTGCCTGTCTAATGTAAGAAGTAGCAGGGCTTTCTTCAATGATCTCTGGATTGGAAAAGAGTGCATCTTTAGTCATCAATCTTGGAACTTTACATGGAATGTTAGCATGGCTTTTTTTCCCTAGTGCTAATACATAATGTCAGAGATCCCTGGAGTTCTGGAAGTGGTGGCAGTGGGTGCCATACTGATTCATGCCCTGTTTTTATTTCTCCCAAACCCAATTCCAATTTCCTAGCGAATTATTAGAGATTGGAACAGGTCAAGTGCCATGCCAAGCAGTGTTCTTTCACCTTGCCATCCTGTCTATATCATACAGCTGACACCCACAGTTTTAGTTTTTTTCCCTAACTTTTAATTGGCTTTTCCCTCATTTGGAAAATCAATTGCATTTGAATGCAAATTTACTAAATCTATTAATTGGCTAAAACATTGCCAGTTAATGGACTACTATTTCTTTAATTGATTGACAGCCCCATTATTTTCTTGTATCAGGCAAAGTGAGACAATATATGAATCTGGAATGGACTTGTTCCCGCCTTTCAGGTAAGCCATAAAGAAGCCTGTCATTGAAAAGCTTTAATTATTCTGAAAATGCTAGGCAGGGCTCCACTCCATATTAATATTGTTCTAATGTTAATATTCTTGTTCCTATGTTAAGGAAAGCAAACATTATGAGAGGAGATCATTTGAATAAATAACAAAGGGTGTTTCTGCACTTACCTCCTGAAAGCTGGTTTAAGGAAATCAATTTTCTGAAATCCGTCTCTGGGAAGATCCATCTGAAATAGGGACGGATCAAATGAGGCCCCACGCTTCTGCACTCACGTGGGAAGCATAGATACTGAGGCACATATCATGTGTTCACTGTGCGGATGCTGCAGCACTGATTTTGAGAAGCATCTGGCCCCCTTGAGGCTCTGCCACCCGAGGAGCTGTGTGATTCCCCCCGTACGTGAGTGTGTCAGGGACAGACTGCCCACCAATCAGCGGCATGCCTGAGATCCCATGGCTGCCATGGTGCTGTTGCCTTACTCAACATGGCGACTTCCTGTCCCATCCATCCGTTCCCTCTCCTGTCCGTGTGCGGAGGCATCCTCCTTTGATGTGGAATTTCCATGCAGGAATGGATTGAAGAACTAATTTTTCAGGTCTTCCTGGAAACCAGATTTAGTGGCACCTAGACCCCATTAGCAACGGATCTCGCGCAAGGCTGTGTGGAAGCAGAGTCCTCAAAGGGGCCCTAATATGTCTCACTGTGCGGAAGGTACCTTGCACATGTGTCCCATATCTGTCCTTATTATGTGCTTAATGAGGTTTTAGTGGCCAGTGCAGAAACACCCAGTAACCACATTCTCCTGTAATTTCACAAATTGGCAAGTGGACATCACAGAACAAAAACAAAAACACAAGGATTCGGCTGTACAAATGAATAGTGAAGTTATTGCAGAACTCTAATATCTTAATATATACTTACGTTGTGATCACACCGAAGGTTTAATCCAGCTTCAATACATTTTCAGAGAGAGAGATCACATCAGCAAAGTGACAAGTAATTTTCTTTCCGCTCTGTTCCAAAGGTGATTTTTCTGAGTCATTTAACACCGAAAGAAAACAGCTTGTCAGTTTCCTGATGGATTCTCTCACTCTGAAAGTGGACTGAAGCTGGATTAAACCTTAAGTGTGACCAGAGCCTAAGAGGATTCTGGAAAGTTGTAATGAAGGTCAGGTAATGGACAGACTATCTGAAAATTTGTGTTTTTTTCCCCCGCATACATATTTTGAATAGAAGCATGGAAATATGGCAAAGTAATTATTGTACATATGTTGTAGTCATAACCTTATCTATCTAAATGTACTAGATATTTCTGTAAGATCAATTGGTATCCAGAACATAGTTTAATAATTTAACCAGGTTTATGTTATAACAAATATTCATATACCAACCGAAATACAGGTCTGATAATCACAACTAGAAGGTTCAGTGTCTTGTATAGTTCAAAAGTGAGTGGGAGACATATATCAAACTAAACTCAGTTTGTTTCACATGGGGGGCGTATTCATTTTCCTACTGAATCCCTCTTACATTTGAGTGAAGAGTCTGAAGTAGAATCGAACCCACTGCATTCAACAAGCTGTTCTAAGAATAGTTCAAAGTTTCTTTAAGAAAAGCATAGTTCTGTTTGCTGCCAGTCACCAGTACTGATATATCATAATTTATTGTTTGCTGTGCTGCCTTTTGCAGTTGTGTGTTTCAAGCCCCAACAGTTGCTGGTTTAAAGGTTGTTGGCTTTTTTGTTTGTTTGTTCTGCTGCCAGGGAAACTGGTCTACCTTAGGATATGGTGGGAACAAGGAAGGAGGGAGAAACTCAAGGATGGAATTTGTGAGTATAAAAAAAGGACTCATCAAACAGCTGTTTTTCATTTGAAAATTTTTGGAGAGCTCCTGCCATTTGGGAGTCACACTTCAAAGTGACTGTCTGGGTTCTCTATTCTGTTGTGGGTTCTGCTTCTGGCTGATGCTCTTTTATTTGCATTGGTGTATATGCCCACGTAACAGGAAAATTCCAGCAATATGAAATGAACAGAAGAATTGGAACCAAAGACTTCAAGTGCTTGCTTTTTGCTGTTCCCTGTTCCCTCCTACACCATTTTCATTTTGTTTCTTGTCTCTTTAGACTGTAAGCCTGAGAGCAGGGACCTGTCTAAGATTAATATAATATTGTAACCCGCCCTGAGACCTTCGGGTATAGAGCGGGATAGAAATACAAATAAATAAATAAATAAATAAATAAATAAATAAATAAATAAATAAATAAATAAATAAATAAATAAATAAATAAATAAATAAATAAATAAATAAACAAACTGTGTGCTGCTTTGCCTCTTTATTCTCTTCTAGGGATGTGCACGAATGTGTTTTACACATTCGAATCTGATTCGATGAATGTTTGAAAAATTGAAAATCTGGATTTCCAAAAATCCAGTTCGGATCCAGATTATCCAGATCTGCTCATTCGTATATTTAATTCATATCCAGATATACGAATATCGGTAAGATTCGTATCCAAAATACGAATTTGTGCAAATTTGTATTTATCATGTATTTAATCCACATGCAACCCATATTCATCCCGCATTAAGTATGATAATACATATAATTTTTGTGCAGATTGGTATATAATAGATACAAATCTATTCATTCAAATTATTAAAAAATCCGTATTGGATTTTCGAAAATCCAAAATCCGTTCAAATGTATAAATTCAGATTTTTGAAAATCCAAATCGAGTTCGAATGCTGACATTCATTGGATTTGAATCAAATCTTTTGATTTTTGAATATCCGTACACGTCCCTAATCTCTTCCTTACCTGGTCTTTTGTTTAGGGATTATGCTGGAGGTGGTGATGGTTATTGTTGGGTTATGTTAATAGTTAGGTTAGGGTTAGGGATGCTGGATTTGGTTTTTGTTTATCTTTCTTTTGTTCCAATCCTCTTTTTGCCTGGTGAGAGGTTAGGAACAGGGAGGGATAAAGTCAGAGCTCAGGGGCTGCTGTGTTACTCCTGCCCTTCCTCAATGTTGGTGGTCGGATTCTCTGCTCTGCTTGACTATTGCTTCTCCTTTCAAGTTTGGCCTGTGTACCAGTCTGACTGTGTCCTGCTTTCCTTCTTGTCTCTTCCTTGGTGTAAGGATTAGGTTAGGGTCGGGGGCGGGGCGGGGAGGAGAGAGCTTGTTCCTAGCTTTTGGCCCAGACCTGTCTACGGAAATTAACAGCATCAACTTCATGCTGCATTTAGTGAGGTGAGGTTTTTTTGCCCTGGTCTAAACAGATGAGTTACCTGCAAACCTGAAAAGGGGCTTTTTTGGCTTATTCATTTCCTTTTCTTCAGCTCTACTCTTCTGTTACCTTCGTGTTGTGAGTTTCCCCTGACTTTTTATCCAAGATTGTCTGCTGCCGCCTTTTTCTTTTTTTGAGGCTGGTGTCGTGAGACTCTGTCTGAACACTAACCAGTAGCTGCTGCTGAGCCTCCTCCATCCCCCTTGTAACAGAATTCCTGCAGTCCAGAGTGCAGAGGTGAGACCAGCATGGACAAAAACAACTGATGGTGCCTAGCTCTTAGTACTACTTACATTTTGGGGAAACCATCTCTGCTAGGATTGGGGTACGATTAAGTAGAATCAGGGTTGTTTTTCAAGGGTGGTTTAATTTCTTCTCCTTAAATAAGATTATAGTGTGGTCTAGGATTAGGGTTAGCCTAGGTTTTAGGAGAGAGTGCAGCGCAAGTCAGCCTTTCCCCTCCTTTAAACTTTAAAATCTTTTCACTCCATTGCTGGACTTCATATCAAAACTTTTGATGTTAGAGGGTCCTCCTAATTCAGGAGGGGGAGGGGGGAGGTAATTTGGCTTCACCTTAGGTTTGTATGTGTTAAAAAGAGTGCCACAGGACTGTGTTCCATCTTTGGGGAAGCAAAGAGGCAGTCATGAAGAAGTATAGCATGATATTGGGTGCATCATTGCTCCTATGCTAGAGGAAAGAAGGAGCATGAGGAATGGGTGAGCAGTATGCTGGAGAAATTCAGATGCAGTTCTAAGTAATCATGCTTATTGAAAAAAAAATAGTCCCAGAAAGAATAAAAGGTTTTGTCTTGTGTTAGTAATACGCTGTAATGGGCACATCAGGTTTTATTTGTTGACAGAACAAAACGGACACATTAGAGCTGCATCATTCCTCTAAAAGAACTTCTGTTTAGATAAGTCTAAGGTCATGATCCAAATTGTGTGACTTTGGGTATAAGTCATCTTGATACTTTTTCTCTTGAAAACTTTATGCTTTTTCATACTAGCAAATAGTACAGTACTCGCTATTTTATCCCTTTCTGTTAATTTTGCTCATTTCTCCAGTGAAGTAAGATTGTATTGGCAATATTAAATACTGTAGTCAGTAATGTAACACAGCAATGTCTATGGCATCCAGTCACCTCTAGCTTAAAGTTCTTCCAAGTGATTACTTTGTTTATACAGATGTCAAATATTAGGTTTTGGGTAGGTGTTGAATATTGAAACAGTTATTTTAAAAGTCTCCTTATCCCATCTGGCCTATGAAATCATGAAAATTAAAAGGAAATTGAATTTGCTTCACTATTTCACAATCAGAACAAATTCAGCTTGGGCTGCATCCAGACAGGAAGGTCAAAATCTTGTAATTATTTTTTTAATTGTAACTAATTTGCCAGCATCCTGACTGCTCCTGATGCAGTCCCAGAATGTAGATCCTATTTACCGGGTTATAATTATTCCAGTAAAATTTACTATTGTAGGCAATATCCTATTATTCCAATATTGCAACTCTGGGCCCAGTCACATAAATGTTTTAGGGCCACCTGAGTTGGTCCCCAGGATGTGTTACCCAGATTAATTTTGGTTAAGTCATTTTCTAAGCCAGCCTACACTCATTATACTGTCCTAAAATGTACTCCTGTTTTACAGGACTGACTGACAGGGACTTAGGCCGGCCTGGAATTCCAGACTGTCTTTGCTGCCTCACATGTGAGTGGGTGGACAGCCTAAAGGAGGCAAAACTGTGCTGTGGTGTGTGGTGCCCAGTATTTCTTTTTGGCCAATCAGCACATGCGGAGTTTGTGAGGCACCTCCTCTCTAGCATTTTTACACAAATTGTTATTTTAAAAAATTAATTGCAAGAAGAAAAGCATATAAAAAAGGAAAGGGGTGGGGGTAGGGACATGAACGGCATTCAATAGGAAATGAGATAGATGTGATGCAGCAAAAGGGGTAGGGGAGGAAAACCAGGCCGATCTCTGCAGAAATGTGTAACCAACGTGGCCCAAGTTGGGGATGGCCTCAGGACGACTGATATTGATCCATGTCTGACCAGCACTGGTATGATCTGAATTTGAACTCATCCTGTGTTGGACTTGTCTGACCAGGGCCCTTGTCTGGATTACTGCAAGAGAAATACAGTGAGATATTGGTGTGAGCTGTCAATACCCAGAAGTCCTTTATGTAATACTATTGGGAAAATTAGGTCATGAGGAAAGAAAACATCACAGTTGTAGAGTCACTCTGCTGCTGCAGAAATATTAAAACCCAAAGTATCCAGCTAATATATAAAAATTGAGTGATATTTTCAGATGTGCTTTGTACCAGTAAGTCTGCATCCAGAAGTTCCTTACTTATTTCCACTATATTTGGATATTCTGGAAAATCCATATTTTATTCTCCAGTATCCAAATATGTGGAATAAGCCATTGACATCTGGATGCAGCCTAAATCAGTGAACTGTAGAATAAATAAATTATATGGCCACAACAGCATGCATCTCTGTTCAGAAAACTAATTTTTTCCAGCGTTAACACATTATGACATAATGAATAATGATATGGTATGGTAACTGTTCATGGGATCCTCATGCCACCAAAATAGTCCCATGGGGATGCTTAAAAGGCTTGGAGGTCTTATGTCTTCAAAACTATTAAACAAAGATCACGCCAAAGAGAAGGAAAACACTCTGACAGTCTGACACCCCATTGCCATTGTTACTGTGCAGATCTTCCTGGATATGCTTCCAGTGATCTTGAAAGTGTGGGCCTGTTTTGGAACACTCAGAACGTGACTGACAGCCACCTCCTGTGTCATTTAAAATGGTCCTGGATTGAAATGTCAAAGAGGGGACTGAACATTCTCACATTTGCTGTTAGCACTGCTACACGTGGCGAGAAGCGTGCAAACAGTATGCTTCCCTCTTTTACGGCTGAAGCAAGCACTTTGGCCCTAGAAGCTTCAGGAGTCCACTGTGGTATGGACTCTGCCTTAAAGAGGAACTGTGATGAAATTTCCCTGGAATTGCAATGTTTACCTGCTGTTGACACACAAGCTTCATCAACTGACTTTTTCTTCATTATTTTGATAATTTGGAATAAAGTATGGATAATCTGGAATAAAATGTCTGCTTTTGGGGGGATTATTCAAATGTGGAATAAGAAAGTGATGTCTGGATGAAGCTACTATTTCTCAGACTAAACTACTGAGAGGGGTGTTGTGAGAATAGAAAGAAAGTTCATGTCTACCTGAGTAAGCTGGCAGGAGGCTTATCTGCTTAAATATACTTTAGAATTTTATATCTTATATTAATTTAAGGAACTTTAAAAAAATATACATATACATTTAAAGAAAATATTCTACCCTTGCTCACATATAACTTTTTAAAAAGTTTTTGTCATTTCCTGAATTTAAGGTCACTAGCAGCAGAATTGCACTAGATGTTACAGCCATACTAATTTACTATCAGACTGGAAGCATCAGCTTTGTATGACCTTCATGAAAAATATACCCTAGAGGGTTTATTGACATTATATATGTGAGTAACAGAATGGGGGACAGGTGACTCCAAAGGAAATTTCTGCTTGCAGAGGTATTTTATCTAATGGTTTACGTGCAACTCATTGAATGATAAGCATATGTAATTCACTGTAGTGGAAATATAAAAAAGGTATTTTTGATTAGAAAGCAGACAAGCTGAAATTACTTCATTATTTACTCATTGAAAGAAAATCAATAGCTAGAGAATAATCATGTTAACAAAACCAGTTTAGCTTCAAGGCGTATCAGAAGCATGAACTATTATGACACTAAATAAACAAGGGTGCAGACCTTGAAATGATATAGTCACTGGTCATTTCCTTGCTCATGTGAAGGTTATAATCTTTGTGAAAAATGTATTCTAAAGCTGAGTATCTTTGTGCAAGAGTATATGACTCTAGATTATATACAGCTTTTTGTTGTTTTGCTGGAGAAGACATTATATTTACATGATTATTTTTCATCATAATTATTACAGCTTAGTAAAACAATCATTAACTAAAACAGAATTGTATTACTAACAACATTCCACATGTCTGTCTTACAGAAACTCATTAATAGATCAATTTCTGTTTTGAAGCACCAGTTAAATACTTTTGGGTCCAGCCAATTTGATAATTGTAGATTAGGTAAGGCATTTAGCCAGAGAGACTTCTTAGAAAGAATTTGGCATTTCTGGATGCTGCATTTTTCTTAATTTCCAAGTAAAAAGTTTATATTAAGGGTCTATTCACACTTGGCCATCCAGGATGGCCAAACATGCCCAAAAGCATCAAAATATATTGCCAATTTTGGAATCCCCCATCCCCTTGCTGAAGTATTTTGCTCCTCCTAGTGAAACACACAGTCTTTTTGCAATGAACAATAAACTTGTCTATAAATCTTTCCCATTTTTTCATCTCTAGGTTAGGGATCATAATGGGTATCGTGTGAAAGTGCTACAGAAAGGTTGGTAGGATAATTGTTTTTGTTGCTTCTATCTTTTTGCATAGTGAAAAGATATATTATTTTTCTTAATTTATTCAAAGTATTAGGAATTCAAAATACCAAAATATTTAATTTTCATGTTTCATATATTGAAGTTGCTAATTTTCCTAGTTTCTAAATGTAGACCTGGTTTCACATTCTTAAACGGTATTTGAAACTTTTCTAAATTAACTTGTAGGCCTGATATCCTGCTGAAATATAAGAATATCTGTCTTAACTGACACTCCTGATATTTATAAAATGTCATCAGCATATCTGTTTTTATTTTATCGTTTCTTTCCTATACAATACCCAGGTATGTTAATATTGTTCCGAATGACACTTACTAACCGTTTATTTGCTATTGCAAATAAAAAGGGCTATATTAATTTGAACTGGTCTGAATAAAGTGAAATAGGCAGTTACGGTACTTCAGCTAGAGCTGAAGACTAGATCGGACAGAAAATGAAATAGGGGAAGTATGAATACATCAGGATAGGACAAAAAACATGAGAATGCTGTCCCTGGTAGAATCCCTGATTCCAGAGGATATAAACCAAAAACACATTTAGCCTCCTTTTTCCATTCACAGTCAAAGATCCAGATCTTCAAGATCCATATCTTTGAGATGGGGTCCTCCTGGAGATATGGATCTTGTAGATGCCTGAAAACCCCATTGTGGACACCTTTAATCAGGTCCACATGAAATCCAGATTTAAGGACCTCAAGGACCCATTAAATCCAGATTTCCCCTGCCCTCATGAGAACAGGGCCCTGCAGATGGAGCCTTCAGTGGGGTCCAGGTGTGGACAGGGCCTTCCCAATTGGTACCAATCAGGCACTAATCAGGTTCCTAATGGGGTCTTAGAAGGGTTCTAAGGACTCCATCCAAATGAAAACCTGCTTGGGATTGGACGGAACTGGCAACAGTGGGAGATGGAAAGAGAGTGAGAGGATCTCTGTCAATTCTCCATTCCACTCCTCCATAGCTACCAGAAAGTCTCTCTGTGGCAGACAGGGATGCATTTTGTGGATAACCTTGTCTGTGCAGGGACTAAAAGTTGTCCTGGAAGTTAGAACATGCATGCTGTATGTGCTTTGAAATTCTGGGTTTCCAGTATATATGGGGCTGATGTGACCATCAGACATTGATCCCCATAGTAACTGGAATAGCCTTTGAGCTTCAGTTGCCTTTGAAAGCTACAGCACTGCGAGGTAGGCCCAGGCCAACCCTATGTCAGTTGGAACACCTTATCTGGATATAGCCAAAGATTAACTTTTAACGGTTTTTACAAAATACATTACCTTCTGCTTTTTTGAGTCCATGAAGAATGCACACAATGTAATAACTAAAAGGAAAAAGATTATGTATATATTTGTTTGGGTTTTTTAAAAGCAAGCCTAGAGGTAGCTGCTGAAAATACAAAAATAACTGAAAATATGATTACCTGAAGATACAAGTTTCAGACATTTGTCTTCATGAGATTTTTTAATTTTTTTACTCTCTTATGAAAGAGATGTGTGTTTTTGTCAATAGTTCACTGTTTTAACAAAGGACCATATAACTTCTATTACTGCTTTAATTCCCTTTTACAGTCTCACAATAGCAACTTTTTATCTTTCATTAGACTTTGAAAACCTCACCTGAGCTTTGTATGATCCATACCCTGTGTATTCCGTACTAGAACAATTCATGCCTTTTACCAGCAAATTGTTTAAACCCAATTACCTAAAACTGCATTTGTTCCAAATGAGGTTATGCTCTCTTTCAAATTTACTAAGAATTTTAAACATCTTCAACGATCTAAATTCTCATTTAGCCAGTACTCCCATTAGGTTAAGATAATTGAAAAGTGCCTATAATGTATTAAACTAATAAAAGCAAATTTTTATAAGCCATTAAAGAACTGAAACTATTGACAGTATTTAGAATCAACATCACCTCTTGCAATTTTAAAACTTTCTTATCTATTCTACCAAACATTGATGAGACCTGAATTTGATGAAAATGGCATCAACCATATCAATCCAAATTAAGTAAATAGGTCAAATCTCTAGCTAATTTCATTTGGGCTTTCAACCTTTCCAGACATTTCCCCTGTTTACATCTCTTGAAACTAATGATAATTTGGCATGATGTTTGGCCTGATGAATCTTCAGTACACTATAAAGCATTTTAAAGATGATGCCATCTTAGTCATTACAGTGAAAAATTCCCAGAAACTCAAGGTAATCAAACTAAAAATGACACAAAGTAATCAAGATATTTTCAAAGATATCAGGTTTCTAGTATATTCTCATTCACACTAGATTTTTCTTGCATCCAAAATGTGAGAAAGCAGTAAACAGTGGATACAGTGTTTGTTTGAAACTTTATGAAGACAGAAGCTATGGGGCACATTTGGTCAGACACATTCGGCATGTGGAGTGTGATAGCTAATTCCACAGTTAAGTTGAAGGTTATTTCATTTGCAGGTCATGAATAATTTCCTATCACAAAATGTGCAAAGAGAAATTGAGCTTTTGGGGAAAGATTCATACTGAAAAACAGAATACAAAAATATGACGGAGATGAGAACAATAACAAAATAGATTTGTGGCACTGATTGGTCCTGTCAGAGGTATTTGACACAAAAACTTACATATGTGCACACTTGCACACACACACATTTGTCTTGTAATGAGATTTTTTACTTCTCAACAGCTTTCACTGATATGACTGAAAAAAGAGATGTTTAATTCAGTGAGAAGGCTTGATTAACTGAATATTTCAGTAAAGGAAGGAGACACTGAGAACAACCAACATAGTTGTATTTATTTTCCATCTTCTGAAGATTTTTCTGAGAGACCAGCTAAGGTAACTTTCTTCTCCACATAAATAGTCATAAAGCAATTATTGTTTCTGCTAGGATTTCCCTAGAGGTCTTCTGGGCCTCTTCCCCCCCCCCCCCATCCCTTTAATCTGCTAGTTCCATTTAAGGTTTCGAAGACGTGAGAAAAAGCATAAATGGTACTTTGAAGCCCCCTGACACTGTAGGATGACTTCATTGGTATAAACATAGTTTCTTTGATAGAAATCTGCTTCTTTCCTTTTTGTTTCTTTAATACCTCTATGCCAATTAGGCGTTACAAACCAAGCCAGAGAAACTGTGAGTTAAAACACTGAAACACCACCTTGTTGTCATAATTTAGAACTGTAACTGCACCTTCACTCACCTTCTTCAAGAGGGCCCATGCACGGCTCTTAAAATAAACAGTGTCTTGTCCAAGGACTGTCATGAAAGCTGGCATGAGAGAGGATGAGCTCTTGGGGAAGAACAGATTAAAAATCTCCCTTACAAAAGCTTATTAGAGTGACAATTAGAGCAGTGAAGCAGAGGTTTACAAGGCTCCACAAGGAGCAACACAAACTAATTAGACCAAAAATAAACGACATTGCACGTGCTCCACTAAATGTGAAAAGACATAAAGCTAAACAGTGACCTAGGTGTAATATGAGTTTATTTGCCACATTATGTTCCTATTATTGCAAGGCCAAATCCTTTGAGAGTGATTATTGTTTTAATGCTTGTGATGCACACAAAGATAAAAGGAGCAGCTATTATCATCTAAAGCACAGGAAGCACAATTTCTTTGGCAACCAAGGCATATTAGGGACGCAATACAGATTTGAAATGAATCAAGTTGCTGATAATCAAGTGAGAAGAATAGTTGCATGACTAGTAGGGCTATAGGCTAGTACTGAACGTAGGCAATGGGTCATAAGATCTTGCATAAGCATTCTAGATGTACTGCCAAGAGACAGCTTGTGCAGATTTTTTGACCCTAGGATTGCTGTCTTAATGCTTCTTTTGCGGCACAGCTATGATGCATAAAAAAAATTAAAATCAGATAGAAGCAGTAAAATCTGGTAGAGCATTAAACGTCAATTGCAAAATAATGCTGACCTATAGGTCTGAATTGTGGGCCACCGGTTGTCTTCAACATTTATTCCGTGAATCTGAGCCTGGCCTTCAGTATAAATAAACAACCACAACAATGCAATCTGCATGTTATAATAAGGGTTGCTTTAATATTGGGAGAGCCATAATGTCGCACAGATTAGGACAGCAGTGAGGGTGGTGATGGTGATGATAGTGGTAGTGATGCTCCATTTGGAAAGCTTGCTTTCAACCCACAAAGCAATGTTTTGATTTGCTGCATATCAACATATGCCTTGGACTATGGTCACACTTAAGGTTTTTAATCCAGCTTCAATCCATTTTCTTTCAGTGTTAAATAGCTCAGAAAATTAACATTTGGGATAAATAATGTGGATAGAAAATTACTGATCATTTTGCTGATGTGTTCTCTTGCTCTGAAGGTGGACTGAAGTTGAATTAAACCTTAGATGTGACCACAGCCTTGATGGTTTCAAAGGATGGATTCTAAATGGAGCCTTAACCTAACACCCACATCTAGAACAACTAAAAGTACTTCCACTTAGAGGCAAATAAATAAATACTATTAAGTGGTACTCCAGAATAAATCTATTGCAGAGTAATGTTTCTTCCCCAGACGGTTGGACAATAGTGAGAAGCAAGCAAATGGGTTTGCCATGCTTTTGCCATTGGTGTACCACATATAGCTGGGTATTTTGAAGTCCAAAAAGCCTAAAAGTGTTTGATCACCCCCTTATGTATGCACAGTTCTTGGAAGGAACATCCAGATAGGTAAGTGGGATATTGTCATAGCATGAAAAAGCAGGTGGAGAGTTCTTTTTCCCATTATAGTGGGTGCTGTGGGATATCGCTCCAGTATCCTGGGGTATGTTGGGATTGCCATGAGCGCATCTGGCAATTACAGTTTAGCCCCAAGATACAGACTGCCACCCTGTCTGGAGGCAGCCTTCTTTATTCTGCATTTTATCAATTTACCAGTATAAAGCACATCTGGAATTGCCACTCATTGTCTAGACATTAGATCAATATTCCACATTTTATCATTTGCCATATCAGCAGAGTGATGTTACAATGGCAAGACTTTTTTTCCACATGACTTAACCTTCCTGTCACACCATGCAATGAAGATGATCACTGAAGTATTTCTAGTTAGTTACAGCTCATGCCACAGGCCTCACTGTAACTCTTGCTTCCATCTTTAAGATGGCATTTCTGCCTCTGGGACTGTTCATATATACAAGTGTGTGTGATTTTTTGAAAAGCACCTTAAAGGCATCTTAGAACAGAGGCCTTTTCTTAATTTGTAGTCTTTTCTGAGGCCTTTTCTAACTGAGTGCACTTTGACTAGAGCACTCTGGTACGCTTACCCCATTCACATGGAGGCAGGTAAGGAATGGGAAAAGTGTCCCAGAGTGTCCTAGCCTGAAAAGGCTGGGACGGGGGCAGGACGCCCCTCCCAGGCCTGGACGCCGTTGGATCAGGTAAGACGCAGGGGCGGGCAGACCTGTCAGGGCCCTTCCCCAGGTTCCTGAGAGTTCTAGGGGGCAGGATCGGGTCCCCTAGGGCCCCAGGAACCCCCTGGGCACCCACCCCCCTTGCCCAGAGATGCACGCATGCATGCACCTACCTCATGGCTGTCCGGGTTCAAGGTGGCCCAGCTCAGCCGGCATCGCTGTGCATCAGCCTGGGTCCAATCGACCGTAGTGCGCATGCCTGCGCAGACCATAGCAGATTGTACTCCAGGCCTGGCATGGTGAGTTATTTGTATGGGCCTGCCAGCTTTTGGGCTGATTTCGGCCCAATAGTGGCAGTGGGGGGCATGTCCCGCAGCTGTCAGGAAGGGAGGTGTGTGAATGCTTCCTTCCCTGAACAGCTGCGGAACAGCCAGGGATGGGCCAGAATGTGCTGGGCCAGGTGTAGAGCACAATTAAGGGCTCTACACCCAGAACACATTGAGGGTGCTCTGGGATGGGCTGGGGTGGTTCCAGACGGAACTACCGGCCCAGAGGAGCGAATGCTCTGTCCCAGCATGTCCTCCATGTATTCCAAAAGGCCTAATGCAAAATGGCCTCTGGTTTGCAGGTGGGATTGTTTGCATGACAGCCACCCCTCCCCCTCTCCTGAACATTCTAGGCTAGAAAAGGGGGATGAGAATACAAGGGCCACATGCTACCATCTCTAAGGTGCTTTGGGGCTGCTTTTTTGCTACACTTTAGCACATCTTGAAATGTCATACTAAGGGCTGGCATGTGAAAGAAGTGAGCACAGAAACAAGCACTATCCCACATTTGTGACCCATTCTGGAGGCAAGTGCAATGACATGTAGACCTGCCCCAAAATTAGAATTTAAAATGTCCAGATTATAAATATCAAGATTACAGATACAGCTTTTAGCAAATGGCTTTGGATTGCATGTAGGGGTTCTCCAGCCCCCTTAGAGGGCAGCATATTATTTCCATTCCTCAAGAACCGCTTTAACTGCCCATCTGCTTCCATATTCAATTCAAGGGTCTATATTGCTTGAGCCCCAAGTATTTGAAGCACCACCTTCTCTCAGCTGGTACTGTTTGCCACATGTGGTCTACAGAAGGAGATCCTTACCACTGACCACCCCTGGCTTTTTCATTGCAAATGGATTTAAATAGATTTGATTCTGCCTTAAACAAACTACTGAGATCTTAGGGCACCTCCAGACACAGGTTAAAACTCACAGTTCTCCACGGACTCTGTTGGAAACACCACATATCTGTGGCATTCCCAATGAAGTCCCTGGTTGGTGGTTCAAAAAGCTAATATATTGGTATTACAGGAAATCTACCAACAATGCCAGGTTTTCTATAATATAGATTCCTCACCTCTGTCTACCAGCTCCTTGCATTCCTGTTCCAAATACCCAGATGCTTGTGAAATGTAGCAGGAAAAAAAGCAAAGGAAAGTGGCCAGGTCTGTTGCTAGCATGTGGGGATTCGAATGCAAAGAGGTGGCAAATGGAGGTTAGAGGCCTGCATTAACTCCTGCTCTCCAGTAGAGGTGGAGAAGCCATTGGGGATCTAAAGAAGTTTTCTCAGTTTTTCTCTTGCTGTCTGAAGCCACTATTAGTTTAATAGAAGTAAAGAGAGGGCCATTCATTCATTCATTCATTCGTATGTATGTATGTATGTATGTATGTATGTATGTATGTATGTATGTATGTATGTATGTATGTATGTATGTATGTATGTATGTATGTATGTATGTATGTATGTATGTATGTATGTATGTATGTATGTGAGTTCTGAGTGTAGTTATCATACCATAAAATAACCAGGAGATATTTGCTCTAGTTCAGTGTCTGAACTTTCCTAAGCCAAAACTTTTTTTTTAAGGCTGCAAAAATATGTTTTGAAAGCAAAGGCAAGAAATCTGAATTATTTTTAACCCAAGTTAGATAAGAATTCCTAATCTACTCTAGACTGCTTGGAAATGGCCTTGGTGATTTTAATGAAGGTTCTCTTGGGAGAAGGAAAAGGAAACCCCTAATAAATTATGCTGCACATGCTACAGATAGCAGATACTACCGTGACAGTGGTCAGCTGTTTTCTGTCAGACTGTATGGCCTTTCTTTTTATTGCAAAACTGCTGTCATTAACTAGTCTAGCACTTTCTCACACATTTAATGGAGAGGCCGTTCTAAAAAAATCATGAGACTGTTGGTCAGTCCATTGTGAGTGATGATTACATTTCTCCCTAGGAGGTTAAGGACGAAAGAAAGATTTGCTTAAAATGAGAATGTTGCAGACTGATGAATATGCTGAAATGGCATGTAACGTGCTTGAAATCTGAAAGCCAAGTTCAGAAACAAACATCTTTAAAGAATAATGGTTCATGGGAATCAGAAGAACAAGAGTTCCCAGGGTTCCTATTCTCCATAATTGCATAGCTGTGACTTGTCAACTACTGGTATCAGTGTATCAAATGCACAAGAAAATGGGGGCAATATGGATTTCTATAATGACGACCCTAACATTTAGTCTAGCTGACAGTGGCAAAATTTTACATGGGCATGGCCTCATTTTGTGCACTCATTTCTGCATGTTCATTTTGCAATGTTGTACAAATCAAAACTAGTCTTCAACTGTGCTAGTGAGCA